>JAQISU010000153.1:4832500-6115000 GCA_029339505.1 Unio delphinus | reverse complement strand
TTGGACGTTCAAGGAATCTATATCGTTGATTTTTAGCATGAATGGCCAATTTAAGTTTATTAAAACACAAGAGGGAATAGTTGTCTTTTACAAACTTGGAAGAAAAGGTATCCTATTATTTCATCCAAAGTGTGTATCTTCTGCACACACACACACACACACACACACACACACACACACACACACACTGTTCCCTTTCACGAAATGAAATAACTTCCTCCGTTGTTTTTTCTATCAAAGATTGGTAATCATTTTTTGTCAGGAAGTAAAGAAATAAAAACGAAACGGCTCTTAAAAATCTTTGCAAGAAATGACTTCCAACAGGATGCTGACATGGTACCAAGTAAGAATAGTAGACTTAAATCAGTAACTTAATAGCATAATTTTGTATTATTGCTGTAATTAGAAAGAGTTCATTGCGCATGAGTAAGTGATTTGGTTTTATTGATAAACAAACAGTTATTATAACTGATGATTAAGAATTTACACATCCTTCCTTCAATGTAAAAAGCAGCAGATTTATTGTTCTGCCTTCGTTCTCTGATAGACTTGGCATATATTTGTTTATTTTAACAAAATAAGCATTCGATTATAAACATTTTTAAAGTAAATCACAATTTGAAAGCAAATTTAAAATATTTCATGCATGCTAACAATGAATAAATATCGACATACAATTTAAAGTTATGCTTTGAAAGGGCATATATCAGTGCGTGTTTATTTATAACAGGTAAAGAATGTTTCACCTTAAGCTCTGGTTCGACGAGAAATGAAATTCTGGGTGTGTCTGTGAGTGTGTGTGTGTGTGTGTGGGTGCTTAATTCAAACAGCGAAATGATATTGAAGAATTATTTTAGATGACACTGTTTTAAAATCATCTTCAACAGAGTGAGTTTAGCATTTATTAAATATAAATTCCCTTATTGACACCATAAATACTGCTCTCTAAAAAGTATCTTCTCTTACACAACTTGAATCATTACAAGGTAAAATCAAAAATAGAAATGAAGATATCATTCCTTTTGTTATTGAATATAATCCTAGTTTGCCTAATATAGGCTTGAATATCAGTACATTTTGTGATTTATTAAAATTATCAAGTAAAGCAAGTGTTAAATCGCTACACAAAAGCAAACCCACACTGCTTATAAAAAGGCTAAAATCTTAAAGATTTCCTAATTAATTCTAAATTAGAAAAAAACATCATATAACAAGGAGTATTAATTAAATGTAATAGACCTAGATGTTCGCATTGTTCTTTAATTAATGAAAACACTTCTTTCAATAGCAATTATACGAAAGAAACTTTTAATATGTGTTGTGATACTAATTGTGCAACTTCAAATGTTATTTATTTGATCACATGCAAAAACTCTGGCATCCAATATATTGAATACAGCAGTCAACAAATATCAAAACGTATGAACCAACATAGATCAGACATAACATATTATTTCGATGAGTCATTTTCATCACATGTTGCCGCACATTTTAACAAGATTTATAGCTGATTCTGAAATGGAAAGTCTGGTAAATGAAACATGTTGGATTCACCGTCTTAATACGAGATATCCATAAGGTCTAAATTCCAAAACACTATACGACAATCATTGATCATTTTCTTTAATGCCCCTTTTTTTACAATTAGTCACCAATAATTGTATTTTAATTTAATTTACAAAATAACTTCTAAACTAATTATTTACAAAATGCTTGGTTATAAGTATTATGTACACCATAATTTTTATTATATAAAATGAGTTCTGATGAAATATTCAACGTCAATAACATATATATTAGTATTTTCCTGTGGTATGTTGTATATTTTTGGGTGGTTATTTTTCATTAAATGTGCATTTTACGTATAAAAATATTAAGAAAACTGTTATCTATCTACCTATCTATCTATCTATCTATCTATCTATCTATCTATCTATCTATCTATCTATCTATCTATCTATCTATCTATCTATCTATCTATCTATCTAATCTGCTACTGGACATACACACACACACACACACACACACACACACACACACACACACACACACATACACACACACATACATACATACATACATACATACATACATACATACATACATGCATGCATGCATGCATACATACATACATACATACATACATACATACATACATACATACATACATACATACAATAAGATAATAAGAGTTGTTTATATATAAAAGATTGCTTCATACAATCTATGAGAAAGATATATAGAATCTATGTTGGGGTTTGGACCGAGACAATGAAATCCCAGCCATGGGGTTATATTATTTGTCTCCCCACGAGGCCAAGCCTCGTGGGGAGACATATAATTTAACCCCGCGGCTGGGATTTCATTCTCTCGGTCTAAACCCCAACGTAGATTATTTTTCTCATCCAATATTATCCTTTAAAGTAGAAAGAACTCTTTAAAAGTGAGCATGTCGCAATGTTTACATGTGGCGCATGAATATAAATAAGCTAATTAAGGCTGTAGTGTGACCGTTGCGTCCGAAGTACACAGTTTATACGCGTGAGCGAAGAAAAATAACAACATGAAACGTGACTTAGTAATGAGGTATTATCACATTTAATATATGGATGTTATATGAAATTAACAATTAATAGTAATAATTTATTACAAAGAAACTGTTTCCTTTCATTATTTCCAATTTTGAGTACCCCACACTCCCGTTTAAACGACCCTCGTCACCCTCTAAATATGCGGACCCCAAAAGATAACAATGTGCTTAACTTTCAAGTTCACGGATTCTTTAAAAAAAATTATATTTCTGTCTTGGAAAGAAATATGGTAAGTGATGCAGTGAAATTTGCTTATGGATTAGTGTGTTGAGGGATAAATGATTCCTTCTGGCTGGTAAGTGTATTATTTGTCAATAAATATTGCAGGTATATTCTGCTGGAGCACAACGGAGATGCTTAACAAAATAAAGCATGTTTGACATAATACATTTCTGGCTGTTGCTAAGTTTTCCGTTGTTGTTTAGATAGTTGGGATGCTATGAAGTGTATAGGTATATAGTCTTATGTGCATGGCTCAGTGTTTTCCGACATAGTTCATTTCAAACACCATTGAGAATTTTATCCTATCTGTAGCACAGAAACTTTTCATGTCAGCTTCATTAAATGTATCTAACAGTATATACAAGGTTTCACGCGAATTGTTTATAACAAATTCAGTTGCTTTAGCTACATTTAATGATCTGAAAATGTACTGAGCTATTCCTGCATATAGGATAAACTTGACCATGCTAGTTTGAACGAACTAACCTAATATCAAAACCTCGAAATGGTATGCGTGCGTGTATTTGTCTCTATCAAAATGTTTTTGTTTTGCTGTGTTTTTAAGACAGATTGGCCTTAAGTAACTATGCTTTGGTTATATATCATTTGTTGTTGTTGCTGCTGTTGTTGTTTTATTTGAGAATAACTATGGCACAGCAGAAGACAAGAAGGGTTTCGGTTGTTAAATGTAGTTCTCAGCGCGTGGACACCATGAATGAGACGATTGGTCTGAGATGACTAGACTGAGATAGGAAATACTTAGGTTAGCAAAACAACTAGATTTCTCTTTGTCGCTTGGGTGAGAAAAACGCCGTTACGTGTAGATATGACTTTGACAAAATATCCTAATCACTTTCTTCTTCTAATAAAACGTGTGTCTCATATATGTAAGACAGAACATTTAACCGAAGCATGGATAGAGATCAATACAATTTCATGTTAATACAAAATTCAATTGATCTACAATAAAGAGTTATGTCAGTGGGCAATTATCTAACTATAAGTAAATACCTATAAAGCTCATATACATAAGAAATGCATGAATAAACGAACCGTCAATCATGATCTACTAGCACAGTATATCAGTTTGTCATATGAATTGTGTTACCGCAATACCACTGAATGATTAATTACAGTAGAAAAAATAATGTTAATTAAAAACATGCACTTCACATATCACAAAATGACATCAATATAACAAATATCTGATAGTCCAATGCAGTGTATTTGCTTGAAACTGTATTCATAAATTCTCTTGGTTACAAAAGAGGATTTAAGTTTAAAATAGTCATTGTAACTTGGACAAAGTGTATCATTTTTACTAGTGGAATGATCAGCATTTTTGATCTCACGAATTGTTAATATCATTTAAGTCTTGCAGTCTTGTGCCATTGGCGACAAACCATTAGGAAATGAGTCAGAATATTGTTCTATGGTTATTCTTGTCTGATCTGTATGTTAAAGATTTTGTCTGTTTATCTTTTTGTTTTCTTTTGATTCTGACAAATGTTTTTAATTTATCAAAATGTTATTAATATTTCAAGTGATATATGACCTTTTAACGAGTCAGCAGTCTTGTCTCAGGGTGCCGAAAGAGTTGGAGCATTTACGAGAGAAACTATTTTTTGTCTTAGGAGTAGTTGAATGCATTTAAGGGAAGTGTACAATGAAAATTTTAAATTAAGAATGCTATGCCAAAAATATCGAGAAAAGTAATGTCTCAAAGTAAGTTTATCTTAATTTTAGACTTGATGAAAATATTTCTGAAAACAGCATTTTGTTGTTTGGAAAATAAGTGAGATATTTGATAAATGTTCTGAGATGTATTTTATCATAAAATATATTATAACATCACCCTGCGCATTATGTCACGTTTGCGCGACTTATATTTTGTAACAAGATAATCGTGTTGGATTTTGCATTTATAACTTAACACTTTTGAAGATGATACAAATACAATGTTTATTAATGAAGGACTTGAATGTAAACAGAATAATGGTTAATACGTGCGTGTATATGATCAAAATATTTGACCATTTTACACAATCTTCACGAACCTAACAAAGTTACATAAATATGATAACAAGTAAATAACCTTTCATAGTACAAGGACAAAGGTTAAGGATTAACACTAATTTCACACGACGAAAAGAATGTGTTTCGCCCAAAAAGTAAATTGATGTATTCACTCAAATAGGGAAAAATGAGGTACTTTATTAAAATGTAAAATGATGAGTTGATGGGACAAATACAAAATATCTTTACACTCACTAAACTATTATCCAATTGTGTTGCTCCATTGATATTAATTTCGACGTAGATGGTTAATTACAGCGACAAAATAAATCACGATCTACGAAGAAATATGTAATATGGAGTTCTCTCTCATTTTTCAGTTTATTTACAATTCAGTTGTATACGAGAGGAGAGAGATAACACATTTTTTAAATACTGAACATCATAGTAATATATTTTGCTGAAAATATCCCCCCCCAAAATAAATATATTAAATAAGTTGTGAAGTAATATAATTCAGGTAACCTACTTGCTAAAAGATATCTTTAGCATTCATCTCTCTTAACAATACTGAAAAGATATTTTTTGTTTAATATTTTTAAGAGAAAAAAAAGATTTGGTAATATTTTCGGCGACGTGCTGAACCGAACGTGGGTTAATATCAAAATATTTACCAACTGCATTGATTGATTGAAATATTTTTTGTTCGTCAGTCACTGTATCTACAGATTTTATCATCCGTTTTCCTATTGTTGTTCATCTACCAGTATTACCGTATATATAATTCTGACTGCGTGATAGCTCTCAGATGAGATAAGGAGTTGTGGAGTTTAACTCCATCGATATGGTCTACTACAAGACCGTCTTCGATCACCCCACGGAAACACTCGAACACGAATCTTTGACAGTAACATGTTCTTATTTTATTTATTTCATTGAAACTGAACATGAGATAACCAGTATTAATAATAAAACCAATTGGTTTCTTTAGTCGACAATTCCTGATAACACCATCACGATTTGCTTCGTAGTTCGTTATGATAGGATGTCTCATGAATTCCTTTTGCTCCATTATATATAAATATATTTTGTTTAAATCCTGTCACTCTCATTTTTTTTTCGTACTCCAACACAACATCGAAAACACGGTTATGGTCCTAGACTTCCATCTAGGACACGTTGCGAGTGGATTCCGCAGAATTCGTTTACGCATGATCTATTACAAGGAGTAACAGACCCGATCATCAACTATTTACAGAGATTCCTTGTTTTAATCATTATATATATGTAATATTTTTAATTTAAATACTTGTTTTAATTATAATGATAGGAGAATTCGAGAGATTATCCAAAATCGAGCTTTCTAAAATTAAACAATTTAATCTTGACAGTATATTCATTGTGCCGATGCGAGATCTGGTTGATCCGACAGATAAAACCTTGATTAATAAAATAGATGATGCCATAAAAGAATTTCAGAAAAATGAAGCACCCCATGTGTGGTTGACGTTTAAGATTATAAGCGACACTAAAAATATAGATGCTACGATGAAGGACAAACGGGCAGCGATGATCATTTACTACCTTGATGATAGAAAATATATTTTAAAAATCAAATTTATCGTACTATCAGATATAGACAATTGGATTATTCGTGATAAACGTGATCCTGTTCTTCAGAACGAAAAATCTGCCATACTGAGAAAAGGTTCCAAACCAGGAATGTTGACCGGTATTGATAAACTATATTACGAAATATCTTATCCTGTAACAGCGGTTATTTATGGGATACATCCCCTTGAGAAACCCAACATTGATAATCTAAAGCCAATGAAATTCTCAAAGATAAATTGTGTGGCCGAACGAATAACAGAACATTTCACATTTTCGACTCGTGGAAAGTAATACTCTAAATAGGATCTGTCGCTATTTTTCCTCCTTCAAGTTCACCTCGTTCGTATAAATACCTGACGATGAAATTACCTAATATTGGCTGCGGTGAAACATTATGCTGTATTGGTATATATTTCCTTGTAATCGCATTAATAGGTTTCATGGCAGTTGTTCGAAAAACCTCATTGTTTAATGCAGCTATCACACTTGGTAATCTTGCAACCCATTCACGAGATCTTGAATCCTGAATGAATTCCTTCGCGTATTGGTATCCAAATAATCGTTCAGCAAGTGTTCGATTAAATCGTTCTACGATCGCTTGATCACGATAAATTTTAGTATGTCCTCGTCGTATTTTAACATTAAATGTGCGTACTCGATTCGTTTAGGCGGTGGTAGGTAAATTTGCCATATTGCCTGTCGTGCTAACCGCGCTGCTGCTCTACCTTTCCAGTATCCTCTTGGGCTATAATAAATTGATTTCATTATAATTAGTTACCAGCACCTATTGCCAATTCGGATCTCATCACAGATTTTACTAACCAATTGGCTAATCCTTCCTTGAGATTTTTTATTTTTTATGGAATTCAATGCACGAGCTTTAGGTATAAAGGAAAATTTCTTTCTGCCACATACGGAACATTTTCCACCGTATGCTAGTTTTTTAAATTTTTTGTTGTAGCCGTAGATAAATCTGTAGTTGGAGGTTTAACTCGGCAGCGTAAACAATATAAATCCATAATATAATTATACCATAGATGTAATTGATTTTTCAGCGACACGAAAATGAGAACAGGTAAAAAAATTATCCAGCGTTACCAAATTTGATCAGAATGATACTAATAGACCCGTCTGAATCTGGTAAAACACAATTATTACTTAATTTGATAACGAGATGGTTGAAATGGAATACATTGTACTTAGTAGCACCATCTGTAGATGATCAGAGATGCTACGAAGTACTTAAGGAATTTACTGAAAACGCACGATTGCTGAGTGGTGATGATATTATTGATTTTATAACCGACATTGATGAAGCACCATCTGTCGATGATCTTGATGGATTCGTTAATAATTTAGTTGTGCATGATGACGTAATGCTAGATAAACAATCGAATCCGGTAAGAATATTTTCTCTAGGAAAACATAAGAATACTGATGTCATTTATGTAACTCAGCGATATACACAAATTCCGAAAGTAATAAGAGATAATTATAATATTGTAGCTGTATTTAATGGAATTGATACACACACGCTAAGAAATATTCATAAGACCTTGTGTAGCGGGGATATGGATATAAATAAATTCAGAAATTTCTTTTCACGTGCGTAAGCAACTACGTATGGTTTTATAACAATAAATCTGCATGATCCCAGGACAATATATCGTATAGGTATCGATACAATATTTGGCTAATTTGTAGCAGCAGAGAGGGCGTGGCTTCAGTTTGGTCGTCAGCGGGATAAACCAGTTGCATAAAATTTAGGTAAAAATCTCGGTAAATTAGGGAGTTTTGTTTCAGATCTTTTTTATATTTCGTAGGAAGGTTATGTTTTAGTCAAATGACGATTGAGCCAAGTCTGTTCGCCATCTTTGCTGCTCACGGTGTTAGATCTGATTTCAGTTGATCAGAGTTGAAAAGGTACTAGCCATAGAACTGACTATAGAAATTGACCATAGCAGCTGTAAGACTGACCATAACAGCCGTAGAGCTGAATGAACAGAGTTTTTCTGGTTGAGTTGCAGATGATCGTGCGTTGCTGACCGGTTGGTGGACGCTGATCGCTTGATTGACCAAGGAATTGAATGATGGTCGGTGACTACATGTAATGCTGACTGCTTGAGTGCCCGAGTGTTTTATGTAACTCGACACATGTAATCTTTTAGCCGTGGGCTTATTTTTGGGTTTGTTTTTCCCAGTGTTTTGGGAGTGTAAGATATTTTGTATCTGTCTCATCAACTCATCATTTTACATTTTAATAAAGTACCTCATTTTTCACTATTTGAGTGAATACATCATTTTACTTTTTGGGCAAAACACATCATTCTTTTCGTCGTGTGAAATTAATGTGAATCATTAACCTTTGTCCTTTTACTATGTAAGGTTATTTACTTGTATTCATATTTATGTAACATTGTTAGGTTTGTGCAAATTGTGTAAATTAGTCCAATATTTTGATCAGATACACGCACGTATTAACCATTATTATGTTTACATTCAAGTCCTTCATTAATAAACATTGCATTTGTATCATCATCAAAAGTGTTCTGTTATAAATGCAAAATCAAACACGGTTATCTTGTTACCAAATATAATTTAGTCGCGCAACGTGACAGAATGCGTAGGGTGATGTTATAATATATTTTATGATAAAATACATCTCATAATATGTACTAAATATCTCACTTACTTTCCAAACAACAAAATGCTGTATTCAGAAATATTTTGATCAAACCTAAATAAACATAAACATACTTTGAGACATTACTTTTCTCAATATTTTTGGCATAACATTCTTAATTAAACATTTTCATTGTAAACTTCCTTTAAATGCATTAGAAAATTGGTCAGTAGGCATATAGTTCTCATAATGTACTTTACATGTTCTATCTAATCCTATTAGGCATACGTCTGAGGGGGTCTAAATGGTTTTGACATTAAAAATGTTATTGGCTTGGGCACGTACTTAGGATGCCCCCCCCCTCCATAAACGGATCCACAAGGTATCCCTCAGATGGACACCAGCTGGTAAGCGCAAATGCGGACGGCCAAAGATAACATGGCGAAAGAGAGTGGTGGCCAAGAACTTTACTGGAGGGAGAGGCACAAGCCATTGTTCAAGAACGGCATAGATGGCAGAAGATATAACCCATGAATGTCAAGCTTAGTTGCAATATCTAATGTTATATCAAATGTGTAATAAAGAAAAATAACTCAATGAAATCTCTTTTGAAGACGTAATAAAGAAAGTTAGTCAGTCTGTCATACACGCATGCATGCATACACACACACACACACACACACACACACACACACACACACACACATACATAAGTGCTTGGTAGAAAGCAAAGTATGGCATATATTTTGTCATAGAATATGTGTTTACTGTCTGAAATTTTCTTCTACTGCATTTCTAATGTAATGATCTTTTTTCTTTTTCATGTATACCCACCGTATGTTATTTGGGAGAAATATTTCGCTGATGTAAGTCGTGTTCAATAGATGTACAGACTTATTTACCATTTGGACCAAGCTCTTATAAATTATCAAACAAGACATGCATGTACGTGGATTTAACATACTACATTGATAAAACTGTATATACTGCATTTATGGTGTGAGGGGCGCCCATGGAGGAGTCGTACCTCTGGTAGCTGTAGCAGTCGTATCCTCTTCAGGGTAGCTAGTCCACCTTTGATCCCCACTTGGCACGCAGCTAACACCTGCTGCTCCAAGAAGCTATAGCATGCTCAGCGGCCAGACCACGGACAACGGCTTCGACTGGCCGGTTAAACAAGACTGAGGGTAACCGACGGGTCTCAAACCCTCTATGAGTTAGTGATTATCATTCATTGTATATGAAGACTGGATCCATCGGACTGCGCAGAGGAACCACGAGGTAGTCCATGGACAGGAAGGCTAACCCAGCAAAGCGTTGTGGAGCGATTAGAGCATGGTGGGAACACACGTAGGACGCCTTATTCATCCACCGCATCCAGTCTCCATTCGAGCCGTCTTGCCTACGCGTTGCCACTGGAGAAAGTGGGCTTGGACTAGTGAGTCTGACGCAACACAAATCTCCCTAACTTTGATGCAATGAACGCTCAAGTCATTCATGAGATCGTCTTCATCTGTGCCCAAATCCTGTGGCGATGTCCGAACTGCACCATGTCAGGTGTGGATGCACTGGCAGCCGTAGTGGTCGATCTGCACGCAGGAGACTCAGATCATAGGGTCGTCTTCCATTGACCTGAAGCAGAAACGGATCTCGGCTGCCGTTTCAGGAACTAAGCAGAACTCTTCAGGATAGCATTGTTCACCTCAGTAGCCCGAGGAAGGGGCTAGAAAAAGTGCCCTAATGGATAGCTTGATTCAACTACCCCGACCAGATCACCGCATTTGGAGGAAATCCCATTCATACGGTCGAAACACAAAGAAAGCACGAAAGGTTCCACTCACTCTTGACGCGTGGAACATACACTCTCAACTGGATCGTGCAGAAGTTGAAAGACCGGAGCGAAGAACTGTCTTGATTGCAAGGCAATTTGCTCGCTACAAGATAGAGATAGCAGCCCTGAGTGAAACTCGCTTGGTCGAGGAGTGCCAGTTGACTGTAGTTGGAGCTGAATACTGAATTCACCTTTCCATTGGCTTCTGATCGACTACATCTTAGTCCTTGAGAATGATTGGCAGGTTGTCCGGGTCACCAAAACGATGTGTGGTGCTGCCTGATTGACATACCACAGGATAATGATTTCCAAGATGAATCTTAGAATTCAGCCTCCCAGACGTCCACAGGGAATTTTATAGTCCCAAAGCAACTCAATGTCTCCAGACTGAAAGTCTACAAAACTGAACAAGATCTGTCTGAAGCTTTAGCATGCCATTTCGAAACCTAGACTGGTACCAACAACGCAAAGAAATGCTGTGAGAACTTCAAACATCTGGTGTACTCTACTGCATCTACAACCATGTATTAGTTTAACAAAAACTGAAGAACTACTGTCCCTACTAGAGAAGAATCATCGTCTCCTTCGTGCGTGCATCATCCACTTCAAGTCCGCTGCAAAGAAAGATTCATTCAGCAGAGTCCGCAAAGTTGTAAGCTTTACTGAACACATTGACGGTGCCCTCAACAGATCCTCTTTCATCAACTGTTACGTATATTTGATTTAAGTCATTTATTTTTATTTTTTAATTGTTTGTTTGTCAGATTCAAATTTGACATTTTAAGTTTAAGATTCATTCATGAGAGATATTGTTTTTAGAAAGTAGGATGACATGTACTCTTAAGAATAAACACCAGGTGTTTACCTCATTTCTGACCTAGCTTCAGAGCTGTAAACAAGCTTTTAAAATGATTGGTTGATTCCAAGGACTTTATGGAGCTTTGTTATAAACATCTTTCTATTTTTAGTTGGGTCATACGGTGTGTACGAGATTTTTTGAACGTAAATTTGTTCTAAAAGATTCTAGAAGATCACGTGACCCCTTTCTTGTTTAAATAAAAACAGGTATATAAATTATGTTTTGGAGCGAACTATTTAGTAGGAGTTGGGCTGTTAGAATACTAAGTTGTGTGTCGTTTTGAGTTATTTAAAATTTCCTTGCATTGGAAATCATTTCAATTCGTTTGGATCAAGAGGATTTATGTTGTTATTTAACTGGAAAATAATTGTGCTCATAGAATTTCATTACCAACTGACTGCATCACGTAACATCGTCTTCCATCTTAGATGCTTCACTAAGATTCGAACTGGGAATTATTAGGACATTTTATTACCAGGACTTTTGCAATTTCACTAGTGGATTATATTTTTAATTTTTTTGGATTAATTTTGGAATTGATTCTTGAAACCGTAAGTTTATTTTTTTTTTCTTTTCTGGAAAATATTTGTGCTGAATAAATTGTTTATTAAGTTTTTACAATCTTGTTATTTTCACTCTTTCTATGTTACTGTTTAGTCGAGCCTAAGCACGTAACATAGAAATTGGGACCTCGTCCAAAATTGGGATCAATTGGAATTTGGCTAGAATTTTTTTTCAGAAAACATTTGTTTTAAATTTGAATTCCCCTAGTTTTTGAAATTTTTTAAAATCTTTAGTGAGATTGACAGGCTTGTACTAAAATGACATCTAAAGTAGAAATATTTCTTTCTAATCCTACACAGGAGCAATTAGATCTTTTAAAAAAAGATGAGCTGATTCAACTTGCCAGAAAATATGATCTTTCTGAAGTCAAGGCTTCTATCAAAAAGATTTTGGTCCAATATTTGGTAAAAAAGATTGTTTTGGAAAAAATTGCTTTGATTTCGGTCAGTAAGTCTGCATCAGACTATGACATTAAAATAAATAAATTATCATTAAAATTATTAAGTTTTTACAAGCTTGTTATTTTCACTCTTTCTATGTTACTGTTTATTCGAGCCTAAGCACGTAACACAACGATGATTCAATCAACCTTCTACCCCAGGTGAAAATCGACGAGAGATTGGCAGACTCCATCCCTGTTGAGATCTCCAAGTCTGGTGGGCCTAAGGTAGCGGAAAGACTAACAGTCTGTGCAATGAGGAAGCAGAAACGCATACCCCAGTAATTTACAGATGCATCCGTCATCCACATTTAAAAACGCAAAGGCAATTGACAATCCTGCAACAACCATAGAGGAATAGCTCTACTGTGAATCTCATGCTAGATAATTGCCAGGCTTCTGAACAACTCAAAGAACCTTGATCATGGGCTAGTGCCAGAAAGGCAGTGTGGCTTCATTAAGGAGACAGCCACCATCGAGATAATCTTTGCTTTCAGCAGATGCAAGAAAAGTGTCTTGAACAAAATGTCTAGCTATACACCACCTTCGTGGACCTGACGAACACACTTTACACTGTGAACCAGAGAGGCTATGCAAGATCATGTCCAAATTTGGATGCCCGGATATCTTCATTGAAATGGTGAGTCATTTTTATGACGGCATGCTTGCCAGAGTCCAAGACCACGTATTCCGACCCCTTTATCGCCATGAATGGTGTGAAACAAGAATGCGTCTTAGCCCGCACTCTCTTCAGCCTTATGTTCTTCGCAATGTTTACTTTCAAGGACAATGATGTAGGAATAGGTTTCCGATATAGTTGTTAAACCTGAGGAGACTTCAAACCAAATCCAAAGTCCAAGTTGAGAACATTCGCAAGCTGCTGTTTGTAGATAACTGTGCTCAACTCCAGCACGGTTGCAGGCATGCAAGAGAGCATAGACCGTTTTTCCACAATGTGCACCAACTACGGACTAACCATCTCCACCAGTATAACAGAGGTTCTGCATCAGCACTTTCTCACAAGCAGTCCATATAGACGATAATGTCAACACCATGATTGCCAAAGCCAGCGTAGTATTTGGGAGACTCATACTGTCCTTTATGCGACACGAGACGCATCAAGCTTGACACCAAAGTAAAAGTCTACGCAGAAGTTGTTCTTCCCACCCTCCTCTATATTTGCGAGATACCAGCTCACTTTTGCTGGTATGACAATAATCCACACTATACTGTGCAAGGCACAAATTCGATGGGCTGGCCATTGTTTTACGCATGCTGGTAGAACACTTATCTAAGAAAGTCTTCTATGGAGAGCTACAGCAAGGCAAGAGATCTCACGGTGGTAAAACATCAAACGAGAGACAAGGACACCATCATGGCCTTGCTGAAGAACTTATACATTGACCCTAACAGCTGGGAAAGTGTGGATGATGATTGATTTGCTTAGCGCCGTCCAGTTAATGCCGGTGCGTCAGCCTGTGAGCAGAAAAGACTGTAGGACGTAGATGAGAAACGTGATAATCGCAAATCAAGGAACAACAATTCCGCAACTCACGGTCATCAGCCTGTACTTACTTGTCCCCACCGAAGAAGACTTTTTTGGACCTGAATAGGACTGCTCAGCGATCGGCGGACCCACCCCAGTGAATCGTTGGCATTGAATGGTCTTCATGGATACCGATGAACGAACATCATCATATACTGCATCTGACAAGCGTACACAAATCGTACGTATAGTTTGGCAAATTTACATTCCATTATCATCTTTGATTATGTTCTCACTTTATGTATCCAATGCCATTTATACGAAAATCACATGACGGTATGATGCATGCAAGTAAGCATTAAACTCTATGTCTTCTCTTGTACTACTACGCTTGGTTCGTATCTTCTAATTTAGTATGATATCCAGACAATTCCTCAGGAATGTATTCTGTCCGTGGATTCATCAATTGGTTTTGTTCTTGTTTCACTCTTTTTCTCTCAGATGGCACACAGTTTCATGTCCAGCTATCTCTAAGTAGCCATTGGAAGACGTGTGGAAAAAATTTCAGCGCACTTTCGTCTTCTTAGAAACTTAAAAGTTCATAACATGTTATATGTAACTGAATGATCCAATTTATAAATTCTGTTTTGTGGTACGTAAACTGTACAGCGTTTTTAGTCTCAGGTAAAGTTAGAAAGATAGTGTAAGGTTGAGAACACAGTGTATGAATATGATACAATAAATTAAACTTTCAAATGAATAAATATGAACAAAGTGTAACAAATATAAACAATGTATATTTGTATCCGACAATTTAATGGTGCAAAAAGGCATTACATGAAATTACATGAAAAATGTGTACATGTAATTAGGCGTCAAACGAAACGTAATATTCCTTAAAACGAAATGACAAAAAGCACAAGCAAAGAATTCGTCTTATCAATTTCAGAGCGAGAATGTACCATGCCTAAACACTATTTCTTGTTTGTGTCTCCCTTCGGAATGTTATAAATTGGTCTAGTACATTAGCTTTAGTAAATGTTGATTTGTGTAAAGAGTGAACTTTAAGTAAATCTGAAGTAATATTACTCAGTCGTCATATAATAAATGTTTTAGCTAGTAGCACACGCATGTTAATTGTAGATAAATAAGATATGAGGAGATATTTTCACGCTAAAAGATATGCTAGCAATGTTCCGTATACAATTTCACGAATATGTAATGTCTATTTTCGGTGATAAAGATATCAGGCTGTGCAGTCAAATCTTTTATCAAACAAGAGGTTGAATATTTTCCACAAACTGTGTAAATTCTTCGTCTAAGTTTTCATGAAGTTCCGTTCCTGCAATAAAATACAACAATGGTGAGAAACACTTATCTGAAATAAATGAAAGAAAGAGAGATCAATTATCGCAAAACAGATTTTTCCAGAAAACACTTAATAAAGCAAACAATATTTATAACGAATGTGTGATGAGAAATTACGTTCTCACATACATACATACATACATACATACATACATACATACATACATACATACATACATATACGAACGTACACACACACAAACCCATCCATCCATCCATACATCCATACATACATACATACATACATATGTGCGTATGTCTGTGTGTGTTTCAAAATATTACAGGTATTAAGTTAACAATAATATTCACTGTATAAAATATTGATTAACGTACCATGACTCCTTCCAAAAATCGTAAACATCTGAAAGTACATTTTATAACATGAATATTGCGACATATTTTTACATACAGAAGTAGAACTTTTTGTAAAGCTGATAAAAATAAAAGCCACACAACAATGATTACGTTTTTCATTAACATGTGACATCCAATTCCCACATATATTTTCGTTTTTTAAATGACTAAATAAGGGTACATATGACGATTTGGAATTTAAAAAATTATTACACAAAATTAGTTTTCTTCTTCAAGATTACTTCTTATAGTAAAGTAGGTCTCCAAATGAGTCAAATAAATTTACTTTTGGCATTTAAAAGAAACGCAAGTGTGAGTTACTGGTTCTAGTTTCTAGTCCTATCAAGTTGATGGGAAAGTTTTGATAGAAATAACTTAATAGAGTCTGGTATTATTATTATTATTATTATTATTATTATTATTATTATTATTTTCTTTCTACTACTGCTACTACTACTACTACTACTAGTAGTAGTAATAGTAGTAGTAGTAGTAGTAGTAGAAGTAGTATCCTCTTAGCGAAGAAGTTATTACAGTATTATATTTGCACATATTCTGTTTATAAATTGTAGAATGAATATTTAACAACTTTATCAATCCTAAACTCGACTCATCATTGGAGCACAAATATTGTAGTAAATAGAGTGGTTCCTCTATTGTAGAAGCCAACTGAGTTGGAAACGTGTTAATGAAGTCCCAAATTTAAATAGAGATCACATGGATACTATATGGATAATATAGATCACATGGATACTATATGGATAATAGAGATCACATGGTTAATACATGGATAATAGAGATAACAAGGATAACACATGGATACAATAGAGATCACTTGCAGAAAAGAGATCACATGGACACTATATGGATAATATAGATTAAATTGATAACATGTGGATCATAGAGATCACGAGGATAATAGACTTACATGGATAAAAGAGATCATATGGATAACATATGGATAACAGAGATCACATGGATAATGATATAAAGCAGCCATATTATCTTTATACTTCGTCCAATCGCATTCTTTACAAAAATCACAATACAAGTTAATTTGAATAAATCTACTTGAATTGTAATATCATTGGACATAGAAGCCATACAAAACATCCATACGTTTCATCACTGGGGATAAACCTAGATCTCTACCTTACTTGTTACGTATTTATCCTCATGAAGCAGTGATCTAAATACATTTAATTTTGTTAATCGATCCAGGTGAAGACGGAGTACAGGTTATACTTTTGCACCACAAATCATCTCCTTACATCAATACAGGCTCGACTATTTCAGTTTTTAGCAACTCAACTTATGAATCAGTCTCTCTCTCTCTCTCTCTCTCTCTCTCTCTCTCTCTCTCTCTCTCTCTCTCTCTCGTTACTTTCACTCAGGATGCAAGGAAAACCAACTGATGTAAAGACACAATGCATCCCCTAAAGGAGGATTTAAATAAATAATTTACCTGATGATGCTCGAGGTTTCTCCGCTGTAAGCAAAGAAAGAGAATTGTTGTATATGAAACATTTGTGATCCTTTGATGCAAAGATTTTTTTTCGTCGGTCACTTATAGCAGAGGTAATCACGCAAAACAAGACTGAATATTTCCATTGCTTTAACTTACATGACCCATCGTGTTCTTACAACCCTGATAAACATGGTTGATCAATTACAGACTGGTTTTAAATCCAACGGAAATGCTACTACTTACATGACCCATCGTGTTCTTACAACCCTGATAAACATGGTTGATCAATTACAGACTGGTTTTAAATACAACAGAAATGCTACTACGCTGAACCAGTGGAATAATTAAAATTATACACTCGTGGAATAATTAAAATTATACACTCGTGGAATAATTAAAATTATACACTCGTCTTCTGCTTGGGATTTAATAAACTTTCCAACTTTACTTTTGGATTTTTATCTTACCTCCCACACCACCACCACCATTACGTTAAATCGGCGTTTTTCATTCAAAATCATTCCCTCTGTGAAAGTAATAGTTGTGCATACGTGAATGACTGCTTTGCAAAATAGTTATATTGGCATCTATGTCATCTTCTCTAGCCAAGATTCCGATATGTGGATAGGGTTAAGATATCGGAACCATGGCTAGTAAAAATGCTATGTCGGCATACTACATATAGCAGGGATTAAGTAATTAGAAACGCGATTATACTAAAATGCATCTAATTTGTAAGATGCATATTCTTTGGATAAACGAAATGTTTTATATGACAAATGTAATTATTTCTTTATTCCAAAACAGTTGCACGGTTTCAGATTAGGTATACACATAGCTGGAGAGTTAAGATTAAACAGTTTTTTTTTTAAAAAAATTGTGCTTCCTCACACTGATGTCGTCCTAATGAAATTAAGTCTTTGCGGTGAAAACCGCCAATAATGGCACCTTCTATATCTTTTATTACAATTAATACAAATTTTAAAATAAATGCAATTTTTTTACCAATCTATCTTATTGTTTAATCGTATTTTTAGTCAGGATTTGTTTACACGTTTAAATTCACCTCGTTAACTAACAAAAGACCTTGAAAATACCCCGAATTTGATGTTTTTCTATGTTCCTGTCAATTATATGGAAATTTATGTACATGAATTTGCCTTATATCGACAAGATTTGAAGAAAAATGACGGTCTAAACTTTCGAAAACATGCATTGGTTTAAATTTGAAATATAACGGCACTAATCACATTGAACTGAATACCTGCCGAATCTGGTACGTATTAAATGCCCAAGTGGATTCAATCCAGCATAAATTAATCCGATAAACCAAATCCCCAAATCTGTCTTGATACTGATGGACGATATGTGGGTTTGATGTGACCTGCTAATTAAAATGTGCTTTGTTTCTGCATGCACATCATTCTCAAACAAACATGCGTACACTGTATACACATACCGGTAATTAATTGGTAACATCCATATTTAGTGCGAAATACAAAATGGCCACAGGACAGAGGGTTTTGCTATACCACGTGGCTTTTCAAGTCACCTAACATACGATTTGCTCCTGAAATACAATGTACAATGTCACCAAATGAACCCTTCAACCGACGGCAGGTACACAGCCGGAAGAAATACTGGTAAGTGTATAAAATTTACACAGATGCGTGCATTCAGAATAAGCTGCATACATTTTCCCATGAGAGTAAAGCGGACGATTGTTTCAATCAGAAAACATATCACGCTGGATCCTATTAACAGCTATTTCTTAATATGATTTTTAAAATTTTAATAAAGAACTCCCATTTGAGATAAAATGATAAACATGTAATAAAATTTTCACATTAAAAAGTAACAGTGAAGTTAATTCCATGACACGTAACGAATACACGAAGAATAAAAAAAATCCGAAAACATTAAACTTCTCACGGAATCATTGCACATATGCACCAGTATTCAGAGTTTCTTATATACAGGAAGTTGAGTGATTACTATTATGTATATCTATATATTTGGTAAGTCTTGGTACATGAAGGTTTCTATATTATGTATAATATTTCTCCATTACTGTAAATTGCAATGATCATCTATAATCAAATATATTAGCTATTTTCTTTACACGGGTATAAGATTCTTATTTAAGATATTCAGAGTGTATATCAGGTTTGATCTATAAATAATTGTTTACGTAGGTGTTAACGATCGTTAATACTATTGGTAACGAAACCTTTTGACGAGTTTAAGGTAATTTTTCAATGGCTGGTGGAGCTGGTAAGTTCTTATAAGAATTAGCTTATTTCCCATCGGATAGGTTATGTGGGTTATTTTACGATGAGGTATATTTGCAAAACGTCACATATCTAGTAGAAGAAACTGCGCTTAAATGCGTGGAGCTAGACAGTTTGGTCGTTCTTATTTCTAATGTTCATGTTGTAACATCAGTCTACAGAAGTATGTACTGTTGTGTTTATATATGTTTTAGAAAAAGCATTTGTTTTGAGTATTAATTGGAACTACAAAGTGCTCATTAGGTTTAAATATTATTCTGGGAGAAATTGTGAATTATTCAAAGAAGTTCTGGATAATGACATTTTGATACATCAAGACTGCTGTCAAATCAGTACTTTTGAGGATGTATTCAGAATATCTCATTCCTTTAGACCTGAATATTATCGTTGAAGATTATCGGATTCAATTCATAAATACTGTAAGTTCCTCTTGAATATTCATTCTATAACATTGATAATTAAATTATTTGTTAAAATTGACAAAACTTAGTGGATTTGCTCCTTTCTCTTACTTAGTTTATGAACATAAAATCGTAACTTTACATAAATTCCAAAATAGGGGGACATATTCAATTTCAAGCGTATGTATTATTTGCTTCTGTGACAGATTTTAGAGAGACCGAAATTAAAACAAACCATCTAATTTGCTATCTCGCCACATGCAAGCCTCCTGAATGCATATTTGCACGTTTTCTTTATCTTCTTTAATCACACTAAATCGTAAATGTAAGGGATTGCTCGAGTACGTGAGTCAGAGAAATCGTTTGGGTCGGCTTTTCGAGGAAGAGAAACGTTTTCACGTTATCGCTGCAATAGCTTACCATTTTCGTAACTGAACTGCAAGACTGAAATAAGACCTCAAAAGAAAAAAAAAACAAGAAGGACTTTGAAAATTTAAATGTATAGTATTGGTGGCCAATTCGTATTTCTTGCTTACCTGGAAGTGAGGGTTCATATCTAGATGGTAGTGGTTTCGACGTTCGGGGCTGAAATCGTGGCCTTGGTTTCGACTTCAAACAATCTGGTTTCCTGCATTCGAATCCTTTTGAACTAAAACCGAAATTTGTTGAACAAAATCAGATTGGAATATTGTTGTTACACGGAGATAGATCTAACTGATGTGAGATTAATGAACCAGTATCAGTATGAGATTGATTGGGGTTGTTTTTTGTGCATAGTTACGAAAGCATGCATAATATGGGAACACGTTTGATGAATAGGAGTTTCTCTCTAATTGTAAGATATAGAGATTGTCATATCATGTTGATATTATTAATGTTTACTGAACACATCTTAGCGTCTGTTATACATGTGACTGTTAAAATGTCAAGTGTCTGCTTTACTCTTAAGATCGAGACGTTCTGTTCCTTTGATCTTTACGTTTAAAAATATGTCTTGATGTTCAAGCATTATTTTGTATGCTCTTATCAAATACATGAAGTCATTTAAATGGCTTAATCAAAACGAAATACACTCATGTGTATTGACTGATATGTTCCTCAATATGTCTTTCGTGTCCAAAGTCAATTCAATACCTTGTAACGACTTTGCTGACAAAGCTTAACATGGAAAAGACGAACGTTTCATACAAAGTAAATGTAACCTTTTGTACATTTCCCTTTGATAACTTAATCCTGTCGTAAACTTGTACGGTACATACAGTAAAACTGATATATACTGTGACTGAAAAACTAAATCTAAATTTGTGCCAGGAAAAAAGACTGATTAAATAATCTATCTGAACAGCTCATTCACCTTTGAAAAGAAATTATATTTTTGCATCGAAGGCAAAAAAATTTCTTTGAGTTCTTCATTTGAAGCCATACATGTTCATGACCGCCCTGGTGGTCTAGTCGTTAGCAAGTATGTTTCGGATGCGACAAGTTGCAGGTTGGAAACCTGGTTGAGTCATACCATATACTTATATAAATGGTACTAACAGCTGCCTCGATAGGCGCTCAGCATTAAATGGTTAGTGGTAGGACTGGTCGGCTTGGTGTCAGAATGTGACTGGCTGGGACATCGTGCTACATGCCTGCGGTATGATGCCCCAGTGCTCGACCTCACTATGACCTGCCACATTGCAGACGTCTAGTCATATGATTGACTTTTGTTTAAAGCTATGTAAACAAGCCAAATCACAGACACAGTCTTACTGCAATAGTGTCTCAACATTTGTCCTGCATTAACTCTTAATTCTATGGGTAAGGTGTATGCTAAAAACACGTCCTAATGGTCCGTGGACATATTTTATAGTAACACCAGAACATTTACTCATAGGGGCGAGCTTACCATTCTTTGAAGGGATCGAATCCGATTGGCCAATACCGTAGATAACCCAGGCACACATACAAAGTAGCAGCAAGAACGAAAAGAGCTACAACAGCCAAAATCGAAATCCAAACGATATTTCTCTTATCATCGAACATATTCTTATATCCAACGGTGGTAGTCGCTGCTGTTGTCGTTGCTGGCTCAAGTACGGTAACTCTCACGGACACAAAGCCTTCAAGTCCACCTGTATCGGTTGCTTTTGCCGCGAAATCAAGATCACCTACCACTCCGGAAAGAGAATTTTTTAGGGTGATCAAACCTGCTTGTGATATTTGAAAATAGTTGTTTGCCAGGGTTGTTTGATCCAATGAATACGTAAATTGTCCATTAGTACCAATGTCTCCATCAACTGCGGATACATTACCGATTGTCGCTCCGACGACAATGTTGTTGTAAACAGTAAATGTATAGGATGATGAGAGGAATGTTGGAGTGTTGTCATTAATTTCAGCTGAAAAAGATTGATATATGGATAACATCAAATTGCTTGTTCCCTATGATCCAATTTTCCATTCAATATATTTTTATATTCAACGCATTCTTCTTCAATACATAACAGCTACAGAGAAGACAATTTACAAAAGAAGACATTTTATCAGAGGATATGTAGGGATAGAGTTTCGTTAAAGTGTTTACCTTAATTCAGTTAAGGCGAATGCATGGGACTGTGCGAAAATATGTAGCATTGCCAGCTGCCATTACAAATCTGCTACAAACACACATTTCTGAATTTAAAATGACCTACGATATGCTGCTAAAGAGTTCTTTACAGCATACAAATTTATTTTACTGTAGCGTAATTGTACCGGATATGCACCTTTAGAAAATGCAAAGAATCTTAAATAAAATATCAACCAATAAGACTGGAAATGTTATATTTTATGCTCAAACATTAAAAAATAATTGAGATTCTGATAAATATTCCGTTTATCATGGTAACGGTTGCACTATACCATGCAAGAATATAAACGCCACACAGTACATTTCTGGACAACATACATCATGTCCTAAAGTGTCATTATACAGAAGGCACGATGTGTCCGATTCCTATGTTCTACCATTTCATATCATTTAATGTGAAAATTTCTTAAGAATAAAGTTAGTTGCTTTCTGTTTTATTTTAACTAAAATTCGTGATTCATATCTGATTTATTTCTTTCAGAATTTATTAGAGTCGAATAAAACCAGATTGCTACTTTTTTCATTGATTTTCCTCATACCTATATTTACTGATAATGTTGCTGTAGCTGTTAGTCCTCCGCTGTCTGTTGCAGTAACAATGCATGTGATTGTCGTAGGAAAACCTGGTTTATCTAGGTCATACTTAATCGCATATGTCAGTAGTCCCGAGCTTGAAGCCATAGTCATATATCCTGAGCTTGATCCACAGTTCATGGAATACGAGACACTATCACCAACATCGGTATCACTCACTGACAATCCCGGATTAATTTGCTATAAGATAAAATATCATTGATGTAATTTTCTTTATCGCAATATAAGATTTGTTTGTAAAAAAATTACTTGTCGCGGTATAGTCTTTGTTGCAATATATAATAGTGTATATTTACGAAATAATAAATTCGCAAAAATTAAATAATACATAATCCTGAATGTACCAGATTTGCAAAATTTCACTGGCGCTGAAACAGATTGATCGCCAGCATGCACTGATATTACTTCCCTATAGCGCACACTAATATATACGTCTTAATGATTCTGATGAATCTAAAACTGTTCATTTTTTGCAAACAACGACCAAAAGGTTGGAGAATCCCCACTCAATAACTTATACCCCCATAAAGCCAAACATAATTAACAAAGCAGAAAGAATAAATCGAAAAATGAACATTTGACTAATATATACACATTGATTTATGCCAGAAGGCAGAAGGGTGCGTCAATAGAAACTACGAGGAAGAAATTAATTTCTCATTGCTTAGTCAAGGGGTCAGAAACAATATTGAATCTTTTGTCTAGCCCGTCTTACAGGAAACTTGACAGGACGATTACTTTAGTGTCCGTGTGCGTTCGTCCACAACCTAAATTAACCTAAATCGGATACTTTAGGTTAATCCCAATATTAAAGATTTTAACTTAGCTGAAAAACTTTGTTGTAAAACCGAGAAAAAAAGACATAAGCAGAAAAAAACGAAAACAATAATTAACTGTAATAAAATAGTTCATCTCAATCTTTCCGCTCACTTACGTCGACACCTACCTTCCAAGCATATATTGTCATTGTTGTTGGGTAACATATAAAATGACGAACATACCTTTTTGGTTAGAAATAAAGCTTCCTAAGAAAATAAATGGAAAAAGGTCAATAACGCCAAACCGAAGCCTTTAACTAACCGAGGGTTTCTCTAGTTTGGTACGTTTATTTTGTTTCTTTATCCGTCGTTAGTGTTTTTTAAACTTTATATGTATGTTCATTTACCCATACGACGTTTCAATGAGGTCACACCCTCTATGCTGCTGTATGTGCTGTATCATTGTTATATAAATCATTATTATGTATCAGTAATATAAGACCTGATATGGAATCTTATACAGCTAGAGTAGAACGAGAGCGACTAGAAGCAATGATAAATTATCTCCCCGTCTGTGATTGTCAGACAATAGTTACAAACGCGTCAAACCAACCAAAAGATCGATGTGGCTACAGTTGCATGACAGCAAGTTATCGGAGCGTTACCGACTCAAATTAAAGAAGCATTGGAGTAGCCGACAAAACACGTGCTGCGATTCAAGACGCAAAAAAAATAGTGTCGGGATCTATCTAAACCAGAATTAAAAACTAGGTATTTTGTTCAGCAAGGCTATTATAGAAGTTATGGCCAATCCTGTTAAGGTTACTCCGGTGAAATATCAAATGCGGCATCAGTTTCTAAAGCCAGATTTTTATAACACTCCAGAACACGAGTGTGCTACTAGGGTATTTTGAGACTAAAAGGATATTCCAGAAATCAGTATATAAAAAAATATAAACAAGAATATGATAAATTTATTGATCAGCAGCATCGAGTATTAATTATCTCGACAAGGATGTTTTATCAGAGTAAACTTTATTGTAGCTGTAGAAGATAACGCGGAAGACGATATTTGGATTATCCGTGACAAATGTGACCCTGTCCGTGTTCACAATGGAAATTTTGTTACGTAAACAAATCTTCCAAACCAGGAATGTTGACTGGTATTGACAAACCGTAGTATATTTTGTGACTGAAGTTATTTATGCAATATACTCACTGAATTATAAAACCAGCATTCAAAATCTCAAGCCGATGAAATTTCAAAAATACATTGTAATGGAACATTTTACAAATGCAGCACGTGGAAATAGTTTGACGAATCAAAGACGTTAAAAAAAATATCAGTGGGCTGAAATAATTAAAGATAACGGAGTGTCTATTAAAGGTGTTGCTGAATTAGGGAAGAAATTAAAATTCCAATAATGGTGAAAACTACCACAGGACAGATTTTGCACTAATCGAATTATAAATCGAAGGGTGATTCGGTTAAAATTATTGATCATAATGCGCATGCGTGGACTAATGCAGCAACAATATTTCCAAGAAATCGAATTGTTAACTTTTGTGACGGTGATATATTTGACTTTATTAACGAGATAAGTAAGACTGTATCAGCATGGTTATTTCAGAGTTCTGAAAACGACGATTAATTGATTAGACCAGATGGAAGTATTTATATCGAAGAAAAAATTAAATTTGATCAATTTGTAAAACGTAATAGTGCAATATATCGTAAAAAAATATATCCACGATAAAATGAAAAAATATTGGGATGATTTAGGCCAACGATTATAAGTTTCCCTGCAACTGTTTTCACGTTCCGTCAGTCGCGGCTCATTTTGCACAGAAGAAAAATTAATGGAAGACAAAACACGATTAGAATTTCTTGAAGACGTCCAGCTAACCTGCTGCGAATAAAGACACGGAGGATTTTGGAATACTAAATACGATTATACATATGTTATATAGGTTGATATGGTTGCATGCTATTCAGGAAGTTTTCTTGGAATGGGAGAGTGTCCGTGATTATTTTTTTAAGACTTGGGCATAAAACACACGAGATGACCATAGTATCGATAAACGGAGATTTTGATATAAATGTATTCGCTTGTATAGAGTCATTTATGTTTTGCTGATGATCTCCATCTGATTTGTTATATCTGGTTTGGCAAACATTTTTTTTTCAGAAATAATGAGGGTACCAGTAGTGTTATTACGATATATGCTTGATGTAAAAATACTTATATCGTTGGTTGTAAGGAAAGCAATCATATTGTATAGTTCGCAGAAACAAGTTTGGTTACCACAAAAAAAGAAATATCCTGATATAACTGATTTTGAGAATATAATCGTAAAGATATTGGCAAGCATAATAATATGATTTTTAAAGACATTGTTCAAGACTGATTTTAGATGATGCTGAACTGGATTTTATAATTGCTGATACAACAGAGGTACATTTATAGGTCGAAGTAATACTTGTCTAAAAGAACTAAATTAAGTACAATTGTTAGTTATATTGATGGAGAAACACCGCAGTTTACTTATTTTAGATCTTTGATGATCGCAGACGTTTCGATAAATATATTATCGATGATAAATAAGAGTTTCTAAGGTTGCTGTCATAGTCACTATAGATTAATTTTATATCAATAAAAACATGCGGAATTGTTGAAACTTTTGACTAGTGTTACTTCATGGAGTGAATGGAGAATAAAACAAGCAAAGATACTTAATTATTATGAATCTGCCGACGCAGCGTTTGAAAACACTGTCAAGGATATTTTTTTAATTTAAACAAATCAATGATCATGGTCAATTTCCACCCATTGTTGGAGTGTCTTCACACGAATGGCTGAAAAAGTTCGTAGATTATTATAAAAAAGATAATTCATGATCAACGAGTGCTTGATCCAGAATTAAGAAAGTTAAAGAAATTAATCAGACTGTAACCAAATAAAAGTCTGTGTGAAAAAATGCGCGAGATAATTTGAGAAACTCCTATAAACTATTTTCTGCAAGTGTGGAGATAAGACAATTTGATAGTTGCAACTAGAGAGATAGTAATACACTTTAGCAACAATTATGCAATGATTTCATTTACATAAAGAAAAGTTTTCAAATCTACATCTACCATTGTATTATCGACCAGCAGATACTCGACGGCGATTTATTGAAGTTGATATACCGGGACCCTTGACAGAGCTGAGGAGGAAATAAAATATTGTGTAAAGTGATATTGTTTTAGTTCCAGTCAGTGTTGTTGAGACTGCATTAGCTATGGACAAAACTTTAGGAACACTAGGATATACTTTAGCGATTCATTACGTCACAAGAAGTAACTATTTCGGACACAAATATTTGGATTATTGATGCTCGTATCGAATGGTCAAACTTAGTTTATCATGCAGTGTCTAGAGTCTGAAGAATATCTCAGCTGCGATGATGTAGTAAGAAAAACGTTAGTTATAAACAATGTGACAAAAATTCAAGCGCATCTTTGATCTTGGTTTTGAATGTATAATGGCAGTCAAACAACGTCAGAATAATCATTGTGCTAGCTGTAACACAGTAATGTTGTGACAGTTTTCAAATAATAATTCGTGTTAATGTACATTAGATAACAGTAATAGTAGTCTTGGATCAACACGTAAAAATGTGACGCGGACCTGTCATGAATGTAATCAACATACGGGTATTTGCGTTATACAAAAATGAAGACGTTGGTAATTGTGTGTCTTCAGGAATTATTTGTAATTGTTCACCTACAAATCTATGTTGAAGAGCAATTTAAAGTCTATATATTGCAGGCCTACCCGTGGATCATACCATGCTAGAAATTGTATGTGTAGTTACACTCCATATAGGTTCAGTCGCTCTCTTTTACCACCTTCAACTTCACCAGGTTCATATAATATCTTACAGTCACATTGCAATAAAAAAAATCATATTGTATTGGTATATGTGTTTTGTGCTCTCATTAACGGGTTTAACAGAAATCGCACGAGTTGTTTCATTGATGAATGCAGATATTACCTTGGTAGCCATGCAATCCATTCGCGAAGTCGCATAGTTTTTTTAATTTTTGTTCTTGGATATTTCCTTTGCATCCTGATATCCAAATAATAGTTCAGCAAGTGTTCGATTACGTCGCTCAACGACTGCCTGATCACAATGAATTGCTGTATTTCCTCGTCTGATGTTTTCACCAGAGATGATACTGCACCAAGAAATTCCTTGCTAGGATCAACCTGTAGTAGTTGTGGCCATAGTAGACCACCTTCTGGTCCAGATCCTCGTTAAAAAATTTGTTCAAGAGCTAATACAACTACAGCAGCCGTTTTAGTTAATAACGGCTCTCCAGTTCGCGTATTTGTGGTTGTATTGCTGTCTAAAAATTTTAACAGTATTGTGTGGTAAAAACAAAAGATTTGCTTGATGAACTTCATTAGAGACGCTGACATCAAAATGTGCGTGCTGAATTTGTTTAGGTGGTGGTAGATAAATTTGCCATATTCCCCATCTTGCTAACTATGATGCAGTAACAGAACGTGTCACATTTGATAAACCAACGAGTTTACTAATCGCAGTTGTACCTTTCCAGTATCCTCTAAATACTAAATCGATTCCATTATAATAGTAATTGGTTGATTAATTACCGGCCCCTAATACAAGTTTACCCTACATCGCTGTTCTTACCAAAAAAATGTAGCTAACTATTCTCTGATACTTTGATTTTTTAAGGAATTAAACGAGTGTATCAATTTCACATCTGCAATATGCCGTTGTTGTAAATCTTTATTTTTTTTTTTATTCTTCATCAATATGCTTGATCAATCGCATTTATTGGATATTCTCCAGGTTTTGGTTGATCTCACTCGTCAATAAGAATATCGAGTCGAGTTCTAGGACCAGAATAATTATACCCAGGCAAATATTTTCTTCTTTGTATTTATCCCATGTAGTTACTGTTAATTTTAGTAATACAGATGCAGTATCGCCACATATTTTTCAAAGAGAGATACATTTGTATCCTTTAACGCATTTTACACTCTTGCCTATAAGCGCATGTCTATGATATTTTGTTAATCATCTTGCGAGGGTGGATGCTTTACATAGAACACAATATAAATCTATAGTTTTTATTATATTTGTACAACATGGATGTCATTGATTTCTCAGCGACAGGAAAATAAGAACCAGTAAAGAACATCATTCAGCTTTACCAAATTATATCAGACCAATTATCATACTAGGTCAAGCTGGGTCTGGTAAGACGCAATTATTACTTATTGGTAATCTAATAATTAGATGGCTTAAGTGGGATAAAAAAAATTTTAGTTGCACCATCCATAGACTATCATGATGCTACGATGTGCTTCAATATTTTAATGAAAATGCAAAATTATTCAATGAAAATGGTGATGATATTAAAATATTTCGTCACTACTATTGATGAAGCCACATATGTAGTTGATATCAATTGATTTATATATAATTCTGTAGTATTTGATGATGTCATATCCACATAAGCCAAGTCCGAGACTCGTACTGGAGTAATATAACCAGCTAAAGAGATAGAAAAAGTGGTAATTAAAACATATTGATGCGGAAAACAGATTGTCATTTAAACCGACTCTATATTCATTGTAAACAAAATAGCAAGAATACAAAGAAAATTATGAAAGTAATAGAAAGTATTAATCAATAATTTTGGCAATATTGCCGTAATCAGAAATTGTCGTTCGTAATATTTGAAAAAGGTGAACAAACTATTATATCAAGTGTGTATGTTTTTGCTTACCTGTCCCGCATTTCCCTCATTAGTGTAAACCCTGTATATTTGTTGTGAAAAATACAAGGCTTCGTTCTGATTGGTCACTTTTACAAGGAGATTTTTGTCGGTAGTCCACGTCCTGTCGGATACTCGCACGTACAATGTAAACGATGTGGCCGGTATGGTCTCATAATTAATAGCATTTGTCGTTGATGTTGTTATTAGTCCGGCTGCAAGAAAAATCTTTACATATGTGATCTAGCTTAGCTGCTATTGACTAAGTCGCATGGTACAACTCATCAAATACTTGTTATGTCATGGAGAGAAAAACGAGGAGCATTAATTTTAACATACCACAAGTAAATTTGATGCACGAAGCTCTGAGTACAGTAGTTGCTAGAACAAATGAAATTAATCCAAAATGAAGTCTTTCAAGATGCATCAGAGGTTCCTAAGTAGCTATTCTTAGAGTTCCAAAGCATCAACATTTTTTGCTTCTAAAACAAAAGCGCTAAATGTGCACAAAACGATTCAAGGCATTAAAACAGCTTATATAGATAAAGAGAATATAAAGGATGAGTTTAACCAAACAAGTGGTAAATACGTTGCGTTTGGTTTTCGTATTCTTTTGAACAATAATATGATTAAACTGATAAAGACTGAAATAAAAAATGTGGCATAAGAATGACATTTTGAGATTTTCGCCTCTTATTATAGTTTAAACCTTCATCTTTCACACTTTGGATATAAGAGCGCTGTGTTCAAGAGCATCGTTCTATTAGGACGGTCCATATATTAATATACTAGCGCTGTATTTAAACGGTGCATTTATTAATACCGAATTATCCAAAAGCTAAACAAAAGCAAATGTCTACATTTGACTCAGTGCACTTTGTTATACGTTATGCTGATTAATTGACTTATGTGAGAGGTAGAAAGAGTCAATATTTCTTTTTATCAGCGCTTGAACAATGTCGACATTTGTTCTTTCGTATCTTGTAAAGAAATGTATTCTTTGTAAGGGTTTCCTTAATAATAGATCCCGAAATTTTCGCCTATGGGATACACTAATGTTGCTCGATAGTTTGATAGTTTACACTAATGCTGCTTTATGGTATACACTAATGTTCCCCTATGGTATATATTAATATTCGCTTATGATAATAGTATACACTAGTGTTGCATATGGTATACACTAATGTTGCCTTATGGTATATACTAATGTTACCCTATGGTACACACTAATGTTTCCCTATGATATACTCTAATGTTCCCCTATGGTATACGCTAATGCTGCCTATGGTATACACTAATGTTGCACTATAGTATACAGTAATGTCGCCTTATGGTATACACTAATTTTCCCCTATGGCATTCACTAATGTTCCCATATGGTATACACTAATGTTCTCCTATGGTATACATTAATGTTCCCCTATAGTATACCCTAATTTTCCCCTATGGCATTCACAGATGTTCCCCTATGGTTTACACTCATGTTCCCCTATTGTATACACTAATGTTGCCCTATGGTCTACACCTATGGTATAAACTAATATACCTCTATGGTATACTCTAATGTTCCCCTATGGTAATGTTCGCCTATGATTTTGACTATTGTTCTTTCGATATATATATTCATGGCTTCCAGGGGCAGTGGATAATTAAAGAAATGTTGTGTCTGAAAGGGGTTGTGCCGATGTCTCCTAAATCATCCAGTATTTTAATTTAAGGAAGACGACACTTAAATTATTGTGTGACTGTAAAACAATTTTACTTATGTTTTTATACTGAAATTTAATTAGTATCATTGCGATATATGTAATTATATCATCTCCTAGTATGACCTGTATTTAATATAATATAAATATAAATTCATTTTGAAACAAGTTGGGTTTATGAGGGCCAAGGCGTTTAAAATCTGTTGAGTTAAAGTCTATTTAGGCACGTTATGGTCAAGCCTTTTAATTCGGTTGGAATGAAATCTGTCAAGATCTAGGCTAAGTAGTTTTTTTATATTATTATTCCATTTAATTTGCATTATACATACGAAATTGGGACGGTCATACATATCACGATGCTGACAAACTTGAAAAATATATTTTATCTGGCGTTCCGTTTTTTAGACCTAAAGACCATAAGCGGTCGTCATCAGATCTTTATGTATAACAGCGAAGATCTGATTTTAATCAGTTTGTGCTCTCTGTGTATCATCTTTTATTAAAATACAGAATAAGACCAAAAGTCTGTTGACAAAAGTAATGTATCGACTTAGTTCCACAAACGATGCACTTTATCAATTGAATTGTTAATCTGACACCTAAATCTTCCGTTCCAAAGAAGTGATCTTTGAAATTAATCATAACAGACCTATGAAAAATTCAGTCTTAATGACTTGTATACATTATTTCATTACATTAGTTTAAAATTACCTTGGATCGATTGACCTTGTTTCAGTATTGTTTATTATACCTGGATAATGCGTTAGATCAGAACATGTAATGCCGTTGTCCACCAAGTTATACAAAAAAATCAAGGACATGTATATTTTTAAAAATTATTTGATATCATCATCTTGGAATTAACTACCAATAGTACCTTTATAATCTATTTTACAGGCACTACTTTCAGATGTTTTGCAGGCAATATATATATATATATATATATATATATATATATATATATATATATATATATATATATATATATATATATATATATATTCTAGGAATAACATGTAACTGAAAGTTTTACTGCTCTCAACAAAATGTTTAATGGATCATTGCCATCTTTGGGACGAAATAGGGTCTGCTTATGGCTGTGTACATTCCAATTATTCGTTTCTCTTCTAGTTTGCTGTCGCCATATTATATAATTAGATTCGATACAAATATTTCAAATAATATATAATATTGGAGGCGGGCAATCAGTGTTTTGATAATTGTATATTTACAGCGTCAGTATTTTTCCCTCTAAACTCTTAGTTTGAGAAATATGACATTGGGCTTTAAAAGCTTACATTGTGTGTGAACTCGATTCTTCGGAATCTTTATAGGTTTTACTTCTTATGTTAGAGGCACATACCTTATTTCTACAAGTCTATTATAAATACAATCAAAAGTTTTATATCAGTTGCGATTTGTTTATATTAAGTCCGAAGGTAGGAATACTTAAAAAATAATCTTCAAAATTGGGTGATTCTGTCTACATGTGTGACGGGTAGCGATTGCAAAATACACCCGACATGCACTGTAGTTTAGTATTTGAAAGTGGGGATGATTTTAGTGTGACTGATGTTCGTCCATTTGCTCATTAAGATTATTGCGCGTACTTCACACAATACATTTATCACATAAATCGAGTGATGCCACATAAAAAACCCATAGAATTTCATTTCGATTGAGAAAAAATAACTTTTTAAAAAAAAATCATTGTTGTGTTTCTGAATACTTCAAGCCAATTGCGTTACCCGCATTTAATATGTCCAAATCAGATTGTGAGAAAGAGAAGGAATTGTTTACCTAATATTGTTTTACTAGGATTGGCTTTATTAACATACTTGCACTGTTTATCTGGAAATAGTCCATACCGGTGCCGGGTACAGACGTCATAGTGTAGTACAAAGTGTCCCCATCATTGTCTATGGCCGATACCTTGTACACTGAAGTCCCAAGATTCGTGTTTTCCTGGACGCTCAGTGAGGACACAATCGGAAGGTTCATAATCACTGGCGCCGTGTTTAAACCTTAATAATAATAATAATAATAATAATAATAATAATAATAATAATAATAATAATAACAAGTGCAGAAGTCAAGAGGTAAAACATAAACGATGTGACATAAATGCTTTAGTTTTATAAATATGTCAGCATGTCCGCATACTAAACTGGTTTTGGAGAAAATTTCATCGAATATGTTTTAAGATCAAATACACTATTCTGATGAAATAAAGATTTATTATAGCATGATTGTGAAATTAAATAATATAATTTATCTCCACAAATCCTTAATAGTCACAACCAAAACAAACCAATCACAGAAAATGTGATCTACCTCAACTCACACAAGGTAGGCAGCAACCAATATGTTCGAGAAACGATGAAAGCAAATATTAGAATGAATCTCCATAGATCAGACTGGCAAATGAAACCAGTGACGTAACATTTCTCTTCTCCAGGCCATATTTTCAATGATTGATGTAATCATGACTTGGATAGCCCATAACTCATAATGGAGCACAGAAATTATGAAATCCAATCAACCTGATGGATTCCACGGCTTTCAACACTCAAACCCAGATTAATTGAAACGGTCATATATCAATCCATTGGAACAAGGAACTTACATGTTCCCAAAATTTCATCTTTCTGGCATTTATTTGTTTTCTTATACAGATGATTTTAGCTAGCGTTATCATGTTAAAATGTATTTTAAAAAACCCACATTTCTAAATTTATTAAAAATGTATTAAAAACTCTTTATTAAGCTATTAAATATTACAAACTCAATGATACAATTTTGCTCTAGAACATAACTTTTTGCAACTTTGAGCATCCTGCCAGCTCAGCGAAATATTACATCCAGGATAAGATATTATATTCGGGATATAAATTCGTATAGGCGGCCAAAACAATCAATCGCTGTCATATGAACGCTTTCGTCTGGGAACAGTTGTTTCAGCCTCTCTTGCCAACGCTCAGTTTTCATTTTATTTATTTGAAATTCAGGAAGTAGAGAGTAGCTATTTCTACCTGATATCGCAACGGAGAGTGAACTTGAGCGAGAGCTGTAACCATCCGATACCGTTACTGTAACATCATACGATCCCACGGTATGATACAATAGATCTGATGTTAGCTGTATTCGTCCAGCTTGAAATAAGACAAATAAAATTATCATAGTCATCGCCGTTGTCATCTCGTCGACGTCACTTTGCTGGTGATGATGGAACTAGTGGCTGTAGTCATGATAGTGGTAGTGGAAAGGATAATGATTATTTTAATGACTACGACAAAGATGGACATAACAAAAATAACATTGTTATAAAGTATTTCATAATTATATCAAACTGCCCTATCCAATTCGAATGTTAATCTAATGTTGACATAAATAATATTGATATTCCATATTCAAATCCAGTGTCAAAATGCTGGTCATTATATTTAGGTTATTATTCCTTTCACTTTCACACACACGTGTCGTCTTTCCGGTATATCTGTCAAAAATGAATGTTGTTTGCATATCTATCGATTGACAACAACCAAACGTTATTGTGTTAACTATTTGTTTCATATTATGTTTGAGTCATAAGCAATCTAAGAACATCGGGCTACGTTTCAAATACAGACTTGTTTTTAAAAACCTAAGTACAACTGAGACCACTATTAACTCATTTCAACTCCTTTATTGATAAAAGTTGTCTTTCCTGCTATACTGCATGCATAAAATGTTGTAAAAAAATCTTTGAAATGTCTGTAGTTGAAATTTTGTAATATATGAGCTTTGACACTTGTCATTGACTCAAGGAGTCTGCACTGAAATCTATAACCCTTTTGCACATTATAACGATGTGAACAAGTACCCATGCAATTCTGTTGAATATTCAGCTAGTAGTGTTAGAGAAGTAAGGGTAATCGACAGAAAGATGGACAAACAAATGATCCGAATCACAATATTCTCGAAAGGTTTATATTAAAAGATCCGTAAACAAAATGTTGAATGAGTAGTTTCGAGACAGAGGTAGAAAGACTTTACTTACAGCTGGAAGAAACGTAACTTACACCCAGATAGAATGTTGAAAGGGCATCCGAGTGGATTACACGTCATACTATACGTCAATGTAGGACTATCGACGTCAGTGGCATCGACGTCAAAAACGAGGTCGGTATTCAGCGCTGACGTGGATAAAATTACGGAGTCTGGAAAGCGGAACATACAGGCAAGAACAGTTATTTTTTTTAGTGTAGCTCTTTAGTTCTAAGTTTAGAGTCTGTAAAACGTTTCATTCACTAATTTGTTATTCACCGATTCAGTCATCATTTAATATTTAATTCACTATTATGCACACCTATAAGTATTCGAGGCACTATTTAATGCATAAAAAGAGTTAGGATTGTCGAAAGTGTAAAACAAAATCAGACAAGTTTGGCAATATGACCCATGAGTTATTATCAAAAGTTATACGTAAAATTAATCCAGAAAGGGTATGACGACACGAATCATAAACGTGAATTATAGGAAAATAGGCTATCCAATTGTAGTATATAACTTATTATTTTTTTTTATAAAAAACGCAAACCAAACACACGTCATAATGCAGAAAGCGTGAGGAGTGGTATGAGGGTACAACAATAAGAACTGAATGGAGATTTTTAAAAAAAAAATATTCTATAGAGTGTTATTTATGTAACATGTAGACTGCGAAAGATCTGGATGAGACTGAAATTTTATGACTTTAGTAACTATAAAGTAATACTGGTGTTTGATTTAGAAATCAATATTAATTTAAATAAGAGATTCATATGGGAGAATAACATAATGGAAATCATTATAGTTATTATGCTGTTATATTGTTGCCAATTGGGCATTTGCCATACTCACATAGCATAAATATGTCAATAATGTTAATAAACCTTGCTCGAATTTGGATATTTTAATCAATTCGCACAATTTGTAAGTTCATATATATTTTCTAATTTTGCATTAGTCAGTGGTTCATTTATAAGATATTAAATATTTCTCTTAGTAGAAAGATCAGTTTCATACCGACATTTTATAATCATCATTTACTTTGACTTTTTCGGTACGTGTCCTGACTTTTTGCAAGTGAAGAGATGTTTGTTTTGCAAGTGAAATCAATGACATGGAATCTTACTCGGCAAATTGGTTATGATGGGACTGTTGCTTGCCACTACATGCACTACAAGTTTCTCCACTGTTGTATCTTTACCATCAGAACACGCTACAAATACATTGTAGTTAGCGTTGGCGGCGACAGAAAGACCGGGGTTGTTATTCACATACACCCCATAAGCTGAAAATTATAAGATAAAAGTATTACAAATATACATAAATTGATAAATTAGTTTTGTATTTGCTTTTCCTTATTTTAGTCAGTTCTCTGTATTCTTCATATACAACTGATAAGAAGTGTTTTTGTTTTTAAAAAAATATTATGATAATCATTTCCAAACAGAATTGTATCACCCATAATTCTTTTGTTTCATTAATAATGTATGCTCAGTAATTACTTGACCAACAAACAGTAGTGAAATACATTTCGGAAATTTATTAAAATGTTTCAAAAACAGGTACTTCAATATATGTAGGATTCAAACCCGTCCAAACCACGTGACTGTTGATTTTTATCGTAGTTCATTTATGAAGAAGGATTCAAACTATTCAAGATACTATGGAAATAAAATTGTTTTCATCGATATCGATTGATTCGACTGTTTTAAGTCTACATTTTTTTCACATGGAACGGTACCCACCCATCGCTTCAAGATGGTGTGAGTGTACAATAGTATTTCTATGACAAAGGATTCTAGTTCAGTTATATCGTAAACCTTTGGTAAAACCGTAAATATTGAAAAATTCAAACCAGGATAAGTTCTATATCTTTCGCATAGAACCGTGATGGACATATGTTTCTCTCTTGAGAAACCATATAAACCGTGTTTTTGTTGTTGAAACTACGTGTGCTTGAGACATGTATCACCCATTTCGCACCAGAGGAATAATGTCTGCTCTCATTATTGCTTTCCTAAATCAATCTAGTAAACAAAACACTGACATTGCATCCGTATTATCTTGTATTCATCTTATTGGAGTTAGTGAAAATATGAGGTTTGAAAAATTGGTGTTACTTAAATTTTTCTTCTCATTAACTAAAAATCATGACCTCCCAAAACTTAGTGGAATTAAATTGACAGATTTGTATGAAGGGAATTTTACAGTTAATTTAATATCGATGCATTGTGTTTGTATGATTTGCTTGAATCAGATATAAATGTTGCATAGACAAGTAATTGAGCGAGGGGCGGGGCATTTAATAATAGAAATATATCCTGTCTGAACATGGTACAAAATTTGAAAAATCAGGTTCGATATGTAACATTAAAGCATGAAAGTAGGTCACTGTCCCCTTCTTGTGATTGCTATGACAAGTCTTTCTTAAGGACGAGTCTACACATGCGGTAGAAATAAACAAAATATTCTTGTTTTAAATAGACTACCTAGTTACCCTGCCCACTGAGAGATATTTCTTGTATAAAACTGTCTCTCTTTCCAACCAATCAAACCAAAATAAAATATAAATTGGCAAAAAATGAAATCGTTTTGAAAAACTAATGTTTGTTAAGTAATTAATACCGTGAATTCCATAGAATCGTTCTCTCATTTGCTAACTTGTATTACTGAGACCCCTTTCTTCTCTCACTTCTTCCGTTATGTATCATTCCTTGTCTGGTTTCCTATCTCTTTAAATCAAATGGTTTAATTAGCAATACATAAAAGCACAACCTGTTAAACTGGGTTTCAGTCTGACAGAAAACGGAGCAGGGCTGGGACTCGTGGAGCTGATGCCGCACGTGACTGGGTCCGACGGATCAGTTACACTTAATGTATACAGCAATAGTTCTGTCACCTGGTTTTCCAGTACTTCAACCGTAGCTTCTAAGTTGTGTATTGTAGGCGGCTGTGAAATATAGGCAAGATGATCTGTTAACCCAAAACACAGTCTTATATGAAACACAAGCAAACGGTCTAAATAATATTTTAATCCTCACTTTATTCTAGGGACTCTAGTGATTAACATTGTGATTTAAAGAAAAACGTATTTATGTCAAGACACATGCAAAAATGCAATGATTTTGTTTCTACTGAAAGAAATCATTTTTCAAAAAAAATCACAAAATTTACATCACAAAGCTGTTAAAAATTGATGGAACAAAATAAGAAGTGAAACACGCTAGTCTCTGTGAAATTATTTACTTCATCACTGTATCTAATGCCATATATACGTTTGCTTATCAACGACAAAAGTCGTCAGAAGAAAGTCCCCCTGTGAAATGCTAGAATATTCTGGTTTGAAGTGAGTAAACGTTATTGCAAAATGTAATCTCTTATTTAACAATTTAAAATTTTTGCATTATTGTGTATCTCTCAATTTACAAATTTCAAAGTTATGCATTACTGTGTTTAAATCTGATCGCAAAATGTGCGTTTAACTTCTTAAATACAGAATACTTACAAAGACGATACACATTTATTTACATGAAGGCAAACAACCCCCATAAAATAAATAAATAGAGAGAGATAAAGTCATACCAACAGACAAAATTACCTCATTGTAGATACTGAGAGTAAGTGTTCCAGATGCCGTGTATTCACATAAATCTACCACTTCAAACTCGAGAAGGTAGTTCCCTGACAAGGTGGTCAAATTAGCAGCAACTCTTACCACGCCTATAATGAAATTATTATTTCATATAAATCCACTAATCATTTTAAAATGTAATCAACTTGAGTTATGTGAATACATTTAGTCTCTCTCTCTCTCTCTCTCTCTCTCTCTCTCTCTCTCTCTCTCTCTCTCTCTCTCTCTCACACACACACACACACACACACACACACACACATAATCCGAAATATGGCGCCTAGATTGTTCTCGATCTCATTTAGTCAGATGCGAAATCTCCGCATTAATGTGCACGGATTCAGCTTAAAATACAATTCATTCGAGATGTTGATGTACTAACGAAAACATAACATGTCTGATCAAAAACCGATCCGAAATGTGGTATGTATATTGTTTACAGCTTAATTAATCATGTATTTGATAATTTCATTAGTATGCATAGATGTCGCTTTTAATCGAATAAACCCAAAATCCTACATTAAACCAGATGAACTAAAAACAAAGCATATATACTTACTAGTTGTGGTGTCGAAACTGAAGTAGCTGTCTGTATTCATGGTGATCTTCAGCTGGGTAATAGTAGTGTCCGAAGGGTTTGGGTCGCTTGCTGACACGGTGTAAACCAGTTTTCCCACAGTCCATGTCGGCTGGGCCAGCATAAAGAAATTCAGATTTGTGAAAAACGGCGGGGAGTCTGGCAAAAAGATAAAAGATAAACAAAAATTCCAACACCCTGTAACGCATATTGTTCTATTTTTTGATCGAAGTAAGTTGAATTATTATATTTGCTTTTCGTAGATATATTGCATTAAAAAGTCATTGTCGCTTAAAATGGTAGTTCTACCGAGTATTAAATATCATCAGAAAGAACAGTATGACCAAAATGGACCCCTGTTTTGTTCCAGCTGCTGTGAGCCAATGCCCCAAACGATACCTACAATATCGAATACCTACGATTATATACGTCTAGAGTCTCCAGCAACCTTGACAACAAAGAGAAAGATAGACTAAAAGCTTGTCTGTAATAATAATAATAATAATAATAATAATAATAATAATAATAATAATTTTTTAATTTTAAAAATATATTTATCATAACAGGATAGTGAATTTTAGCAAATTGTTAAAAAGGACTGATCAAAAAAACGTCCTGGATTTGTGCTAATTTATTCTGAAATGAATGGGCTGGTTGAGATCATTGTCTTTCACAGTAAAGCACTGTCTTTCACAGGACACTAACACGCGTTGAACAATAAATATATATAATCAAACCAGATTAACTGTATTATTCAAAGAAAAAGTCCTTGAAAAACACACATTACCCTGTCAGTTCAAAGTACGTACTATAAACATTTGTAGCAAATTATAACGAAGTGCATACTTATTTTTCCACTGTTCTGTTCATATTTAAAAGTTGGTGAGATTTATTTCTCAAATAGGTGAATTATTTAAAGTGTGAAAAGTCTAAATTGTAAAACTATACGGATTAATATGATGCGTCATAATGCCATTTGCATTTGTTATATTATTATAATTGAAAGTGGTGTTGTAATGTCATAATTCCCTCAGGTGAAATTCCGCAGAAGCTCAACGTTATGGTTCCTGGTGAACACCAATAAAAATGAATGTTAGAACTCAGAAGTGCATTTGTATGCACAATCTCGAAGTGTCTCTGATGCACACCAAGAATAATGACGTCACATAGTAAAATTATAGAGGAAAGTAAAACCTAAATAGAAAACACGAAATATATTAAATTGTTCGAAAATCCGATCTGCCATTCGCTTCAAGCAGCTCTCGTATCGACTTAGAACTTTGTAAACGCCTTCTTTTCACGGCAGGGGCATGGCGTATATAAATTTACATCTAGTGAGATAAATTATTACTAGAAATATTTTCTTTTTTTCTAAGTAGGGCGCTTCAGCATTACACACAGATTACAAATAAGACAGAGAGAAAGAAATCTAGATAATCTTACCAAGCTTTCAATTTTCGATCAATTAAAGTAGCGTCAGAAAGATGATATTTAATATAATTACATGCAGAGTCGCCATTTTAATTTTGGAATATGTAAGTGCATCATTAAGATAATATAGATTAAAATACACTAAAACATACCTTTCCGCTCATCTATTCTTTCCACACACACACACACACACACACACACACACACACATCTAATAGTTTTCGTTCACGTTTGAATGTAACTAAAGCAAAAGAATCGTGTTTTTATCTCACTTTTATCTATCGTTGCAAGGATACCATAGTTTCTGTTCTGATATGCCGCAGCTGAAGACCAATCCAGGTTCATACCAGGAGTGAAAGCGGTTGGACTGGGACGAAGGTCGTGAGTATATTTTATGTTGTCTGCTTCAGGGCCAATGCCTGCCGTATATGCTACCATTTCACCATACGCTGTATACCTTTAAGATAAATAACATAGAAATTATATCTAATTTGATACAAAAAGCCTGTGTCGAATATATATATATATATATATATATATATATATATATATATATATATATATATATATATATATATATATATATATATATATAAATGTATCTAGGCATACTTTCTGCAATCATTGACCATGATTTAATCAAGAGGTGCCGATGCAAGAGACGTGTATCAATCAGCCAATTAAACTGTCTGTGTTTACGTTTAAGCCACATATGACGTTCTTTCAAGATCATGAATGACGTATTGCGGAAGCTCATCTCGTCTACAAAACAATCAAACCACTTATTTACGTTATCGTGGAAAGCTCGTTCGTTCATGCCTCTATCCGACGTTTTATGAAGATCTGAGAAAGAGAGAAAAGTTAGTTGTTCAGATTTCAGAGATCGGCTGATTTCGGCGTCAGTGCGTCATTCAAAAACAATTTACTAAAAACTGCTTGCTTCTCACTCACAAATGAAAATTGATTCATCTTCAAGAAACGTATAACAATCTTTAAATGGATATACTTTGCAACATTTTGAAGGCAACATAGTTCATTTCATTTTTCCTGATGTCAAGTTTGTAAAATATATCATGCTACCAAAACCACTCAGAGTAACAAATACGACTCCTTGAAGTCCTCCAGCATAACTAAAGGCATTTACATTTGAAGTGTTCTATTTTGTGTAGTCTCTGTATTCCTGAATATTTTCCATACAGATTCTTTATAGATCGCCCATTTAATCATTTTGCGAACGAAAGGTTAAACTTTTATGACTTGAACATAATGATTCGAATATTCAGTTCCATTATATAACTAATAACGAGCTACTGCGTCTTTAAAGGGATGTAATGCAATGTATTGTCTATGTGAGAATATAAATTGATTGGTGCATACTAGATTACTTTTAATGATAATTTATTATTAAGCAAGAACAAAAAGGATAATAATAATAATAATAATAATAATAATAATAATAATAATAATAATACTGATGCAGATGATAATGATAATGACGTTATTTTAACCCACCCTCATAAAATCAACATAAAGTGAAACCTAGTTCAATTAACTGAAACCCATTAAATAATCCCAGCATAACTAATTAGCAGAGTTAACTTAGACAGTGGATTAGATTAACCTTAATGAGTTGACCCTCGCTCCCAACATTATGAGCACTCGATGATTATGACCTTTAATTGACATATTTAATATTTGAAGATTAGAATTAACATTTTGAAGTATTAACAAGCTGTCAAATCCAGCCTGGTATACATTGGTGGTGTGTTGTTGTTGCCGCTGTGGTTGTTGTCTGTTTTGTTTTCTTTCCACTCACCATCCGATGTAGTCTCCGGGATAAACTGTCATTGCAGCACCACTTGCAGCATTCAGTGTAATTAACAAATCTGTGGTTGCTGAAAATTAAAAATAAATAGCATACATTTAGATGCCGCCATAGTTTAATTACGTACACTGCTTTTGATTTCCGCCAATCTAGATAATTGGTGCTTGATTACTGGCTCGATGATATTTTAAGTTTTTAAATAATAGACTGACTTATCCAACTAATTCGTGTTAAATAATACACTTTTTATCCAAACAATTCATGCTTTTTCTTAATAATGTCATGAAGTAAAGGAAGTGAGTGGAGTAGAAATTCTAAATTAGAAACTAATTAGGATTAGGAAATAAATAAATAGCTAATTATCAATGAAAGACTGGAGACAAAGAAAAATATGCTGACAATAACGATTATGTTGCCATAACAAAGACGACGATTTTGTTGCAGTAGCAGTGGTAGCAACTAGAAATGAAGGAAAATATTCGATTCATGTAAAGCCAATCCGACCAAAATGAATGTCATATATGGAATAAATTGGTATTTTCGAGAACTTTATAATATGATAGTCAGATTGAATGATTGAATAGAAATGTTTTTCCTATTGGTAATGATACAATATATCTAAATGCAAGCCCCATGTCTACATAGTTTTTGTCCGTCCCTCTATATTTTTCATAACAATCAATCTAATTTTTTGAAATTCCTGTTATCACAGATAATCTTTGGTAAATACAGAAGAATTTCAATATTCTGCCTTCGTATGAAAGTGATTGTGTTTTCTTCATTTGATTTTTAATAAACAACAAGCAAAAAGTGTTAAAAGATTAATAAACAAGACAGTACACAAATGGTGCACAAATATTCAGAAAGACTTATGATCGCACGCAATATATGTGTATGGATGTTTTATTGCATCTCTATTAATTGTAATAAGTATTGTAATAGAAATTGTTGAACTACGTACATGCCACAAATTCATTGGATCCAGCAAGTTTGTAGGCAGTTCCCGACGTTGACCTCCACACCTCGAACAACACTGTCCCTGTGTTTTGTTTAATAAACGCTTGCCATTGCTTAACGATTCCACAACATGGGAACTGATACACTGAATCTGCCGCTAGAAATGCATTACCTGCAAGATCAAACCAAGACTAAAGATATATGATAACAGTACTCTCTTGAAACCTGGAATCATCACCATTCAAGTTCCTTACCATATTGCAATTTTGAAAAGAAAAATCAATAACTATAATCACAATATTTATGAGAGGTCACGAACTGTATATGGTTCTAAAATAAAAATTTGATTTTTCAAGCAATTTCAGTTATTATAATATTTCGAAATCTGTTAAATAATCTTTCTCTGATAAGTGATCTCTGTTAAATTACTCTCTCTCTCTCTCTCTCTCTCTCTCTCTCTCTCTCTCTCTGATGCTTATAGCGATGGAAAATGTAATATAATTACAAACCTATCAAGCCATCGATCGTAGAGTTGTATAAATATGGCTGGTTTTTCCCTACATATGCCACATTGGTACATCCTGAAATATATATATATATATATATATATATATATATATATATATATATATATAAACGTCACTGAAACTAATACATTTGAATGAAGCTAGTAGAAGTGAAAAATATCCATCCGAATAACAATATCACATGTAGTACTGAGGTATGGCCGAGGAAAAATATATATCAAAAACTTGTATATCATTAATTATGAAATAGTTCGTAGTGTTTATATGTAGTAATCTTAAAACAGAAAGATTCGTTGCTTTTTACTTTGAAATAATGTATTTCGTATTGAATAGTGTACTATTCATTATCTAAATGTAACTGAATTGATAAGCGATAATGATGTCTATTACATTGTACACTGCGGAAGAAGTGTTGTATAATTTTGATATAAATACTCGTCAACAGCAGTACATATTAACCATCTCTTGCATTTGTTATTTCAAACCTTGGGAACATTTAACATCAATATATCATCATTTCAAACAATCTTCTTGCTCTCTAACATTTGTACCTACGTTTGTTTTCTTCTTTAACATTAAGTGATTGAATCTAAAAGTGTTAAGATGCATTCTGACGAATGATGGGTAGATTGTTCCTATAATGCAAGAAGATTAAAACACTAAAACATTTTTATTGTTCTCAGTATATCTTCTAGGAATTGAAGCAGTCAACTGAATATCACATGTCAAATTTACCTACAACAATTACACTATTTATATTATATTATATTATAGTATATTATATTATATTATATTATATTATATTATATTATATTATATTATATTATATTATATTATATTATATTATATTATATTATATTGTATTGTGTTGTGTTGTGTTGTGTTGTGTTGTATATATATATATATATATATATATATATATATATATATATATATATATATATATATATATATATATATATACTGTATCAGTGAATGAAAGGTTGGTTAACAATATAAGCAACCAAAACTAATCAACATACATTATTAGACTTTGTCAAATACTCATCTACAGATCCTAGTTTCAATTTTTCTACAGTATATTGTAATTATATGTAACAATGTACTTTTATCATATTTGATTCATTCCATGAGATCCGAAGAACAAACTACAAATCAGCATACAAAATGTGTCATTTCAAAACAAAGAAATCATATTTGTACAGTATTTTGAGTTCTCTGATGACAAAATGTACTATTGATTTTAAAAGTGCTGATCAGTTTGCTGTTTTCTCACAATCATTAAACGTTTATGTAATAAAAACAGCTTTTTGCGAGCCTCGACGTTAACTTGGACAAGCTTTTGTTTTTTAAAATACGGTGCTCTCAGAACAACATAAACCTGTTTACAACTATAGGCTTTAATCCCTGGAAAAAAAAGTAACTCAGCATCTGTACATAATTTCAGTTTGAAAATAGTCACTGTGATTTATATAATATTTCATTTACGAGAGCATTGATTTTTGTGGCATGGTTTGTTTATGTTTGTAATTCTTTTATGGCTATCTTCTACTGCGTCGCGTCGTTTTATCAAAATATCATCAAAAGAAACATTACTCGTTTTCAATTTACCCTGAGGATCTTGAAATACGACTATTTAATTGGTATCAACACTTGCGAGATTTAGCATCTCGGATATTTCATCTTCGATTATTTTTTTTACATCATCGGTTGCAGATATTTTCGTGGTGGTATTTTTTCAGGCTTGATAGAGATCTTCCCCAAATATCAATCAAGTTATTTTATATAATTTATCTTTAAAAAGGGATTACTCGTTTATTCGTGTACGGTTTCATGTGGTGGTTTTTCCGATGATGAAATAGCGTCGAGGACATTCAATACTCCTATCCCGCATATTGGTGGGTCGGTCATTTTCTGTATTGGTAACGTGGAATAACAGATAGGAATTTTTAAGTGGTTTATATAACGCATGAACTCTTTAGGCGGCGATAACCCATATGAATCGAAATAAAAAAAAAATCACACGCGGATCAATCGTGTATGGTACCCAGTGGGTTCCAGATCCGGTGCCTTTATAGAGATTAATGATACCGGTTTCAGTGTTGTTTGGTTGTTGTGGTAATTGATCTTTTATAAAGACACCTCTAAAGTTTTTTATCGCTAGTTTTTTTTAGCAGCATCGAGTAAATCAAAATTTGACATCGGCGACAATGTCTGTGACATTGTTGTTAGTAAACTGTTTCTAGTCTCAGGCCCTTTCCGCTTACCATGAATACGGAGTTCCTGGTAGTCTTAGACCGTTTCCTGATCGTTTCTTTTTTAATACCCGCTACCGGTAGCTTTCTTTAGTGCCATCCCTGCCGCTGTACTAACGGCTCATAACGCAGCAGCTTTTGCTACCGCTGGGGCAGCGGCTGCAATCAACGCTGGTAACGCAGCGAAAAGTGGAAATATGCCATCTGATTTTATTATGATCTTAATTGCGGCCGCAGAGAGATTGACTTGAACACCTTTTTATCTTTGATGCCATGATTGAAGTGTTTTATCTGACGAGCTGTCAGTGATAGTTTATTCTGACCACCAGACATCTGATTGTGCTTCAGCGATGTTGTGGTTCCACATTTTATTATCTGATTCCGATTGCAATTTTTTTAACTTGACCAGGAGTAAAAGTAACAGTCACATGACTATATGACATTTTATTTAATAATAGATTGATCTAATTGTCTACAACATATTTTTGAAAATATTACATATTTTCTACTGGTGCATCAACTACTCTCATTCGTCCACCAACACCTTCAAGTAGCATTGATTTGTCGCTGAGAATAACATCAACTGCTCTATAATTCGGGATAAGTTTAGCTGGAGCAACCGGAAGAGTTACACGAGCTCGGAAATGTATGTCAACGACGGATTGTCTGGTTAAGTCAAGATGTTCCAATAAAAAGTAATAAATCGGATATAGTTTTCTAAAATCCCACTGTGATATTTGCAGACCGGTATCTACATTATTATCGCGTCCCATAATGTCAACAACCGATGATACGCGCGTGCTATTTGGTTTTGATCGTAATTAAGTAAAATATCCTCGGATGGTTCCTGTTGGCCATTTATCCTTAACGAGACTTCAGAAACACCCAATTGATCAAATATCATATGGCTGCGTGTTTGTGAACCCACTCGCGTTTTATCCTGTAACGGAATAAATATATGCCGCGGCGCTGAAACCGCTTGTATTGATGTCAGGTGCTAAGTGAATATACCATAAACAAAACTATCAAAAGTATCCGAGGTCATTGTTAGCCATGATAGCAATGATTTTCCTCCATGATCGATAAATGACAGTAATTTTTCTTCTGCGGTGGTTGATGGAGTCATTACTGGCATCCACAATGAGAGTTTTGTTATATTTACTTTACCATTGTCAACCTCTGGATGCGCAGGATCTGCTGGAATCCTCCAGATTGCATCATCATTACTTTTTCGAACTAAGACTACTGTATGCTTCGTTCCATAGATAACTTTTATAACATTTCTGCAGAATCCAAATATATGAGATAGTGGAATCGCGCAGGAAAATAATATACGCTGTCCTTCCAACATTGATACGCGTATTGCAGCTCCTAGGTTGTAATCAGGATCATTTTTTATAATCATATTTTCGATATCAGCAGCATCAGCAGGAGGAACAGCACGATCCTTTGGTTGTCTTATAATAAATGGAGTCTTTTCAGCGCGATCATTAATATCCCTAGCAAACATCATAGATGGACCTGCCGATCTTGTAAAATCATCAGAATATCTTGCTAACCCCACTATTGTTGTCGCAACATCAACATCGTGTTCTATGGATTCAGTATCTCTCCATCAATCATATATCTAGCGCTACTGACTTTGGCACCAAGTGCATATGGTGCATATGCTGCACCATTTGTTACGAGTTTTCCTTCTACTTTAATAAACGCTTCAGCGGGTAGAAAGTATTTGCTGGTATCCTGGACTTGAAGTTCAATTCTTGATCGACTATTTGGTTGTATTGCATTATAGGAATAATACTGATACAGAATGATTCTTGGGTACTGGGGCGTCCATATCGAACGCTGCGTCAGGAGCCGATTTGAGCATATTATTATATATTTATTGATCTAAATCGCGATCTCGCTCACAATTTCAAACCACTTCCCGCTATCATATTTGCAGTAATATTTCCCTGACTGTCATATCCTTCATTTATCCATGATGCTATATTCTGATCCACTGCGTTGTTTATTATTTTGCTAATACTCGCGGGCAAAAGTTCCGTAGATGGTAGTGGTCCCGCCAGTGATTTTATCACTGATGACGAAGTCATTGTTGGTTTCTTTCGTAGCCGAACTAACAGCAACCTCACCAACAGCACTAATACCCTTATCACGAATAACATATATATCGTTCATTGATAATTGTTTTGCGATTGGTGCTTTTTTTGGAGCCATTCTTGCAAATAACCCTTCAATAGTATTGCCGAGACCATCTCCATAGTACGCTCTATAGACAGGCAATCGTGAGTTTACTACGTAAGTCATGGTTGATTTATTGTGGATGTAGTGTATGATAATAATATTTAAATGCTATTTATCTAATCGCAATTTTGGTGATTAATCACTAGTGACAAAGTCATCAATGACAAAATGTCACAAACAAAGTCATCAAATTAATCACTGTAATAACCGTCCGCTAGCTCATCAATAAACTCTCGGTATACACCAATATCCATGATACCACCCTCAAATAGTCGTCCGCAGATATCAGCTGCCTCATTAATTATTTCCAGTGAGTTATTTCCGGCTCGTTTCCCTCCTACGAGAATTTCTAATCGTGATATATCCCCGAGAATATTACTAGGACAACGAACTAGGCCACTACCTGAAAACCCTCTTGGATATCCACTAGCAAATTTGTCAGTTGTACCAGTTGCACCTTGTGCATCATTATCATCTTCTTTTCGATCAGATGGTGATTGTTTTTTTTTGTATCCGTGCTTGACGTTTTTCTTTAATTGTTTTTCCATTTCTTCTCTTTGTTGTTTTCGTTCTTTGATTTGCTGTTGTTATTAAATATCATAATTATCAGTCCCATCTTTTTATTTAAATTCTTTATACCCTAATTGTCTTGTATTGATACGACCAATCCCACTGTTCAATTTATATAACAAATTAACCCATTCATTGCGAGTTATTATATTATCTTTATACTTGTCTTTTAAAAAATCTCTTAGCTGTTCGCAGCGAAATTACCAAAAACTTGATAATCGCTGTATTTTAATAACTGAAATTGTTTTATTGTTTTTTTTAGTCCCTTCGGGAAATTTATAAAGTCAACACCTCTTCGAGTTTTACCAATATCACCTTCTTCTTCTTCAAGTTGTTCCTCATCCTCTTGTTGTTGTTCAGGTGGGTCATCAACAAATTCAGCTGGTAGTGGTGGGATAGTATCAATATTACCTTGCTGTACTGCGGCTATTATATCACCAGGAAGTGTTTCTAAAGATTCCTTTGTTTGCTTGGATCTCTTTGCTATTTTTTCAAGTACAGGAAGAAAGGGTGGTTTTCTTCCCTCGTTGTTCCTCAGGAATATCTCCCCATATAGCTTTTTCAGTGGTCAGTACGACTTTCCCTGTTGCAGTGGTTAATGGTTTGAATATTTGTTCAGTTCACGTTGTGAAATAAGTTTGAAATTCCTGTCTTGTTTGGAGCTTATCTCGAATGGAATCACGAACCGGAATAAATATATTGATCGCAGACAATCTCTCGCGTGCTGATCTAGTTAATAGGGCTTCACCTACCATTATAAATATAATATACGATCTAAATTGTAAGTGAAAAATCACCCACCCCATCAGTGTGTTCATTACTTCCGCGTTGGTGATAAATCACCAATGATATAAATCACCGAACACTATCATACCCGTCTTTAAAATTTCCGTCGATACAAATTAGTTCTATGCGAGTAAGCGCATACCTGTCTATAGAATTATTTGTCAGTGGGGCTTTATTGTATGCGGATAACTCACCTGCAACGGGATGGGCATTGTTTAGAGTGTCAATTAATCCATGGAGAGATTTTTCACTGTGTTGAGGTAATCAAAAGGGTATTTTTATTTTGTCTGATGATTCTTCTCTTTTTGGTTTGATATTCGGGTTTATTGTGCGTTTGATTTCATTTTATTTGCCCAATTCACTTCTGACCTTTTCGACAGCAATGAACAATGGATAAATTTGTTGATGTCGTTACAAAATACAAGTGAGTCATTTACCGCGTGCTGAATTCGTTTGATCAACCCATACTACCTTGGAAGGACATGCCTATTATTCCGAGCGCTATCATCAAGATCATGAAATTCAGAGAGAATCTGATTACAATCTAATTTATCTGATAATTTTATTCCTTGATTTTTCAAATTTGAAATCTCAATTATAATGACATTCATATTTTCGAAATTCATTATATGAAATGTTATATATCGAATATCTAATAAAAATATCAGGGGTCATCATTTTTGACCCGTTTTCGTATGATATGATTATATATGATTATATATGAACTCCATTCGCTGTAAGGTGTCATTCACATCTTATTGCGCCTAGAGATATTATGCAAGTTATGATATGATTATATATTATATGAACCCCATTTGGAACCCCTCAGGTGTTATTCACATCTGAGAGGCCCAGAGGTTACATATATAAGACAACACATCCCCATTGGAACCCCTCAGGTGTTATTCACATCTGAGAGGCTTAGAGGTACCACGAAGCATAGCCTCCAAATAACGGGTTAGAAACATAAGAAGGTATGCTTGGTGAATGGAGGTCACATTTACATATAGATATATAGTTATATAGATATATACAATTTACAAGTATTTACAAGTATTTAATATTTACATATTAACACATTTTCAAGTATTTACATATTTACGATGATGATATATTTACAATGATGATACATGAAATAGGACGGCACACATACACACAAGGGGCTTTTCTACTTTCAACTGAAACCACCATACCCCCAACAAAATCACCCGGGTTGAATGCAAAAACACATTCACACCGTGTGACGGTGTGTGACATATGGTGGTTTCACGGTTGAATTTCGAATGGCTTAGAGCCCCAATTATATATAGAAAAACCTTCCGATCTGTACCGTCGACAATAATACCTGCCACGAGATTCGAACCATGGGCCCCAGTACGAGATCCCAACCGTGTATTGAATACACTAGTATTCGTAATCTACAAGTCTATATTTTGAATATAATATAAGTGTATCACGTGAAGGGTTTAATGGATGGTGTATATAAACCACACAAAAAACATCCAGTTAGACAATGAGTCATCAAATAATCCCATTCAGATCTGGTGACAATGTTTCAAAAACCAACACACAAAAAAGCCATTCAGTTATCGAACAATCCCATTGAGATCAGTGACTACAACAAAGGAGTTATCGTTGTTTCAAAAGTACTTACACAAGCCCACACGAGTTATTCCCTTTCATGCTACATATAATAATTCAGGTATATACGAATTGTTCTGCTACTTTTCGTAATTAGGGTTCGCAAATATCAAAATACCTACCGGCTTCATTCATTTATTTAAATACTCTTTCTTCGTTAGTTGCTGTATTACGTGATTTTATAGGTTTCGCATTTTTCGAGTGTTTTCTAACCCCTCCTCGTTTGGTGTTTTCACTCTGAGTAATAGACTGTAACCCATCTATCATCAACCCATTGTAACATTCATATATTATCCTGTGGTTGAGATATTTTTTCCGTCTAGCACCAAACATAAGATATCCAAGACCATTATCAAACCCTAATGGTTTCTTCAGTCTGCGGTGTCTGACAATACCATCACGAGATGCTTTATAATTGGTAATCACGGGATGTGGTTCAAATTCTTGGTTAATTTATCTACTATAATATTATTTGTCTAATTCATTATTTGGTTTAATAATTACTTGAGAATCTATCAATGTAGTCTTGAGGTGTTCTTATGATTTTGTTCTTGATAGAGTCAAGGACGCTGACACAGTCAGTCATTGATGGAGTTTTTAACTCAATTATCATAATAGCGCTTTAGCTCTCTGTATCGCTTACCACCGCAACTGAGACATAATTGCGACTTACCCCGCACACCTACCCAACATTGTATGCAAGGTTAGGGCCCTAAGCTTCCACGCTTTGTAAATTATATCCACATAATTCATTTCTGCATGATTTGTTACAAGCGGTTACTGATCCTATCATAAGCCATTTGCAATGATTCATTATATAATAAATTCTTTATTTAAATACTTGTTTTAATTATAATATGGAGGAGTTCGAGAGATTATCGAAAATTACGCCTTGGAAAAATGTTGAATTCAATCTCCACTGATGTACCAAAGGGTCTAAAAAGTGATAGAAGCATGATAGGTAGAACCCGTGATGGTTTTAATGAATTCAAGCGCAATGGAGCATCTCACTGTTGGTCAACATTTCGAATTGATGGTAGTGTTGATGCTACCATGAACGACGAAAAAACAGCAGTGATAATCTTATATCTCAATCAGAAAAAGTATTTTTTTAGAGTGAAATTCATTATCCGCTCAGAAACGTGAAATTGGATTATACGTGACAAATTTAAACTCATCCTGAAAAATAAGAGAACTGTCAATGTAAGTCGGGATTCCAAACCATGAATTCTGACTGGAATTGACAAACCGTATTACGAGAGATCCTATCCTGTAACCGCGGTTGTTTATGGAATCTATCCGATAAATGATAAACCGAGTATTTAAAAATTAAAACCCATGAAATATTCCTCGTTGAATTGTGTAGCAGAAAGAATAATAAAGCATTTTACAAATGCGTTGCGTGGTAACAAATTGATAGATCTAAGACGCAAAAAATAAATGAATAAGGATTAACAGTGAAGGAGAGCGGAGCAACAATTCAAAATGTGGGCAGCGTTAGAACGGATATTAAAATTTCCAATATCCGTAGAGACGGTAACAGGCGAGATATTATATGAATCGAATTATAAATAAAGAGGATCTCCAATCAAAATTATTGACCATAATGCACACGCGTGGACATCGGCAGTAACAGTATTTCCGCGGGATAGAACCATAAAATATTACACGGGAAATTAATTTGATTTTATTTACGAGTTAAGTATAAACGATCCTGTGTCAGTGTGGCTACTTCACAGTTTTGAAAACGAAGCGGGTAAATTCGATCAATTTGTAAAGTCCAATGGCGAAATATATCTTACTGAAGCCCTCCATGACGAGATGAAAAAACGTTGCTAGAGAAAGAGAAATATATGAAAACCAACACGCGCAGAATTTCTCTCAGATATCGAATCAAGCTGCATCGATTATGGCCATGGCAGATTATGGAATACAAAATACGACCCTGAAAACATCATTTCGGATGATATGATTGCGTGTTATCTGGGGAGGTTTCTTGGGTATGGATAGTGTTCTGAGTACTTCAAAAGATTTGGACATCCCACACATGAGATGACCCGTGTTGCGATTAATAGACCACTGCCCGATTTTGATTTAACTGGATTCGCTCGTGTAGTATCATTTGAATTGGCTAAATGACTTCATCCGTGCTGTTATGTTTGGTTTGGTAGACACATCTCGGAAAAACACTGGATACCAATAGTGTTATTGCGGTATATGATTGATTCTAAAATGTTGATATCGCTGATTGTCAGTGAAGTAATTATATCATATAGGAAACAAACTGAAGCCTGGTTACCACAACCCGATAGTCTATATAGTATAATCACCGAAGAAAAAAAACAATTTCCTAATCTAGACGAAGAATATATCGTGAAATGGTCCAAAGAAATCTTTGAAGTTAGAAATAAACACGCAAAAGATCTCGGTAGAAGAATAATTGGTAAGTTCACACAGGGTCGAAAATACGACCATAAACGATATTCTTCGCGGTTGATTATAGATGATGCTGAATACGATTTTATAATCGCAGATGTAACATCTAGGGGTATAAACGTCGATCGTAAAGACGCTTTCTTGCCAGATGGATATAGTCAACCCTTGCGAAGAATGTATCGTCGCTGCGTATCCTAACTTCCATGGAAATTTTCAGCACGCAATGCATCTTCGACAACATTGATATCAAGCAACACAATATTATTTAACACTAGAATCTGCTTTTCAGTTTGTCCTGGAGTATCAACTTCGATATTTTGCCTTCGTGTATCCGTGGGTCTATAACATTGGCACTGGAAGTGTTGCAAATGTTTCTTTCTACTTGCCACTATCAAATCGTTTGGTCTCCACGCTTCACAGAAATTATTTAATAGAGTTTCTGAAATTATTTCACGTGCTATTTCACACTGGATTCTATCCGGTTGTAATCTGATTAGTTTTTTGAACTCGCGTAATTGTTTATCAAATTTGGTACAATTGTTACTTACACAGATGGAGAAAATCCTCAGTATACGTACTTAAGGGCGTCTATGCTGGCTTATGCTTCTATTAATTTACTTTCGATTATAAATAGATTTCCTGAATCCACAGTTAGAGTCGCCACTGATTCATTTTATATAGACGTAAAACATAAAGAAGCAGTGGCTGAATTCACTAATTCAGACGAGAGTTGGGGATCATGGAAAATTAGAAAGGAAATACTGCGTGATTACTCCAAATCAGCAGATGTAACGATTGAAAACAATTACTTGAAAAATAATCAGATATTAGAACTCTCTAATGCACCGTCGTGTTCCGATCCAATATGTAGATATAAAACCAGTTGCTGAAACGGTTGTGGTGGGTCAGGGAAGACGACTCGTGCGATCGAATTTTTTTGAGGCAAATCAAACATGATTGTGCTAACACCAGCACACAGACTTGCAAGAGAGATGAAACAGCGAGGAATTAATGCTTGCACTTATCACAGTTTTTATCGATGGAAAGGTGACGAATGGACTCCTGATCAAATGGGCGAGAAATATATTCCTGAAATCCTCATTTGGGATGCGATATGCAAATTGTCGTTAGATCTATTACAAAGGTTTCTCGAGTGGTTATTGCTAGCGAATACAAAAGTGATCATGTGTGGCGATAATGGTCAACCACCACCATTTGTCGGTTTATCCCCGCATAATTATCTGAAGAAATTTGTAGACTATTATGAAGAAATTAGTACTGATCATAAAGCACTTGATAAATCATGAGCATGACACGCCTTATCAACAGCGTTTTTGGGGTTTTCACCAGGTCGGGGTTGGTTTTGATCATCGATTCGGATATCGAGTCTGGTCTCGGGTCCGCAATAACTATATCCTGGAAGGTGTTTTTCTCCTGGATACTTAGCCCATGGTGTTCCCGGGAGTTTTACTAACTTGGCTGCAATATCACCTCCTCGTTTTTTTTTTAAATCATCGATTTTATCAAGGGAAACAAATCTAAATTTGTGGGTACCAGATTGTACACACTTACCAGTAAGTGCTGATCTGTTATTGCTTGTTGTAATCGTCAAGTCGTTTGTACTAGTACGCTTCTTACATTTCACACAATATATTAGATCCGTAATTTATTTATAATAACATGAATGTAATTGATTTTTCTGCGAGAAAAAAAATGAGGACCCATTAAGCATCATGCAGCGCTACCGAATTCTATTCGCATGATTATAATCGGACCATATGGATGTGGCAAGACACAGTTGTTGCTTAATGTTACGAGGTGTAAAAGAATTTTATCGAGAAAGTTAAATCGACGAGGATATTATTGAGTTTATAACCGATATCGAAGAAGCACCGAGTGTTGATTCTCTTGATAGAAGTATTACCAATTTAGTCGTATATGATGATGTGGTGTTAGATAGACAATAAAACCCTGCCAGGATATTTTCCAGAGATAGGCATAAAAATACCGATGTGATATATGTTACTCAGAAGTATACACAAATACCAAAAGTGATCAGGGAAAGCTGTAATATTATTGCGGTATTTAATGGAGTTGACATTCATACGCAACGAAATATGTGGCAAACTTGGTGCGGCGGTGTTACGGATTATAATGTCTTTAGCAATTTCTTTTAGTCGTGGTCAGTCAAACCCAAATGGATTTGTAACGATAAATTTGCATGACCCTAGATCGTATCGTAAGATATCGTATCGGACTTGATCAAATGTTCGGTTGAAACAATTAGTCTCCAAAAAGCAGTCAGCGTCGGGTCTGTCTGGAGACAAAGTCTCAATAGCGTGAGAAACCGAAATAATTTCTCTTTTTTTATATCTGCGAAATAGTTTCGGTTTGTCTGAATTAGTTTCGACTTGCTTGAAATAGTTTCGGTTTGTCTGAAATAGTTTCGGTCTGTCCACCCTCTCTGCTGCTACATTGTACACACTTATCAGCAAGTGCTGATCTGTTATTTTTGTTGTAATTGTTGTCAAGTCATTTGTGCTAGTACGCTTCTTACATTTCCCACAATATAGATCCATAATTTATTTATAATAACATGAATGTAATTCATTTTTCGGCGACAAAAACAAGAGAACTAGTTAAGCATCATGCATCGCTACCAAATTCTATTCGTATGATTACAATTGGATCATCTGGAAGTGGCAAGACGCAGTTGTTATTTAATTTAATAACGAGATGGATGAAATAGGATAAGTTGTATTTAGTACCCCGAGTGTAGACGATCAGCGATGTTACGAGGTGTTACATGATTTTAACGAGAAAGCTAAATCGGAAATCAATGAGGATATTATTGAGTTTATAACCGATATCGATGAAGCACCGAAGATTGATGTTATTGATGGAAGTATTAACAATTTAGTCGTATATGATGATGTCATGTTAGACAATAAAAAGAATCCCGCTAGGATATTTTCCAGAGGTAGACATAAAAATACTGATGTGATATATGTCACTCAACGATACACACAAATACCACAAGTGATCAGAGATAATTGCAATATTCTTGCTGTTTTTAATGGAGTTGACACACATACGCTACGAAATACTTGGCAGACTTGGTGCGGCGGTGATATGGATTAAATCTCTTTAGAAATTTCTTTAGTCACGCACAGTCAATCCCACATGGATTTGTGACGATAAATTTACATGACCCTAGATCAAGATATCGTATTGGATTTGATAAAATATCAGGTTGAAACAATTCGTCTCCGCAGCATCATCGGCGTTGGGTCTGTATCGTAATATCCTAAAGGATTTCAACCGAAACCATTTCTCTTTTTCTCGACTGCGAAATAGTTTTGGTCTGAAATTCTTTAGGATTTTGTTTGAAATAGTTTCGGTTTGTCTGAAATAGTTTCGGTCTGTTCGCCCCCTCTGCTGCTCGTTGTCCAAAATCAAATAGTCGAAATTTTGAATAATTTTAAATTTTTGATCAATTATACTAAGAATGTTGGAAAATATTAATCATACAAACACTATTTGTCGATCGTTCAGATTCCATTTGCGTACTTGAATCATCCGACATGTTGCTTAAGACTTCACTCGCTTGTGTCCTGACGTAATAGCCTGGATTACTAGCACTCTTTGAAGGTGACATTAGGGATTAATTAAAAATATTCGACGAGTTTTTTTCTTTAATCCAAAACGTAGCGAGACAAGATATTAGTTTATCTGGCATTGATTCAGAGGATGCATATAGTTCAATGTTATAAATCTTACTTTTCAATATTGCACGAAATAATCGCAATCATTTTTACACAAGTAATGGTGAACCTTTCAAGTAAACAGTAACCAGTCTACCTTACAATACAGTAAAGGCATATTTTCATTGAGATTCCAACCAACACTTATGTATGATCTCATTTCTTACAGATCAAAGTATATTCTGGTGAATAATTGAGCGCCTTGTTAAAACCAACTCAAATGTTCTTTTTGTCATAAATTTAACTTAAAAACGATCGCGGACTTCACAGAACTCATAAACTGTAAAAGCTGAGGGCCGGACGACAAGGTATAAAGTTTCCAAATGTTTTGCTACTAAATCAAGTCCACTTTTCACTCAAATTTCCTTTCTTTCGAAACAAACGTTTACACCAAGTAGAAAGTTGCAGCTCAAAAGAGATTATATATTCTGATGAGTTCATCGTTAAACTTCTCTAAATGTATAATCAGGGCCGTAGAGCGATATCATGGGCCCTGGGGTAAGAAACACCCAGGCATCTCCTAGTTTTTGTTCAAACAATTTTTATCTTATAAAATTTAAAGGGTTGTTCGGCCCTAGTCCTTGGATATATCCACAGTTGCCACATACTCTCTCCTCTCGTCAACCTTGCGTATAACCAGTTTTCGGTGCGGTATCAATACTCCAACTCCATCCATGGATTCATTACGGTCGTGCGGTCAATAAATGTGATACTGGGGCCCCGAGTGGTCGATTGGTCTAAAACGCTCACCGTTACGGATCACTGCTATCTCACATCTCTCTGTCTGGATTCTAGTTTCTCGCAAAGCCACTGTGGGTTCGCGAGAAAGCTTGTCAGTAGCTTCTCGTGGGTCGGTGGTTCTTTCCGGTATTTTCCCAGGATTTTCCTCCAACATTTATACTGGCCGCCATGTATAACCTATCCTGTCCTGAAAAATGGCGTTAACCCAATAACAACAACAATTATTACGGCGTAGCTGACCGTACCGGTTCATTTGCACCACTGCATTCCACACTATTCACCTCAAACTGTGGATTTACATTTCTGCTAAATTAGGTTTGAAATGACATATTTGTGCTTTATAGAAAAAGAAACAATCGTATGAGAATTAGTATTGGTGATAGTCGGAAAGAAAACTAAAGTCCCTTTGTCAGGAGCATCTATTAGCTAGCATTTTGAAGATGCAGGTTTTCCAAACTATGATTGATAGTATCAATTTGATCCTTTACAATAAGAACAAGGAGGGCACGATACAAATTATATTCAAATTGCCTACTTTGAACAGCAGCTCCGCTATTTAAAATTGGAAAATTCAATAAAATCCATTGGACTGCATGTATCCCTTGTAATATTCTTTATGGGATATGTATTCCACTTATTATAAAAGGAAACCACTCGTACCATTGTACTGATTAGAGTGTCCGCCATGGATGCGGAAGTTCGTGGGTTCGATCCCAGACCGAGTCATACATAAGACTAATACCACTGGTACTTAAGCATCAAAGTTTGGCGTTCAGCATTAAGAGGTTAGTGTTAGGACTGGTCTGCATGGTGTCAGGATAATATGACTGTGGGGGGACATCATGTTACATGTCTGCAGCATGATGCCCCAGTGCTAGAGATCACTATAAACATCATAGCGATAAAACTGAAAAGTTGTTAAAGATACTTTAACCATTCAAATCACACATCATACTGATTAAACTTCTAATGTAATTGGAATGAAACATGAGGAAATTAAAAATGTTACAGGTAAGTGCATTACAATTGTCGAAATAAACCAAGCCATTGGCACAAAAATATCGTGCAACCAGCCTGCTGTGTAAAGAGATATACCGTATGGCATTGAGTTTCTTGAATAATGTATTTGTATAAGCAACAATAGATAGATAGATAGATAGATAGATAGATAGATAGATAGATAGATAGATAGATAGATAGATAGATAGATAGATAGATAGATAGATAGATAGATAGATAGATTTGAATTATAGTGCTGTATCCAACACTAGGGGCATGTAACACTGTTTTAATTTTCCAGCAAAGCTGGATGTTACTCCTGGAGGGATAAATGGTGCCGCTTCCCCCATGCATTTATGTACTCGAGGAGTACTATTTCATTTGGTCGTCAGGTCGTCAGGTCCGGGTTGCTATTAAGTAACCATCGATCTGAATGGAGGACCCTGGGTGAGTGGGACTAGACCCAACACACAGTGTTAATGGTGTGTAATGGCACAAGTGGAGGTAGTGGAAATTAGTTTCACATCTCCGCCAGATTATAAATGTATGAATTGCTGGAATAGTCAATACTCTTTTCCAGAAATATTGATTTGAAAACAGATGTACAGCAATAAGCTGAACATCAAAGAAACAATTTACAAACGTTCTGTTGCCAATCATTGTTATTAAATTAAGTTACAGAAAAGAGCAAAAATCAACAAGTTTAGTGAAATTCAACATATAATGTATTTCCTTAGAACACAAAACAAATAGTTGAACGAACTTATGGTATTATGAATTGAATTCCAAATAGTCTTTAATAATCTATCAAAGGTTAAAACGTTTTTTTTAAATGTTCAGAATGAGTTCCAGTTTTGAATAGGCTGTCATTATAACTGAACAAACCTAAAATATTCTACCAGACCGATGTTAACATAGGAATAATGAATTTTCTGATGTAAACAGCTGTATATTCCTGCACAATTGACCTATATCACAATAATCATTTTCTGACACTATCATCTTAATGGAACATTACTCCAAGCAGCAAACAAGGTCAGGTATATTTACTTCAATTTTAGCGAAGAAACTTGACAAATAACTAGATCATGAATTTCCGAATGGAAAAAAAAATGTCATTAACTTAAATCAAAGTAAGTATATTTACTAAACTGTCTTCAAGTTTATTCCAAACTCATTGACAAAAATTAGCTATTTACTATATTTTCTTTTTACAAAATACAATCTACAGTCATGGACAAAAATGAAGAACACAGTTTAGTTATATGTGAAATAAAAATTTGATTATGGGAAATTGGTGATGGGAAGTTATTTTTTAAACTAAGTAATTAGCAGATGTTTAAGTGATTCATACTGAACCATTTTCAGTGGACTTTATGGTATCATGGATGATTGTTGTAAATGACCCACGTCACATTTCTTTATATAAGAAATTCTTGTATTTCTCATTTATAAGTGTTTAGCAATTTGAGTGATTCTCTTCATCAGGCGTTTTGACATGTGGTATAAACACCGTTATACCGGTGTTACGAAACACCCAAATCCACCCAAATCCACTAAAATCAACCCCAAAATCACCCCATATCCACCCAAATCGCATTGTGTATGCCATCTCATCTATAAATTACAGCGCTACCCTAAAAAGTAAAATTGTATGCATCAATATTTAGCATTACGGATGAAAGTGGCTCATCTATCTCTTGGATTTCCATGTGAAATAGTTTGAAAAGCTCAAGAACTTGATTGTCAATGGCCTTAGCAGCAGATAGAGTGAACAGACCAGATTTTTGAGGCGTGTATTTGGTTAACAAAGGTCTCCTACGAAACAGAGAAGAAAAAAAATAGTGTTAAAAAAATGAATTAAGCCATCTGACCAACAACGAATTAAAACTTTTATCAAGCCCGATACGATAAAGTGTTCGTGGGTCATGCACGTGTATTGTTATAAAGCCATGTTGTGATGATATTACTGAATCCATGTCTTCAAGATAAACCTGTAAGTATTCTTGTAAAAAGTCACAAAACTTTTTAGACAATGTATTTGGAGCACCTGTCAATCAAATAGATCACAACAAGTCAGCTAATCGTATTTTGGTACCAAATATAGATATACAATCTATTATCTTCAATCCTGTAGAAAAAATGCTGGCCATTGTGGAATACTGCGGCACACTGACAACCAACTTGAAAAAGCACGGAAATTCGTAGAAATCGGAGCCATATATAAGGTCAGACCCAAACATTATTCAGAGAGCAGCTGAAATGGCAGAGCATGAGAAAGTCAGCAACGTTATGACAAAACTTATGGAAAAAACAGTTTCACTGCTCCAAAATCTACGCGACAAATAAACGACAAAAAATTCAGATACCGCAAACGAAAACGTGAAGACAATATGAACTCCAGAATAAATATAGCTGATGATGTGGTCAGTGTTTTAAGCGAGCTTCACAGTAATCCAGTCATCCAAGAAATAATTTTGACAAAACAGAAGAAACCTGTGTTTCTTTGTTTATAGCAACCAACAGATGGATGACATGATCAGAAACTGTGAAGGAGATGACGGGAGTGTTCTAGGTGTTGACAGAACTTTCAACTTGGGAAATTTTGATGTCACAGTCTTTTCCTACAAAAACCGATGTGTGAAAAGCGATAGAACCAAGGATTTTCCGGTAATGTTTGGGCCGTGCATGATACATTTTGATGCCGAAGAGGAAACTTACGGGAAATTTTTCTCACACGTCACCGATCGATTTGGACACAAAGCGCGATTAACCATTGGAAGTGACGAAGAAAATAGCATGACGAACGCCCTCTAAGCCAAATTTCCGCAGGCAAAATTTATGTTATGTACCAAACACATTAATGACAATATCCGACGACATCTTCAAGAAAATGGGACATGTTTACTAGCCCGTAAACGAATACTCCAAATCATTTTTGGAAAAAATGATGAATAATATTTCCCTCAGATGATACGAAATTTGATGATGTCAGAATTTGGAACCCTATTTCGAACAATTTCCAGCTTTCAAATCATATTGGCAAAGATTCGTGTTGGGCAAAATCAACACTTATGTTTTCCGCCCATTACGCGATGGTGTAATCAGTGTACCATGGACAAATAACAACAGCAAGTCCATGAACCATAAGTTAAAAGCGGCAGTTAATTGGGACAGAAACAAATTCCCCGAAATTGAAGTGATTGGAACAATTTATAAATACCAAATTCTGTTTCTCAGATGTGCTATTTATAGCAAAGGAGACTGGCGTCTAGCACCTTCAATGGAACAACATGTTATTCCACAACTAGTATGGCACAGTATGTCACAAATGGAGAAAGACAGGCATATAGAAAAATTTATGCTGGCAAAACCACCAACAGCAACAAAATCCAGATATATCAGTGCCAGCAACATAGTCTTTAAGTGTCTCTAGGCTTCCGAAAATGTTGGGAAAAAGCCAGGCCAGCGGAAACGGCCAGCATCAGAACGGACTAAAAAGTATTATAAATGAAAAATTGGAGAAAGTCATGTACCGGTCTATGACGCGGTCGGGTTCTTTGACTCTCAACTACCGCCTTATAGAGGGGTCACACTGTGTGTGTGTGTGTGTGTGTGTGTGTGTGTGTGTGTGTGTGTGTATATATATATATATATATATATATATATATATATATATATATATATATATATATATATATATATATATATATATATATATATATGTATAAGCAAGAAGTGAAAATGAAGTTTATGTTAGTCATAGAACGAGATCATGCATCATATGAGATTTCTTGCATTATGAACTTCCGGTATATGTAATATTTACTTCAGGGACACACACACACACACACACACACACACACACACACACACACACACACACATATATATATATATATATATATATATATATATATATATATATATATATATATATATATATATATATATATATATATATATATATATATATATATATATATATATATATATTCACGTCACTTAAATTCGACCACCATCTTATTCTCATTTTGTATTATGCACACTTTGAGTAAATAGTCACATATACTTTTGCTTTTGTGCCCTTTCCACACCCTCGACCCCTGGCCTGATCTGGCTCTGATTTGTGTGTTTGTGTTACATGTTTACTATCCGTAAACGAATACTCCAAATAATTTTTGAAAAAAATGATGGAATAATATTTGCCTCAGATGATATGGAATTTGATTCAAGATGTCGGACTTTGTAACCCTATTTAGAACAATTGTCAGTTTTCAAATCATATTAGCAAAGATTCTTGTTGGGATTTAAGTGGATTTTAGTGTTATTTGGGTGGATTTGGGGTGATTTTGGTTGGATTTGGGTGGATTTGTGGTTCATTTTAGTGGATTTGGGGTTGATTTTAGTGGAATTTAGTGGATTTGGGTGGATTTGGGGTGATTTTGGGTGGATTTGGGGTGGATTTGGGGTTGGTTTTAGTGGATTTGTATGGATTTGGGGTTGATTTTAGTGTATTTGGGTGGATTACGGGTTAATTTTAGTGGATTTTAGTGGATTTTATGGTGATTTTGGGTGGATTTGGGGTGGATTTTATTGGATTTGGGTGGATGTGGGGTTGATTTTAGTGGATTTGGGTGGATTTGGGGTGGGGTTGATTTTAGTGGATTTGTATGGATTTGGGGTTGATTTTAGTGTATTTGGGTGGATTTGGGGTTAATTTTAGTGGATTTTAGTGGATTTTATGGTGATTTAGGGTGGATTTAGGGTGGATTTGGTGTGGCTTTGGGGTTGATTTTAGTGGATTTGTATAGATTTGGGGTTCATTTTAGTGGATTTGGGTGGATTTGAAGTTGATTTTATTGGATTTCAGTGGATTTGGGGTGATTTTCGGTGGATTTGGGAGGATTTCGGGGTCATTTTAGTGGATTGGGGTGGATTTGGGGCTGATTTTAGTGGATTTAGGTGGATTTGGGTGTATTTGGGTGTGGATTTGGGTGGATTTGGGTGTTTCGTAACACCCCCGTTATACGGCTTAGAAGTGAGTGTGTGTGTGTGTGTGTGTGTGTGTGTGTTTGTGTGTGAGTGTGTGTGGTTTTGATTTGGATTTAACGTAACTTTATCAATTATTCAATCATATCGCTACGATGCATGCAGAATGACAGTTTATAGTGATCTCTAGCACTGGGGCATACTGTCGCCCAGCATGATGTCCCGCCCAGTCACAATATCCTGACACCACCCCGACCAGTACTAACACTAACCTCTTAACGATGAACGCATAGCGTGGCAGTTGTGAGTACCATTTAATGTCTTTGTTATGACTCGTCTGGGTTTCGTACCAACGAGCTCCCGCACCCTAAACAAATGATCATGAAGATGCTTTGTTTTATTTGTTAATTTTTTTTTTAAAAAGTGTAGATATAAAGTATGGTTGAACACTTCAAGGAAAACAAGACACATTTTTACACACACACACACACACACACACACACATATATATATATATATATATATATATATATATATATATATATATATATATATATATATATATATATATACAAACAGGGACGGTGCTGGTTCCGCTAGGCGAACTAAGCAATCGTCTAGGGCGTTGGACTAAGGGTTTTTTTTAATGATGGGCGGGTGGGAGAGGGCGTGAGTGGAAGGGGGCGCCAGATATCTGATTTCACCTAGGGCGCCAAAATGCTTTGCACCGGCACTGTATATATAAAACAACACGCATGCAAATGGGGATGAATTATAACGATTGATTTGTACAAGTACACGTGCTCGTTCATTCGGTTCGGTATCTTTTATTAACATATATACCAGCACACACGCTCATATAAAGGAAGAGGGTTTAAAATACATACAAAATACACACAAAAAGAAAACTTGGTGAAATATTTTTGTTGTTACACATACACACATATAATTACACATAACAAAGGAGAGTTTTTTTCACAGGCAAACACATAAACAAATACAAAGGGATATGGGGAGTTTCATTCATACACATATCCATATACAAACACTTTCTCTCTCAACACAGAGAGAGAGAGAGAGAGAGAGAGAGAGAGAGAGAGAGAGAGAGAGAGAGAGAGAGAGAGACCCATTAATCATTTAATGCATTGTAGCAAGAGGAACTATTTTATGACAAATTATTATGTAGCATGATGCTGAATAAAGTTAATTAAAATTTAATTTATCCTGGATAGAAATTAGATAACCTGTGTTTTATATATGACAGTGTTGTTACTACTATGAGAATGGTAATTTTTCCTTCTATACTGAAGGCTTTATAATCATCGTTTTACGATACGCGTAACTGGGTAAAAGCTTAGTTGTGTCACACAGAGAACTATTTTGTTTGTGGATGCTCTCATTGGACTGTTGCCTTATGTTGAACTTCTTCCTTAGAAATTGCCTTTCTAAAGCTAAAAACTAAACTTCCTTTACACGTTTCAAACGATTCCAAGGGTGTCTTCATGAGATAAACAACATGTATCTAGTCGTCTAACGAAGATTTAATTTATTTTATTCAACATAGATCTAATGGTAGAAAATATTAACAATCTGCCGAATAAAAAGACAGCACATCAATATATCGATAAAATAAACATATCATTGATTTTCTTTGTCTTAGTCAATATTCAATTAAATATTTCATGATAATGCAAAGAAATAATAAGTCACAAAGAAGTTAACTTATACAAAATTACTACCAAACAATTTAGTTTCTGATAAGTGACTTTCGTGGTATGTATTTAAAGTTTGGTATATTCCAGAATTAAGGTGTTAATCCATCATACATCTACATATTAATTAAATATTCGTCAAACGTTTGGTTCAATCAAAACTGCAATCCCCGTACACTATTGATTTGAATTTATTACAGATAATGATAAAGTTTATTACAGATAATGACATTTATTGTAAACGTAACAATGACATTGTAAACGTAATAATGACAGTTATTATAAATGTAATAATTGTATCTATAATGACATTTGTTGTGAACGTAATGAGGACAGTTATTATAAATGTAATAATTGTATATATTGTGAACGTAATAATGACATTTGTTGTAAACGTAATAATGACAGTTATTATAAATGTAATAATTGTATCTAGTGTAAACGTAATGATGACATTCATCATAAGTGTAATAATTGTATATATAGTAAACGTAATGATAGCATTTATTCTAAACGTAATAATGACATTGTAAACGTAATGATGACATTTATTATAAACGTATGGTAATAATTAAAATAATTTAAATATCGTAATGGTTGACCCAGCTGCCTTATGTGTCTGTTTGTTTGTTTGTTTGTCTCATTGATCTGTCAAATCCAACAATCCACTGAAAATATTTATTCATTGGAATTGAAGGTCAGATATAAGAGTACACGATCAAGCTAGTATTTTGAGACTCAAGGACGTCAATTTTATTGGCACTATCATTATGATAAGTGCTTTATAAGGAACAACTGAACATTTGTTATTAACTATCCTTATCTATTTCGAAAAGGGTTGAAATTATATTTATATACCTTAGGAAGGAGTGTAAACTTTTTTATAACTTTTTCTCTCATTTTGGTGGTGATAGACGAGTTATATTTATTCATTTTTTTTTTGGTAGGATTTAAGGATAATTGTTTATTCTTGAGAATTTGAGCTCAGAGAGTGGTTGTCTGTGTGGTTTTTGGCGACAGTGCACAATGAGTAATAAGGCCTTGGATGATGATCCGGAAGTGAGATCAGTGTTCTGTTAACATGCTGTTCTGTTTACAGTGCAGACTCTCAAAAGATGCCGGTGAACCTTTGACAAGAACTTTAACGTGAAGTCATCTTTGGACGTAGTTTAGATTAACATATTCTATTGATTGTCACACAGTGGAAAAGTCAGCGCTGAGAAATAAATGTAGAGAACATATAGTAAAATAATTGTGATGTATGTCCACACACATACATACATACATACATACATACATACATACATACATACATACATACATACATACATACATACATACATACATACATACATACATACATACATACATACATACGGACAGACAGACAGACAGACAGACAGACAGACAGACATATGTGCTTATATTAACGAATCGATCAGACTATTAAGGTTAGTTTCAAGATCGCAAAAGTTATACATATTTCTATACTTGATCAAAATGTTAAGAAAAGCCCATTATAAAGACGCCACCTAAACAAGCGATTTTTTAGAGACCGCTTTGTTCTAGACTGTTAAAAGTGATTATATGAGCAATTTGTTGTTTTTTGTGTTTTTGTTATGGGATGGTCACCAGTTTTAAATGTAAGTAATGTACATATATACTCCTGTTGGAATAATTGATAAAAGGAATGCGTTTATTTTGGTACGTTTAAGATTACAAACGTAAGCCATCTTTGCAGACATCATTAATAAATTTCTCATATTAAGATATTATAATAAAATAAGGATTGTTACTCATTTCTGAAATCATACAGTGCTTGGTTTGAGGTCCAATATAATAGTATGGTACAGTGCTGTTTGTTTTATGTCCAATATAATAAAATTGCACTGTGCTGACTTTGATGTTCTATATAATAAAAGGATACAGTGCTCGCCTTGATGTGCATAAAATCATGCAGTGCACTCTTTGATGTGCATTATTATAAAACATAGTGTTCGCTTTGATGTCAGTAAAACTATAATATAGGATATGTCAGTAAAAAATATAATATATGATATGTCAGTAAAAATAAACAATTAGCTCGCAGTGGAAGCATCAGTGTTGTGCTAACTAACCACTTAAAGTGAACGAGTGAGACACGGGATGCTGGTCGGATGTTGCGACGTTCATTGTGATTAATTTTAGCTCTAAACTCAAGGCAAAAAATCGGCCGAGAGACGTCTCGTGTCTCGAAAAACTCGTTAGTTGGGACACTCGTAAGTCAAGGAACCACTATATATATATATATATATATATATATATATATATATATATATATATATATATATATATATATATATATATATATATATATATATAACGGTAGTATTACTGATGAATCGAAAGATAAACAAGCCAGTAAGAAATTGCGTAGTCCCCTCTGATTACAACAGAACCCCAGAAATCCGCGAGACAAATTCCTTTTGGCAATAAATGCATGCAATCTCTACATGGATACATCTTACTGAGGTACTTATCATGTTGGTTAAGCTCCGGGGAAAGAATTTGCGGCGACTCTAAACAAGCAAACAATTTAATTATTTTTTTACCTAGCGTTCCTCATGTCTATAATGAAGGTTACTATTCGGGTGCTAATATATTGAAAATTTACTTATGCTATTGCTGACAAAATCTATTTAATATATTTCTACAGTTCAGAGAAAGCATTTTAGTTGAGGAGCTGACGAGCGTGATTGTCACCTTAACTATGCGTACATGACATGCAGAAGATTGTCGCCTTAAACATAGGTAAAAAGAACAGGAATTTTCACCATGAAAATATGTAAACAAAAGGCAAAAAGGACGGTGAATATCACTTTAAAACGATTGTATTGCAGGCAAGAACTACTGTGTACATCGCCTTCAAAATGAGCCTCCGACAAGCCACAAGGGCGATGATTGTAACATTTAAAGAAAACAGGCAAAACGTACGATGACTGTCACATTAAAAATGAGCATATAGGAGAATTCACCTTTACAAACCTTTGCAATATTTTTTGAAAACGCGGAGTTAAATTTGTGAATTATTTCTTCAGTCGCCCGTTCAGAATCAAAAGACCGCAATACCATTTTTTCAAGACTGCTATATAACGGTCAGTTCAATTCTTTTATCTGTCAAATACTTCACTCATTTTGTGAACATTGATCAAATTTAATTAAACATGAATAGAAACACAAATCATTGCTATATTAAATTTTGTAAGCTCTTCGTGACCCCACCAGTTTAATTTCATGTCAAGACTACATATTTATTCCCGCTTTCTAAAAGTTAAAGAAAATAATTAATTAGCTAAATCAGTACAATTCGACAAGAAGAATAAAACTTTACTGACAAAAATGCTATGTAAAAAATTTCCTTTTCTCTGATGTATGTGCTCCGTTTGACAGCTAGATCATTATTTTAAATCTCATTTAATGTTTTATAATGCTTTTCACCAATAATACATATCTTTCTTCCTATGTTATGAAAATGTGCAAAAATTGTTTTGAAAATGACATATGTAATGTTTTCAATTTTTTAAATAAATTTTTAAAAGTGAAAATTAATTATTTAAAGCTTTTAAACTTTCTAGTGGTTTGATATTATTAAGAATTATTGCGACAAACAAGAAGATAATATATAATATAATATAAATTAGAAACGAATTGCACATATAATTCACTTTATTTACACACCATGCATAAAGGTGAAAACGGCGAAATAGTCTATGAAAAAGAAAACTATAACACGTCGATTAAAAATTCCTTTTAGATCCTTGTAAAGGTCATAAAAGACTATAAGACAATAACGAGATCATGAACATTTATTTATTTGCTTATTCATCTATTTATTTATCTATTTTTTTTATACTAAAGTAGTTTAAAGATGAAGCTATTCGACATATAAATAGCTATTGATATGTATATTTAACCTTCAATGTTCATTAGTTTCTACACAATTGTAATATGCTATGGATAATTGTACTTTGGAGTTGACCTTAACCAATTCATATTCATTGTCTGAGTTGAATCACTGATTTTTGGTATTATTTGAACAACAAATACAAAGCCAATTTGCCATCTATTAGTGTGCATTTAATATTATGTTTATTTATCTTTGATTGAGTCAAGGGCATTGAATTTACTATGTTCTTTAGGATAATATTAGTAAGAGACCTAATTAAAACTAAGAATTTATCATGCAAACATAGAAGTTTTGACGTGTGATTATATTAAGACAAGCTAAAACGTTATCATACTTGGAGTAAACGCAATAAACCAAGTTTAAGACGAACGACTTTTTTTCTCCAAATGCCTCACTCCCTCAGGTCTACGAGATTACACGTTTGACTAATTAATGGGAATAAATCACTTGAAATGTTAATAATGACAATATATTTATTAAGTTAGTTTGATGATAATCACTTTGTTCAAACCACATTGGCAGAAGCAAAGATATAATTTTAAAAATAAAATTTTTTCATATTTATAACCCAGAATTTAGACAAGAAAAAATATTGACTCAAAAGTCCCCAAAACTTAAATAGTTTACGCCAGTGATACGAAAATGCAAAATTCAAATCATTTAAACTATTGATGAGGTCGATTCTAGCAGTATGTGAACTAAGAGAAAGCATTCCCAACAAGATACATAGATAAGGACTCAAGTCACCTTTCATGTTTAGATTCCCTTTAGAGTGTACATAGTGCGGTATTTTATTATCTATTCCGTACCGTCAGTACAGCAGAAATATTAAACACTTTATGCAAGCTACAATTACGTATTTTAAACTTAAAAATCTCTCTCAAGGAAGAAATACTGGTTGCGAGCACAATTTTAAGTATAGGTTGTGCTTGGACTATTCAATAATTATTCGATTGACTTCATTTGTGCAATATAGCAATTATGAGACGACTGGTATGACTTCAAAAGTTACCACATTCATTCCACGACCTATGTTTTGAATATACGATATTCTTTTAATTGTGTTTAATCATTCCGGTATATTGTGGAAATGCATTTGGATGACATTTCGACAAGGTAAAGTATATCAGAACCGAGGATTTATATTATTGGTGTATTTCCCATTCATATAAGCTTTAGAAGCATTTACTTGTAAATGATTAATTGCTTACTGGCAAAAGTGTATATTTTTTTTTTAGAAAAATTAGTTGAAGGAACTTGGAAGTTATCCATGGTTTCGGCTACTATATGAAAGCTAATTTCAAACAAATTCTCTACAATTGAATCAAAACATTACATGTTTTGATGTCCCAAATAGCTACATTAAAAACTTCAAATCATACAAACACACACACTCACACACACACACCTTTAAAGGCAGGCTGGTGTCTACATTTTATATCTTCTGTTAAAGACAGACGGATTATAGACTGGAATGGTCCGTTCGTTTATAAAAAAAAATAACTTGTGTTATGTATTTCAAAAGCAGACAACATTGTAAAAGTACAACAAAGTCTCTGTAAATGTATCCAAAGAAGACCACATATCTATAGGCATTCACAAGAGCTTGTTTCACAACTGCCTAGCCAAACTGGAAGGACATTAAATGACATCGTCTTTCAAAGCTTAAACATCTTACAATGTTTTAGCAAAATATGAATTTGTTGGGGTAGGAATATTTCTCATTGCCCATAAAAGGTATACAGAATATATCTTAAGTAAAAATATATATTTTTCGTTGTTAAAACGGTCGGTCCTTCTACAATAAATTTCAATCTGCTTTCAAATAAACGTGTACATAAGAATGTTAATAATTGAATGTTATAAGTCTTCTATTGTTCTTAAATATATATGTTCTTATGCTATTATGGTTTTGTTTTCTTCAGTTAACAATATTTCCGATTTATCAGAGAAATGAGGGAGAACAACTTATCTAATTGTTTAATTGAATGAAGAATATGAGAAATGATATTTAATCAATGATATAACTCTTGATGTATTTGTACAAACCTATTACATAGGTGTGTGTGTGTGTGTGTGTGTGTGTGTGTGTGTGTGTGTTGTATACTACTATAAACTGCAAAACGCTATATACAGCGCATAATTAGTGATTTCTTGCCCGCTACAATGTATTATCGTTAATACAGGATTAAAAAAGTAGTAATATTTTAATTCTAAAAGAAACTAGGAAATGGGATCAATATGAAGAGGCTTGCGGCATTCCCTGTACTTAGTAATGATATTATTAAATATGGTATTTCGTCTTAATTCATTCCTTTAAGGTCAGTTTCATCTCACCAGGCCGCTTTACAATATAAAGTTGAATGCACATACTTGTTTCACTGCATATCACAAAGAAGCTTCCAAATAAACGTTTATGTCGTACAGGGAGAACAAAGTAATAATTTATTATATTAATATTACTTACTTGTGACATCAGCATCATTTCTATAAAATGTAGAAATCAGCAAAATCCATACTGCAGCACATCTAACCTTCATCTCTCCTGGTTGATGCTTTCCGATTTGACAAATACTCGAGAAAAGATGTATTATGCACGTACCTTATATACAATGATTTCTTTACACAATTTTATTATTCAATATCATGTGGTGAATGTATTTAAACGAATGTAGTTGTTGTCAGGTTGTAAAACTTAAAATCACTCCAGATGTTTTAATTAACCTAACGCACTCATGCGCAGGTAAAGAACTTACATGTGATTGGTTACTCAGTGTCTCCATATATAAAAGTCTGTGTATAAACAGGATTCATTGCGTGGATGCATGCTAAGGCCATTTTAACGTATACAGGTAGTCTAATGTAACGTCCGATAAATGAATACCGTAGTTATAAGATGTGTGTTGGCAGCAATTGTTAGAGTGGTGGAACAAAGACGAGATTGAAAATAAATAGTATGGTTTCAAATTTTTGTTTTCTTTTCCAAGCAAATTTTGGGCACAATAACTGCTTGAAACAAGCATAAGGGGTAAAAGTTTCCATGATTAAACTTTTAAACATTTTCACTTACGAATACATCAAAGCTATATCACAACCAGATGGATAGCAGAGAATGTTCAAGATATTTTTGCAATTTTTTACAATCACTACATGTTAATATCTTTCTTTGATAATCCTATTCATGTGTTTTCTGTTACAAGTTTATTGTTTACGTTTAAAACGAGAGAAATGTCTTCAACAGTAAATCATACATAAAATTATAGGATTATTAAGTTCTCATCGTCGTATATCAAAGGCTAACGAACTTCGCTCTGTACATTCGTCAGTCATGGTTACATGGAATGGCACAGCCTCGGTGCCATAAGTAGTTATGATTGCTTATAAAATCATTAGCCAACAAATGTTTTTTGTTTTATTTGCAAACTCCGTGCTTTCTTTTCAGGAATATAAATATACGACTGAATATAAAATTAGCAACGACACCCGTTTCAAGCATTTTAGAAAGAACAAGTTGAATAGATTATTCCAATGGATATATCTCTATTACGCAACAAACAATCAGGAAGGAATTTTATTTCCCAATGCAGTTTGCCTCAGGTCCGATGAAATCATTGAAATTGCTTCTAAATGTATCCATAGCTGGTGAATGTAGAGATGACTGCTAAGCCTGGGTATACGAGTATGGACAATTCGTTTAAGTGAATAGCACTATTTTTGCGTGCAAAATACGTTCGCAGAGCCAAAAGAAAAGAAAAAATTAAATTAAAATTTAAACTTTCTAACCGCGAATTCAGACAAGAAAAAACTTGATTTGAACATGGGGACCAAAAATTACATTGTTCCATTCACTATTTATAATGGTATTTGTTGACGTAGTAGAATAATAAAGCCTTCTTTGTAGCGATTTCAAAGGTTTAAATAAGACACGTGCCAAGCATGGGTTTTATTATATAATCGTAGTCATCAATGTTGATATCTATATAGCCTCTGTTCTATGCCAAGTCTTTTGTAAGTTGTGATTTAAAACAAAGATCGTATTGATGGACGACCAAATGGGAAATAATACAATAATTGTATCGTGTATCAATCTTTAGAATATAGCAGAAGTTTATATTGAATTTAGATTGAGACGGACAGAAATAATAATTGTCGTGGGGCATGGATGCTATTTTGTTACCGATTCTTTTAGTATTATGTAAACACAGTTGAAAACATATAATATAAGACAATAATAAAGGACCTTGATATGTACTGCCTATTTGTGACTAAATATGAATTCAGGTACCAACTATACGATAATATTGAAAGACATTCAAATGATTCAGACTGTTTGCAAATCAATTATAATCTATTACAATATTTAAGAACTTATTTTAGAGATCCAGCCTAAATCAGATTCCAACTGGTATAGCCTTTTACTACTTGGGAGAACTTAATAATATAGCAAAATGTCCCTTCACCGTACTTTAAAGTTTGAACTTTCTTTTCAAATTTTCTTATCAAAATAAAGACTGTTTTTATGTGTCACTATACAAAAAACAAGCTTCTTTAATGCACGAATTATTCGCTACAAGAAGCAGTTATGGAACTCTTGAATATGCATGCAACGCTAACAATAGTACCTTAAGCTGAAAACACATTGATCTCTATCGAGTCATTCTTTACATGAATTTTTAATTTGGTATAGTGATCCCGTTTAAAGTAATAGTATCCGGTGAGAGAAATTAGTCCTATCTTGGACAATAAATCACATAAACATAAAACTGGGATAATTAAGTTCTTATCGTCGTGTATCAAGGGCTAACTCCTCTCTGTACATTCGTCAGTCATGGCTACATAAAATATCAATATATTTATGCGAATAAAGAATGAATAACATGAAACAATCTATTTCGAGGTCATTGTAGCAATGACGTAAATACCCGGATATTAAGATTCTTAAATAACTTGGGTCAAGAGAAAGTGTGTGTATGACTAGATTGCTAGATAGATAAAACGAGAGACAGATGAGTAAGTAGATGGATTAACGGATGGATGACTATATATATATATATATATATATATATATATATATATATATATATATATATATATATATATATATATATATATATATATATATATATACATATATATATTGGCAACTGAATAGACACACAAATAAATTGACAGATAGGTTAATACTCGGATAGGCAGGTCGACTGACAGATATATATGGACTAAGAAACGAACAAGTTGACTTATTATTCATTGATATAATTATTCTTTCATAGAACATGTCTTTGAAATCAAAATTACAACCTACATATATTGTATTTCTTTCGTTGCTTTAAATTATATTTAGAACTTTTCCTTACAGTCAGTTCCCATCCATTATCACATGTCAAATGTATCTGTCTGAGAGGATTTAACACATGCTATATGTACCTGTCTAAATGTGTTTAATACATGTCAAATGAACCTGTCTGAGAGGATTTAACACATGTTATATGTACCTATCTAAATGTGTTTAATACATGTCAAATGAACCTGTCTGAGAGGATTTAACACATGTTATATGTACCTGTCTAAATGAGTTTAATACATGTCAAATGAATGAACATATTATGCAAAATATACTTGTCTGATAGTAATGAACTCCTGCAAAACACACCTGTCTACCTGTATTCAATAGATGCCACATACATCTGTTTGATAGCATTTAACACATGCAAAATGTACCTCTCTGACAGAGTTGAACACATGATATACGTATATATGTACCTGTTTAGCTGCATTCAATATATGTCAAATGTAATTGTCTGATATCATTTAACACATCATATATGTACCTGTTTAACTGTATTCAATATATGTCAAATGTAATTGTCTGATAGCATTTAAACATCATATATGTACCTGTTTAACTATATTTAAGATATTTCAATGTAATTGTCTGATAGCATTTAACACATCATATATGTACCTGTTTAACTGTATTCAATATATGTCAAATGTAATTGTCGGATGGTATTTAACACATCATATATGTACCTGTTTAACTGTATTTAATATATTTCAATGTAATTGTCTGATAGCATTTAACACATCATATATGTACCTGTTTAACTATATTTAAGATACTTCAATGTAATTGTCTGATATCATTTAACACATTATATCTGTACCTGTTGAACTATATTCAATATGTGTCAAATGTAATTGTCTGATAGCATTTAACACATCATATCTGTACCTGTTTAATTGTATTTAATATATTTCAATGTAATTGTCTAATAGCATTTAACACATCATATATGTACCTGTTTAACTGTATTTAAGATATGTCAATGTAATTGTCTGATAGCTTTAACACATCAAATATGTAAGTGTTTAACTATATTTAATATATTTCAATGTAATTGTCTGATAGCATTTAACACATCATATCTTTACCTGTTTAACTGTATTTAATATATTTCAATGTAATTGTCTGATAGCATTTAACACATCATATATGTACCTGTTTAACTATATTTAAGATATGTCAATGTAATTGTCTGATAGCATTTAACACATCATATATGTAAGTGTTTAACTATATTTAATATATGTCAAATATAATTGTTGGAATGCATTTAACACACCATATATGTACCTGTTTAACTGTATTTAAGATATGTCAATGTAATTGTCTGATAGCATTTAACACATGCTGTATAAACATATCTAACTGTATTTAACTCATGTCAAATGAACCTGTCTGATTTTATTGAACATATGCAAAATGTATCTTTTCTGATAGTAATTAACATATGCAAAATGTATCTGTCTAACTGTATTTAATACATGCCAAATATATGTCTGATAGCATTTAAAACATGGAAATTATACCTCTATGATAGCCTTTAAAACATAATATACATATCAGTCTGAGTGCATTAACACTTGACAAATATGCTCATATGATTGCGTTTAACACAGTGCAAATGTACCTCTCTGTTAGTATTTGATCGATAGAACAGCTATATCATGATATATTGTGAAACCAATTAACGCGTATCAGAAATATTGAGCTAACAGTTTAGATTAATAAATATGAGAAGCCAATTGGTGGTAATATCTTAGACATTTTACCCTGTAATACCGAATTTAACTCTTCATATATCTCACATTATCTAAACAACTTATCTAATGTCAGTTAATCTGTGCTTAAGATATAATCTTCATCCATCCACTGGTACTTTACGTACTGACTTATTCATTTATAAATAAATGAATTATTATTATTATTATTATTATTATTATTATTATTATTATACAACGTGGGTTTGAGAATTCCCTAGGATTTGTTTAACATAAACAAGCCTCAAACCATATGTTGATCGTACACATGAATGAGATCTATGTGTCAGACTAAGCTGAACAAAATCTTTTCGAAAGAAAGAAAAACATTTCCATAAAGAGACAGGACATTTAAAGCAATAACACATTATCAAATGCCTAAATTTAATAAACGTAAATATCTCTCTCAAACCATTAACTCCACCGAGACTAAAACGATGTAGAAAAATATTTGTATAGAGGGATGTTACTCCCGTAGATAGATAATTCTATAATCTTACCCGTTTATATTCAGTTTGCTGACTTCATTTGCATATTATTTGTGTCTAAATAATACAAAGAAAAGACAATTCAACGACCTTTGTGAAGTTTTAAATTGTAAATATGTTTTACTGTATTACACTGCCACGAAAAGATTAAAAAGTAACGTGTATAAAATGTATAACATTTCTTGTGTCATTGAAGGAATATCACAATTCTAAGCATATTTTTTATGGCTGCATCATTCGTTCTCAAAGTGATTGATAACAAGCTGGGAGGCACAGTTTTTTCATCATCCGTTTAACATAATGATTACTTCAAATGCCGGTTCGGGCAAAACTGCAGTTGTCAAATATGTTATTGAACACAAACAAAAATCTCTTGGTTGTACTTCACAATGTACCTTACACGTCACTCCAAGAAAGTCAATGAGAACCCATTCCATATGTAAAGGAAGTCCTCGGAAATTTTTTTAGCATTATGGCTTTGATGACATGTTATCAGCTGAAGAACAAATTTATTCTTTACCTTGCTAAAATTTCTGTTCAACAAAAAGAACACCATTAGTCCTAATGGAGATATTTTGATGTTGTCTAAAAGTTCAAATGTTAGCCAGTTAGGAAAACTTTGTCTAAATTACGAGCCTGCCAATTCTACTTACTCACTGATTTTAAAACCTACCACTCGCAATTATTTGAGATTTCGGACAACTTTGTTTGACGATTGGTGTCAAAAAGAAGGTCCGGTCATTTACATATGACCTTCCTCGTTTTATCTACCTAAAAAGACGACTAAATAATCATTATCCACTTCTTGTCGGTTTTCAATATCACTTCCTTTAAATCTCCTAAGCTTACCAAACTGATTTATGCACTGAGTCGCGAAATAAATGAACAAAGACATTCCCATTTGTTAGAAGGTCTTCTCAATGAAATGTCAAGATGGTTTTCATCGACAGCATTTCAATGACTTCAATCAATTATGTGTATACCACGTCCAACCAAACGTTTTAAAAAGTAAAAATATTTTTTTTTAAAATAAGTTAGCTTTTTCTCACCTTTCTGATCTAAGAACTGATGCTCAAGCAAATAAGATCCAAATCATTTTGAATCCAGGTGTAAGTAGATCTTTATTAGGTTTCATCATTTGCTCAATTTAAAATCCAATCCTAACTATAAGAAACTAGTACTAAATCAACTATAATAAAAAGAAGCAGCAGCAGAACAATTAAAGCCCCAAGACTAACGCCCTTCAAAAAGAGAGCTACTGTTGATAGAATGTGCGCATATTCAAGAAAACAACATTCCCAATATGATCAGATGGAATTCCTTTTCTGAAGTAACTTTAACTTCTCCGTTGACGATGTCTTCTACTGATGTAGCTGCTGCTTCAGAAGCACAGAAGATAACTTCTCTTAAGACACAAGTACAAGACGTAAGATAAATGTTACGAACTCTAGAGAATTTGTCCATAAAAGAACTGGTGCTATTTAGTCCGATAAAACACATCATCGCGAGTGGTTTCCATATTTAAGTTGATACGACGAGGTGGATTACTATCTCAACTGATAAGACCATTGTTAAAACTAGCTACTCCTTTGTTAGGATCGATTGCTGGACCTCTTTTGAAACGAGTGATAAAATGGCATATGCAATAAAAAGGACACGGTTTTCTGGTAAAAGCAGGATACTTCTAACCTAAAATGTTCAAGCTAAACAATAATTAACTCTATTTCCGTACAAAAGATGGATGTGACGCCATCGTTGGTATTATGTCAGACACCAGTTACAGTTATGTCGCACTTACAAAAAGAATTACTATCATGGAGGGGGGATCAAACTGATTTGTCAGAAACGGAACAATCGCAACCGTTCAGATAATTATTGCTACATATTCAACTGTTTCACCAGAACGCTTAAGACGAGATGGCTAAACCTATTTTAATATATTTCAAGAATATCATGATAAGCTAAGAAACAGAAAAGCAACAAAATTGATGACAGAAACAGCTACAGGGATTGAAGTAGAGAACATCGGAGCAAATGCCCGGAAAAATTGTTTCAGATCTGCCTTGACACTGTTTTAAACTAATATTATTGACAGCATTTCGTACAAAGATTGTGCAGGAGGAGATATTATCTGATTTGATATCTCTCCAAACAAAGCAGCGACGATGAACAAATTCACCCTTTATTATACGGTATACGTTTGGAACTTCACTTTGCGTTATAATAATAATAATAATAATAATAATAATAATAATAATAATAATAATAATGAGGACATTCTATAGCGCCTAATCTTTTAGAAGCTCTAAGCGCTTTACAACATCTATAATGATACGACTACAAAAAAATACAACAAAAAAAACCAACCATGAAATTGGAAAACATAAAAATGCTGAAAAGATTTAAGATAGAAAACATTATTAGGTCTTTAAAGTTTGTAATTGCAGTCGATAAAGGTGAGTTTTAAGAGCACTCTTAAAAGGGATCACTGTGTCTTTGTGTCTAATTTCAATGGGCAATTCATTCCACGTTGCTGGGATCTGTTATACAAAAGAACATTGTCCATATGACTTATTTTTCATAGTGGGAATAATGAGTATACGATTGTCATAAGAGAAGCGTCAGTATCTTGCTGGTGTGTACATATGGGTCAGGCTGGATAGGTATGTTGGACTGGATCGAATGGATATCCAGTATAAAGTACATTTCAGCGGATAGGTGTGCACTGATCGTGGTACTCTAAAGATGATCCGAGCAGCTGTGTTTTGAACTTTTTGAATTTTCTGATGTAGATTTTGATACAAATCAGACAGAATTGAGTTACAATCGTCCAGTCTTGAAAGTACTAATGAACACACAAGTGTTTTAGTTTCATCAAATGAAAGATATTTGCAAATGGAGCTAATGCGTCTCACCTCAAGATATGCAACCTTGCATATATTCATGACATGTTGGTGCAGTGTGAGAGTACTGTCTAGAATAACACTTAGGTTTCGTACTGACTGTGAATTTAATGTTGGTGTTGCTGATAGTTATTGTCTGAGGTAAAATATGTGAATGAGAAAGTCTTTGTGTTGTGATAAGAATGGCCTCAGTTTTGTCGTCATTCATCTGCAGCTTGTTACATGTCATCCATGATTTTACATCAGAAATGCACATCTCTATTCCTCGGATGGTAGCATCAACTTCTGTTGGGTGGTTACATTTGTATATTTCGGTGGCATCAGCGTACAATTGGTGAGACACCGGATGATGATCTATGACACCTGAGAGCGGATGAGTGTATGGAATGAAGCGAACATGTCCAATAACAGACCTATGTCGAACATCACAACATAGATCAACTAGGCTGGAGTATATTCCATTTGCAGATTGAATTTGTGTCATGTTGACTAAGTAGGACTTGAACCACAGTAAGCCTGATTTTATGAATGTCAAATACATGCTGGAGACGGTGATGTAATATACAATGGTCTATTGTGTCAAATGCTGCGGAGAAATGAAGAAGGGTGAGGACTGTAATCTTTCCGTTATCCAAAGCAGAGAGAATGTCATTAACTACACTCAGAAGAGTAGTTTCTGTACTGTGGCAAGGACGATAGGCAGACTGTACATTGCTAAAGAGACAGTTTGAATTCAAATGAGATACAAGTTGGCCTAGAATAGCTTTTCTATGATTTTGTATATGAGATTAGAAACTGGACGACAGTTCTTCAAATCGTTATGGTCAACTGTTGGTTTCTTCAGCAGAGGCATTACAATGGCAGTTTTTAATAATGACGGGAATTACCCTGATGAGAGAGAGAGATAAAACATCAGTTAGTGAAGGCAATATTGGGTTTTAATCACTCAAGCAGCATTGATGTTGGAATTGGATCATGTTCACATAACTTTGGTGCAGTCTTCATCACGACTGTACGTACTAAATAAATAGAGACAGGTTCGAATTCCCCTAATGGTTGTTGCTGAAATTCTGTATCGTAACTATATGGTGACGACGAGTTAATTGAAATTGTGTTGTTAAGCGTATCTCAAATGGTTTTTACCTTGTCACGGAAGAAATTTGCTAATAAGTCCGGAAAGTCTATTGGAGAGAAGGTAGTTGGAAGTGGTGTACATTTGTTCCTTGACATTAGTTTGTTAGTTATCACGAAGAGCTCTTTGCAGCCAAAACTCTCCGTGATCTTAATACTGTAGTAGGTTAATTTGGCTAAATGGACTATGTTTGTGACGTTCCTCTTAGATGCTTCATATGTTTGTTTATGAATAGTGAGTCTTGTGGAAAACCAAAGTCTCTCTGCTTTACGGTGGTCTATTTAAGTAGTGAGAAACTGGTCATTAACACTGCTGTACCACAGATAACACTTTTGAACTGATACTTTGCACTTGGTGGCTTGGACATTTTTTTCAAGAAATGAACGCAGGTAGTTATCGAGCTGTTCTGCTGTAGGAGGTAAAAAAAAGTTATTAAGTTTGCTCGGATATCATGCGTTAGTTTGATTCTATTTATCATACGGATGTTTCTCTTAGTATCAAATAAAGAATGAGGGTTAGGGACTGATACGTTCAGATGGCATACAATGCAGAGGTGATCTGATGCAAGTTTGTGTGATACAAGGGTTTAAATGGATCTCTGAATTTTATCATGAAGTCTATGAAGAAACCAGTCTAAAATGTGAGCATGTTTATGGGTGGAATGATTAACTGACTGTTTAAGGTTGAAAACATGTATGGAATCTAGGAGTTTTGACATGTATGAGTTTCCTGGACAGCCAAAGATAAGGTTGAAATATCCAAGAATAATAAGGTTGCCACCTATCGAATTTCCATATTCCAGGAGATTCTGAAACTGCTCCATAAAGAACGATTCAGTCAGCTTGTTTTTTCTACGAGGATAAAGGCGGTAGAGGCAGAAGAATTGGATGGACCTTTCTTCCAGTGTGCATGTTGTTTGGACTAGTTCAAATGATGTGTAGAAAACTTGAAGATTCTGTTATCACTGGCGAATGCAGTGAACATCGTCGTTTATGCAGAATGTGATGGTCAGGAAATGAACAGCTTGAGTTAAATCATCTCAGACTATGAAAAGGAGTTGGAACTCGAACCTATGGAGATGAGAAAGTGGATGTTTTCTGTGCTGAAGAAAAACAGCAGCCACATACCACATGTGAACATAACTAAACAGATTGACATGATATCAAGAAGGCCAGAAAAAGAGAACACTTACCCTTCTGGTTTACTCGTCACTTGGTTGAAACAAGTGCATGCTTTGCCAAAGAACATTGCCATGTCTATATCACTGGCCTATGCGTTTACTAGTTGGTTCTGTACCACTGGATTGTATGATTACCAGTTGATTCCGTTTTAGTGGCTGTGTGTTCATCTGTTGATTCCTTACTTTTTACGTTTGCTACGAATTTCATGCTTGGCGTTCTTGGTGTCCCCACCTCACTACTTAACACCTGATTAGTCATTTATGCTTTCGGCTTCCACGAATTAGCCCCATGTCAATGGGCTCTGTGGTTCCGAGTTCATTAAGACACAACTATTAATTAGTCATAATACACTGAAACATATGTAATTACTAACGTTTTGTGGCATTAATTACATAATTCCTCCTTACAAAGAAAGCTGCCGAAGCGTCGCGTATGGCAATGATGCGAGCCAGACCATCAAGACCCAAATCCAAGAGACGGTGAATATACACAGAAAAAAGGCACCATTGTCAACACCAATGGCCACCAGCCCTCAACCCGTTCGTTTGAAGGTTATATCCCAAGAGGTCTCCGACAGACTCACCACCCAAGTAACACAGAAGTTCCATAAGAGATTTGATCAGCTGGTAGATATACTCATGCCGTCCAATTACATACGCACATTACTGATCCAATGTCCAACTTGCAATGGACAATGGAATCTCGCCTTCAGCAGGTTTACTAGTGTCCTATGTGAAAAATATCTCCTAGTTAGTACCTCTCTTCCTCATCACATGAGGAGGGACAATATGATTGAAAGTACTATGATGAAACCTTTATAAAATTGGTTGCAAAGGGGAAGCTAACTGAGGTACCACGCAAATATAATCCCTCACAAATTGCAAACATAAAGTATCCGAAGGGAGCTTTTTAGTTACCACAAAAGCGGTTGCTGTTCATTGATATTTTTTGGTAATTTTCAGCACAAGTGCTTCAATTATTCAGCGGGACACTTATTCATTCGCTGTCGCAAACTAGTTTTTCAGCCGATTGAGGTACTTCAACAATAGTGCTAGCAACCGCAAAGACCTAGCAACCAGCTTTATCGTTTCCAACGATCAGAACAACCTCAAAACACTAATCCGAACAAAAAGAAACCTGTCGGCAAATAGTGCTGATCCTTTGCCTACCCTAGTCAGCATTGATCGCTTGCAATATTGACGCCACAATTTCTATCCTGCCACAAAATAATACCTTCTTTTAGGTTTCAAAGGGTTTCGATGTTGGGTTTAATGGGACATTGCTCACACACGTATGTAATAATCAACTCAGACAAATGTCCAAATAACGACGAATTGGTGGGTCGCTTTGCATACCATTTTCGTACAAACAAATTTTCCAATTTACACATTTCGCCCTGTGTCTAGTCGAAAGGAAATTTCCTGGGTCTTTTAGACTAATTCGTCACATTGCCTTACTACCGGGCGATTCATTTAACCATGTAATTCCAACTCAACAATCATCAGTATATTACGAAGTCATTGATAATGTAACTCCATCACATGCAAAAAACAGCTGGGCAATGGGCGTTTATAACAAATCGGACATAATAAATGCTTTCCGTGTTCTTCCTATTTGTCCCATTCATTATCATTGTTTGGGCTTTTTAGTAGAGTTCTCTCTCCCAGTTTCAATAACAAATTTGGCCCTTTTCATAGCGCACTTAATCAACAAAAATATCCAGCTTCGTCGATATCCACTTTTGTTTCTGCAGTTGGATATGTGCAAAAACTTAATGGCTTTGCAAACCCTTCTTCATCTTTCCTTATTCAAAACCTCATTCAAAAAACTCACAAAAGTAAAAGTCTCATGATGTTCGTTTGCCAATTGTAAACGTTGTGCTGGATAAGCGTACAGTTTATATGATGCATACCATCTCAGATCATCTCATTTCAGGCGTACCATAGTTTCGGCCATGTTTATATTGTTTTTCCATGTCTTGCTCAGAATAGGAGAGATTACAGTAGAAACAACTGCACAATCAAAATGATGATTTGATATAATGTTCTCAAGTCACATTTTCCCCACCAGCGTGTTATAATCACTTTTCTATTATTCCAATATCTCTCAGGACAACCATATAGATCAGATGATGATTCCGAACAAACTCCTCCGACATTTCTTATAGCTCATTTACTAGCATACCTAGTCCTGAGAGGTAATACTCTAGGACCGCTTTTTATCAACCCAAATAGGCAAACAGTTTCCAGAGAAGAGTTTAGTACATACATTAGAAGGACGCTTTGGTTTTGTTGCCTTAACACTAACTATTTTAAGTCCCAGTGGTTCAGAATTGGGCTAGCCACTGACCCGGCCAGACAATGGTTTCAGTGACAACAACCTAAGGGACTTAGGCCACTGGAGATCAGAAGCATTTAAGAAATACATAAGGTTAGGCAAAATTGTCTCAGCATTGCAACACTTCATTTTGTTTTCTTCTAAGATCGCCAGTCTGCTGGGTGTATTGATTTCTATTTACAGACCTAGATCTATGGGCATCGACCGTGCTGACATAGAATTCACTCAGCCAGGACTAATCTTTGTCTACCTAACTTTTCGACCGCTCCTTTGAAGAACGTATGAGGGGACTCTAACAGCCCCAGAAGACCAACAGTGCATCCCGGAAGTACGCGCATCAGTTTTAAAGTTTCTTGTCAATTCATACTGGATATATCCTAACTAGTATGAGGATGCTTAACTGCTCCGGAACTACAGAATTCATCGTATACTTTTGATCAACATTAATATTTTTTTCTTGGATGCTGGACATTTTTATTCGTTATGGCTGCCAGAAATACAACATGCAACTATTTACTGTATTTCTGTTTATGGCGGTTGCTACCTCAAACAATGTCGTTATGTTATGTTGCAGATATATATAAAATGTCTGGTTATCTACTATCATTTGTGCTCAATAAAAAGTCACGAGTAGCCAGCATCAAACACAACATTTGTCTTTGTTTTAATTATGTACCCATACACTTTGTCTTTTTAATATTTGCACAACTGACCTATTCTGTCTTTTCATTCTATATCTTCCTTTTGGCCCTTTCGATATTTGGAAAGAGTAGGCTGGCGTATGCACATTTAATTTTCCAATCTCATCAAACTTTAAAAAAGAACCCTGTGTTTTCATTCACATTCCTTTTGACAATTACTTGCACCCCTCTTCTACAAGATCAATTAATCTTGTCCTCTTGATCCAAAGAGAAGAAAAGAATGAGAAGAATAACAGCAACAACAGAAGCAATAGCAGCAGAGGAAAGGTAAAGGAATGGCAAATAGGACTATATGAATCCATTGTCTCCTACATAAAGAGAGGATTCTGCTGCGCTGTTGTCAAATGCATGATACCTAGATATAGTCGTTGTTAACTTGCCCACGGCCAAGGACGACACTCAACGGCTTTTTTCATGACCATTCAGATCTCATTCAAACGAGATACTACTGAACTCGTTTGTAATGCATGATTTAGTATGCTTTTGCATGTCTATGTCTTCCAAAAATAACTAATACCGGTACGCATTCTCTCTTCTACTTCAGTGTGTTAAATGCGTATGTATAGCCAACACATAACGTTGTCAAGCGTTGAATCTGAGTCAGAAAAAAGACTTAAAACATTGACATGTCTTTCTACAGGTCAGCATACCGAATCTGGCTGGTGTGTTTATTCACATCTTTGCTTAATACATATACAAATACGATATTAAGAAGGTGGAGTTCCTCAATCTTACCATTCATCGTCGATCTGCGTTAAAGAAGAATGGCTAGCAAGCACTGTATAGCATTGTATAGTCGACAATCTGGGTCCAGCTATGTCAATTATGGACTGAGCGGAACATCTTCTGGGCCTGGTTGAAGAATTACAGGTCTACCACATCCTCAAATACATGAAGAGGGATATGTTGCATTACATTCAGCAAAAAATAGTTCCTCAGAGAAGTAGCAGATGAGGACGTGATGCCAATCATGTGGCGAATGGGCTGGGGACGTTTCGTGCCTCTATGAAAACTGAAAGACGACCCAAGAGAAAAGCGACAGACGTCTGGAAAAGACGCATGGATGAGGAGAAATACGTTTGGGAGAAAGAGGCCTACGCGCCTTCCATCTATCTATATATCTATCCCTTAGTCTTGCCGACCGTTGGGGCACCACTGATGACCTGACAACCAGCTTCCTGCATTCCAATCTGTTATCTGATACTCTCACTGTGTCACTCAGCTTCAGTCCTGTCCACTCTAAGATGTTATCCTCTCATCTTTTCCTCTGTCTTCCTCTCCTTCGCCCTCCCTGCACAGTACCTTGCATGATTGTCTTAGCAAGCCCTGTTGATCGTGTAACATGTCCATACCATTTCATTTTGCGCTTTTTCACAATGATCAATAGCTCTTCATAGGGCCCAATGGCTTGTTTAATTCTGTTTTCCACTTCCTCATTCGTGACATGATCTCTATATGTAATGCCAAGCAACCTTCGAATGCATCTCATTTCAACAGCTTGTATCCTCCTTTCGAGATCCGCTGTGAGGGTCCATGACTCACAGGCATATAGGAATACAGATGCAACCAAGGAGCGCATCAATCTTATTTTGGAGCTGACTAAGGTGTTTTGTCTTTCCAAATTGTCTTCAGCCTTGCCATTGCTGTTATTGTCAGCGCAATCCTGGACAATATTTCTGGTCCCGATCCTCGTCTGCCACGATGGCTCCTAAGTACTTGAATCTATTAACTGTTTCCAGTTTTTGGCCTCTAATCATGATGTCAGTGTTGATGCCACTGGTGTTATTGGTCATCAATTGGGTCTTCTCTGCACTGATTTCCATACCAAAAGCAGTAGCTGTCCTGTCCAATTTTTCCACCAACTGAGCGCTGTCCTGTCCAATTTTTCCACCAGCTGAGCTAGCTCCTCCTCATTTCCTGCAAGACCATCGATGTCACCAGCAAAGTGCAGATTCGTTATTATTCTGCCTCCAATACTGACAGTTCCTTTATGGTCTTCCTGTGCATCTGTCGTGATTCTTTCAAGGAAGATGTTGAAGACAGTAGGTGAAAACAAGCAGCCCTGTCTGACTCCCACAGTTGTCCTAAACCAATCTACTATTTGACCGTTGAAGCATACTGCGCTGGTGGCCTTGCTGTAAAGGCTTTCTATGTTTTTGATCAGGTTAGCGTTGATGTTGTACAGCTTCATGGTGGACCAAAGGGCTGCATGCTATACCCTGTCAAACGCCTTCTTAAAGTCTATACAGGCATGATAAAGGTCTTGTTGGTGCTGGAGGTATTTTTCACATAGTATTCTCAGGTTGAAAATCTGTTCAGTTGTGCTTCGCTCTGGTCTGAAGCCTGCCTGTTCTTCAGCTATGATTTCCTCTGGCCGCGGCTTCAGTCTGTTTAATATGATTTTTAGCATGACTTTTCTTGGGTGGCATATAAGACTGATCGTACGATAGTTCTGACATTGCTGCAAGTTGCCTTTTTTCGGGAAAGCTACTATGAGTGACTGAGTCCATGGTGTTGGCCATTCCCCCGTCTGCCAGATCTTGTTGCAGATTGTTAGTAGGGCGCTTATCATGGCTTCACCCCCTCCTTGGATTAGTTCTGCAGGAATGTTGTCTACTCCTGCTGCCTTCCCTTTTTTCAATGCTTTCACTGCAGCCTCTACTTCTTCTCGGAGGATGTGGTAGTTGTCACTGCTGGTCACTGATGGGGTGTTGAGTATGTCTGGGTCCCCTGTAGGTCTGTGGTTGTACAGGTCTGAGCAGTATTCTGTCCATCTCTTAAGAATTCTTCTGTAATGATGGAGGAGCGTCCTTGTTTTACACTGGTCAGGTCTTTCACCAGTTGGTATGCTTTTTTTCTATTATTTTTCTTTAGATTGTTTTCTATATCTTTACACTGGTCTTCACTCCATGTCTCCCTTGCCTATCTCATGCTTTTCTTGATAACCTGGTTGATTTCCCTGTATTGTTTTGCTCCTTCTACTTTTGACTTCTTTTTCTTCTTTAGCTCTCGACGCTTGTCACACAAATCAAGTATGCCAGTTCTAACCCAAGGTTTATTTGCTCTCACTGGCTGTTTGGGTCACTGCTATGTTAAATGTGTCGATCATTGTGTCTATAACTGTGTTCTCTTCACTAAGAAGTAACAGTGGTGCAAATTTCCCTCCTATCCTTGCCTGGAAGGCTTCCAAGACCTCTGGGTCTTTTAGCTTGTCAAGGTTGAACTTGATTCCTGTGGGGCCCTCTTTGCCGATGTTTTATAGACGTAGTCGGAGGGTCATCATATACTAAGTCATGATCACTTCCAATGTCTGCTCCTGGGAAACTTCTTGTCTTGGCAATGTTTACGCTAGTATGGAAACGTCTCTTCACCATGATACAATCAATCTGGTTATGGTGTTCTCCATTCGGGCTATGCCAGGTCCACCTTCTGGATGCTTTGTGTGGACCAAACGTGTTCATCAGCTTCAGATTATTGAAGCTGGCAATACCCAGGAGCCTTAAGCCTCTATCGTTGGTCTCTGCATTGCAGTAGCGTCCACATGTGCCTTTCCAGTTATCAACGGCATCCTCTCCTATTTTGGCATTCTATTCTCCTTGCACCACAAGAATGTCTTTCTTTGGGGTCTGGTCCAGGACTTCTTGCAATTGGTCGTAGAAATCTTCTAGTTCTTCATCATCATGATCTGTAGTTGGAGCGTAAGCTTGCACAATGCTGATATTGAGTGGTGTTGCCCTCAAGCGTATGATGACAAGGCTGCTGGAGACTGGCCGACAACTCATGACAGTGTTCACAGTATCTTCGTAGACGAGAAATCCGACACCATGTTCAAGTTTATCTTCTCTGCCAGAGCAGTATAGTTTATGGCCATCCTGTGTTGATGTTTCCCCAAGGTTCTTCCATCGTACCTCGCACAGTCCCAGGATGGTCCAATGGTATCTGCTCATTTCGTGTACTAGTTCCTCTACCTTTCCAGGCGTTTTTAATGTCCTGCTGTTCCATGTACCAATGCTGATGTTGTTTCTGATTCGGAGTTTTGGTGGTGATCCTGCACCAGTAGCACACTTAACACCTCTGCCCTGGTGCAAGACAAAAGGCGAGGTCCTTGTTCCGGGCGACGACCGATCCGGTATGGGTGGAAGTAAAGTTGTCATTGCATGTGGTGTGTCTTGGGCAATGAACCTGGCGGAGCCCATCCCTCTCCAGGCTGTTAACCACAGCCGAACTCCACATAACTAGTGGTCTGGACTTGGTCCTGGACACATGGCCGTTGAGTCCTTCTTGGGACTCCTCCGCCTTGGGCGGTGACCTTATTGAGAAAGTTCTTACGCCCAATCAGGTATCCAAAATCTAACCTGCAAGGCAGCAGGGGACTCGTGGAGGCTTGTGTCGTCTATATCCCGTGCAAATGTGAACAAATATGTTAGCTTTGGATACTTTTATGTATATTGAATTTATAATGTTTGTTGGCTTTTGTCAGTGATTATATATTATGTATATATATATATATATTGCTTGTATCTTAGTTCAAAATTTAGTTATTTGTCTACTTGACCAGTGACCCTTTTTTATAAACAAAATAATAACACAAAACATAGCCATTATTGAGTTTCGTGTTACAGGAATACAATGTTGACATTCGAAACATCAAAGAAAAAACAATTTAATAGCAGATGCAGTTTCATATTTATGGAAGTAATATATCGTTCATCTATATCTTGTGAAATTCATAATATATCTTCATATGCAATTATGACTATTACAGTTGCATATGTATATCTCACTTATATTTAATAGAAATCTTCATTATATAAATCTTGCGTGTTTTTTTATGAGATGAGATGTTATTTTTTTTACTTTATATTGGGTGTTGGCGTTTTAATGATTATATGCCATCTATATCTGTATTTTGTAATTGACTTTAGTCCAAAATCAAGTTAATGGTCTATCCAACTTGCAGGCCCGCACCTAGGGGGGGGGGACAACCATGGCACTTGTCAGGGGCCCGAGCTAGATAGGGGCCCGCGTTTTAAAATATACGCACATATTTGAAACACGAAAGGGGCCCGATCTCTGTCAGCTGCCTGGGGCCCAGAATTTCCGAGGTGCGGGCCTGCAACTTATGACATTTATTTTGTACAGAGCTAATATTTATGGATGATTGTAGATTGAACATTGAGATCATAATTAATTGTAAATATTCTTATTTCTGTTAGAGTTAAAGATACAGTATTGAATCTGACCTTTAATAGTTCCAGAAAGGAAATTTTCCATTAAGTTAACAGAATATTTTCAGAACATGGTACATGCGACCTAGGTCACATAGAGGCATATATATATATATATATATATATATATATATATATATATATATATATATATATATATATACACACACACAAACACATAATGATTGTTCATTAAGATCAAATGCGGAATCAGTCTTATTTTTGTGTTCAGGTTTTAATGTTGAGTTAGTTTATTTATTTAAATTTTTTTTTGATTGAAATTCCTAAACGCTCAATAGTATTCTTTGACTGAAACATTAATTTGGAATTATAATGAATCCAGTCAATGACATTTTGCATTATTAGGAACAATCAGACTAAGGTTTAACGCATCGTCACGGACGTATAAGCGCATCAGCAATTTCAGTATTGCAATTCAATTAAAATTCTATACTATTTGGGATTACATTCTAAAAAAGGTAAGTTCGTTTTAAATGTTCAATGTGTTTTCAGTTGAATAAATTATTTGTTGAACTGATTAATTTAACACATACAATGGATGGATGGATGGATGGAGATAGATATATAGATAGATAGATGAATCTATCGATGGAGATAGATAGATAGATAGATAGATAGATAGATAGATAGATAGATAGATAGATAGATAGATAGATAGATAGATAGATAGATAGATAATTTAAATATATAAATACACACATGTGGACAGAGCGGTTTGTTAATGTGCTTTGAAACATTAATTTTGGTTCCACAATATGGAATTAAATCGCTATTTAATTTAATTTTTCAATACCGTACATGATTATTTACACATATTCATCTTACCTTAAATACCTTTTACACATATTGATCGTACCTTAAATAGTTTATACACATACTAATCGTACCTTAAATACCTTATACACATTGATCTTACCTTAAATACCTTATACACATATTGATCTTACCTTAAATACCTTTTACACATATTGATCGTACCTTAAATACTTTATACACATACTAATCGTACCTTAAATACCTTACACACATTGATCTTACCTTAAATACCTTATACACATTTTGATCTTAGCTTAAATACCTTATACACATATTGATCTTACCTTAAATACTTTATACACATACTAATCGTACCTTAAATACCTTACACACATTGATCTTACCTTAAATACCTTATACACATTTTGATCTTAGCTTAAATACCTTATACACATATTGATAGTACCTTAAATACCTAATATACATACTAATCGTACCTTAAATACCTAATATACATACTAATCGTTGAGATTTTAGTGCTAATTTGAAAGCCAAAATGTGACATACAGAGACTGTTCTTTTCTGTCAGCCAGGATAAATTAATTAAAGGGCTGATAAATGCTTTTTCTTGAACGATCCCATTATTCTCTCAACGTAACTGTGCTGAACTTTATTGTTATTTATATCCGTGCATTTTATGTTATTTGATCCGCTATCTATGATCTTAAACACGCACATATTAATCATAATTAATGTTTCATTCAAATCATTCGTCATTAAACATCGTATTTGTATCACCATCAAGTGCGCTGTGTTGTAAATCCGAAATCTCACCGGGTTATTGTATTACAAATGGTGTCAGAAGTGGGATCATATCGGATTAACGGAGCACAGCAATTGTTTCCTTATTCAGTGGTGCGTGCCGAGAGAGGTAGCGATGCAATCCTATGTAAATTGAACAGTCACCAGAGTGATCAGAGTGATCGGAATCGAGGTGATATCCGCTGTAGAGCTAACTAAGAAGTCGACCACATTAGATGTAAAGTAAAGAACAACCATAGCAGCCGTATAGCTGAATAGTGTTACTGGTCGAGTAGCAGGAGATTGAGCGCTGCTGACCGAGAATGGGGGAGGGGGGTGCTGATTGCTTGATTGAATAACCTGGAGTACTGATGGCTTGATTGACCAGTGTAACTGGTAGCCGAGTGTGCTGGTGACGGAGTGTGTAACTCATATAATCATATAATAATTTAGCCGTGGGCTAATTTTTGAGGTTCGTAAAGCCAGATGTGTGCTTTGGGGACTGTATACATAATTTTTAAATCTGTTCATTTATGTTTACATAATTTCACTATTTATATAAATACATCTTATTATATGAGTAAAATGCTACATTTAATTTACCGTTTGAGTTGAACGCGTCCTTCGTTTCGTAGTAAATACACTAAGAATCATTCACCCCTTTTACCTTGTAAGGTTATATATATATATATATATATATATATATATATATATATATATATATATATATATATATATATATATATATATATATATATATATATATATATATATAACCTATACCATTTTTAAGCATTAAATGATCATCACCATTTTACCTATACCTTCACATGGTGATGATCATTTAATGCTTAAAATTCTAATTTCATACTTGTTCGTTTTCAAATAAGTGGATTTCATAAACAAAACATTTGATTTTAGTACGTAGTATTCTTACAGTGGCTTCTTCACATGGCGTCAGAATACCACGCCAAATCGTCACTACCCATGGGTCGTCGATCCACTTAGTTGGAGCAGCAGAGGGGGCGAATCAGACAACTTTTTTTTGTTTTTATTTTTGATTATACCCCCTCCAAAATAACACTGGACCCTTCTCGCGAAAAAATAAGTCTCCGACCCTTGTCTGAAAACATTCGCGTCGCAACGTCGTTGTCACTCACCCCCTCTGCTGCTAGAACTTTCAGTTGGGGTTAACCGAATATTTGATCAAGTCCGATACGATATCGTGTTCGAGGGTCATGTAAATCACTACGACGAAAATCCCCTTAGGATTTCACAAACAGACTAATTTGTAAAACCTCCTCTTGTAAATCAATCAGATTATTAGACTGGTCAGTGAGTTTGAAATTAATTCCGGTTAATGAATTATTATGACATCGCATATAGACTGGATTCACCGGGGACTCAATTAATAAAAACCCTGGAGGAGCTGTTGGTGCAAATGAATACAAAATATATCCTTGCTGAGCTTGATTTGATCGTTCTAAATTTATTTGATAGCTTCCTTCGATCACATCACATACTAAATTGAGCGCAATCACCGTTGAAATATTCACATTGAACGGAGCAATATGCCTGCCACCACCATCTGGGTCATTATTATGGGTCAGGATAGTTGTTTGTGGTTGTGATGGTGTTTTTTTCCACGTATCATGGATTTTTTTGAAACCTTCATCGATGGCATCATCGAGAGATTTTTGTAGTTCTGAGATATTATATCCTGGAAGTTTGAATGTTGGAATATCTCCTATGCGGATCTTATAGTCTATTGCAAATAAATCTCTTGTTTTAGGACTACTGTCACCTAATACTTCTTGAATAATTTGTGAATGAAATGTTTCCATGTCATTGATGATTTTGTTACATGTTTCTACGACACTGATAAATTCATCTCGGGTGAGAGCGCCGGATCTAAGAGATATAAACAACAACGAAATATCGTTATTGAAAGCTGTGAAATTTTCAGTGATTTTATCCCGGTTAGCAAGATGATGAATAAGTCGTACTCTTTCATCATATTCTACTCTAATGAAAAAATATGACTTATCATAATCTTTATAACTCCTTACTGGATTATCAGATTTTGTCCTGTCTGTGATATAATCGGTTTTTTGTGGTTCTGGTAATTTAACGGTTTTTCCTCCGGGTGGTAATTCAGGCCATCCTAGTACTGTTCTTATTGAGCTTTGATAGATATCTACGACATAACCCTCTGTGCTTATTTCAATGGCAGATGATAGTGTCGGCACATGAACTGTTATAGCTATTTTTGATTCTTTTCCAGTAATCGATTTTATTCTACGCGCGAATTCATCATTGATTTGTTCAATTTGATATGATCCGGTTGGTATGGAAACAACGTTCCAGTCTGGGGTACCGTCGGGTTTATTCTTATTTGCAAATACCAGGGAATTATTGGGTTGTTGACCACCAAATGGTTTTGACCTAATATTTGGCCAACTGTGGTATACTCGTAATTTTGCTAGCGCTATCTCCTTCACTGGGACCGGAGAGGGGAAATTCACACTGAATTCTGGATTCGTTGAGGTTATTGAGATCATGCTTGTTTGTACTGGGTTTGTGTTCTCCACTATTTGTTGAAGTAATTCCATCTGTGTTGTCATTGTTATTATATTCATGATGTATTTCTAATTTTGACATCGCAGAATCATATATATCTACCATCGCTGAAAACTCACTCTCTGATATAATTGTATCATCGAGAGATGACGATATCAATGAGGATAATTGCGAGTATGCAGTAGACACAACATGAAATTGAATTATGTAGTCTTGTAGTTTCCGTTGGCTGCATGAGGATATTTTTTTTGTGATTATTGAAATTATTCCAGCGATTGTTGTTGCCGCAGAAATGCAAATTGGAACAGCTATCGGAGCCATCATTGTCACTGAAGACAGTATAATACCAGCTCCGGTGATTACACCACTCACAGCGTACACAGTAACATCAATTGCGGTAATTCTCCTGCGATATTTTTTAATTTTCAATTCATACTCCTCAGACAAGGTTTTGAGTCTAGTTTGATACTCTCTGACCTGATCATAGCGATATTGCGATGATGAAATCATTTTTATTTTAAATATGCTAGCGTTTTCAATTACGATTTACTTAAATTCGCTACGAATTCCACATACCACGTTGTTGAGACCCTAACCAAATGTTTATCAGTAGATTTGATTGTGAACTTTTCAGTTGTATTCTTGTCGATGATCGTTGAAATCGTATTATTGACCCCAGATGAACTGGACGATGAAATCTCAAATTGAGACGATGGTGTTACTAGTGTTAATCGATAAATACCCTTGACGGTTGCAGTGATATCTAATGTGTTGTTTGTAGGTGTCCACTCAAATGATCCATGTTGGATTGTGTATACTAAGTTGTTGGTTTTCTCATGAGGAATTTTTGTTTTTTCAATGGCTGTTATCATCCTCGAAAGATCACCTTTGATGCCTTCGATGGAAGTTTTCGTCTCATCAATGGATTTTTTAATATCAGGGAGTTTTAGTTCAATTTTATCTAACGGGTTTCCAATAAATGTATCAATGGCGTCGGTTGTTGTTTTTGTTGCTTCGTTGATAACCTTTTGATCATCAACAAACGTTTTAATTTCAGCGATAGATGGTGTAACTACAATTGGGGATCCAAAGAACTTATGAACGACATTTCTACGGAAACTATTGTAGTTTTTTAAATGATCTTCAAATTCTTTATCGTGGTTTGTAAATCGATCTGTAATCGTCGAAAAAAGTACACCCGGTTTGAGTTTACCCTGATCGGAAAATAGCGCAACGGTGTTCTCGATTGCGTTTTGTTGTTTAACCAAAATATCATCCAGAGAAATATTACTGGATTTCAATTTACCCTGTTTGTCTTGAAATACAACTATTTCATTCGGGTCAACACTTGTTAAGTTCAACGTCTCAGCGATTTCATCTTTAATTTTTTTTTGTATATCCTTGATAGAATCAGAGGTTGCAGTGTCATCGGGTTTGGGTTTCAGAGGTCTTCCCCAAATATCAATCATGATATTTTATATATCTCTCTCTAAAAAGCGATTACTAGTGTAGTCATTTACGACAATATGTGGTGGTTTTCCCCTTGGGTTACCCAAGGAGTTAGAAATAGCGTCAAGGACATTTAATACTTCACTGCCGCATATTGGTGGGTCATTGATTTGTTGTGTTGGTAGCGTAGAATACCAAGTTTTCATTGGAAGGGTTTTTATATACCGCATAAACTCTTTTGGTGGGGCTAATCCATATGAATCAAAATAGACAATCCCACGTGGATCAATAGCGTATGCAACCCAGTGAGTTCCAGGTCCGGTGCTGTTATCGAGATTAATAATACCTGTTTCAGTTTTGTTTGGTTGATGTGGTAATTGATCTTTCATAAAAACACCTCTGAAATTTTTAATCGCTAGTTTTTTAGCAGCATCCATTAAATCAAAATTGGACATTGGAACCATAGATTTCTGAATTAATAAACCGTTCCTGGTAGTCTCAGGCCTGATCCGTGAACGGATCTTCCGCTGTACCATGAATACGGGGTTCCTGGTAGTCTTAGACCCTTTCCGCTGTACCACGAATACGGGGTTCCTGGTAGTCTTAGACCCAATCCTTGAACGGATCGTCTCTTTTTTTTATATCCTTGTCCATCTGCCTTCTTTAGTGCCATTCCTGCTGCAGTACCAACGGCTCCTAACGCCGCTGCTTTAGCCACCGCTGGGGCTGCTGCTGCAATCAATGCTGGTAACGCAGCAAACAATGGAAATATACCACCCGTTTTCATCATATTTTTAATAGCAGCCGCAGAGAGAGTAATCTGAACTCCCTTTTTATCCTTGAAAGCATCATTGAAATGTTTCACTTGACGAGTTGTCAGCGATAATTTATTTGCACCACCAGTCATTTGATTAGGTTTCAACGTGATTGTGGTTCCACATTTTTTAGCCGATTCTGATTGCAATTTTTTGATTTGACCAGGTGTCAATGACACATTGATATTACTATATGACATGTTATACATAATTGATTGATTCTAAATCGTAAAACGATTCAATGGAAATATCCTTCGGATTTTCAATTACATATTTTCCACTGGTGCATCTACCACTCTCATTCTTCCTCCAACACCTTCGAGTATCATTGATTTATCACTGAGAATGACAGCAACTGCTCTATAATTCGTGATAAGGAGGGGAGCAACCCCAGCAACTGGTGGACCAGTCGGACGGGTTACACGGGCTCTAAAGTGTATATCAACGACAGATTGTCTCATCAAATCAAGATGTTCCAATGAAAAGTAATAAATCGGATAGAGGCTTTTAAAATCCAATTGTGATATTTGCAAACCGGTATCCACATTTTGATCACGTGCCATAAATGACAACAGGTTATGATAGACACGTGCAATATGATTCTGACCGTAATCAAGTTGTATATCCTCGGATGGTTCCTGCTGTCCGTTTATTCTCAGCGAGACTTCACTAACACCTAACTGATCAAATATCATATGACTTCGTTCTTGATTACCAACTCGCGCAGCATTCTGTAACGCAATAAATATATGACGTGGAGCTGAAACCCCTTGTTTTGATGCCAGGTGCCATGTGAATGTACCATCAACACTGTCTTGTTTAATATCCGTGGTCACTGATAACCAACTTAACAACGACTTTCCTCCTTGGTCCATAAATGATAGTAGTCGCTGTTCGTCTGTGATTGATGGAGTTAACACTGGCATCCACAATGATAGTTTTGTTAAAATGACTTTACCGGCAGCAACCCCAGCATTACGCCAGATTGCATCATCATCAGTACCCTTTCGTACAAGCGCTAGTGTGTGTTTGGCTCCATAAATAACTTTTCTAACATTTCTACAGAATCCAAATATATGATGCAGTGGAATCGCACATGAAAATCGTCGACGCTGCCCATGCAACGTTGCTACACGTGTTGCAAATCCTAAATTGAGATTACCATTAACGCCTCCGAGAATATCAAACGCAGCTCCGGGTCTAATTCGACGTTCTGGATTAGCTGCTTCTTGTTGATTGGCTTCTGCAGTACCCTGTGCTGTTAACACTTTAATGAATTGAAGGTGATCAGCGGTATCAGAGGTATCCTTTGCAAACATCATAGATGGACCCGCTGATCTTGTATAATCATCAGAATATCTTGCTAACCCTATGATTGTTGTGGCCATATCAACTTCACGGTCAATGGATTCAATTTCTTTTCCATCAATGAGATATCTAGCGCTTTCAAATAACGCCATGATGCCGTTATTAACAAAACCAACTCGGACATTTGAGTTATTGTCATATGGGGTATCAGCTGCAACATTTGTTACAAGTTCTCCTTCTACTTCAATAAATGCCTCACACGGTAGAAAATATTTACTGGTATCATGAACTTGAAGTTCAATTCGCGATCGGAGATCTGGTTGTACTGCGTGATAAGAATAAAATTGATAATCGCGTACAGAATCATCTTTACGCACTGGGGCGTCTATATCAAATGCTGGATCAGATGATTTTTTGAACATTTTATTCTATTTATCAGAGTCTAAATCGGATTTTCCATTTCATCGTGAAAAACGCTAGCGTTTTCGTCGTGGTTTTCTAAAGCCACTTCCTGCTATCATATTTGCAATATTGCTTTGGTCTCCTTGATTTACCATCGACGCTAGTTTTTCATCTACTGCGTTATTTATAATTTTACTAACACTTGCAGGCATTTCTTCTGTAGACGGTAACGGTTTCTTTTTTCGACTCACTAATGATGTTATTTTATCCTTCGCAGTTGAAAACGCTTTCCCGGCAAGATCTCCAACAGTACTAATACCCTTATCACGAATAACATCAATGGCTTTCATTCCAAGTTGTTTAGCTAACGGCATCACTTTTGGGGCCGTTCTTGAAAAGAATCCTAAAATGGTCTTGCCGAGGCCATCTCCGTAGTATGCTCTATAAACTGGAAACCGTGAATTAACTACATAGACGAGGGTTGGTTTATCATGATTGTAATGGATGATCATTATTATAAAAACAATAGTGTTTTCAATTGTTATTTAATCGCTATGATACCCATTTGCTAACTCGTCAATGAAATCTCGATAAGTTTTGATATCCATGATACCACCGGCAAATAATCGTCTACAAATATCAGCTGCTTCATTAATTATTTCTGGAGAGTTATTTCCAGCTCGGAACCCTCCTACAAGAACATCTAATCGTGATATATCATTGATAACACTATCAGGACAAGTGTTTCCAATCCTTGGATTTTGCAATCCACTTCCGCTATAACCAGCTGCTTCATCTAGTTTTTCTAAATCCGTAGTTTGTAAATAATCATCATCATCATCATCATCAGGTGGTAGTTGTTGTTTTTTAGGTTCTTCTTGTTTTTTTTGTCTCCGTGTTGGTGTTTGACGTCGTTCTTCTAAATCATCATCATCAGGTGGTAGTTGTTGTTTTTTTTGTCTTCTTGTTTGTCTACGTGTTGGTGTTTGACGTTTTAGTTCTTGCCGTTCTTCTATTTCTCGTTGTCGCTCTTCTATTTGTTCTCTTTTATAATTACTAATTCCCTTTTTAAATTCCTTGTATCCTATCTCATCCTTATTCAAACGACCAATCCCTTTATTTAGTTTATACAAATAATCGAACCAATCATTACTTGATATTCTATCATTTTTATACTCGTCCTTTAAAAAATCTTTTTTTGAATTATAGCTTTGAGCAGCAAAATTACCAAAGGCTTGATAATCCTTTGATTTCAATAAACTAGGTTTTTTTATTAATATTTTAGCATGATCAGTAAATTTATTCAACAGAGAAACAGTCGTTTTTTTCGGATCAGTTTTTTCAGTTTGTTCAGTTTTCGCTGCTAGTTTTTCAAGCTCACCAATAACAGATTTCCCCGTCTCGGGACTATCTCCCAGTAAAGCACGCTCTACTCCTTTTGTTGCTGTGGTTACTGGTTTAAACAACTCTTCAGACCCCAGAGCAAAATCAGTTTGTAAACTCTGTCGTTGTTGCAGTTTATTCCTGACAGAGTCACGAATTGGTATAAATTTCTTAATTGCATCTAGTCGCTCACGAGCCAATCGGGTCGTTAATGCTTCATTGACCATTATTTGAAATCAGAAACCATTTTTCAATTGTAAAACAATTTTTCCCATCGATGATTCCATCCTTAACGGTCCAATTTTTTTATTGCTGTGAAATATTTTTATTTTTTATCCATTGATTTTGCCTGTTTTGGTGCCATTTTGGTGGTTTTCAGTTGAAAATCTCAAAGAGATTTTACAGTCAAGTAGTCGATTTTACATGGGATTTTCCATAAGGAAAAGCTGTTAAAACTCATTTTTGATGATTTTTAGCCATTTTTCATCAATTTTTGCCTGTTTTCAGTGATGTTTGGTCATTTTTCATCGATTTTCATCAAAAAACCTCGTAAAGTCAAGTAGTCGATTTTGCATTGGATTTTCCATAGAGAAAAGTTCTTAAAAGTTAGGATTCTATTTTATTTTCGCAGTGTGAAATATTTTCACTGATTCAATCAAAAATGTCAAAAAAAAATGAAAATCTCAAGGTGATTTTACTGTCTGACAAAATCTTTTGAGGGGAGCCGGTCAATCAAAATAGTTCATTTTCTTGAATTAACGCTCGTAAGTTTCTAATTTTAGAATTAACTTCCTTTTTCAATTCATATTCGTTACCCAATTCTTTTCGTATTCCTTCCACGATAGTATATAACGGAACAAACACATCTACTTCACTGGAAAATGCAAGAGAGTCTCGAATAGAATTTTGAATTTTTTTGATGAGTGCATATTTCTTTGGCAACATATACTTGTTAGTGCTAACTCCGTATTCTATATCCTGAAAATCCGACTTGATTTGATCAGGATTTAACCCATCTGACAATCTAATATTCTGATTTTTCAATTTTGCAATTTCAACTATGATGCTATTCATAATTTCAGAATTCATATATGATAATACATATTTCTAATTCATTTTTCAAAAATAAAAGAGCCGTTAATATTTTCAAAATTCAGTCTGTATATATAACTATCTTTTTTAAAAATTAATTCTGTATATATAAATATATTTTTTAAAAATTCAGTCTGTATATATAACTATCTTTTTTAAAAATTCAGTCTGTATATATAAATATAAATGCAGACAAAAATAAATATCAACCATGATGAGCGATTATCAGTCATTTGGCCCCCTTGATATAGGCCGTTGTGGTTCTATTTGCATTCATTGGGTCCCTTATTAGGCCTTTGTGTCTTTCATAGGGTCCTTTGTTAGAGCATTTTTCTGTTTCTGTTTTATATCAGAATGTTTTTGCTCTTTGAGATATGACCCTATGACCGTTTCTATTAGCCTATAATTCATTCTGGGTTTACCCAATGTGCATCCACGTTTTGGCCGGTAATTCATTTTTGAACACCATACGGGGTAACCCAAATGTGATGGAGAGCTAATTACATCCATGGATGGTATTTATTTTAGGTCATTTATATTTACATTCACCGGAAACATATTCCCCTAAGAGTGAATCTAACTCGTCAAATAACGGGTTATAATCACAAGAGGGTATGTTTACGTGAAATGACCTAGAGGTTACATATATACGACAACACATCTTTGGAACTCCTTGGTTGCCTTCACATCCAAGGGAAACCCGAAACATACATCTCCGGAAGGGAGGCCTAACATGGCAAACGCCATCTTAGACCGCCCAGAAGATATGCTTGGGGTGACGTCACAACATATACTTAATTAAGGACAGCACAAATACCGTATATATTTCCACTGAGTGTTGTGGCAAATTGTAGGTATACATATACTTAATTAACTTAATTAAGGATGGATTATAATTCAATGATGATGGGATTATAATTCAATGATGATGGGATTATGATGATGGGATTATAATTCAATGATGATGTAATGTAGGGCATTTATGTGTTTACATTCACATAACATGCAACCATGAAATTAAATTCATGGTTGCGTAAGTTGTCAAAAACCGACAACCCACCGCTACCGTAAATTTGATAGCATGGGTTTTGCATGTTATGTGAATGTAAAAACAGAGGGGGCGCCTTCCTCCCCTCAATTAAATAGAAAAAAAAAACATCCAACCGTTTCACCATCAGACAATTGTCTGCTATGGGGCGCGAACATGTGAAGAATAATTGTCTGGGTTTACAAGCCAAACACGATACCGTTAGACCACTGTTCACGTCTATAAAGAATAACGTTTTTTAACGTATATATGTTGTAACTATTCATATGGTATATAAAGGAAATTAATACATCAATCCGCAAGTATGCTATTTTATTTTCTTGAATTACTTATTAATGGTGTTTCACAGTATTTAAATGAGACAGAATATTTGACTTAAACACTAGAACAAAGAATATAATTGTTTGAAAACATGTCTTTTCTTACAAAACAATGCCCAGCGCTGAATCACAATACCCATTAAACAAGTTAACACAATCTAAGGGAGAAAGTATACACGTGTGTTATCCTGTAACGCCTGTATCTCCGGATCACATCCTATGTTATGAAATACGCATTAATCGCACGTGACACAGAATATTTGACTTAAACACTAAAAAAAAAAGAAAATATATCTTTTCCTAAAAAGAAATACCAAGCCGCTAAATCACAATGATAACTCCCTTGGTTATTATCATTTAAGAGTAGTCTCCCTTGGTGTTATAGACGGTACGCGTGTACTGTATTTTGACATACGAAAATAGAATTTTCTGATAATACTATTACGGAATGCTTCATAATTAACAAGCACGGAGGGGTGAGGTCTGAATTCTTGGTTCATTTGTATAATAACACTATTTTTCTAATTCATTGTTTGGTTTAATTATAAGTCTCTGTATATAATCTTGAGCAGTCTTTATTATTTTGTCATCGTTGGGGTCAATGGCAGTATTTTTTATTTTTTTATCATAATAGCGTTTTAGTTCCCTGTATCGTTTTCCGCCGCACATAATGCATAATTGCGACCCCCCCCCCCCCCCGACCCCAACCCCACATTGAATACAGGGTAACGGACCTCGGCTTCCCCGACGAAAGCTTTGCATATGATACCAACAGAATTCATTTCTGCATGATTTGTTACACGGTGTCACTGATCCAATCATAAGCCATTTGCAATGATTCATTATACTTAAATCTTTCATTTAAATGCTTGTTTTAATTATAGTATGGAGGAGTTCGAGAGATTATCGAAAATTAAGCCCTGGAAAAGTGTTCAATTCAATCTTGATAGAGTTTCTGATACACCAAAGAATAAAATTCTTGATAGAACCTTGATTAGTAAAATCAGAGACTGTTTTAATGAATTCAAGCGTGATGGGGCAGCTCATTGTTGGTCAACATTTCGAATTGATGGTGTTGTTGACGCTACCATGAATGATGAAAAAGCAGCAGTGATAATCTCACGTCTTGGGGAAGAATGAAATTTTTTTCGAATAAAATTCCTTATCCATGATAATGGAAAATGGATAATTAGGGACAAATACGAGCCTATTCTTAAGGACAAAAAAACTGTCACTGTGACTCAGGATTCAAAACCAGGAATTTTGACTGGACTTGATAAACCCTACTACGAAAGATCTTATCCTGTCACAGTAGTTGTTTACGGGATATATCCACTCAATGAAAAACCTGATATTTCAAAACTAGCACCCATGAAATATTCGACAGGGCTCAATTGTGTAGCAACACGAATAATAGAACACTTCACAAATGCGTCCCGGGGAAATAAACTAACTGATCTAAGACGAAAAAAAATAACCGAATGGGAACTGACAGTGAAACAGCATGGGGCAACAATTCAAGATATAGCCAAATTAGAAACATCATTGAGATTTCCAATATCGGTAAGGACAATCACCGGAGAAGTATTATACAAATCGAAATATAAATCACAGGGAGCTCCCATTGAAATTATTGATCATAATGCACACGCGTGGTCATCTGCAGTAACAATATTCCCACGGGATAGAACCGTAAAATATCTGTTTGGAACCGAAGAGTTTTTTTCAGAGCAGAAATTATTTGATGCTATTTACCATTTGAGTAAAAACGATTCTGTGTCAGTGTGGCTATTTCATAGTACTTCAGACGAAGAATGTAGATTTGATCAGTTTGTAAGGCCCAACGGAGAATTGTACCGTACTGAAGAGCTGCATAATCAAATGAAACAACTAGCTAGTGAATTTTCTCCCCAGAGTTCTCTGGGGGAAGACAACGATCAATTATTAGCAAACTGTTTTACACTTCCATCAGTTGTAGCACATTTTGCTAGGAAGAAAAACGCGTGGAAACCAACCCGAAGTGAGTTCTTATCAGATGTCAAATTGTCCTATCTTGAATACAGCCATGGAGGATTATGGAACACCAAATACTCAGCTGATACCGTTATTTCAGTTGATATGATTGCATGTTATCCAGGAAGTTTTCTTGGGTATGGAGAGTGTGAGAAATATTTCAAACGATTTGGACACCCTACACACGAAATGACCCGTGTTGCTATTAATGGACCACTGCCACATTTCGATTTAACCGGATTCGCTTGTGTAGTATCATTTGAAATGGCTGAAGGACTTCATCCGTGTAGTTATCTTTGGATTGGTAAACACATGTCTGAAAAACACTGGATGCCAATAGTGTTATTACGGTATATGCTTGATTGTAAGATGTTAAAATCATTAATTGTCAGTGAAGCAATTATATCCTATCGAGCACAGAAATCAGTCTGGTTACCACAACCTGATCTAGAAAAAATAATTAGCGAAGAGCGAAAACTGTTTCCTGATTTTAATGAACAACAAATCATGGATTGGTCCAGACAGTTATTTGAAATCAGAAACAATGAAGCAAAAGATCTTGGACGAAGAATAATCGGTAAATTTACCCAAGGTGGCAAAGATGATAATACGAGATATTCTTCACGATTGATTATAGACAATGCTGAATACGATTTTGTAATCAAAGATTTAACGAATAGGGGCTTATATGTCAATCGTAAGGACGCATTTATATCCGATGGAACCAAATTGGGTACAATTGTTACTTACACTGATGGTATCCATCAGCAGTACACATATTTGAGAGCTTCTATGCTTGGTTATGCTTCTATCAATCTGTTTTCAATGATCAATAGATTTCCTACCACCGCAGTTAGAGTTGCTACTGACTCATTTTACATAAATAGCAAAATGGCTGATTTTAAGGCTACTGGCAACGAGAATTGGGGGTCATGGAGAATTAAGAAGGAAATGCTTCATGATTATATTCCATCAGCAGATGTTACCATTGAAAATAATTACTTAGAAAGCAATCAGTGTTCAGAATTTTCTAGTGCACCACCGATTTCTGATCCAATCTGTAGATATAAAACAGTTTATTTAAACGGCTGTGGTGGGTCAGGAAAAACAACCCGGGCAATTGAGTTATTCCGTAGAAACGCTAGCGTTTCCAATCCAAACATGATTGTGCTAACACCGACTCACAGACTCGCCAGAGAGATGAAACAACGAGGGGTAAATGCCTGCACTTATCATAGTTTCTTTAGATGGAAGGGAGATAAATGGAGTCCTGAGCGCATGGGAGAGAAATTTATTCCTGAAATTATCATGTGGGATGAAATAGACACAGTGTCCGAAGATGTCTTAAAAATATTTCTTGAGTGGTTGTTATTGAAGAATACAAAAGTCGTAATGTGCGGGGATCACGGCCAACCTCCACCATTTGTCGGTGCATCCCCCCATGAATGGCTAAAGGGTTTTGTAGACTATTATGAAGAAATTGATACTGATCATAGATCACTTGATAATGAATTAAAAGAATTTAAGAAACTAATTAGATTACAACCGGATAGAATCCAGTGTGAAATAGCCCGTGAAATAATTTCGGAAACTCCCATGAATGAGTTTTGGGAAGCGTGGAGACCAAATGATTTAATCATTGCAAGTAGAAAAATAGTCAGGGATACACTTCAGATGAAGTTATTTGAATTGCATAAACAAAAATTTGCAACACTTCCAGTACCGTTATGTTATAGGCCATCGGATACACGAAAACAGAACATCGAAGTTGATATTCCAGGACCAAAATCCGAAGGATTTCAAAGACAGATTCTCGTATTAAATGATATTGTGCTGGTTGATATCAATGTCGTTGAAGATGCATTGCGTGCTAATAAATCCCCATGGACGCTAGGTTATGCAGCAACAATACACTCTTCACAGGGATTGACTATATCGGATACAATTGTTTGGATAGTAGATAATCGCATAGAATGGTCGAATTTAGTCTATCTCGCAGTGTCTAGAGTACGAAAAATAAATCAACTTCGAAGAATTGTCTTCGATGATGAAATCATTGGCGATGATAATGACACCACAATAGATGATATTATTGATAAAAAACTCTCCGGTTACAAACAACAAGACAAAAAAAAACAACGAGAATTTGATATTGATGCTGAATTAATAATTACTCTGAAGCAACAACAGAATAATCACTGCGCGAGTTGCAATTGTATAATGCGTTGGCAGTATTCGGATAAGGATCCTCGCCAATTCACCGTGGACAGAAAAAATAACAATCTCGGTCATGTCAGAAATAATGTGATGTTGACTTGTCTTGAGTGCAATAGACGCAAGGGTGCTAGTTAAGCCCATGCGGTGGTAATTGAGTATCCTCAGGTATCACTTGTAATTGTTGTCTAGTAAAACCCCGTTGAGGGGCAGTTGAATCCAGTTTATAGATTGGAAGTCTACCCGTAGATCGTGTTATACTAGATATCTTATGTGCAGTAACACTCCAAATAGGATCAGTAGCCCTTTTTGTGCCACCCTCAAGCTCTCCTGGTTCGTATAAGTACCTCACAATGACATTACTACCAAGAATTGGTTGGGAAACGCTAAAATCTTTTTGAATTTCCATTTCAGGTATTGACTTTTTTTTAATAGCATTGATAGGTTTCATGTTGATGGTTCTAGTAATCTCGTTATTCAGTGCAGTAATCACAGCTGGTAACCTTTTAACCCATTCACGGGATCTTTTTTCTTGGATGAATTCTTTTGCGTATTGATATCCAAATAACCGCTCAGCAAGGGTTTTATTAAACCGTTCTACAATTGCCTGATCACGATGTAGCGCAGTATGTCCTCGTCTGATAGTGACTTTATGATTTTTCATTATTGATAACACTGCACCCTGAAATTCCTTGCCAGGATCAATTTGTAATAGATTTGGCCAGTGCAGAGGGCCCCTTCGATAAATCCTTTCAAATGCAGAAGCTACTTCAGTGGCCGATTTTGTTTTTAACGGTTCTGCTTCTTTGTATCGACTTGCAATATCAACTACGGTTAATGCGTATTTGTAACCACGATCATGTGGCAGAAATAATAGATCAGCCTGATGAACTTCATTGGGTCCGGTCACATCAAAATGCGAGAAATTGATTTGTTTAGGCGGTGGTAGATAAATTTGCCATAGTGCCTGTTTGGATAACCAATGAGCCGCAGTGGTTTTTTTCACTTTCGCAGCGCTAGCGAGTTTATGGATTGCTGATTTACCCCTCCAGTATCCTCTTGGGGAATAATAAATAGATTCCATGTTGTTATTAATTACCAGCCCCTAACATCAATTTACTTTTCATAGCCGATTTTATCAAAAAGGAAGCCAATTTTTCTTTGAAAGATTTATCAGAAATAGCATTTAACGCATGAATTAATTTCACATCTGCTAGATGCCTGTGCTGCAAATTGCTGCTTTTATAAGCAACATCATGAAGGTGACAGGCCTTATCAATAGCGTTTATTGGTTCCTCACCGGGTCGGGGCTGATTTTGATCATTGAGTCTGATATCAAGTCTTGTTCCCGGTCCACAGTAGCTATATCCTGGAAGGTGCTTTTCTCCGGGGTATTTTGCCCATGGGGTTCCAGGGAGTTTTGCTAATTTGGCTGCGATATCACCTCCTCGTTTTTTTTTAAAGGTTCCTTGAGTTCCTTGGGTTTAGAAACAAATCTAAATTTCTTTGTACTACATTGTACGCATTTACCAGAAAGCGCTGATCGGTTATTTTTAGTTGTAATCGTCGTCAAGTCATCTGTGCCAGTACGCGCCTTACACTTCACGCAATATAGATCCATAATTTATGTATAGAGATATGAATATAATTGATTTTTCAGCGACTAAAACAAGAGAACCAGTGAAGCATCATGCAGCGCTACCAAACTCTATCCGCGCAATTATAATCGGACCATCTGGATCCGGTAAAACGCAATTGTTGCTCAATTTAATAATGAGATGGATGAAGTGGGATAAGTTGTATTTAATTGCCCCTAGCGTAGATGATCAACGATGCTATGAAGTGCTAAAAGATTTTAATGAAAACGCTTCAGAGATTGCCGCCGAGGATGTTATTGAATTTATAACCGATATTGACGAGGCGCCATCCGTGAATGACCTCGATGGAAGTATCAACAATTTAGTTGTATACGACGATGTCATGTTAGATAATCAAAAAAATCCTGCTAGAATATTTTCCAGAGGCAGGCATAAAAACACGGATGTGATCTATGTCACTCAACGCTACACTCAGATTCCAAAAGTGATTAGAGATAACTGTAATATGCTTGCTGTATTCAACGGCGTTGATACACATACGCTACGAAATATTTGGCAGACATGGTGTTCTGATATGGACTTCAATCAATTTAGAAATTTCTTTAGTCATGCTCAGTCTACCCCACACGGATTTGTAACAATAAATTTACATGACCCTCGAACACGATATCGTATCGGACTTGATCAAATATTCGGTTAACCCCAACTGAAAGTTCTAGCAGCAGAGGGGGTGAGTGACAACGACGTTGCGACGCAAATGTTTTCAGACAAGGGTCGGAGACTTATTTTTTCGCGAGAAGGGTCCAGTGTTATTTTGGAGGGGGTATAATCAAAAATAAAAACAAAAAAAAGTTGTCTGATTCGCCCCCTCTGCTGCTGTTGGAAATGTGTTTCAACACCCTATGCTAGCGTAGATGGCCCAGTCAGTACAGAATGACAACAAAGGGACTGAGGAAGGTGTGTTGATAAAATAATGTATTGAGCAAATATAATTTACATATATAAACTACTAATCAGAGGATTATTTTTTTCTTTCATGTTTTAATTTTGACCTGGACTCACAAGCAAGGTAGAGGGTTTATATTATTGTAAGGAACTGGCATAGACATAACATGACTTAATGTGCATTGGTAATCAAAAGTTGACCTTATAATTTACACAATGAACACAATTTCCACACTTAAATTGACTCCATACGTTCAGAAACACTCATTGATCGATTAATATCCATGTTTTGACACTGATTTCTACTCCTTTGAATCAATTACGAAACACGCAAGTCTTGTCACAAAATGTCAGGAAAAGTAATATTGTCATATATGTGTCATATAACATTTTGCTCCCAGTTTTCCCTTCCATTTGTGTCAGCAAAATAAATGAGTCCTTAGTTTAATAATTATGTCGAATCGATTTGTTTCCTTCATTTACCGTTTAAAATTCAATACTCCTTTTTCTTCAGATGTAACAATAAAATATGCGGAAAACGAACCCTATGAGGTCAATACGAAATCACACTTGTCTGTGGAATAAAAAGACTCAATAAGATATTGTACACTCGAATGCATTAGGTCCTATGCATACAGTGCAGATGTTAACTTGAAAATTAAGTCGCCAAATAAAAACCGTCCTTCAGAAATGAGAATTCTTTGATCTTTTGTTGGCTTTTAAAAACCCCATGTTTTTATTTTAGAGCACGAACGATCCACGTACCACGAATACATGAATAATTTTGTCACACTTGGTATACAAAAATTAATGATGGAACGAGACATGCACCGAAGAAAGTTTACTTTGTCACAAGTTTCTCTTGATTTCTAAAGTAGACAACATATATCTATAAGAAAAATTTCTTGATTTCTTAATGAAACTTCTTGAATGTCAAATGCGTATGTAAGATTTCTTTTTCCATGGAAACACAATAATGATCAGCAATGGAACCTGGCACGAAATAATTAAGTGAATATGGACAACACGAAACAAAAATCGATTGGTATTTGGTTAAACTCGTTCTCTCTATGAAGGTGTTGCATGTTTGCTATATTAATGTACAACAATGTCTGCAGGATAAAAAAAATGTCACCAATAGATGAGCCTAATTCAATCTTTCCTTTCTGCATTATTTTACAAAGTACCAGGTCCCAAGCAATTTTTTAACACGATCGATCGGTCCGTTATGTCCTTTATAGTTTGTAGTGAGATATTGAAACGGTGGGATACAAATGAAATCGAAACAGTGGCTATATCACTCTTGTAACTTTATCATCAAGTAGTATATCTGCCCATTTAAGAATTATTCCGACCCATAATTGCGTATTTAGGTCGATTTCATTTTTCATCTTCTGCTTACGTATAAAATTGTATTTTGAACCTCTATTTATCTCCCGATAAATACATATGTGTGAAAATTTATTGGCGTTAACTGTCTTGCATGTTAAGTAGAAAATAGATAAACTGGGCGGTAGTTCTTTAAATCGTTATGGTCCAGTGTTGTTTCTTCAGCAGAGGCTTTTAAAGGGCTGTTTTGAAAACTGATGGGAATTCCCCGAATGAGAGAGAGAGATAACATCAGTTGGTGATGGCAATATTGGGTCTAAGCACTCAAGCAGCAGTAATGCTAGAATTGAAACATGTTCACATGACTTTGGTGCAGTCTTCATCACGACTGTACGTACTAAAAACAAAAGAGACAGGTTCGAATGCCCCTAATGGTTGTTGCTGAAATTCTGTATCGTAACTGTATGGTGATGCCGAGTCAATTGAGATTGTGTTGTCAAGCGTATCTGTAATGGTTTGTACTTTGTCACTGAATAAACTAGCAATAGGTCCGGAAGGTCTACTGGAGAGAAGGTAGTTGTAAGTGGTGTACATTTGTTCCCTGGGATTAGTTTTATAGTGATCTCGAAGAGTTCTTTGCAGCTGAAACTCTCCGTGATCTTAGTACTGTAGTGGGATAATGTGGCTAAATGGACTATGTTTGTGACATTTTTCTAAGCCGCTTCATAGTTTTTTTTATGAATAGTGAGTCTGGTGGAAAGCTAAAGTTTGCTTTACCGCGACGTATTTTAGCAGTGCGAAGCTGGTCCCTTACACTGCTATACCACGGAGAACATTTTTGAATTGATACTCTGCACTTGGTCGCTGAGGCATGAATCTCAAGCAATGAATGCATGCCGTTATCGAGTTCTTCTGCTGCAGGAGGTAAGATAGTTGTTGGGTATTCTTAGATGTCATGCATTAATTTGGTTATATTTATCATACGGAGGCTTCTCTTAGTAGCAAATAAAGGTGGAGGATTATGGACTGATACGTCGAAATGGCATAAAATGCCGAGGTGATCTGATGCAAGTTCGTCGGATACATCAGGTCTATGAAGAATTCAGTCTAAAATGTGACCAAGTTTATGGGTGGGTTGTTTAACTGACTGTTTAGGTTGAAAACATTAATGGAATGGAGGAGTTTTGACGTGTATGAGTTTCCAGGATAGTCACATTGAAAGTTGAAATCTCCAAGAATAATTAAGTTACCACCAATCGAATTTCCATACTCCAAAAGATTCAGAAACTGTTGCATGCACACAGGTTTTAATATTTTATTATTTAGAATTATTACTGATATATGTATTATACATATACTGTCATATATCTACTTTCTCTTGTATTGGGATTGTAATTTAACTCATATATCTAGGTTGATTGTAAATATGTACTACATTCGTACCTGTCAGTTCCACAATGTATTAACTGGTTTATTAATTAACTCGTCTAGAGGCAATTTTTTATGTTGCAACGGTTACCAGTTTTAAAGGAAATTAGTGAATATTGTATGTCGATCACACAAATGTCTTACTGTTACGTACGGATGCAATACCAGTGATTATATATGAACGTCATGTAATTAGTGGTCACAAGAGCAATCTTTTTTACCATCAACATCTCTCTTAACGTAAACTGTCTGAGTGCCATTTATGTGTTTACTTTTACATGTCTTTCATATGCATTTAAACAGGCGACATAAGCTATTGTGTTTGATAGTTTTTATTTGCTTCATATTTACTCAAGAAGCAGCATAATTCAAACCCCTATAATCAGTTTCATTTTTCATGAACATTGATTACCCATGAAAAAGGTGTTTTTTTACTTACAGTGTCGTTTGAATTAGAAAGTCATATCGTCAAACCGTGGATAAAGTACCATACCGTTCATTGTTGTACTATACGAATCTTTAGACATTGCCTCGCAGAGACGATATTTTTTACAGTTTAGATAAACTTCAACATTGGCACAGAAAACCACTTTTCACAGATAAATACAATTTTAAAAAAATACCAACGATAAAGAAAAACTTTAAAGTACACATTTCAACTGTTGTCACAAAAAGAGTACTTAGGACTATTCAAGCTCATTTTTCGAATAAATGGGAGCAGCCATTGTGGTCAGATTTGTGTATGTATGATGCGCAATTTTCACAAGAACGATGTCAAAAGAAAGTTCAGCCAAGTACATGAAAGTAGCATACAGGTATACCCACAATCTATGCATGGTGCATGTTTTAAATAGAAACAACTTGATCTTACACATGTCACTCTCTCAGAAGTATTATTGTGCATTTATCTTTATAATCAAATTACCTAAATTAAACCTGACTTTAGTGCATAGCCATTGTCAAATGAGTTTGAATATTATAGTCACAGATTAACAGACTATCGGCTATCTTTAATATCACTATAAGACCTTCCGGAGAAGGAACAACTTTGAATGATAATCCAGAATTCATATGGAAAATCGAAGAAAATGTATTGCCACATGGCTAACAGTTGTGGTGGGGTATTTCATAGTTTTCTACTATTCTTTATTTTCTGTTTTTCTTTCTGGAACTTTTTTAATTAAAGACAATTGTAGAGGTTGCCCTTTATTTAGGTTGGGATGGGGTGCTCCCAATATTATTTAAATTAACATAGAAGACCCACCCTGACTCGTTTTTGTCAGAAATTGAAGTAGTGATAGAGAGGTGCAAAGCTCCGAGCCCACAATCAGCGGTGCTGACAGTTAAATTAATGAATACACAAAATGTGAAATTCAAATAACAACAATTTAATATAATTCAATAACAGTCATCTCACAAATAAAATTCAAATTAAAACTCTATCACTCGTCTTTCACTCGACCTAGTGACGGCCTGTGAATTAGCGTGATAGATTTTCCGCCAACCAAATATTCACCTCTCGACCCCTAACTTCGCTCAAGTTAGATATTTGCTCTATATTTGCTTCACAATTACTGCCAGTAATCAAAAATCTACCAAGCATGCACATATCAAAACATAACATACACAATATGAAAAATCGAAAAAATTCAAATATACAGGTTGGAAAATATCTTACATTGTTCACTACTACTTCCTAACAAATACACTTTAGATCGTAAAGAAAATATTTGTATAACTCATTTCCATGTTCGTTAACTGGCTTGACAACTTTGTTCGCCGAATTGACCTTCAAACATATTGACGGCGCGAAATAATAGCTCAAGGGTCTAACATATACATGTTGAAATCTGGTTATTCCTTACAACGTGATAACCACCCCCACCCCACACACGATTAGGAATGAAATCAGGATTTTTGATGGATTAATTAAGTGGTGATCACAATACTAATCCTATAGCAAACGAATGCATTAGCTTCTCGATGATCTTTCTTATATCAACGAGTTTAATATCGATAACAGCTGGACTTCCCAAAAATTATATTATGTTTATATTTACGTTTCTACGAAAACTCAAGAACGTGTTTATGCGGACAGTATAATAAGATCTAAGACTGATTACTGCATTATTGATTATTGTTAAACTTCAGATCCTTCTTTGGTTGATATTCGTCTGGGTATTCACCATGAATTTATCACGTTTTATGTTGAGGGGACCTCTGCAATTGTTACATCCATGTATTATTTGCTGAAGCCTTAGAGATATCAACGAAACCTTTCATTATGGTCATGGACATGCCGGATTCTCAAATTCATTAAATTTCGTTGATTTTGGTCAGGGTTTTTGCGACTGTGCTTCGTAGCTTTAAAACAACGTTTGTTGATGTCTACGTTCGACGTTTTAAGTTTTCCAGTTTGATTTTCCAAACTCTTGGGGGTTTTTTTGAAAAAAGAATCGCAAGATGTATAACTAAAGACGGAATCAAGACTAATATTGAACATCAGATGAATTTTATTCATTAGAGGTAAAACTGTAATAAACTATTCTAAACCGATGATGTTTTATTAGGAAGACATAACTTAATAGTTTGTCTTGGACATGTAAATATACATTGTGATCTTGCAATTTTGGAAAATTCAGCTGCATGCTTGGGGAACGAATATTTGGGAATCACATTTTGGTGAATTGAATACAGAGTGCTAGCACTCTAGAACGGTCTCGCACTCAAGATTGGTCGCGGATCGCAGAGAGAACTCTCAAATTTGTGACACCATTTCGCTCAGTCATAACAGTACTTAGCAACAAAACTACATCTACGATTGGATTGAATGAGGTTTCACAACCACAAGCGTTAACCAAACTTGGAGGCAGTTTGTTTCTGTATCTGTATCCATCGATGGAATTATAAGATTGGCAAAGTCGTTCTGCTGACCCGTTGTGTGGTCCATCGTTACATTTGCAATTTATATTCTAGGATAGTCAACATGTTAGCATGTACCACCCGCTCGTGAACAAGCTGCACATTCACCAAACAGAGCATTTGTCCGAGAGGAAATGCAGGTTGTTCGCAGGAATACGGAGCTGCCTCTAATATAAGTTCTGAAACCGTAAAGTTCTTCAAAATCACGTGGTACCAGGAAAATTCACACCATCCGTGAATAATAATCGCTTTGTGTCCCGCGGAAACAAACTTGCCCATGCGACATTGTTTTAATTAAGATTAAATTAGTCGTTTGCGTACAATTGTCTCGATCACCGGGGCACCCGATTCCATGGTGTGTGTTGGGGAATTCATATTTGTTTTTGTAATGTTTTCGCCGAAACCAAATATTGAATAAACTTGGGGAAGCAGTCCAATATGTTCTTTGATGGGTTTTCCCCACTACCTGTTTGTTAGCTTTGCTAAATGCAGAACGATCTTTTGGGTACTTGCTGTTGTCAGATTTGTTCCCCAGCAAAGTTATCACCTACGTTCGTGTTGACATTATTATTGATCATATGCATCCGCCGCATGCCCGCATCAGTATACTGCACCTTTGATGTTGTCAACGTACCGGGGATTGATTTCGTTTTCGTAAATTCATATGTAAGTGGTCTAGACAAGTATAGAACTGATACACCAACCCAGATGGAATTTTGCAACTTTATTGCTGTGTGCAGCAGTAATCCAACATTTAAATTGTTGCATGAGTCAAATCCATGATCCTGAATAAATATATCGAGTTTAGCTTCCGCACTGTACTACTCCCCCCTACCAAAAAAAAATCAACGTGGATTCGCTTCTGCAGGTTACCAATGGAGTTATATAACACAGCGTTGTTCATGAGTTTACAAAAATGTTTTTTAACTGATTTGTCGCCACCGTTCTCAGATCGGTATTTATTTGAATGTATTGAGTCACTGATGAAATCCGAGTATCAGGTGGACTCGCATCCCACCCAGTACCAACCGTAAATGCATCTACAGGTTTCTCACATGAACAATATAATTAAATTTGAAACCGTCTGGTGCATGATAAATAGTGGCCACTCAACTCCTCAATTATTTGGCATTAATATTGAGACATCCAACACTTGGGTAACGTCATTGCCTCTAGTACTAGTGGGTAGACGTTGTGGAGGTGGTGGGAGACTTTTAATTAGCATCTCGTGCATTTTGCTACATCTATGTGTGCGGGCTCTACCCATTTAAAGCCCACAACAGGTTGCATCATTGTTCGATCATAGACATTGATTCGATCCAAATACATTATGTAACGATAGTGTAAAGTCGTATCACAAGCAAATTATAAGCACAAGCGCATCTGTTAAATGTTTTAAAATGCGGCATATATTCCTCCTTTTGATAAATAGATGCTGCTCATATTTCTTATCATGACAGGTTAGTGTGGATGTCACTGTAATATTAACACTAAAAGTAGTTGTTGTTCTTCCGATTCAATTTTTAACTCGATTAATTGATCAAGGAACTTTGGATAATACGTATTTGAAACATAATACATAATATGAACCTCCTGGACAAAACTGTATGACGCATGTAAGCGAAATAGTAACAAACTTTTTCTGTGAAGTTGAAAATATATTTCGGCATTATATAGCTTATACATCCTTGTAAAATACTACACGCATCAATTGGTAAAGTTTTCTCCATGGTATAATGTATATAACATAATTCTCTAAAGAGTTTTCACAATGACACCGATTTAAGACGGAAATATTTGCTCTTGCAGTAACAAAATATTTGACGTTTCTTTCTTAAAAATCAAATCGTAACAACACGACAGGTAAATACGACACTTGAGTGTGATTCAAAGATAAAGTTCTAAAATATAGAGGCGTTGAATAACAATATTCCATAAAGCCCATAATAATTCTACTTATCTTTTTAGTTGTATTGCTTTAAATTAAAAACAAAAGTTACATTTTCAGAACTGGATAATAACAAGATGGAAAATGGGTAAATAAATACCTTTCATTGTACTTGCTAAAAGCAGTTAAAATCAGTTTTTCGAGTAAATATATTGATCGATTTATCAAACAGTGTACATCCACTAGGCAACAATTGCTCATTTTCAATCTGACAATGAATCGCCTTTAATATCTGATGTGCCCATAGTTAAGATGACAATCTTAACGGGAAATGCACCCTATGAGGTCCATACGAAATCACACTTGTCTGTGGAATATAAAGACTCAATGAGATATTGTACACTCGAATACATTAGGTCCTATACATACAGTGCAGATGTTAACTTGGAAATTAAGTCGCAAAAAATAGTCCTTCAGAAATGAGAATTCCTTGATCTTTTGTTGGCTTTTAAAACGTTTAAATGTTTATATTTTAGTGGATGTACGATTTACGTGCCACGAATACATAAATAATTTTGTCACACTTGGTATACAAAATTTAATGATGGAACGAGACATGCACCGAAGAAAGTTTACTTTGTCACAAGTTTCTCTTGATTTCTCCAGTAGACAACATATATCTATAAGAAAAACTTTCTTGATTTCTTGATGAAAGATTTAAACTTCTTGAATGTCAAATGCGTATGTAAGATTTCTTTTTACACTCCATAGAAACACAATTGGAATCAGCAATGGAACCTGGCATGAAATAATTAAGTGTATATGGACAACACGAAATAAAATTCTATTGGGATTTGATTAAACTCGTTCTCTCTATGAAGGTGTTGCATGTTAGCTCTATTAATGTACGACAGTGTCTGCAGGATAAAAACTAATGTCACCAATAGATGAGCCTAATTCAAAATATCCTTTCTGCATTATTTTACAAAGTACCAGGTCCCAAGCAATTTTTGAACACAATCGATCGGTCCGTTATGTCCTTTATAGTTTGTAGTGAGATATTGAGACGGTGGGATAAAAATGAAATCGCCACAGTGGCTATATCATTTTTGGAACTACTTTCAATTTTCCATCCAGTAGTATATCTGCTCATTTTAGAATTAGTCCGAATCATCATTCCATATTTAGCCGATTTCATTTTTCATCTTCTGCTGACGTGTAAAATTGTATTTTGAACCTCTTTTTCTTTCCCGATAAATACATATGTGTGAAAATTCATTGTCGTTAACTGTCTTGCATGTTAAATAGAAAATAGTTTGTTACGTTTTACGGTAAGACATAAACTGATTATATTAAAAGTTATCTTGAAACTGAGCTCTTTGAACTTGTTTGGCTGCCTCTTTGTTACCACATTTATTGGGGTGGAAAAATTATCTGAATAACCCACAAAATGTCTACCGAAAAAATTAAAAATGAAGAAACAATGGATTTTTCGACACATATGATATTTCTGTTGCAGGCACGTGTGTTGTTAGATTGTATGAGTGAAGGTTCTACAAAATAGGAGAGCATATATTATATTAAGAGCACCTGATATTGGGCAATCATCTCTATGTGGACCTACCTTGCCAGATTCGCATTATAATTGTCACTGAAGAATTAGAGGATATCATCTAACAATTATCCCGAAATCTTTGATCAGCAAAATATATACAGCAAATAAGAAAGTACTTCGGTAATTACAACTACAATGGTTAAGACACAAATTATTTGCATAGATAATTTTCCTTCCAATACAAAACTAAATACTACAATTGTACAGAGAAATCACTTTTAGAAACCCATATAAGCATATATTTACTTCCAATATAAGTAAACATGAACATCAGATCACTTTTAATGCCTCTTACAATGCATAAAAATAAAACCATGCTCAATGTTGTCAGTTATTGTTCATATGTTCTCTCAATTGCCATTGTACATCATTATCTTCTCTTTTTCTTTATTTTCTTCTTGTCTGTATTATTGTATTACATATTGTGAAATTCCTACGCACATATTAAACTTATCAAATAAACAAAACCTAAAATCATCTCAGAAAGAGAATATATCCAAAATCAAGGCCCATAAGATCCAAAATCAAGGCACGTAAGATCCAAAATCAAGGCCCGTAAGATCCAAAATCAAGGCCCGTAAAATCCAAACCCAAGGCCCGTAAAATACTAAATCAAGGCACGTAAGATCCAAACTCAAAGCACGTAAGATCCAAAATCAAGGCCCATAAGATCTAAAATCAAGGCCCGTAAGATCCAAATTCAAGGCCCGTAAGATCCATCAAGGCCCGTAAGATCAGGAATTGTACATTATTTTGCCATAACATATTGGTCTGATACATACAGAAAGAAATACGCTTCTACGGAGATTGAATGTTTGGAATAATGTATAAAGGATTTATAAGCAATGGAAAAAAAATGTATATAGAATGGCATAAAAAAACTAACAGATTAGAAAATTATAATTTGTTCCAAACAACAATCTAACATGTGCCTCGAGTAACAGCAACATAACAACAGCAACATATAGAAAACACAAAACAGACTCTAAAAGACGATCAACAAAAAGTAGAGAAATAACAAATAAAATGAAAATAAACCAGCAAAAACAAAATAATGTAGAATCTGAGAAAACTGGGAAATTAAATGAAACAACACAAGAATGTAGGACAGTGGAACAAATATTTTAGCAAGAAAGAGCCATAAGAAGAAAGGAGAAAAGAAGGAAAAGAAGAGAAGAAGTGGCAAAAATGATGCAAGACAACTTATACCTGGACGATGATGAAAGTTTGGATGAAGAAATAGAAATATTATAAAAAGATAAATGAATAAATAAATTAAGAATTTTAAAAAATTTAAATAAATATCTAATAACAATACAAAATAGAAGAACAAAAATGTACTCAATCTATAACATACACAAACATGAAGCAATAGGGCAGAAGGGCCTCCCAAAGTGGTCTGCGAAGATCTATGGGAGAGAGCATCCTTTACAAAAACAAAAACAGTAACAGCACCGATAAGCAAAATGAATTTACCTCTCAGCTATGTGCACAAACCCATTGGATTGGGATTGACGTTTGTAAATGGAGGATATATACATGAAATCAGAATTATCATAAATTTACATATACATACGAAACCAAAGAAAAACTCATCATTACCTTTCATATTTACAATGGCAAAATCCCATCATGGCTGGTTTCTAATTGCTATCGTTTGTACTCCATTGCCATTCGAGTTTGAACAATGTATGAAGCTTCGGCTGAATCTCTTCAAATCATGGCCGTCCGTTCACAGAGACGCGGAGGGGGCTGTTCCCTCTCCCCGATTTCAAGTCTAAGCATGATTTGGCGTACAGCAGTAAAATTAATCGCTGACCACCACGTTTGCTTGACACCCCTGACCCTGAACAATTCATGCGAGCGCCCTTGCCCTCAAATCAAATAGTGCAATTCTGGATTTAGCATGACAAAAAACATAATTGGATTTATGCGCGGATGCTAATGTAATAAATACATCATAGCAACAACATGCGTTCTAACAAGAGAGAGAGAGAGAGAGAGAGAGAGAGAGAGAGAGAGAGAGAGAGAGAGAGAGAGAGAGAGATTTGTATTGGTTTGCTAGGCAGTGCATTTAATTCATATAGTCAACAGATACTACTAATAATCGACCCATAAAAGGACGTAATGCGTGTTAGGATCAATATAAACCTTAAGATTTGACAACCCTTTCAAATCCCCTTGGTGTTCAAGAAGGTACAATGTACTCAGAGTTCCTCCGTATCGCTAATTTAATTTATTTATTATGACAATTGTTACTTTTACAATTTAAACTCCGATTCAAATATTAGATACAAACAGTCATTTGAAAACAGAAATTTTCACGCAGACGACATCAGAAATAATTGATCTTATAACACATTTTGGACACGTACTTTACCTTGTAATAAGAGATGGCTTGGTATGGAGAAAAAGTAAATAATAAATAAATAAGACCATTTTGCGACTATCCAAAATGGATTACCTCACAATGATGCCATTTATTGTCGGTGATTACGAGTCTCTTTACTCAGTATAAACATTTCCACTTTTCAAATACATTTTTCCCCCTGAAATATTACAATAAACATCATAAAAAAACTCTATTAAAACGGGCAACATAGACACGAGGGATGTACAAGCGAATCAGAAGAACATTTAAGTTTAACTCGTTGTTTATGAGTTTAACGCCATTACTCAGCGCAAGATAGACTATACATGACAGCCAGTATCACCGGTAGAGGAAGAACCTGGGAAAACCCTGGTAAGAACCATAGAAATATGGGAAGGTATTGACAGCTTTCTCACATACCCACATTACCGGAGCCAGAGACTCGAATTCACGCGGATCGAGATGATTGACTAAGGCGAAAACTTTAGACAACTAGGACAGCCAAAACCACATAATCTTTTGCATTCTTTTCGCAATATTTAATTTAAAGAGAGAGAAAGACAGACAAGCAGAGACAGAGACATACATACATAAACAAAGAGTGGGGGATACAGAGAGAGGGGAGCAGGGAGAAAATGCAATATAACTAGGAACTACTGTTAAAAAATCATGAAAATGTCGATTGATGTTTACAAGTCATTATATACTGAAGGTTCTCCAGATTCGCTCATCGAATGTTATTTATTTATTTTCTCACTGTTTTTATTTTGATAACGAAAACTCTTATTCAAAGTATTAGATCTAAATTACCCCTTGAAAGCAAAGATTTTTCAGGTAGACAGCATCACACAGAATTGATCTTGTAATACATTTTGGGCAAGTACTTTTCCTTGCAAAAAAAAAGACGGTTTAATATTAAAAGAATTAAATAAGATTATATATATTATCAATATATGATTATTCTGTTGCATTTCTCTAAATGATACATCTCATTAACTGTAACTACCGGTCATTTATTTTGCACTTTTCAAATACATTTTATGTAAGTTTCGGTGATATTGGAATAGACACACACACAAACACACACACACACACAGACACACACACACACACACACACACACACATTGGTTAATGACTTATGTACCATATTAGCATACATACATACATACATACATACATACATACATACATACATACATGGTAGTCGCATTGGTCTTATGTACAACTTTAGAGCCTGTAGTTACTTTATAATTATACACTAAAGCCATAAGTACCCTTTTATCAAGGCCTCTACTTACAGGTCATAAAATTAGCCTTTGGTACCAATTTTTGTATTGTAATGTATTGTTAAGTAATGTCACTGAAACGTCTCACCTGGAATAGTTTACATAAGTACTTCAGTGTTCGTGTATATTTTAATGCAAACAAACGCATGCATAACATGAGCCGAAATACCAATAAAAGCATAATAATCCGCTCTCCGTTGGATCAAAACTTTGTATTCAGAATTATCTTAAATATAAAATAAGCAAAACAATCGATGTCATCACAACTAACAGAAACTGCAGACCTCAAAAAAGAGTGAGGAACTCTTATGAACGTCGAGTTCTAATGTCCAGGATACCGGTTGACAGAACGAGAGAGGAGATGAGAACTTGTATAAAAAAGCACGCCAGAAACAAAGGAATAGAAATAATTGACTCTCAGATCTTAAAGCACTGGCGTGTAAGAGGAGGAAAGGACACTTTTACTGCTTTAGTCACGGTAGATGACAGACTTTGAGAAGGTTTTAGAGAAAGGTTTTTGGCCAGATTTTGTATGGGCAAGAGAATGGTATGAGAATTACGGTGATAAGGACGCCAAGAGGTTCAGGTGGAACTATATAAAGGGGTAGTAAGTCGCATATATATATGCATAAATTATGGTCAACTATTTTATAGTCATTGTACTACTTGTGTTGAAAATCTATTTTTTAAGTCAACAAATGTCTAGTCATATATTTCGTCTGATGACATGGAACGTAAAAGGAGCCATGTATGGTGCACCATATTTGTACTCTTTGCTAAATGAGGTAGATATTGCAGTGCTTACTGAGCACTGGCTTCTTCCGGAGCAACTCAACTTTCTAGACAATTTACATCCACAGTTTAAATCTTTCTCACGCTCTGACAATAGGTTAAAAGTGAATTTTGAAGAAAGGATAAGACATACAGGGTTTGGGGGAATAGCAATCCTATATAGGAAGTCACTCTGCGTTAATCCTTTGTTGAGCGTCGGCAGTGATAGAGTCTTAGGGATAGAAGTGATATGTAATGATAAATTGAAATATTTTGTATTCGGAGCACTTTTGCCATCAACTAATTTTCCTATTGCAAGTTACTATGAAACAATGGAAGAATTAAAGGACCAGTTTGATATGTTCTGTAAAGAAGGCATTCCCATACTCGCGGGTGATTTCAATGGCCAGTTAAGTTCACTGCTTAGCTTCAAAACGAACTGTCTAACAACAAACGCTAGAGGTGCTATTCTAGAAAAGTTTCTGACCGATAGGCACTTAATATCCGTTAATAGTCAATCTATTTGTGAAGGACCTGACTTTACATTTTTCTCAATCGATGGTAAATCCAAATCGTTGATAGACCATATACTATTGCAAAAAGACAAATTCGATTTAGTGGTTAAGGCCGAAATAATTGATGACCATCCTTTGAACATTTCAGATCATCATCCTGTAAAAATAGAGTTGGTCATTCCTCTTGCATAAAATATAATCATGGCTGACAAGCATATAATTCCCTCCATAAATTGGAAGAAAGCATCGGCAGAACAAATAAATAGGTATAAGGAAGCAACACGCAATGAATTTTTAGCGCAACTGCATAAGGCAGAACTAGTGACAAATGTCGATATTGATGGTATTATTCAAGACACGGTAAAGATTTTACATGACGCAGCTTCTAGGTTTCTGCCCATAAAAAGGTTTTGCCCATACGCTAACCCCTATTGGAAATTACTAAACGTAAAAAAGTTTCATACAGAAATGAGGCTGAAACGTAGGGTATGGATCTCTGATGGTAGGCCAAGAGGATGGGAATTTCAGTCGTACGCGAACTATAAGAAAACGAAGAAATGTTTTGGAAAAGAGTTACTGAGAGCAAAAGAAATGTATGACAGAGAACAGTTCAGTGAGCTTGAAAAGGCTGCAGAGCTCGATATTTCTACTTTCTATAAGTTTATACGGAATAAAAGACATAAACGTGGTTACATATACGAAATTGAATCTAACGGAAAAATTGTACGTGACCACGACTCTATAAGAGACTTATGGGCAAATCATTTTTCCATTTTATCACTACCTGACAATTCCTATTTGTACGATAAGAATCATTACCAGATGGTCTTAGCAGAGGTTAAAAAACAAAGTATAGAAACCCATTTCCACTTTGATGAAGTTCTTGACAAAATTCCCACTAGAGAAGAAATCAGTAGTGCAATTAGTTCTCTCATTAAAAATAAGGCATGTGGTCACGACGGTATTGTTGCCGAGCATTTACTGTTTGCGGACACTCAAAGCAGTGTACAGTTACTTGAAACTGTCTTCAAAAAAGTGTACGAGGCCGAGGAGTACCCATGCCATTTTAAACAAGGTTTAGTAATACCAATATTTAAAGGAGGGGGAAAAAGCAAATTAGATATGAATAACTACCGTGATATAACTATAGTTCCAGTGCTTCAGAAAATCCTAGAGCAAATTATATATAATAGACTACTTATATTTTCTAAGCACATTAATTTTCCAAATCCAATGCAACAAGGTTTTAGGAATAATTGTGGCAGTATCACTGCAGCGTTTTGTATCAAAGAATCTATATGCTACTATATGGATAAAGATACTCCTGTCTATGCAACATTTCTTGATAATGCTAAGGCATTCAATACAGTCTGGCACAATGGGTTATTTTACAAGCTGTACAAACTTGGCATTAAAGGGAAGACGTGGCGCATCATGAAAGACTCGTTTAAGGGAGTAACTAGTTCTGTTTTATTTGCGGGCAAATTGTCTAAATATTTCAATATTAAGCAGGGTGTAGGGCAGGGTCGTATCTTGTCCGCTTGGTTCTTTCTCGTTATGATAGACGATTTGATCACTGATTTAGATCACACTTTGCGAGGCCTAAATCTTGTCGATCTCCACCTGCCGTGTGTCTTATTAGCGGATGACACAACTGTAATGGCTAATTCGCATCATTCGATGCAGCATCTGCTCGATACAATCTCTAATTATGCGAAAAGGTGGAGATTGAAATATAACGCAGATAAAAGTTGTAGCATCCTCTTTACAAACAAAAGAAGAAATGATATCCCTTCTTTTCTATTCGACAAATCGCCAATTCCAGTAGTCAAAAGTAAGAAATATGCCGGCATACCTCTAACCTACAACTTTAAACCTAACGATGCGATAAAAGAAGCATGCGATAAAGGTAAACACTTATTAAACTCTTTTTATTTTATTGGTATCAGAGACGGAGGAATGAACCCTTTAACAAGTATGAAAATCTGGAAAAGAATCATTCTACCTTCAGTCCTATATGGATGTGAATTATGGTCGAATATGACAAACACCAATATAGAAGAACTTGAGCTATGTCAGAGATATGCAGCGAGACGTATGCAAGCTTTCGATAAATATTCGCCCATAGAGGCAACGCGTAGTACTTAGGACTCTGGTCAATGGGAGCATACATTGATAAGATGAAATTGTACTTTTTCAACCGGCTGTGTAGGGGCGATTGGACTCTTATCTGGAAAAAGATTTTCATTTTGCGTTTATGTCAGTACTTGACCAACCCAATTAGACAGACGGGGTTTATAGCAGATATTGACAAAATATTCAAGAAATATGGTATGGGAAGTGTTCTCTTAGACTATGCAGTAAGAGTACAAACCGAAGGTAAACTTGTTTGGAATCGGAATATTATTGATAATATTCAAAACATCGAAAAATCTACCTGGAATACAGATATTGAACTAAGGAGCGATTTAATTCACTTCAGAAACATTCATTTGGACTTAAAACCAAGCAGTATATGGTTTCTTGGACGTAAATTTCCATCTATGTTATGGCCTCTCTCTGAAATAGTGAAATTATATATCATGCCTGTTGGAAAAGTTATGATATGTAAACTCTGTGGAAAAGAGACTGACGACAGAGCGAAACATCTTATCTTAGGTTGTGAAAAGCTCCTTGAAGAACGAAACGTCTTCTTTGAGAAGGTGATTGACACTTTAGAGGTGAGAGACGCGGTTAATTTATTTAATCAAGAAGACGATATACTATTGGAGACACTTCTTGGAAGCAGAGTAGATTGCTTGTTGTCTATCGACGATGATGTGTGGGATAAACTCATGTTGGTAACGGCAAAAAGTATAACCTCATTTTACTATAAAATGCATGCCCTACTCTCAACCAACATGTCATAATATAACAGCAATAATAAGTAGTTAATCTAGATAAATAAATTAATTAATTTAAAACAAAACAAACATAAACAAATATTCTGCTGTTGTCAGATTCCGCAATTTTGATGTATTACAGATCACGGAGATATAATGCTCTCTGGCTCATATAATATACGAGTGTCACCTTTTGCTATCTTTATTCCTTTGAGAAGGATTTCATGCTGTTCATCATATATATGTATAAATGTGTGTATATGTGTGTATATATGTATGTGTAAATATGTGTTTGGGTGTGTAAATATATATGTATGTATATGTGTGTACATTTATATGTATGTGTGTGTATGTGTATGTATGTATGCATAAACATATATGTCATGTAGAAAGAACTACATTGATAATTACACTGGTATACGTTTCCAATTTGTTTCATTTATATTCTTTTGTGTTGTATTTCATGATTTTGTATTATCCTGAATTTGATTAATCTGATGTAATCTCTATTGAAGAGGAAATAAAGTCAGTCAGTCAGTCAGTCATACATACATACATACATACATACATACATACATGGTAGTCGCATTGGTCTTATGTACAACTTTAGAGCCTGTAGTTACTTTATAATTATAAACTAAGCCATAAGTACCCATTTATCAAGGCCTCTACTTACAGGTCATAAAATTAGCCTTTGGTACCAATTTTTGTATTGTAATGTATTGTTAAGTAATGTCACTGAAACGTCTCACCTGGAATAGTTTACATAAGTACTTCAGTGTTCGTGTATATTTTAATGCAAACAAACGCATGCATAACATGAGCCGAAATACCAATAAAAGCATAATAATTCGCTCTCCGTTGGATCAAAACTTTGTATTCAGAATTATCTTAAATATAAAAAATGTGACACACTTAAACTGAATAACCTTTTCAACCTTTCATAGGTAGATGATCGCTTGCAAATTTTAGAGGTAAGGTATACTTAACTGTCGTGAACTTGAAATGGTTATCAATAAGAAATGAACTGAGAAGTCCTTCAGAACGTATACGTCATAAATCTCACTGCGAATAAAACTATGCACACAATTATATAGTCTTAACCAAAGACACAGGAAAAAGAAAAGACATAAATGTTTAGTGCAAATAATTGTTTTGCTTGGATACCAAGAGAAAATAGTTAAAACAACTTGCTACATTGCGAATAAAATTCCAAATAATCCTAGATCGTCTATCACAAGCTCTAATTACTAACATTCTGATTAAACTTTAGTGGTATTCTCCAAAACAAACAAAACAAACCTACTCTGAAAGTGCTGATGTGCCTGTGATGGCCTGTGTCGTAATGATGTTCCTACAGACTTTTATTGCAATAATACAATCCAAGAATATAGCCTTATCTGATATTCAATAAAAACCCAATTCTGTATTTCCAAGAATGTTAGTTTTGAGCATTATTTGCTTCAGTTTAAGAATAACTGAAATACTGAACACGGCAATAATACCATATATTCTGTTCAGATTTTACAGCACATTGGATTAGTTTCTAGTTGAACAAGAGTATTCAGACATCTGCTTCAGCTACAGACATAATTATCATTTTCTAAAAGCAAGTATTACCTAATGGAAAATTTCATTCTGGCAGGTTCCAGATGTTTACAGGATAAAATCGTAATTGGAATTAGATAGTCGGCTACTAAAGTTACAATACAAAATCTGGCCACAAAACGGTAAACTCGGCATTTCATGGGAAATTTCCAATGTTGTGGACTTAGATTTAAATAAATATGTGGCTTACAAATCCAAAATGAATGATTGATATCAGGGAGAAAGTCAACTTTATTTTGGACAAGGTCAAGTAAAAACATAACTATCCATTTAATATGATTAATAAAGAAATCGAATAAACAATACAAACATAACTCTTTCAGATATATCTATAGTTTTTAAACTGTGGGCTATTTTGTTTGCGTTTGCTCCACACAAAAAAGGTTTGAAAGTCACATCTTGAAGAGCGAAGATCTTTGAAAACCAAACAAAGTGTATGGTCAAACTTTGGTATGAAACAAGAGTCTTTTAATATAAAATATTGAGAAAACCTTTTAAAGTAGTGGTGTGAGCTAGATCGTAAAGACAATATTTGTATAACTCATATCCCGGACTAGACCGTCCATGTTAATTAACTGGCTTGGCAACTTTGTTCGCCTAATTGACATTCAAACATATTGGCGGCGCGAAATAATAGCCCAAGGGTCTAACATATACATGTTGAAATCTGGTTATTCCTTACAACGTGATAACCACCCCCACTCCACACACACTTAGGAATAAAATCAGGATTTTTGATGGATTAATTAAGTGGTGATCACAATACTAATCCTATAACAAACGAATGCATTAGCTTGTCGGTGATCTTTCTTATATCAACTAGTTTAATGTCGATAACAGCTGGACTTCCCAAAAATTATATTATGTTTATGCTTACGTTTCTACGAAAACTCAAACTCAAGAACGTGTTTATGCGGACAGTATAATAAGATCTAAGACTGATTACTTCATTAATGATTTTCGTTAAACTTCAGATTCTTCTTTGGATGATATTCGTCTGGGTATTCACCATGAATTTATCAAGTGTTATATTGAGGGGACCTCTGCAATTGTTACATCCATGTATTATTTGCTGAAGCCTTAGAGATATCAACGAAGCCTTTCATTATGGTCATGGACATGCCGGATTCTCAAATTCATTAAATTTCGTTGATTTTGGTCAGGGTTTTTGCGACTGTGCTTCGTAGCTTTAAAACAACGTTTGTTGATGTCTACGTTCGACGTTTTAAGTTTTCCAGTTTGATTTTCCAAACTCTTGGTTTTACTTTTGAAAAAAGAATCGCAAGATGTATAACTAAAGAAAAAATCAAGGCTAAGATTGCACATCAGATGAATTTTATTCATTAGAGGTAAAACTGTAATAAAATATTCTAAACCGTTGCTGTTTTATTAGGAAGACATAACTTAATAGTTTGTCTTGGACATGTAAATATACATTGTGATCTTGCAATTTTGGAAATTTCAGCTGCAAGCTTGGGGAACGATTATTTGGGAATCACATTTTGGTGAATTGAATACAGAGTGCTAGCACTCTAGAACGGTCTCGCACTCAAGATTGGTCGCGGATCGCAGAGAGAACTCTCAAATGTGTGACACCACTTCCCTCAGCCATAACAGTACTTAGCGACAAAACTACATGTATGATTGGATTGAATGAGGTTTTACAACCACAAGCGTTAGCCAAACTTGGAGGCAGTTTGTTTCTGTATCTGTATCCATCGGGGGAATTATAAGATTGGCAACGTCGTTCTGCTGACCCATTGTGTGGTCCATCGTTACATTTGCGATTTATATTCTAGGATAGTCAACATGTTAGCATGTACCACCCGCTCGTGAACAAGCTGCACATTCACCAAACAGAGCATTGGTCCGAGTGTAAATGCAGGTTGTTCGCAGGAATACGGAGCTGCCTCTAATATATGTTCTGAAACCGTAAAGTTCTTCAAAATCACGTGGTACCAGGAAAATTCACACCATCCGTGAATAATAATCGCTTTGTGTCCCGCGGTAACAAACTTGCCCATGCGACATTGTTTTAATTAAGATTAAATTAGTCGTTTGCGTACAATTGTCTCGATCACCGGGGCACCCGATTCCATGGTGTGTGTTGGGGAATTCACTTTTGTTTTTGTAATGTTTTCGCCAAAACCAAATATTGAATAAACTTGGGGAAGCAGTCCAATATGTTCTTTGATGGGTTTCCCCAGCTACCTGTTTGTTAGCTTTGCTAAATGCAGACCGATCTTTTGGGTACTTGCTGTTGTTAGATTTGTTCCCCAGCAAAGTTATCACCCACGTTCGTGTTGACATTATTATTGATAATATGCATCCGCCGCATGCCCGCATCAGTATACTGCACCTTTGATGTTGTCAACGTACCGGGGATTGATTTTGTTTTCGTAAATTCATATGTAAGTGGTCTAGACAAGTATAGAACTGACATACCAACCCAGATGGAATTTTCAAACTTTCTTGCTGTGTGCAGTAGTGATCCAACATTTAAATTGTTGCATGAGTCAAATCCATGATCCTGAATAAATATATCGAGTTTAGCTTCTGCACTGTCCTACTCCCCCCCCCCCCACCAAAAAAAATCAACGTGGATTCGCTTCTGCAGGTTACCAATGGAGTTATATAACACAGCGTTGTTTATGAGTTTACAGAAATGTTTTTTAACTGATTTGTCGCCACCGTTCTCAGATCGGTATTTGTTTGAATGTTTTGCGTCACTGATGAAATCCAAGTATCAGTTGGACTCGCAGCACACCCAGTACCAACCGTAAATGCATCTACAGGTTTCTCACATGAACAATATAATTAAATTTTAAACCGTCTGGTGCATGATAAATAGTGGCCACTCAACTCCTCAATTATTTGGCATTAATATTGAGGCATCCAACACTTGGGTAACGTCATTGCTTCTAGTACTAGTGGGTAGACGTTGTGGAGGTGGTGGGAGACTTTTAATTAGCATCTCGTGCATTTTGCTACATCTATGTGTGCAGGCTCTACCCATTTGAAGCCCACAACAGGTTGCATCATTGTTCGATCATAGACATTGATTCGATCCAAATACATTATGTAACGATATTGTAAAGTCGTATCACAAGCAAATTATAAGCACAAGCGCATCTGTTAAATGTTTTAAAATGCGGCCACATATTCCTCCTTTTGATAAATAGATGCTGCTCATATTTTTTATCATGTCAGGTTAGTGTTGATGTCACTGTAATATTAACACTAAAAGTAGTTGTTGTTCTTCCGATTCAATTTTTAACTCGATTAATTTATCAAGGAACTTTGGATAATACGTATTTGAAACATAATACATAATATGAGCCTCCTGGACAAAACTGTATGACGCATGTAAGCAAAATAGTAACTTAAACTTTTTCTGTGAAGTTGAAAATATATTTCGGCATTATATAGCTTATTCATCCTTGTAAAATACTGTACGCATCAATTGGTAAAGTTTTCTCCATGGTATAATGGATACAACATAATTCTCTAAAGAGTTTTCACAATGACACCGATGTAAGACGGAATTATCTGCTCTTGCAGTAACAAAATTTTTGACGTTTCTTTCTTAAAAACCAAATCGTAACAACACGACAGGTAAATACGACACTTGAGTGTGATTCAAAGATAAATTTCTAAAATATAGAGGCGTTGAATAACAATATTCCATAAAGCCCATAATAATTCTACTTATCTTTTTAGTTGTATTGCTTTAAATTAAAAAAAGTTACATTTTCAAAACTGGTTAATAACAAGATGGGAAATGGGTAAATAAATAGCTTTTATTGTATTTGCTAAAAGTAGTTAAAATCAGTTTTTCGAGTAAATATATTTATCGATTTATCAACCAGTGTACATCCACCAGGCAACAATTGCTCATTTTCAATCTGACAATTAATCGCCTTTAATATCTGATGTGCCCATAGTTAAGATGACAATCTTAACGGGAAATGCACCCTATGAGGTCCATACGAAATCACACTTGTCTGTGGAATATAAAGACTCAATGAGATATCGTACACTCTAATACATTAGGTCATATAGATACAGTGCAGATGTTAACTTGGAAATTAAGTCGCAAAAAAAAAAACGTCCTTCAGAAATGAGAATTCTTTGATCTTTTGATGGCTTTTAAAACGTCCCCATGTTTATATTTTAGTGGATATACGATTCACGTACCACGAATACATAAATAATTTTGTCACACTTGGTATACAAAATTTAATGATGGAACGAGACATGCACCGAAGAAAGTTTACTTTGTCACAAGTTTCTCTTGATTTCTCCAGTAGACAACATATATCTATAAGAAAAACTTTCTTAGTTTCTTGATGAAAGACTTAAACTTCTTGAATGTCAAATGCGTATGTAAGATTTCTTTTTGCACTCCATAGAAACACAATTGGAATCAGCAATGGAACCTGGCACGAAATAATTAAGTGAATATGGACAACACGAAATAAAACTCGATTGGTATTTGATTAAACTCGTTCTCTCTATGAAGGTGTTGCATGTTAGCTCTATTAATGTACGACAGTGTCTGCAGGATAAAAACTAATGTCACCAATAGATGAGCCTTATTCAAAATTTCCTTTCTGCATTTTTTTTACAAAGTACCAGGTCCCAAGCAATTTTTTAACACGATCGATCGGTCCTTTATGTCCTTTATAGTTTGTAGTGAGGTATTGAAACGATGGGATAAAAATGAAATCGCCACAGTGGCTATATCATGTTTGGAACTACTTTCAATATTCCATCCAATAGTATATCTGCTCATTTTAGAATTATTCCGAATCATCATTCCATATTTACGCCGATTTCATTTTTCATCTTCTGCTCACGTGTAAAATTGTATTTTGAACCTCTATTTATCTCCCGATAAATACATATGTGTGAAAATTCATTGGCATTAACTGTCTTGCATGTTAAGTAGAAAATAGTTTGTTACGTTTACGATAAGACATAAAATCATTCTGTGAAGCGCTATCTTCAAACTGAGCTCTTTGAACTTTATGGCTGCCTCTTTGTTACCATAGATATTGGGGTGGAAAAATTATCTGAATAACCCACAAAATGTCTACCGAAAAACTTAAAAATGAAGAAACAATGGATTCTTTGACACATATGATATTTCTGTTGCTGGCATGTATGTTGTTAGATTGTATGAGTGAAGGTTTTTACAAAATAGGAGAGCATATATTATATTAAGAGCACCTGATATTGGGCAATCATCTCTATGTGGACCTACCTTGGCAGATTCGCATTATGATTGTCACTGAAGAATTAGAGGATATCATCTAACAATTATCCCGAAATCTTTGATCAGCAAAATATATACTGCAAATAAGAAAGTACTTCGGTAATTACAACTACAATGGTTAAGACATAAATTATTTGCATAGATAATTTTCCTTCCAATACAAAACTAAATACTACAATTGTACAGAGAAATCACTTTTAGAAACCCATATAAGCATATATTTACTTCCAATATAAGTAAATATGAACATCAGATCACTTTTAATACCACTTACAATGCATAAAAATATAACCATGCTCAATGTTGTCAGTTGTTGTTCATGTGTTGTCTCGATTGCCGTTGTACATCATTCTCTGCTCTTTTTCTTCATTTTCTTCTTGTCTGTATTATTGTATTTCATGTTGTGAAATTCCAACGCACATATTAAACTTATCAAATCATCAAAACCGAAAATCATCTCAGGAAGAGAATATATCCAAAATCAAGGCCCATAAGATCCAAACTCAAGGCACGTAAGATCCAAAATCAAGGCCCGTAAGATCTAAAATCAAGGCCCGTAAGATCCAAATTCAAGGCCCGTAAGATCCATCAAGGCCCGTAAGATCAGGAATTGTACATTCTTTTGCCATATCATAATGGTCTGATACATACAGAAAGAAATACGCTTCTACGGAGATTGAATGTTTGGAATAATGTATAAAGGATTTATAAGCAATGGAAAAAAATGTATATAGAATGGCATAAAAAAATCCAACAGATTAGAAAATTATAATTTGTTCCAAACAACAACCTAACATGTGCCTCGAGTAACAGCAACATAACAACAGCAACATATAGAAAACACAAAACAGGCTCTATAAGACAATCAACAAAAAGTAGAGAAATAACAAAGAAAATGAAAATAAACCAGCAAAAACAAAATAATGTAGAATCTGAGAAAACTGGGAAATTAAATGAAACAACACAAGAATGTAGGACAGTGGAACAAATATTTTAGCAAGAAAGGGCCATAAGAAGAAAGGAGAAAAGAAGAAAAAGAAGAGAAGAAGTGGCAAAAATGATGCAAGACAACTTATACCTGGACGATGATGAAAGTTTGGATGAAGAAATAGAAATATTATAAAAAGATAAATGAATACATAAATTAAGAATTTTAAAAAATTTAAATAAATATCTAATAACAATACAAAATAGAAGAACAAAAATGTACTCAATCTATAACATACATAAACATGAAGCAATAGGGCAGAAGGGCCTCCCAAAGTGTTCCGCGAAGATCTATGGAAGAGAGCACCCTTTACAAAAACAAAAACAGTAACAGCACCGATAAGCAAAATGAATTTACCTCTCAGCTATGTGCACAAATCCAATGGATTGGGATTGACGTTTGTAAATGGAGGATATATACATGATATCAGAATTATCATAAATTTACATATACATACGAAACCAAAGAAAAACTCATCATTACCTTTCATATTTACAATGGCATAATCCCATCATGGCTGGTTTCTAATTGCTGTCGTTTGTACTCCATTGCCATTCGAGTTTGAACAATGTATAAAGCTTCGACTGAATCTCTTCAAATCATGGCCGTCCGTTCACAGAGACGCGGAGGGGGCTCTTCCCTCTCCCCGATTTCAACTCTAAGCAAGATTTGGCGTACAGCAGTAAAATTAATCGCTGACCACCACGTTTGCTTGACACCTCTGACCCTGAACAATTCATGCGAGCGCCCTTGCCCTCAAATCAAATAGTGCAATTCTGGATTTAGCATGACAAAAACAATTGGATTTAAGCGCGGATGCTAATGTAATAAATACATCATAGCAACAACATGCGTTCTAACGAGAGAGAGAGAGAGAGAGAGAGAGAGAGAGAGAGAGAGAGAGAGAGAGAGAGAGAGAGAGAGAGAGAGATTTGCATTGGTTTACTAGGTAGTGCATTTGATTCATATAGTCAACAGATACTACTAATAATCGACCCATACAAAGACGTAATGCGTGTTAGGATCAATATAAACCTTACGATTTGACAACCCTTTCAAATCCCTTTGGTGTTCAAGAAGGTACAATGTACTCCGTATCGCTCATTTAATGTATTTATTATGACAATTGTTACTTTAACACTTTAAACTCCGATTCAAATATTAGATACAAACAGCCATTTGAAAACAGAAATTTTCACGCAGACGACATCAGAAATAATTGATCTTATAACACATTTTGGACACGTACTTTACCTTGTAATAAGAGATGGCTTGGTATGGAGAAAAAGTAAATAATAAATAAATAAGACCATTTTGCGACTATCCAAAATGGATTACCTCACAATGATGCCATTTATTGTCGGTGAGTACGTGTCTCTTTACTCAGTATAAACATTTCCACTTTTCAAATGCATTTTATTTTTTTCCCCTGAGATATTACAATAAACATCATCACATTATACGTCTTTTTAAAGAAAGAGAACATTCTATTAAAACGGGCAACATAGACACGAGGGATGTACAAGCGAATCAGAAGAACATTTAAGTTTAACTCTTTGCTTATGAGTTTAACGCCATTACTCAGCGCAAGATAGACTATACATGACAGCCAGTATCACCGGTAGAGGAAGAACCTGGGAAAACCCTGGTAAGAACCATAGAACTATGGGAAGATACTGACAGCTTTCTCACATACCCACATTACCAGAGCCCGAGACTCGAATTCACGCGGACAGAGGTGATTGACTAAGGCGAAAACTTTAGACAACTAGGACAGCCAAAACCACATAATCTTTTGCTTTCTTTTCACAATATTTAATTTAAAGAGATAGCAAGACAGACAAGCAGAGACAGAGACAGACAGACAGACATAAACAAAGAGAGGGGGGTACAGAGAGAGGGGAGCAGGGAGAACATGCAATATAACTAGGAACTATTGTTAAAAAATCATAGAAATGTCGATTGATGTTTAAGAAGTTATTATGTACTAAAGGTTCCCCAGATTCGCTCATCGAATGTTATTTATTTATTTACTCACTGTTTTTATTTTGATAACGAAAACTCTTATTCAAAGGATTATATCTAAATTACCCCTTGAAAGCAAAGATTTTTCAGGTAGACAGCATCATACAAAATTGATATTGTAATACATTTTGGGCAAGTACATTTCCTTGCAAAAAAAGACGGCTTAATATTAAAAGAATTAAATAAGATTTTATATATATATATATATATATATATATATATATATATATATATATATATATATATATATATATATATATATATATATGTATGTATATATATATATATATATATATATATATATATATATATATATATATATATATATATATATATATATATATATATATATATATATATATATATATATATATGTATGTATGTATTATCAATATATGATTATTCTGTGGCATTTCTCTAAATGATACATCTCATTAACTGTAACTACCGGTCATTTATTTTGCACTTTTCAAATACATTTTATGTAAGTTTCGGTGATATTGGAATAGACACACACACACACACACACACATTGGTTAATGACTTATGTACCACTTTAGCATACATACATACATACATACATACATACATACATACATACATACATGGTAGTCGCATTGGTCTTATGTACAACTTTAGAGCCTGTAGTTACTTTATGATTATACACTGAGCCATAAGTGCCCATTTATCAAGTCCTCTACTTACAGGTCATAAAATTAGACTTTATGTATTGTAATGTGCAACACTTGATTCACATACACCTGCACAAAAGTAGATAAGGTAGGGTTATGAAAACAAGACCTGGTAAAAGGGATAAAAAGTAGGACATAAGAAACGCCGCCTTATGCATTCACATGTGCCATGTAGAATGGAAGTTATATACTTTATATCATCGACCACAAAATAAATAAGCAATAATATAATTGTTACATAAAGAAAAAGATCAGTGATTAAAAATGTCCATTATTATGACCACAGTTTTTCAAATGACATACTTGAAAAGACAATTCAGTAAAAAAAAAAAATAAGCATTCTTATAGTGTCGTTTGAATTTATATTTTTAAAATAAATTAGCACGATTGTTTCTTCAAATTCATATGTCTTGAAAAGCTTTAAATAAAATAATCCTGTGACACTAGTACTAGTGCTGGATTAGTGGAAATTTAATACCATAGTATACCGAATTGTGTCTCAAAAGTATTAATTAAAATTATATTTCATTAACATTTTGTTTAAGATATTTCTCAAAAGTATTAATTAAAATTATATTTCATTAACTTTCTGTTTAATATATTTCTCAAAAGAATTAATTAAAATTATATTTCATTACCTTTCTGTTTAAGATATTTCTCAAAAGCAATAATTAAAATTATATTTCATTAACTTTTTATTTAAGATGGACGAATAAGCATTGTTCATACATAATCATTTTGTGGAACGTTTATACAATGTCATCATGCAATTTAACTTTCTTTGTATTTTTTAATATTTTTAATCTTATAGTCCAAGTGAGAGTATAAAAAGTGAATGTACATGTTGCTTATGTTTCTTTATGTCAATCATTTTATGGCGGGCAGTGGTAGAATGGATAATGTACAAACAGTAGACTGTAATAAGCTATGTTGAAAAATATAATTCGATATATGGAACGATCTCAGTTTCTTCTACAGCTGAGAGAAAAGCATCCCGAATATTACATACATGTCGACTCTTAACATGGAAAAGCACCTGCTGTCAAATGCATTGATAAGAAACGTTCGTCATTGTCGAATTATTTCGATTTTTCTATTGAATAGCGTTTTGTATACTGAACTGCACAATATATGCACCTTGCATTTCTTCTCGCTTATTTAGGTGAAGCGAAATTAAATAAAGGTTCATTCAATAGTTTCCAGTTTGTATTTGCCTACCTTTCAAGCCTTCGCAAAGTATAGCGGTCACATTGTTATTTTCCCCTGCTCCATACGTTGATGGTTTCCTGGTATAATATGCCTATATGAAAGAGAAAAATTATAAGTATTCTAGAATCAACTCTAAATTACAACGGTTCGAGTTTTTCATAAGATAGGTCAATAGATAAAATGAAGAGACAAATCAACCAATCATTTGGAATAATATATGCTGGGTGTAGCCCTCTTGTTATGGGGATTTTTTTCTCTGAGGTACTCATTATCTAGGAGATGCCCTGGTTGAATAATTAATATAATAAACTATGAAGTTAATAGATGGAATAACAGAGATTTGAATATATATATATATATATATATATATATATATATATATATATATATATATATATATATATATATATATATATATATATATATATATATATATATATATATATATATATATAGACAAGAGCAACACAAGACCCCGTATGCAAAAAATAACCAATTAATCAATTACATAAACAAACTGGAAATTAAACATGACAAATGAATAAAATACTTCTCTTAGAAATAAAATTACCCAGCTTTAAACAAATCAGTTAGTTGTTCTCTTTATACAAATATCATCATAGAACGGAGTATATAATAAACCTTTATTCCCTACCTGCCCAAGTACCCTGGTTGCTTCCAGTCCTTTTACACTCATTGTTATGACACCTCAACATTGCCTTATTCTCTCTCTCTCTCTCTCTCTCTCTCTCTCTCTCTCTCTCTCTCTCTCTCTCTCTCTCTCTCTCTCTCTCTCTCTCCAACCAGTTTTAGGTCATAAATCGTAACTTGGTTTTCTGCTCTCTGTTCTCACTGTATAGTACATATGTGGAGCTATTCTGAGCTTCAAATAAAAAAGCAACTGAAATATTTGACAAGGTTTGATATTCTCGCATCCGGCCTCTTGTTACGCCAGATATCATCTGATCGTAATTCAACAGAAACTATTGTTGATAAGGGGCAGATTGCAGCCATACAGCGATAAGTACAACTCTGATACTTTACAATTAATGTCTCACGAGCTTATACAACATTTATAATGATATCAATACAAAAAACAAAAACAAACACCATGAAATTTGAAGAAAAAAGTGATTAAAATATGTAAGGTATAAAACATTTCTCGGTCTTTAAGTTTGTTCTTGCAGCCGAAAAATGTAAATTTTAAGACCACACTTGAACAGGATCACTGTGTCTCTGTGTCTTATTTCAATGGGAATTCGTTACACGTTGCTGGGCCTTGGTATGCAAAGGAGCGTTATCCATATGATTTTGTTTTCATAGTGGGAATAAAGAGTATACGATTGTCAGAAGAGGTGCGTAAGTATCTTGCTGGTGTGTACACATGGGTGAGGCCAGATAAGTATGCTGGACTGGAAAGCGTCAGTGAAACGTAGCACAGAGAAAAAAATTTGTGTTTGATTCTGGATCAAATGAGTAGCCAGTGTAGGGTACAGAGCACTGGGGAGGTGTGGTACGATCGTGGTACTGTAAGATGATCCGAGCAGCTGTGTTTTGAACTTTTAGAAGTTTGTGGACTAGATATTGAGACGAACCAGACAAAACTGAGTTACAATCGTCCAGTCTTGAAACTATTAATGAATACACAAGTGTTTTAATAGCATCAACTGAAAGATATTTGCAAATGGAGCTCATTCGTTTCAGCTCAAAATATGCAGCCTTGCATATGTTCATGACATGTTGGTGCAATGTGAAAGTTGTGTGGCTAGACTTGTATATTTGGGTGTCATCAGCGTACAATGTATAAGACAATGTGTGATGATCTATGACACATGAGAGCGGCTGAGTATATAAAATGAAGTGAACAGGTCTAAGAACACACCCCTGTGGATCTTAACAACATAAATCAACTGGGCTGGAATGTATTCCATTTGCAGATACAATATGTGTCATGTTGACTAAGTAGGACTTGAAACTCTGTAAGGCTATATTGTGAATGTCAAATACATGCTAGAGACGATGAAGTAATATTGTATGGTCTACTATGTCAAATGATGAAGACAAGTCAAGGAGGCTGAGGACTGTAATCTTTCCGCTATCCAAAGCAGAAAGAATTTCATCGAATACTTTCAGAAGAGTAATATCAGTACTGTGGCAAGGGCGATATGTTAAATGTACATTGCTAAAATAATGTTTGAATTAAAATGAGATACAAATTGGGTTAGAACAACTTTTCCTAAGATTTGTTTTTATGAACGGGAGATTAGAAACTGGGCGGTAGTTCTTTAAATCGTTATGGTCCAGTGTTGTTTCTTCAGCAGAGGCTTTTAAAGGGCTGTTTTGAAAACTGATGGGAATTCCCCGAGAGAGAGAGAGAGAGAGAGAGAGAGAGAGAGAGAGAGAGAGAGAGAGAGAGAGAAAAAAAAAACATCAGTTAGTGATGGCAATATTGGGTCTAAGCACTCAAGCAGCAGTGATGCTGGAATTGAATCAAGTTCACATGACTTTGGTGCAGTCTTCATCACCACTGTACGTACTAAATAAAGACAGGTTCGAATGCCCCGAATGGTTGTTGCTGAAATTCTGTATCGTAACTGTATGGTGATGCCGAGTCAATTGAGATTGTGTTGTCAAGCGTATCTGTAATGGTTTGTACTTTGTCACTGAATAAACTAGCAATAGGTCCGGAAGGTCTACTGGAGAGAAGGTAGTTGTAAGTGGTGTACATTTGTTCCCTGGGATTAGTTTTATAGTGATCTCGAAGAGTTCTTTGCAGCTGAAATTCTCCGTGATCTTAGTACTGTAGTGGGATAATGTGGCTAAATGGACTATGTTTGTGACATTTTTCTAATCCGCTTCATAGATTTTTTATGAATAGCGAGTCTGGTGGAAAGCTAAAGTTTGCTTTACGGCGACGTATTTTAGCAGTGCGAAGCTGGTCCCTTACACTGCTATACCACGAAGAACATTTTTGAAATGATACTCTGCACTTGGTGCCTGAGGCATGATTTTCAAGCAATGAATGCATGCAGTTATCGAGTTCTTCTGCTGCAGGAGGTAAGATAGCTGTTGGGTTTTCTTGGATGTCATACATTAATTTGGTTATATTTATCATACGGAGGCTTCTCTTAGTAGCAAATAAAGGTGGAGGGTTAGGGACAGATACGTCGAAATGGCATATAATGCCGAGGTGATCTGATGCAAGTTCGTCGGATACATCAGGTCTATAAAGAATCCAGTCTAAAATGTGACCAAGTGTATGGGTGGGTTGTTTAACTGACTGTTTATGTTGAAAACATTAATGGAATCGAGGAGTTTTCACGTGTATGAGTTTCCAGGACAGTCACAGTGAAAGTTGAAATCTCCAAGAATAATTAAGTTACCACCAATCGAATTTCCATACTCCAAAAGATTCAGAAACTGTTGCATGCACACAGGTTTTAATATTTTATTATTTAGAATTCTTACTGATATATGTATTATACATATACTGTCATATATCTACTTGCTCATGTATTGGGATTGTAATGTAACTCATATATCTAGGTTGATTGTAAATATGTACTACATTCGTACCTGTCAGTTCCACAATGTATTAATTGGTTTATTAATTAACTCGTCTAGAGGCAATTTTTTTATGTTGCAACGGTTACCAGCTTTAAAAGAAATTAGTGAATATTGTATGTCGATCACACAAGCGTCTTACTTTTACGAACGGACGCAATACCAATGATTATATATGAACGACATGCAATTAGTGGTCACAAGAGCAATCTATTTTACCATCAACATCTCTGTTAACGTAAACTGTAAGAGTGCCATTTATGTATTTACTTTTACATGTCTTTCTTATGCTTTCAAACAGCCGATATAAGCTAATGTGTTTGATAGTTTTTATTTGCTTCATATTTACTCAAGAAGCAGCATGATTCAAACCCTATAATCAGTTTCATTTTTCATGAACATTGATTACCTATGAAAAAGGTGTTTTTTTACTTACAGTGTCGTTTGAATTAGAAGGTCATATCGTCAAACCATGGATAATGTACCTTACCGTTCAATGTTGTACTATACGAATCTATAGACATTGCCTCGCAGAGACGATATTTTTTTACAGTTTAGATAAACTTCAACATTGGCACAGAAAACCACTTTTCACAGATAAATACAATTTCTAAAAAAATACCAACGATAAAGAAAAACTTTAAAGTACACATTTCAACTGTTGTCACAAAAAGAGTACTTAGGACTATTCACGCTCATTTTTCGAATAAATGGGAGCAGACATTGTGGTCTGATGTGTGTATGTATGATGCGCAATTTTCACAAGAACGATGTCAAAAGAAAGTTCAGCCAAGTACATGAAATTAGCATACAGGTATACCCACAATCTATGCATGGTGCATGTTTTAAATACAAACAACTTGATCTTACACATGTCACTCTCTCAGAAGTATTATTGTGCATTTATCTTTATAATCATATTACTTAAATTAAACCTGACTTTAGTGCATATCCATTGTCAAATGAGTTTGAATATTATAGTCACAGATTATCAGACTATCGACTATCTTTAATATCACTATAAGACCTTCCGGAGAAGGAACAACGTTACTTTGAATGATATTCAGAATTCATATGGAAAATCGAAGAAAATGTATTGCCACATGGTTAACAGTTGGGGTGGGGTATTTCATAGTTTGCTACTATTCTCTATTTTCTGTTTTTCTTTCTGGAACTATTTTAATTAAAGACAATTGTAGAGGTTGCCCTTTATTTAGGTTGGGATGGGGTGCTTCCAATATTATTTAAATTAACACAGAAGACCCACCCTGGCTCGTTTTTGTCAGAAATTGAAGTAGTGATAGAGAGGTACAAAGCTCCGAGCCCACAATCAGCGGTGCTGACAGTTAAATTAAAGAATACACAAAATGTGAAATTCAAATAACAACAATTTAATATAATTCAATAACAGTCATCCCACAAATAAAATTCAAATTAAAACTCTATTACTCGTCTTTTACTCGACCTAGTGACGGCCTGTGACTTAGTGTGATAGATTTTCCGCCAACCAAATATTCACCTGTCGACCAACAAACTTCGCTCAAGTAAGATATTTGCTCTATATTTGCTTCACAATTACTGCCAGTAATAAAAAATCTACCAAGCATGCACATATCAAAATATAACATACACACTATGAAAAATCGAAAAAATTCAAATACACAGGTTGGAAAATATCTTACACTGTTCACTACTACTTCCTAACAAACATACTTTAGATCGTAAAGAAAATATTTGTATGACACATATCCCGGCTTGACACCTTTGTTTGTGGAATTGACCATAGATATTGACGGCGCGAAATAATAGCGCAAGGTATGGTTATTCCTTATAACGTGATAACCACCCCCACTCCACACACACTTAGGAATAAAATCAGGATTTTTGATGGATTTATTAAGCGGTGATCACAATACTAATCCTATAACAAACGAATGCACTAGCTTCTCGGTGATCTTTCTTATATCAACGAGTTTAATGTCGATAACAGCTGGACTTCCCAAAAATTCTATTATGTTTATGTTTACGTTTCTACGAAAACTCAAGAACGTGTTTATGCGGACAGTATAATAAGATCTAAGACTGATTACTGCATTATTGATTGTCGTTAAACTTCAGATTCTTCTTTGGTTGATATTCGTCTGGATATTCACCATGAATTTATCACGTGTTATGTTGAGGGGACCTCTGCAATTGTTACATCCATGTATTATTTGCTGAAACCTTAGAGATATCAACGAAGCCTTTCATTATGGTCATGGACAAGCCGGATTCTCAAATTCATTAAATATCGTTGATTTTGGTCAGGCTTTTTGCGACTGTGCTTCGTACCTTTAAAACAACTTTTGTTGATGTCTACGTTCGACGTTTTAAGTTTTCCAGTTTGATTTTCCAAACTCTTGGTTTTACTTTTGAAAAAAGAATCGCAAGATGTATAACTAAAGAAGAAATCAAGGCTAAGATTGCACATCAGGTGAATTTTATTCATTAGAGGTAAAACTGTAATAAAATATTCTAAACCGTTGCTGTTTTATTAAGAAGACATAACTTAATAATTTGTCTTGGACATGTAAATATACATCGCGATCTTGCAATTTTGGAAAATTCAGCTGCAAGCTTGGGGAACGATTTGGAATCACATTTTGATGAATTGAATACAGAGTGCTAGCACTCTAGAACGGTCTCGCACTCAAGATTGGTCGCGGATCGCAGAGAAAACTCTCACATTTGTGACACCACTTCGTTCAGTCATAACAGTGCTTAGCGACAAAACTACATGTATGATTGGATTGAATGAGGTTTTACAACCACAAGCGTTAGCCAAACTTGGAGGCAGTTTGTTTCAGTATGTGGAACCATCGGGGGAGTTATAAGGTTGGCAACGTCGTTCTGCTGACCCGTTGTGTGGTCCATTGTTACATTTGCAATTTATATTCCACGATAGGCAACATGTTAGCATGTACCACCCGCTCGTGAACAAGCTGCACATTCACCAAACAGAGCATTGGTGTGAGAGGAAATGCAGGTTGTTCGCAGGAATACGGAGCTGCCTCTAATATATGTTCTGAAATCGTAAATTTCTTCAAAATCGCGTGGTACCAGGAAAATTCACACCATCCGTGAATATCAATCGCTTTGTGTCCCGCGGAAACAAACTTGCCCATGCGACATTGTTTTAATTAAGATTAAATTAGTCGCTTGCGTACAATTGTCTCGATCACCCGGGCTCCCGATTCCATGGTGTGTGTTGGGGAATTCATTTTTGTTTTTGTAATGTTTTCGACAAAACCAAATATTGAATAAACTTGGGGAAGCAGTCCAATATGTTCTTTGATGGGTTTCCCCCACTACCTGTTTGTTAGCATTGCTAAATGCAGAACGATCTTTTGGTTACTTTCTGTTGTCAGATTTGTTCCCCAGCAAAGTTATCACCCACGTTCGTGTTGACATTATTATTGATAATATGCATCAGCCGCATGCCCGCATCAGTATACTGCACCTTTGATGTTGTCAACGTACCGGGGATTGATTTTGTTTCCGTAAATTCATATGTAAGTGGTCTAGACAAGTATAGAACTGACACACCAACCCAGATGGAATTTTCCAACTTTCTTGCTGTGTGCAGCAGTGATCCAACATTTAAATTGTTGCATGAGTCGAATCCATGATCCTGAATAAATATATCGAGTTTAGCTTCTGCACTGTCCTACTCCCCCCTACCAAAAAAACCAATCAACATGGATTCGCTTCTGCAGGTTCCCAATAGCGTTATATAACACAGCGTTGTTCATGAGTTTACAGATATGTTTTTTAACTGATTTGTCGCCACCGTTCTCAGATCGTTATTTATTTGAATGTATTGAGTCACTGATGAAATCCAAGTATCCGGTTGACTCGCAGTACTCCCAGTACCAGCCACAAATGCAACTACAGGTTTCTCACATGAACAATATAATTAAATTTGAAACCGTCTGGTGCATGTTAAATAGTGGCCACTCAACTCCTCAATTATTTGGCATTAATATTGAGACATCCATCATATGGGTAACGTCATTGCTTCTAGCACTAGTGGGTAGACGTTGTGGAGGTGGTGGGAGACTTTTAATTAGCATCTCATGCATTTTGCCACATCTATGTGTGCGGGCTCTACCCATTAAAAGCCCACAACAGGTTGCATCATTGTTCGATCATAGACATTGATTCGATCCAAATACATTATGTAACGATAGTGTAACGTCGTATCACAAGCAAATTATAAGCACAAGCGCATCTGTTAAATGTTTTAAAATGCGGCCACATATTCCTCCTTTTGATAAATAGATGCTGCTCATATTTCTTATCATGACAAGTTATTGTTGATGTCACTGTAATATTACCACTAAAAGTAGTTGTTGTTCTCCCAATTCAGGTTTTAACTCGACTAATTGATCAAGATTCTTTTATACTTTGGATACGTATTTGAAAACTCATACAGCATATAAGCCTCCTGGACAAAACTGTATGACACATGTAAGCAAAATAGTAACTTAAACTTTTTCAGTCAAGTTGAAAATATGGCATTGTTTTAGCTATGTAATTCCGGCATTAGATACGCTCATAAATCCTTGTAAAATTTTATTCGCATCAATTGGTGAACTTTTCTCCATGGTATAATGTATACAACATAATTCTCTAAAGAGTTTTGACAATGACACCGATGTAAGACGGAATTGTCTGGTCTTGCAGTAACAACATTTTTGACGTTCTTTTCTTACAAATCAAATCGTAACAACACGACAGGTAACTACTACACTTGAATGTGATTCAAAGGTAATGTTCTGGAATATTGAGGCGTTGACCCACATCAATACAAATATTCAAAAAAAACATAATATTTCTACTTATCTTCTTTAGTCGGAGAGATTCTAGCAATACTGCTTTTCTATTACGCCTTCACTACTGCTTGAATAGTATTCCGCCTTCATTACTGCTCTCTCTCTCTCTCTCTCTCTCTCTCTCTCTCTCTCTCTCTCTCTCCTACCGCTCCGGTGACCTTGTGGTTAATATATATATATATATATATATATATATATATATATATATATATATATATATATATATATATATATATATATATATATATATATGGAATTGTATACGTCGGTCTATGTTAATGCCTCTTTCTTTGTATTAAAATTCGTTATTGTTATAGACAAACTCAATATTTGCATCAAAGGAACATATTGAATCAGTATTTCCCTTCTCAAAGTTCTATTTATTTGCCCTGTCAGTGTGTGTATATTTGTTCATATATTTTTGCATATCTCTCGATACTTTTTTCCTTCATCTGGAATGAAACATTTAATTCCCGTTTCAAGTTTTATATATTTTGTTAAGCGTATTGCAAAATGTATAAAAGAGTAAAATTTCAAATAAAAAAAAAACAGAATTTTAAATTGTTTGTCACTGAAGCAATTCAAGCGATATGAGTCTGGTTATGAATGCTGGTTGACGTAATAAATTGTAGTTTCTATTAAGCGAGCGAAGTATATTATTATTTCCAGATCCCAAACCATTAACTATCTATCAAATGTTTTCATATACAAATATATCTGACGCCAATTCATATACCTATTTTCTGCTAGTCATTCATACCAAGTCAATGGACAAATTTTATTGCGCTAAGTTACACAATATAACAAACGAGGAAGCGTCATCATATGAATTATTATATAACAGCTCTTAAAAATTTTACATTGCTTTAAATTTTAAAAAGTTACATTTTCAAAACTGGTTAATTACAACATTGGAAATGGGTAAATAAGTAGCTTTTATTGTATTTGATAAAAGCAGTTAATCAGTTACTCGATAAAATATATTGATCGATTTTTTCAAATAGTGTACATCCACCACAATTGCTCATTTTCAACCTGACAATAAATCACCTTTAATATCTGATGTGCCCATTAAAGATGACGATCAAAGTTCAAAAACAGTTTTTATCGCCTCTCAGACGCATTAACTGAACTGTGGAAATGGAAGAATGGCAAAGACAAGTGTTTCAATGCATAAAGACTTACATTAGTCTGGAGAAACATTAGAAAAAAGCTTTTTAGGTGTGAGGACTTTTTGCTAATCAGTGAGTAACGTGCATATACGAGTGGTCTCCCCTTTGTCAAGTAGACTGTATATACATGAATGGAATACTTGCGGACATATGGATTTGATTTGATTTTTCCAGTTCTGAATAGTAAAGCTGCTGTTAAAAGTAACTGATTTGAACGTGTTTGTTTTCCCTTCTTTAAAAAACCCCATCAAATCTGGACAACGTTCATTCAATATATAGTATGTGACCACATCATAGGAAAAATCTGTCAGTTTACAATGCTCGCTTTTATCTGCCCTCTGGCAAAAAGAAGACTTGAGATTTCTATTTCTTAATTTTGTAATGAATCTACTAAGTATCAACTGTAGTATTTCATATATGTTTGCTATTTTGCAACCCAAAAATATGTCAGTTCGGCCACAACTCAGCCGTAACAATAATTTCTAAAGTTGAGAAAAAAGCAGTTGTGTGACGTTTGGTGATGTTTAACTGTGAATTCATCATAATATTTCGTATTTTTTCTGGTTGTTTTGGAGCACAACTTTTCGTTTGGTCTAAAGTGTGGGGTTTGTTTGCATTTTAAAATAAAGGCAATCAAATTGAAAAACTGAATCAATTTAATAACAAAAGCTAACATTTGGAGACTATATACGATGTCGTACTGGCCCCATTATTTAAAATATATTTATGAAAATTTATTAATCTGCTATTGCTCATAAATTTAGTTTGCCACGAAAAACAAATGCTAATGATCAAATATTTCAGATGGTTTTGACAAGGCACAAAATTATTCACCTGAATATGTTTCATAAGAATAATAATTAAATGTGAGAGCTGGTTGAAAGATTAAGAAAACTATGTTTATGTAGAATAGTCATAATCTACTCATCCTCGCTAGCCATCGTTCCGATATGATAACCCTATCCACACCATATAGTTTTGCCCTTTGGGTCTGTGAATTTCATCGGATGCGGTGGCTTGCATAATTAAGTTGTTCAAATTTGAACATTGTTCTTACATGATAAAGACAAGGGGAGCACAGAACTTGATATAACTAAGCAATATTCCTCTGCCGGTCCGTGTTTTGTACAAATGCATTTCACACAGATACACATATGATGGTTTCCCTCTGGTATGTAGTCATACTTTTGATGTTTAACTTGCAAAGTATCATTTTAAGTCAATTGCCTCCACCAGTTCAGGCCGATGTACAATGCACCGCTATTGTATAGTTGGCATTACATATCAAGGGAGGCAACTCCTAAAATCCAATAGATGTCGCTAGGACAATCCACTAAAATAGATGTTCGATTCGCCAAGGTGTAGATAGGGTTATCATATCGGAACCGTTGCTTCCGAAGATGTAGACTATACCAACAGGTAACTTTATATACAAATAGCACAAAAAATCGTTCACGATTACATGTGTAAAATGCATATGAATACTAACAAAATTACTGATTGTCTGGCTCAGTCTTGGCTACAAGAACCCTTGGCCTGCCATGGTTCATTCCCAAAAGTCAATTTAATACGTGCGCTATAATATGTTGCGAAAAATTAATGAAATTACTAGTGAATGTGTTCATTTTTATTTATTTATCGTTGCAAAATTTGAAACCCACTAAATCATTAGCAAGTTACCTTTTTTTCCCGGAAGATATTAAACTTTGTTGTTTTTTTTTCCTTCGGCTTTTCGTTTATGTTCTTCCTTCTAACGTAACACCATTTTTAAAGTTAGTTGTCAAACAGTTACGAATAATATCAAAATATTATACAATTATTAAAAACAAATTACAAAAGTATGCTGCAACTTAGAAAAACTTTCAGGCTATTTTATGACAAACATTTTTTTAATATTCCGATTAAGAATTCCATGCCGTGTATTGTTCAATCAGACTCTTTTGTAACATGATATAAAATGACACTTGGTAATAGTCTTTTTTTGTACATTATATATGACATTTCAGAAATCCCAAACGTTTCAATATCCATTAATATTAATGAGAAAGAATGCCAACATGTCAACAGCGGTCGTAGGTCAACATTCCAGATATATTTTGTCACTGCCGCGTTGATAACTTTATGACAAACCACAATGTATGTATTCATTTATCATCATTTTGTTTCTCTTGGTGCTGTTTAACCTTGAATTGGATTGAAGAATTGTGTTACTACTTGTATTTTCCAAAAACAAAACAAAACAGAACACACGTGAGTTTTGCTGACGTTATCACGCGGGATTCACTAAGAAATGTGCTGTTTCAATATGTTATGCATACTGTTAGCCAGTATGTTTAAGTATAAAAAGGTAGGACCTTTTGCTTGCTACCCGAGTGATTAATATACATGTATATTGTGTGTGGCAAAACATAAGTATTTTTACCCACTCGATGAAATATATCATTTATTCATTCGTTTCAAGCAATGACCCTCTATGAACGGAATGTTTAATGTTTTAATGTTTAATGTAACATGAAATCTATAACATTGAAAAACATTAAAAATGTATACATTAAAAACATTAAAAATGTATAACATGAAAAACATTAAAAATGTATAACATGAAAAACATTAAATATGTATAACATGAAAAACATTAAAAATGTATAACATGAAAAACATTAAATATGTATAACATGAAAAACATTAAATATGTATAACATGAAAAACATTAAAAATGTATAACATGAAAAACATTAAAAATGTATAACATGAAAAACATTAAATATGTATAACATGAAAAACATTAAAAATGTATAACATGAAAAACATTAAAAATGAAAAACATTAAAAATGTATAACATGAAAAACATTAAAAATGTATAACATGAAAAACAGACAACTTCAATTGGAAAAACACCATTAATTATCACGATTATTCATTTAAGATCTACAACGAGGTACAATTTACATGTGTAGATGATAGATGATCAATTGGATAAATGTATCGCTTAGTTGCGTGTATATAAGTATTCACCCATATATAATTTTTTTAAAAACATTTGCTGTAACGTAATTTCTTAGATATAATGATATTCTCGATCCCTTTAACTACATAAATTATATTTACGATGGAACCTAAGATTCATCACTCTGAAAACCCCGTTGGAACTTTTTCTTTTTCGTTACTCCCATTGGACAGTCAGTGTTAACATTTCGTTCTCCAAAGATAAATGTTGGAGTCTATAGTCTTAAATAAGTAACAGAAAATAGTGAAAAGCAGCAACCTTTGTAAAATTCAACAAATAATTTATTTCCCCAGAATACAGAGTGAAAATGGAAAAGAAACGTTATGATATTGTGAATTAACCCCACCCACGCCTCCGAACTAAAATAAAACTTAAAAATACAGACACAATTCCTAATAATTTAAAGTTCTGAATAATAATTTGCATAAATCAAAAATGAAGTCAAACTATGTAGGTATTGATGAAAATGTGGCGGCTTATGTTGTGTTGTTGTACAATCTTTTGTTGAAACACAATAATATAATTCCCCTATGAATCTCAGTTAAAGAATCAATCCAAGAATATATTATTTTTATGAGCATGCTTTATTTCCAGTGAAAAAAGTCACTGAATTAAATAATTTAAAGAAACAATTTCCAACCAAAATAAATTTCAGGACAAAAACAATAAAACATATTTTTCTGCTAGATTTTAATCACGAATGACAGACGTTCTGAAAAACATCGGCAATATGAACGAGCAACGAGGGTTAAATGTAAATTATTCCTGAAGGAAAAGAAAGGTATTATTTGTAATTAGAAAGGCCTTGACCAAATGACAATACAATCTATAACAATCATCACGTAGTGTAGCTATAAAAATACAATGTATTTTAACTCAACTTAAAATAAAGATCCTTACTTAGAAGTGAAAAAGAAAATGTCACCGAATTTGGACAGGGTCAGCCACTAGGTACACATATTTCATTACTCACAGTATATAATGAAATATATAAAAATATATAATAATAATGACCAAACATTGCATACAAAAATATATAATAATAATGACCAGACAATGCAAAATAACACATAAAATACTTTATCAAATAGTATTAAAAACATTCAGAGGTACGACCTGATATCGATTCGAACGATCTTCAATATGGGGTATTCTATTCGATAATAATTTCAGCAGGGATAAAAACCATTTATAAGACCACTCAGGTATCCTAGTGGTTAGAGAGTCCGCATCATAAGCGGGAGGTCATGGGTTCATCCCGGTTGAGTCAAATCAAAGACTTACAAAAATGGTACTAACAGCTGTAAGAGGTTATTGTTAGGCATGGTCGGCCTAGTGTCAGAATAATGTGACTGGGTGGGCATGGTGCTACATGTCTGCGGCATGATGTCCCAGTGCTAGAGCTAGACATTAATATAAACTGCCACACTACAGACATCGTAGCAATATGACTGAAAAATTGTTAAACCTACGTTAGATATCGTAATAACACACACACACACACACACACACACACACACACACACACACAACCATTTATATTCCTAGACACATATCATATGTCAAACACAACAGACAAATTCCCTTATCATGTTCATCTAGCCTCGCCGAGTTCTTGTAAACTCATTTCAACTCTAGTCGGAAGACATATTTATTAATTAAGAAAACAGTCGCTATCGAGTCACTTAAATACATAAACAGATTGCCCATGCACGTTTCAAAAGTCTTGCAAAGACCTTGTTAATTGATGACAAATTTTGGTAAATAGTTACGTGTAGAGCCAGAATATTGTGAAAACCAGTACCAAATATTTATGTGACGTTTTTAATTGTTGCAAGACGCCTTTTCTTATAAAATAATGTCCTTGCTAAAATGTCTCTCGTAACTATTAACGATGTCATTATATGTTTTAATAGAATCATTTTGCATAGGTAATTAATTTACAGAAGTGTACTTAAAGAATATTCGCGAATCGTATTGCATAATAACAATCTTTCCACGCAGACAGTTATGTAGGTGGTATGTGTACAAAATGCCTAATGAAAACAAAAATCTTCTGAAGGAGATGTTATAGAAAGAACTTCGTACATGTTATTTCCAAATATGTTTTAAGTCTTACAAGTACAATAAAACAAAGAAAAAGACATGAGCGAATATTCAGTTGTGCATATTTCTACTCCAGTTCATTCTTAAAGCATATTCTACACTACTACTACTACTACTACTACTACTACTACTACTACTACTACTACTACAATAATGATTGATCAATAAACATGCAGAGATCAAACAAGGAGAAAGACAGGCCTACGAATATAAATTGACGGAGAAAGGGACTGGGCAAAAAGTGAAAAATTTATATTTAGTTTCACAATAGGCTATATGACATAGTTTTTGTACACAAGGCGATACATCAATACTGTCTCTTTGGAATAGATATTAGTATATGTCAATTAATTAGAATACATACAATTTACTTGAGCCGTGTGCGTTATGTTTGGTGCCTGTTTTATGACTTATAGTTTCCACATTTATTTATCATACGTATTCTAAATTGCTGAAAATTTTCATAGCATGAGACTTTTTGATGTCCTCGCTCTTATTACCGTGGCTATAGTAAAGTTGAATAACTTCATATTTGCTGAACATGAATTGTTTAATGGTGTCATTATTTTAGACACAAATCAGAAACCCTAGCTGATTTTGCATATTGAAACACAAAACAAAAAGCTTCCTTTGCGGTATTTTGTACTTCGCACACCTGGATTTGGAAAAACAGCTTTCTCAAGGTTTACGTGGCATCTCTCAAAAACAATTTCATAAAAATGACATTTCATAATTGTGAGAAAGAGGCAAATTGATCAGCACTTTAAATATCAGTCATACATGTAAACATCACAGAACTGAAATTACGGTACATTTATTACATCTTTATGTTGAGTCGACATATATGTTGGTGCTAATTCACACTTAATTATTTTCTCTCCATATATTGAAAACAAATTTACTAACATGGATTGATCAATTAAACCATTATATAAACATATAATGTCGATACGCTGTAGGACTATCAAGAGTAGGGTCTCAAAGAAGAGTCTTTGAAAATATATATTATGGTTATTTCGTTGATTTTGATTGCCTTCTCTTTAAAGTAACTTTTTGTGAATTAATGAATGACTTTAAAACGTGTGATTACGTGTGATTAGGATTTTTAACGTAGCTTTAACAATTTTTCAGTCTTATCGCTACGATGTCTGCAGTGAGGCAGTTTATTTAGTGATGTCAAGCACTGGGGCAACATGCTGCAGACATGTAGCATGATATCCCACCCAGTCACATTATTCAGATAACTGCTTAAATTCCTCGAAAATATTGTATCCTTGTGATGGAAAACTCTACTCATCATACCAAACCCTGACAAAAGTTGAAAAGTATCAAATGTTCCGAATGAACTCCAATGATCTTGAATGTGCTGATGTACCAATATTCGTGAATGTGCTGAATTACCAACAGTTTTAATGTATCTCAATGATATACTTTAGAACGTTTCTGAATGAATTAACAATAATTTCAATGTAGTGCTTGTATCCAATAAATCAATAAACTCTTTGTAATTTCAATCATGTAAAAATATTATTATTTTAAAAAATGAATCTGAACACAGCCGTAAACGATTACACAGACTGAACTTTATAAACAGGAATGAATAATTGGTTATCTATACTGTTTTATATACTCATTTCATCTCATATATATATATATATATATATATATATATATATATATATATATATATATATATATATATATATGATATTCTCTCTGCTTTGGATAGTCGAAATATTAATACTCGCTGTCCTTGATTTGTCTGCAGCATTTGACAAAATAGACCATGATATATTACTTACTGTCTCCAGCATGTATTTGGCATTCACAATATAGCCTTACTGTGGTTCAAGGCCTACTTAGTCAACAGGACACAAATTACATCTGCAAATAAAATACACTCCAGCCTAGATGATCTATGTTGTGGTGTTCTACATGGTTCTGTTCATATACCTTTTTCTCTTCATTATATACACTCCGACGCTCTCAAGTGTCATAAATAATGTTGTTATTGTTATAGGGTTTAACGCCATTTTTCAGCATACGATACGCTATACATGGCGGCCAGTATTAATGGTAGAGGAAGAACCCGGAAAAAACCCGGGAAAGAACCACCAACCCACGAGAAGCTACTGGCAAGCTTTCTCACATGACCACATTAGCCGAATCCGAGACTCGAACCCACGCCGACAGAAGTGAGATGGGAGTGATCCGTAACGGAGAGCGCTTTAAACCACTTGGCCACTCGGGGCTCCGTCATAGATAATCATTCAGTGTCTCGTCAGTTCTATGCTAATGACACTCAAATATACAAATCTAGCCACCCAACTGAAGTTGATACTACCATCCAAGGAGTAGATAGGTGCATTTCTCATGTGAAATCATGGACGATGTGTAACATGCTGTAGATGAATGATGATAGAATTCATGCCATTCTGATCACAACACAAAGACTTTCTGATTCACATCCTTTAGCTCAAACACTAATAATCAGCAACACCAACATTAAATTCACGCAGTCAGTACGAAACCTAGGTGTTACTCTAGACAGTACTCTCAGATTGCACCAACATGTCATGAACATTAGTTTCGTCTTTTTTTTTATTATTTTGATCACCTGGAGGCTACAACATATTTGTTCATGGGGACTAACTTTAGTGTATTACAGGATTTTACGATGAGCCACTGTTTCCTGATGCTTTTACCTACTTTGTGGTTGTCTGGATGGAAGGTCAAGATAAGCTGAATCAGCGTTTTCCTTCTGCACTGTATAATAGTAGGTCATTGCAGGTCATATATATTTAAAATATACATATGTTCGTATTATATAATTTACAATTTTAGAGTCATCGTACATCTTATGTAATTCGTGAAAGAGTGATATTAAAACTTTTTATGCAGGCATATATATATATATATATATATATATATATATATATATATATATATATATATATATATATATATATATATATATATATATATATATATATATATATACCCTATGCACATTAATGATTTTTGGGAGAGCGATACAAAAATAAAACAATAATTTATTACTGTTTCATTTTCTCTTGAATTTCAGTTAATTCAATTGAGTTGAACTTAAATTGGGGAGGGGGGGGGGCAGGTGGCGCTGGATGGGTTTGCTGAAGTATGTCATTAATGTTATTAATATCAATGATGGTAAATACTTAAATCGCGTTTGAAAGACGCATGACAATCTGACACAAAATATGCATCCAATGTTCTATATCTTGCACCAATCAATTTATATTTTGAAGTTCTTACAAAAACAATTATAATATATAACCTCCGTTTTAAACGGTATTCAAAAACATTATTTACTAAATAAGAGATTTGAATATATTAATCATTATATACAGTATATAAAAAGTTAACGTTTTATTTGCTAATGGCCTAATGTGACGATCTATAAAAAAATTTATGCAAATATGTATTAATATTGAAAGTGCTCATCCGGGGACAATTCCAGTGTAAATGCATTTAATCATATTGCAGAACTTCAAGGAGTAGGATTGATTATCTGCCGGTTTTTCGTACCATGATTTCGTAATATAAAGACTTTAAATCAGGTTCTTTGAAAATAAATATGTCTTAATTAGTTTCCTATCGCCTTCTAAATGTAATAAAGGCATATAGTTTAAAAGTCTCTTGAACATTGGTCAATGTTCAATGTTAAGTGAGAACAGTTAATAATAATTTTCTCTTTTCTCTTTAATTTTCTCTTGGATTTCACACTGACACCAAATGTATTCCCATCTCAAGAAACTTTGCCAGTTACCTTTCGTTTCTTTCCACCAAAAATCTCAATTGGTTCCCCGAGACCTTCGCCAAACGAGAGTATGATAGAAACTTGAAAAAGATTACACCTTCTCGTCACATGGACCAAAGGTCAGATTTGCTGATGACAAGAGATGACGTACTACGTAATTTTTCTGACCTATGCGACAGAGAAATCTAGCTGTTTTGCTAACCTTACTTTTCTTATCTCAGGCTAGTCATCTCAGACCAGTCATCTCAGTCAAGGTGTCCATTTGCTGAAAACTACTTTTAAAAGAGAAAACCTTGTTGTATTATGCTGTGCCTGATGTAGTTATTCTAAAAGAAACAAACAAATATATAACAAAAACAGTAACGTAAGATCAATCTATTTTTGAGATCACACCGAACAAAACATTTCGAGTGAGACAAACACGCAAACGATGTCGAGCTACTTGGTATTTTGCTAGTTAGTTTCACACAGCATGGTCCATTAGATCCTATATATGCAGGGGTAACTCACTACATTTTCAGGTCACCTAACTAAATTGAAATACTTCGTGTGAAACAAATTATATACTGTTAGCTACATTTAATGACGCTGACCTGAAATGACTGCGCTCTATGACGGAAAACACTGATCCATGCACATCAACTAAGTCTACACACTTCGTAGCCTCAAGGTGAGACAAATAAAATAACCCCTTGGATGAATTTTCCTTGTCTTGGTCCAAAATTCCAACAATGATTCTTTTAATCAAAGGGGTATCCAAGTTATATACATTACTGGCCACACACAAAAACAACTATCTCAACAACTACAAAAAACGTAGTAACAGCCATAAATATGTTATGTCAAACATGCTTATTCTAATTTTATTACCTTCTGAAATTGTGCCCCATTTCAATCAAACATACACCTACCATCTTTAATGGCAAATAATGTACTTACCAGCCAGAAGGAATCATTTATCTGTCCACACATTAATCCAAAAGCAAATTTCAAGGTAGCACTTGCCCTATTTCCAAGACAGACAATATTTTTTATAAAGAAACACGTGTTTGTCTCCGTGTTGGTGTTTGACGTTTCCTTTTTGTTGTCGTTCTTCGATTTGTTTTATATCATAATTAGTAATTTCTTTTTTAAATTTTTATACTCCAACTCCCTTTCATTTAAACGACCTATCCCTTTGTTTATTTAATACAACCCATCAAACCAGTTATCGCGTGATATATTATCTTTATAATTGTCTTTTTAAATCTCATTTCTTGAATAATAGCTTTTAGCAGCAAAATCACCAAAAGCGTGATAATCCTTTTGTTTTAATTATTGAAATTGTTTTATTAGTGTTTTAGCTTCATCGATGAATTTATCTACTAAAGAAACACCCTTTGTTTTACTAACATCACCCTGTTGCTGTTCTTCTTCATCATGTGGTTGTTGTTTATCTCCAGATATCTGTTTTAACAATGGGAGAATACCCTGTTTTCTATCCTCTTCGTCAACAATCTCTCCCAATATAGCTTTCTCAATGCGGCTTTCTCGTTTGCTGTGGTTACCGCTTTGAATAATTGTGCAGTATCAGTTGCAAAATCGATCTGAGATTCTTGACGCGCTTGTATTTTGTCCCTAACAGAATTTCTTAGGGGAATATATCTCCTTATTCCTGCCAATCGCTCGCACGCTGATCTAGTTGTTAACGATTCATTTACCATTATTATAAAAATTCAGAGGATTTTCTAATTTAAAAATATACGATCACCCACCCTCCAAATTTCAACGCGTACTACATAGATGCGACATTACTTCCGTGTTCATTGATTTGGTGCACACAAAAAAACAACATGTGTTCACGTTATCACTGGTGATTTCATCACTGGTGATTTTATCAATAGAGACTTTGTGTCTGGATATAGAATTTCAACTCCATACATACTTCATTGTGTGTAAGATTCTATATACCTCTCTATTGAATTTTACTATAACAGGCCGCCTGTTTGAAAACACGTAACGTGTACATGTTGTGGTTTGAAGGATATAACGAGGACGTTTTAAGGAACAGTCGCGGAGGAAGGTGTATTATTCTCCTTAATAATAGTTCTAATCATTTTGATTTTGGAATTTATTGTGCGTCTGATCTAATATTGTTGTCCGATCTCCGTCCTAACTTTTCAACTGCAATAAATAGCGGAACGAATTTATTTATGTCGTTGTTATATGCAAAAGAGTCATAAATAGCATCTTGAATTCTCTTTATAAAGGAATAAGCCCACGGTAAGACGTACTTATTATTCTGAGCGCTATCATCAGTATCTTGAAAATCAGAGACAATCTGATTACAATCTAATTTATCTGATAATTGTATTTTTTGATTTTTTTCAAATTTGAAATCTCATTTATAATATCATTTATATTTTCGAAATTCAATATATATATATATATATATTATATATATATATATATATATATATATATATATATATATATATATATATATATATATATATATATATAATACATAAAACTGGGGTCATTTCTGACACGATTTCAAATATATGATATTTGATAGACAATACATCCTTTTTAACACCCATTCGAGTGTTATCGCGAGTTTATAAGGCACATAGATGGATCGTACATATATGATTTATGATAGACAATACATCCTTATTAACCCGTTTGGAACCCCTAAAATATTTTCGTATGTTAGAGGCCTAGAGGTCACATATATAAGACAACATAACCCCATGTGGGCCTCTCAGGTGTTTCTCACATCTGACCAAAACCCAGGGGCATTCACGAAGCATAGTCTCCGTGAGAGGATCTAACCCGTCAATAACGGTCTAGAAACTCAGAAGGTATGCTTGGTGTAATGACGTCTCATAACGCATAAGTATTTACACACATATAAGACAACACAACCACATGTGGGCCTCTCAGGTGTTTCTCACATCTGACCAGCCCCAGGGGCATTCACGAAGCATAGTCTACGTGAGAGGATATAACCCGTCAATAACGGTCTAGAACCTCAGAAGGTATGCTTGGTGTAATGACGTCTCATAACGCATAAGTATTTACACACATATAAGACAACACAACCACATGTGGGCCTCTCAGGTGTTTATCACATCTGACCAGCCCCAGGGGCATTCACGAAGCATAGTCTCCGTGAGAGGATCTAACCCGTCAATAACGATCTAGAACCCCAGAAGGTATGCTTGGTGTAATGACGTCACATAACGCATAAGTATTTACAAATGATATATGATATATGATAGACAATACAACCTTTCAACCCCCATTCGAGTGTTATGGCGGGTTTATAAGGCACATATACGAAAACAAGTTAGAATTGATCCCAGTCTTTTTGTATAAGGACAGCACAAGACAATACAACATATAACAATGGATTATAGGAGGACGGCACAAGGAGACGGCACAACACATACACACAATGGGCTATAAGCTGCATTCAACTCAATCACTCTAACCTACAAAATCACCCCGGGTGGAATGCAAAAACACATTCACACCGTGTGACGGTATGACTTAGAGTGGTTCATGTTGAGCTTCGCAAAGCCCAATAATACAATAGACAGGTTTCTATATAAGCTAACTAATACACGGAGATTATATCAGTGGTGTATGATTTTTACTCTCTCGTTTACTATATTGTGATTATTGACAGCATCTAAACAAGTCAAGATACCTGAAAACGTATTAAAAAGAAGAATAATGTTGTTGTAAATATAAATTCATTCGATTAGTTTTCTGACAGAACAAATACGTGATTGTGTCCATGAAATCACTAAACAACAAAAGAGTTTCAGAAATTGTTTGGTAAATTCCGGTCCCCCCTCGTTTGGTATTTTCACTTTGTGTGATAGCTTGTAGGTTAGCTAAAGAATTATCGGTTCTTATTCCGTTTATGTGATCAATTACAAGACCATCTGGGATTTCTCCGTTAAACACCTCGTAGACAAATCGATGACAATAATATCCTTTCCCTCCAGCAATAAATCTTAAGATACTCCATACCATTGTCCGCCCCTACTGGTTTCTTCAGTCTGCGATGCTGACAATACCGTCACGAGATGCCTTATAATTGATGATCACGGGATGTGGTTGAAATTCTTGGTTCATTTATTATATAAGTATTTATTTGTCTAATTAGTTATTTGGTTTAATTATTACTTGGGAATCTTTCAATGCAGTCTTGAGGTGTTCTTACGATTTTGTCAGAGTCGAAAATCTTGATGGAATCTTTGATTCGTTTATCATAATAGTGCTTCAGTTCCCTATATCGCTTACCACCACAATTCAGACACAACTGTGATTTTCCTCTCACACCTACCCCACATCGAATGCAGGGTAAAGGACCAAAACTCCTACGCCGTACGTTTTGTAAACGATATCCACAGAATTAATTTCTACATGATTTGCTACAGACAGTTACTGGTCCTATCATAAGCCATTTGCAATAATTCATTGTATATAAATTCTTTATTTAAATACTTGTTTTAATTATAATATGGAGGAGTTCGAGAGATTATCGAAAATTACACCTTGGAAAAATGCTAAATTCAATCATGATAAAGTCTCTGTAGATGTACCAAAGGGTCTAATAAGTGATAGAACCATGATAGGTAAAATCCATGGTGCATTTAATGAATTTAAGCGTGATGGTGCATCTCACTATAGGTCAACATTTCGAATTGATGGTAGTGTTGATGCTACCATGAACGACGAAATAGCAGCAGTGATAATCTCGCATCTTGACCATAGATAGTATTTTTTAGAGTGAAATTCATTATCCGTTCAGAAACAGGAAATTGGATTATACGCAACAAATTTGATCCTATATTGAAAGATAACAGAACTGTCACTGTGAGTCAGGATTCCAGACCAGGAATGCTGACTGGGATTGACAAACCGTATTACGAGAGAGCTTATCCCGTGACCGCGATTGTTTATGGGATCTATCCATTAAATGATAAACCAAGTATTGAGAAACTAAAACCAATGAAATTGACAAGGATAAATTGTGTAGCAGAACGAATAATAGAGCATTTTACAAATGCGTTGCGTGAAAAGAAATTGACGGATCTAAGACGCAAAAAATAAATGAATGGGGATTAACAGTCCGGGAGAATGGGGCTACAATTCAAAATGCAGCTGAATTAGAAACATCACTAAGATTCCCAATAACCATAATGACGATAACAGGAGAGATATTACACAAATTGAAATATAAATCAAATGGAGCTCCAACCAAAATTATTGACCATAATGCACACGCGTGGACCTCCGTGGTAACAATATTTCCGCGGGATAGAACCATAAAATATCTACGCGTGGAGTTCTCGGAAGGAAACCTCCCCCAGCATAAATTATTTGATTTTATTTACGAGTTAAGTAAAAACGATCCTGTGTCAGTGTGGTTACTTCATAGTTTTGAAGACGAAGAGGTAAATTCGATCAATTTGTAAGACCCAATGGCGAAATATATCGTACTAAAGATGTTCACGACGAGATGAGAAAATTAGCTCGTGGTTTTTCAACGGCACACGACGAACAATTACTAACAATCTGTTTTACCGTTCCGTCAGTTGCAGCTCATTTCGCGAGAAAGATAAATCTATGGAAACCAACAAGACCGAATTTCTCCCAGATGTCCAATCCAGTTGTGTTAAACTCGGTCATGGTGGATTATGGAATACCAAATATGACCGCGAAAGTATCATTTCGGTTGATATGGTCGCGTGTTATCCAGGGAGTTTTCTCGGGTACGGATAATGCTCTGAGTATTTTACACGATTTGGGCATGCTACACACGAAATGACCCGTGTTGCGATTAATGGACCGCTGCCCGATCTTGATCTAACCGGATTCGCTCGTGTGGTATCATTCGAGATCGCTAAAGGACTTCATCCGTGCTGCTATGTTTGGTTTGGTAAACACATCTCTAAAAAAACAATGGATGCCAATAGTGTTATTACGGTTTATGATTGATTCTAAAATCCTGATATAGCTGATTGTCAGTGAAGCAATTATATCATATCAGTAACAAACTGAAGTCTGGTAACCACACCCCGTTAGTCTAGATAGTATAATCAGCGAAAACAAAAACAATTTCCTGATCTCGATGAAAAATATGTCGTTGACTGGTCCTAGCAGATTTTTGAAGCTACAAATAAACAAGCATAAAATCTCGGTAGAAGAATAATTGGTAAATTCACCCAGGGTGGAAAAAAATTCGACCACAAGCGATATTCTTCACGATTAATTATAGATGCTGCTGAATACGATTTTATAATCGCAGATGCAGTATCTAGAGGTATATATATACATGTATGTATATATATGTATATATATACATATATATATATATATATATATATATATATATATATATATATATATATATATATATATATATATATATATATATATATATATATATATATATATATATATATATATATATATATATATATATATATCAATCGTAAAGACGCTTTCTTGTCCGATGGAACAAAATTTGGTTCAATTGTTACTTACAACGATGGATATAATCTTCAGTATACATTGTTACATCTACTGGATTTAAATTATTTTTTTTTTAATTGTTAAATCCAAATTTGTCATTTAGGGTTTAATATTCATTAATTTAGAAAAGCAGCAGAGAGGGTGAGCCGGACAACATTTTTAAACAAGTTCTCAATGAAATCAGGCTTAAAACAATGAAATCAGGCAAAAAAATAAAAATAAATCAATGAAATCAGGCAAAAAATAATAATGAAAAATCAATGAAATCAGGCAAAAAATAATAATGAAAATCAATGAAATCAATGAAATCAAAAAAATGACTAAGCCTCCATTAGATTTTCAACCGAATATTTTACCCAATCCGATACGATATCGAGTCCTCGGGTCATGTAAATTTATTGTTACAAATCCGTGTGGGGCAGACTGAGCATGACTAAAGAAATTTCGAAATTGATTGAAGTCCATATCAGAACACCATGTCTGCCAAATATTTCGTAGCGTATGTGTATCAACTCCATTAAACACACACAACACATTACAATTATCGCGAATCACTTTTGGTATTTGTGTGTAGCGTTGAGTGACATAGATTACGTCCGTGTTTTTGTGCCTGCCTCGGGAAAATATTCTAGCAGGATTTTTTTGTTTATCTAACATTACATCGTCGTATACAACTAAATTGTTGATACTTCCATCGAGGTCTTCTACTGATGGTGCCTCGTCAATATCGGTTATAAATTCAATAACATCCTCGCCGGCAATCTCTGAAGCGTTTTCATTAAAATCTTTTAGCACTTCATAGCATCGTTGATCATCTACGCTAGGGGCAATTAAATACAACTTATCCCACTTCATCCATCTCATTATTAAATTGAGCAACAATTGCGTTTTACCGGATCCAGATGGTCCGATTATAATTGCGCGGATAGAGTTTGGTAGCGCTGCATGATGCTTAACTGGTTCTCTTGTTTTAGTCGCTGAAAAATCAATTATATTCATATCTCTATACATAAATTATGGATCTATATTGTGTGAAGTGTAAAAAACGTACTGGCACAGATGACTTGACGACGATTACAACAAAAAATAACCGATCAGCGCTTTCTGATAAATGCGTACAATGTAGTACAAAGAAATTTAGATTTGTTTCTAAACCCAAGGAACCTTTAAAAAAAAACGAGGAGGTGATATCGCTGCCAAATTAGCAAAACTCCCTGGAACCCCATGGGCAAAATACCCCGGAGAAAAACACCTTCCAGGATATAGCTACTGTGGCCCCGGAACACGATTAGATATCAGACTCAATAATCATAACCAACCCAACCCCGGTGAGGAACCAATAAACGCTATTGATAAGGCCTGTCACCTTCATGATGTTGCTTATAAAAGCAGCAATTTGCAACACAGGCATCTAGCAGATGTGAAATTAATTCATGCGTTAAATGCTATTCCTGATAAATCCTTCAAAGAAAAATTGGCTTCATTTTTGATAAAATCGGCTATGAAAAGTAATTGATGTTAGGTGCTGGTAATTAATAACAACATGGAATCTATTTATTATTCTCCAAGAGGATACTGGAGGGGTAAAGCAGCAATCCATAAACTCGCTAGCGCTGCAAAAGTGAAAAAACCCACTGCGGCTCATTGGTTATCCAAACAGGCACTATGGCAAATTTATCTACAACCGCCTAAACAAATTAATGTCTCACATTTTGATGTGACCTTTCCTAATGAAGTTCATCAGGCTGATCTATTATTTTTGCCACATGACCACGGTTGCAAATACGCATTAACCGTAGTTAATATTGCAAGTCGATACAAAGAAGTATGCTTCGTTAAAAACAAAATCGGCCACTGAAGTAGCTTCTGCATTTGAAAAGATTTATCGAAGGGGCCCTCTGCACTGGCCAAATCTATTACAAATTGATCCTGGCAAGGAATTTCAGGGTGCAGTGTTATCTACAATGAAATATCACAATGTCACTATCAGACGGGGGCATACTGCACTGCATCGTGATCAGGCAATTGTAGAACGGTTTAATAAAACCCTTGCTGAGCGGTTATTTGGATATCAATACGCAAAAGAATTCATCCAAGAAAAAAGATCCCGTGAATGGGTTAAAAGGTTACCAGCTGTGATTACTGCACTGAATAACGAGATTACTAGAACAATCAAGATGAAACCTATCAATGCGATTAAAAAGAAGTCAATACCTGAAAAACCACAAAAAGATTTCAAAGAACCAATTCTTGGTAGTAATGTCATTGTGAGGTATTTATATGAACCAGGAGAGCTTGAGGGTGGCAGAAAAAGGGCTACTGATCCTATTTGGAGTGTTACTACACACAAGATATCTAGTATAACACGATCTACGGGTAGACCTCCAGTCTATAAACTGGATTCAACTGCCCCTCAGCGGGGTTTTACTAGACAACAATTACAAGTGATTCCTGACGATACTCAATTGCCACCGCATGGTCTTAACTAGCACCGTTGCGTCTATTGCACTCAAGACAAGTTAACATCACATTATTTCTGACATGACCGAGATTGTTATTTTTTCTGTCAACGGTAAATTGGCGAGGATCTTTATCCGAATACTGCCAACGCATTATACAATTGCAACTCGCGCAGTGATTATTCTGTTGTTTCTTCAAAGTGATTATTAATTCAGCATCAATATCAAATTCTCGTTGTTTTTTTTTTGTCCTGTTGTTTGTAACCGGAGAGTTTTTTATCAATCATTTTAACATCAATATCATCTATTGTGGTGTCATTATCATCGAAAACAATTCTTCGAAGTTGATTTATTTTTCGTACTCTGGATACTGAAAGATAGACTAAATTTGACCATTCGATGCGATTATCCACCATCCAAACAATTGTATCCGATATAGTCAATCCCTGTGAAGAATGTTTTGTTGCTGCGTATCCTAGCGTCCATGGGGATTTATTAGCACGCAATGCATCTTCAACGACATTGATATCAACCAGCACAATATCATTTAATACGAGAATTTGTTTTTCACTTTGTCCTGGAATATCAACTTCAATGTTCTGTTTTCGTGTATCCGAAGGCCTATAACAAAGAGGCACTGGAAGTGTTGCAAATTTTTGTTTATGCAATTCAAATAATTTCATCTGAAGTGTATCCCTGACTATTTTTCTACTTGCAATGATCAAATCATTTGGTCTCCACATTTCCCAGAAATCATTCATTGGAGTTTCCGAAATTATTTCACGGGCTATTTCACACTGGATTCTATCCGGTTGTAATCTAATTAGTTTCTTAAATTCTTTTAATTTTTCATCAAGTGATCTATGATCGGTATCAATTTCTTCATAATAGTCTACAAAACCCTTTAGCCATTCATGTGGGGATGCACCGACAAATGGTGGTGGTTGGCCGTGATCACCGGACATGACGACTTTTGTATTTTATAATAACAACCACTCAAGAAATATTTTTAATACATCTTCTGACACTGTGTCTATTTCATCCCAAATGATAATTTCAGGAATAAATTTCTCTCCCATACGCTCAGGAGTCCATTTATCTCCCTTCCATCGGAAAAAACTATGATAAGTGCAGGCATTTACCCCTCTCTGTATCATTTCTCTTGCAAGTCTGTGAGTCGGTGTTAGTACAATCATGTTTGGATTGGAAACACGAAATAACTCAATTGCACGGGTTGTTTTTCCTGACCCACCACAGCCGTTTAAATAAACTGTTTTATACAGGCATATTGGATCAGAAATCGGTGGTGCATTAGAAAATTCTGAACACTGATTGCTTTCTAAATAATTATTTTCAATGGTAACATCTGCTGATTGAATATAATCATGAATCATTTCTTTCTTAATTCTCCATGACCCCCATTTCTCGTTGCCAGTAGCCTTAAAATCAGCCATTTTGCTGTTTATGTAAAATGAATCAGTGGCAACTCTAACTGCGGTGTTAGGAAATCTATTGATCATTGAAAATAAATTAATAGAAGCATAACCAAGCATAGAAGCTCTCAAATGTGTGTACTGCGGATTGTATCCATCATTGTAAGTAACAATTGTACCCAATTTGGTTCCATCGGACATAAATGCGTCCTTACGATTGACATATAGGCCTTTATTCGTTAAATCCGCGATTACAAAATCGTATTCAGCATTGTCTATAATCAATCGTGAAGAATATCTCGTATTATCATCTTTGCCACCTTGGGTAAATTTACCGATTATTCTTCGTCCAAGATTTTTTGCTTCATTGTTTCTGATTTCAAATAACTGTTTGGAACCAAATCAAGAATTTGTTGTTCATTAAAATCAGGAAACAGTTTTCGCTCTTCGCTAATTATTTTTTCTAGATCAGGTTGTGGTAACCAGACTGATTTCTGTGCTCGATAGGATATAATTGCTTCACTGACAATTAATGATTTTAACATCTTACAATCAAGCATATACCGTAATAACACTATTGGCATCCAGTGTTTTTCAGACATGTGTTTACCAATCCAAAGATAACTACACGGATGAAGTCCTTCAGCCATTTCAAATGATACCACACAAGCGAATCCGGTTAAATCAAAATCAGGCAGTGGTCCATTAATAGCAACACGGGTCATTTCGTGTGTAGGGTGTCCAAATCGTTTGAAATATTTCTCGCATTCTCCATACCCAAGAAAACTTCCTGGATAACACGCAATCATATCAACGGAAATAACGGTATCAGGGTCGTATTTTGTATTCCATAATCCTCCATGGCCGTATTCAAGACAGGATAATTTGACATCTGATAAAAACTCACTTCGTGTTGGTTTCCACGCGTTTTTCTTTCTAGCAAAATGTGCTGCAATTGATGGTACTGTAAAACAGTTTGCTAATAATTGATCGTTGTCTTCCCCGTCCCCAGAAAACTCACTAGCTAGTTGTTTCATTTGATTATGCAGCTCTTCAGTACGGTATAATTCTCCGTTGGGCCTTACAAACTGATCAAATTTGCATTCTTCGTCTGAAGTACTATGAAATAGACACATTGACACGGGATCGTTTTTACTCAAATGGTAAATAGCATCAAATAATTTCTGCTCTGAAAAAAACTCTTCCGTTTGGGATAGATATTTTACGGTTCTATCCCGTGGAAATATTGTTACTGCAGATGACCACGCGTGTTCGTTATGATAAATAATTTCAATTGGGTTTCCTTTTTTTGATTGATATTTCGGTTCTTTTAATACTTCACCGGTGATTGTCCTTACCGATATTGGAAATCTCAATGATGTTTCTAATTTAATTATATCCTGAATTGTTGCCCCATGCTCTTTTACCGTTAATTCCCACTCGGTTATTTTTTTTCGTCTTAGATCAGTTAGTTTATTTCCCCGGGACGCATTTGTGAAGTGTTCCATTATTCGTTCTGCTACACAATTGAGCCCTGTCGAATATTTCATGGGTGCTAGTTTTGCAATATCAGGTTTTTCATTGAGCGGATAGATCCCGTAAACAACTGCACTGCTGTGACAGGATAAGATCTTTCGTAGTAGGGTTTATTAATTCCAGTCAAAATTCCTGGTTTTGAATCCTGATTCACGGTGATAGTTTTTTTGCCCTTGAGAATGGGTTCAAATTTATCCCTAATGATCCATTTTCCATCCTCACGGATAATGAATTTGATTCGGAAAAAATGACTTTTTTCCCCAAGACGTGAAATTATCACTGCTGCTTTTTCATCATTCATGGTAGCGTCAACAACACCATCAATTCGAAATGTTGACCAACAATAAGATGCTCCATCACGCTTGAATTCATTAAAACAGTCTCTGATGGGTTTATCAAGAATTTTATTCTTGGGTGTATTAGAAACTATATCAAGATTGAATTGAGCATCTTTCCATGGTAATTTCTTGTTAGGTTTTTTGGGTCTATCGCGATTAAATTTAGGATTAATTTTCAATAATCTCTTAAACTCCCTCATGTTTCTGTCTACTACACGTTTTTTGGGTCTATCGATATTAAATTTAGGATTAATTTTCAATAATCTCTTAAACTCTTTCATGTTTCCGTCTCTTGGACGTTTGTTAAGTTTTTTTGGGTCTATCGATATTAAATTTAGGATTAATTTTCAATAATCTCTTAAACTCTTTCATGTTTCCGTCTCTTGGACGTTTGTTTCCGTCTCTTGGACGTTTGTTTCCGTCTCTTGGACGTTTTTTTGGGTTTATCGATATTAATTTTCAATAATCTCTTAAACTCCTTCATGTTTCCGTCTATTGGACGTTTTTTGGGCTTATCGATATTAAATTTAGGGTTAATTTTCAATAATCTCTTAAACTCCTTATCAGCATTGAATTTAGCATTTTTCGAAGTCAATCTCTTGAACTCCATCATGCTATAATTAAAACAAGCATTTAAATGAAAGATTTATGTATAATTAATCACTGCAAATGGCTTATGATTGGATCAGTAATTCCGTGTAACAAATCATGCAGAAATGAGTTCTGTGGGTATCATATGCAAAGCTTTCGTCGTTGAAGCCTTGGTCCGTTACCTTGTATTCGATGTGGGGTTGGGGTCAGGGGAAAATCACGATTATCTCTGAATTGCGGTGGTAAGCGATACAGGGAATTGAAGCGTTATTATGATAAAAGAATAAAAAAATGGACAATCAATCAGAAATTTTGACCCTGAAAAAGTCCCTGACACTGACAACGTCCTTGACAAAATCATAAGAACCCCTCAAGACTACATTGAAAGGTTCATTATTGAACCAAACAATGAATTAGACAAACAATAGTATTATGTATACGAATGAACCAAAAATTCAGACAGCATCCCTTGATTACAAATTATGAAGCATCCAATGATGGTGTTGTAAGAAACTGTAGGCTGAAGAAATCAGTTGGTGCTGACAATGGTATGGGGTATTTGGTGTTTACTGTTAGGGAAGGACAAGAAACGAAAACTTATCTCAATCATCGTTTCGTATTTGAATGCTTTCATGGATTGATCGAAGGTGATTCTGTTATCGATCACAAGGATTCTAATCCGAAGAACAATTCTTTATCAAATTTAGAAGCTATCACACAGAGTGAGAATTCCAAACGAGGAAGGACTGGAAAATGCTCAAAAAAAGCGAGATCAGTAAAATCTTTGAATACAACAACTAATGAAGAAAAAGTATTTTCATCTATGAATGAAGCCGGTAAATTTTTCGATATCTGTGGACCCTCAGTACGAAGAGTTGCAGAGGGAATAACCACGACGGCTATTTCAAAAAAGAGCGGGCAAAAAGTTCAATTTAGTTATGTCTAATGCGTCATATTTTTCAATTAGAGATATGTCATGTTATAGAATAATGAATTCTGAAAACATGAATAACATCATAGTTGAAATAGCAAAATTGAAAAATCAGGATATCAAACTATCAGATGGATTAAATCCTGATCAAATTGTGTCTGATTTTCAGGATATAGAATACGGAGTTAACAGCAATAAATATATGCTACCAAAGAAATATGCACTCATAAAAAGAATTCAGAATTCTATTAGAGACTCTCTTTCATTTTCCAGTGACATCAGTGTGTTCGTTCCGTTGTATACTATCGTAGAGGGGATACGAAAAGAATTAGGTAACGAATACGAATTGAAAAAAGAAGTCAACTCTAAAATTAGAAACCTACGAGCATTAATTCAAGAAAATTGATTGCCCGACCCTTATCATTTTTTGATTGTGACCGTAAAATCTCAATGGGATTTTCATATTTTGATTGAAATTATCAAAATCAGTGAATAAAAACTATTTCACACTAAATAAAATTCTAACAGCTTTTCTCTACGGAAAATCCCATGCAAAATCGACTACTTGACCCTACGTGGTTTTTTGATAAAAATCGATGAAAAATGACCAAAAGTCGCTGAAAACAGGCAAAAATTGATGAAAAATGATGAAAATCAATCTTAACAGCTTTTTTTTACGGAAAATCCCATGCAAAACCGACCATTTGACTGTAAAATCTCAACTGAAAAAACCATCAAAATGGTACAAAATGGTACAAAAATAACACAAAATCAGTGAAATCAGTGATAAACAGGCAAAAAAGTAAAAATATTTCAGAGGCACTACAAATAAAATTATTTCAGTAGTAAAAATATTTAAATGGCACTAGATTCTGTTGCAACAATCATGTCTTTACGGAAAATCGACCACTCAACTGAAAAACCATCAAAATCAATCCTAACAGCTTTTCTTTACGGAAAATCCCATGCAAAATCGACTACTTGACCCTACGTGGTTTTTTGATAAAAAATCATCAAAAAATGACTAAAAATCATCGAAAATGACTGAAAATCATCAAAAATTGGCTCAAAATCGATGAAAATCAATCCTAACAGCTTTTCTCTACGGAAAATCCCATGCAAAATCGACTACTTGACCGTAAAATTTCTTTGAGAATAACCACCAAAACTGTCAAAAAATCAGTGAAAAACCACCAAAACTGTCAAAAAATCAGTGAAATCAGTGAATAAAAAAATAAAAATATTTCAAAGCAATAAAAATAAAAATATTTCACAGCAATAAAATATTGGACCGTTAGGGTGGAATCATCGATGGGGAAAATTGTTTCACAATTGAAAAATGGTTTGCGATTTCAAATAATGGTCAATGAAGCATTAACGACCCGATTGGCTCGTGAACGATTAGATGCAATTAAGAGATTTGTACCAATTCGTGACTCTGTCAGGAATAAACTGCAACAACGACAGAGTCTTCAGACTGACTTTGCTGAGGAATCTAAAGAGTTGTTTAAACCAATAACTACAACAACGAAACAGATAGTGTCAACAATCTCTGAACAAGGAAAAAAACAAGAAGAGACTTTTCTCCCTGTGTTAGAAAAAATAGCAAAAAGAACTAAACAAACAAAAAAGTCTTTAGAAACACTTCCAGTAGATATAGTAGCTACTTCACGGCAACAACACAAAAAAGAGCAAGTACTAGAAGAACTAGGTGCTACTGCAAGAAAACAAGAAGAGGAAGAAGACGTTACTATAGAAAACATGTATTCACCGCAAAGTACATTTACATACTATGCATACAGCATAATTAAAAATTTTAAAGATGACAATGATTTAATTAACTTTATCGCGCGGAATTTTTCACTCGATAAAAGAGAAATAGCTGTAAACAAAGGGTATAAAGAGTATATAAAAAACGACGAGAATTGGATAAAAAAAAGTATACCTGGCAAACCGTGGTAGATTTAGAATCACAGAAAGTAACCGCAATGATTTTGAGAGTTTTAAAGACAATGTATTGAGTAAAGTAGAGTATCCAACTGGATTTTTTGGTAAAGAGCAGTCAACTGGAGATGGGTATTTAGGCAGCGGCATAGTTGAAAACACTAGCGTTACTTGTCCTGGTAACATTCTCAGTGATATATCACGGTTCGAAGTTCTCATCGGAGGGAAACGAGCCGGAAATAACTCTCCGGAAATAATTAATGAAGCAGCTGATATCTGTAGACGGTTATTTCAAGGTGGTATCATGGATATCAAAACATATCGAGATTTCATTGACGAGTTAGCAAATGGGTATCATATTGACTGAATTGAAAAATCACTGATTAGATAAATAACAATTGAAAACACTATTGTTTTTATAATAATGATCATACACTACAATCATGATAAACCAACCCTCGTCTATGTAGTTAATTCACGATTGCCTGTTTATAGAGCATACTACGGAGATGGTTTAGGTAATACCATTGCTGGGTTATTTGCAAGAATGGCTCCAAAAGTGATGCCGTTAGCTAAACAATTATCAATGAAAGCCATTGATGTTATTCGTGATAAGGGTATTGGTGCTGTTGGAGATCTTACCGGAAAAGCGTTTTCTGCAGCAAAGGATAAAATAACATCATTAGTGAGACGAAAAAAGAAACCGGTACCATTGCCATCTACAGCAGAAATGCCTGCAAGTGTTAGTAAAATAATAAATAACGCAGTAGATGAAAAACTAGCATCATTGGTGACTCCAAGTGACCAAAATAACATGATAGCAAACATGATAGCAGGAAGTGGCTTTAAAAAACCACGACGAAAACGCTAGCGTTTTTCACGATGAAAATCTTTTTATGATTTCACGATTTAGACTCTGATAAATAGAATAAAATGTTCAAAAGGTCACCTGATCCAGCGTTTGTTATGGATGCCCCAGTTGGCAAGAATGATTCTGTACGCGATTTTCAATTTTATTCTTATCATGCAATACAACCCGATCTCCGATCGCGAATTGAACTTCAAGTTCATGATACCAGTAAATACTTTTTGCCTTGTGAAGCATTTATTGAAGTAGAAGGAGAACTTGTAACAAATGATGCTGTTCATAATGATCCACCATACGACATTAGCCCAACTATCCGAGTTGGTTTTGTCAATAACGGGATCATGGCGTTATTTGAAAGCGCTAAATATCTCATTGATGGAAAGGAAATTGAATCCATTGATCGTGATGTTGATGTGGCCACAACAATCATAGGGTTAGCGAGATATTCTGATAATTATACAAGATCAGCTGGTCCATCTATGATGTTTTCTAAGGATATTACTGATCACCCTGAACACAACCAGTATTCTAGAGTCAAGGCAACACATGCTTCTTCAGTTAATCCAGCACCAGCCGGATATACAAAACCAGCTGGTGATTTTGATGTCATAAATAATATTACTAACTACAACCTAGGGTTTGCAACACGTGCATCAACGTTGCAAGGACAGCGTCGACAGTTTTCATGTGCAATTCCACTGCATCATATATTCGGATTCTGTAGAAACGTCCGAAAAGTTATTTATGGAGCTAAACACACAGTAGCGCTTGTACGAAAGGGTACTGATAATGATGCAATATGGCATGATGCTGGTGTTGCTGATGGTAAAGTCATTTTAACAAAACTAGCATTGTGGATGCCAGTGTTAACTCCATCAATCACAGCAGAAGAAAAATTGATATCATTTATGGACCAAGGAGGAAAATCATTGTTGAGTTGTTTATCAGTGACCACTGATATTAAACTAGATAATGTTGATGATATATTTACTTGGCATCTGGCATCAAAACAAGGTGTTTCAGCTCCACGTCATATATTTGTGGCGTTACAGAATAATGCACGAGTTGGTAATCAACAACGAAGTCATATGATATTTGATCAGTTAGGTGTTAGAGAGGTCTCACTGAGAATAAACGGACAACAGGAACCATCTGAAGATGTACAACTTGATTACGGTCAAAATCATATTGCACGTGTCTATCATAACCTGTTGTCATTTATGGCACGTGATCTAAATGTGGATACTGGTTTGCAAATATCACAATTGGATTTCAAAAGCCTCTATCCGATTTATTACTTTTCATTGGAACATCTTGATTTGATGAGACAATCTGTCGTTGATATACACTTTAGAGCCCGTGTAACCTGTCCTGGTGGTATTGCTAATTATAGAGCGGTTGCTGTCATTCTTAGTGATAAATCAATGTTGTTAGAAGGAGTTGGAGGAAGAATGAGAGTGGTAGATGCCCCAGTAGAAAATCTTTGATTGATTTTCTCGATTTTTCATTGAAATTGTAAACGATTTAGAATCAATCTATTATGTATAATGTCATATAGTGTTATTAGTGTTGCGTTAACTCCTGGTCAAATCAAAAAATTGCAATCAGAATCGGCTAAAAAATGTGGAACCACAATCACGTTGAAACCCAATCAAATGACTGGTGGTGCAAATAAATTATCGCTGACAACTCGTCAAGTAAAACATTTCAATGATGCACTTGTAGCAAAAAAAGGTGTCCAGATTACTCTTTCTGCGGCTGCTATCAAAAATATTATTAAAACAGGCGGTATATTTCCATTGTTAGCTGCAATACCAGCATTGATTGCAGCAGCAGCCCCAGCAGTGGCTAAAGCAGCGGCGGTAGGAGCCGTTGGTACTGCAGCAGGAATGGCGTTGAAAAAGGCAACTGGACAAGGATATAAAAAAAGGGAAAGGGTCTAAGACTACCAGGAACCCCGTATTCATGGTACAGCGGAAAAGGCCTGAGACTAGGACCGGTTTATTAACTCAAAAATCTTCGATGGTTCCCATGTCCAATTTTGATTTAATGGATGCTGCTAAAAAACTAGCGATTAAAAATTTCAGAGGTGTCTTTATGAAGGATCAATTACCACATCAACCAAACAGCGTTGAAACCGGAATCATTAATTTAGATAACAGCACCGGACCTGGTACTCACTGGGTTGCATACGCTATTGATCCACGTGGGATTGTCTATTTTGATTCATATGGATTAGCCCCGCCAAAAGAATTTATGCGTTATATAAAAAAATTTCAATGAAGACTTGGTATTCTACGCTACCAACACAACAAATCAATGACCCACCAATATGCGGCAGCGAAGTATTAAATGTCCTTGATGCTATTTCAGCATCTAGAAAACCACCACACATTGTCGTAAATGAATACACTAGTAATCGCTTTTTAGAGAGAGGTGTATAAAATATCATGATCGATATTTGGGGGAGATCTTTGAAACCCAAACCCGATGACACTGCAACCGGTGATATAAAAAAAAAATTAAAGATGAAGTCGCTGAGACGTTAAATTTAACAAGTGTTGACCCGAATGAAATAGTTGTATTTCAGGACAAACAGGGTAAATTGAAAACCAGTGATGTGTCGTTGGATGATATTTTAGTTAAACAACGACACGCAATCGAGAACACCGTTGCGTTATTTTCGGATCAGGGTAAACTCAAACCGGGTGTACTTTTTTCGACGATTACAGATCGATTTAAAACTCTCAACGATGAATTAAAAAGTTCTGTGTTGGAACTAGCAACACTTCAATCTAAAACCGAAGAACACATAAAACAGTTTACCACATTTCGTAGAAATATCATTGATAAATTTATTGGAACTACATTCAATAAAATTGAACTAAAACTCCCTGATATTAAAAAATCCATCGATGAGACGAAAATCTTCACCGAGGCCATCAAAAATGATTTTTCGAGGATGATAACAATCATTGAAAAAACAAAAATTCCTCATGAGAAAACCAAAAACGTAGTATACACGATCCAACACGGATCATTTGAGTGGACACCTACAAACAACAAATTAGATATCACTGCAACCGTTAAGGGTATTTATCGATTAACAATAGTGAGAACGACTCAATTTAATATTTCATCGTCGAGTTCATCCGGGGTCAATAATACGATTTCAACTATCATCGACAAGGATACAACTGAACAGTTCACGTTAATAGCTACTGATAAAAATTTGGTTAGGGTTTCAACAACATGGTATGTGGAATTCGTAGCGGATTTAAGTTGAAAATTGAAAGGAAATTCCTTCGGATTTCACAATTGAAAACGCTAGCGTTTTTAAAATAAAAAATGATTTCATCATCGCAATATCGTTATGATCGGGTCAGAGAATTTCAAACTAGACTCAAAACCCTGTCTGAGGAGTATGCAATGAAAATTAAAAAATATCGCAGGAGAATTACCGCAATTGATGTTACCGTGTATTCAGTGAGTGGTGTAATCACCGGAGCTGGTATTATACTGTCTTCAGTGACAATGATGGCTCCGATAGCTGTTCCAATTTGCATTTCTGCGGCAACAACAATCGCTGGAATTATTTCAATAATCACAAAAAAAATATCATCATGCAGCCAACGGAAACTACAAGACTACATAATTCAATTTCATGTTGTGTCCACTGCATCCTCATTGATATCGTCATCTCTCGATGATACAATTATATCAGAGAGTGAGTTTTCAGCGATGGTAGATATATATGATTCTGCGATGTCAAAATTAGAAATACAAAAACATGAGTATAATAACAATGACAACACCGATGGAATTGGAGAACACAAACCCGAAAACAAGAATGATCTCAATAACCTCAACGATATCAGATAGTGAGTTCTCAGTGATGGTACGTGTCTATGATTCCGCAATATCAAAATTAGAAATACATCATGAGTATAATAACAATGACAACACTGATGGAATTACTTCAACAAATAGTGGAGAACACGAACCCAGTACAAACCAGCATGATATCAATAACATCAACGAATCCAGAATTCAGTGTGAATTTCCCCTCTCCGGTCCCAGTGAAGGAGATAGCGCTAGCAAAATTACGAGTATACCATAGTTGGCCTAATATCAGATCAAAATCATTTGGTGGTCAACAACCCAATAATTCCCTGGTATTTGCAAAAAAGAATAAAGACGACGGTACCCCAGACTGGAACGTTGTTTCCATACCAACAGGGTCATATCAAATTGAACAAATCAATGCTGAATTGCAACGTAGAATAAAATCGATTACTGGAAAAGAATCAAAAATAGCTATAACAGTTCATGAGCCGACACTATCATCTGCCATTGAAATAAGCACAGAAGGATATGTCGTAGATATATATCAGAGTTCTATTAGAACCGTACTAGGATGGCTTGAAATCCCACCCGGGGGGAAAACCGTTGATTTACCAGAACCACAAAAATCTGATTATGTCACAGACAGGATAAAATCTGATAATCCAATAAAGAGTTATTAAGATCACAAGATTACTATAGATTTTTTTTGGTCTCGAATACCATCTAACTGGAGAGAGAGAGGAAGGGGATAATTTAGAGGGATATCATATTATTGATGGACCTAAAATTATTGAAAATTTCACAGCAATGAATAATGATTTTTCACTGTTGTTAATATCTCTTAAATCCGGCTCTCTCACCCGAGATGAATTTATCAGCGTCGTAGAAACATGCAATAAAATTATCGACGATATGGAAAAATTTAATTTGAAAATGATTCAGGATATATTAGATGATGATAATCCCCTATCGAGAACAACATTTGCAACAGACTATAAAATCCCCGTCAAGGATATTCCAACATTTAAACTACCCGGATATAACGTACCAGAACTAAAAAAACTTCTCAGTGACACCATCGATGTTGGTTTTAAAATAATTCATGATACGTGGAAAAAAACAACATCACAGGAAATAAAAATCCTCAAACATAATAATGACCCAGATGGTGGCGGCAGGCATATTGCTCCGTTCAATGTGAATATTTCATCGGTGATAGCGATCAATTTAGTGTGTGATGTTATCGAAGGAAGTTATCAAATAAATTTAGAACGATCAAATCAAGCTCAGCAGGGATATATTTTGTATTCATTTGCACCAACAGCCCCTCCAGGATTTTTAATAATTGAGTCCCCGGTGAATCCAGTCTATATGCGATGTCATAATAATTCATTAACCAGAATTAATTTCAAACTCACTGACCATTCTAATAATCTGATTGATCTACAAGGTGAGGTTTTACAAATTAGTCTGTTTGTGAAATCCTAAGGATTTTCATCCTAAGGACTGGATCAAATATTCGGTTGAAAATCGAATGGAGGCTTAGTCATTTTTTTGATTTCATTGATTTCATTGATTTTCATTATTATTTTTTGCCTGATTTCATTGATTTTTCATTATTATTTTTTGCCTGATTTCATTGATTTTTTTTATTTTTTTGCCTGATTTCATTGTTTTAAGCCTGATTTCATTGAAAACTTGTTTAAAAATGTTGTCCGGCTCACCCTCTCTACTGCTGGAAATTATTCTAGAAAGTTCAGGCTGACCTAGACTCTAGCTGTAAACACAGGTTAACCTTGGCTTGTTGACCTAATTCCTGACCCTGCTTTACACATTGTCAACAAGCTTCTAAAACTATTGGTTAATTTCAAGGACAACTTTTTATTTTTAGTTCTTGGGGGTAGGAAATATCTAGATCTTTCTTTGAGTACGTGATTTAGTGAAGGTAGACTCTTCCTCTGACCTTCTATCAATTTCTAGAAAATCACGTGATCCCTTGTTTACATTAGAAAACGGGTATTTCAATCATTTTACTGGAAGAGAGATTCAGTAGAAATCTGGGCTTTTATAAAGTTAATAGTTGTGTTTTATGTTTGAGTGTTAATTTTAATTACCTTGTTCTGGACATTGTGTCAATTCATTGAAGCAAGAGGAATTATTTGGAAAAGAACCTGTGTTCATAATTTCATTTGGATCATAATAAAACAAGAACTGCATCACGTGACATTGTCAGCCATTTTGGATTACATCGTCAAGATTCGAAACTGGAACTATTAGAACATTTATTTATCAGGACTCTTGCAATTCTATTAGTGGATTATATTTGTGAATTCTATGTTGGATTAATTTTGGATTTGATTCTCTAAAACCGTAAGTTTATTTATTTTATAAAAATAATTGTACTTAATAAATTCATTGTTCAAGTTATACAAGCATGTTAGTTTTCACTCTTTCTGTGTTGCTGCTTATTCGAGCCTAAGCACGTAATATAGAAATTGGGAGCAATTTGTCCGGATTGAGATTGAGATTGAAATAAATTTGAAGTTAAATTTGAATTTCCCCTAGTTTTCTTTTGAAAATTTTAAATGATTAGTGAGACTGACACGCTTGTATTAAAATGACATCTAAGGTAGAAATATTTCTTTCTAATCCTACCCAGGAGTAATTAGATCTTTTCAAAAAGATGAGTTGGTTCAACTTGCCAGAAAATATGATCTTTCTGAAGTCAAGGCTTCTTTACCGAAACAAGATATCAAAAAGATTTTGGTTCAATATTTGGTAGAAAAGGATATGTTGGAACAAAGTGCTTTGATTTCGGTCAGTAAGTCTACACCATACTCTGACATTAAACTGAAGGAATTAGAATTAAAATTCAAGATGGAATTAGAGTTAAAGAAGCTGGAATTTCAAGAAAGGGAGATTTTGTTTGTTTGTTTGATTAGGATTTTTAACGTAGCTTTAACAATTTTTCAGTCATATCGCTACGATGTCTGCTGTGAGGCAGTTTATAGTGATGTCTAGCACTGAGGCATCATGCCGCAGACATGTAGCATGATGTCCCACCCAGTCACATTATCCTGACACCTAACACTAACCTCTTAATGCTGAGCGTCAAGCGAGGCAGCTGTTAGTACCATTTTTGTAAGTCTTTGGTATGACTCGGCCGGGGATCGAACCCACGACCTCCCGCTTCCGCGGCGAACGCTCTAGCCACTAGGCCACCGGAGTTTTTCAAGAAAGAGAGAAAGAAAAGCAATTACAATACGAAAGAGAGAAGAGAGAAAAGCAATTACAATACGAAAGAGAGGAGAAAGAAAAGCAATTACAATATGAAAGAGAGGAGAAAGAAAGACAAATTAACTACAAAAAGAGCAAATGCGGATTGAGAGAGAGGAGAAAGAAAGACAATTACAATATGAAAAAGAGGAGAGAGAGAGAGAGAGGTGGGGAATTAGAGTTGAAGAGGCTGGAATTTCAAGAAAGACAATTACAATATGATAGAAAGGAGAAAGAAAGGCAAATTGAAATGCAGTAACTTTTGCAAGAAAAAAGGACACGTTATTTCTGATTGCTACAAATTAAAAAATAGGCATCAGAATCAAGACAGAACTGTTCCAAATGCTCTTATTTCCAAGAGGTCAAGGTCACAGTCATGTATTGAAAGCAATACATTTGTTGGGTCTAATAAACCCCGGTCTGATTTTATTATGGAGAATTATGAACCATTCATATCGAAGGGTTCTATATCATTCTTGGGTGATTCGGCCAATCCCACCCCTATTAAAAGTCTAAGGGACACGGGAGCTTCTCAGAGTCTTTTATTGTCAGGAACTTTGCCTTTTTCTGAGAAGTCTTCTTCTAATGAAAGTGTTCTTATTCAGGGAGTAAAGTGCGGCGTTGTTAATGTTCCTCTCTATTGTGTAAATTTGTCATCAAACTTAGTGCCAGGACCTGTGAATATCGGAACAGTCTCGGTTTTACCTGTTGAGGGCATAGATTTATTGCTAGGCAACGACTTAGCTGGATACAGGGTTGTGGTTAATCCACTTGTAACTGACAAGCCTAATTTGGATCAGAAAGTTGATCCAATTGAAAAAGAAATCACTGATATATTTCAATCTTGTACAGTTAACAGAGCTATGGCAAAGAAAGCTCTTGAGAATGAATTTGAAAAGGGCAGTATTCCCTTGGCTGACACATGTATATGTCAGGCTTTTGATGAGGTCACATTTACTTCTTGTTTGGATCACTTAGAAAGTATTGATCATAGTGATCCTCTTTTAACAACTCATTCTCTTTATTCTAATCAGGGTGATGATCTTGAGAATGGTGTTAAAGAAGACAAGGATTCCTTCAACTGACGCTTGTACAGGTCAGGTTTTCGATGAGGTCATTTTTACTCTTGGTTTAGATCAATCAGAAGGTATTGATCATAGTGATCCTCTTTTAACAACTCATTCTCTTAATCAGGGTGATAAACGACAGTCACTTGTCGTCGAACAGGAAAAAGATCCTGAGATCTCCTGTTTGTTTCAAAGGGTCATAAATGAGATTGAAGTCACTGGAGTTCCTGTCTGTTATTTCATTAAAAATGGAATTCTTATGAGAAAATGGAGACCTTCTGCGATACCTGCTGGTGATGAGTGGTAAGTGAACTATCAAAAAGTAGTTCCAAAACCTTACAGACAGGAAATACTTAATCTGGCCCATGAAACGCCTTTGGCTGGTCATTTAGGGATTAATAAAATGTATCACAGGATCTTGACTCACTTCTATTGGCCAAAAATCAAAAGTGATGTTGCCAAATACTGTAGATCTTGTCATACTTGTCAAATGGTAGGAAAAACCAATCAGAAAAAACCTAAGGCTCATCTGCAACCTATTCCTGCCTTTGACGAATCAATTGGTAGAATTATGGCAGATTGTGTAGATCCCATAACTAAGACCAAGTCAAGTAACCAATACCTGTTGGCCATAATGTGTGCGTCAACAAGGTTTTCAGAGGCTGTTCCGTTGAGGAATATAAAATATAAAACAGTAAAAGCTTTGATAAAGTTTTTAACTCAGTTTGGCCTTCCCAAATCTATTTAGTTTGACCAAGGTTCAAACTTTATGTCTGGAATTTTCCAGCAAGTTATGAATGAATTAGGCATTCAGCAATTCAAGTTAAAAATGAAACTATGGTTTGAAAGAACTACAAGGGAGAGAACTTTTGAGTCTGATAATGGAGTTGTGTTACTCTTGTTCATTCTTCTTACTTTTCTTCAAATTAGATATTACTGCCCTTACAAAGTTAAGAAGAAAATGAATTAGTTAAATTATAGTATTAGTGCTCCTGGGATCTAAATAAATTATAGGAGTACCAGTATATTGAAAGAGATAGCCATGTTAAATATGTAATTAATTTAGTAGTACCTGTCCCACTCAGTGAAAAAATATCATCGGATTCTATTGACGTTACGGAGACAAATTGTTGGAATTTAGAAATTATGAAAAATCGAGACCAGAAACTTTCACATTTGCAAGTGCAAGAAAGAAACGAACTGAAAGTTATTATTATATGAGCACTTATGTCCAGATATTCTTACAAGGACAAACAAAAATTTTCATGACGTTGAAATTGGATATTCCAAACAGCATTCATGCAGGATGAGTCCACTCAAACAGGAATACTTGAAAAAGGAAATTCAATATTTGCTGGAGAATGATTTTATCAAGCCCAGTAAAAGTGATTGGAGTTCACTATGCATACTTGTTCCAAAACCAGATAAAACTCTCCGTATGTGCACTGATTAAAGGAAGGTGAACAGAGTGACAAAAACAGATTCATTCAAATTACCAAGAATTGATAATTGTATTGATAAAATTGGGAATGCCAAGTATGCCATCAAATTTTGACCTTCTGAAAGGATTTTGGCAGATTCCACTACGGAAAGAGCAAAGGAAAACTCAACATTGTGACTCCAAATGGACTCTACCAATATAAAGAAAGTCCATTTCAACGTCTCATAAAAATGATCATCACTGGTCTAGAAAATTGTGCCGTCATCATATACAACGACATCTGGAGAGAACATCTGGCAATAATTAGAAAATTCTTTGACAGACTCACTATTGCATATCTGACTGTTAATTTATTTAAAAGTGAGTTCTGCCTTGCTAGAGTGTCTTTCATAGGACATTTTGTGGGACATGGACAAGTTAAAAGGTTGAGGCTATTTCTAGATAATATAATTGCAGACGCTTTTTCCCGTGTATAACAATTTATTATACTGCGTAATTTATACTAGTTCTTTTAACCTCAAATGTAAATTGGTTTGTGATTAAAAGAGAGTTTGATCATATAAACCTTTCTTTTTATTTTATGGGGGAAGGTGTTACGTCTATTGGATTTAAATTATTTTTTTATTGTTAAATCCAAATTTGTCATTTAGGGTTTAATATACATTAATTGGGAAATTATTCTAGAAAGTTCAGGCTGACCTAGACTCTAGCTGTAAATACAAGTTGACCTTGGCTTGTTGACCTAATTCCTGACCCTGCTTTACACATTGTCAACAAGCTTCTAAAACTATTGGTTAATTTCAAGGACAACTTTTTATTTTTAGTTCTTGGGGGTAGGAAATATCTAGATCTTTCTTTGAGTACGTGATTTAGTGAAGGTAGACTCTTCCTCTGACCTTCTATCAATTTCTAGAAAATCACGTGATCCCTTGTTTACATTAGAAAACGGGTATTTCAATCATTTTACTGGAAGAGAGATTCAGTAGAATCTGGGCTTTTATAAAGTTAATAGTTGTGTTTTATGTTTGAGTGTTAATTTTAATTACCTTGTTCTGGACATTGTGTCAATTCATTGAAGCAAGAGGAATTATTTGGAAAAGAACCTGTGTTCATAATTTCATTTGGATCATAATAAAACAAGAACTGCATCACGTGACATTGTCAGCCATTTTGGATTACATCGTCAAGATTCGAACCTGGAACTAATAGAACATTTATTTATCAGGACTCTTGCAATCCCATTAGTGGATTATTTTTGTGAATTCTATATTGGATTAATGTTGGATTTGATTCTTTAAAACCGTAAGTTTATTTATTTTATGAAAATAATTGTACTTAATAAATTCATTGTTCAAGTTATACAAGCATGTTAGTTTTCACTCTTTCTGTGTTGCTGCTTTTTCGAGCCTAAGCACGTAACAACATACTTAAGAGCAACTATGCTGGCTTTTACTTCTATCAATTTACTTTCGATGATAAATAGATTTCCTGAATTTGCGGACAGGGTTGCCACCGATTCATTTTATATAGATGTAAAACATCGAGAAACAGTGGCTAAATTCACAAATTCCCACGAGTGTTGGGTTTCATGGAGAATTAAAAAGGAAAAGCCATGTGATTATTCTAAATCAGCAGATGTTACAATTGAAGATGATTACTTCAGAACTATCTAATGCGCCTTCGATATCCGATCCAATATGTAGATATAAAACCAGTTACTTGAATGGATGTGGTGGGTCAGGGAAGACGACTCGTGGGATCGAATTATTTCGAGGGAAATCAAACATGACTGTGCTAACACCAACATACAAACTTGAAAGAGAGATGAAACAGCGAGGGTTAATGCTTGCACTTATCACAGCTTCTTTCGATGGAAATATGACGAATGGACTCCTGATTAAATGGATGACAAATATATTAATGAAATCATCATTTGGGATGAGATATGCACAGTGTCATTAGATGTATTACAAATGTTTCTCGGGTGGTTATTGCTAGCGAATACAGCTGTAATAATGTGCGGCGATCATGGTCAACCACCACCATTTGTCGGTTTATCCCCACATAAATGGTTGAAGAATTTTGTAGACTATTATGAAGAAATTAATACTGATCATTGATCATTTGATAATGAATTACGCGAGTTTATGAAACTAATCAAATTACAACCGGATAGAATCCAGTGTGAAATAGCGCGAGAAATAATTTCAGAAATATCTTTAGAAATTTTTTTAGTAACGCCCAGTCAATCCCACATGGATTTATAACGTTAATTTGCATGACCCTAGATCAAGATATCGTATCGGGCTTGAAAAAATGGTCGGTTTAAATCGTAAACAATTAGCCAAGTGACTCTGTCTCCGTGGTACCTTATTTGGTGCGAAATCGTTAAGGCTCCATTTGGTAAAAGCAGACTTAAAATTCCATTATTTTTTTTTTCGTTTTTGGAGGAGGCCTTGGTTTGCCAAATGGACACCTCTATAAGTTGTAGGGTTCACCTTCCCTACTATTATCACCAATTGAGATTTTGCTCTGGCAAGTCCCTGCCAAACTACATTGTATACGTTCTCTTGTAATTCATATGTTAATTCTTGAATATTATTTTTAATGGAGTTTTAATATTTCAATAGGTGCTTTCCAACATTCGACACCTAGCCAAGCTGGTTTCTTAAACGACATAGTTATGCCACTTCAATGACTAGAGTCCTACTAATGGTAGGTAGTGAAATGGGGAGACCACAGAGCTCGTTCAATGAAAGCCGAATCGATCTGCAGCCACTTGTGAAGTGACCAAACGCAACTAAAGGCACTTAACTTTATCCCTTCGCCCCAAGTAGAAAAATCTGGCTCTGGCTAATTCATTGGGGTAGCTCCTCCAAGATAATTAGGCCACATTCCTTTGAAAGTTTCAAACGACTTTCAAAGTCGCAGTATTCAGGCAAACGGACAGGGGACAAATATTCGTCTTTCACTTGTTTATTTCGATGAGGGTAAGATGCAATCCACATGATTGTTCTCAGGGTTGGATGGACATCCATAGCGTCGTAGACGCATAGTTTCACGTGGAGGTTGACATCCACCATGAAAACCAGTAAAAGTCCAGGATAACGAGTGACATGACTTTTGCATCCATCAGCTATGACACGCATAACATCACTTTCCATGGTAGGTATGGTATTAGTGATAGTAATAGTCATAGCAAAGTTCCCATGATGTTGTAACAAGATAACGGGGTGTGATATAATATAATTTTTAATCATGAATGACTTGAAATGAGCAATTTAAACTATGAATACGTGCGTGTATATGTAATCCAAATATTGGATGATTAATGTAATAACACACAAATGTAATGAAGGAAAATACAAACAAATTATTCTACAAATCACAAACACAAGGCGTGAACGATCCACAGTGACTAAACAATGGAAAGATGGATATAGTTTACTCAGCTAGCAAACAAATGTAGAAGTTTACTCATGTAAAATGAATTCACTCATAGTGAAATTATGCAAATGAAAAAAGACAGATATATGACTTATCTTTACAGTCCCAAAAATACATTGGGTTTTAATAACCCCAAATATTAGCCCACGGCTAAAAGATTACTTGCATGGAGATAAACTCCGTTGTTAGAACACTTTATTTTAGCCCCATGACTGCTAAAGTTCAGCTTTACACTGTGAATAATTTCTGTGGTTGGCTTGACACGTAGACATCGATCACTCCAATAATTGAAACACTCGGATCCCTCTAGCCACACTGGACTACCCTGACAGCTCTACACTATCCAGATGATCCGGACACTAGATTCTAGACATCATGGGACACCCAGATACTATACACGGTAAGTTATGCAAATATTATTAACGGCACAATAATTGCAAAACAAGTTCAGAAATATCTAACCCTGCTTGATAAGAATCCTACTTTACTAAACATTTCTTAAAAACGTAGCCTTATATTATTACCATAAATCATTCGCTAAGTCGTAAAGAAGAAAGCTACAAAATATGCAACAAATTGACGTGATAGTTCAATAGTGTTTTATTATTTACGAGAAATGATAAGCTTACATACCTCTACAGCTGGAGATGTGCGAGACCTTATAGTAGACCGCTGACTGACAAGACGTTCCGTAATGTAAAGAGTTTTACATGCGTTGAGGTATTTATACACAGATATTGTCTGTGCATTGAAGGCATTCGGTTCATCTCATCAGAAGCACTTCGCACGTACGGCATAGGATAGGCCGAACTCACTATTTTGAAATACGATACAATATACATTATTCACCCTCTGGTGTCGTTGTACGCCAAAGACGAAACTCTAGTACACGAATTTAATATTTCAAGGTGCTGTATTTAGCTAAGACATTTTGCAACTTTTGCATTACATATCCCTGCTTGCTAAACATGAAAACATGAGTTCTGTTTTTCTTCATCATTTGCCTCAGTTAGATTGTTGAATAGTTGTCCAGGCACTTTTATATTCTGCTGTGTCGTTCTTGTCGGCATACGTTCGTCCCATCAAGATGGCATGGGCTAGACACATCTTGTCTTGAGGTTTGTTAATTTAGGTGCTGCGACGACCGTCCACCCATAACACCTTTTTGCGTCTGGTTCCTTCGGGAAGAGTCATACGGGTCATGAACATTGTCGCTTATCCATCAGTGATCTGAAACTTGTCGTTTTGATTCTTGCACGTGTTGAATCTTATTGAAGAATTCGGAAGGTATCAATTCTGTTGGACTGCTTACTCGATCTAAACATGCGATTTAAAATTGTTGTGATGAATGGAAAGTCTCAACAATCATCTTCGTTTGGTTTCAAATTGCCGTTTCAATGTGTTTAACATAAAACCATACACATCGATGATGAACTTTTGCGCATTCAGTACGGTGGACTCGAAATTTTAAGTGTAAGTATAAGCTATAGTTCTATTTTTTCTTGAGGAGCGCTTTTCCTTCGCTCGAATGTGATAGTAGTTTTGAGGGTTTACTAGTGGTAGTGGTAGACTTTAGTTGGGTATAGATTTTATGGGTCTGGATTCGGGTTCACACATGTCATCTTCAAAATCGCTGACATGAATTTGAGCCAAGACCTCAGCTACTTTACGATCTGACTGGTCAAGTTTCTGTCACTTACTTTCGTCTCCTTTCTCCACGCAATGATGCGATTGTTTCATCTTGAATACAAAATGTCTTATGACCACATTTTAAACTATATAGGTCCCTTATCAATGTTAAACCAGTGTCGTCCTTATATACAGGATTATTGTCTTCCATGCCAGTATTAATTTAATTCTCAAATCGACCAGAAAGGTGAATGAGCCCACACAGATCGAACTTCTGATCAGAGCTTTGCGAGGTGTCATAATACGAAAGTTCTCTTCAGACACGCCGACGGATTACGCACCCTCCTTTCGAGATCAAAGTCAAGATACTTTATATATCTATCAGAATAAAGGGCATTGGGCTACATAAATCCAGACCGTCAAAAAAGCAAGACAGGTGTCAAAAGAGACAAAGGTCCAGATACATGTTATTATTGAGAAGAGAAATGGCATTGGTTTTCACACTGCCTAAAAACCAACATGAGCATGAGGAAGATAGGGGTTCCAAACAGGAAGAGGTACCCTTCTAAAATGGAAAAATCCCGACATGTCCAAAAAGAGAAGAAAAGAAGACGAGAAGAACATGGTGGAACAACCTGTGAAAATGAAGAAATATATGAACTTTTTAAAGTTGCGTTGTGATATTGGATTTTAACATTTGTATCAGAATAGACCAGAATGAAAACGCAAGTGTCTGTTGGTCTTGAAGTTTTTAGAATAAGGACCCTCACTAACGCATTTACACACGTTCATTATGGGGCAAAAAGGGATATTGAATTTTAATTGATTTTGGCAATTGAATTACTATAAGTTTTCGAGAGAATTGGGTGCCCCTGAAAAGGACCCGTTGTGTGTTTGTTTGTTTTTTTGTTATTAAAATAACTGAGGAACGCGATGTAATCAGCTTTTAACTGCCTTAAGCCTTTGACACGACCAAGGCCTACTTCTGAACTTGCTCCTCCTGTCGATGATTTGGTAGAAATCACTAGGGTAAATATCTCAGGTATAGTAACGTGGTTGAGCCGTTTGGCTCCGAAAGGTCGTTTTCTCTTGAATCGTATTAAAGAAGTCAGATACATTTGTTTCAGACACCTTAACTGTGCCACAAAAGATCCACGAGTACCATCATCGTTTGACTTTCATGTTCTCCTTCTCTCCTAAGCCTCGTTTCTTCTCTGCTGTTCCTTATTCCTGTCGTTTCCTTATCCTTGCCTCTTCTTCTGGCTATTGCTGTTGAATGAGAGAAGCTTGTTCAACTTCTTTTTGGTGCGGTAAAAATTTCCCAAATTCTTCTTTCTGTGTCTATTTGAAAGTCTCGACGTGTGTGTGGTAAAGAAGGGGAAGGTGGCGAAGGTGCTGGTTTCAACAAATTCAACAAGGAGAGAAAATCTACTAAATACCAATTAAAATTGGTCACCTCTGGAAGTAGGCCGTGTTGATTTGGTAGCCGCTACTATACCATCGCTTCTTGTCTCCACAGCCGGTGCACCCCAATTGATTGTCTTCTTAGTTTCCGTCATGTTTCAAACCTCTGTCGCTTTGATTCACTGCCCACAGATGCTAACACTTCTAAAAGTTAATGTGACGTCACAGGCAGCTCTCTTCAGATTAGAACGCAGACTCCAATATGTGACTGAATTTAGTAACTCATGCTAGGATTGGCGAGAAAAGTAAACCTCAATCCATTTCGATCAGCTCTTCCACTACAAATTACACCAGTTCACTTTTTTCCCTTCACATGTTCGCTTCACAAGATGTGGACTAACGTTGAACCATCTACCCTCGTATCGCTGATGCTGTACCGCTTGAACTTACCCATGTATGTCAATTCATCAAGTACAAGCATCAAGATCATCGATACGAGCGTTTTGAAAAGAAGGATATATGTGGAGAGACAAGGTTGTCTGAAGAGAGTCATCATCTACGGTCCAGAAGTCAGAAAGTTTGAGAAGGAAAAGATGAATAATGCAATGTCCTCTGTTTTAATGGAATGGTGTTAACAAAACCACAAATGTCCTTTTCAGGGCCACTCCACTGTCCCATAAATATTTGTTTTCTTGCCTAAAATGTTTTAGCCGATTTCATATTTGCTTCCAAAAACATTAAATCTCTTAATCAAAATATGTTTAGTCCATTTTATATTTTAGGTGTGATAGATTGATGTTCATCAATCATTGTATATGCGTTATATATGTCTATATCTATATCTTTACTGCATTTGTCTCTACATATAATAGCGTTTATTCAGGTCAGACCCTTGCAACATTGTTGCCAATGTCCAGTAACGTGATGTCATCCACCTGTTCCATTCATATTGTCCCTATACAAAACCCAACCTTTTGTCATGTCGCTATAGTGGACCTGGGTGATTTTAAAAATGTCGCTATAGTGGCATAGGGGTGTATATGTGTGTTGTTTTGCGAATTCTGAATGTCGCTAAAGTGGCACCATTCACTTCTGATATCGATTATAAAATTATGGACGTATCCTTTTATATTGCTTACAGAATTTGATTGGTATTCCCTGCATTTTTTTTACAGTAAATATTGAGTCGGTTTTAATCCCGTTCCGCGTAAAACATCAGACTGTTTAAATTACCACTTTTCTACCTATTGGCAAGGTTATATTACTCTAGAATAAGGCAAATATCGGTGCTTGTCCAGTCCAGGGAACGAGAGGCGTTTCCTGAAACTTCTTTCCCCTTTTACATTAACAATGTTAGGTAAAACAAGAGAAATATAGATTTAAAACCAATTTGTTTAAAGGGAAATGTGCTTACAGGGTTATGTAACGGATGCAAATAGACTCATACGTTTAATTGTTCCCATCAGCCGGATTGATAATGTTAGTTAAACATAATGCTGGTAATATGCCATACCTCAATTTCGTTCTTTTTTTATCACCACTGATATAATGCCTACATCATCATCATCATCATCATCATCATCAGTCTCTTGACCTAGTGTGGCTGTTGAGGCACTGTGCTGCTGAACATCTGACCAGTTCCCTCCACTTGTCTCGATCATGTGCCAATGCCTGTGTCTCTGCAAAACTTGTCCTGGTTCATTCTGTGATGATGTCAGTCCACTTTTTTCTATGTCTACCTCTCCTTCTGCCACCTAGGACACTACCCTGCAGTAATGTTGTGGATAGACTGTTGGCTCTAGTGACATGGCCATACCATTTCAACTTTCTCTTTTTGACAGCTGCGAAGAGGTCTTCATAATGACCTATTTTGGGTCTGATGATGTTACGCCCTTCTTCATGTCTGATGTTGTCCATGCAACTGATGCCATATATGGTTATGTAGGATCTCATTTCAAGTGCCTGGATTCTTCGTTGTAATTCTACTGGCCTCACATAATGCCTACATATTTTCACTAATACATGTTTCTTGCTGAAACTAGACCTGCTTCTTGAAACTTCTTATGGATTTTCTAGAATAAAATAATACAGAAATTTTGCTCTAATTCTTGTTGTTATTGATTGTGCACAATTTTTCATCAAATTCGTCGAAAAAGAAAGACGCTGGTGTTATCAGAAAATAAGTCTGACTCTTCGGTCAGACAGCCTAAGAAGATGACGGTGGTGCTTTTCAGAGCGATCGGATAAACAAAATACGCTTGGAAGATATGAATGTAAGCAGCTATTATTGGCTCAAAATTTAATACCGTACAAATGTGGCATATTATTATTTAAGATCAGAAAGTGATACTTGAAGATCTAAATATTTCCTAATGAGTGATATATTATTCACATTCCAAATTTTAAGTGGTACAATGAACTCTTTTGAAAAAAAAATGGATCTTCTGTTTTTTCGATGCCTAAAGAAAACGTGAAATCGTGCTTTTTATATCACTCCCTCGTTCTGCATATAGACAATCATGTTCAATATTTGTCATTTTAAAACAAATTTCGAGAAGCCTCATTCATGCGACATAACTAGCAGCTACAAAAATAATTTCCCAGCAGTGGCTAATTATTTATTGATAAGTAATGAAATATCATTACTTTTATTTAAGAAGCGATGAGACCGCCAATTTTTTCTCGTCAATGAATGTTGGCGTTAACCTAAACTATACAATATAAGTTAACCTAGATTTGAGGACAAAGTGATCGTCAAGTCGAGCTTCCTCTAATACAGCCTACACAAAAACAATTTAAAGTATTTCTGACTCCTTCATTAGTCTGTGAGAAATTGGTTTGTCCTTCTAATTTCCGTATACCCGCCTTTATGCCTTCTGTAATAATTATTCCTGTGCATATTATCATCTTTCTGATTTTATTTATTTGTATTATTTTTATATGGTTTGATTTTGCTGTGAATATACGCGTGTGCGTGTGTGCACAGATAATGAAACTTTCACTGATATTATTTCATCTTGTAGCAAATGAATCCGGGGTTGTCCGTGAAAGATTCCCATGTTGGTGATAATGTCATATATCCATAAACTGTTTTCAAATTCGGGATATATGAATATGGTTCAAGCTCGGGAATGCTGACCTATGCGATTAACTATGACCCAGATAGACCTAGTTTTTCTACGGCAATCATTTATTGGTGTGGTCCGTCTCAGAATTAACATCATTTGACAATCCCTTTAGTTACAAAACTTTAAAGGATTTTATGTATGTTTGTATTCCCCCTTAGTAGGTGTGTGTGTGTTCGTTTTATTTTATTTGAATTTCATTTTTAATAATTTTTTACTTGAGGTTTCTACACCGCCCTAACTAGTGTCTTACTACTCCTTAATCCAGACTGGTTTTGGAGTTATTTGTTATCAATGACCCTTGCCAAGGGATATATGGTGTCCGATGTATGCCATATGTTTGTTGCTATATGCTTATGCACTGTGTTGTTCTGTGCGGACTGGCTCGTATGATCAAATTCTCATTGGCAATCATTTATTGGTGTGGTCCGTCTCAGAATTTCATCATTTGACGGACCCCTTAGTTCCGAAAGATAAATGATTTTATGACTGTTTGTTTTCCACCATAGTATGTATGTGTTTAGTTTATTAGCTATTTCATCCTTATGAAATTTTGGTATAGGGTTTTTACACCTCCTTAACTAGTGTGCAACTGCTCCTCAACCTTGGCTGGTGTTGGAATAATTTGAATAAATGATCCTGGCCAATGGATCAGTTGTGTGCAATGAATGCTATGTGTGTGTTGCTATATTGTATTTTACGTTACCCTTTGTATTATTGGGGGAGGCTCCGAATGGATCACTGCCATCTCACCTCTGTCTGCGTGAGTTCGAGTCTCAGATTTGGCCAATGTGGGTATGTGAGAAAGATTGCCAGTAGCTTCTCGTGGGTCGGTGGTTCTTAACGGGGGGTTTTCCCGGGTTCTTCCTTCACCATTAATTTTGGCCGTCATATATAGCCAATAGTGTGTGGAAAAATGGAATTAAAATGCTACAACAACAACAGCAACTCTTTGTATATTTGTTTGGACTGGCCTTGTAGAGGTCAGATTTTTTAAAGTTATTATTTAATTGTAAATAAATTATTTACGGAAACAATTTAGTGTATTATATGATTAGTATTCGGTTATAATATGCAGAATACACACATAGCAGCAGAGAGGGTGAACAGACCACGTTTTCAAGCAAAAATAAGGCTTCCAGATCATGTTTTCGAACAAAATATGGCCTATAGATAACGTTTTCGAACAAAATATCAGGTTTCCAACAAATCTCATTTAACCAAAAAAAAGTCTCCATTTTTGCAAAAACGGAGATTTTACGATTTTTTAATCAATTTTGCTCGCAACGATGTGGTCATCCACCCTCTCTGCTGCTAAAGTTTTCAGTTCTGGGTTAATAATTCTTTTACGATTTCAACCGAATATTTGATCCAGTCCGATACGATATCGTGTCCGAGGATCATGTAGATTTATTGTTGCGAATCCGTGCGGAGTCGACTGAGCATGACTAAAGAAATCTCGAAATTGATTGAAGTCCATATCAGAGCACCATGTCTGCCAAATATTTCTAAGAGTATGAGTATCAACTCCGTTGAATACAGAAAGAATATTGCAGTTATCTCTGATGACTTTTGGAACCTGAGTGTAGCGTTGAGTGACATATATCACGTCAGTGTTTTTGTGACGCCCACGGGAAAATATTCTAGCAGGATTTTTTTGTTTATCCAACATTATATCGTCGTATACGACTAAATTGTTAATATCTCCATCAATATCATCAATACTCGGTGCTTCATCGATATCGGTTATAAAATCAATGGCGTTCTCACCCTTAATTTCTGATGCATTCTCGTTAAAATCCTTTAACACTTCATAACATCGTTGATCATCTACGCTAGGGGCAATTAAATACAACTTATCCCACTTCATCCATCTCATTATTAAATTGAGCAACAATTGCGTTTTACCGGATCCAGATGGCCCGATTATAATCATCCGGATAGAGTTTGGTAGCGCTGCATGATGCTTAATTGGTTCTCTTGTTTTAGTCGCTGAAAAATCAATTATATCCATATTTCTATACATAAATTATGGATCTATATTGTGTGAAGTGTAAAACGCGTACTGGCACAGATGACTTGACGACGATTACAACTAAAAATAACCGATCAGCGCTTTCTGGTAAATGCGTGCAATGTGGTACAAAGAAATTTAGATTTGTGTCTATGAGATCTGATTTTAAAAAAAACGAGGAGGTGATATCGCAGCCAAATTGGCAAAGCTCCCTGGAACCCCATGGGCAAAGTATCCAGGAGAAAAACACCTTCCAGGATATAGCTACTGTGGACCGGGAACACGATTAGATATCAGACTTGATGATCAAAATCAACCTCGACGTGGTGAAGAACCAATAAACGCCATTGATAAGGCCTGTCATCTTCATGATGTTGCTTATAAAAGCAGCAACCTGCAACACAGGCATCTAGCAGATGTGAAATTAATTCATGCGTTAAATGCTATTCCTGATAAATCCTTCAAAGAAAAATTGTCTTCATTTTTGATAAAATCGGCTATGAAAAGTAAATTGATGCTAGGTGCTGGTAATTAATAATATGGAATCAATTTATTATTCCCCAAGAGGATACTGGAGGGGTAAATCAGCAGTCCATAAACTCGCTAGTGCTGCAAAAGTGAAAAAAACCACTGCGGCTAATTGGTTATCCAAACAGGCACTATGGCAAATTTATCTACCACCGCCTAAACAAATTCAATTCTCGCATTTTGATGTGACCGCTCCTAATGAAGTTCATCAGGCTGATATATTATTTCTGCCACATGATCGTGGTTACAAATATGCGCTAACCGTAGTTGATATTGCAAGTCGATACAAAGAAGCAGAACCGTTAAAAACAAAATCAGCCACTGAAGTCGCTTCTGCATTTGAAAAGATTTATCGACGAGGTCCTCTGCACTGGCCAAATCTATTGCAGGTTGATCCTGGCAAGGAATTTCAGGGTGCAGTGTTATCTACAATGAAACATCATAATGTCACCATACGACGAGGGCATACTGCGCTACATCGCGATCAGGCCATTGTAGAACGATTTAATCGGACGATTGCTGAGCGGTTATTTGGATATCAATACGCAAAAGAATTCATTCAAGAAAAGCGATCCCGTGAATGGGTTAAAAGATTACCATCTGTGATTACTGCACTGAATAACGAGATTACTAGAACAATCAACATGAAACCTATCAACGCGATTAAAAAGAAGTCAATACCCGAACAACCACAAAAAGATTTCCCTAGAAACGCTAGCGTTTCCCAACCAATTCTTGGTAGTAATGTCATTGTGAGGTACTTATACGAACCAGGAGAGCTTGAAGGGGGTAGAAAAAGGGCTACTGATCCTATTTGGAGCGTCACTACGCATAAGATATCTAGTATAACACGATCAACTGGTAGACCTCCAGTCTATAAACTGGATTCAACTGCCCCTCAGCGGGGTTTTACTCGACAACAACTACAAGTGATTCCCGAGGATACTCAATTGCCAACGCATGGTCTTAACTAGCACCGTTGCGTCTATTGCACTCAAGACAAGTCAACATCACATTATTTCTGACATGACCGAGACTGTTATTTTTTCTGTCTACGGTGAATTGGCGAGGATCCTTATCCGAATACTGCCAACGCATTATACAATTGCAACTCGCGCAGTGATTATTCTGTTGTTTCTTCAAAGTGATTATTAGTTCAGCATCAATATCAAATTCTCGTTGTTTTTTTTTGTCCTGTTGTTTGTAACCGGAGAGTTTTTTTATTAATGATGCTAACATCAATATCACTTATTGTTGTGTCATTATCATCGAAAACAACTCTTCGAAGTTGATTTATTTTTCGTACTCTGGATACTGCGAGATAGACTAAATTCGACCATTCGATGTGATTATCCACCATCCAAACAATTGTATTCGATATAGTCAATCCCTGTGAAGAGTGTATTGTTGCTGCGTATCCTAGCGTCCACGGGGATTTATTAGCACGCAATGCATCTTCAACGACATTGATATCAACCAGCACAATATCATTTAATACGAGAATTTGTTTTTCACTCTGTCCTGGAATATCAACTTCAATATTCTGTTTTCGTGTATCCGATGGCCTATAACAAAGGGGTACTGGAAGCGTTGCAAATTTTTCTTTATGCAATTCAAATAACTTCATCTGAAGTGTATCCCTGACTATTTTTCTACTTGCAATGATCAAATCGTTTGGTCTCCACGCTTCCCAGAAATCATTCATTGGGGTTTCTGAAATCACTTCACGCGCTATTTCGCATTGGATTCTATCCGGTTGTAATCTAATTAGCGCTTTGAACTCGCGTAATCGTTCATCAAGTGATCTATAATCAGTGGTGATTTCTTCATAGTAGTCTACAAAACCCTTGACGACTTTTGTGTTTTTGTTTAACAACCACTCAAGAAATGTTTTTAATACATCTAATGACACTGTGCATATTTCATCCCAAATTATGATTTCAGGAATGAATTTATCACCCATGCGCTCAGGAGTCCATTTGTCACCTTTCCATCGAAAGAAGCTGTGATAAGTGCAAGCATTTACCCCTCGTTGTATCATCTCTCTGGCGAGTCTGTGAGTCGGTGTTAGCACAATCATGTTAGAAACGCTAGCGTTTCCACGACGAAATAATTCAATTGCACGAGTTGTCTTTCCTGACCCACCACAACCGTTTAAATAAACTGTCTTATATCTACATACTGGATCAGATACCGGTGGTGCATTAGAAAATTCTGATTGAATTTCAATACGGTTACAACAAAGATATTTATCATCCATGGCAACGTCTGCGGATTCACAATACTCATGTAGCATCTCCTTTTTAAATCGCCAACACCCCCAATTTTCTTCGGGATCTGTGAATGCTGCTACAGCTGATTTGTACTTATTATGTATATATATCGAATCAGTGGCTACTCTAACCGCGGTATTAGGAAATCTATTTATCATCGAAAATAGATTAATGCAAGCATAGGCTAGCATTGAACTTCTCAAATGTGTGTACTGGGAATTATATCCATCACAGTAGGTAACAACCGTACCTAATTTCTCACCATTGGATAGAAAAGCATCCTTACGGGATACAAGTTTTCCCTGTTTCATTAAATCCGTTACAATAAAATCGTATTCAGCGACATCTATGATCAACCGCGAAGAATATTTTGCGTTATCGTATCGTCCACCCTGGGTAAATTTACCGATTATTCTTCTTCCGAGATCTTTTGCTTGTTCTTTTTTAATTTCAAATAACTTCTTAGACCAATTTATGATTTCTTCTTCACTGAAATCTGGAAACTGTTTTCGTAGTTCGTTGATTATTCTATCTAGATCTGGTTGTGGTAGCTAAACTTCTTTCTGAGCTCGATAGCATATAATAGCCTCGGAAACAATCAACGATATTAGCATACCACAATCAATCATATATCTCAATAGCACTATTGGCATCCAGTGTTTTTCAGATAGGTGTCTACCAAGCCAAAGATAGCTACACGGATGTAACCCTGTAGCTAATTCGAATGATATCACACGAGCGAATCCGGTTAAATCAAAATCAGGCAATGGTCCATTAATCGCAACACGAGTCATTTCATGCGTGGGGTGTCCAAATCGTTTGAAGTACTCAGCGCATTCCCCATACCCGAGAAAACTTCCGGGATAACACGCGGATATATCAATTGAAATCATACCATCACGTGAGTATTTCGTATTCCACAGTCCTCCATGACCAAATTCGACGCAACTCAATTTAACATCCTCGAGAAAATCATTTCGTGTTGGACGCCATGAGTTTTTTTCTCTTGCGAAGTGAGCTACCACTGATGGAATAGTAAAACTATCCATGAGTAGTTTTTCATGGGAATTCTCCGGTGAAAAATCACTAGCGATTTTTCTCATTCTGTTATCTAATTCTTCAATGCGATATAATTCACCATTTGGTTTTACAAATTGATCGAATTCTTCATCACTTCTAAGTAACCACACTGACACAGGATCATCCTTACACAACGCATGAATAGCATCGAATAATTTCTCTTCATAGAAAACATCCCCGACGAACTCCTTAGGGATATATTTCACGGTTCTATCTCGTGGAAATATTGTTACCGCAGGTGTCCACGCGTGTTTGTTATGATCAATAATCTGTATTGGGGCTCCTCGTGATTGATATTTCGGTTCGTATAATACTTCTCCGGTTATTGTTGTTACTGATATTGGGAATGTTAATGATGTTTCTAATTTAGCTATATCAGAAATCTTTGCACCATGCTGTTTCACTGTCAGTTCCCACTCGGTTATTTTCCTACGTCGCAGATCAGTTAGTTTATTTCCTCGGGATGCATTTGTGAAGTGTTCTATTATTCGTTCTGCTACACAATTAAGCCCTGACGAATATTTCATAGGAGCTAGTTTTGCGATATCGGGTTTATCATTTAACGGATATATCCCATAAACCATTGCTGTTACGGGATAAGATCTTTCGTAGTATGGTTTGTCAATGCCGGTTAGAATCCCTGGTTCGGAATCTCTACTCACAATGACAGCTTTTTTATTCTTGAGGATTGGTTCAAATTTATCCTTAATAATCCATTTGCCATCGACTTCGATAATGAATTTGATTCGGAAAAAATGTCTTTTTTCCCCAACACGTGAAATTATCACTGCTGCTTTTTCATCATTCATGTTAGCGTCAACAACACCATCAATTCGAAATGTTGACCAACAATAAGATGCTCCATCACGCTTGAATTCATTAAAACAGTCTCTGATTTTACTAATCATGGCTTTATCAAGAATTGTATTCTTTGGTGTATTAGAAACTATATCGAGATTGAATTGAGCATCTTTCCAGGGTAATCTCTTGGACGTTTTTTTTGGTTTATCGAGATTAAATCTAGGACTAATTTTTAATAATCTCTTAAACTCTTTCATGTTTCCGTCTATTGGACGTTTTTTGGGTTTATCGAGATTAAATCTAGGATTGATTTTGTTACGTTTTTTGGGTCTATCGAGATTAAATCTAGGATTGATTTTTAATAATCTCTTAAACTCTTTCATGTTTCCGTCTATTGGACGTTTGTTACGTTTTTTGGGTCTATCGAGATTAAATCTAGGACTAATTTTTAATAATCTCTTAAACTCTTTCATGTTTCCGTCTATTGGACGTTTTTTGGGTCTATCGAGATTAAATCTAGGATTGATTTTTAATAATCTCTTAAACTCCTTATCAACATTTTTCGAAGGCGTTCTCCTTAATTCCCTCATGCTATAATTAAAACAAGCATTTAAATGAAAGATTTTTATATAATGAATCACTGCAAGTGGCTTATGATTGGATCAGTAACCCCGTGTAACAAATCATGCAGAAATGAGTTTTGTGGGTATCATATGCAAAGCTATCGTCGTGGAAGCCTTGGTCCGTTACCTTGTATTCTATGTGGAGTTGGGGTCAGGGGAAAATCTCAGTTGTGTCTAAATTGCGGTGGTAAGCGATACAGGGAATTGAAGCGTTATTATGATAAAAGAATAAAAAATGGACAATCAATCAGAAATTATGACCCTGACGCTGACAAAGTCAATATTCTTGACGCTGACAAAGTCAGTATTCTTGACGCTGACAAAGTCAGTATCAAGGATAAAATCATAAGAACTCCTCAAGACTACATCGAAAGATTTACCATTAAACCAAACAATGAATTAGACAAACAATAGTATTATGTATACGAATGAACCAAGAATTCAGACAACACCCTGTGATCACAAATTATGAAGCATCCAGTGATGGTGTTGTAAGAAATCGTAGACTGAAGAAACCAGTTGGTGCTGACAATGGTATGGGGTATTTGGTGTTCACTGTTGGGAAGAAGAGATATCTCAATCATCGTTTCGCATTTGAGTGTTTTTATGGATTGATCCAGGATGATTTTGTTATTGATCATATCGATTCTAATCCAAAGAACAATTCTTTATCAAATCTGCAGGCTATCACACAAAGTGAAAATTCCGAACGAGGGGGGACTGGGAAATACTCGAAAAAAGCGAGACCAGTAAAATCTTTGAATACGATAACTAACGAAGAAAAAATATTTCAATCAATGAATGAAGCCGGTAGGCACTTCGATATTTGTGGATCCTCAGTACGAAGAGTTGCAGAGGGGATAACCAAAACGGCGATTTCAAAAAAGACAGGACAGAAAATTCGATTTAGTTACGTCTAATGCGTCATATTTTTCATTTAGAAATATATCATTATTATAGAATAATGAATTCTGAAAACATGAATAGCATTTTATCCGAGATTTCAAAATTGAAAAGTTGGGATATTGAACTATCAGATGGGTTAAATCCTGATCAAATCATGTCTGATTTTCAGGATATAGAATACGGAGTTAACAACAATAAATATATGCTACCAAAGAAGTATGCGCTCATCAAAAGAATTCAGAATTCTATTAAGGACTCTCTCGCATTTTCCAGTGACGTAAGTGTGTTCGCTCCGTTGTATACCATCGTAGAACGAATACGAAAAGAATTGGGGTACGAATACGAATTGAAAAAGGAGGTTAATTCTAAAGTTAGAAACCTACGGGCGTTAATTCAAGAAAATGAACAATTTTGATTGACCAACCATTTATCATTATTTGATTGTGACCGTCCCTCATAGAGATTTTAATTTTTTTTTAGCATTTTTTGATTAAAACTGTTGAAATCAGTGAATAAAAAATTGATGGCTGGTTCGGATTGATCAAAAATAGAATGGCGAAACTATCAGTATTATATAATATTATATACAATTATGATACTTTCGCCATCGATGAACGAAGCCGTTATAGGATGAAATAACACTTCCATGACCATCCGATGGTGTTAGGTCGGGATTGAAAAATTGTTTTGCAATTGAAAAATTGTTTCTGATTTCAAATAATGGTCAATGAAGCATTAACAACCCGATTGGCTCGTGAACGACTGGATGCAATCAGGAGATTTGTACCAATTCGTGACTCTGTACGGAATAAACTACAACAACGACAGAGTCTTCAGACTGATTTTGCTGCGGGATCTGAAGAATTGTTTTAACCAGTAACCACAGCAACGAAGGGGATAGAGCGTGCTATACTGGGAGATGTTCCCGAGACGGGAAAATCTGTTATTGGTGAACTCGAAAAACTAGCAGCGAAAACTGAACAAACAAAACAAATGGAATCAAAAGAAATAGTAGATGATTTACGCGTGATATTTAACGAGGCGGGGTTAGCAAAAATTAATAAGACTGATCCAACAGGAATTCCTGAGCTTGTTGTTACGAATTATGAAAACAGGAAAGATATGTTGAAACCAGAATATCATAAGTTTGTTAGAAATTTAGATCATTGGGCTGATATATTCTACAAAATCAAAACTGAGAAAACAGGTAGAATTAATAAGAAGAGTGCATCATATATTCAATATAGAAATGCGGTGGATATAGTGTATGAAAAATACGAAGAGTTTAAACAACAACGAAAACCGCGAAAATTGCGAGGAAAGCGACAGCAACCTACAAAGAAAGTAGTCTACTCGCCTAAAAAACAACAACAACTACCACCTGATGATGATGATTTTCTTGATTATTTACAAGAAGCCGATTTAGAAGAACCGGATGAAGCAACTGGTTATAGCGGAAGTGGATTGCAAAACGCTAGCGTTGGAAACTCTTCGAGGGAAAATCCTTGGATTTCATGTCCTGGTAGTGTTCTCAGTGATATATCACGATTAGAAGTTCTTGTAGGAGGGTTCCGAGCTGGAAATAACTCACCGGAAATAATTAATGAAGCATCTGATATCTGTAGACGTTTATTTCAAGGTGGTATCATGGATATCAGCACATATCGAGATTTCATTGGCGAGTTAGTGGAGGATTATCACAGTGATTAATCACCGGGATTGAAAAAAAACGCTAGCGTTTCCAATTGAAAAATGGTTTCTGATTTCAAATAATGATCATACACTACAATCATGATAAACCAACCCCCGTCTATGTAGTTAATTCACGGTTTCCGGTTTATAGAGCATACTACGGAGATGGTTTAGGCAATACCATTGCAGGGTTATTTGCGAGAATGGCTCCAAAAGTGATGCCGTTAGCTAAACAACTAGGAATGAAAGCAATTGAAGTTATTCGTGATAAGGGTATTGGTGCTGTTGGAGATCTTGCTGGAAAAGCATTTTCAACTGCGAAGAATAAATTAACATCATTAGTGAGATGAAAAAAGAAACCGTTACCATCTACAGCGGAAATGCCTGCAAGTGTTAGTAGAATTATAAATAACGCAGTAGACGAAAAATTAGCGTCGATGGCTTTAACCCCCGACCAAAGCAATATTGCAAATATGATAGCAGGAAGTGGCTTTAAAAAACTACGACGATGAAAATGGAAAAATCGTTTATGATTTCACTATTTAGACTCTGATAAATAGAATAAAATGTTCAAACAGTCACGTGATCCAGCATTTGATATAGACGCCCCAGTTGGCAAGGATGATTCTGTACGCGATTATCAATATTACGCCTATCATGCCATAGACTCAAATAGTCGAGCAAGAATTGAACTTCAAGTCCATGATACCAGTAAATACTTTTTGCCCTGTGAAGCGTTTATTGAAGTAGAAGGAGAACTTGTAACAGCTGATGATACTCCTGCTGTACCAGCACCGTATCCAGATGGTACTCAAGTCGGGTTTGTCAATAATGGTATCATGGCGCTATTTGAGAGTGCTAGATATCTCATTGATGGAAAAGAAATCGAGTCGATAGATCGCGATGTTGATGTGGCTACAGCAATAATCGGGTTAGCGAGATATTCTGATGATTATACAAGATCAGCAGGACCCTCTATGATGTTTGCAAAAGATGGTAAGAATACCGCTGGTGGAAATCAATTTGTTGTAAGACGACCAAAAAAACGTGATAATAGTGATGCTGATGTCGAGAATATGATTATAAACAACGATGCTAATTTTAATCTAGGAGCTGCAACACGAAACTCAATGTTGCAAGGAGCGCGTAAATCATTTTCATGCGTGATTCCACTGCATCACATATTTGGATTCTGTAGAAACGTCAGAAAAGTTATCTACGGGGCGAAGCATACAGTATCGCTTGTACGAAAAAGTGATGATAACGACGCAATCTGGAGGATTCCAGCAGATGCTGCAAATCCCAATGCTGATGCCGGTAAAGTCAATTTAACAAAAATATCATTGTGGATGCCAGTGTTGACTCCAGCAATCACCGCAGAAGAACGATTACTATCATTTATGGACCAAGGAGGAAAGTCGTTGTTGAGTTGGCTAACCGTGAGTACAGATGTTAAACAATCAAATATCAACGGGTTATTCACGTGGAATCTAGCATCAAAACAAGGCGTTGCTGCGCCACGTCATATATTTATTGCGTTACAGGATAACACACGAGTTGGCAATCAACTCTCCAGCCATATGATATTTGATCAGTTAGGTGTGAAAGACGTCTCACTGAGAATAAACGGCCAGCAGGAACCATCCTAGGATATACAACTTAATTACACCGAAAATCATATTGCACGAGTTTATCATCGTCTGTTGTCATTTATGGCATGCGATCAAAATGTGGATACTGGTTTGCAAATATCACAATATGATTTTAAAAATCTGTATCCGATCTATTACTTTTCGCTGGAACATCTCGATTTAACAAGACAGTCTGTCGTTGATATACACTTTAGAGCTAATGTGACTCGTGGTGCTATTGCTGATTATAGAGCGGTTGCTGTCATTCTCAGTGATAAATCAATGCTACTTGAAGGTGTTGGTGGAAGAATGAGAGTGGTAGATGCACCAGTAGAAAATCTTTGATTGATTTTCTCGATTTTTCATTGAATTAGAATCAATCAATTATGTATAATGTCATATAGTGTTATTAGTGTTGCGTTAACTCCCGGTCAATTAAAAAAATTGCAATCGGAATCAGCTAAAAAATGTGGAACCACAATCACGTTGAAACCCAACCAAATGACTGGTGGTGCAAATAAACTATCGCTGACAACTCGTCAGGCGAAACATTTCAATGATGCACTTGCAGCCAAAAAAAGGTGTTCAGATTACTCTCTCTGCGGCTGCTATCAAAAATATGATTAAAACAGGCGGTATATTTCCGTTGTTAGCTGCGATTCCATCATTGATTGCAGCAGCAGCCCCAGCGGTGACTAAAGCGGCTGCGTTAGGAGCCGTTGGTACTGCAGCAGGAATGGCACTAAAGAAAGCAACTGGGAAAGGATATAAAAAAAAGGGAAAGGTTCTAAGACTACCAGGAACCCCGTATTCGTGGTACAACGGAAAGGGTCTAAGACTACCAGGAACCCCGTATTCGTGGTACAGCGGAAAGGGTCTAAGACTACCAGGAACGATTTATTAATTCAGGAATCGAAGATTCCTATGTCCAATTTCGATTTAATGGATGCTGCTAAAAAACTAGCGATTAAAAACTTTAGAGGTGTCTTTATGAAAGACCAATTACCAAATCAACCAAACAGCGTTGAAACCGGAATCATTAATTTAGATAACAGCACCGGACCTGGTACTCACTGGGTTGCATACGCTATTGATCCACGTGGGATTGTCTATTTTGATTCATATGGATTAGCCCCACCAAAAGAGTTTATGCGGTATATAAAAACTCTTCCAATGAAGACTTGGTATTCTACGCTACCAACACAAACGATGATTGACCCACCAATATGCGGCAGCGAAGTATTAAATGTCCTTGACGCTATTTCTAACTCCTTGAGTAACCCAAGCGGAAAACCACCACATGTTGTCGTTAATGAATACACTAGTAATCGCTGGAAATCGAAACGATTTTAGAGAGAGAAAGAGTTTTACAATAACATGATTGATATTTGGGGGAGATCTTTGAAACCCAAACCCGATGGCACTGCACCACCTGATTCTGTCAAGGATGTAAAAAAACTAATCAAAGATGAAATAGCTGAGACGTTGAACTTAACAAATGTTGATCCTAATAAAATAGTTGTATTTCAAGACAAACAGGGTAAATTGAAATCCAGTGATGTGTCATTGAATGACATTTTAACACGAAGACATGACGCCGCCGATGACGCTATTGCACTGTTTCAAGATGGTAAACTCAAACCAGGCATACTTGTTTCGACTGTCACAGAGAAACTAACAACAGTAGATAACACAGCAAACTCATTAAAATCACTCAACGATGAATTCGTTAAATTCAATCAACCGCTACAAGAATTTCTTGGTGATCCACCAGTGTCCGCACCGAATATTGAAACGATAAAAACCGCAATCAACAATTTAGCAAAGCTACGAGCTGATTATGATGCTCATATAACTGCTTTTAACGCACTACGAAGAGGAATAAGCAGAACCGGTGAAGCCATTGCTAAATTCAATCAACCGCTACAAGAATTTCTTGGTGATCCACCAGTGTCCGCACCGAATATTGGAACGATAAAAACCGCAATCGATGATTTAGCAAAGCTACGATCTGATTATGATTTTCATACAAGTTTTTTTAACACAGTACGATTGATCACCCTCAGAAACACTGACATCGTTGATAAATTTTTTGGTAAACGAAATAATAGACCTGAAGATGTTAAAATAACTATAGATAACATCACTGAATATATCGCTACGATCAACAACAATCTTCCGCGACTTGAAAAAATAAAAATTCCTCATCATAGCTTCAGCAATAACTTATACACACTTCAATCTGGAACATTCGAGTGGATATCGCCACATGCTATTTTACCCATCACAGCTACTATCAAGGGTATTTATCGATTAACGCTGGTAGCACCAATTCAATTTAATATATCATCGTCGAGTTCATCCGGGGTCAACAATACGATTTCAACGATCATCGACAAGGATAAAACTGAACGGTTAACGATAAAAGCCGATGATAAAAGTTTGGATAGGGCATTAGTAACATGGTATCTGGAATTCGTAGTAGATCTGAGCAAATAACTAAATTGAAATCGTAATTGAAAACGCTAGTGTTTTTAAAATAACAATGATTTCATCAACTCAATGTCGCTATGATCAGGTCAGAGAATTTCAAAATAGACTCAAAACCCTCACTGAGGAGTATCAAATAAAAATAAAAAAATACCGACGAAGAATCACCGCAATTGATGTTATTATATACTCTTTGTCAAGCGTTCTCGCTGGCGCCGGAATAATACTTGCATTGGTTACAATGATTGCCCCGGTCGTAGTTCCAATTTGCATTTCTGCGGTGGCTACAATCGGGGGTATATCAACCGGGATAGCAAAAAAGATATCATCATGCAGCCAGAGTAAACTGCAGAATTACTTACTTCAATTTCATATTGCATCAACCGCATACTCGCAATTATCCCTGATGATATCATCGTCACTCGATAATACGATTATATCAGATAGTGAATTCTCAGCGATGGTCAGTATTTTTGATTCCGCGATATCGAAATTAGAGCGACAACATGAGTATAATAATAATGACAACACCGATGGAATCAGAAAACACGAACCCAAAAAACAAAATGATCTCAATAATATCAACATTACCAGATTGTGAGTTCTCAGTGATGGTCAGTATTTATGATTCCTCGATACCAAAATTAGAAATAAATCATGAGTATAATAACAATGACAACACCGCAGGAATTACTTCAACGAATAGTGGAGAACACGAACCCAGTACAAACAAGCATGATATCAATAACATCAACGAATCCAGAATTCAGTGTGAATTTCCCCTCTCCGGTCCCAGTGAAGGAGATAGCGCTAGCAAAACTACGAGTGTATCACAGTTGGCCTAATATCAGATCAAAATCATTTGGTGGTCAACAACCCAATAATTCTTTAGTGTTTGCAAATAAGAATAAACCCGACGGAACCCCAGACTGGAACGTTGTTTCCATACCAACCGGATCATACCAAATCGAACAAATCAATAATGAATTCGCGCGTAGAATAAAATCGATTACTGGAAAAGAATCAAAAATCGCTATAACAGTTCATGAGCCGACGCTATCATCCGCAATTGAGATAAGCACAGAAGGATACGTCGTAGATATCTATCAAAGTTCTATTAGAACCGTACTAGGATGGCCTGAATTACCACCCCAGAGTAAAACTCTGGAGGAAACCGTTAATTTACCCGAACCACAAAAAACTGATTATATCACCAACAGAATAAAACCCGATAATCCAATAAAAAGCTATAGCTATTACAATAAATTTAATGTTTTTAATGTATTGAAAAATCCCATCGTTAAGAAAGATTTATACTTAATTCGACAGGATAAAATCACTGAAAATTTCACAGCGTTCAATAACGATATTTCGTTGTTGTTAATATCTCTTAAATCCGGCTCTCTCACCCGAGATGAATTTATCAGCGTCGTAGAAACATGCAACAAAATCATCAATGATATGGAAACATTTAATTCACAAATTATTCAAGAGATATTAGGTGACAATAGCCCTGAAACAAAGGATTTATTTGCAGATGAATATAAAATCCCCGTCAAGGATATTCCAACATTTAAACTACCAGGATATAACGTACCAGAACTAAAAAAACTTCTCAGTGATGCCATCGATGTTGGTTTTAAAATAATTCATGATACATGGAGAAAAACAACATCATCGGAAATAAAAATCCTCAAACACAATAATGACCCAGACGGTGGCGGCAGGCATATCGCTCCGTTCAACGTGAATATATCCTCAGTGATTGCGCTCAATTTAGTATGTGATGTTATCGAAGGAAGCTATCAGATTAATCTCGAACGATCAAATCAAGCTCAGCAAGGATATATTCTTTATTCGTTTGCACCAACAGCTCCTCCAGGATTTTTAATAATTGAAAACCCAATTAATCCTGTCTACATGCGATGCCATAATAATTCGTTAACGAGAATTAATTTCAAACTCACCGACCAGTCAAATAATCTGATTGATTTACAAGAAGAGGTGTTAGCGATTAGTCTGTTTGTAAAGTCCTAAGGACTTGATCAAATATTCGGTTAAAATCATTTCTTATTTTTTGTTAACCCAGAACTGAAAACTTTAGCAGCAGAGAGGGTGGATGACCACATCGTTGCGAGCAAAATTGATTAAAAAATCGTAAAATCTCCGTTTTTGCAAAAATGGAGACTTTTTTTTGGTTAAATGAGATTTGTTGGAAACCTGATATTTTGTTCGAAAACGTTATCTATAGGCCATATTTTGTTCGAAAACATGATCTGGAAGCCTTATTTTTGCTTGAAAACGTGGTCTGTTCACCCTCTCTGCTGCTCACATACATACCGAATAAAATCCTGTTTAAAAGCGTCTTTATAGATAAAAGAAATATCACTTTCACAGAGGGAATTACTATTTGAGTGATTGTAGTGAGTGGGTGGATAAAGTGAGAGAGGATGACAAAGTGACTAGTAAAACAGACAGCATCCCAAATTGAAGAAGCGTGCTCACTTTGACTTGTTTCATTGCTTCGTTTCTGTTGCGAAAGAGCAATAACTTTATACGTGTTAAGAGTAATATTTCAAACCAGTCTGTAATTCTCCAACCATGTTTATCAGGGCTGTGAGAACACAGTAGGCCATGTATGTTTAACCCATGGGAGAATTCAATCTTGTTGTTTTGCGCTACTGCAACTTCTGATAAAAGTGACAGAAAAGAGAAATATTTGTGTGAAAGCATGCCATATTTATTTTCTTACACGAACAGTCTATTTTGTTCTATGCAGTTGAGAAACCGCAAGCCTCAGCTGGTAAATAATTTTTTTTTCTTTTATAAATCACCCTTAGTGATGCATTGTAGTTATGAAAGATTGCATCCATCAGTTGGTTTTCTTTGTATTTTTAACTCTTTCTAGAGGGGAACGGGGAGTATATTTGATAAGGTGTTTCACAAAGGTGAGTTACTTCAACAAGAAGTTTCCGATCCTGCGTGCTTCATCGCAGGGGGTATTGATGAAATGGGGGTGGAATGGGGGGGGGGGGGTGACTGAACTCTCTTTCTTGACCGGTTACACTGGGTTCATATCCAGTGATGAAAAGTGTGGATATATTTCCTATGGCTCCTATCTCAATTAATTAAAGCAGATATATTCAAAATTAGCTTCTATTTGTGATAGATCGATAAAGACGATGTGACTGTTTTAACATTTTTTCCGGTGAATGTTTTTAAAATAATAATAATAATAATAATAATAATAATAATAATAATAATGATAATGGGAACTATGTATAGCGCCTAATCTTTAGAAGCTCTAAGCGCTTTACACCATCTACAATGATATGACTACACTAAAGAAAAACAAATGACAAAAACAATGACATTGGAAAACAAACAAAAAAAAATATGCTGAAAACATATAAGATACAAAACTTTATTTGGTCTCTAAATTTATTCCTGCAGTCGAAAAAGGTGAGTTTATAGAGCACTCTTAAAAGGGACCACTGTGTCTATGTCTCTAATTTCAATGGGCAATTTGTTCCACATCGCCGGGACCTGGTATGCAAAAGAACGTTGTCCATATGACTTCGTTTTCATAGTGAGAACAATGAAAATACGATTGTCAGAAGAAGAGCGTAATTATCTTGCTGGTGTATACACATGGGTGAGGTCGGATAGGTATGTTAGACTGGAGTCTGTCAGTGAAACATAGCACAGAGAACAAATTTTGTGTTTGATTCTGTATCGAATTGATAGCCAGTATATGGTACAGAGCAGTGGTGAGGTGTGCTCTGATCGAGGTACTCTAAAGATGATCCGAGCAGCTGTGTTTTGAACTTTTTAAAGTTTCTGGAGTAAATATTGTGACGAACCAGACATAATTGAGATACAATAGTCTAGTCTTGAAAGTGCCAATGAACACACAAGTGTTTTAGTGGCATCAAATGAAAGATATTTACGAATGGAATTGATGCGTCTCAGTTCAAGATATGCAGCCTTGCATATGTTCATGACATGCTGGTGCAATGTGAGAGTACTATCTAGAGTAACACCTAGGTTTCGTACTGATAGTGAGAATGAGGATCTTATCCCGGTGAATGTTTTTAACATGAGGATATTATCGCTGTGAATGCTTATTAAAATGATCTTATCCAGGTGAATGCTTTGAACATGAGGATTTTATCCCTGTGAATGCTTTTAACATGAGGATCTTATCTAGGTGAATGCTTTTAAAATTAGGATCTTATCTAGGTGAATGCTTTTAAAATGAGGATATTATCCCTGTGAATGCTTTTAAAATGAGGATCTTATCCAGGTGACTGCTTTTAAAACAAAGATCTTATCGACGCGCTTCAAACTCAGTTGGCTTTTACAAATAAGGGAAAACTTTTTGTTTTAAAAATATATAACATTTATTTCCCATTTTTGATAAATTTATTAAAATTAGTATTGAATAATAATGAATAAAAACATGATTATAAGAGCGTTTGAAAATTTTACTTGTTATTTAAAAACATATCGCCATGATTATTTTGTCTATATACTTTCAGATACTTTTATGATTTTTAGAAAGAGTCTTAATAAGTAAATTTAGTATTTCAGACAGTAAAAGTAGCTGTTACATTGAAGCTGGTATTCGAATTTCAAATTTGGCAAGTGTTTAATATTTGTGTAACGACCGTTTACGAGAAAGTAGTTATACAAATACTAAACACATACTAAATTGTGCTTAGCTTTTATATTGCTTACGTTTAGCTTGTGAACTTTATTTTCTTTATGCCAAACATGGGACATACAAGTTTGTTGTCTCCATAATTATATGTAAATTATTATGTACAACCGTGCAAGAATGATGAAATGACCATATTAAAATTAAGGGTAACTCGTCGAAATATTTAATGAATGACTCATATTTAAAAGATCCATACTACAGATAAATATCGTTACATTTTCTAATAACTCAAGATAAACGTTTCTTTGTATTTTAATGCAACATTACAGGTCATATTTGCGCTAATTTTGTAACCTTTCCTGGGGCTTAAATTGACGCAAAGTTTGTTACTACAAAAATAAAGAGATTTTAATCATTTGTATCTTTCAGTTACATGTAATATTTTTGAACTTTTGATGCTGCTGAAAAAAAACGTTGATGCTAAAAAGAAAACAGTTGATGTAAGTTCTTGAAACACATTGTACGAGTTGAAAAAAGTATGTTTTGGCTTGCTCCATTTTGAAAACACCACTTGATGTCTTTGTACTCAGCATAAAAACATGCACATAGCTACTGGGCGATATCTGGATATGACAATAGTTGCCGTTCAGAGAAAAAAAAGATGAATTAGGAACAAGACAAAAAATAGAAGGAAGTACATAATATATTTGAGCGATTCACTAGATCACGGATATGCACTAAATTAGAAGACACGTATGTAACAGTAAAGAAGATAAATGGTAGTGCTTACTGATCGGAATCGGCATGTGCTTTATTCTACATTGCTTTGAATATATAAAATGATACCATCTTTCAAGATGTAGAAATTAATAAAAGTCTATTCATAATATGGCTGAAATGTACATTTTCCAAGCAAGTGTGTCTTTAAATATTCATTAGATTTTTTGGCATTCCTATTGCATACTGTGCAGATGAAATACGTCCATTTGGCACATCGTGCTATTAAAACAGATTCATCTACGTGCCGTTCTGGTGTTGCCTAATTTTAAAAGCTCTGGTCCATATGATAAATTGGTAAACAGGTAATTGCACCCATCGTGCATGATTTATGTGAGTGAGATAATTCTGCTGTGCTAAATAAAGATGGATTAATGCACTTCAATACACTTTGTAGCGAGTGGACCAGTCAACTTGTAAACATCCTCCTGCAAGTGCAAACTGAAAAGTCAGTTCAAACAATATTTTTACGTTTGTCTTCTTCCACTTCATGAAAATATTCATCTTAAGTTAAGGGTTACTAAAAGGACACAAAAATGGTCTCCACGGTTTTTCATAGTCGAAATTCCCTATATTTCTGATCACGATCAGCCTAAATAAAAAATCTAAATTAAAATATCTTCTTTCTTAATTTAATGACATTACATGAGATATTTTAATTTAGATTTGTTCATTTTTGTAAAGGTATTTTACATTGTCGATTGTTCCTTCGCGGATTATCTCGTTATTAATGTATTTATTTTCTACAACTTCCGAAGTTTAGAACTTAAAGACTCTTTTTCTCTTGTGTTTTGCCAAGATAACAATTAGTCCAATAAATCAATCCCCCTTCCAAAATAAGTTCTGATGCTGAAGGATTATGTATGTGCCTGATATCACCTATTCATATAATCGAAATATCGTTTGCAGACAGATCTCTTCTCGATATATCGATGTATATGTCTGACACGTACTGGTATTCCTCGCTTCGCTTGAGTACCACTCGCATGAAATGGCTTCAAATTAAGAAAGAAGATAATTTAATTTAGATTTGTTCATTTTTGTAAAGGTTGGTTGAAGGATCAATTTGGCGATATGTACATAATATTTCCTGATCAAAACCTATTTTTAAATCTACATGGAATAACAAAGTCATGTGTTCATTTTTAATTTATTTACTATATACGGCTGTCACTAAACACTGGTAAGTGTCGAAACTGTACGCAGAATGTTCCGGACAGATTTGTATGCAGCAAAACTACGTTTTAATGAACAGGTGAAATCAAACACACAAACTGCACAGCAGTATCAATACATAGTTTGGTGGGAACTAAAAAAAATGTATTACATAATAGTGTAGGACGAAACGGCCGAAGAATCTAGTGTTGACATTTTTCTTTCTACATGCTAGTCGGCTATCTTCACTACATTTTCGCTTTGCTGATAATGTAAGTCAGTTATGACTGTGTTCAATATAACGTTAAAATCTGTACGGAGCATTGAGCAGACAAAGATACATCAAGTTAAATTATTATATCAATAAATTCTTAGCCGAAATACCTGAATTTGGTGCTGGCATATATTTGAAACTTATACCATATCATGTTCCAATTCTTCGCCAGCTAAATGGTGTCCTGCTGCAGTGATAGAAAAATGAAAATTATTTTTCATATTCTTTTCAAATTGTCTGCTTTGTAAGAAAATACAAAGAGAAAACAAACAAATTGTCTACAGTTACCTATCATGGCAAGATACTCTAACTCAAGGAAAGTGTTTAATGAATCTTCTTCATGTAGAATAAGAAAAAATCTGTGATGTTCATAAGTTCATAATTAAGTAATAATTGTCTTGAATTGTTGTTGCTTCCTTCTAAAAAAAGTTTGGGGGTTTTTTTGTGGGGGGGGGGGTAGGGGGAGGGGCACCTTTACACATTATTTAATTGCAATTACTAATAACACTTGAACTACAGGTAATTGGTAGAGTTACTAATAACACTTAGAGAAATGTCCAATATCACTGTCATACAGATAATACACGCTGTCAGAAGTCACGTTTAAATATGTTCATTAGTATATTTTAATTTGTGCATCTGCCGACCCCGGTCTGCTTAAAACAAGCGAGGATTCGAGTTATTGGAACACTTAAAACATCTGTTTCATCACATTTTCAATATTTCACAGTTTTTGCTATATGAACTTGCGTGTCCCAGTCTCCTGTGAAACATCTCTTTATTTGAGCTCCATACGTTTATGAAAAAAATGTTTGAAAAAAATGTTTAATCATTTGACCTAATATGCTTGTGTTTTGGTCTTACATTTGACACACACACACACACACACACACACACACACACACACACACACAAACACTCTCTCTCTCTCTCTCTCTCTCTCTCTCTCTCTCTCTCTCTCTCTCTCTCTCTCTCTCTCTCTCTCTCTCTCTCTCTCTCTCTCTCACACACACACACACATCCTCTTCTCAGTATATTTTTGTATGATTAAGCATTAGCACCTGTCGCGGCAACTGGAATGCACATATGTTGCTCATATGTGTGGAATTAGCACATAGTAATTAGTGATAGGCAGTTCTGATCAAGAAAGTGCCCCGAACAAACAACGCCTCACAAAATAGCAATATCAAGAAGCAGGAAGGATGTTTACCTTTCTCATAGGACGTTTCACAATTCAAACATGATGATCGTCTAATAATCAAAAGGATACTTCAGTCTCGTTTCTAACAAAAATGATTTACAAACCACAAAGATATTCTTATTTTTTTAGTTTTTCAATGTGAAATGTCCCAAATAAGTGCTTACATTTTTTAAGTGACAGATTGGTGTTTTATTTCTCTATAAATGAAAAGCTGAAATAGTTTAATTTGTTTTAAGGATTAATGATGATTTATGTGGTGTTTATATGTAGTTTTCCTATTTTTCGTGGCCCTTTTCCTACGTGTTATGTTATGTTCAAACAGTAATTGTGTTATCTGGACCATATACAGAGCAATAACTCAAATTTTGACCTTAGACAAATAAGATAATTTAAACTCTGATGAATACAAATATTTTCATAATAATATAAATTTCTGACATTTCAAATACATGATGTAGATATTCATTTTCACAATTAACGATATTATTAGTAAAAAAAAGAACTGTCGAACTATAGCACTTTAAGATAAAAAGTTGAATTTGGGAAAGCACTAAAATAATTTTGTTAACATGAATTAGGGGTTTTAAAAAGTATGTATGTATAAAACAATAAATAATCGTTTTTAAATTATTATGATGTCGAAAATGTTCAGTAAGCTATCACACAAGCTGATTCAAAATTCTACCAATAAGCCGTCAAAATAAAGACAGAAAAAGATTAAAAAGAAATAATAATATGAGTAACATGGACAAAAGAAGTGAAAATAAAACAACATATAACAAAATTATGCCCCTTTGAACTCGGAGGTATTCATACAAAAACAGCGGAAGTACTTGCATGACGTCATCGTTATGATCTGATAAGTCCACATTCGCTAGTTAAGAATATTTATGCAGTTTGCTGAATTGTGGCCGCAAAGATAGTTTAGTAGATTTCAAAGCAACCAAATAATCATATAGTAACTTAAATAGTATATGAATTTAAGATTATTTTTTAGAAAATATAAATTAAAGGAAAGTTTTGAAATAATTTCATAAAACGTGTGGTGTAGCCAAAATGTATGAAATTAAAAACTGACCCATACTGATTCACCTCATATGAAACTAAAAACGTGGAAAACCTTTCCTTGTCCGAGAAACTGAATTTAGAAATTAAGACTAAAATTAATCAATGAAATTAAACAATTCCGTAACTAACATGAATTTATCTACAAGAGAGTAAGCTATCTAAGTAAATAAAGTTATTGCTAGTAATCCGTTATACCATTCTACTTTATAAATTTATTTAATTTTAACGGATTATATTTACATCAGACAAATATGCTGCATACAACTTATATTATATAAAAATGGTTGTCTTGAAGTTCGTGTATTGTTTTCAAACTTTCTATTTCCAGTAAAATGAAGATTGTCTCCATTTTTTTTAAATCGTACATTATTTTGGTTTTTTACAAACCGTTATACATTTTTATGTTACAACAAATGAATATGGTATCATGAATTATGATGCTAAAACACGTTTAATACTTGATCATTTGACGCTCAGAACATGAAACGGACTAATTGGTGTAGGAAAAAAAAAGTGTTTAAAAATGTGTATCATCAAGGTAGATCAGACTTAATAATCTTTATAAGAACAAACAAATCTAAAATTATTTGACATATTGTTTGAACGCCTAAAAAAGAAATAAAGTGCGACTGGAAGAACAAAGGGAGATAATAAAAAAAACTAATTATCTTGGCAAAATTAATTTGTTTTCGCCCCTTACAGTCAATCCACGAGGACACAATAAAAAAAAACTACCTGTGGAATATTCTGAACGGGTCTGGATTACACAGGAGAAAGAGTCCTGCAGTGCACGAATCTATATGAATCTGGGAATTACAATTTTAAGATCAGATCTCAATTTGGTATTTCGTAATCAAATTTTCCTAACACATATTCTTTCGCCAGTTAGATCGGATGTATTAAAAGTAACTCAACTGTGAAATTATCACGTCCTTTACCAAAAAGACGGTTTAGAAAAATAGGTTTAGAGGTATGTATGTAGGTAGGTAAGTAGGTAGGTAGGTAAACTAACCTACGGCATGAACTATTTGTCAATGTGATTAAAATTATATCTCCGCTGTCTAACGTGACGAACTGACAATATCCATAGTAGAATATACCATTAACATCCAACCTTACATGATAGATTCGTGGGACAAAGATGAACATGATTCGTCAGATTTTGACAAAAATGGCGCTGCTCTTGGGTGTTTAGAGAAACATTCAAACTCGAAATATTTCTGGCACAACCTGGTGTGTTGAGTTACCATAAAGCCTTCTCTCTTTAATTTGATTGCCCATACAGCTCGCCTTTTAGGGTCCTTTGGGAAAGTGAAAAAACTAATCTTCTGTCTGGAACTTATATTATTCACACATCTGTTTTGGGGGGTGGGGGTGGCAGGCACCATACAGATCCCAGCCCCCATCTTCTTAAACAAAGGAACAAAGTTTTCATGCGTTGGTGTGTTCCTCCCGATATGTAGTTCAGTGGTTTTTTTAAATATATTTTTTTTCTCCTCTTTCTAACATTTCTGTTTATGTAGTTAAACTTTGAGGGGTATTGTATCTTTAGTGTTTCCTGGGTTGATCATCCGAGTAGGTTTTATTCATATAATTTCAAATTTCATTCCCCAGTTCATTTTGTCGACCTTGGCAAGAGATAATATGTACGCTATTTATGTTGGTGCTATAGGCATTTGATATATATTTTTTTTAAATATAAAAAAAAATTATATACATGTTTTTGATTTTTAGTTTTGAACGAAGTACGGTGTACTATCTTTGTTTAGGGGGGCGGGAGGGAAAGAAACTGATTGTTTTATAACTTGTATTTATTTCCGTGTCGTTCTTCGCATTGTCTATATATTTCATATTGAATTCGACTGTGCTCAAGTGGAGGTCCATACATTTTTAAAAAAAAAAATTGTACTTCTCCAGACTCATTCATTCATTCATTCATTCATTCATTCATTCATTCATTCATTCATTCATTCATTCATTCATTCATTTATTTATTTATTTATTTATTTATTTATTTATTTATTTATTTATTTATTAGTACTTTTAAAGATTTTCCGAAATTGTTTCAGGTACCCTTTCATATGGGTTCTTTGTGCAGTGCGGGAGCTGCCCAGCGGTGGTATAGAAGAAGAAGAAAGTATTCAATATGTTCCAAGTTTTTCTTTTCTTCCTAAAATATTAATTCGTTAGGCACAGAGAGAGAGAGAGAGAGAGAGAGAGAGAGAGAGAGAGAGAGAGAGAGAGAGAGAGAGATTTCTAAGTGTTTGTTTAAATTTAATGGAAAAGTCGCTGATATTAATTGATTCTGTTAATTTTGGGCGAATGGATTCAGCTTATCAACATTCATTTGTAGCTTACTACACCGCATCCATGACTTAAAATCAGAACACTATGCTTTAGATGGTGAAACCATCTTCATTTGGACAGCTGGATTTATACATTTGAGTGTCGTATCCAGTTATATACATATCTCTAACTGCACAGGCGGATGAACGAAATGATAATTCGCTTGAGGTTGAAATGTGAATTGGTAAACAAAGTCATTATTCACTGACTAATCGGTCATGTGTTATTGTGTCATATCTTTCTACATAATACAGGATGTAAAATCAATTGCCAGTAGCTTCTCGTGGGTCGGTGGTTCTTTCTGGGGGGTTTCCCGGGTTCTTCCTCCATCAATAATACTGGCCGCCTATCGTGTGCTGAAAATAGCGTTTAACCCTACAACAACAACAACAACAACAACAACAACAACATTCCCGAAGTAGAATATTATATTAACATCCAACCTTACAGGATAAATTCGTGGGATAAAGATAAACAAGACTCGTCAAATTCTGACAATGGCGCTGCTCTTGTGTCTTTAGAGAAACATTCAAGCTCGAAATGTCTCTGGCACAAAGTGGTGTGTTGTGTTAGCATAAAGCCATCTCTCTTTAATTTGATTGCTCATACAGCTCGCCTTTTACCTGTTCGATATATTCTGATAAAGATTGATATGTGTACATGTAATCAGCCATGCTGGCATTGGAGTTATGAAATATTTCTTTTTTTCCTTCTATTAATACAAGACAAAGCAGTTATGGGAGACGTAAACAAATATGATATACATTAGATAAAATATATCACAAACATACATGAAGTGAAATTACTTTGTAGAAAATTGACGTTTAAATGAGATGAATGAAAATTCAAAGACTTACACACACTGATAGCATTCATTATGCTGAGCTTAAAGACCCGTAACTGTTCAGCTGTATTCTGCTGATGTGGATGGGTTTGATCCAGTTCCAGTTGCAGCAATCCATTGCTAGTACTCGTCTTTCCGCAGAACTGATTTCATAAGCACCTGTATGATGATATTCTTCACCCAGTTGGTGTTCTTAGACAGTCTTCAGAAACATTCATTAATCATGCAGAAGTGATGTTCATGACCTCCAAGACACTCTACAACCACTTATATACTAATATAACAGGTAGTACTGTGAGTCTGGACTGTAGCCCTTGTGGTAGGGTTGTTTACCATCAACTTGACTTGATCTCCATGTAAACTACAATTGGCCTAAAGACTTAACAAGACTGAGAAGCGTATCTTTTGCAAAGGGCGTTACGTTTTTCTAAAGAAAATTATAGCCAAGGTGTGAAATTCGTCGTGAATAGGTCAATATTTGTAGGAAGAAAGGAACCGTCTTCATCAAATATGATGATATTCTTCGCGACAAAAGCAAACCTCACGCCAAAGTAACATTCGCATGAACATTCAAGCACATTCGTGAAGAATGTTCTTTTAAACAATTTTGAACTGGATAATAAATCTTCATTAAACATCTTTTTCTTTCTGTTGAATATTTACAAAGATCTTTTTTGACGCCGTTCTTAAAAAGAATTGTGACTTTACAGAATCTCACTTTTTCTCAGCAAATAAAAGTGTTCTCTCTTTTAAGAAAGCTGCATTTTTCACGATATAAATTTGTAGTGCTATCAAACCAGCATTTTGACCGATTTTTGTAATCAAAAAGAAAAATCCGATACATGAATATGTGGTATATTTAGTCACGAGATTAATTCCTTCGCTCGGGACGAAAGTAGACAATATTACTATACAGTTTTAATTTTAGTGCAGAAAGCAAAAACAGTAAAGCAAAGGGATTTTTTTAGTTTAGAATCTTTCACTTACATGCTCTCTTGCGGTATCTATTAATATTTGCCAACCAAATATCGTTTTCTTACTTAATATATTGAAAATAGGTACATCGGTACCCTTGTACGAAGAATCTCTAATCTAATGAGACGATCATTTCTTTGGTTAAAAAAATAAAATATGTTTAACACAGATGTCAGTAACACAGATGTCAAGCTCGAAATGTCTCTGGCACAAAGTGGTGTGTTGTGTTAGCATAAAGCCATCTCTCTTTAATTTGATTGCTCATACAGCTCGCCTTTTAGATTCCTTTAGAAATGTGAGGAAAAAAAACATAATCTTCTGTCTGGAACTTCTATTATTTACACATCTTTTTTTTGGGGGGGGGGGTGGAGGGGGGGGGGTGGCGGGCACAAGACAGATCTCCGCTCCCATTTTCGAAAACAAAGGAACAAAATTTTCATGCGTTGGTATGTTACTCCCGATATGTAGTTTGGTGTTTTTTAATATATTTTTTTCTCACCTTTCTAAAATTTCTGTTTATGTAGTTAAACTGTGCTGGGGTATTGTATCCTTAGTGTTTCAATAGGGTTGATCATTCGAGTAGGTTTTATTCATCTTATCTCAAAATTCTTTCCCTAGTTTATTTTGTCGACCTTGGCTAGAGGTCACCTGTACCCCATGTATGATATTAATGTCGGTGCTATATGTATGTGATATACAAGATTTTTTTTACAATTATTTCAATATTCATTTATTTGATTTTTAATTTTGAAAGAAGTATGATGTACTATATTTGTTTAGGGAAAAAAAAAGAAACTTGTTTTTACGGCTTGTAGTTTTTTCCGTGTCGTTCATCGCATTGTCTGTTTATTTCATAATGAGTTCGACCGTGCTCAAGTGGGGATCCATACATTTTTTTAAAATTTAAATTGTACTTCATGCTCGAGTCTTTTTTTAATATATTAGTCCTTTTAAAGATTTTCCTAAATTGTTTAAGGTACCCTTTCATATGGGTTCTCTGTGCAATTCGAGAGCTAACCATTACTAAAATAATTGCAAGGGAATCCCAGATCTACATTTTCATTGACAACTCTTCTGATAAATTGACTCAAATAAATTTCCTACCTCAAAAGGATATGAAAAGAAACTAAAACAAAGCAAAGAAAAAATCGGAAAAGAAACTAGATTTTCTAATTCTAGTTTCATCTATGAACTTTGGAGGGGATTGTGTACATAGTGGTCGCCATTTTTATCGCAGACCAGACTCCATTCTGTTTTCAGGATCCTATTTTCTGAAGACACTGTGGTAATTGTCTAGAAATAAATTAATGTGAATATGACATATTGCCAACGTGCGAAATTGCCGTTGGCCCGACGGTCTAACGCAAGTAAATGTCATGGCAGACTTAGCCAGTCCATCGGGCCAGTTGGAGTTTTAGGCACATCAAGTAAATTTAATCTACATATTTTATCCCTTTTATGATATTAAAATAAATATTACAAACCAAGTGAAAAAGCAATAACTGAATTGTTTCTGATGACTACTCGTGAATCTTGGGTGATACTAGAAGACCAATAACTTTAATTTGCGTTCACTAGATGCTTGTAACTCCAAATAAAGAATTATGCGGCTATGAGATTTCTGACGAATCGTTCAACTTCATATTGCCAAAGTCAACAAGCTGAAGTATTTGGATGAATGTGAAACCAAAACAAAGAAAAAAGAATGTTTTTTTTTTAATTCGACACTATAAAACGAAAACGATAGTTGGATTACAGAATTCGCATATTATGGAAACTGACATCTTCTCTAGACAATTATCCGATGTGTTATTTCTCTCTCTCTCTCTCTCTCTCTCTCTCTCTCTCTCTCTCTCTCTCTCTCTCTCTCTCTCTCTCCACTTAAGCTAATCATACTGATATGTCAGAACCATGTCATAGGGATATCTATTGAATTTCATTTGTTGTCTCCCTTAGTATGTAATGTCAAATAACCAGTAACGTGTACCGAATGATATCGGAGACTAGCTCGGTGAATTTTCATGCGAACCTCTCCTACTGTAGTTACAGTTACGAAATTCGAATATTTTCAGCACCATTTATATCAACATTACCTGTTCGATATATTCTGATAAAGATTGATATGTGTACATGTAATCAGCCATGCTGGCACTGGAGTTATGAAATATTTCTTTTTTTCCTTCTATTAATACAAGACAAAGCAGTTATGGGAGACGTAAACAAATATGATATACATTAGATAAAATATATCACAAACATACATGAAGTGAAATTACTTTGTAGAAAATTGACGTTTAAATGAGATGAATGAAAATTCAAAGACTTACACACACTGATAGCATTCATTATGCTGAGCTTAAAGACCCGTAACTGTTCAGCTGTATTCTGCTGATGTGGATGGGTTTGATTCAGTTCCAGTTGCAGCAATCCATTGCTAGTACTCGTCTTTCCGCAGAACTGATTTCATAAGCACCTGTATGATGATATTCTTCACCCAGTTGGTGTTCTTAGACAGTCTTCAGAAACATTCATTAATCATGCAGAAGTGATGTTCATGACCTCCAAGACACTCTACAACCACTTATATACTAATATAACAGGTAGTACTGTGAGTCTGGACTGTAGCCCTTGTGGTAGGGTTGTTTACCATCAACTTGACTTGATCTCCATGTAAACTACAATTGGCCTAAAGACTTAACAAGACTGAGAAGCGTATCTTTTGCAAAGGGCGTTACGTTTTTCTAAAGAAAATTATAGTCAAAGTGTGAAATTCGTCGTGAATAGGTCAATATTTGTAGTAAGAAAGGAACCGTCTTCATCAAATATGATGATATTCTTCGCGACAAAAGCAAACCTCACGCCAAAGTAACATTCGCATGAACATTCAAGCACATTCGTGAAGAATGTTCTTTTAAACAATTTTGAACTGGATAATAAATCTTCATTAAACATCTTTTTCTTTCTGTTGAATATTTACAAAGATCTTTTTTGACGCCGTTCTTAAAAAGAATTGTGACTTTACAGAATCTCACTTTTTCTCAGCAAATAAAAGTGTTCTCTCTTTTAAGAAAGTTGCATTTTTCACGATATAAATTTGTAGTGCTATCAAACCAGCATTTTAACCGATTTTTGTAATCAAAAAGAAAAATCCGATACATGAATATGTGGTATATTTAGTCACGAGATTAATTCCTTCGCTCGGGACGAAAGTAGACAATATTACTATACATTTTAATTTTAGTGCAGAAAGCAAAAACAGTAAAGCAAAGGGATTTTTTTAGTTTAGAATCTTTCACTTACATGCTCTCTTGCGGTATCTATTAATATTTGCCAACCAAATATCGTTTTCTTACTTAATATATTGAAAATAGGTACATCGGTACCCTTGTACGAAGAATCTCTAATCTAATGAGACGATCATTTCTTTGGTTAAAAAAATAAAATATGTTTAACACAGATGTCAGCAAACTGACATGAGCTGCAATTTGCACAAATTGGCCATGCCGAATAACAAAAAAAAAGAACATAAATACGAAAGTAAACGAGTCTACGGTATACTTTTTTTATTTACGTACAATATTACATTATCGCTGAGACATCTGGCGACAAATATTCCATCCTTGAGAAAGCATCAAGCAAACCCAGGCAGACTGCTGGTTTAAGAGTTTACAATCATAGACTCAAGAATGTTACACTGTCGCTGATCATCTGCAGTCGATTAGATGTATTATTACAGCAAGCTTTTTAAATTTTAGATCAGACAGGTCACATAAATTACAGTATGCGATAGTTACAAACCAAACTTTTGCATAAGTCCTTTAATATCATTCTGAATATTAATTGTTTGAAATTGTCTGCTGTAACGTTTATATGGCATGCCATCAGGAGCAATCAGGAATTTTTCAAAGTTCCAGGAAATATCATTCCGTGTGACTGGTTCCCAAATGATATTCTTTGTATTACTCATCAGTGATACTGGATCGTCACTTGGCAATGGAAGTTTTTCCCTGATAAACTGGAATAGTGGGTGGGCGTTGCTGCCATTGACGTCACATTTCTCCATAATTGGAAAGGCGGGTTCAAAACCATTACCAGGTCGCACATACTTCAAAGAATTCAAAATTTCGTCGTGATTGCCATTTTCCTGAAAATGATTTATAAAAGAGACTACATTTCCCGCTAATATCAAAAAGTCTCTTTCATTGCGAAGACAATGAGAAAACATAGTAATACAGTTCGTCCATTCGTTGCGTTTAAGTGTTGGCACTCACCATGCCAATAACATCTGTTTCAGCTAACATCAATGTGGTGTGTGTATTTATGCGTTTAGTAGATAATACATAAATGTATATTATGGAAAAATGTTCATGTATAGGTATTTATTTTAGTCTGCGGAACTGTTAAGCATCTAAGTTAATCGACTAGAGCCGAGTAAAGTTGTTTGCAAGCCATTATACACAGGATGATATAACATTTCTAAATATCGGGTAAAAACGAAAACCAGCAATCAGGTTTATGTGCTAGGATTGAAAGAAACCCATTTAACTGGAAAGGGTTGGGGTAATTCATCGTTTCAGTATATAAAAAATTGTGTGTGCCTAAATAATCTTACCTAATTAAATATTCGCAAAATTTACAAGCCAGACTGTACAAAAAAAACCAACATATTCTCTAATTCGACGGACACGATGACACATTTGTTTAATATGAGCACGATTGAATAAAACAATTTTCAAACGTTATAGTCATTCATATATCGCATACATTCAAGTCATTGGCTTGATAGAGTTATGAAACGTTTTTGTATGTTTAAGAGTTTTGTCCGTACGTGTGGGGAAAAAGAGGACAGAAAAGATACCTTAACCTGACGATTGGATAAGCCTAAAGCACATGGTCATTCAAGAAATGTCTTATTTTTATTTTCAGAGAAATCACAGATTCAACTGTCATCTTTCATTGTTAAAACATTTTTACGCATTAAAGCTACAAGATCATCATAGTTGAATAATATGGATGAATAAACTGTATCGCATTCCTACATTAATGTGTGAAGTATAAAAATAATTGACGGTACATAGATCGGTTCGTCGCTTTCAAATAGTAATTTACCGCAAAAAAATATCAGTCAGCTGTAAAATATGACTGGTTCAGTTTTATTTTTTTTAAAGTTGACCACTGCTGTTAAACAGAGGTTAACCGGTTTAATTGCCGTAACCCCAACAGCATGGGTTAAACGCTATCAAAAAACTGTATACCACTAGATTGCAACCAATGAGAAACGGTGAACAAATGAAGTTGTTGAATATGGAGTACAACATTACAAAATGAAAATTCTCTAATTTTCTTAAACTAAAATCGATGCGTCCGCACACAAAGTGTTATATTTTGGCACTACTAACGAGGCACCCAGCGGCAATGTTCTTTAGTGGCGTCCCCGCAGTGTGACAGAGAATATTTCTTAAGTCAGCTGCCACCCCATATGTTTTGTCAAGAGTTACACTCGTTACACAAAGTCGATGGCAAATGCTATGAAAATTTCAGTTCAGAAAAAAAGTCTACTGACGGCTTCTTCCGATGAGTAGTGTCAGGGTGCATTTGCCCCTACCCTCTCCACACCATAAAATGATTGATATAATAGAGAAGACTTGCATTATCTCTTATGCTTTCAACACAATATTAATCTGTATGCCCGATGATGTAGATGTAATCTAATCTTAGCATGGATGAAATGTTTACAAGCTTCCAGTAATGCCACCCCACTCCCATAATGATAGAGAAAAGGGTTGCCCTCGAAACTACAAAATTTAAGACTATTATTAACAAAACCCTCCGCTGTTCAGAGTACATGGCTTAGTCTCAGAGATTATTTATCATTTCATAACATATCAATATTTATCCAGACATGTCTTAAACACAAAATAAGTTCAGTGTACATAATAACTCTATTCTTAAGACTACCAATCTCCATGTTACGTAGTACCATTGAGACTTTACTATGTAATAGCAAGCGACCTAAAATGGGCCTCCTATCACTCAGCTGACCGCTATGTGGCTAACAAGAACAGCTGGGTCGCAAATCTGAATCTGTAGAATGTCACATGAGCATTGAAGATGAAACTGTTAAATCGATTGACCCGATCAAGATGGGTTATGGCAGGTGTGATAAACATATTGTTCAAGTGTTTTCTCGAGTTGTTCAAAGTTTAGGACACTGGTAACTTTGAGATACGGGTAAAGTTTCAAGCTATATCACTAATCAAGCTCGCGCTGACTCTTTTGTTAGCGGGCTGGACTCACGACCGAAAGGGTGTGGTGAGGAATCTTACCATCCAACCAGTCTGGGTTAGATACTGTGGTGTTTTATGTGTAAGGCACTTGACTCGTTGCCTCAACACTAAATAACCTACTGGTGTTGCTGTGCTGTAAAGCACCAAACCAAATTCAGATATTTCGCTATTTTGATGAAGAAATGTTTGCTCGATGCGTATGTCATTTTTAAATACACCTGTATTTTGGATGCATGTCCTCGAACTCTTTCCAGCTAATTGCGTTCTTGTTGTAGGGTTTAAAGCCATTTTGCATCACAATATAGGCTATAAATGGCGGCCAATATAACTGGTGGAGGAAGAACCCTCGAAATTCCCTGGAAGAATCATCGACCCACGAGTGGCTTTCAAACATACCCACGTTAGCCGAGCCTGAGACTCGAACCTACGCAGACAGAGGTGATAGCAGTGATCCGGCACGGTGAGCGCTTTAGACCACTCGGCCACTCGAGGCCCCTACAGCTAAAGTATGGCATAGCCGAATCAATAATCCCGAGTTTAAATGTCACAACCAGGGCCGCAGAGAGCGATCACGGGCCCTGGGGCAATAAACACAATGGCATCTCTTAGTTCTTTTTAAAGCAACATTTTTCTGTCAGCCCCTTTCACACCCAGTCTCCATCGATATACACCTGGTTGACCCCCTCCCTCTACTTGTCGGCCCTGGTCACTGCAGTAATCTCAGCAGATCATAACACTGATATTGCTATCGTTACTACTAACACAAGCATCGTCACTGTTGATTACAGAAGAATAGAGAAGATCCTTCGTAGTAGCAACAACAAAAAACAGGACAAAACGAAATGTTTTGCTGATTCATTGTTGGCCAAGATACGCGTATTATTCTTGACTCTTCTGACCGTTTGGGCGACCAAATGGTTAATCCATCCGCCTCTGATACAGGAGGTCGCGAGTTCGAACCACGGCCGAGTCATATCAAAGATTTTTAGAAATCGTACTAACAGCCGCCTCGCTTGGCGCTCAGTATTACGAGTTAAAAATCCAAATCACACACGCACGCACACACACACACACACACACACACACACACACACACACACACACTTGACTGTTCGTCGCCCTTTACAAACTTACCTCTACAGAGCTAAATTAAGAAGCACGAAACATAAGTCGAATGCAGTATATAGGATTGATTGTTGAGCAAAGAATAGACTAACGATTAACGAACCGCGCTGTGCTCAACCTTTTATGTTTCATGAATGCCTATATTAAACATGCGAATAAAGAAATAATGGTTGTACATTACAATGCGTGGTAAGTAGGAATGTATATTTAGGTAGGTGTGTGTGATTTGGATTTTTAACGTAGCTTTGACAAGTTTTCAATCATATCGCTACGATGTCTGCACCGTGGCAGTTTATAATGATGTCTAGCACTGGGCATCATGCCGCAGACATGTAACGTGAAGTCCCACTCAGTCACATTATCCTGAAGGCCGACCAGTGCTTACACTAACCTCTTAATGCTGAGCACCAAGCGAGGCAGCTGTTTGTACCAATCTTATGTCTTTGGTATGACTCGGCCGGGGATCGAATCCACGAACTCCCTCATCTGAGGCGGACGCTCGAACCACTAGGCCACTGTAGCGGTATGTAGGTAGGAGTTGTGCATGCTATGAGATAAGTGCATGAAGTAGACTATTTCGTTGGTAAGTGTGTGGATAGATAGGTCGACAGCTAGTTTTATATTAAGTTTACTACCCTCCCCAATTTCACTGTCTTCAATCAGAGATGAAAAACTAAACGAATATCCACACCTTTCTGATTTTAAATCTCATCCCCTCACTACAATCCAATCAAAGGCTGCTTTCAGAATTTGAAATTTTGAGTTTTGAGTCGCCTACTCAACTTATGCACCTCCTTCAGTAAGAGAGTATTTCATTCCGATTGCAAACAAGATACTATGAAAAGTGTAACTTTGGTCTCTTACCTAAAGGACACATCCATGATCTAAAACTTTCTTTGTCATCTAATCATTCCCATAATCACGTGGTATCCAATATCATCACCCTCTCAGTCGGTGTGTATTAAATCAAGGTAACACAGAGAACAGACGGACAGACGGCGAAGAGACTCTTGAGCACAGACAAACGGATGAACACACATGACCAATCATAATATATATATATATATATATATATATATATATATATATATATATATATATATATATATATATATATTTATATATATATATATATATATATATATTTATATATATATATATATATATATATATACGGAAGAGTAGGTATGATTATGTATATCAATACCGGTTTGTTATGCTTGTTATGTTCAAAAGAAACAAACGGGGGGGGGGGTGGCGTACAAGGAGATCCATGTCATAAATATGCATATACTGGTAATTCAAATAAGAATTGAATGTAATCCCCATGTCATAATATGCCACAACGGGGTTGAGTACTTCAGGGCCCAACAAAGGAAGTCATTTCGCAATCATGCACTTCTCGGGAAATATATGTAACATATATATGGTTCGCTTATCTAAATATCATCGTAAGTGTCAATGTTACGTATCTGGAATAATAAAACATTCAAAATACATACGACACGACAGATCATTATACAATTAAATATCTTACGTGTTCAATATCCATATGCATTTTGGAATATCACATTCATCGTTTGATAAATTACTAACTTTATCACACAATACGGTGAGTTAGAGTAGCAACTTAACGTTATTTACAATGACAGCCCGATATCATAAATTTTGTCATTTCTGATGCACTGAATAGCTAAGTCAAATATACCGATTGGTTTTTAAAAGAACAAGCTCGCATGATATTTGCAAGGGGGGGGGGGGTGTGGAGAGAGAGAGAGAGAGAGAGAGAGAGAGAGAGAGAGAGAGAGAGAGAGAGAGATCATATGTGCATGTGTGTGTAACATTCCTACAACTTTAAATCTAAAGAATTAAGGCCTTTAATACAGCTGACATATACTGGTACTTCCTGGATGTGAAACTTGCTGTCGCATGTACGCTAATAATATCGATATTGTTGCCATATTTAAGAATGCGCGCTTAGTAAACTGGAATACAAGAGGGGCGTGTGGGTCTGCAATCGCTCGCCTACTTTACATCTGAATAATTACCAAACGTAAGAACAGCTGGTCGAGTATTCTAGGTTTGTAATATGTTTCTGAAACCATTTTTAATGTTGCATATTGCAAATGTTTTCAAAACAATTGATTCAAAGATTTCCTAGAATGTGCATTTCAATCCATATCCGAAGGCATGGCAGCATCCTGTGTCCAGTAATGAACAACTATTATACCTAGGTGCTTTCTTACAAAGTTTCTCTAATTCTTTTGCGTGGTTTTTTTTTCCATAAAGTAGTTATAATTGTTTTTTCTATTTTATTTTAATTGGAAACAAAAATGTATTGCATAGGAACCGTTTGTATGAATTTGAATGGCTTTCAAGCTAGAGTGCTTTCTGTCCAGTTAAGTCAAGTTTAGTTAGCAGATTTTGAGATGAAAATGTTCAAGGTGTTTCTTTTTATAATAACAATATCTATCTTTGATGACAGATCAGAGTAATTTTGATTAACTTGAAAGGTCCTAAGGTTAAAATGTTTTCTATAACATTATTTTGAGTGGTTCTTGACAAGAAGTAGTCTAAAATATATCTTCGCTAGTAACAGTGGCATTTTATATGGCGAATCGTTATACGTTTGTTTGTCTTTTTCTAAAAACACCATTCAGGTGGCCTAGTGGCTAGAGCATGCGCCTTGGATACGGGAGATCGTGGGTTCAACCCCTGGCCGAGTCATACCAAAGACTTACAAAAATGGTACTAACAGCTACCTCGCAAGGCGCTCAGTATTAAGAGGTTAGTGTTATGACTGGTTGACCTGGTGTCAGGATAATGTGACTGGGTGAGACATCATGCTACATGTCTGCCACATGATGCCTCTGCTAGACATCACTATAAACTGCCTCACTGCAGCCATCGTAGCGATATGATTGAAACATTGCTAAAACTACGTTAAAAATCCAAGTCACACACAAACACTTATAAAGACATGAAAACCTTTTATGACAGTAATGTCAGACTTGGTCAAACTCTTTCAAGTTGAAACTTGTACTATTTTTAGAAATAAGAGACAGATCTGGATGCGGATCGGCATCATTTCTACCAATCTGAAAGGTTTTCTTACCAGAATGCATTCTGCAAATATTGATTTAATTCGGTTTATCGCATTTTTAGAATTATTTCAAGATTATTCCAATTTAAGAAACGGCGGGCATGTTTTAATGGCGAACGCGCATCATTTGTAAAACAGTAGGAGAAAACCCCGTTTCTTATCAGAACGCCTTCTATACAACTTGGACAAACTCTGTGCTGCGGTTCCTAAGATTAAGTCGCTTAAAGATTTTTCTTTTTTCAGTAAGGACGATCAGATTTAAAGGCATATCATGAAAGCCCTTCAAACTAGGGTGTATTCTGTCTAATTTTGATAAACTGTGTCAAGCAATAATTGAAGGAATCAGTGAAATGTTTTATATCTTTTTAACAACGGCCGTGTGTGACGCAAATCAATCATATTCACCAAATTCTGATTAGCTATTTTGGAAAAGAAATTGTTTAAATGTTTCTTTTACCTTTAGGAACGGCGGCCAGACTTGACGATGGATCAGCATCATTTGTACAAAATCGAAAAATTTTCGTATCCTGATATTTTCTGTTAATCTTTGTTAAATCCTGCGCAGTGGGTTTTGCGAAAAAGTCTTTTTAAAATTATGTATATTTAGTTACGGCAGCTACATTTAATGGCAGGTTGGTGTTCTGTGTATAAATTTTAAATGCCTTTATGCCATGATATTTCCTGTCAGGATTGAATAAACTTGGTCAATTTGTTTTTGAGAAGTTGAAAGGGAAAAAAAGCAATCGCTGACATATGCAAGAACGACGCACGATGGAGGCATGGCTCTACCGGAAATTCTTTTCGTCAGGTAAAATAAAACTAGATTTATAATTTAATTCTGAGATACGCATGTGTTCTCTCTGTAGATACCTATTTGCATTTTACACTAAAACTGTCATAATTTGTAGACGAAACTGCTCTACTGTTTGTACACTATCAATTAGCATCGTCTTTGTCATATTCACCCCACCCCCCATGATCATCATCTAATTATCATTATCAAATATTTGTTGGGAAGCAGTAGCAAAATGCACTGCCGTAATAATAACATAAATGGCAGTAATCGAAGTAGCAGCACCAAAAATAACTGGTAGCATTATATACGAAACGTTTTGCTGATTCAGTGTTGACCAAAATACATGTATTATTCCAGACTTTTCACAAGCTTAGCTCCACACAACTTCACTTAACACTATACATAGTTTGAATTCGGCACATGGGTATGCATTGTTGCCTCATAGGGTGTCTGAAGCCTGTTAAAGAACCAACGGAATGCTACTGTTAAGCGTTCTCACATACCCACATTATCCGAGCCCGGAACTCAAACATGTCAAAGAGAGCTCCTTAAACCACTCGGTCACCTGGCGGCCCAGGAATGTTGAATAAAGAAAACACTAACGATTAACGAACTGTATTGTGCATCGACATTTTTATGTTTCATGAACAAAATGTACATAACGCTTAAGATATTCGTATATATTCGTATAAAGAAAGCATGGTTGTACGTTACGCGTGAATGTTAGAGTATGAATACGAATCTTATTGGAGTTTGCTGGTGGATGGGTGGATGGGGGAGGGGGGTGAAGACAAAATGGGGGGAGTGGTAACAAAGTCCACATCAAACGGATATGTTTATATACTGCAAAATTGGATTATTAAAAATGGGGGGGAAGGGGCTGCGTAGGTACGTGCGTGGATAAATAGGTTGATAAAAAGGTTTTATGAAGTCCACTATACTACCATCCCCAAATTGATAGAGAATTCTTCAAAGAGAGATGGAAAACAAAGCGAATATCTAGAATTTTTATTTTGAACTTTACTCTTCACCAAAATCCAATCCAAGGTTGATTTTAAGAGTCAAAATCTTAATTTTTTGCCGTCTACTTAACCTTTTTAAACGCCACACCAGCTGTCCTGCCATTGCCCTTTCGTCAGTCAGCGAAGATTTCATTCAGATTGTAATAGACTCCATGCTACCTCAAAAAGATGTAATTTTGACCCTATTCCTTCCTCCCTGAAGGATATGGTCATCATCCGAAACCTCCACTGACATCTAATTATCAGCATAAAACATTATCTCCAATTTTATGAACCGACGGACGGATAGATAGCGAAGAGACTATTGGGTACACAAGACTGACGGACGAACAGACATGACCAATCACAGCATGTCTGCAGAAGTGCGGGAATAATTAGTTTCCTCAATACCGATTTTTTTTTAACTGTGAGAAAGAAACAAACCTTTGAAGATATCCCGTACGTGACTATACATGTGTCGAAATTTGAGTCACAATTCAAATGTAATCTCTGTTTCATAATACACCACTGCGGGGTCAAACGCTTCAGGTATAATACAAAATCAAACAGTTCTCAAGAGTCGCTATTGAAGGCGTAATGGTATACATATCTCTGTTGTCAACTCTCTTGAGTCGTTATTGAACGTGCAATGGTACACAAATTTCAATCGTCAATTCTGATGGTATACAAATTTCAGTCGTCACGTCGGTCTTCTAGTGAACAAGGCATTGGATAATATAACGCCAGAATATATCAAATTTTAAGAAAAAAAAAACCATCTCCATCTCGCTAGGATAACAAAAGGTCATTTTTAGGGAGAGAATTTTTTTTTCCTAAGTCCAAAGTCTAAACTATTATAAATATTATTAACTTAATCTGGTTTTCAAATTCGGAATGCCATAATAAATTTTAAAAATGCCAATTCTGATAAGCTTCATGTCACATTTCCAGAAATGTCTGATGACAGCGAACATTATTTTAATATAGTTTCCAAGTCTGGTGTGATGTTATTCTTTTTCATCAACCAGCTTCTCGTGTTATACATCCTGCTTTGTTTTTTATTTTATTTATTAAATCGTATGACACTAATAAGTATACAGTCTGTGATACAGCGTTTGTAATACGAAATGTGATGCTACAGCAAGATCTCTGCCATTTCATATGTTGACCACGTGACCAATAAGAGGTCCACTATAAGATACAACAAGCCATTAGACCCTACGAAGACCGCCTGACCAGTGTGGGAAGAAAAAAAACTTATGTCTCGTGATCATCTGGACTGGCAAAACCAGCATTGCTAGGCATAGAAAAGAAGAAGTCAGAAAAGGAGGCGGGAAGACAACATTAAACAGTAGAAATATCAACGATTCGGTCAACCAAGAAACACTTGTTATCATTATCACATACAGACAATTGTACACTGTTACTCAATCAGTCTGTGCGTATATTATAACTAATAGTAAAGTTACAATACATTTCAGAGAATTGCATATTTATGAATGATAAATGAGTCTTTGTTTCGTACTGAAATTAATCTACTAATACATATTTGCTTAGAAAACTGCTTGAAAACACTATGTGATAATTATAAAGGTGATAGGTCGTAATACCAAATTTTGACCCAAACCGTCATAAACACTAATGTAGTACTTTATATTACTCTATTAGAGAAGAAGAGAATATGAGAGAGAGAGAGAGAGAGAGAGAGAGAGAGAGAGAGAGAGAGAGAGAGAGAGAGAGAGAGAGATGAAAATAAATAAATACCTGATGACCAAACTGGTTACACGGGAATCCCAGGATAACAAGCTTTCCTTCAAATTTGGAGGCAAGCTCGTTCATCTGGGTGAAATCCCGGACCGTTGTTCCTCAGAGAGAGGCTACATTCTCTACTAGAATTACTTTCCCTTTGAATTTACTAAGGTTGACTTCTTTGCCGTTTAAAGTTTTGACACTAAATTCGAAGAAATTTTGTAGTTTCACGGGACTTCTCACTGCCATAGTTGTTGTCGTTATGTCCGCTGTAACGATTAGAATTTACATAGCGGTTAACTATATTTATGATCGGTTGAAGTAGGGATCGTCTCAAAGGTGATAAAGTATAATACCTGCCGTATATATCCATTTAAATATAACCATTAATAATTAGCATTGAAAGTAGAAGGATAATTGGACAGAGAAGCTCATTTCTCAGAGTACATCGTTTTTGTTGGGTTTTTTTTAGCTTTCTTGCCCAGTAAGACCAAGAGCTTCAGGAAAAGCAAGTTCTGAAATTTTATTGTACAATACCCACCTGTATAGATCCCTAAGGATGCTTTCTTTTCCATGGCACCAGGTTAACAAATAATCAGGCGCAGCGCAGGGTTTGTAAAACCGTCCTTAAGTAAATATTCATGAGGAAAACAGGATCAAGCTTGTTATAAATAAAACCTCTTATCACTGATACTGAACCAATCCCATCTCATATTAAGCAATTCGGACAAAAAGAAACATGCCACAAATGATATGTTGTAGAGAAAGAAGATTGGATGAGGTGGTACAAAATTAACTTAACAAATGTTTATTTTATTCCAAATACTGAATTTATTAATTTACCGATGTTAACTTTATTTAAAAACAACTGTTTGTCTATAAGTATGTGTGCTATATTGATTGAAGGGAATATACAGTTTAGATGTACAAGCAAACAAGAAAGCTCCGTATCGCATTCCTAAAGATCAGGAACTTACTGAACCCATTAAAATGCATGGTTATTGAGTGCAGATCATGAATGCAGTAAATGGTTCATATTTACCTGTGCATTGATCGAACACAAGGCACGTTGGAAAACATAATAAATCAATGACCAAGCTTCAAATGTTCACATTATCCTACGATACTTATAAAATAGGTATTAAGTGTCCCACCTAAGAAGGAAATTAAACTTGCATTTCAATAAAAGTTTGTATTTATTTGTTTTCGATTGTGAAGTTCCTTGATAACAGCAAACTCAACTGAGTGTGCGGTAGTATAATATCTGTAGCATCCCATGTAATACGCTTGAGTACACGTCACGCACAAAACACACGTCGTTCGCTTGCTCTAAATATCATTAGATTAATGTAATTTTGGCGGTGATGGCTGCCCATATAATAGGGCTAGTAGCTTGCGTATTTTGCTGCGACAACTCAGGGAATCATAAATTGTGTTGTGTGTTTTTTTTTACAGGCAGAACGAAGAGGAGCTTCAAAAGCACGTTTTATTTTGTAAAAGAACATAAGGTCTGGACTTTGTAGACATTACACAGTGCGGTCTAGAGAACAAGTTATTGGTGTTATATTACTTTATGGTGAGGGAGAGTTTCAAATGTTAAATGCTCCTTACTCATTCACGAAAGCACATATTTGAGTGATGGCGTTCCTTTGAAAACATAGTTTTGACATAACGGATGTCCGGAACATGTTTTTCTACGACTTGGTGATAGGTCATAAATCAGTAAACATGCCGCTGAGTAATGTCACTACTAGATGAGGATATTCATTTATTATCACGCCGTTACGTGTGAAGATGTACCGCCTATAATATTAGCCTGGGTTGATATTAGAAAATAGTCATGTACACTTTTACTCAATCAGTCTGTGCGTATATTATAACTAACAGTAAAAGCTAAAATGTGAACATTGGACAATGGTTTTCTCATCTGCATGTACCATGACAATAGTCTGAGAATCACTTTTCAGCCAGTAAAGCTTTTCTCAATCTGACACTGCTACAGTCTGGTTCAAATGAAGATCCAATGTCGAAGATCTCTATTTTGAATCAGACTGGATACTATACAATGATCATTTAATAAAGATCAATATACCACCAGTACTCGGTTATAAGACCAGTCCAATATAAAGAACATAGACCCTAATCTGCTGTTGCAAAGTGCGTTCCAAGAACAGACTTTATACTTCTTGATCTACTGGTTTTATTCCTAACAAACGGCATCGATCCCAATCTGCCTGCGTATAATGTGAGGGCAGATCTGGGTGTGTCTATTTTGTATTTTAGCTCTACCTATAAGTGAGTATAAGTGGTTTGTTTATATTTGAATATCTATATTAATTTTATTATGAATAATAAAAAAGTGCTCAAAACTTTATATAAATAAATCATGGAAATTAGATTTTTATAACAAGTAGCCTTCTTTACATTTATCATGCAACCCAGTAATCATATTTAATTTTAGACAAGAACTTGGAGCAGGTAAATTTCACGAAAAAGAGATAACGATATAACAGAGACAATGTTTTTATTTTGAAGAAAAAAAAACTAGTTTACATTTTTACTATGATAATTATATTTTTAATATGTTGGTAATGATTTAGTCAGTATGCATATGTAACAATGTGATATACCATTTTGGCTACACTGGCAGTATGTACAGGTCACAATGTGATATAACATTTTGGCTACACTGGCAGTATGTACAGGTCAAAATGTGATATAACATTTTTGGCTACACTGGCAGTATGTACAGGTTACAATGTGATATAACATTCTGGCTTCACTGGCAGTGTGTACAGGTCACAATGTGATACAGTATAACATTCTGGCTTCACTGGCAGTATGCACAGGTCACAATGTGATATAATATTCTGGCTACACTGGCAGTATGCACAGGTCACAATGTAATATAACATTCTGGCTACACGGGCAGTATGTACAGGTCACAATATGATATACCATTTTGGCTACACTGGCAATATGTACAGGTCACAATGTGATATAACATTTTGGCTACACTGGCAGTATGTACAGGTCACAATGTGATATAACATTCTGGCTTCACTGGCAGTGTGTACAGGTCACAATGTGATACAGTATAACATTCTGGCTTCACTGGCAGTATGCACAGGTCACAATGTGATATAATATTCTGGCTACACTGGCAGTATGTACAGGTCACAATGTAATATAACATTCTGGCTACACGGGCAGTTTATACAGGTCACAATATGATATACCATTTTGGCTACACTGGCAGTATGTACAGGTCACAATGTGACAACATTTTGGCTACACTGGCAGTATTCACGGCAACATCGGGATATGTAACGGGGTAGTCGGTATCAAGCGTTATTGGTACAATATTGCACAAGCCACTGGTCAGAGGTATTGCGCAACTTGGAAAAACAACACCAGAAACCGCCACCCGCTAACACTCGTTATCTAAGGAATGACCTCTACGGTGTGATTTGCCCGGTTATAGAATGGATATGGTAATCTGAGTCGATATCTTGAACAAAGACAACATACGAACCCACGTAAAGATAAACAAAGAATTTAATCAAAAATCAAGAGAAGAAAAGACACAGTAAATTACATTTTTCTTTCCTTCTGAATACTCTTAGTTCTGAAGCACTTTAAAACCGAAGTTTAAAATACTAGATACACTAATTAAATTTCAAACACTAATAAAATAGACAAATTTAGCCGTTAATAGCTGATAGCAAATTTCATCACGAAATCGAGTGTTCATTACCTCTTGGTAAATTCACATGACCTGGTCGTCGACTGTTCTTTCTGCTTGCGTCTCGACTTTAACTTGCCCTCTGGGTGAACGTGGGATTATCACAACTCTTGACTTCTAAATTCTTTTTCCTCCTTTGGATCTCGACCTCCTCGTTATTTTTCTCTCTCTCTCCAAACAAACTATTTTCCTTTGAAAAGAAAAGGGTAAAACGCCCTAAGTATCTCGTTAGGTTTTGAGAGTTGAGATTGTCCGTCCGTCTGTCTTTCTGGTTCGAACAATCAGATCTTACTATTAGTGATACCTTTTATACGGCTAGCAAATACTACACAAGTCTTCTGATCAATACAGCTATACCGCTAATTATCGACATCAGAATTTGGGGAAGTCACATATATTCCCGTAAATCATTACGTAAAGTGAGGCAATATATCATAGCCCACAATCAATATTCACTAATATGATAAATTCAAATTAATGTAGCACTTTCCAATCATAAATGTACACGGCGGGTTTCTACACATCCATTAACCTACCTACGTATATAAGGTGAAAATTCTAATTCAGAATTCAAAAGTACATTACTAAATCACTGTAATAACCGAACTATCCATACAAAGTCAACACGTAATGCATCTGTAACGAAGAAACATATAAATTACATCATAATAAATATGAATTTGATTTAAATACCTTGTGTTTTTGGCGTCTTACAATCGTTCCTGGATTATAGATTTTCCCTGGAACCACGATTTTACGGACGTCTTTCCTTAAAGTACCGTCCGGAGTCATTTACTGCGTATTTTTACTTCTGGTTTCTCTCTCTCAGAGAACTTCAAGACTGCCCAAAATTCATTAGATCTTAGAGTATATTCCAGGATCGACCCACCCTTATTCCACATTTGACCAATCGGAACAGACATTTGGAAAACTGCTTAACAATGTGCCAAAAATGCCACCTGGGGTTGTAATAACACCCTGTCATTTGTCTCAAATCACTTTTGACAGCTTTACGTGTGAATTTCGCCTTTTCTAACCTGTCATACACCTAGTTCGTTTTTACTATAAACATAGTACCAGTGTGACCTGAGTTAGGAAAACATTACTCTGTGCAAACTCTACCACAAGATAACAGTTAATTGTCGGCTAGACTAAGAATTAATTAATGGATTTCACTGACGAAAAATTTGGCACTTGACAGGATATGTAATATGATATTGTTTTTTTAAAATAAATTATACTTTACCAGTTAGTAAAATGTGTGTATTAGTTTAATGTATACTTTTATAGGAAAACTAATGTTCGCTTGGTACCTATACCATATTATAAACCAATACACACATACTCAACCCAACACAAAAAACCAACACAGAACCCAAACAATATAGGTGTAATTAAATCGGAATTAATTTGTAAGAAGTTTCGTATTCCAGGACAGCACGATTAAAGATATTTAAAGTTGAAGAATTTAAAACCAATTGATGGACCAGGAATCTTTTTCAAAACAAAGTTTGAAGAGACTGGTGCTGATATGAGAGGAAATTAAACATATATGTTATGAAAAGATTTTATTGATCATAACCTTCTTCTCATTTCTTGCTGTGAGAAGGAAATACTCATAACTTAAGAAATATATTGGTCCATGGTCAGAGACAGATGGAAGGAAAAGAGCTCCGGCTCTGTTAACAGAGGTGTCACTCATAACGGTGTAGATGCAGCCACGTCTTGGGGAAAATAGCAATGCGAGAGGTTACCGGGACTCTTATAAGGAAAGACAGAGTACTCAGGTTCTCGATAAACGAATTGGTTTTGCGCAAGCTTGCTCTCAAATTATACGCAGTGTTAAACGTCCAAATATGAACATTCATCTAGGTACCTTTCTATGTCCATTTTCGAATCAGAACGAGGCTCTCGTCCATTCCCACGGAGAATTCTGTGTGACTCATTTGACTTACTCGTCCATTAGGAATTTAGGAAATTGCCTGTTCAGCAACTTCCCTCCAAGTCTAAAATTTGCTGATTTCTCGATACAAGAGAAATGTATTTGATAGGTATTTGCATTTGATCGTAAAAGCGCATTCTTTATTATAATAGTATACAGATGAAGTTTATAAATAGATCAAATTAAAACTCAATATATTTTTAGTGGAAAACTATTTTCAAAATAATATAATCAAAATGAAAAATTACTTTTAATACAGTTTAGAGAAAATTACAATCTTAATACTTTTAATCAAAAAATGATGTCCTAATATATCAACTAAACCTATGGTAGGATAGTGGATGGCATACACAATACATATACGAGTATCACAACTTTTAAACAAAAGGAGAAGAAAGAAAAAAATGGGATGGATTTGTTTATTTCTTCCAGAGAGCAACACAACAAACAGATAAAGGAATAGATCATCTAAATCAGAGTACTAGATTACATATGATTGTTATTTACACAATGTGAGAAGAAGACAAAAATGATATTTTAATATTTGATTTGAGGTGACGAAGATTATGATTTCAGATTTTAAAGCAACGATTCACTATGCAGTTCGTGTTGAGCGCATACTATCCTGTGACAAGTTCATGAAAATGGACAATATTGTAGGCTATACTAATAACAAAGAATATTTGATACATCAAAATCAACATCAAGATATATATATATATATATATATATATATATATATATATATATATATATATATATATATATATATATATATATATATATATATATATATATATATATATATATATATATATATAAACGTTTGAAACAGATTTAGGTAAAATCGTTAAAATAAATAACTTTTATAACTCGAGATATGTGACCTTCATTAATTAAGATGATATTTAGTTTTTAAAAAAAAACAAGACTGCATGCAACAATTACCTTTTGTTTCCCAAAAAAATTATGAAAGGGGTTTTCCAGATTCATGGCATACCGCCTAACATCTCGCACTTATTCGTCGTACAGACAACAACAAGCTTTTACAATTAATCTGAAGTTTCCTATTTTGACACGGCCAAAGGCGCATGACTCGTGTATAACATAATCTTTCAACTCTACTTGTAACACAACATATTTATCAATCGTTTAAACTGTGCACAATAAAAGGCGAACGAACTCTGGAGGAACCTAAGTAACAACAACATAGGGTTAAAAATACAACTAAGCCAGACGACTGTCGTTAAGCAATACATGTTGAACTTGTATCAGCGTTATTTTGTCGTATATGTTTATATATAGGCTTCCTAGGGCGTTCGTTTATCTGCTGTCATTGATAATATGAGCGATTGTGTATGCAGTAAATATTACATTTCACGAACTTCTCAATCTCTGATGCCTTATTACTTTGCACAAATCCTGTCCATTTCCTCAGTACATCAAAGTGGCCAATCAGTTTACCTTCATTTGAAAGTGACGACAGAAAAACGTTTACGTACTATTGTGCAATCACTAACAACGCATGAGAATTCAGTTGATTCCTTTGCTTTATTTTTAAGATCAAACTCGGCAGTAACAAGTTATCAAATAAATCCTGGAATTTAACCCGCGATTCAATGATTAGCTACAGTACAGTCCTGTCTCTCTAGGTCTAGAGAGGATTATTAATTCAAAAGTCTTACTTTCTTACTCACATAAGGAACCGATGATAATTAGCATTATCATACCCAATTTTATGGATATATTGTGATGGGTCACTTGTCTGTTCTTCATTCGATATACGCAGATTGAGAGAAGGTAATACTACCAGTTATAAAGGTATGAACGATTAGATATATAATCGTTCATACCTTTATAACCGGTATTACACCCTCTCTCTCTCTCTCTCTCTCTCTCTCTCTCTCTCTCTCTCTCTCTCTCTCTCTCTCTCACACACACACACACACACACACACACATATATACTTCTGCACAACGGGACGTCATTTCTGTAAACATTTAACGACGTTTTACTTTGGGAAACTCCATTTTGTACCTAGAAAGAACGATCGTACTTAAATATAAAAAGTCATTATTCCCCTTTATTTAATAGTACACACACACACACACACAGATATATATATATATATATATATATATATATATATATATATATATATATATATATATATATATATATATATACACACGCACCAACAGACACATACATACACACACATACATACACACATACAGACACCCACACATACATACACACGTACATACATATACAGCTGCACATATATTTTCATATACAGATAGATAGATAGATAGATAGATAGATAGATAGATAGATAGATAGATAGATAGATAGATAGATAGATAGATGCAAAATTGACCCTATATGATTTAAGACTTAACCATATCGCTCTAGACAAGCTTAAGTGTATAGATACTACTTGACAAGATGCAAGTCATCACAGTGTCGAATAAAACAAATTGTCTTCTATAAGAACAGACAAATCTTTTTACAGGACCGCGGATAATGTACTCGTATACATCGTGTTATATGGATATTTCGCCGCGAGCGACCTACGACAAGATGCATTCATTGCCCAGTCACAAAAGAAAAGAAGAAAATAATATGTTACTACTGTAGGTATTTAAGGCTGTACGAGTCATGGGAAACAAATACCCAAATTGTTCTAAGTCATCTGTAATGTTCGAGAGAACGACAAGTTAAAGTTCAAGTTTAGCAATGCTCTCTTTTTCTTTATGCATATGTTATCCAGATACAGTGTAAAAATAAACTTAGAGCACCACTTTTTGAACCTCACTTCTACCCACTCTCACCTAAAAAAAACTCCCAAATGTTGGTGCCCTAGGTGGTCACCTAGTTGTCTAGTAGTTAAACAGGCCCGGACACTATTTGTATATGGATATATACGACAGGTACAGACATTCCCTGCGATCCCAAGTGAAAATTAACTATATATAGCTTAATAGTGTCACTGTCCAGTACACTGTGAGCAGGACGAGGAAAATAACGACAGCTATGGCAGTAAAAAGTCCTCAGAATTTCTTCGATTTTACAGCAAAAACGTTAAAAGGCCAAGATGTAAACATAAGTAAATTCAAAGGGAAAGTAATTCTAGTAGAAAACGTAGCCTCTCTCTGAGGACTAACGGTCCGAGATTATACCCAGATGAACGAGCTTGCCTCCAAATTTGAAGGAAAGCTTGTTATCCTGGGATTCCCGTGTAACCAGTTTGGTCATCAGGTATTTATTTATTTTGAAATCTATATTTATTTTTTATTTTTCTGTCTATTTTTAATCTTTTTTTCTATCAAATACAGTAAGTCAATAAAATTTCTCATAATACTGCATTGCCACTATTTTAACATCTCCGCATAAGACAAACTGTAAAACACATACTTGTATCATTTTTAATGATGTCATTAGTTGATTGAAATTTATTGTCATTATGTTACTATTATTTACAATGTACTTAAAAACTAACCTAATCATGGTCACAGGGTGTATTTGTTAATACGAGTACTCTCACCACTGCTGATAACTGATATCAGCAACGTTCTTTAGGAGAACCGAAAAGTATTATTATGAGGGGGGGGGGTATCACTTGCTTAATTCCAAGTCATTTAGCTGTAATAATCGTTTGTTTTTTTTGACATGCTCAATATTCAAAAGATAGTCACTCTTGTACGTCAAACAGATCATAATTTACTTCAGTTCATAGTAACACTGAGATATTAATTATACATTATTTTGTTTGGATCCTTTGTTTGTTTGACATATATAATCTTCTGTCATTTAATATAATGTTCGAACATTAAAGAACTGAGCAGAATATTGTTTTGTATCATATAATGCGGTGAAATCTCGTCCGTTTATTCATCTCTTTTAAGTTTGATGTTTTTGCTTGGTTACTTTAAAATCAAAGCTTCTCATAGCTTCAGTACGGATGTGTCCATATTACCGTGACTTTAAGTTATCAGCCTCAACGTTCTGAATTTTGTTTGTTTTTCGTATGAGACTTCTATGCGAAATCATGACCGATCTTAAGACGTGTATTAATTTGTACATCCGGATTTTGTTTCACCTGTGATTATCACAATGTCTATTTCAAAACCCGCGACCTCCCGCATCCGAGATGGACACTCTAACCACTAGACCCACCGTAGCGGTATATGTACAATGAGAACACAAGGATAAAATAGACGTCAGTTGTAGTAGATTAAATCAAATCAACATTAGTTATATCATCATAAAGTCTACTACTATGGGGAGATAACGTGGTTGCCTGCTACATTGAAAGTCTATGTTGTGCATGGGAACCACCGTCTAATAAGATTATTGTATTATTACTCTGACTAATAAATAAATCAAATAATCCCAATTTAAAAGTAATATCTGTTTATTATCGTTATTTAAATCCAGCAACTTTATTTGCCTTCTTGGTTTAACTATAGTTAAATTAAATTTAGTTCAGTGGTGGAATAGTGACTGTCAATACTTGAAACAAATCGAACGGATGAACTGTATTTCTGCGCTATGTAATTATCTCTGTGAATAAAGTGACTTTTAATAAGTAAATTTACTGAGATGTTTTCCTTATTATTTTTAGGAGAATGGCAATAATGATGAGATTTTGAATTCTTTGAAGTATGTTCGTCCAGGTAATGGTTTTGAACCCGCCTTTCCAATCATGGAGAAATGTGACGTTAATGGCAGCAACTCCCACCCACTATTCCAGTTTCTCAGGGAAAAACTCCAGCAGCCAAGTGACGACCCTATATCACTGATGGCACTTGCAAATTATATCATTTGGGAACCAGTCACACGGACGGACATTTCCTGGAACTTCGAAAAATTCCTGATTGCTCCTGACGGCAAGCCATACAAGCGTTACAGCAAAAAATTTCAAACGAAGGATATTCAGAATGATATTAATGAGCTGATTCAGCAGTTTGGTTTGTAATGATAAAATTTAAATATGTAATTCGTGTAGATTATCTGATAAGAAATATGTAAGGCTTGTTACAGCAATGCATCGGATTTCAGGGGATCGTTATAAATAAAAATAAGACTATCTGTAAATGAATAAAGGCACTGTAGGGATCCAAATATAATAATGTATAACACAGTGGTAGCACTGGTACAACTGCTATCACCTCCATAATTCCAAAACAATTCTCCTAATTTAACGTTTGTATTCACGGTTCTCAATAATATCTCGATATTAAAACAGATTATTTTCATTAGACGACATAATAAAAATCTGCAAAAAATGACTTCCTTTTTAGGATTTCACGTGAAAGGAATAGATATATTGAAAAATGTTGAGACAACGTTTAGATCTTGTAGTTCAAAGTTAATTTCATATCTAACGAGCCCCTGGCATCAGATCAAGATTGCATAGTCACGTGACTTGTGACGGAAAATGATCAGCGACAGTGTAACATTCTTGGGTCTATGATTGTAAACCTTTAAACCAGCAGTCTGCCTGGGTTTGCTTGATGCTTTCTCAAGGATGGAATATTTGTCGACGAATGTCTCCGTTGCAAGATGTGTGACAATTTAATCTTCTACTCAAATAATGAAAATTACACTCTAGAACTGTATACATTTGTGTTAATCTTTTTTATCCAAAAGGGTATTGTTATGAGGCATAGAGGCTTTCAATAAATTACCGCTTGTGTGAATTTCTTAACATGTACCTAAGACAGGGAATTTTGTTTATAAATTAAAGAAGGATTCGTGTCATTAACATATATATTTTTCTAACGAATGTGATTATCTGTGATTGCCAACACTTACATATCCACTAATACAATGTATTGTAAGCTTTACTGGTCATATACCAGAAACACGTATGGGATTGTCTCTAATGCGCCGTCTATCATCCATGCGTCTGTTAGGACAGTATTGTTAACACTGCACCTCATCAGTTACTTGGATGATCGTCATGAAATTTTAAACACACTCATCCCAATGATCTAGTTGATCTTCAATGAAAATGGTGCCGCTTGGACATTCAATATGATATTGTTATCGCTACTCCTCAGTGGCTGGTCATATTAGCATGGGGTTTTCATTATATGACTTCTTATAGTGTCTACTTGGCACAAAATGACCTGACGTCGAAAATGGCCGCCATCTTGCTAATCTTGTCATCACTAATTCTGGATGACTAGACATATTGACGTTGTGATTTCAAGAAAAGAATCATTATGCTATCAAATGTGTAAAACATTGAAAAGGTACCAGTCTGTTGTCGAATATGACAACCATGACATCTATCTTGAAAACATTTAATCGTTTCTCCTTCACATGTGAAAGTTGTATTAATATGGAGGTTTTATCAAACTTCTCTTGCCGCCTAAATTCAAATGTTCTCATGCCGATATCCAATATGTCCACTACGGTAGCTAATTTGACAATATTATTACGAAGAATATAAATGATGGTTTCAACACTCAGACGTTTAAAGGAAGAAACCATCTTTTATTTGATTTCTGACAATTCGTTATAGCCAACAGAGTGTCAGTCCCTTGTATGGAATCTTGTTAAATGATTTTGTTCAACTCTGTCTCAGATAATCAAAGAGCATATCCTGTAAGAATGACAGAACAAGAAACATGGAGTAAACCCTGATGGATATTGCACACACACACACACACACACACACACACACACACACACACACACACACTTATATTAAAAAGTTGATTGATATTAAAATACCTGTCTACATAGTTCATACTTTAGTTAACTGGTATGGGAAATATAAAATCTATGTTGGGGTTTGAACCGAAACAATGAAATCCCAGCCGCGGGGTTACATTATATGTCTCCCCACTCGGGCAAGCCTCGTGGGGAGACATATAATGTAACCCCGCGGCTGGGATTTCATTGTTTCGGTCCAAACCCCAACGTAGATTATTTTTCTCACCCAATATTATCCTTTAAAGTATTAAGAACTCTTTACTAGTGTTCACGACCCAATGTTTACATAGCGGCGCATGAATACAAATATACTAATGAGGGCTGTGGAGTGACCGTTCCATCCGAAGTACACAGTTCATACGCGTGATCAAAGAAAAATAACAACATAAAACGTCGCATAGTAATGAGGTATTATCACATTTAATATATGTATGTTATATGAAATTGACAATAAATCTTTAATATTTATTAGAAACTGTTTCCTTTCATCATTTCCAATTTTGAGTACCCCACTCTCCCGTATAAAAGACCCTCGTCACCCTCTAAATATGCGGACCCTGAAGGATAGCCATGTGCTAAACTTTCAAATTCACGGATTCTTTGAAAATTTAGCTTTCTGTCTTGGAAATATGGCAAGTGATGCAGTGAAATTTGCTTGTGGATTAGTGTGTTGAGGGATAAATGATTCCTTCTGGCTGGTAAGTGTATTATTTGTCAATAAATATTGCATGTATATTCAGCTGGAGCACAACGGAGATGCTTAACAAAATTATAATAGAGCATATTTGACATTACACATTTCTAGCTGTTGCTAAGTTTTCCGTTGTTATTTAGAGAGTTGGGATGCTATGAAGTGTATAAGTATTTAGTCTTATGAGCATGGATCAGTGTTTTCTGACATAGTTCATTTCAAACACCATTGAGAATTTTATCCTATCTGTAGCACAGTAAATTTTCAGGTTAGCATCATTAAATGGAGCTAACAGTATATACAATGTTTCACGCGAAGTGTTTACAACTAGTTCAGTTGCTTTAGCTACATTTAATGATCTAAAAATGTACTGAGCTAGTCCTGCATATAGGATAAACTTGACCATGCTAGTCAAGACGAACTAACGTAATATCAAAACCTCGAAATAGTATGCGTGTGTGTATTTGTCTCTATGAAACTGTTTTGTTTTGGTGTGTTTTTAAGACAGATTGACCTTAAGTAACTATGTTTTGAGTATATATTATTTGTTGTTGTTGTTGCTGTTGTTGTTGTTTTACTTGAGAACAACTATGGCACAGCAGAAGACAAGAAGGGTTTCTTTTGTTAAAAGTAGTTCTCAGCGCGTGGACACCATGACTGAGACGATTGGTCTGAGATGACTAGACTGAGATAAGAAAAGTAAGGTTAGCGAAACAGCTAGATTTCTCTGTCGCTTGGGTGAGAAGCAGTTGTATTGTGTGCGATGGGGAAGTGTAATATCCAGCGCTTTCAATGTAACCAATGGGGTGAGGCAGGGGGGATTCTGTCCCCCTTGTTATTCAATATATATATATATATATATATATATATATATATATATATATATATATATATATATATATATATATATATATATATATATATATATATATATATATATATATATATATATGCAATAAACTGACTAGCAACAGTGCAAAAACTAGTATTACTCTAGCCTGAGCGCTTTCGACTCTCAATCAGTCTTTATCAAAGGCAAATACAGAACATAGACAAGACAGACAATTAAAATACAAAAACCGTGTTTACAGAACTTTACATACCTGTTTCTTCAGGAATTAAGCCTTGAAATTTATTATGTTACAACAAGTTGCGGATGCTGTAAAATGTGAAATCGATGAGCCAAAGCGACACATATGTTTTTGTACAGATCTTACATGTGATGAGATAAATTACATTCTCTGTTTTGCACGTTTTGTTTGGACCATGTATGTTTAGTTTTTCTCTCGTCACTGTGCTAGAAAAGGTCCTGGTTTCTATAATTTGTTGACAGGTTTTGCACCTTTTATCGCGACAGGGGCCATATTGACTAAGGTGGTCTTGATTAGTGATTGGCGCTAGCTTTGCCCTGACTAGGATGTCCTTGAGGTTTTTTTGGTCTCCGGTAGGCTACTACAGGCTTGTTCGGGAAGATTAACTTTAGTGCATCCGATGATTCTACGATGGGCCAGTGTTTCCCGATGATTGTACCTATTTTGGGGTTGTATGGATGGTAGGTCAGGATAAATGGTATCCTATCAGCCTTTTCCTTCTTTCCATATTTTAGTAGGTCATCGCGGTTTGTTTGCTTAGCCTTTTGGGTTGCCTCAGTAATCAGGTCCTTGTCGTAGCCTCGGTAAATTAAATGTTTAGATAGCTCTTCAGACCTTTTTAGGAATGTGTCATCGTCGGAGCAAATTCTGCGTATCCTCAGTGCCTGGCTATATGGGATGTTCCTAATGCAGTGTTTTGGGTGACAGCTGGTTGGGAGGAGATATTGGTGTTTGTCAGTTGGTTTCGAGTAGATGTCTGTATGGAGTTTGTTTTCTACCAGTCTGGTTGTTGTGTCTAGGAAAACGTGGTTTAAGTTGGAGACTTCAGCCGTGAATTTTATTGAAGGATGGATATTGTTTGCCTTTGATATGAAATCATCCAGATTTTCTCTTCCATGTTGCCACTTCAGTTCTATATCATCAATAAAGCGTACCCACTGGTATGGTGCAAGTTCAACCGATGCTAATAGTTGACCCTCTAGTTTTCCTATAAAAATGTTAGCGTACGAAGGGACCATTTTGTACCCATTGCGGTTCCATTAATTTGAAGGTAGTTTTCTTCATTAAATTCAAAATTGTTGAGTTTTAGGACCAGCTCCATTAGTTGGACTAGGAAGTGTGTTGGTCGATTGTCTACTGTTCTTGTATCCCTTCGTTGTGCGGTATGTTAGTATACAAAGATGTGACGTCTAAGGAAACAAGCAATGTATCTGGCAGTAATGGTTCGCTTGCTTTGCTCTTTATGAGGTAATCTGTCGTGTCCTGAAGATATGATGGTAATTTGTGGACATATGGTCTCATAAAATGATCCAAATATTCTGATATCCTTTCTGTGGGATGCCCGTTACCAGAGATTATAGGTCTGCCTGGGTTTCCATGTTTGTGGATTTTAGGTAGAAGATAAAATCTACCTGCCCTTGGGTTTTCTGGACTTAAGTAGTTTCTCGTTTGCTGGTCTATGTGCCCGATTTGGTACGCCTCGTTAATAGCATTGGTGATGGTTTCTGCATATTCCAGTGTTGGATCATGGTCTAGTTTTTGGTAGAATCTAGCGTCACTTAGTTGTCTACTTGCTTCTCTAATGTAGTCTTCCCTATTCATAACGACCACAGCCGAACCCTTATCTGCAGGCTTAATTATGATATCTGTTCTGCTTTTCAGTCAGTGTAGGGCATCTGTTTCTTCTTTTGTCAAATTAGAGTATCTGTTAGTATGGTTGATGTGTCTTACTGGATACGACGCCTTCGAACATTAAAACCAAGCGGTTTAAACCAAGAAGACTAGAAAAAGACAGCCATGCACAAATTTAACTATCTTTTCCAGCTGACACATTTTCTTTAAAATAATTCTCTAAATTTGCTTAATAGCCTCTAACTACTAATATAAAATATCCGGGATATAATTTGCGCGTACATAAATTTACATAGAAAAACATATGTGTCGCTTTGGCTCATCGATTTCATATTTTACAGCATCCGCAACTTGTTGTAACATAATAAATTCCAAGGCTTAATTCCTGAAGAAACAGGCATGTAAAGTTCTGTAAACACGGTTTTTGTATTTTAATTGTCTGTCTTGTCTATGTTCTGTATTTGCCTTGGATAAAGACTCATTGAGAGTCGAAAGCGCTCAGGCTAGAGTAATACTAGTTTTTGCACTGTTGCTTGTCAGTTTATTGCATTTATCTTATTCAATCCCTGACACACGTGATCCCTTGCTGGATCCAGTGCATTTGTAACGACTGTTATATGCCATATGATTTGTATTCTTTATATATATATATATATATATATATATATATATATATATATATATATATATATATATGTGTGTGTGTGTGTGTGTGTGTGTGTGTGTGTATGTGTTATTTCTTACCAATATCAGTTTTGCTGATGATATGTCATTGATAAGTCCTTCTATAGCATGTTTATGGAAATTTTTAAAGATATGTGAACAATGCGCATTTGAGAATGATATAATGTATATAATACAACAAAAAAAATCAGTATGCATGGTCTTTCAGACAGCTTCTTTCAAATTACCATCTCCTTCTCTTGTATACCTTAAGAGCAATGCTCTTATCCATGTCAACACTTATACGTATTTGGGTTATATTTTGAAATCCAATCGGTCGGATAATGAAGATATGATGAGACATTACCGATCTCTGTGTACTTGAACAAACATGCTTCTGCTTAAATTCAAGAATTGTTCATTGCATATCAAAATTAGAATATTCAAATCTTATTGCTGCACCATGTATTGTGCTCCTCTGTGGACAAACTTTAGTGAATGTATGAATGTATGAAAAGAAAACTAGTTATTGGTCATAATAATAGTCTTCGTTTTCTATTAGGTCTTCCAAGTTGGAACAGTGTCTCCAACATGTTTGTTAACTATAATGTATTCAGTTTTGATGAAATAATGAGAAAGTATGTATTCTCAATGATGACAAGAATATATAATAGTAAGAAATGTATATTGAAATCTCTTTGGAACTATGACATTCATGTAAATTCTCATATTATTAGTAGATGGAACAAATTACTCTTTAAACGTGTCATTTAATTTTTATTATTAATAATTGCATGACGCAGTTAATAGTTGTAGATGTCGCTGTATATATATATATATATATATATATATATATATATATATATATATATATATATATATATATATATATATATATATATATATATATACTTTTTGGGTATCAATACAAGATGATTTTCAAATGATAAACGACTTATTTTATGTTGCAAATTATGATTTTGTTCACATGCAGACAATTATCATTTGTTTAACAATTTGTTATGAAAGGTGTTTCCGGATTCATGCGATTCCGCCTAACATCTCGAACTTATTCGTGTTGCAGGCAAATACAAGCTTTTACAATTAATCTGAAGTTTCCTATTTTGACGCGGTCAAAAGCGCATGACACGTGTGTATACCATAATCGCTAAACTTGCAGCACAACATATTGATCAGTTGTATAAACTGTGCACAATTAAAGGCGAACGAACGCTGGAGGAACCTAAGTAACAACAACATTGGGTTAAAAATACAACTAAGCCAGACGGCTGTCGTTAAGCAATTCATGTTGAACTTTCATCATTGTTATTTTGCCGTATATGTTTATGTAGGCTTCCTATGGCGTTCGTTTATCTGCTGTCATTTACAATTTGAGCGATTGGGTATGCAGTAAATATTACATTTCACGAACTTCTTAATCTCTGATGCCTTATTACTTTGCACAAATCCTGTCCATTTCCTCAGTACATCAAAGTGGCCAATCAGTTTACCTTCATTTGAAAGTGACGACAGAAAACCGTATATGTACTGTTATGTAATCACTAACAACATATGAGAATTCAGTCGATTCCTTTTCTTATTTTATAATCAAACTCGGCAGTAAGAAGTTATCAAATAAATCCTGCACTTTAATCCGCGATTCAATGATTATCAAAAGTACAGTCCTGACTTTTTAGGTCTAAAGAGGATTATTTTTTCAACAGTCTTACTTTCTTCCTCACATATCGAACCGATGATAAGAAGCATTATAAGAAGCTTTCAACTCATCTATACGTCAGCAAATATTTTTTTTTTAACGTGATTTTGCCATAATCACTTGGAGCTAGATCAGGGCTCTATGGAGGAGCGACTAAGTCAAGATCTTATCATTCTTCAGGAAATTTGTCACGAGGGCAGATTTTTGTGCCTCTGCTTTGTCGAAGGTTAATTGGAAATCTAGGGTAGTTCGGTTGTGTTTCACATTTGTTTTGCCAAAAGTTTGGAGGCAGACAAATGTTCGGGCTTTTCGTACCCCAAAAATAGGCGTATAAACCTCTTTTCTACAATATGACTACATCAAACGATTCGTAGTGTCTGCTGGATTTCTCAGGTCCAACTTTTATCATTTTTTCTTGAGTAGGATTTAAAATAATAAATTACATCAGTTGTGAGAATCGCACTCGAACATCTCTGGTTACTGTTTCATATAAGGCAAGAAGTATTTTGATGATTTCAATCCGAGTTTTTTTTTTTATCAACCGTCAGCAAGTGCGGAACCCCTCGTGCATAAAACGTTTCATATTGTCAGCTAATGTCTCAGTATATTGAAACAGCTGATGAACTTACTCCCATGAAAATAGAAAGTTTATCCACTCTGTAACTAGCAATTTCATCAATCACCATCCCCACCCCCACCCCCTTTCATGACATCCACCTATCACACATATATCTGCAAGTATCTGGTGTGTTGCATATTATTTTAAGGAACCTTGATGTTTCTATCTATGTTTTTTAGTATATTGACAGGATCAGACAAATAAATGAGTTATAGCAAAATATTCATCACGCTTAGAATACACATTATATTTAAAAAATATTGGCCAAAAATTCGAACCGTCTTATTGACTAATATATAAAGCATACAGGGCCGGACCTAAGTTTTTCAGGGGTGGGGGCCCAAACTTGTTATTGGGTTAAGCGAAGGCGCGAAGCGCCTATAGGGGGTCGGGGGGGAGGGGGTCCGGGGGCATGCCCTCCCCCCCGATTTTTTTTTTCAAGGATGCAAAATGGTACAATCTGGTGCTATCTGAACCTTGAAAAAGGGATCTAACAAAAGTGACTAAAAACTGCAATGTTTTAAAAACACTAAAAAAAAATATTAAAAAGAAAATATTAAAAAATTTTTAAAAATTCGGAACCCCCTTTGCATATTTTATCAAAAGCAGTGAATATATATATATATATATATATATATATATATATATATATATATATATATATATATATATATATATATATATATATATATATATATTTTTGGGGGGGGGGGCCGGCCCTGGGTTTGGCAGGCATTACACATGCGAAAGACAAACTGAGAAAAGTTGTTCATTGCAACTGATAAATCATTTGGAAGACGTTATTCGTACGCTTTTTTTTTAATTTGATTCATTAGTATAATTTAATGGTGATGATGATAATAGTCAAGTGTTTTAATGATCTCAATGATAATAAGGAGAAAGAGGGTTAGGAAAGGGATGAGGAACCTTAATAAATGACGCAATGAATAACAAAACAAAACCTACAGTACTCTCAGTTTTTGTGCTCTTTTGATGTATACCTCAAACACATCAGAAGCTGGCAACTTCTACACCCACATCAATGTTCTGTTTCCAAGCAAAATACGCTGACACAAGGGCTTATGGTTAGACATAGAGCTAGACATCTTATTTACGTCAAGAGTTCGTCTGTTTTCAATGACATCTTTGTTCGATACTTTCTGGCAAAGACATTTATCACTTGTTGCACATCGACTGGCCTGTCTCTGTGGATGCGCATAAGTGCTAGCCCATTTAATCGATCTTGACCAATGGAGGAACGTAGACATGTCTTCAGAGTTTTTAGTCTGGAAATCGTTCTTTCACATTCCGCCGTGGTGATTGGCAGGGTGCACAGCAGTTTTTGCAGGATGTGGATGTTTGGAAACATGTCACTGTCACATGCCTTCAACGCTGCTGTGGTCGTTTGTGGCGTTTCAGAGTTGGAATTGTGCCATTTGTTCACCCAGCGATTCCACTCAGCAGGGATGTCATGGCTGCTGGGCATATCGGCCTGCCACAGTTTAGCCAGGTCTGCGACGCCTGCTGGAACAGTGTTGAATCCAGGGAGCGTTGACTTCAGTAAAGCTGACGTCACTAAGATCAGCCCGTTTGCTGCAACTTCAGCTTGGCCAAATCTTTGCTGAAGATGGAGCAGAAGAAAATCTACAAAGGGGATAGCCACAGACCGTCGGTAGTACTGCTCTGGTGCGTCAGCGGGTGGGTTGACCTACTGCTTTTGAATACAGTGTTTTGACACGGAACAAAAGAAAAAGTAACATTTTGAACCACATTATGTCCATGTAGTGCAAATTGATTTACACTCAGTTCATTCATTTATTCTTTCCTTGTTTCATGTGTTTGTTTGGTTGCAAGAAGTTTAACATTTTCTCATCACTTCATTGCAGAACTCTTCAATGCATTCTTTTAGCGGGCACTCCTGTTAATAGTTCTGATATTTTGATATGGCTATCGTTCTGGCTCATGACTCACCTTGACTTGCACACCCGGGTTCATTTGAAAGGGAAATGTGACACCCATCATTCATGTCACAATTTATTCAACAAGCGTTCATCCGGGTGCGTGACATACGATATTGTTCTTTATCTTCGTAGTGCAGGGAAGGGCAAACCTTTAAGATGTGTTGTAAAATATATATTTTTACCCGTTCAAAGGCACATTGAGGACATACCTGAGGTATACCTGTCCACCAACTTATCTAACACGTGTGTAACTGTGTCCGTTATAAACCGCTAATTTTGTGTTACTTCCAATGTTCTTCTGTAATAAGGTACCGAACCAAATCTCTAAATTATGATAGTTGCAATCAACGTTCCCTCTGCTCAGGCATCCCCGCGCATCTGAATTGTCAATCCAACGTTACATTTTGCTCAATCCAACGTTAAATTTTGCTCGTCTCCTTAATGCTTGCGTAATGCAGCGAGCACTGCGCGCACATCTACCATTCGCTTAGAGGGAACGTCGCTTGCAATTATCTTCTGGTATACATAACCTGCCAAATCGGTAATATAGACGGGTTTTCGTGACTTCAAGTGCCATTGTTTATCTCCCTAACGAAAACGGTTGTGTTTTGTGTGTTGATTTTGAGGTCCGTAACCTAGATGTTGAAAAAGAAATTCAAGTATGTAATTTTGTCAGAAAAGGACCTCATTTAATACCTTTAAACTTAATTTAAGTTTACTATTCGGCCAGCATTGACGAATAAGATCGCGTCAGCGTCACCTCAACTCTACTATTGCAACTCTGACTACGCCCCTATAACTGCTGCTGGTAGAAGGAGGCGAAAAAGCTTGTCTTGAACAGCAAACGTAAGACATTATTGGCTTTATCATGCTTATGAAATAGGAGTTAAGTAAGTGCCTTCCCCAAGGAAACACATAAGGCCGTAACTACCATAATAACAAGAATATACAATACATAGGGGCCCAGGAATTTGTTGGGATTTTTTTACACTATATATTAAACAGGGGCTCAACGGTAAGTTTTGCATAGGGAACCGTAGTGGGACCCAAATATCCTAGCAAAACAATACGTCTGTCAATACCGTCAAGAATCATGAATATTGACTATTCACGCTCTTAACTTTGACCAACTACAAATTAAAATGGATTTTTAAATTTATCAACAAAACGTCAAAAATTCAAAAATTAAACAATCGTATGACCAAAATAAATGTCCGTACGTTATAAATGTATGTGCAAATGTGGCTATGTGTAGGTAGGAAGATAGGTAGATATGGAAGGAAGGAGTGGTCTTGATTGTGATAGAGGTGCCACAAGTAGACTAAACAGTAGATGACTAAATATGTGTGTAGCGACGTTTGTGTGAGGGTAACAGAAAGTAGATATAAAAAAATATATAATAAGCCTTGTGAGCTCTCAACAGTTCAATAATAAATATAAACTTCAGTTATGTGGCTGAAGCGAGTTATAAAGGCAGATGATTGAAAACATAGAAATATGAAAGTGAGATATAAATTAAAACTGTACGTACCGTACTATCAAGCAGTGACTAATACACATTCAGGAGTGTACTAACGGCGGAGGGTGTGCGCAGACGGGGCAGTTTCCTCTAGCGCCAGAGGTCTTGGGGAACGAAAACCACGGCTGCCATATGTCTTGGGGTGCCAATATCCCTTAGGGATATCATCGTTGCCCCGTGCACCATTTACCCTTAGTACATCACTTCCCACATTTATAACATAAACATTTAATTACATACTAAAAAAAGGACAAACAAATTTAAAGAAGAAAAAATTGAAAAAAATAATACGTGTGTGTTGTTGGGGGATTGGATCTTGGAAAGGAAACACCAACGCCCTCGGAAGCGAATTGACCATATATGTCAAACAAACAAAGGAACCAAATAAAACAATTTATAATTAATCTCTGAGTGTTACTTTTAATTGAAGTAAATTAGGATTTGTCTGACGTGCAAGAGTGACTATCTTTTGAATATTGAGTATGTTAAAAAAAATTTAAAAAAAGATTATTGCAGCTAAATGTCTTGGAATCATTAAGCATTTGATAAAACTATTTTTGTTTTCTATATTAATACGTCTCGGTGCTCCGGAAGAACGTTGATGATATCATTTATCAGCAGTGATGAGATCACTCGTATTAAGAAATACACTCTGTGACAATGATCGGTTAGTTTTTTAAGTACATTGTAACATAATCTCAATAAATTTATTGAAATATTATCACAATAAATTTGAATCAACTAATCATATCATTAAAAATGATACAAGAATGTGTGTTACAGTTTGTCTTATGCGGAGACGTTAAACACATAGTGGCAATGCAGTATTATAAGACATCGCATTGACTTTCTGTACTTGATGGAAAGAAAAATTATTAAAGAAAGACAAAAAAAATATATTTAAAAAATATAGATTTGTAAACAGAGGTGAAATGGGAGTGATCCGTAACGTAGAGCGCTTTAGACCACTCCGCCACCCGGGGGTTCCACAGCGGTCCTGTAAAAGAATTCATGCTTTTATAGGAGACAATTTGTCTTTCTCGATACCGTGATGTCCTGGATCTTGTCAAGAAATGTCTATACATTTACGACTGTCTATACCGAAAAGATTATGTCTTAAATCATATACGGTTGATTTTACAACTCTCTCTCTCTCTCTCTCTCTCTCTCTCTCTCTCTCTCTCTCTCTCTCTCTCTCTCTCTCTCTCTCTATATATATATATATATATATATATATATATATATATATATATATATATATATATATTTATCTATCTATCTAGCTATATATATATATATATATATATATATATATATATATATATATATATATATATATATATATATATATATATATATATATATATATATATATCTATCTCGATATATCTATATCACTATATATCTATACTGTATCTATATCTGACTATCTATCTCTCGCTATCTATATCTCTATATCCCTATATCTCTATGTCTCGATATCTATATCTCTGCATCTATATCTCTATCTCTCTATCTATAGCCCAAGAGGATCTTGGAGTGTTGAAGCAGCTATTAATAAACTCGAGGATGCAGCAAATGTTACGCTGTCCTTTGCTGCAAATTGGTTAGGACGACAGGCAGTATATGGCCAATTTATCTACTACCACCTAAACAAATTCAGTATGCACACTTTGATGTCAGTGTTTGTAATGAAGTTCATCAGACAGATATTTTGTTTTTCCACATGATACTATTGAAATTGTTTGATGCCAATATACATACATTTATGACTTAACTGCTGTTGACGTTGCAGGTAGATTTAAGGAAGTAGAGCCGTTATTGACTAAAACGGCTGCTGAAATTATATTAGCTTTTGAACGAAATTATCAACGAGGACCCTTACGATGGCGACAGCTTCTACATGTTGATCCTTGCATAAGAAAGTCTTGGTGTAGTATCATCTATGTTGAGAAAACATGACGTCAAAATTAGACGAAAACATACAGCAATTCATTGTGATCAGGCAATCGTTGAACAATTTAATCGAACACTTTTTTAGCGGTTATTTAGATATCACTATGCAAAGGAAATAGTTCAAAAATATATGAGATCTCATGAATGGGTTGCAAGACAGCGAATTCTGATAGATGCATTAAATAATGGGGTAACTCGTGCAATTTCTATGAAACCTACCAAATGCAATTACAAAAATATATACCAATATAACGATATGTTTTTTAATTAAAAAAGAATCAGTATTAGGTAATGTTTCCGTATGATGTTTATATGGACCCGGTGAACTTGAAAGGGGTGAAAAAGATATACTAATCTTATATTGGAGTGTAACTACACATTACATTTCAAGTGTTGTAAAATCTACAGGTTGACCTGAAATATACATATTAGATTCAACTACTCCTCAGCGTGGTATTGTACGTGAACAATTACAAGTAATAATTATGAAAAAATTTAGTCGTTCCTAGTTCAGTAATGTCTTTGATAGAACATAAGGTATCTTTAATTAATTTTGCCCACAAGTTTACTTTTTAAGTCTTAGATCCGTTAAACTGCTTCCACGTATCGCATTTATATGATTGTCAGCATGGAATAATGGGGGAAAAAATAATTTGGATTATTTACGTGCTGTTACACAGAGCCAAAATTGTAAATTCGGAGAAACGTAAATACAGTAAATTTCGTATGGTTGTTAAATCTGTAAATACAGAGGCTGGTAAAGAAAAAATATTTCGATCTATAAGTAGAGCCAGCAAATATTTTGATATTTGCACGCCTTCGGTTCAGCGCCTAGCAGATAAGCTATAAAAAAGATCTACTTTTTGGAGAAGAAGAAACAACAACTAACGGTACATTTTCAATAGTGTTGAAAGGGAGGTAACTATTGTCAGGCTTCTTTCTGAGTAGTTAGTGATTAAAAGGTTTACCTCGCTTGTCTTACTGCGGATAAATATAAATAAACTATTTTACTAAATTTTTTGTAGTAAATTATTTATATATCACAATTTAACCATCTATCTGTGTGTGTGTGGGGGGGGGGGGTTAACGTAGCTTTAACAATTTTTTAGTCAAGTCACTACGATGTCTGCAGTGAGGCAGTTTATAGTGATGTTTTAGCACTGGGACATCATGCCGCAGACATGTAGCACGATGTCCAACCCAGTCACATTATCCTGACACCAAGCCGACAAGTCCTGACACTAACCTCTGAATGCTGAGCGCTAACCGAGGCAGCTGTTATTAGCATTTTTGTAAGTCGTTGGTATAACTTGGTCGGGGATCGAACCCACGACCTCCCGCCTGCAACCACCTGTGCATCTAAATTTGTACTCTGGGCTACATGCGCGTCCAGAAAATGAACACCTAGTTTTCCTCGGCTCGATAGACTACCAAGAAGAAAACATCAGAGGTTCTCCAAGGGTAAAGAGAGTATAAATTTGGCCCCCTTCGTTGCATACGAGAGACTAACATCATTGAAGCAAGAAACGTCTGTCACCTTTTGGACTAAACTTTCAAAATTCTAATTCCAAATTTTCATCAGTCATGACTAATTATATTCAGGTACAAATAATCTCTGAAAGTGTTATGTTATTACAATTTCAAAATTATGATGTGCCCAGAGTTTTAGTTGTACAATTTTCGGACTTGTCCAGATTTTAAGTTCTCCGAATTACGGATTTGTCCAGATTTTGATTTATACAAATTTCAGGTTTGTCTACATTTCGTAATTGCCCAGATTTTCAAGTTTCAATAAATAGGGTTAGTACACTTCTCCACCAATAGGATTATGTTCCTTGATTTTATTTTTAGTTTTAAAAAAAAACATAACCTTCATTTCATCAAACTTAGTTTATAAACCATTTATGCTGAAATTGTTGTTTCCTAAAGAATACATACAAAATTGTGTATTAAACAGTTTTGTTTGCTATTGTTCTATAGTAAATGTATGGCCGTGAAGTAAAATGATTATGTTGTATGTCAATGTTATTCTGATCGTGTGACTATTAGAAAAGGAGAAAAGGGAACACAGTAGAAAGTAAAATATATTTTATTCTGTTATAATTTACATCATAAGTAGCATAGATTTCTTCGTTCTTCTCTATAATCTCCACTATCGTTCTAGCTTTTTATTGTACAGAAATATCAATACAAACACCATAATCAAAATGCTACATTTATTTTACCTCAAGCCAGTACTTGGCGAACCCAGAATATGTTACAACTGAAAGAACCGTAGTTAGTTAGCTAACTAGCTAGCTTGATAGATAGATAGATAGATAGATGGATGGATGGATGGATGGATGGATGGATGGATGGATGGATGGATGGATGGATGGATAGATAGATAGATAGATAGATAGATAGATAGATAGATAGATAGATAGATAGATAGATAGATAGATAGATAGATAGATAGATAGATACTTTACCTCAGGTCACAATTAGCATTTTATATAACATTGCAATAACCCCTGGAGACGAGTAGGCCGAATTTAACATTTCATGGGATACACAAGGTGTAATCTATGTTATGCTTCCTTTATTTTAAACCCTGAACAAAAATGAGATTCTAAAATCTGTGAAATGAATGAATATCTCTCTCTCTCTCTCTCTCTCTCTCTCTCTCTCTCTCTCTCTCTCTCTCTCTCTCTCTCTCTCTCTCTCTCTCTCTCTGCCAGTCATAGCAGCATAGGTAAGAATATAATAAAACTGACATGCGCACTGACCAGCCAACGGAGAGGAGGTTTTTCTTTTCTAATACATGTATTGTTATGTTGTTCAATTAGTATGTTAGTTTTATTATACTCGATGCAGAGAGACAGACAGACAAACAGACAGGAATCTACATTTGAATTAGTCAATCCAAAGTTTAAATTATTTTGTTAAATCGTTGACTGTGAAATATTTACTGTCCATACACGGCTCAAAATTCAAAATATTTTGGGTGACTTGCGTAAGGATTTTATTTCTCTAATTTTTTGGGTGACTTGCGTAAGGATGGTATTTCTCTAAATTTTTTGGGGTCACTTGCGTAAGGATGGTATTTTTCTAAATTTTGGGGTGACTTGTGTAAGGATGGTATTTCTCTAATTTTTGGGGTGACTTGCGTAAGGATGGTATTTCTCTAATTTTTGGATTTACTTCTTTGTATCATGTTTTAATGTATAATTAATTTACTATTTAAATTTGACTACTGACTCGGAACTCTTAGTACCCCTATAATCTTACATACTAACCAACCAGGCTTTACACAAATCATTCAAATGTGATTGTCATGTTATTCCGAGCCGATGTATGACTTCAGATAAATGATCGAAATTTGTAGGAATAATGGGATTCATTATTTATCTTAAAGCGACAATAAAATAACAAATATCAAAAGTAAATAACTATATAATATTAAAGGATATAATAAATATGTCAACACTAAAACTAAGATCAGGCGTTTCAAGATCATGGTTCTGTCTGACTACATTACAAAAATGGAGTAGAATATTGGAAAATGACCAGAACTATAAGCCGTAAGTTAGAAGTGTTCCATAACAGATGCATGCGCAAAATTCTCAATGTCTTTTGGACTCGTATTATCTCAAACACCGATATTCAAAACAAGGACCGACACCAAACATATTACCCAAGTGGTACAGACGCGCAGATGGGGATGGATCGGTCATATACTCAAATTGCCATCAACACCCTTACCCAGAGTCGCCATCAGATGGACCCCAGACGGCCGGCGAAAGAGAGGCAGACCCGGATACCTAGAGGAGGACAGTGAGAAAAAAAAGAGATGAAGAAACAAAATGTGACATTGGAGGCACCTAACGAAATGCGCATCAGACAAACCATGGTGGCGAACGCTGGCTGCGCGGTCTCGTGTGATATTCTGTGCGGTAAGGGTCAACAAGCCATATGTCATATGTTAATATGCCATTTGACTGCAATTTTATATGCTTTTTTATTGGCGTCACGAGTTCGCCTTTTCTTTCTTCAGTAGCATCGTAAATTGTGATAAATAAAGTACCCTTTATTTGATTTAAAAGTTCATTGCACTTGAAGTATGCATTGCTAATTACGTATGCAATATGATCCTCGAGCAACACAGCTGCTAGGTGACAGAGAGGTCCTTTAAAAAAAATGCGATCTCCAAATGTTGGCTGATTGGGAAAATGCCAATCTCATTTGGACTATGTGAAACACACAACAACAAAAAACAATAAAACGCATACAAAATTTTGCAAGCAAAATCAGAGACTGTAAAAGGTTGATTTTCGACTTTTGAATTTATATCAGATACGTATTAGAAATATTTTAGCCGAATTCAGAACAAAATGAGATATCAGCTTCGAAATTTAGAATTTATAATAAAACTAATCTTTCAATGTTTCAATGAAAAATATATAATTTAACTTCTCATAAATCAGGCCAGTATCAACAAAATCAAACAGTAATTAATATAAATTAACCCAATCTGTTATTGATTCTTTTGTTTACATTGTGGTTTTTAGTATAGTTATTGATAAGTAAATTTATAGTATAAAGTATTCATCCGTTATGATTAAGTTTTATTTACTGTTATCGTTAGATTGCTTTCTATTGAGTGAAATTTCGAACCAGCAAACCAACTTATTTTTTCACTTATACCTCTAAAAGTTTGAAACTATTGAATTTAAAGCGCTTATTAAATAAATTAAATATTGATGTATAAACATAGATATTTATATATTAATAAATATAAAAACACTTCCATGTAGCCAGTGATTTTAAATGTATTTCTAATTAGCATTATATTTGTATTATAGAATGGAATTAGATTCAGTTTATCGGCAAATGACAATAAAAGTCCTTTAATTATAGCGACGTTAGTGAAACTGGTCAGGCAAATTCATGATCAGATGATCCTACTATTAGTGTTTACAGTTAAATTAATTAATGATGATAGTGAAGATACTATTATGAGATGGTATATGAGGATTACTCAAGAGATACCAACGTCAACAGACGAGGAAGTGACCATTGATGGCGTTATGGAAGTCATACACTTAGTAAATAAGGGTACAGTATCCGTGTTCTATTAATAATATGCATATATATATATATATATATATATATATATATATATATATATATATATATATATATATATATATATATATATATATATATATATATATATATATATATATATATATATATATATATATATATATTCAACCGCTCCGGTGGCCTAGCGGGAGGTAATGGGTTCGATCCCCGGCCGAGTCATACCAAAGACTTAACAAAATGGTACTAAAAGCTGCCTACGCTTGGCGCTCAGCATTAAGAGGTTAGTGTTAGGACTGGTCGGTCTTGTGTCAGAATAATGTGACTGTGTGGGGTATCATGATTCGGCATGATGCCCCAGTGCTAGACATCACTATAAACTGCCTCACTTCATACGTCATTACGGTATGACTGGAAAATTTTTAAAGTATTTGTTTGTTTGTTTAGGATTTTTAACGTAGCTTTAACAAATTTATATCATACCGTTATGATGTTAGAGATAAGACACTTTTCAATAATAATAATATGCATACATTTAAATAAATGAATTCGAATTAAAAAGAGACAGTCTCGATTCTGAAAGCGTATTTTCAGAGAATTGTTACTGCGACCTAGGTGAAGTAGAGGTGTATAAGAGCAGAATCTATCTTATTGTTTTGTTCAGTTTTTAATTTGGATGCATGTTTTAAAATTAGTATTCACTAGAAATATAAAGTGCTTATCAATAATATTGTTGGACTGGAACTTTAACGTGGAATTTACCCTAACCCTAACCCTGACCCTTGGAATTATGTTGAATTCAGATTTAAACATTTATGATTACATTATTATTTGTTTAGAGCTTCTAAAGATTAGGCGCTATACAAAGTCCTCATTATTATTATTATTATTATTATTATTATTATTATTATTATTATTATTATTATTATTATTATTATTATTATTATGGTAGGTTAAAAGACTGTGTAGCACATCATCACAATCCAGGCAATTGGCACTTTACCATATTCGAGACTACATACACACTAGTACATTTAATATCGCATTTTATTTTGAATACCATTGTTATACAATTAAAGCATAATCCATTTTGACTTGTGACAGACCTTTTAGTACTAGTTGGGATTTATTTTACATCTATGTAAGTTCGTTTTAAATTCTCATTTTGTGTTCCCATATGTGAATTAAATAAATTATTTAATAAATTGTATACAACTTGCTGGCTTATTTGTCTTCAATATTAATCAGTTTAAGACCATAGAGTCACAACAAATGGCAATCACTTACGGTGCCCATTGTCTTTACATACCGGGTTTGTTTAGCATAAACTAATATTTTACATTATTTCACATTTAGATCTCGGAGAAAGCTGAATGTTATTTCACATGTACTAATTAGCCCGAATCTGGGCTGCATCACCCCGTTATTTGGCTAAATAAACTTGGTCCGAATAAGCCTGTTACTGCCGAGTCCGATCTCGCTAGTCCGCATATTTAGTCAGAGTCCGCAAGTGTAGTTTAGTAAAAAGAAGTAATCGGACTACTTTGGTTGTCATCATAATTATAATTCATAAGCGAACACTGCAAGTATTACTCGAATATATTCTCCCTGGTAACTCGTCAACTTTCCGAAGACTATGATGTTGAGTTGACTCCTTTTAAGATTTATATAAATATATTTGTATGTTAGATAAGGGAACGATGGAGCGAAACTAGTCCTGCCTCACTAGCAAATTACTTTAAATTTTTTGATAAATTACTCGTGATCTATGTCTAGAACCTCAAATGCGTGATTAATATTTTATAACCTCGTACTCGGCATGCGAAGATAATGGAGATTATATTGGAAATCCAATTAATGTATCGATGGAACAATCTGTGTGAACTAAACTAATGTTTAACGGGTATGTGTTTGTCACGGAATAAACATAGTTGCACAAGGGATCGTTTGCTGAAAACACGCTGATCTTTAATTAATATTTATCTGAAACTTAACAAAAATGCCCGTCGCACAAACACGGCTGGAGATCTTGCAGGTTTGCAAGCTCCTTCAATGTGTAAGAGAAAAGGACAAATCACAGATAGAAAAGATGACTATCCATGGAGTACCACACCTGATAAATTATAATGATCAAATCGAAGGTCATACAGCCTTGAGTGTTGCTGCATGTGCAAATGATGATGAAATGATAGAATTTCTTTTAGGACTTGGAGCACATCCAGATGTGGTTGACTTTAAGGGTAGATCAGCTGCAATGAGGGCTGCAGAGTATGGACATGTTCATTGCCTAGAAAAACTGGCAAAAGCTGGGGCAAATATGAAGCTTACAGATCTCGAAGGAAAAGGTATGAAGAATTAATTTAAAAACCAAGAAACTACATACCTCAGTTATTTTATCTTTCTTATTTGCAACAGTATGTTCAATAATATTCAAGAAGTAATTTACTTCCATTGCCATTTGATTTGTTCATTATTTAAAATAACTTTTATAAGCATCAAGGAAATAATATATCCCTTTTATAGTTATTGCAACATTAAGTAAATTGCAAGTCCAGACAACTTATAATTTATTCACTTATCTAACATGAGCATTTCACAAAACAATAACTAATATGAAATTAAGCAAACAGTTGGTATAGAATATATTACTGGATCCATATTGTATACCAAAATTACAATAAAACATAAATTATCCAGGCCCTTTATGATTTACAGAGAAACCTACCTATTGCATGATGATTATGGGTCCAGAGAATGCCATAATTCTATGTACCCTATCATACTATTGGCAAACAAGTATATATGAGAAAATACTGTATGTGTATACTCAGCCACACCTAACAAAATTCATTAAGTATGATGCATGGAGCCCTCTATATCTAGATTGGATCAAATCATAAGTCATTTACCCATTGGGCCTGTTGAAATAAATGTGTTCTTTAATTTTTGCCTGAAAGAAATCTTGAATATGCTGACAAAATGATGCACTTCTATTTAGAATGTACTGTAAGACATCTGTAAATCCTTTAATATTATAAGCATCATCACTTAACTGCATCAAAACATTTTGTGTACATAGCAAAGTACTTGATCTATGAATGGGAAACACTGTTATTCTATTCTCCATATTTTATTGGTTACCTGTGATTAGCATTCACTTGTGAGGCATGAATTATATATAATGAGTTGTCCTTTGGATAAATATACTGAGCACATTTATGATTGCTTTACAGTTAAGCTAGGCTATCAGATTAGTGACTTTTTTTACCGAGATCATTACATTAATTTAGTTCACAGAGTCACTAATTGTATTGATACAGAGTTTTTACCACATAAACAAATTAAAACCTTCAAGCTGCTCTTTTTTTGATTGATTTAAAAGGAAAAAAGATCAATTCCTCTCCGATTGATGGCATTGTCAGAAATTCTAAAAGCCAAAATAGTTCAGAAATTATCATCTGAACATATAGAAATAATTAAATTGTTGTAAAACTCATTGGTTTTGATCCCCTTTTAGCACAATATGTGACTAATTTCACAAATATAAAAAAATTACCATAGGGAAAGAATGAATTAATGCAGTAATATTTATATCTATGACTTTACACTACTGGCACTGCAGATGAAAACTGGGAGTTGTGTTTGAATACAATAGTAAATAGCTCCACCTTTAAAACAGTTCTGTTCTGTATATGTGGGCGCATTGCAAGGTCCCAGCTATGTTAGCTGGTAACCATTGAGGTGTTCCTCCATGTGGCCAAAAGTTTATACAGGATTTTATATGTTTATGTAGCTCCCATATGTTGGTATACAAAAATCAAACAGAATTAGGAATATAAAAATTTATTTAGATATCTCTTGGATATGGTGTTGATCTTTTCAAAATTTTTGTTGGCACTTGACAGGGTACATGGTCTGATTCCTCAACCTGCATTTTGCTTGTGATACTTAGCTGTTTGTTTGTAATATTCGTCTAGTTCAATTTTCTTGGGCATCATTATAGTCCTGTCCATGTTGAATAGCCCTAATGTATTGACACACAGTACCTCTTACAGATCCATGACCCAATCTGTATTTCTTTTTGTACGTACTATATTCTGTAAGTTTTCCCTTTCATTTATAGTGGTTATTATTTAGTTATTTTGTTAATAACAAATTAAATAAATTAGTTAATGAGCATGGGAGCCTTCTAGTTAGCATTCTTTTCCTATTGAGATCATGATAAGGATATTTTCTACCAAAACAGACATGTAAAGGAGGGGCATCCAGTATGTACCTAGGCCATGCCAACCCCAAGTAGGGTGAATACCAGGAACCCATCCCTAACAATGGTTCTTCTTCAGTACAGGATATGTTTTGGTATTCGTTTGTTAGTTATTATATGTGCACATGTCTTTTTTTCTTTTCAAATGATGACTTGACCACAACTTGTGATAGTTTTTGTAATAAAATTTATTACTGTAGATAAAATCTCTTTATTGGTTATCCTATCCATATCAGTAAATTATATCTCTCTTTTAAGGACAGAATACAGAATCTCCCTTTTTGCTTTAATAAATTCTTTTTGATGTCTCCTGTTTTGTTAGCATTGCATTGTATTAATATGTTTTTTGGTGAAATTTCCTTTTCACATTGAGGGTTGAGGCACTTTTGCATGATTCTGATCGTACCTAACTACTTCACTGGTCAACCAACCATCATGTAGATATTTGAGTAGCATATTTTGGATCTTCAAGGATTTTACTTTCACCCATTTCTTCCAGACCACTTGACATGGGTACTTTTTCGTCATACTTTTATAAGTGTGTCCTTGGTGTGTTCCTTTCTTATAATATTGTAAAATTTCTTATCATTGCTTTCATCCCATATGTCTCTCTATATTTCAATAGTATTTGTTTCACATATAAGTATTTCCTTGGAGCTTCTGTTAGCCTCATTAATTTGTTGTTTCTGTAAATGTCTTCTTTGTTTTTTATAATGAGCCCCATCCAATATATGTATAAGGTTTCTCTGGCATGTGCTGGAGTTTCCTTTATCTTCCTCTACTTTAGATTAGGAAAGTTTATCCCACCCTTTTTCCTTTGTACAGTATAAATATTCTTTTGGTAGGAAATGTTGTTGTTGTTGTAGGATTTAACATCATTTTTCAGCACATACTAGGCTATACATGGCAACCAGTATTAATGGTGGTGGAAGAACCCGATAAACCCCTGGAAAGAACCTGCTACCCATGAGAAGCTACTGGCATGCTTTCTCACATACCCACATTGGCTGAATCTGAGACTTGAACCCAGGCAGACCTAGGTGAGAGTACTTTACACCACTCGGTCACTCTGGTGGGGGGTGGCCGAGTGGTCTAAAGTGCTGTCCATTATTGATCACTGCCATCTCACCTCTGTCTGTGTGGGTTCGAGTCTCGGATTCTTCACACCATTTGCATGCACTCTTGAGAAGATTTTAGTGTACAGGATTTTGGTTCATTTTAGAAAAGTTTTCTTCAAAACCAACTTTTTTTAGTACCATATAGTTATGTTCAAGTCAATCAAAAGTCTTTTAATGATCAAATTATATAATTACTCCCCTTGATACTTGAATTTTTAAATAGTCAATTGAAGTTTTAATAGTTAAGATATTGCTATGTTTATCCTTTCCTTCTCCCCCACTGTTGAACTTTGATTTTCATTTATTGCTAGGACTGTAATTAAAATTTTATTGGTCAACATTCAAGAGTGAAATAAGTTTCCAATTTGTTATGTCTTCTTTTTTTTTATTTTCCCTTATATAAGACAGTGGTTATTCATTCCTGCACTGAGGTAGGCATTTCCCATTTTATGATTATGTTGTTGTACAATGACTCCAGAATGGGTGTAAGTTCATTTATAAATGTCAGAGAAAATTCTGCAGATCCTGGTTATTTGCCCTTGGGGAGTGATTTTATAGTTTTTTCAGTTTCTTCCCCTTGTATGAAAGCCTCACACCCCTTTTATGATTTGCTGTTGTGTGTTTGACATCAGCATTTTGCAAGTATTTTTAAATTTTCTCTTCATCTATTTTTACAATGTGTATAAGGATTAGTTCTAATTTTGTACACTGATTCTTTCCTGCTGATAACTGTGTTCCCTTCCTTTATTTTTCATATATATTTTTCCCTCTAATACAGGCCTTCCTATTTTTGATAGATATCTCAAATTTTTTTTCTCCCTTATCCTTCTCTCCATAGATTTTATTTCCTATTTTTATTTAGCTCTATACATGCTCTATGTCTGATTTAATTTCTTTTGTACTTTTGTTAACCAATATTTGTAGTTTCTTTTTCAATAGCTTTTATTTCCTAATTATGCAGTACGATCTATCTGGTTTTCTTTGTAAATTTTCCTTTCAAAATTTCCCATTCTGTCCTGATATTTTAACATTCTTTTTCCATAAAACTGTTGAGTTCTTTCTTATTATTTATTTGTATTCTTTATCATTTGGAATGATTTTGTTCCATTTCCAATAGCCGGGTCTCCATTTATCTGTTTTTTTTAAATTTTAATTTCTGTTTAAATTATGTTGTGGTTTGAGATTTTATTTCCACATATGTTGCATTTTTTTATGATTGTTGCAATAAAAAATTGTCTAATTGACTCACTTGGTGATCTTTGTATCATAGGTGTATTCTGTCCTTAAAAGGTTGAGTTTTCCGGCATTATCTATAAAATTATTTCCATCAGTGAGTTTTCAAAAGCATAGTTTTAAGAATATATCTTTTGCTATTAAATCAAATTTCCTATTTCTCTTCTACCCAGTTGAAATCTCCCACAGAGATAAATATCTCCATAGTGAAGTTTTGTATTCAGTGAGTTTTTCTATGAATTGTGATTTTCTTGCATTATATTATGTAGGAACATAAATGTTTAGAATATTCCAATCATATATTTCATAATGTGTATAAGTCTTCTTTGAAAAATTCACCCACTTTGAGTTCTTCCCATTGTTTTGGCCTGTTTTTTAGTTGGTTTTGTTCCAATTAGTGTTTACAGCAGTACAAAATATATGCATGTTACTATATACTGGTACCATTACAATGGTATATATATATATATATATATATATATATATATATATAGTAACATGGGTTACTATGGCTTGTGTATATTAATACCAGGTATTTGCATTTCTGACTTTAAAATAAAAAAGAGTTGATGGGAGTATATGGCAGCCATAATGACTAATATTACTCTTGACAATTTGGGTGATAAACCGGATTGATTGAATAAGCATTTGTGGTATATTGTTTCCCTTAAATTGGTGATAAATTATTTGATTTGTAAGTTTGGATGAGAAACAATTAAGACCTCTGCATTGTTATCAGTTAAATATGCCAAATGACTGTGCAAACATTTATTGGCTATTGTTTACCTGGATTGAACAATAGATGTTCACAGGATACTTTAAAAATTCACAATGAAGCTTTAATGGCTTTTTTGTTGCTGGTTGAGTAATAATTCATTTAACAGTTATCAGCTTGTTAGGGAGATAATGTCACTTTAAACAAAGATGATAGTTTATTTTCTTCCAGACTACAACACATCTTGCCAAAAATTATTCAAACTCTTATTTACCCAGTACTTAAATTGGCACTAAAACTTTGTGACTTTAAGAACTAGGCACACATTTATTGCAAAATTTCAGTAGCCATACCATAATCATATTACATTCTAATTTTATGCTTTAATGAAGTGTCTTATAGAGGAGTTTATATTTATCTATCTATATGTTTGTCTGTCTGTCTGTCTGTCTGTCTGTCTCTCTCTCTCTCTCTCTCTCTCTCTCTCTCTCCATCCATCCATCCACCCACCCACCCATCCATCCATTCATCCATCCATCTATTTATCGATCTATCTTTTTTTAATTCAGGTTTTACTGTATAAGTCTTCAAGTTTATACTCTAGATATATTTAATGTGAAGTCTTTTATTACAGATCCTTTTTGTTTATGTGCTTTAATATGTAAAACTACATTAATGTTTGCAATGATGTTTCTCCACTAGGAATTCTTTTCTACTGCATCTCTCCAACACAACGCCATGCAAAGAGTCTAGAGATAGCTGTGACACATGGAGCTGAACCAAACAATATATCCAAGGAAGGCATTCCCGTTCTTCTTTTTGCTTGTGAAACAGCAATGGATAATGAAGATATGTGTCTTCTTTTGCTGAAGAAACATGCTGATCCAAATTCTAAACAAGAGGTACAAATATATAAGAACTAGATTGGAACTAGATTTTTTTTTTTTAAAGCCATATGCATCCCAGTGCAGACCAGAAGGTCCCCAATGGTTAAAAAATGTTTGATATATTGCTATAATGACATTAGAATCTAATTTGATCATTGCGTGTGCATACAAACATGCATACAAACATTTCTTCTCACCTCTTGTTATTTAAAGGTGAGATATGGCAATCATTTTACTAAGTATATTAGTCATGAATTTGGTGGATGTCTGAACCAAAATCTTTTTTTTTAATGATATTTATTCCCACCATGCTAATGAAATAGAGTGGTAAAGTTTGTGCAAAGTGACCTTATCCAGTTTACCATTTGCCTTACATCCTATGATTAAGACTTCCTTTATTGTTATCTTTTATGTATGACATTGTAAGATAAGTAAAACACACACAGTTTATGAAACTGTGTTCTTGGAATGTTTTTTCAAAAACGTATGCCATGATATTGAAAAATTGTAAGTAAGAATGAAAAAGCCTTTGTTTTTCATCTTCTGTTTAAAAGTGCATAAAATGTGGATGGACTGCTTAAATTCTTTAGAATCATTCTAATTGCTGGATAGGTATAGATATATATTCACTTACAAATTAATTCCACTGAGATGATTTTAGGAAAAAGAAAGATAAAAGAAACCTGATAAAGGATAGTAAATTAGGTCATCCTTTCCCTAAAGGTAAATAATTTAAAATCAGGAGTCTTCCTTGTCTAACTCTTGATTAACCAAATAACTAATGAGAGATTATCTAGTGAGGGATTATCTAATTAGAGATTATCTAGTGATAGCTTATCTAATGAGAGATTATTATGGAAAAGTACATATATTAAAAAATGTTTGTAGAACTAGTATGTATAGTAAAAATATATTATTTTCTTTTTTAGAAAACTGGAAGAACAGCATTAATGGCAGCAGCTAACAGCGGAAGCGTGAAAACTGTTAGAGCCATTCTTTCTAATGATGGCGATGTCAATGCACTAGATGTTAAACACAATCATGCTGCACATTTTGCTGCAGCTAATGGACACTTTGAAGTTTTGGCTTGTATGGCTGGATTTGGTGTTTTATTTGACCAAATTAACTCTGAATCTAACACACCAATCCACTTAGCTGCAATGGGAGGTCATGCCATGTGCATTAAATTTTTAGTTCAGAGAGGTAAGAACAATGAACAGGTGATGAGTAATAATAATCATTATTTTCTGAAAAGGCATTACAACTAATATAATTTCTCATTTTTCTATGATACAGCTAGTCTAATTACTTGTTTTTCTAAGATACATCTAGCATAGCTACTCAATATTTTAAGATACAACTACTGTAAGTACTCTTTTATCTAAGATACAACTACTAATTTTTCTATGATACAGCTACCATAACTACTAATTTTCCCCAGATACTAGCATAACTATTCATTTTTGTAAGATACAACTAGCATAACTATTCATGTTTTAAGATACAATTTGCATAACTACTGATTTTTCTAAGATACAACTAGAATAACTAATACATTTTCTTCCGTACTCATTTTCTAAATTCAGTTAGCATAACTACTTATTTTTGTAAGATACAACTAGGATAAATAATTTTTCTAAGATAAAGCTAGTATAAATACTTTGTTTTCTAAGATACAACTAACATAAGTACTTATTTTTCTAAAATATAACTGGCATAAGTACTCATTTTTCTAAGATACAACTAGCATAACTATTCATTTTTGTGAGATACAACTAGCATAACTACCATATTTCTAAGATACAACTAGCATAACTATTCATTTTTGTAAGATACAGCTAGCATAACTATTCATGTTTCTAAGATGCAACTAGCATAACTAATAATTTTTCTAAGATACAACTAGAATACCAGTATCTACTTATTTTAAACCATTGGTGTCTAAGTCTGATAGTTTATAAGAAGTTTACAGTATTCAGAGCTACCAACAGTTACATAAACACATATCTCAGAATTAAAAATAATAATATCTTTGTTGAAAGCAGACAGAATGACTAATGCTACACTTTTCAATATTGGTTAGTACTATATAATGTATTTTCATGCTTAATGTACACCCAGCCACTGCAGAACTAGATCTTGAATGCATATTTTATTATTAAGTTAAATTTGTTTTGTCTTTTATAACATTTTGTTGTAAGCCCAACATTTTTAGTATTAAAGGTAAAATTTGCTTATACAGCATTAATTGTATTTTAAATGCTATAAATATCCATTTATTTGAAAATATAAACTTTACTATTTGAAAAAGAATATATTTTTGTATATGTTAATATGGAAGGTTCATTTGAATCATATTCAAGTTAAATAAAGGTTTTTAAAATTATCTGACAAGTGATTTTGACATCATATGCAATCATATCAAATTTTTTTCAAGTTGTTGAGAATAAATTTCTGTTAGTCACCTTGTCACTGGGTCTGTCTGGTTTTCTGTCTCTTATGTTCTCTACTTTTAAAACAGACTGGTTTATGATTATTTTGTTGCAGGTTGCAATCCCAAGCCAAAGAACAATGAAGGTAATACCGCTAGAACCATTGCTAAAGATGCAGGTCATAAAGAGGCGGTAAAGGAAGCAAGAAAAGCCGAGAAGTCTTTTGGGAAAGTTGGAAAGAATAATGAACCTTGGGCTATTGCATTGTATGACTGGGTATTTCAAAGGCAAGAGATAATTAAAAATATGTTTAAAACGTATGACCCTGATGATGATGGAACTGTTTCCAAGGAAGACTTTTTTGACAGTATATCAGGAATGAATGCACCTGTCCAAGAAGAAGAATTGAGAAAGGTCATGCAACTCCATGACAAACGAGATGGAAAAATAGACTATAATGAATTCATTGCTGGAAAGAAATATCTGAATAAAAACTTTATGATGAGTGCTTTTGAAGGAAAGAAGAAGAAAAAAAAGAAGGGAAAAGGGGGAAAGAAAAAGGGGAAATTTAAGCTTGCTATGCCAATATGCACAATGGAGGAAGGACCCAGACAATTTGGAGGAGCACCACCAGAAATGTACATTGAACGGCACATAAACTTCACAGATACAGGACGTTTTGACAGAGATCATCCACCAGCACATCCACTACAAGATGATTCTGCCTGGTACCTTCAACAACCAGAGAAAACATACATTAATATCAATGATGCTGTCAGAAGTGGAGATTTTGATTCTTTGAAAAATGCATTTGCTCGAGGAACTCCAGTTGATACAAGAGACAAGTACTACAAAACTCCTCTTATGGTTGCATGCGGCATAGGAAATTTTGACATGGTTAAATTTTTAGTGGAGAATGGGTAAGCTTACCTCAATATGCCTTATTTCAATTATGTTTAATGCTGTTGTGATTAAAACTTCCAAGTGTTTCAGTTAGTGATTTATTTGTCACAGGAAGATAATATTTTGTAAACAATGGCATTTTATTGATAATATTGTACCTTTATCCAAACAGTGACTGTATTTTGTTATCATTTTGTATATATATTTTGTTTATGAGATATTTAGTTTTATTTACAATTATCGACCATTGCATATTCTGGGGTCAGTGGGGAAGAGGACAGGAGTGCCCTCTAGCACTGACCTTCATGATGTAGAAAGATGAACCTAATGCCAGTATTAACACAAAAGTTTATTCCAACACTGATCATATAATGTATTTTTGTATCTGCCAATTTTAGCACAAAACATTTGCTCCGACTCTATTCATATAATGTCTTTTTCCAATTTCATAACTAGTAACAGTTGATTGACACCTGTGAGCTTAAAGAAACACATATATTTAAAATAGATGATGTTGCAAAAAGGATTCAGTTTTTGTAGATTGTAATTGTTCTATAGCGATAAGAAATTTTGTTTTCATTTGCAATCTTTATTGCACTTTAGGTGTTATGTCTGGTTCTATAGTTAGAAGGGAGATATGGTGGTTAAGTTAGTAGAGCATTAGACTCATAATCCAAGGGTAGCAGGTTTGATACCCACCCATGCCAATTTGAGCAGATGGCCACACTTTGTTTCCATATGAAAGGCAGTTGGGTCCCTTTTTATGGCATGAACATTGTGTTAACTTAGTGGCAATAAAACCCACCAAAAACATCACAAAAGTACAATATACCTTCTTCCATGTGTTAATTTATTGGAATTATAAAATACTATTTTAACTCAGTTTTGATCACAAACGTTAACAGAAATAAAATGTTTCTGATGCTTTAATACTAGTCATTGTTTTTTACAGAGAGTAATCAGCACTATCAATACTTATTTTGTAGGGCCAATATCAATGCTATTGACAACTTCCGTTGGACCCCTCTTCATCATGCCTGTCATTCAGGTCAGCTAGATATCGTTGAGTTCCTTATATCCAGTGGTGCAAATATGGACACCATGACAATGAGTGGTGGGACGGTCCTTACCAGAGCAATTGAGAGCTCAAGGGAAAATGTTGTGCAGTTCCTAATCCAGAAAGGAGCTAGAATTCAGACAGAAAACAAGAAAGGTATTATAGCATGTAATATGTATTTACCTACTAAAAGACATAGCAAAGTCTTTTATTTTAGTGTCAGAGGTCAATGTCATTAAAGAAAAATGGCTTCTGCACAACATTAATTCAACATCACAGAACTGGATAAAACTTCATGGATACTTTGCACATGGGATAAGAAAGAATGTTGTGTGTTTAAATTAGAGTCAAAATGTCAAAATCAATGTCTCTGTGACTAAGAAGAAAATGCTTTTTGTACAAAAGTTCATTTAATGGTTATGTACCTTCTCCAATGTTTGCAGATGATTAAATATTTGGTAAAAAGAAGCCTATTTATTGATTTGGGGTTCTAAAGGGCGTAAGGTCAATATCACTTTGAAAGAAGAAAAATGTTTTGTTTATAAAAGTAAATTCAGTACCTTGACCAAAGTTTATACAGGGCTAACACTTAAGATATGAAAGGGGCTAACACTTAAGATATGAAAGGGGCTAACACTTAAGATATGAAAGGGGCTAACACTTAAGATAAAAAAGGGGCCTATTTATTTTGGGTTCAAAATGTCAACATACATGGTCATTGTATCTCAAGGTAAAATGGGTTTTGAGAAATAACATACTTGACCAAACTGTATGGATGACTTGCACTTAAGGTAGTAAAAAAATCTATTGATATATGATTCATTTGATTGTCTAAAGGTCAAGATAACTGTCAAGGTAAATCTAATAAGAAAAAAATGGTTTCTGCACACCAAACATAAAGGTAGATCACATAAACGTTTTATTTTATAAGAATATTTTTGGCATTTTATGGATTTTAAGCATAGATGGAGCATCGCCTGTATTTTAAGTATAGATGGAGCATTGCCTGTATTTTAAGTATAGATGGAGTATTACATGTATTTTAAGTATAGATGGAGCATTGTATGGAGTATTGCATGTATTTTAAGTATAGATGGAGCATTGCATGTATTTTAAGTATAGATGGAGCATTGCCTGTATTTTAAGTATAGATGGAGTATTACATGTATTTTAAGCATAGATGGAGTATTGCATGTATTTTAAGTATAGATGGAGTATTGCATGTATTTTAAGTATAGATGGAGCATTGCATGTATTTTAAGTATAGATGGAGTATTGTATGTATTTTAAGCATAGATGGAGTATTGCCTGTATTTTAAGTATAGATGGAGTATTGCATGTATTTTAAGTATAGATGGAGTATTGCATGTATTTTAAGTATAGATGGAGTATTATATGGAGTATTGTATGTATTTTAAGTATAGATGGAGTATTGCCTGTATTTTAAGTATAGATGGAGTATTGCATGTATTTTAAGTATAGATGGAGTATTGTATGGAGTATTGTATGTATTTTAAGTATAGATGGAACATTGCATGTATTTTAAGCATAGATGGAGCATTGCATTTATTTTAAGCATAGATGGAGTATTGTATGTATTTTAAGCATAGATGGAGTATTGCATGTATTTTAAGTATATATGGAGCATTGCCTGTATTTTAAGAATTGATGGAGCATTGCATGTATTTTAAGTATAGATGGAGTATTGCATGTATTTTAAGCATAGATGGAGTATTGTATGTATTTTAAATATAGATGGAACATTGCCTGTATTTTAAGTATAGATGGAGCATTGTATGGAGTATTGTATGTATTTTAAGTATAGATGGAACATTGCATGTATTTTAAGTATAGATGGAGCATTGCATGTATTTTAAGCATAGATGGAGTATTGCATGTATTTTAAATATAGATGGAACATTGCATGTATTTTAAGTATAGATGGAGTATTGCATGTATTTTAAGTATAGATGGAGTATTGCATGTATTTTAAGTATAGATGGAGTATTGCATGTATTTTAAGCATAGATGGAGTATTGCATGTATTTTAAGTATAGATGGAGTATTGCATGTATTTTAAGCATAGATGGAGTATTGCATGTATTTTAAGTATAGATGGAGTATTGCATGTATTTTAAGTATAGATGGAGTATTGCATGTAATTATTAACATAGATGGAGCATTTTATGAATTTTAAGCATAGATGGATCATTGAATGGAACTTTAAACATACATGGAGCATTTTATGGATTTTAAGCAAAGATGGATCATTATATGGATTTTAAGCATTGATGGAGCATTTCATAAACTTTTAAACATACATGAGCATTTTATTTAGTTGGAGCATTTAATGGATTTTATGCATAAATAGAGCATTTTCTGAATTTTAAGCATAGATGGATCAATTTATGGTTTTTAAAAATAGATGGACCAATTTATGGATTTTAAGCATAAATATAGCATGTTATGGATTTTAAGCATATTTGTGGCAATTTACTTTTCTAAGCAAAGAAGGAGCATTTTTATAGATTTTGTTATCAAGACACAAACCATTTCATATTTAAAGCAGTTGAAGAAAGATTCTTCTCTAAAAACATTTTGCTTTTATGAGTTTCTTGTTATTCGTTTTTTGACATAATACCAGAATTTAGATACCATTATTTGTTGGCTCATATTCATCGTGTTCAGTTTATTTGTATTTACATATGTGGGTTGATCACAGTAATATGTCAAATGTTTGTGTGCTAGTGAAAACTTGGTACATGTTTTAACTAGTAGGCTACAAGTGCAGTTTGTTTTATTTTACATTTCTTCAGTGTCATTAATTGAATTTGTTTCCATCCATCCATCCATCCATCTTCCAAAGCAAACCTCTACAATTGATTATGATAGCCTTATAACCTTTGGTACACTTATTAAGCTTGTCATCCAGACATGTATTTTGCTGTTCACAATTTGTCAGTTTATATACATGTATTTGTTGTTTTTTTTCTCTATCTATTTATGTTCATCCACCATTTATCCCTTTGTTTCTGGAACACAACTCTGAAGCCATTAAGATATAACTGTGAAGATTGGTACACATGTTAGGCTATTGGTACAGGTGTAAACATTCCTTTTATATTCACCATTCTTGCATCTTAAGTTTTAATAATTTAATGGTTTTTTTAATGCTTTTATTTATGAAGCAAAATTCATTGTACCAGTTACTTCCCTGAATACTTTGTAAATACTAATTTTAAAAAATGAAATCTTTGACAAAATTCCCGTCACCTAACAGATATTTTCAATTTCATAGATGATTCTTTCTTGTAAAGTTTATCAGCCACGAAATAATAGAATGTATTCAATGCAGGCTGACCACTATTTGCAAATTGTTTTGCAGTTCTTCAAATTATTGCTGCCTTTGCAGACTTGTCCTAGCATTTTTTTTATTTCTCAGTAAGCAAATATATCAACTTGGCTTATGGTTGTTTTGTTAAAAAATGCAGTTCATATCAAAGATCTAGAGAGAGAGATATAGGAAGAATACCATATATACTCACTTGTAAGACAAGTCCAACTGAAAACTACACATACGCAGATTTGCCATTGCAAAATGCACTGGCAGACCTAATAATAATGTGCCAACAGATCTGTGTCTGTGCAGTTTGTTAGGAGTAATCAGTAGAACAAAAAATATAGACCCTTATATGCAGGTACATCATGATATGTTGGATCAGAATCTTTGTTGTTTGTAGTTTGACTTGACTTATAGGCAAATGTAAATGATAGCAAATATAGAATAGGTGACTGCAGCTTGTTTAGGGAAGTAGAATTGGTTACAACAAACTGTTGTTAAAAGTCTACTGGATGGTCAGTTATCATACATTTATCTTGTACATTTTATTATCTTATTAAACAAACTTTTTCTAATAAGTATTAGTTGAATGTGTACCAGTACAAAAAATTGAAGAAATTGTTTTGACAAGGTCTCATTTTCAAGTTCTCTCTCAGAACTTTTATGGGTAAACTGCAGGCATCCTAAACATTAAAATGTGCAGATTCTTCCTTTGACAATTAATTTGCTCATGAATACAGTGTTCTTACTGTCATTAGATACAAAACTCATTTCCCTTTCTAATACACATTTAAAAATTTGTTTAAAAATGTAATTGTATGTAACATAGAATAATGACATTACACAGGTGTCAGTATTCAAAATCAAATACCATACATACCTACTTATAAGCAGAATCCATTGCAAACTGCAAAGACCTGGATCTACAGTCACAAATTAATGCACTGGCAGATTTGGATCTCTACAATTTGTTATTAGTAAACCATTGAACAAGCAAGATAGATCCAAATATGCCAGCACATTATGTGACTGCATATTAGGGTCCTTGTTGTTCGCAGTACCTGACTTAGAAGTGAGTAACAATGGTATTAAGAATTTCACCGTCCAAAAAATAAATTCAGATACTCAGCGAATCCTGTTCACAGGTATCATTGTGCTTAGAAGTAACATTTTACTGCTTTTATGCAGGTTAGTATGCTAATTATAGAGTAAAGTACAATTTGGCATTCATTCTTATATATTGATAAGGAAGGAAAAAACTGCCACACTAAGTATGAAAATTGTGATGTAAATTTTTTCCTTGGCAGGCCAAACTCCAATGGATTGTGCTCAGTCCTGGGCTGATCCCCGTGTGTATGAGGTGGTACGGACCAAGTGGGACACCATGCCCGCATCTTCCGACAAGAAGAAGGGAGGAAAGGGTGGCAAGAAGGGAGGGGGAGGAGGCAAGAGACCTCAGTCAGTGCCTGCTAGTGGGGGTGATGGTAAAGAAGGAGCATCTACAGTGCAGGTGGGTTTAGATTTTAATTTTATTTTAAAATAAGTTTATTTTTATTTTTTAAAAATTGTTTGAGGTAACTTGATTAAAAATATATTATAATAAATTAATTTAATGCTTGTTAGCTTTATAAATGTTTGAAAAATATGAAATTAAGTTTAAAAGTAGATTTTTGTAAAAATTATTAACTGAATGAAAGTAAAAATATCTGCAGATATTTTACTTTAGTATTATTTAATTTACTAAAATACTTAAATATGTCATGATTAACTAGATAACATCATAATGAGCTTATAATTTATTACATAGTTACACAGTAATTAGTTCTTCAATCACTGAAATTTACAAAATGTCTATAATAGATAATGTATTTAATATAAAGGTACATGTACATTAAGGTTTATCAATTAATCAAATAAGATGGACATGTAATAATCTGGTGATATGTATTCATTTAATGTAATATCTTTTTTAGCTTTTTAAAGTAAATAAAATTACATAGGATTTTAAAATTACATAGGTTTTTAAGTTGTTTATAAAAGTGACTAGAATAAAATATACCAGACGAAGAAAGAAACACATTTACTGTCATTAATATTTGGCTTGTATAAATTCCATAAAATTCCTGGACAAAAGAAATTGATGAGTAGAGAAATCTTGAATGACCCTTTCTGACCATCAGTCACCTGCTTTATACAACCAGAATCTCTCTTGTGTTCAAAAGTACCCATTAAAATGACCACCCCTCTAATTTGGCCAGAATCAAGTATATTGGTGTAAAAACAGTTATATTTACCTATGACATCGAGCCACATGATAGGTTTTACCAATTAAAAAAATCTGACAATTTATTATTGATTTGTAAATTATTGAAATAATTGTTCAAACCTACTGATGCCAATACATGAATAATCCAGTTATCCTTACAACTGTGTTCTTTGGATATTAGGTTTTGTCACTTAGATAATTACTGGTTTTTATTTCCACCAATATTCATCAAGATGACAAAAGCTAACCAATGAGAAGCACCAATATTGTTAATTTTAAGTCAGCATGACATCTGGTCACTAGAAAGTAAAACTAGAATGGTAGCTATTGTGGCATCTCTCTTAGATTACAAATGTGATAGAATGAGTATCTGACTAAAAGCCAGTTGATCACATGACAAGCTCACTTCCTCTGTAAACAAGGAGGATTTTATATGATAATAAGTTGGAGCAAAAAAGTTAAAAATATCAGATAATCACAGTTAAAAGGTAAGGTTAAAGTAATTTGACTAAATGAAAAGGAGAGTTCTTTGATAACTGATAAAAGTAATGTTAAAAAGATTCAAATAAACATCTTCAACAGCTCTACACATTCTACAGTACAGTAGTGGGAAAAATTACATGTATGTGACAGTTGTTTGTGCCCTGATTTCATTGACAATGTGATTTTGCACCATGATTGACTATTATTCATAATTAATTTAAATAACATTGATATATGCATTTCTACATTGATTCTGAAACATGTCTGTGAATTTTAAATGAAATTATTAAATATTTAAAAATTACTTACAGCTTTCATACTTTATATGTAACAGTACATCTTGCCATTTTCCTGCAGCAGAAAGGGTGGCCTTATAAGATCAGAGCCACTGTAGTAAGTTTGTCATGATGCCATGAAAACTTGATGCAGATGGAAGGGCATTTAAAACAATTTTTTTAATATTATGTATAGATAATAATAATAGTAATGATATAAATATAATAATAATAATAATGATAATAATAATAATAATAATAATAAAATAATAATAATAATAATAATAATAATAATAATAATAATAATAATAATAATAATAATAATGTTCATGAAATGTTCAATCTACTTTCATGCATTATCAGTTCAATGTCAACCCAGAAGTGTAAAATTCAAGAAAAGTATGTAAAATTGATTGCATCTGTTTGATCTGAAATGATTCTGTGTTTCTTTCTTTGGCTGGGTAGCAAATGGCTTCAAACAATATCTATATACATGTATATGTATAGTCTCTATACCAGATACATCAGAAATCATCATGATGGAGAATTAAATCCATCCAGTTTGGGGAAAATAAATAATGAAGACAATAAGGCATACTAGATTATGATGTGTTTTAATGACCTTGTAGTTACACAGTTTAATTACTTTGTCCTTGACTTTGAAAGTATGGACAAAAACACTTCAATTATTGTTTTATTTGTGAAAACCTTTTATTTAACATACCTTTTATTTTACAAACAGCTAATTTTTGATGTTAAGAACAATATAAACTGGAGAACAGGACTGCCAAGTCACATGGTATTCAGTAGTTTGTATAGGTTGTTCATACAAGTGCTAGACCTATCTGTATCGTAGCGGTTGCGGCTTTTATAGAGGAGACCAATGATTTTCATTAATAACATAACCAGAATGGAATCAGGTTTTTTAAAATCATCTTATGGTATGTGAGAGATTCATATATATTTTAGACATGGGATGAATGTTTTGATTCATTGCAGTGTAGATCATTAGATGGTTGAGTCTTGAAACTTGAAAAATATGGTCAGTGGTTAATAGCATTGGTCAAGAACTTATTAATTCAGTTTCTTTATATGCTGCTGTGAATTATGTTAAGAAATTTAAGACTTTGTATATCGATGGAATCCCAAAAGTTTAAATGTAAATTAAAAAATTTATTTTACCTTTTATATGTCCCAGAATATGCACATATATTTTCCCCACTCATACTATTGTTGCAGACTAAAATATCATATTTTTAATTAATTCATTTAATTATCTCATGAAAGATACGATTTAAGAAGAAGACATATTTACTTATCAGAGATGTAGCTAGCAGTTTGCTCACACACACACACACACACACACACACACACACACACACTGATAGTGATATTTTCATTTCAGTTTGTGGAATTTAAAGCATTATAAGTATTTTTTCTGATATACAGTACACAGTCTCTCATTGTCAGTTAGCAGAAATTTAAAGTATCATATATGAATTCTTTACAATATGTGTATGTGTTTTTTTGACCATGCTATATTCTTTTTCATTATGATATAGTGTAGAACATCCTTATTGTATCATGGAAAATAAATACAATTTTGCTTACTGGCATGAAAGTTTTTTTTTTTTTTTTCAAAGACACACATATGTTTCTATATGCGTGCTTAAAAAAAAATATTTTAAATGGTAAAAAATGATTTTTTATAAAGAGATGAATTATCATACAGTAAATTTTAAGATTTTAAAAAATTAATTCAGTCATTCTTTCCTTGAGATCATATTCTCCTTGAATATTAGATGGAGAAAAAAAAAATATCTTCAGATAATTTGCTAAATTGCCCAGACAAACATTGCCATATATTGCTTTCATTGAAAAGAAAGAATCAGGTTTTATTTTTGTTTAATGTATGAAGTAGTCTTTAGCATATAAAGAATATAAATTGACAAATCATTATTGTACTTTTCAACCTATTTTCATTGTAAAGATTTAAAAAATATATACTTCAAAATTTTTAGCATTTTTTAAACATTTTCCATCTCACAGCGTCCTGAATCAGCTGGTTCAGCTGTCTCTGACTAAGATTTCTAAGGTAGGATTTGATTGGCTAAAAATGGAGACTATAACAAGTTCATCTTTCCTCTATGTGTGCAGTTGCTTGTATAATCCTAGGCCTGGTTTGGGGGCACACAACTCACATCAAACCTGTATTTACAAGATTATATACAGAGCATTGCAGGTAATCGTTTGATCTAATCAGATAATAAATTTTTATGCTTAGGGTTTATGAAATATATAATTTCTCTTCTCTTTGAAGAATATTAAAGTTTGTTTGCTATTTCATGTTATCTGATCAAATAGGTAATATGAAGGTAGTTATCACTATGTCTGAGGTACTGTTTGATTCTTTAAAATATTTCACTTAAAGTATTGTTTTGTAACAATGAAAGAAAAGTGTAACGTAAGTGGTTAATAATTTGACAGTGGATATGGTTAAAATTGAGCATGATGAACTGGGGGAATATGCCATTTCTAGATGATTTCTTGTTTTCCGTATGTATTAATTTCATCTTCCTTTTCTTTTTCTGTGGATTGTAATTTTTCTTGGATTTTGATTTAGTACAGCCTCATTCTCAATGAGTGAAGTTGTGTCAAAATTAAAACATAAAAAAAAAATTGCATTTTAACTGATACATACTGACTCAAATTAATGTAGGGTAATGAATGGACCTCAACTGGTTTTCTTAATGGTATTAAAATATGGTATATTTTGCAGATGAAGGAATTTGTTTATTTTTTTCCAAAATGTCAAAATCTATAAAAGATTTTTACAATGTGTACTTTTACTTGTCTCATTTCAGGCACCTTTAAAATTCACAAAACCAGTTTGTTGTCTTTTTAGGTACTCTTTATCCATATTTTATTTTGGTGGCTGGGTGCCAACTTTCATGGATTTTTGTGGTTGCAACAAACCACAAATTTAAAATCCAAACAAAGAAAAATGTTTCTGAGAACCCATTCAACTGCATATAAATTTAGATACTTTTAAAATTTCAATTTTAGAAAAAGAACAAAATTGATACCAATAAAAAATAAATGATTTCATAGTGTATATTCTTGTACACTGAACAAGCTTCATAGTAATTTATTTCCAAAATAGCCAGATCACATCTACCATTGTATAATGAAAGAGTACTAAACCATATTTTCTTATATAGACCTAAATCTTCCATTGCATGAAGTAATGTTGGCTCAGGGTTTGTGTAGTTTGCTTGAAGTAACAAGCTGTTAAACATATCTACTGATGTCCATGAGGTGCACCTGCTTCATCTAGTCTCCAGTCTTCTTGTCATCTCATTTATTATCCCATTTATTACACATGATGACTTACTTTCTTGCAAGGGCATACGTGGTCATTGTAAAGTATCACCCAGAAGTTTGGACTCAAGTGAGCAGACATTTGGGCAACTGGGAGTTAGCATAAATGTGATGGTGACAGACATACTGCCACCTGCAGTTTGCAGTCTGAAAGCCAGTATTTTGTATCACTTGCAGGCCTCCTGCTGAGAAACAATTGTATAGACAAATTATGTGTATACTGCAACTGCAGTGCAACCTAGCATGCTACATTGGTAGAGTTAACCCTCAAAAGATTACTGTACATCTTGTTAAATTACCAGTACACAATGCTACATTTGACCCTCTGAAGACTTCTGTACATGTAGTTACATTAATTGTATACAATGGTAAATTTAACCCTCATAAGACTACTGAACATGTAATTACCATTATACAATCATAGATTTGACCTTCTGAAGACTACTTTACATGTAGTGATCATTATACAATGGTAGATAGGACATCAGGAGACTACTGTACATGTAATCACCATTATAGACTGGTAGAAGGGGCCCCGAGTGGTCTAAAGCGCTGTCCGTTATGGACCACTGCCATCTCACCTCTGTTTGCGTGTGTTCGAGTCTAAGATTCGGCAAATGTAGTTATGTGAGAAAGCTTGCCAGTAGCTTGTCATGGGTCAGTGGTTCTTTCCCAGGGTTGTCCGGGTTCTTCCTCCACCATTAATACTGGCCACCATGTATAGCCTATATTGTGCTGAAAAATGGCGTTAAACCGTTAAAAAAAAAAAAAAAAGACTGGTAGATTTGACCTTCATAAGACTACCGAAAATGAAATTACCATTATACAATCATAGATTTGACCTTCAGAAGACTGCAGTATATGTATTGACCATTACACAACTGTAGATTGGACCCTCAGAAGACTACTGTACATGTAGTGACCATTATAGAGTGGTTGATTTGACTCTTAAAACACTGTTGTACATGTAGTTATGTGTGCCATATGTTTGATATATGATTTACTGCATTTGGAAACACTCAACAATTTATTTTGCCAAACTGGTATAAAAGTTACAGCAGTTATTATTTCACCGTTGACCGAATTTATTTTCATAAATTATGGCATCCGTGTTAAATGCATTTCACTTTTTCATGTAGATTTCAAAAGTTTCACTTAAATGCATCTGATAAGCATCAAATGTTTTCCAGGCCTAGGATATACTTTTAATAATTCTTTGATATTTCAGCAGCTTTTATTTGGTCTATAACTCAGATATATGTATTAATATATATATACATATATCTGTTGTGTTTAAAGATGTTTTGCAAATAAAATAAAAAAATTTTAACCAGGACTTATTTACATTATTAAAAAAATCATCTCACTTTATCAAGGGATTGTGTGAGATGGCAAATGTTATTGTAATTAATTACATGTTGATGTGAAACTGAATCTCTATAATATTGTTTTAGTTATGAATAGATCAAAAAGTCTATTGTTTTCAGCACTGTAAACCAGAAATTTCTTGCTTTATGTAATTTTGTATGTTTTAGCAGTGAAGTCCAATCAGACAATTAAATAAGTATGTTTGATTTAGTGAGAAGTATATGGAAACAGTAAAGATTGTCCAATTCTTCACATTAAATCATGGCAAAACACCCTGTTTCAGACTTCAAAATAAACTTCCCACAGAGTTTCATTGTTTACTATATATACAAGAGTAGCAGGACAAATCTTTTGAAATTTTGATTTCTGAAATGTCCTAGTATAATTGTATTTTCAAGAATGTTTTGGCTACATGTCCTAGTATAATTCTGTTTTCAAGAATTCAGTTGGCCACATGTACTAGTAAATTTTAGTTTTCTAGAATTTGATTGGCTACATGTCCTAATAAAATACAGATGACATAAGATACAATAATATTGCCTTTTTTATGCTTCAACACAAATGATATTCATTCTGATAGTTGGAAGACTGATCTAAATTGTTTACAAGAATAAATAAAATTACACATTTATCTGATTAGGCCTTGCTTTATGATAATTCCACCTCATACATTTACAAAGTTTTTAATTTAATAAAATAAAGTTTGCTTCCAAACAAGTCCATCCTCTTTTTTTGTAAAGAGCTTATTAGATTCCACCCTACCCACACCCGATGTATCAAATAAAAGCAGAAATACTGTACATTAACTGATTTATGATAATATATAGTGTTAATGTATAGTACAAAATTTGAAAAATATTTACATAATTAGGATCATGTTTCCTCTTTACAAGTCCACCCTTTATATTGTAAAGAATCTATTCCCCCCTCCCCCATGTGTCAAATGAGAAATACTGTACATAAACTGTACTGTTAATGTGAAATACAAATGTTAAACATATTTACATAAAATACAGTATCTGGTAAAAAGAGAGCTGCCACTTACACTGATGTCATGGGTGGTAAAGTAATGTCAATTGTTATTTCTGAAGAAGCTCCTGTCAAAATTATAAAAGAAAATAGTACTTACACATCTAGTTGGTGTATCTTGCTACTTATCATAGCTTAGTTACAGAGTCAAAAAGTCCTCTGGTAAAGAGTTCCAAATGTCAAGAACAATACACATGTAATCACACCTTGATCTGAATTCATTTAGTCTTTTTTGAAGCTTCATTCTTTTTTTTTCTTCTCTTATTTGGTCTCCTGCTTTTTTCTTGATTTCTGTTGGCCACCTTTAATATGAAAGTATTTCAGAAATTTATTATTGTAAAACATGACATTCCAAATTTTTTCATTTTTTTTTTCTGCCACAAATTTTTTTATCAACTAAGTCAGGTATCATCTGTCTATGAAACATTTTTTTTTTCTTACCATGAGGTGCCAAATTTGGATTAAATCACCAGGGATGTCAAAAAGTTGTAATTGCTACAAATTTCAAACTTCAATTATGATTAGCCTTGGAGCATGTACATAAAACCTAGCTTGCATAATAGTTCTTATTCATGCAGTGGCCATTTGAAATCAAATTTTGCGAAAAGATGTTGACTTTTCTTACATGGGTGACTACTTGCTTTTATTATTGCCTGTTTATAAGATTACCTTTCTTGTGAGGCTCCCCCATCCACTAAGTATAGCACAGGAGAAATACTGTACATTATAGATAGTGACATATGTTACTATCATTGCAGTGGAGCAGCGAAATATGGTCCACAGGTCTGATCCAGTCTGTGACCTGGTTTTATCTGTTAATTTACATCAAAGGGTGTGGATTTTAAAATCACTTATATGGCTCATATCAGTGGAGGAAGTTTCCCATGTCTGTGTTAATATGAAGTATATATGAAGTATATATGAAGTATATATGTAGTATATATGTAGTATGTCACATTCAAGCTTTATATCTCTCATGACCTTTTTGTTTAATACTTAGGATCAAACTAATTAAAAAAATAATTTCCAACAATAGATACATTTCCAAAAATAAACAGGACATCTGGAACAAACTGCTTTTAGGCTATCATGGTATCACCATGCATTGGAAAGCTTGAAGAGGATCATTATAAGATGATTCCAGATACAACGCACTACTGCTTTGGATCCCTTGATGAATAGTTTGTTAGTTTTTTTTAATTATTAAATTGTTTTAAATATTTTTATCTTTTATTTTCAACATCCATTTTATTAATAATTTACAAGAAAATCATTTTTAAAAAAAATTGGTTTATCAAATTGTATGACAGCATGGGTTAATGGAAAACCACACCATGCTTAGTAGTAAATTTTTAATTCCTTTCTTAAACATTATATAGCAAATTTGAACGTACAAATATCATGAAGTGAACAGATTTATTTAATTTAAATTAAAAACCCAAATTATTACTGTCTGTATTTCGTTTATTTCATTTATAAATAGCCACTACCCAACACACACACAAATATATATATATATATATATATATATATATATATATATATATACATACATACATACATACATACATACATACATACATACATACTTGTAAGTTGAGTCTGACTGCAAACTACACAGACCCAGATCTGCTTTAGCTTAATGCATTATCAGATCTGTGTGCAGGGGTTATCACAAACAACACTGATCAGCAGGCACATTATGCTATGGCAGATCAGGATCATTGTTATTTGCAGTTTGACTCAAATTATAAGCAAGTATAGATGGTATATAACATGGTTGGCAGTTATGGACCACATCTGTTGTGTTATAATGAACTGTATAGAGAGCTTTTGTCTTTACATTATGCAGTCAGTTTAATTGTAGCTCTTATAAGTGTTTAAATATGCAGCCCAAAAGTTAGTATTACCGTGTACAGTAACAAATGAATGAATATGCATATACATGTAGTATGAAGTCCTTATTTTTCATTTCATGGGTTTCATGGCTACAACAAGCCACAAATGTTAAAACCCAATAAACATAGAATCTTCTGTGGAAACAATAGGACCATCTCCCCAATGAACCTTGTATGGAAGCAATATGACCCCATCAACAATGAAACTTCTGTGGAAATAATAGTACCCAATCCCCAATGAACTTTCAGTGGAAACAAGTAATATGTCTACATTCCCAATGAAACTTCTGTGGAAACAATAGGACACAGTTGGACCTTATCCCAAGTAAAATTTTAATGGAAACAATAGGACTGTCTCCCGAATAAACTTTCAGGAAACACTAGGACCTCATCTCAATGAACTTTCTTTAAAAACAATCAGACTCCATCTTCAATCCATTATTTTAAGCACTGACATGACATTTTCTTTTTAAACAAAGTACAAAAATAAGTATTTTTCACAATTTTAGTTATATAACTGTTAGATTAGAACTTTGATTTTCCGAAAAAGAGACTTAACATTGTGTGAATAAGTGAGTTTAGATAAAGAAATCATATTTCTAAATAAAATAAGTATTTTCAGGACATGGTATTGGTTCTGATTATCAGAAACAATTTATTAGTTAATACCACTTTGCATCATTTGGAAACTGATCATATTACCTGAAGACAACTTATCAGTTAATGCCGACCTTTGACAGCATCATTTTAGAAACTCATTTTTTTAAAAGACAACTTACAGGTTAATTCCAACGTTTGACATCATCTTTTGGAAACTGTACAAGTCCATGACATTACAAAACTCTTGCAGGATTCTTAGACTTATCAAATTTTGAAGTTTCTGATACAACGGAATCTTTAAAATAACACATGAAATGTCACAATTATATTTAACAGTCATTTTTAAGCACATGTAGGATCTTAAGATGTGAAATTGTAGTAATTTATTTCATGTGAGTCGCTAAATAATCCAACAGCTAGATCTTTGGTTTAATCTACTAGCTATGTATATATATCTTCCAGCTCCGAGATTCTGTGAAGGGTAAAAACCCAGAGTAAATGAAGAACATAACTTAGTTTCTTAGTTTGCAGTATTGTAAATGATGGACATAATATATTCAGTTTAATATCATAGTCTTTAAAACACAGAAAAGTATTTCTATGAACTCGATATCTTGGCTGAATTTTCAGGCATTTCATTCCTGCCAGAAATTGTTTTTTAATAGCAATTCATTTGGAATGTTGGATCATATTTTGTTCTACTTTGAAAACTAAAGCTGCTGAAATATCAAGGTGTGGGTTAAATCTAACTCTGAACACAGATGCCCTGCATTCACTGCGGTAGCTCTATACATCCCTAGTTACACATATGGCGGCAGCCTCAAAACTAAGGTCAGTTGCTAAGACATTTTCAGCAGAGTCTTGGAGGCTAGTTTTGGGGGTATTTCTTTGCCAAGTTTAACCAAATAAAAAGTAATGCTGTATTTTGCATTGGCTTTCTACTAATTTTGATCAATTTTAGGTCCAACTAGGCTGTAGACCTCCATTTTGGACCTTACATATTTCAATAATGTTGATTTTACATATTAGTCTAAATTCATTTTCATGTGTGTAACTAGGAACTTATAGTAGTAAGGAAACCTAAGCTTGGACTCTATATTACTTTTAGATTTCAGCTGGCTTGGTCAGATACCAGTTAACAAAATACAAGATAATGAACCTCACAATTCTGTTATATGATATTTGCATATGTATAGCATACATCCATCTTCAAATAGCATAGACCCATGTCTGGTGGTGCAAACTGTGCTGTACTGTTCATTCTATTAACAATTTTCAAGTTAGCATTGTGAACACTGACCATTTCTTGCAAGTTTCTGCTTTCACTTTGGCGTGTATAATGTACATGTGGGATTACTATGCTCCTGACATTGTGCAGGAACAATCGACAGTAAGTGGCCATAAATAAATTCCCTCATATAAATATTTCATAGAGTATTTAAGTATATTTCAGTAATTAAAATGTTGCTAATAAGATACATACCATTAAGTATTTGTTTGCAAACTGAAAAATTTGTGGTTTTCTTCAAAAACTGGATTTTAATTTTGGCTGGTTATATTTTGGCAATTATGGATTCATTCAGACAGGCTACACTATTTAAGATGTTAATTTAAATGGGATTTATCGTATCATTATGTTAATCTGGGACTAAAGAAATACTTGTGTCAGCTTTTGACAAAATGTTATATTTACTGATATAAAATATAATTGAATCTATCTAACAAAATGTTTGATTCATTCAGCTATTTTTAAAAAAAAAAAGGTTGATCATGAAGATGTTTTAGGGATTTTGCAAGCAGGACCTACAAATGGTCACTTGACATATCATAGTCAATTTTCCCTGATAAAAATATCATGAATCATTGATCTGTGCTCTGACATTGTTGAGATCTGCATCATGATACATGTATTTCTAATTTATTAGATCTTTATTTAATATTTGGTCTTTTATTACTAAAAACAATCAGGAATGTTCATTATAGCAAAATAATACCCACCATTACTTAACACTATCACTTATTTTCAGGAACTTTTTAAAATTTGTTGCCTCTACACACGTTTAATACTCCATTTTTACTTGCTTAAAAATCAAGCTCAACTGCAAACTGCACATACCCAGATCTGACGTTACATTATGCACCAGCAGATCTAGGTCTGTGCCGTTTGTTAGGACTAATCAGTTAAATATTGCATCATAGACTCTGATCCACAGTGGTGTTATGCAATGTTGTCATATTAGGGTCTGTGCTGTTAGGTGTTGGACTCGTTTTTTTTAAGAGAGTATATGCGGTTAGTGTACATCAGGTTTACAATGGATACAATAGTCATAATCAATTATCCATTTTATGTTATAATATTTTTGTTGTTGTTGCAAAGTCATGAAAATTGATGCCAACAGCAATAAAAAAAATTATAAATAGTTACGCATGATTTCTAGGTGTGCCAAAGCAAATATTATTAGACTTTTTGACTTAAGAAATATTAATTATGAAACTGAATGAAATGTTAATTTTAATTAAAATGAAATTTCCAATCACACCATTTACTAAAACTTTCTGTAAAAATAAATGTCATTACTTGAAGTTTATTTGAACTATTTGTATGCTGATCTACTCTGTTATTATGTGTTTTTATTTTATTTTTGAGATCACAAGACTATTTTATCCATTTTTGAAAGTGGGTTGCATTCATTATTTAACCCACTGTTTACCCCACTGTAAGTGTGAGCAGCCAAAATGTTGTTCTCCAGGGCTATTCCAAATATGCATAGGTTCAAATCCTATCTGAATCAGATATATATTGATATTGACAACTTTTAAAATGTGACACAGATTATAAGTTATTCATACTGTTTTGCTTTTCTCTTAAAAATCATGTTTATAATGGGATGAGCAACCTAGAGATGCTTTATGGTAGTTGATGAGTTTCCGACTGACAATCAATATGAACGTAACAAGTGACATTTTATGTTGTATTTGAATTACAAGACAATCTTTTATTCTTTGTAGTTCATCTTGGCAATTATGAGTCTTGGAAAATTTTCTTAAATTGTTGTTTAAATATATTTGCATTATTTAATTTTATCTGTATTCCTGGCAGTCTGATTATTTGGCTCTTTAACCTTCACCAATAATTTTTAGTATTACATATGATGTCTTTGGATAAAAGCAATTCTATTACATTATTTTGTAAATAAAAATATTTTATTCATAAAGGAATCCTATTTATAGGTACCATGAATTTAATCAGCAAGTCAAACAGTATTTGTTTCTGTTGAAAAGATATGAATTATTCTTCAAAAAATTATCTTTATGTCTAGACTGGTGTACCTACTACTAATCGTCTTGTCACAGAAGATATATCAATGAGACCAAGGAAGGGATCCATTCTCCGTGCAGCCTCAGCCCTTGCTGGTGGTATAGATGAACAAGAAGACATTACTTACATGCCAAAGAAAGCTTGGACGAAACAACCAACCACAAATGAACTAATCTGCCAGAAAGAAGTCATGCGAGAACGATTTGGTTGGGAGGTGGATTTTCCTGATTTTGAAATGCCATTCAACAAAAATATCTCCAAAAAGGTCGAAGAAATGGGTGGAGCTGAGGAAGATTGATGTATGCTTGTATTAATAATGTTAAATTTTAGTTGAAATATCTGTGTGATAAAAACAATGCAGATGTCGCAGTGTACACCCTTGATTGTCTCATTAGTAATCAATGCTTTATGCCTTGTATAAAAATCAACTTAATTCTTAATAATTGATGGAAACAAAACAGATATATGGATCTTTATGAAAACTATTTCATTTTGTTTTTTCTTTCAAAATTTCTTACTCTTTTTTTTGTTCATCAGTTTTTCTAAGAAAAAGGCTCTGTCATATCCATTTCTAGTTTTGTCATGTTAGTTTTATGTAAAAAGAAACTCATGTTGGTGTGAAAGTAATGGTACAGAGTAAATGCCTCAATGATGTCTTATTAATAGATGGAGCTGTTTTCAGTTAATTTCATTTTCATGTAAATGCACCACATTTTCCTTGTATTATTTGAATTTTGTTACTTACAGCATTCAAACATTTATACATGTAGTTTATCTTATTTGTTAATGCATTATATCTAATTGCATGAAAATATCCTATATTGATATTTTTCTTTACAATTTTGTTTTACAATAATGATAATATGGTCAAGGGTATACTGAAGATTCCATTACCCATTTCTAATATTTAATTAAACATTTATATGCATGGATATAGCAGAGTGATAAACCTGTAGGCTTGTCTGTCTTTTATGTACATCCCTAAATTCTTGTATGTGAAACTACTCCCATATCTTTCCATAAACTTTGTTGAAACATGGCAGACATTATTGGCTTTGACATGCTCATATTATTTTATCTTCTTGCTTGAGTGTGTTTTCCAGAATTATTCCTCTTCTATTATGTTAAATGTATATACTTTAAAATTTAAAATTCTTATGTGCACAACTGATCCCAGAGCCCTCAAGCTTAACAGATGTAATTTATACAAGATTTATTTATACAGATCATGTTATTATCTTGCTCAAATGTGTTTTTCCAGAGTTATGCACCTTTCTGGTGTTAATTGTATATGGAATTTATGGCAGTTCTAGTGTGTGCAACTGGTGTCAATGTTTTATATACCTATTGTTCCAAATATCAGTAGATATTTTTATAAAAGGTGAACATGTACATAACATTTTATAATCATGCTATCATGCAGACTGTTGAACTATTCTTGAGTTATGTCCCATTTTGGTATTGAAAGTAAATACTGGAAGTTGTTTTTTTTTTGTGTGTATGCAATTGATCACACAGCTTTTATCCAGAAACATGGTAGACATCATTCACTGGAATTGAACATGTCTTTGTATTTTTATTGCCCTACTCCAATGCATTTTGCTAGAGTTATTCCCCGTTTTAGTGCCAAGTGCACGTCACTTTATATATTATTATTAGGGATCCTGAAATTATTGTAGCGCTATGACATGCCTGGCTGGTCCGAGGTTTTGACCAACACATACTCTGTTCAACTGGACATTGGTCATAGGAGATCTCTGATATTATTATATCAGATTATCTTTGAGTTGTCTATAAAATAAACTGTCTGATAAACACCTTAACAATGTAAAATTCAGAGGTGGCAATGTGTAGTTTACACAGTATTCCTTTCCTGATTGATTGTCCCAGGATCTGTACAGTATATATTACATCAGTCTCACATGGTTTTTAAGTGTGTTATGTTGAAGTGTGTCATACATTTAGAACAAAATATGTCAGGCCTTGTGGCCTGAATTAAAAAAAGATAAAATCAAGACCAGCAACAACAGCAACAACAACCAAGTTTTATTCTTCTACTGCTAGACTTATTTGCAGACCTGATCAAATAAAATGACACCATCTGATTTGGCAATAAATGTAATTTACTCTTAGGTGTGAAATAGTTTCCAGGTGGCAAATCAGCTTGTTGATAATTAATAATTATGTTTTAAAAATAAAATGCTGTTGTTGGGTAAAATTCTAAGATATAGTTTTCTGAAAGATAAAATGATTTTTACAATAATTAAAGAGAAAATCAGTTAATCATGGTACAATAATTATAACACTAAAGCACCAGCAAATCTGGAATATAAAATGATACCTTTTCCAGCATACTTAATAAAAATGAGGTATTTGAAAGTTTTCTTTGTTTGTTATATCTTCTTTTAATGTTATATCTTCCTCTGTCTGGTTTGTCTCAATATCTACTCCAGAAACTTCAAAAAAGCTAAAAACACAGCTGCTTGGATCATCCTTAGAGTACCACGATCAGAGCACACCTACCCACTGCTCTGTACCCTGCACTGGCTATCCATTCAATCCAGAATCAAGCACAAAATTTGTTCTCTGTGCTACATTTCAGTGACTGACTCCAGTCCACCATACCTATCCGGCCTCATCCATATGTACACACCAGCAAGATACTTACGTTCCTCTTCTGACATATATCATATACTCATTATTAAGGTGCTAGCAACTTTTGTTCATGGATTTTAATATTTACGGATACAGAAGTGAAGAAATCAGTTATGATTAGTCATTGATATCGGACTTAATATCAATCAATTTGACACGTAGTAGTCACTAGTTCATATATCAGTAAGGTTACAGTTATTTCAGAATACATTTATCCATCAAAAGTAAAGTATATTGTTTCTACCATCACAGTTTTCTAATTCATAGGGACCTACAGGATAATCTTTTTCCTAGGGCCAAACAAATTATGTCAGTGGTCTAGGTTTGTACTTATAAAACAGTCAGCACATGGCAGTTGCATTGTTCTAAAATATTACCCCTGAATTCTAACATATATACTGAAAATGAAAGAATAGAAGACAATGTTAGTGCTTTTCAGAACTTGTAGGTTCTTTTCAAATATAGTTCTGCAGTTTGAAGAACAAATCACAGGTTAGCCAAAAAGCTAACAACTAGGAGCTGTCTACATTGTGATTAGGCAGATACTACAAATGGATGTTACTGCTATGCTGGCACCTTTTATGTATTTTTAATGGCTGAGCCATATAATATATTAATTAACTTGTGTTTTGATGCCAAAGAACCACTAAAATCTCAACTGTTGTATAAAAAAAAATCCAGTTTATCACTGAATAAGTAATTAATAATTAGATTCTCACAGAAGCACTTGTAAGTTGTATGCACTGCCATGACAGTTGATTGACATTTTTCATATTTGAATAGACAAGGGCATAACATCTTTATGATGATTACAATGACACCGAATTAAGAAATAAAATTGAAACATAAATTTCACTTGTCAAGATGTTCTTAATTAGCATTTATTTCATACAACATTTCTGCATGTAGGGACTTCCTGCAACAATTTCACTGATTAATGTTTCATTGTTTATTAGGAAAATTCTTTGTTAAAATAATCAAACAAAATTATGATTTCTGATTAAAAGGTGGAAATTTGATCGTGTTGATTCCAAATTCTTGTCACCATCATTTTAATGATAAGGCAAGCAATGTGATCCACACCTGCCTCCATGTTTTAAGCAGGTTTGCTTGTTATCAGTGTGTTAATAAGTATATGTATATAATGCTTGTATGTTAACAACTTTCTGACCTTATGATCCATTGCCCAGAAATTTAGCAGACATACCTGAAATGAAGTGAATATTGTTTTGTTGTCATACTTTCTAGTGTTTTCCAAACTTGTGTTCTATTTTGCGTTCAGTTCTTTATAAGATAATTTTTGTGTGTACAGTAAGTCCCACATCTTTTGAGAAATTTTGACCTGAAACTTGGAAGATATTATTTACACAAGGTGAACAGGTTTTGTCCTTTTGTCTTATTCTTTCAGTTTCTGTCAATCATGAATGTTCTTTTATATGTCCATACATAACATTCATGCATTTTGCCTGAGTTATTGCCCTTGTACCATTCTTTCTTAAACAGAGTGGAAGTGTGGGCACCAGTGTCCTGTGGAAATATTGTTTCTTTTAGAAACTATTAATGCAGTAATGGTGTCCTAAAGGTCACATATATAGCAAATAGGAATTTATAATTTTTTTAATCAAACAGGAATTATACAGCTTTATGGATTTGTTAAAATTATTCAAACTATACAAAGGGCTGTGAAAACACTTTTACTGACTTTAAACAAATATTTGGCATCATTAATGCACAGCCTGATTATGACCTCATGAAAAACTTTTTGGAATATTGGTCAATTAGCAAGATAAACCAAATCCCATATTTTGTTAAAAATAACTCTATTGAGGTGTAAGAATTCCATCAAGGTATTTTTTCCCCTTACAGAGTTTAATTTAGCTACTTGATGACTGGCACTAAACACCTGGGTAAACAAAATAAATTGCAGGAAATCTCATCTTGAAAAGTTACAATGCAGATATCAACTGTACAGTCCAAATATATGAAATAATTTTAATATATACAGAAATTAATTGTTGTTTGTTTTTTTATCAGTGGAAAATATCCCCCACACACACACACCAAAAGGTTAGATTTGCATTCAACAATGCTAATTCTTCACTCGTTAAATAAAAGGTGGGAAGGTAGGTAACTACTACATCTAGTGCACTGGATGTAAACAATTATTTTCATAAACAGCAATGTTTCTGAGAGGTTTGTATGTGTTATTCTTTCAACAAACAGGTTTAAGTAAGGTTTATGAGGTAAGAAATTCAGTACATGTTTACAGGGGTACACAGAATGGTATGGCTGATTTTAACCCCATACACTCTGAGTCAAAGATGAAGGATGTATGGAGATTAAGATGGTCATGGCATTCCATACACCTCAGTAATCTAACATACAACTAACATTATCTTTAACCACCCAAAAAAATGTTTCTTAAAACCCCAATACCTCTGAGTAAAATAAGCTAAGATTATTATTGCTGGGTATTTTAATTTGTACAAAGTAAATTTTCAACTGACTGCTTCGGTGGCCTTGTGGTTATAGCATCCATCTTGGAGAAGAGAGGTCATGGGTTCGAACCCCAGCTGAGTCTTACCAAAGACTTACAAAAATGGTACTAACAGCTGCCTTTCTATGCACTCAGCATTAAGAAGTTAGTGTTAGGACTAGTTGGCCTGGTGTCAGGATAATGTGACTGGGTGGGACATCATGCTACATGTCTGCGGCATGATGCCTCAGTGCTAGACATCACAATAAACTGCCACACTGCAGACATTGTAGCATTATGGCTGAATTATTTTTAAAGCTACATTAAAAATCATAATCACACACACACACACACACACACACACACACACACACACACACACACACACACACCTATTCAACAAATAATTTAAATAAAAAGTTATTTTTTTATCCTGTCAGTGATTTTCCTTGTAGTGCATGATTATAATAGCATGCATTTGTTTTTATTTAGAGCATATCTTAAGTCCTTAACAAGTACATGTACTTTTCTGGACACAAAGTTTTCCATGACTCATTTTGGGTTACTTCATTTTCCATATTTTTAATAATAAGCAGGTGAAATCCAAATATCTGTGCAACTTGCCCAGAATTATAAGATAAGTATGTTGATGCACACAAATGTTTCTATCCTAAATGAAAACTAATTTCAGCATAATGATGAAAACAAATGTTATAAATGGATATTTTACTAGCAGTAACATGACACATTAATGTTATTTTGGAGATAGCAAAGATAAACCAGTATTTAGAGTGTTTAGAAATCATATTAACTTGAATAGCAGGTTAGAATAGAAATCACATTATGTAACCCTGGCAGCAATTATTTACAATATATGTAATAAGGTAGGTTAGTTGTCAACAAAAGTCATTCTATTCTTTTGGAAAAGAATACAAATTTATATTTGCAATATTATCTTCATCATATCCTTGAGGGCATTTTAAATTTGATCTAAAGCCCCTGGGTCTTAATAAGTTTCTAAAGGATCGAAACTGAATATTTTCCATATGTAAAATATGTACAAGCTATGTACATTCCATCCAAATGGACCAAAAGTATCCTTTTTGATTAAAAGGATAGAGTGAGATTATGTAGTAATTACATGGTTAACTAGCACATTGATTAAATAGTTATAATGCACATTTTTTACTTTGGATTTGAGTACTTGTACATCGAAACACATGAATAAATTTAATTTTGAAAAATATAGTTTTAGTCTTGCCTGTTTAGCATAGGAAAAAGAAAGATACAATTAACTTTAGCAGTAGTGGTGGGGGTGGGGGTATTGCAACAATCAATAGTGGTTAAGGTTTTTGGTAATGGTTTCTCTGTATTGTTAGAAAATTCAGACCTAGGGAGAGATTGCTGTTTGCTATTGCACCTTGGATGGGTTAGTGCAAGGGTGACATTTTTTGTACTTCGGTCCCTCATTAATGATCAAGCAATAGGTTTATCACATTTCAAGTGATTCTGGCAGTATTAGGAGGGAAACTTTCTTCTGGACTTGCTCATGGTACTACATTGGCTGTCATGGTTGGACTGTGGAATCAGATTGCTCTACCCTTTCATATCAATGCACTCCCACTCTCTCTATGACCCTCCTGCACGGTTAGTGAAAACATATGTATCATGCAGGGAAGCTGGCAACATTGTATAATTCCATGGATTCTTTTTCCCGCTCCTTTTGATATCACTAACCAACAGTGGTCAGCACATTTACAAGTAAAATCTGGTACAAGCAGACATTGTACATTTAATTGACACTAGATTGTACAGTCATCAGATTATAACTGTTAACTCTTAAGTTATTTTCACATTGAAACTTGTTGATACAATATAACTAATATAGCTTGTTTTAAAAACAAAGGCCTTTGAATATATGATGCAGTCTGAATCAGTGGGATCAGAGTTGGTGGGATCAGAGTCGGTGGGATCAGAGTCGGTGGGATTATTGCTACAGTATAATTAGGAGTCAGTGGGATCATTGCTACTGTATGTCCCATCATATTGACATGACTGATAAATATGAGTCAAAATAACAGTAGAAAGTTAATGCAACAAACAGGCAAGATGACTACCGCTGGAAGGACTGAAATATGAATCAAGTTACAGTTACTCTGATTTCATAAAGACAAGTGACTCTTTTTTTGGTCTTTAAGTTCCTTATGTTTAACCATTGAAAACAAATAAATATGAAGACAACTTTAATTTACTCACAATTTGTTTATTTTGAATATCATTTTTGGAGAAAAAAAATGAACAATTCATAGTTTGTCAGTAAGACTATACCCTATATATTGCTTACTCATATTTAACACACAAAGGATGGGATGTCTATACAAATTAACTGAAAGACCATCAAAATAAATTAGGAAAGAAAAAAAGTTAAACAAATCAGTAATCACTGGGAACATTAATCACAATAGTAAAAGAACTACATCAATCAATCACAGTTGAATGGCATGAACAATATTTTGGTACTGAAAATGCACATTTAAACAACAACAAAAATCAAAACCTGCTTCTATTTTAAAGCTCTTCTGTGAGATCCAAACTCAGATTTTAATTAGACCTCTAATAACCCCTTATACAATATTTCTAATCAGACTGAATGAGGAATATGAGTATATTTGGCTGACATTTCAAAGAAACCTTAGCCCCATGGTGATTGGGAACAGGCTAGTTATCAAATTCAATTTGGCACTTAATTTGCATGTACTGAATATTGCTCTAAATTTACCGTTTAATTGTCAACATTTTTAATTTAGCTGCCAATATCCATGTGAATACTGTAGTTACACAATAAAAATTGCTTTTTCACACTCTGCTGAATATGTTTCCAACTGGTAAAATCCAATCCTGAATGTCTATTGTACAATCCATGCATGAAACTGGCTAAATTTGTCATGAATAGGGGCTACAGTGACTCAGCAGTTAGAGTGCTGGACAAGGAGGGTTGCAGGTTCCAATTTAAAATACACCAGACCATCTGCCATGGTGTGTCTAGGCAAAACACTTTACTTCAGTTTCCTCAGGACAATAAAACCCTTCACATATTGATGTGTCATTACATCAAATCAATTAGCATGTATGAACAAATGATATAATTATCTAATTAATGTCTTGTTGGAATGCATTGATCATGTTCCCATCAAATAGGTTCCTATAAAATATGAATGGAACCCAGAAAAAACTGTTTTGCAGCTTATATAGCAACTATTTAATGTAGTTTGAAATAATACCTCAATTTCACAGGCAAGTAAGATTTCCCTGCCAATATATTTCAGCTAAACAATTATTTTTTATTTTTAATTAAAATTGTTAACATATCAAAAAGATGAGAATTAAATACATCACAAACATAATAAAACAGGCACTTTATAGTACAGAAAGCACTTTTATCTTCTTCACTGTTCTTTTTATGTGCACTGAATCACAAAATCTACTTTTATTGTGCTAAGTTTGGACTAGAACTAGGTTAACTACACTGTAAAGTAACATCATCACATCATCAAAAATCATGTTGAAAATGAAGACAGGCCTTCAAGGCATTTCTATAAAATCAAAATAGTACACAGTTTACATAAATCATTCAAATATCTGACATTACCTTCAAGGACTGCAGAGTCTGGGCAATATGCTTTCTATTGCATGTGACCTCTTAAACTCAATCAATCAATTAGGTTTGAGTTTGTAAAACATGTATCACAAAAATGCCCCAAAAATGCCTGAAAACAACTTTTTAAAAATAATTTGCACTTGCAATACTTAAAGTTATCCAAGTTCAACTTTAGTTAACAATAATAAAACTACTCAAAGTGAATAACTCTCTACAAGGTGAAAAGAATTTCTAAGAATTCAAGATAAGACCATTTCTTCCTTTTTACTGCTGATCATCTCTGAAATTCTTCATTGACAACAATATTTTCCAATTAGCCACTGTGGTGAACATTCTGGATGTCAGATTGGCACCTTTTTTATTTAGGACAATGTAAACATTATTAGGAGTATTTTGGTGAAAACCAAAATTCAACTACAGCCATTCATTCAAGGCAAGCTGCGCCAAGATTTGTAAGACATTCATTTATGACAAACTAGGCATCACAAGAACTATGTTGGTGAAAACCCAATGCTCACATAACCATCCATTTGGGACAAGATACATTTTCAAAATGGTCGCTATGATACACATACTGAGGGTTAATTTGCATCATTTTCATTTAGGAACAACTCAATTCCATGAGATCTCTTTTGATGAACACTCCATGTCAAAATGACTTACTATTTAGGAGTAGCAATAATAAGATTTTCAAGATGATCACTATGGTTGCCATATTGGATGTCATATCAGCATCGTTTTAATTTAGGATCAACAGGACATTATAAGAATTCTTCTGGTGAAAACCTTATGTTCATATGACATTCCATTTTGAAGGAATAGCAATAGCAATATTTTCAACAAAACTACCATGGTAAACATATTGGATATCATATGTGTATCATTTTCATTTAGGATCAACTAGACATGATAAGAAGTCTTGTGGTAAAAGCATCAGTATGATTACAAAGATGAATGCATGTGAATCCATGAAGTCTGTTTCTTGTTGTGATGAACTTTCGACAAGGAAAAGAAAGCAATCAGAGTTAATATTGCAGTTGACTGAATTTATTTTGTAAATTCAGCCTGAATAACAGTTAAGATGGTCTTAACATCTTGAGATCTTAGACTATCAACAGTGTTGGTATCACAAAGCAAAAATTGCATTTTGGACATCAGGGATGGTTTTGATGGACAGAGCCAACAATCTAGTATGTCAGGGCAAACAAGTTTGCAGCAGACATATCTTCAAAAAACAAATCTAAATTTACATTGTCAAGGTATTATCAATACTAGATGAAGAGACCAAATATTTATTCTTTCAGCTGCAGCGGTAGGGTGAGAACTTGGTCTTCCTGAGAACCATTCCAAAGAAACTTTGTCCCCTTTACCCCCTGCCCACCACTCAATCTCTGAAACCCATATCAGGATTTCTTTTTTCAAAAGTGTCGGCAGGATATGAGTGCTGTCTGGAAATTTCTGTTTGACATTTATCACAATGAAACACTGTTTGGAGCTACACTTTTAGTGGTGTCAAATTTGGGGTGGGGGGTCTTCAATTTTACCAGCATTTGGACATGGATGTGCATTCATGAAAATTACACATATTTAAGGTATTATATAAATATAGCAAATCAACCTTTTCAGCTCTAATTGTCACAGACCATTAGATCTATGCAGATTGTTTTTGTCCGTCATCTGTTATATGCTGTCTGTCTACTGGTACAAGTATGTTTAATTACTCATAAACTACTCAAATGATTGCCATGAAACTTTACATGCTATCATCCCATGATCAAGTTCGTCCTAAATGAAAATAGTGCTGTTGGTATCAAATATGGCTGCCATAGTGACTTTTTTGAAAATGTTACCACTGCTACTTTTGAGTTATTTTCATGAAATATTCATTGAAACAGTGTTGAAACTGTTACAGCAGTTAACAGTTCTGCAGATGTTGATAAAAGTTTTTTTACAATAGAACCATAAAAAGCTCTACAGACTATCATAATGAAACTTTTACATCTTCATTGATTGGTTGAGTTAATAAAATGTGACTAATCAAACTCGTTTTAGCAACTAATATACAATGTACCCTAGTATTCTTATTTGCTATGCAGAACATTGTGGATGAAATGCAAACTAGTTGTCTTTAATTGTTAATAATGCTGAAAACTAAAGTGATATTAATCTTTAATTGTTAATGATGTTGAAAACTAAAGTGATATTAATCTTTAATTGTTAATGATGTTGAAAACTAAAGTGATATTAATCTTTAATTGTTAATGATGTTGAAAACTAAAGTGATATTAATCTTTGTTAATAATGCTGAAAACTAAAGTGATATTAATCTTTAATTGTTAATAATGTTGAAAACTAAAGTGATATTAATCTTTGTTAATAATGCTGAAAACTAAAGTGATATTAATCTTTAATTGTTAATAATGCTGAAAACTAAAGTGATATTAATCTTTAATTGTTAATGATGTTGAAAACTAAAGTGATATTAATCTTTAATTGTTAATGATGTTGAAAACTAAAGTGATATTAATCTTTAATTGTTAATGATGTTGAAAACTAAAGTGATATTAATCTTTAATTGTTAATGATGTTGAAAACTAAAGTGATATTAATCTTTAATTGTTAATGATGTTGAAAACTAAAGTGATATTAATCTTTGTTAATAATGCTGAAAACTAAAGTGATATTAATCTTTAATTGTTAATGATGTTGAAAACTAAAGTGATAATAATCTTTAATTGTTAATGATGTTGAAAACTAAAGTGATATTAATCTTTGTTAATAATGCTGAAAACTAAAGTGATATTAATCTTTAATTGTTAATAATGTTGAAAACTAAAGTGATAATAATCTTTAATTGTTAATGATGTTGAAAACTAAAGTGATATTAATCTTTAATTGTTAATGATGTTGAAAACTAAAGTGATATTAATCTTTAATTGTTAATAATGATGAAAACTAAAGTGATACTAATCTTTACTTGTAAACACGTTAACCCTTGGAGGTTTTAGCTGTTTCTCATGAAATGCTAATGGGAAACACACTAAAGTGATATTGATCTGTAATTGTAAACACATTAACCGGTGGAAGTTTTAGCTGTTTCTTATAAAATGCTAGTAGGAAACACACTAACGTGATATTTAATCTTTAATTGTTAATGATGTTGAAAACTTAAATGATATTTTCACAATTTATGAAAATTAAAAATTAAACCATTTTATTTCAATCATGTCTTTTATTTATCTAGTGAGTAAAATATGTCAACATTAATCTTAACCAATGAAGTGGATGGACTAATTATAGAATTGATTTGCATTCACAAGAATGCCAAAAATGACTACCTTGTCAAGCTTCTGTTGGCTTGGCAAAACCCAAATAAACCATTTTCTAGGATTTTGTTAACAAGGTAACCTAGACATAGGTGTTAAAGTCTGGACTGTCATGGAAAATTCTGGACCTGGATCAGTGACATGTAGACAGTGTTAAATTTGAAACAAATTATCTGACTGGCAGAAGCTGAACAAATGAAAAGATCATCAACCTTTTTCAAACAGTAAATATCTGATCATGAAAATTTATTTTCTTTTTAATACGTAGGAGTAAATATATTTGATTCAATATCCTTTCAAAGAAATAAATGAATACGAAGTGCCCGTGTTGTTCTTTACATGCTGAATCTTGTATGTTTGCAGTACAGCAATATTCTACTACAAGGAAATCCAAACTTGTCATGAAACACCATTTCATTATTGTTGTTACTAAAAATATAAAAAATTTGGCACAACAAGCCAATAGGTGTGTATGAAAAGGGTTTAATAGCAGATCAGCACAAGTTCAACTATATAGTACATATTAAAAAAAAGGGTCTAAAAATATAAACTTACTGCAAAATAAGTTTTCATAAGCTATGTATGCATGGCATTTGTAGAAAATGCATAATTTACAAAATAAATTCAGTCAACTGCAATATTAAATTGATTTAAAAAAAGGAAGAGAACTGATTGCTCTCCATAAATAGCTAAACTTTATTTTCTTTTTATAAAAAGCAAACAATCTAAATGAGAAGAGCAACTTCTTTCTTATTTTTCCCAAAAACAAAACACCGGGAAAAAGACAGCATTACATTAAAACATTGATACAAAAATTATAAATGCAAATTTATAAATAAAACAATTTGTGCCAATTTATAAGCACATCCACTGTAAGAAGAAAAAAGCACCTAATCATTTCCAGATGTACACAAAGCAAAGAGCAATTTTCTTGAGAAGTAAAGAAAACAGAGATGAAGTATTCATTCAAAAACTTTAACACTCTTTACAATGATGAAACATGCTTTCTACTACAGCCAGTGAGAGAGGCAAGACATGATTTCCAAGTATATCAACGCATAACCTTTAGATCTACAGTGATATTATCAAAGAGTTTTAAAAGTTGATGACACCACTGCCATGGCCAGAAAAGACTTGGAGGTTTGGTGTTACATATATGAGACTGCTCAATTTTATGACTGTGCTTTAATTGTGTCAGTGATGCTTTATGTAAATGATAGTTTTTATCGACTGAATTTTACCATTATTATACAGGATCATTATCACACTCATTCAAGATTTTGATGATATAAACCCATACTCTAAGTTTGATCTGGTCAGACATATGGTCCTTAGAGTGGTAACAAGAAACTGTTAATGGCCAAACACATGACACCTGATGAATTCCATCCTGTCTATTTTCAGACTGATAATAAACCACAATGCTTCAATTTGTCAACAGTTCATTATCATTCAAAACTTGTAGGATCCACATGTACTGGCTAATTTCAGAATTCTCATGCACATCATTGATAGGGATGAACAGCCTAAAAATGAATAGATGAAGCATCTTTGCAATAAAAAAACCCTGCCCATAAAATCATTACATGTACCTTGAAATGCAGCCTGTATTAGTCATGAAATATTCTACAGAACTATGGAATCATTGCAGTAAATAGAACAAATTACATAACTACTGAAACCCTAGTGGTATTTCTCTAAATCCAAAATTTAGTTGAATCCCAATTTATTATAAACAGTTTTCACTCAATAAAATATCTTTTTGTAAATGCTTCTTACAATTAGAAATTTAGAATTAGAAAGTACATCACACTGGCTTTAATACATATTTCTGCTATTATGCAATGCTTTTATTAATGTACCAACAATACTAGCTTATAAGTCAATAACATCTATCATGGTTATATACAAACATTATGACTACATTTCTCCTATGATAACTCATTAACAACAGAGTCTGAAAACAGAGACCGCCGGATAAGCATGGGCACAAGTTAATGATGGACCTCTGTGAAATGGGACAGGTTAAGGAGAACACTTGTTTAATAACTGCATTAGAATAATTGATTATGGTACAGCTTTTTTCTAATGAAATTCATCATTTTTTTAATATAAATTACCTTGATTTTCAAGATAAATAAATATATGACCCGTTTATATCGACATCACTTATCTTGACAAGCTGCCTATGTCGATAAAAAAGCAAAGTACCAGTCCCTTGGTCTACTATTACTACCAAATTGTCATGCTTATGTCGAAATCGAAATAAAAGATAAACGTACATGTTGACAGAAGCCCTTGGTCCCAGCTTGAACAAATCCTTTGTTTACTAATCATTTATGTTGACACGCTGCCAGTTCAGACCAATACTTTGTTCAACAATTACTTGATCTTGCCGCCAGAATATAATTTTCCCACCTAATCGTTCATGTCGACCAGCTGCCAGTTCCGACCCATACTTTGTTTAACAATTAGTTGATCTTGCAGCCAATTATAATTTTTCAGCCTAATCATTTATGTCAGCATGAGGCCAGTTACAACCTGGACTTTATTCAACAATTAGTTAATCTTTACCGCCAGGGTTTTGTTCGGTCCCATTAAGTTTGCCTCTAGCAGCGACTAAAACAAAGGCAATGAAATCTGATTGATTCTTGCAATTTCCAAAGTGATCGGTGATTAAAACAAGTTTATTGTCCTGTGAAAGTCTTCTTTTTAAGTTTATATTTATGGTGGCTACCAACACCAGTGTAAAACACAGATTAAATACATGTACTGTTTAAACAAACTTGTTGACAGGTTTTCATTTCCCTGTGAATAGCCCCATCCCCTTGGTAGCCTCAATAGGATGGGAACTGACTGACCAAAATCGCCACCGATTTAAGTACATGTACTTGAAGCATGTAAATAACAACTAGACAAACATGTGCTAATGCTGACATTGAATCTCATGTTTTTCATACCAGGATTTGACCGATGCAATATTTTATTGTGGACTTTATTACACAAAGGTAACCAAAATATAATTTGTCAATATACAAGTGTATTTAACTCTGGTTTTGTCTTCATACTCTAAATTTCAATTGTTTTCTCAAAGTGTAAATACTACTCACTGATGACAGGTCACCCTTACTGAAGAATTTAACTTGTATCTTTTTTCAGACCCAACCCACAAAATATTATCTCGACATCAGCCTATCTTGAAAATATTTTCTCGGCCCGAGGATGTCAACATAAACAGGTAGTACTGTATATATATATATATATATATATATATATATATATATATATATATATATATATATATATATATATATATATCCAATCTCTAAAAAATTGTTTACAATATGATCATAGTGGTTTCAACACACATTATGTGTACCAGCAAAAACAATGTTTATTACATCACCACTTTTAGTATATGACTGTGGATACCTTTTAGTGTTAATGTCAACTCAGAATATAACAAAATTCATCATTTAAAAAAAGTGACATTTATTCAGAGAAAGAACAACAATGAAAATGATTATTTTTTTAAAAATGTTATCTTAGTAAATTACAGATGACACTATTCTTTGGAAGTTACTGGGAAATTTCTGCTCAATCTTTAGCAAATGTCTGAGTGACAATTTAATGTTCACCACAAACTCTGAAACTCACTTTTCCATAATGAACCTTATCTGCAAAACTAAGCATCTAGAACTCCTTTCACTTTATTTTTTGCCATCATTAATCACATTTGTAAATGAGTATGATAAACCAGTTATTAATGTTAGATATTTGAATTATGTTACATGTACTTAGGGTGTTCTCAGTGTTTGATAAGTCAACTAAAATGAGTCACCTTAAAACATTACTGTGACTTGTAGCTCTTATGCAGTTAGGATTGGCATGCCTTTCAGCTCTACTGTTCTACCTCCTTTACTTGATTAGATACAAAAACTAAATATGTGAAAATACAACAAAGGTAAACTTTTAATTGACTGTAACAATGCACCCAACACTTCTCTTCTGCAAGTCTGAGATCAAAAGTCAATTGGGACTTGATTGGGTTCTCATGGAAAAACTTGCAGGAATCACTGTGGTGGTTGATTGACACATTTTAAATTTGAATTCTAGAGTTTAAATCACATTTATACTGATTACACTTAAACAGAATTAAAAGATAAAGACAAATTTCAACTGACAAGAGACTTATTTAATTGGTAGTTATTTTTTAAGGTAGAACCACCAGTAGGCATTATTGTTATTTTAATTGACTGATATTTCATCATATACTGTAATTTACAGTGTATTGAGAATTGTCTTAATATATTTTTTTAATTTAAGAAATTTTATTAAATGTCATGAATTTTATAATTTTTAATAAAATTTCTGGGCTTTAACCTCTATTTTCAATTATAAATTGAGTGATAATTGAAGGTTTCAGTTAAACATTTTGATCACAATTTTCTTTGCATTCAGAAAATATCTTTCAGTATTTCTAAACGAAAAAACTGGGACCCATGCCTGATCCCTCAGTTGGTTTGGGAATTATCCAGATGCAAGTTCTTGATGAAGATGTGTTATATTGTAAAATGTGTAAATTGATAGGAAAATTCTAACATATAATGTGCTATGAAAATATGAAACTTACCATTAATACAAGTGATATATGACAGATTGCAGTTCTATCCATGTCACATGAACATAACATACTTGATGAAACATTGTTAACAATCTGGATAAAAGTAATTTTAATTTGTAATTCAGTATGACTGTATAAATTTTGGCATAAATATTATGCTTTCTTGATTACAGCAACTAATATACTTTTCCTCAATTTACTTTTCCACTCGAATGTACATATATACACACACATATAAAATCAATTAGTATTACTGGAATACATTTTACTATAGGTTATGGACAGGTTCCATGAACACTTGCAACAGTCCACAGCTTCATGGTATGGAAAAATCTTAAAATTAGTCAGCGTCTGTATTGCAGACTGGCATTGTGTATTCATAACCTACACTGTTTCCTTAGAAACCTGCTCCTCTTTTGTCTAATGAAGGAAGCTGATACTGTCCAAATATATTCTTTGAGGTTTTGTTGGTAGACTGAAATAGAATCAGAGAAATTATTATTTTTGAGCCTACCATTTATGTAGTTGGAAATAAAAACATTTTAACATTAAACCTTAGCCTGAGCTAAAGCTATGGTGTGGAGTGGACATGTGAACAAACTCCTGAAATTTAAAAATTTAATCTCAATAACCATTTATTAAAAAATAATAATGATACAGAATGTATAGGTAGCTTTCCATTTTTTTATATCCTGCAATGGTTCTTTGTAATCTGGTCTCTTTCTACCTATAACAGCTGATTTTTTTAAAGCTCAAAACAGAAAAAAATATTAATAGACAAACTGATAATTCCTCCACTTAAACTAGCTCCTTTAAAATAATATTTTTGAGAAAAGATTATGTGGACCATATTTTTAAAACTGCTCTAAAGATGAAATGGATTCTGGGTCAGTTCAGTATTTTAGTTATCTATTCCACATTGTGGAATTGCTCTTCTCTTTACTACAGCTGTGAATGAGATCAACAGGTGCACGGTTTATAAATTTGTGTTCTTTGGTTTCTTGGACTCTTTTGTTTAAGGTCAGTGCACCCAGAATTAGCACTTTATGGCAATCAGCAAACTCATTTGAAGTTCAACTGCTGTAGCCATAGTTACTGTCCTTTAATTTTCTTTTATAGCTGTGTATTAAGAATATCTGGTTCATGGTACAAACCATCCAATAAAAGTAACCAGGTAGGCACAAATTTAAGTGTCTAATTAGACATGGGGTAAAGTTTACTCCTACAAATGTAGTGGCATTTCTAACCATGCCTTGAATCTTGACAGAACTGCCTTAATCTTTATTAATCTGTCTGGATTTATAAAACTTTCAATACAAGATTTCAGTAGCAAACTACTTTGTGTTTTTTTATGTGTGTCTTGCATGTTTGATGTCACATTGCAATCCAGCTTCATCTGAAAGTCATTGTCAAACATTCTGTTCAAGTTATTTATGTCCACCTCAACAAACTTTAATTTCTCAACAGTAAATACCATGAAATGCCCATGTATTACTCAGTGCTAAAAATAGTATTTCCCCATTATCCCGAGTGGCAAAAGTGGCCATTTACACCAAATATGACAGCATTTCTTAAAACTGCCAACATGTGTTAACATTTTTTAAAATAATTTAAAATATACAGCAATAAATCATAATTCCTGATATTTTATAAGTGGATTGTCCCTGAATATTTCAAGTTGTAAATGTAGTTCCAGGCTGGATATGTGACATGAAAATATAGGTGCGTGATACAAAATCACAGCTTGAACATCTGTATCAGATGCCAGATCAGATTAAATGGGTATGTAACTAAGGCATTTATCAATATCATGATATAAGAAAAACACAGACTGGGTGAATCAAAATCTGAATATTATTTTTAATTTGGTGATGCTAGGGCTATTTTAAAATTAAACAAAATTCTTTACTATTATCCTGATGTGATCACTCAGACAGATTTAATATTTGTTAAAAACAAACATATGAAACATACGAATCTTTAAGAAATGGTAATATTATATGTGTTCACCTTCAGCAGTGGCTAAAAAAATCTGGCTGTGAAAAAAAAATGCAAGAAAACGGGAAAGTTTTTAATTTTGCAGAATAATAAATAAGCAATAAATTGGTCAAAACTAACAGAGGTTTGGATGAATCTGATATAACATAAAAACAATTATAGTGGGATCTGAGTAGTATGAAGGCAACAAACTTGCTTTATACCTCTACTGTTCCAAGACCAATCCTTAACTCAAATTAATGCAATGTTTAGTGGTCATCTATTAAAGGTGTATGATTTCCTACAGTGCTAATAGATTGTTGCTTTTTTCTCTCACTTCCATACTATGTTGTCAATGCTTCTTTTTTAATCCCCAAAAGGTAAAGGCTCATTCAAATTGAATTTAGAATATTCACTACAATTCTAAAAATATTACCTTGTGAGTTTTATAGGTACTGGGGATACCTGGAAGAAGAGACATATCAGATGAATTGTGGATCTTGGAGAATGATGTCGGGAAGGATTTGGAGTGATACGAAGGGTTGATTGAGCTATTTTGAACTGGCACCTTAGGGAAAAACCCAGCCTGACTGGAATACTGGTGCTGACTCTCTACCATTCTTTTGTGTCGTCGCTGGAAGGAAATAACTTACAGTTGAAATACACATGCAGACATTGAAGTGTAGGTAACCCTCTTGTGAACCTTGTTTTCTACAGGTAAGGGAGCAAATATGAAGATTTAGGTATACTGTCTGTCATTTTTTACACAGGATTTATACATGCAGAGTTAGATGTTTAGAAAAAGTGGCTGTAGATTTTTTTATTTCTGTTACGAGCAGGAAGGGACTAATATTAAATTAATTTGGATGTAGCTGTTTTTATGTTTGTACAGAAGATGGGCTGTGTCCATTTATATTTTTTACAAGTGACAATTAGGTAAAGATGAGGGTTTAGGTAAACCATCTCTAACCTTTAACTTTTGTTTACAAAATGATTTGGTAGAGATTAAGGTTCGGTTTCTGTAAAAACAAAAAAGGCACTACATTGGTTACTATTGGACAGGTACAAATTGCGGTTTTGATAAATTTACTTACCTTCTTCCTTTTTTTAAAAAGTTATGGAAGGGTAAAGATTGAGGTTTATGTTAAATGGCTATATCTTTTACTTTGTACTAGTGATGGGCAGGTAAAGACTGTAGTTATAATGAAACTGGCTGCACCTTTTTACTTTTGTACTAGTAACAGGCAAGTAAAGATTGAAGTTTAGGCAAACTGACTGTACCTTGTAGAGCTGCCAATTAGTGAAAAGAAGGATACAAATTTGTAAATTTTGAACACAGTAAATGAAAAGTTATGCCATGACCCTAGCTCAACAACTTTGATGGTCAGTACCGCATTATATGAAAATCCCAAAATAAAACTAGAACATATTTACACTGATTACACATGTACACATTTTTATTTGCAGGCAAATTTACTAATATAAAAAAATCTTTGAGCTATTTGTCATAATATGATCTTTTGGCAGTCTTTCTCATTTAGGCTATATAAAATTTGTTTTCAAAACAGTTCAGGCTTCTTTTTCTGCTGTTTAATTGATGTAGACATTGAACAAACTTGGCAAAAGAACAGACTCTTGTGGGAACCCATTAGTCTAACACCTCCACGAACTGCAGTTCTCTCTGATGTGCACTCTGAAGTGCTTGCTGCAAAGGAACAGTTCAATAGTCTCAACTATCCAGCATGGCAATGCTCTGGAAATTTTCAACAACAGCCCTGCATGCCAGACTATGTCATATGCCACTGTTAGATCTAGGAAAACAACTACAGTTTTAAGGTTTCTCTGAAACCCATTTTCAACAAATGCAGTCAGGGCAAGGACTTGATTGCAAATTCATGTATGCAAATGACATTGATCTTGGGACCCAAAGTCGCTCATTTGCTGAGCTTAAGGGGTATTGAATAAGGACTTGGAGGATAAGATGACTTCTTCAAGAAATGGCATCTACAGCCAAGTGCAACAAAGACAGCTATGTAGCTTAATTATGAAATGGTATTAATCCAAAAGATGAAATGTCAAACAATTAACGATTAGTGGTGGCGGCGCATGCATGGCAAAATATGAACTCAAGCAAATTAAGATATATGATAATCTTTCAATATCTAAAAAATTCCCACACTTGAAAAAGCTGTCTTCATTCAGTGTTTGTTTAAAAAATTTTTACAGTTGCAACACGTATGTACATGTGCCATTTTTAAAAATATCAGTTTGACCCTGGTTTTGTTCACAGACATTTGTAAAACTTATTTTCTAAATATAGACTACAAACTTTACAATGCTAGCTACAGGGCAAACTGTAAAAATGATACAGTTCTACCAACATTATGATTAGCAAATACAGGACCATTATTGGCATAAGTTACCACTGCTGCTATTTTGACTGGCACTTAACCGAATAAAGTTAAGGCATTTGAGAATTAGAGAATTTGTGATATTTTTCATGCAGCATGAATTCGTGAATTGCTATCTCAAGTCGTAAAATTCATGACAAAATTTTGAGGGTTTGCAGGTCTGTACCTTGTAACTTTTGTACAAGTCACAGGCAGGTTGAGATTGAGATTTCTGCGAACTGACTACCTTTTTACTGTTGTATTAGTAATTTGTAGGTAAAGATTGAGGTTTAGGCAAAATGGCTGTACCTTGTAACTTTTGTACAAGTCATGGGCAGGTAGAGACTGAGGTTTAGTCAAATTGTCTGTACTTTTATATTTTTTGTACAAGTGATGGGCAGGTCGAGATTGGGATTTAGTCAAATTGGCTGTACCTTTTTACTTTTGTACAAGTGATGGACAGGTAGAGATTGAGGTTTGGGTAAACTGGCTATCAAATGGACATCCGATTCTGAGTCCTTAATGCTTTTCTTCTCCTTCTGTGTTGTCTCCACCTCTGGAGTGGTTGGTTCAACAATATTTACTTTCCTTGGACTGGTTTCTTCAACTTTGGATTTACTCAGAGCTGCTGTCCTCTTTTCAGCTTCCCTAAAAGCAACAGTAAATAACCCATTATTAAACAGCTGCAACAACAAATGAAATATATGTATAGTGAGTGGTACCTACTGCTGCTATGGTTCAATAACTTAAAACTTACCTGTCTTAGCAGACACCTTCATATAATGAAACTTGCCCATTATGAGCTGGTGTACTTAAAAATGCATGCATACAGCATCAAGATTTATCATACCAATTTGTGAAATATTTCTTACAAATTCAGATAGTAACTATGTCTGCCTCATAAAATTTTGACATTTGTTTACAGGCAATACAAAATATTAAGTAATTTCTTTACTATTAATGTTGACAAGAAAGCCAAGGCCTATGCGTCAAGCCCAAGATCAAAGCATTGCTCAAATAAGTGACTTTGACCCCTATATCAAAGGCTGGGAGAGTGTTTTGCAGGATGAATGGTCTAGCCTAATGATGACTTATCACATACATGATTAAATTCCACAATGAGTTTTAGAAAATAAAAACAAATAAATAACAATATCCCAAAACCTAAACAAAATGTTTTATCATTGTGACCTTGACATCAAGGTCAAAGGTGTGAATGACCATGTTGCAGAATGAATTGCCTTTGCTTCAAGATAGCTTATCCCAAGAATGAACAGAATCCATCATAAGATTTAGGGAATACAGCAAAACCTCTCAAGAATAAAAACCAATGGGACAAAGTAAATAATTCCATTCTGAGGAATTTTCGAAAACATTCTCAAATTTAACCAAAATTGACATATATTAAGTTATGTCTCTTGAATTTATAGTTTAATGCATATATTAATTGACTTTATGTTTTATCAATGCACTGATCTTATTTCTACTTATACTCATAAATCAATCAATCAATCAATCAATCCTCTCTGCACCGTCTGGTGCTTGAGGCAACAGCAAGGGAGCACCATTTCCGTCTGTCGGCAGCTATTACTGGGGCGGTCTGATAGTTGAGGCCTCTGGTCTTAAGGTCTCTCTCTACTGTTCGTCACCAGGTCTCTTTGGGTCTGCCACGGTTCCTTTTCCCCTGTGGGGTCCATCTCAGTGCCACCCTTGGTAGTGAGTCAGGGGGCATTCTGCAGACATGGCCGAGCCATCTCCATCGCCGAGTTGAAATGATTTCAGAGATGGTGCTTTCACCCGCTCTGTGCCGAAGTTCCTCATTTGAGATCGTGTTTGGCCAGAAGATCCTCATGATGCGTCGCAGGCATTTGGTTTGAAACACTTCGAGCTTGTGTTCTATGTTCTATACTCATAAAGGAAGTGTTTTATTTTAACACATGAATTTGCAATTTTATATGAATTTACACGATTTGATAAAATGCCACTAGGCAATAAATATGAGAAAACTTTTGTCAGATCATTCATCTGCTGGTTTTTGTTGGCACAAGGCAAAGCCTATTTTTAAGTTCCAAATCAGTGGATTGAGGATCCTTTAAGTGTAGAGTATTTAATATAGTCTGAGAATCAACATATTAATAAAATCTCCTTTGATTTGTACAACTAATGGCATAATATTACAAGCAATTAAATCTGAAAGCTGTCGCTTCTGCTGTGTGTAAAGATTACCAATTAAGCCCACTGATAAAGTTTACCATAATCTGCAGTAAGATTTGTACTTCATTCATGACTTATGCTATTTTTAAACTGTATGTCAATGCCGAATACAGGTCAGGTAGTTGCCTGCCACATTCTGCATAAATTTCAGTTTTAAGGGTTTTATATGGTGTAAATGGAAATCTGACCCAACATATCATTTTGGTTTTCAGAGTAAAGGGGGTTTGTTTAATGAATATTCTTTATTAAAGTAATATTCGGTACCTGAAAAATGTTTATTTTCAAGAAAAAGTTGATTTAGTGAAGTTTCAGTCTAACAGGTTTTCACTATGGAAGTAAATTAAAAAAGTTCAGCCAAAACCTGAATGTAAATTTTCTCTGTCTCAACAAGGTCAAATGTGCATGCTGGAGGATGAATTGTCTTACCTTCTTAATGATTCATCCTAAATAGTGACAAAGGAAATACATGCAAATGACATACTTTTGATGCTGATGGTGCTAAAAAAGTGTATTTTATGTTTTGGTTCCCACAAAGGTAAGCCTGATAAGAAAACAGTAATGAAACTTAACCATAACAGTCTGATTTGCATTACCGGTACCTCTAAATATTCAACAGGAACAAAGGTAGTTAAAAATTTAAGTCCTACCTGAGTTCCTTGAAATATGGGTGTTTCAGAGCCTGCCGGGCAGTCATGCGTTCATCTGGGTCATATGTACACATCTTGTAAATTAATTCTATAGAATCTGGAGAAGCATTTGGCAGCAGACGCTCTATACCCGTTCCTTTTTTGGTGGGAAAATTAAAATTCATTCCCCTGGACCTAAGAATGGTAAAGGAATTCATTATTAATGCATTTAACATTATATCTGTTAATGCTTCATTGATTGCTTGTGTTTTTTTAAAGGCACATCAATACATTAGTTATGCCAAGGCAATATGGGTACATTGCCTTTCTTATGGAATGTACATGGATAGCTATATGGTTGAATGTTGATAGGAAATGCATTTTTTTAATTGTTATATACTTGTAGTAGTGAGAGAAAGTTCAGATTTTCGGTATTATAATGCTTAGTAAAGTTATAATCATTTTCAGGATGAATGTAAAATAATCATAAGTATCAGATTCTACTGTGTTATTGGTGTTTGCTCCTCATCACCTATCACTGAGTCCTCCATGGGTTGATGCTTGATACTGCGACTCATCACACTTCACTGAGTCTAATGTTGGGTTGGTACATGGCATTAACTAAATATCAACAGTCTCAGATTCCAATGTGGGGCTGGTACTTGTCATTTGCTTCCCATCACCAGTCTAGTGTGGAACTGGTGCTTGGTGTTACTTTGTCATTGTAGTTAAAGACAAGTGATATCTTTGTTATGTCCTGTTTTATATTCTAACTTGATGTAATAATTATCTAAATTCAAGATTTGTTTTATTCATTTGCATATTCATTACAAATTCAACATTACATAAACTTATCTGAAATGATTAAATTAGGATACCAGCTGCAATGCTGTTTTACCACCTACCAATGACTTTCAATTGACTCAGACTACATCGTTTAAGCATCTAACAAAATATTTCATAAGTATTAAGGGCAAATATGCTGAATATCACTGCAAGAATGACAACTAAACATCACAAATCAAACTTATAATACAGTTCAGTGTTACATCTTGTGCTTTAAACATTTAAGAATTTAATAACTTTACCCATCAACATGTCAAAGTTACCAAATATTTTAACAATTGTATATCACCAAATAAGAATATCAGGGTAGCTTATTAGTATAATTCCAAGAATGGAAATTTCATACTATATTACAACTGGTTCATTACAATCATGCTACAGTAAAACCAGTTATAAGAGACATTGCCTTTTGCCATCAAAATATGGTCTCTCAAGACAGGTGGTCCCTCACAACAGGTTTGTACAAAAAGAAGTTTCCAAGGTCCAGTTTCAGAACAATTTAACAAAAACAATCCAGTCACTATACATATTCTATTCTTTATTAAACATTCTTGCTAAAATATTGTATGCACTTATATAGCAATGAAGATATACTTCTATTTTTAAACATGAATACACATTTACATTTGAAGAGCACATGCACAAGTATTAATTAGTATAAAAATCATTTCTGATTTTTACTCCTTCTCCTTTATAATACCCTAAATTTGTTTTACTGAATTTTAAACCGCTATTTTGTGGGCTGTCTGCTCTTTTTCACTTCTTTCAGTTACAATAATTATTTTCTCCAGTGTTAAAATTTGTCTCATTTAAGTTGGAAGTTCTTCTGTTGTTATTAAATTACTAGGTGTGAACAATATAAGTGCTAAGTTATGAAAATCAACTTAAAAGACAGCTTTGGGAAACTATGAAAAATCTATATATCTGCATTGCATATATCTAACAGTTAATGAAATAAAAACCAGTTATCTCATCCTGAAACAGAATCATTTACCCAGAGACAAAATTCCACAGCTTAATTCAGAGAAACACACAGGGATCAACACTATAAACAATGTGTGTAACCCAGTCGCACCAACTTGAATAGATGGCTTGGTGGCTGGAATGTAATCCCTGTAACATGGGGTAAGAAACATAATCACAAGCCTTTAACCCATCAATCCACAAATGATTCTCTCTTGGTGGTTTAATAGAAAAAGACCTTATTCACCCCCAAGCAATATGGATTAACTCTAAAGACAAATAGTATACATGACCACTACCTTAATTTCAGCACTAAAAAGGCAATTTGCACCATGTACATAAGCCTGGTTTATGGACTGTACCATCTGTCACTATATATAAACCAATAGCCACAATCCTTTTTTTTCTCTGATGCGTATTTTTGATCAGAACATTCTTTACTATTCAAGCAATTGTTGCTACAAATGATTACATAAAAGTTATCGGTGTCTGTCTCTGCTCTTGCGATATGGTCATTCATAGAGCTGGATACTGCTAGCTACTTGTAGCTATGATAAGACCAGGAACCATCTTATGTGTATTGTACATGCACTTTGGTCTCGTTTACAAACAAATCTAAAATACTAGAAGCATACCTACAAAGTTTAAGATACAGATAGCCAGCCTCCTTTTTTATATAAAAATACAAAACAAAAACAAACATATAAGTTGTCATTGGATTAAATAAAGGTCTGTGGAGTTTATCCTCGCTTTTGCAATGTGGTCATTCATAGCAGTGTCAAAATGTATATTTTGCCAAGATTTAGTGGTCGCTGGTCATGTTCAGCAGGTGGTCACTCATGAGAGAGCATTAAAAATTGATCCATGCATTACAATTGTGGTCAGAAATAACAGATGGTTGCTCATAGTAGAGGTCGCTTATAACAATTTTTACTGTATTACAACATATATAACGTAAAGATTAACTAGAATAACATTACCTTTTGACATTTCAGCCTGATATTCATAAAGACCTGATTCACTTCTAAAATAGGTACTGCATTCCTGACTTACTTTTTAAATTTATTGAGGACTGCAGGATCAGGAGTGCCCATAACATCATGAATCTTGTTAATCTGGTCTACCTCATTAGAGCCAGGAAACAAAGGGTGAAGGCTGTAACAAAGAACAGAACATTTATTTGGGCTATACACACTGTGATACAATTACAGCAAATAACAAAGGCCATGATTTAAGTGCATTATGCAAGAGTTGATTGGGGCCCAAAGTGGCAGTGTGGTCTAAAGTGCTCACTGTTCCGGATCACTGCCATCTCACTACTATCTGCATCGTTTCAAGTAACAGACTCGTCTAACAAGCGTATGTGAGAAAGATAGCCAGTATCTTCTTGTGGATCCATGGTTCTGTGGTTTTTCAGGGTTCTTCATCCATCAGTTATACTGGCTGCCATGTATAGCCTATTTTGTGCTGAAAAATGGTATTAGACCTTACAACAATGAATGTAGATCATGTTGTTTGCAGCTGGACTTGACTTCTAAATTGTGAATATTAACCACCTAAATTACACAGAAAACACTGCTAAAAATGAATCTGAAACACTTATATGTAATCACAACATAACCTCTTTAAGGTGCTTGTAAGACTGAACATGGTACAGCGTGTCAGACACATTATGTGACATATAGTTACCTAAGAATCTCATAGAAGACGCATCCCACACTCCACATGTCCATTTTGTAGGTGTAGAAGCCATCTGTCAGCAAACACTCTGGAGCTCGATACCTAGGGCAAAAAATAAAAAGGCTCTTGCATGAGTGCTCATCATGTCTGATGGAATTTATGACACAACAGAATAATTTCTATCTCATATGAGCTTTGTTAAATATTTTACATAACTGGAGAATTACTCAATTTTATCAGAAGCTCAAATTTGAGTCAGTTTATTACATGATAATCTTATTATTTTACCAACTGTTTACAAACATGTCAATATTAAGAGCACTTTCACATTAAATGCCTCAGATGTTAACACTGCTCTCTGTGTGATGTCTATTAAACTACTATGGATATAAAACTAAAGAAGTAGAGATGATGTGAAATGGCTTGATGAAATGTGAAGTCCTATATCAAAATATAATTAATATACTCCTTATCAAACTATGCACAGCATAAACCCATCTGCTGTCATAAAATATTCTAAGAGTTCTAAGTTTTGATTGTTCTGGTGATATCTACAATAAAATTAATAGTAGAGAAGTATGCTGGTATATTGTGACAGCAAATCCAGGTCTACACTGTTTGTGGTTGAGTAAATGCAATATACAAATACAGTAATTACATTTGTTACACTAGTTAAATATTATGAGGTTATTATACAGTGATCTGTACATAATGGATTTTTAATTTATGAGTCTATGTTGAGTTGAAAAACCAGAAAATGTTGATGGTATCGAGTCTAATACAGATTTTTAAACACAATATGGATGAGTTAAATAAAAATCCATATCATTTAAATCACTGTATACCTAATTCTAAATCTAATATTGCTTTGTTTATGTTTCAAAACATCCTTTTTTTTCTACAATCTGTCAAAGTAGAGACTTAAAGGAGACTAGAAACCAATGGAAATATAGAATAATAATAACATCACTATAGAAGAAAACCTTATTCTGAAGTATCATATGTGACCGCAATGCCAATATTTAAATATTGGCATATGTTCTAGTAGCTGAATTTCCGTGACCTCAAATGCAAAATTTCTGTACCTATTCAGTTACTCTCATGATGTGACGTCATAGTAGAGACTCTAGCATCTTGACTGACCGTTTTGCATTGCTTATGGGTGTAAATAGCACATTAAGAAAAGGCTGTGGACACAAATTTTTTTCTTTTTTCCAAACGATAAAGGCATAAAGAAAGTATTGATACATAATTACAAATGAGTCGATTTCAATGCAACACATACAGCACTCCGTGCTCATTACATTTCTCAAAGGAATGTTACGAGAGGGATTCTAAAACATTGCAGCTCTAGGATATACTAATGCTAGGCCTAGACTAAAAGTTGAAACTGTTCCAGACATACTGTCATGTGAGTTATGAAAATAGGCAGAAGGCCGAGTAAGTGACCACAAAATGCAACAATCAATTCACAGATATTTTATCTCCACTATCAGTGCTAATAAAAATATGACATCCTGATTCTTGATCGTGCTGATGAAATGAGTAAATGTATTTTCAAGATCACACTCTGAATCAAGTCACCACTGTCCTATGTGAAATTGAGATATGACTTTAATCAAATGGAAGCTTTGCTGAAAAATAAATAAGATTCTTAACCCCTGACATGGTCGTGTTTCGAGAAAACACATTTTTCAGTAATCTTAAACAAATTAAAAAATTAATTTTAAAAAATAAACCTTTCAGTCTTTGCCTGTTACGCGTAGATTGTATAAACCATAATCTGTAATGATTGGAATTAATAATAATAATAATAATAATAATAATAATAATAATAATAATAATAATAATGAGGACTTTGTATAGCGCCTAATCTTTCGAAGCTATAAGTGCTTTACACCATTAATAATGATATGACTACACTACAGAATAACAAATGACAAAAACAATGAAACTGGAAAACATAACAAACATGCTGAAAACATATACAAAACATGATTAGGTCGCTAAGTTTGTCCCTGCAATCGAAACAGGTGAGTCTTAAGAGCAATCTTAAAAGGGACCACTGTGTCTTTGTGTCTAATTTCAATTGGCAATTTGTTCCACGTCACCGGGCCCTGGTGTGCAAACGAACGTTGTCTATATGACTTTATTTTCACCTTGGGAACAATGACTATATGATTATAAGAAGAACAGCGTAAGGATCTAGCTGGTGTATACACATGGGTTAGGCTGGATAGGTATGTTGGACTGGAGTCTGTTATTGAAACATAGCACAGAGAACAAATTTTTTGTTTGATTCTGTATCGAATTGAGAGCCAGTGTAGGGTACAAAGCAGTGGTGAGGTGTGCTCTGATCGAGGTACTCTAAAGATGATCCATGCAGCTGTGTTTTGAACTTTTTGAAGTTTCTGGAGTAAATATTGTGATGAACCAGACAGAATTGAGTTACAATAGTCCAGTCTTGAAAGTACTAATGAACACACAAGTGTTTTAGTGGCATCAACTGATAGATATTTACGAATGGAACTGATGCGTCTCAATTCAAGATATGCAGACTTGAATATGTTCATGACATGTTGGTGCAATGTGAGAGTACTGTCTAGAGTAACGCCTAGGTTCCGTACTGACTGTGAAAATTTAATGTTGGTGTTGCTGATATTTATTGTCTGAGGTAAAGGATGTGAATGAGAAAGTCTTTGTGTTGTGATCAGAATAGCCTCAGTTTTATCATCATTCATCTGCAGCTTGTTACATGTCATCCATGATTTCACATCAGAAATGCACTTCTCTACTCCATGGATGGTAGCATCAACTTCAGTTGGGTGGCTAGACTTGTATATTTGGGTGTCATCAGCATACAATTGGTGCGACACTGGGTGATGATCTATGACACTTGAGAGCGGCTGAGTATACAGAATGAAGAGAACAGGTCCAAGAACAGATCCCTGTGGAACACCACAACATACCTCAACTGGGCTGGAGTGTATTCCATTTGCAGATATAATTTGTGTCCTGTTGACTAAGTAGAACTTGAACCACTGTAAGACTATATTCTGAATGCCAAATACATGCTGGAGATGGTGAAGTAATATAGCATGGTCTATTGTGTCAAATGCTGTGATAAATCCAGGAGAGTGAGGACTGTAAACTTTCCACTAAGCAAAGCAGAGAGAATGTCACTAAATACTTTCAGAACAGTATTTTCCATACTGTGGCAAGGGCAATATGCAGACTGTACATTGCTAAAAAGACTGTTTGAATTCAAATGAGACACAAGTTGAGTTAGAACAGCCTTTTCTAAGATTTTTTATATGAATGGGATATTAGAAACTGGGCGGTAGTTCTTTAAATCATTATGGTCCAGTGTTGGTTTCTTCAGCAGTGGCTTTACAATGGCAGTTTTGAAAAATGATGGGAATTCCCCTGATGAGAGAAAGATATTAATAACATCAGTTAGTGAAGGCAATATTGGGTCTAAGCACTCAAGCAGCAGTGATGTCGGAATTGGATCAAGTTCACAAGACTTTGGTGCACTTTTCATCATGATTGTCCGTACTAAATCAATAGAAACAGGTTAAAATGCTCCTAACGGTTGTTGCTGAAATTCTGCATCATAACTGTAAGGTGACGAATCAGTTGAAATTGTGCTGTCAAGCGAATCTCTAATGGTTTGTACTTTGTCATCAAAGAAATTTGCAAATTGGTCTGGTAGGTCTAGTGGAGAGAAGGTTGTTGGAAGTGGTGTACATTTCTTCCTTGACATTAGTTTGTTAGTTATCTCGAAGAGCTCTTTGCAGCTGGAACTCTCCATGATCTTAGTACTGTAGTGGGATGATTTGGCTAAATGGTCTATGTTTGTGGCGTTCTTCTTAGTGGCTTCGAAGATTTGTTTAAGAATATTGAGTCTGGTGGAAAGCCAAAGCCTCTCTGCTTTTCGGCGATATCTTTTAGCAGTGCGAAGCTGGTGCCTAACACTGCTATACCATGGAGAACACTTTTTTTAATGATACTCTGCATTTGGTGGCTGGGGCATGTTTTTCAAGCAATGAACGCAGGCAGTTATCAAGTTGTTCCGCTGTTGGATGTAAGAAAGTTGTTAGGTTTTCTTGGATTTCATGCATGAATTTGGTTATATGTATCATATAGAGGTTTCTCTTAGTAGCAAATAGAGGTGGAGGGTTAGGACTGATACGTCGAGATGGCATACAATGCAGAGGTGATCCAATGCAAGTTCGTGGGATACAAGGATGGATTGCAGAATATTATCATCAGGTCTATAAAGAAACCAGTCTAAAATGTGACCAAGTTTATGGGTAGGTTGGTTAACTGACTGTTTAAGATTGAAAACATGAATGGAATCTAGGAGAACTGATATAAAACTATCCCTTGGGCAGTTTAAATAGCAGCGATCAAAAAAAAAAAAGTTGTCAGATATAAAATCAAAGTTTCACATTAACTGGCTGACAATATAAATTGGGGGAGGCGATTAATGACCCCGCCCACTTGCCCCAATGTGCAAGCGCCCATGGGGCATGCCATTTCTCCCTGTGATACACCTTATTATCCCACAGGACAAGACCCTTTTTTCATATTCTGGTCTGCATAATAGATAAAGGTTAGAATTAAGTACACCAACATAAAGGCAGTGTAATAAATTAACAATTAATCCTTACCATTGCACTTATCTTGTGACAAGGACTGGCCCTCTGACATAATAACCATGTACTATAGAGTGTGTATATAAGCACCAGAAACTGATTGGCAAATAAACGATGACCAATTTTGTTGTAACTTCGATGCAAATCTGCAGTCAAACATTAACATATATGTATGTGGCAACTGTTTTCCCACATTTTATATCCCACCTTTTTTCCTTTTGTTTAAGTCTTAAGACATGTAACACTGTTTACTGAATAAAATATTTATTTAGTTCTTTAGGGGCATATATTTTGTTTTATTCCGTCTTATAATTTAATCACATGGTATACCAGGTAGAGACTTTACATATAGAGGAATGTCAGGTGTGAACTGGCAGAATTTCTTTGGCGGAAATGGAGATTTTGTTTGCGGAGAAAATTACGCAGCATTCATTGTGATCATTCATGGGTTTTAAACTAATTGGTAACAATATTTTTTACTACAGTACTTTTGTAGTAACTAAAAAAAATCTGAAATTTATGTGAATAATGTATCCTATTCTGTTTACTGAAGACAAAAACTGTCGCGTGATATTAATTATTTCATTACTACAAGTGATAAAATAGAATATGGCATTTCCGCTTTGCAGATTTATTTGTGTGATGGTTTTTTTGTGTGTGTGTGAAAAACTAATGCTTAAATTACGTCTGATAAAAACCGTTCTCAATGCTCTTTATACCTGCTCGGTAATGGATATTGTTTCACACACAAGTTGGTCCCCGATCAAGTCCCTTCGCCCATAATACAGTATTATCTCTCATGGATGTATATTTTACAAGATATCAGTCCTTGTGTGTGTGTGTGTGTGTGTGTGTGTAGGTAATGAATATGTTATTTACATATAATATGATTGAACCTCATTCTTCTTAAATGAATTTATTGCACTGTGGCAAAACAATTATTTTTTTGCATTGGGCACCATCACTTAATCATTATCATATTTTTGCACAGCACACAATGCATCAATATTTAGTTTTTTTAAAATTTCAAAATTGAAATATAAGCACCTTCTTACTGCTGTACTTTTCTGCTGTCATGTCTTAAACACATTATTAAAATATACTTCAACATATATAGTAATGAGCATATCTCGGAAGCAGATTCAACGTTTGAATGTGACACCCAAATCTGGTCTCCTTTTGTCTGTCTCACTTACCATGTTTTGTTTGTATTCGAGGAATGACTAGTATGGCGTCACAAGACCACGTGATCTGTTGTCTCATAAAAACTTGGAAAAACTTAGCAATTTACAGAATCGTGGTATCTTCCGCACAATATAATCACTACCCGCCTATGATATTAAATTTATAAACACAACAGTCTAATTAAAATTTGTAGAGAATTGCATACATAAAGGGATTTTTTTAATTTATGATCTCCTTTAATTCGTCACAGCTGTTTAAAACCTTGTACTATAGCTTTATAACAATAATTTCTCACAGGTATACCCATTATCAAAATTCTAAGTAGATTTCAAATTTGACATACCACTGAAAATAGAAAAAATTTAGATTCTGAGCTGATTATGATCATTTATCATTAAGATAATTCTTATAATTGTTTTATTTTGTTGTTGTTATTATTATTACTTTTAATGTTGTTGTTGTTGTTATCTAACTGTGCAGTAGTACGAGTAGTTGTTGCTGTCACTGTCCTAACAGAATTGTCAAGTTTGTATAACTGCTCATTTCTTTCCATTTTTAAAAGGGCTAAGAGCAGTTATCTCTCTTTGAAAGGACTTTATTAATGAATGGCATTTCTCTCAGTTCTGTTGAGAATATGAAGAAATAGAGGGAAAAAGTTCACTGCTTCTGCAAACATGATAGAGCAGTCTGGCTGTGTCATCTACAAATCTAATCAGAACATTTCTTATATTAAAATACAATGTAAACTTATAAGCCACAATGAGTAATGGAAGGTACTGATTCCTTCAAACTGATTACTGTACTTATAAAAAATTTATAAAACAACTTGTCAAAATAGTGATGAACAATTACTGGGCAACATCTGGCCTTACAATCATGTATGTGTCATTTCATTATATACATTGTAATTTGTATTTCTTTCAGCTTCAACTTTCATTGGCAGAAGGATATTTTTCAAGTTTATATGACTTGTATAGGTACAGCTGGGAATATGAAGAGCACTACCCGAAGTGTGTTTGTGATTTGTATTTTTAACACAGCTTTAACAATTGTTCATTCATATCACTAAGATGTCTGCAGTGTGGCAGTTTATAATGATGTCTAGCACTGCAGACATGTAGCATAATGTCCCACCCAGTCACATTATCCTGACACCAGGCCATCCAGTCCTAACACTAACCTCTTAGCAAGGTTGCTGTCAGTAACATTTTTATGTCTTTGATATGACTCAGATGAGGATCGAACCCACGACCTGCCACATCTGATGCAGATGATCTACTTACCATAAATAAGCAACTTATTTCTAAATTTTATCAACTGAATAGTAAAAGCTCAAAAATATTATCATTTAATTGCTAGGGACAAGAACATGATACAAAATGTACAGATGTGTTTGATTTCTTGAAAAAAAATTCTGCATTTATTGTCGACGACAAGATGCTAACTTTTCAAATAATTGGAAAGGATTTAGAAAATTGAATAACTGATTTAGCTATGTACATGAAGTAATTGATATAATTAACTGAGTGAAAATTCATTACTATAAATGGGATAAGGGACCTTAAATGCTATATCTAATGCAGACTTGTATCTTATTATCAACAATTCCTTATATTTATACACAATGTTATTATATTCTAATATTATAATGTTTTAATATTATTAGAAATAAGGGACAAAAACATAAAAATAACAAAACCAGGAAAATGTTCTCTTCACGCAAGAAATTTCTAATTTACAAAATGACTATTGCAATAACTCGTCTAATCAAAAAAGAGGTTGCAGTTGCAAAAAAGAGAAAAATTATGGAGAAATATTGTGACATCAAAAGCAAACTGCACAGAAGAAGGGTATTTCTGTTTCTCAGAACTGAGGAATTTTGTAAGAAAAACTATACAAACATTAAGGAAATGAGGAGATACCATACTAAATGATTGATGGATATTCTTACAGAGGTCATATGTTATCAGGCTGTTCAAATCAATACTTGCATAGTACCCTGGAAAGACTAAATAAAAACTATATGCCAAGGTAATTTGATTATTCAAAGAGTTCCCATGAAATCTGATATAAAATTCTAAACTATCTAACCTTCCCACTGAAAGTGCCTTCCCTGGGTCCAAAGGAGGTTTTACACAAAAAGCCCTAACATGAAATAATGTTTAACTTTCATTTAGTTGAAATTCTGGACATGAAGGTTGTTGTTGTTGCTGAAGCGTTTTAACACCATTTTTCAGCACACGATAGGCTATACATGGCAGCCAGTATTAATGATGGAGGAAGAACCAAGGAAATAGCCATAAAGAACTGCCAACCCACAAGAAGTTACTGACAAGCTTTCTTACATACCCACATTGGCCGAATCTGACTCTAACCCACGCAGACAGAGGTGAGATGGCAGTGATCCATAACGGAGAGTGCTTTAGACCACATCAACCACTCAGGGCCCCAACAATATGAAGGTAACAAATTTGATGATATTTACTCAAATCAATTCTTGAAAAAAAATTACATATTAAGCCTATCTTAAGAAAATGAAGAACAATAAGAGTTCTGGCTAAGATGGATTTATAAGTGATTTTTTCAAATTTTCTGAATTGATCTCTGTGGTATTTTAGTTTGAGCAATAAATAACACATTATGATAATGGACAATCTTATCTATTAACACCTACATTTTTCTTTCTGTGTGTCATTGCTGCCAAACAAGTTTTTGAGGGTATTATATTTTTAATCTATCTTTTTAACTCACTTATTCCAATTTTTTTCTCTCTATGTTTTTAGCTTTTTTTATTTCTATCTTGAAACTTTCTTTTTATCTCTCCTGTCCTAGTACAGGGAATAGATAGTTTTCTAATATTGATGTTGGGTATTATTACTTATACTTAAAGATGATAAGTTGAAGCAGTATCAGTATTAAAAAAAACTGCTGTCCTTTCTCACATTTAATTAAATATCATGTATGTGTATTGATTTGTTTCTGATCTATTGTACTAAATCTACTCATTTCAAACAGGGTTTTCGAAGAGAAGATGTACTTGATAAATCACAAGGTTAATGTATACCGGTAATATCATGCAATATAGTGAAGCACATATTATTTCAGTGCTTTAACTTCCAATTGGCTTTGAAAAGGCATCTGAGTTTATTTCTTTGAATGTTTTTCTACACAAAGTGCTTTTTAAAATACAGCTTTGGTCCTCTCATGTAAAAGATTAAAACATGTAAAAATGATATTTGATGAGTACTGATACAAAATGTATTTGTTTGGGAATTTTTCAAAATAACAATACCGGTAAGCTGTATGCAAGCTGATCCATTCTTTTATCATTTATTTCCTTTATGTGCTTAAACCTTTGTAGTTTTATTGAAATATGGAAAGGAAGCAAAGGGTATAAATATTGAAATTATAAAGCATCAAATATCCCATTTTGTGGATGATACAAGGTTAATTTACATGGCTCTTACTCTCTTAATGATGCAGCATTGTAAATTTTGGAATCTTTTGATACACTTTATGACCACTAATTAAAAATAATCAAAACCAGAACTGTATAGATAGGCAGTTGGGAATTCAGCAACAGTATTTACATTACTGAAACATATATATATATATATATATATATATATATATATATATATATATATATATATATATATATATATATATATTCCACTCACTCAGAGAATATAAGTTAGGCTTAAGTAAATTGCAACAATTAAAAATCTTCTAAGTGGAGAGTCTAGAAGCCTTACAACCACTGGAAAAATAGGTACTGAATATGTTGGTGATACCAATCATGAACCATTTATTTCACTCCTAACTCCACCAGACTATATAGAACACAACACCTGGCTCATTTGTCTTCTGAATTTCATTGGAATTATAAGATTAAGTTAACAAGGACACCTTTGTCCAAGATATGTCAATGGGTGGATTAAATATGATTGATATTCATCAGTTTATCATAGCTTTAAAAAAATTCACATGCATTTAATGGCTTTTCAGACTAGATATAAATTTGTGAGATTATTTGAAAGCAGCATATCAATTAGGGTTTGTTGGATAGAATTAGGCAATGAATTTATACAAAGCCTAATTATAACTGTTAAAAACACCTTCTGGTAGATATGTTAAAGGCATGGAGGAATTTATTTGATGTCTGCTATTCACAACTGTTGAGATCAACAGTTAAACCACTAATATTTGGTTTAGTATTGACATCCACTTGACGTTTATCAATGCAGGGTTTCTTGGTTCTTAAACTTTTATATTAACCTCAACAAGGTCAATAAGTGTATATAAAACACTAGCAAATGATGGACTGGGTGAAATGGAGTATAGTATAAGAATTATTATCAATTTTCCAGATTGTCCATTTATCTGGACTAGGAAATTATTTTCAAATTAAAACAGATCATATTTACTCTTCATGAAACTGATGTTCAGGACAAACTTTAATACATCAGTTGACAGTTCTGAAAATTTGGACTTACACATACAAAATTTTTTAAAAAATACAGAAGCTAATAAACACTGGTGACTGAATTTGCCCAAATTACACGTTAAATGCTACAGTTCAAAATTGTGCAAACATTTCTCATTGATACAAAAATTTGGTGTGAATAGTCTTGGCCGGTGACCTTAATATTTGACCATTAATGATCTTTGAGCATACAGTTTTGCTGGATACAAATGGATATTATTCATTAGAAAGGTTGACACATAGGTAATTCTGATACATATCACCTGTTTAGATTTTCACATATATTAAATCATCAGCACCACTATCACTAGCATATCAATCATGGCACCTGTATAATTTACATATCAATCATGGCACCTATATATCTCATATCAATCATTGGTACCTGTATAACTTACATATCAATCCAGGCTTTTGAATCACTCACATATCAATCACGACACCTGTATGTCTCATATATCAATCAAGGCACTTGTATAACTTACATATCAATCATCATGGCACCTGTATAACTTACATATCAATCAAGGCACTTGTATAACTTACAAGTCAATCATCATAGCACTTGTATAACTTACATGTCAATCATCATAGCACTTGTATATCTTACATGTCAATCATCTTAGCACTTGTATAACTTACATATCAATCAAGGCACTTGTATAACTTACATATCAATCATGGCACTTGTATAACTTACAAGTCAATCATGGCACTTGTATATCTTACATATCAATCAAGGCACTTGTATAACTTACATATCAATCATGGCACTTGTATAACTTACAAGTCAATCATGGCACTTGTATATCTTACATATCAATCAAGGCACTTGTATAACTTACAAGTCAATCATCATAGCACTTGTATAACTTACAAGTCAATCATCATAGCACTTGTATAACTTACATATCAATCATCATAGCACTTGTATAACTTACATGTCAATCATGGCACTTGTATAACTTACATATCAATCATCATAGCACTTGTATAACTTACATGTCAATCATGGCACTTGTATAACTTACATATCAATCATCATAGCACTTGTATAACTTACAAGTCAATCGTCATAGCACCTGTATAACTTACATGTCAATCATGGCACTTGTATAACTTACATATCAATCAAGGCACTTGTATATCTTACATGTCAATCATGGCACTTGTATAACTTACATGTCAATCATCATATCACTTGTATAACTTACATATCAATCATGGCCCTTGTATATCTTACATGTCAATCATGGCACTTGTATAACTTACATATCAATAATCACGGCACTTGTATAACTTACATATTAATCATGGCCCTTGTATAACTTACATGTCAATCATGGCACTTGTATAACTTACATATCAATAATCATGGCCCTTGTATAACTTACATATTAATCATGGCACTTGTATAACTTACATGTCAATCATGGCACTTGTATAACTTACATATTAATCATGGCCCTTGTATAACTTACATGTCAATCATGGCACTTGTATAACTTACATATCAGTAATCATGGCCCTTGTATAACTTACATATTAATCATGGCACTTGTATAACTTACATGTCAATCATGGCACTTGTATAACTTACATATTAATCATGGCACTTGTATAACTTACATGTCAATCATGGCACTTGTATAACTTACATATAAGTGCCACCCTTGCTTACTGTCAACAAATACCCCAGATTTCAACAAATACCCCAGATTTCCCAATTATATGTATAAATGTACAGCATCATACAACAACCTTTGTATATTGTCATCTACCAACCTAAATTCTACACAAAATGAACATTTTCCTTTGTACTTGTCTGTGTTATAGTGCCAGATGATTATGCCATGCTTTAAACCTCACAAGTGTTTCCTACAGTGGCTATACTCAGTGTATTTTTTACTTTTGCTTCCACTGTGATCATAAAAAGATATTTGACCTGAGGTAATACAAAACGTGAGATTTCAAGATGAGATATAAATTCTGCATAATTAATTTCCATACTGAAATTATTCTTGGCTTCTATTTGTGATCTGCATTTGGGATAATACAATAAAGAAAGCTGTCCATTTTCTGTGTCATTTGCACCAGCGAGTATATTTGTCTCATATATCCCATCTGACTAGATGTATGGCATCAACACGAAGGTTTGTCACCTTACTCTGAAGCTGTGTCATGTGCATTAGACAGTATCTTTCATAAAACCCAATTGGCTATGGAAGTATGGCATCAATAGGAAAATGTGTTATCTTACTCTGAAGCTGTGTCATGTGCATTAGACAGTATGTTTCATATACCCCAATTGGCTATGGGTGTATGGCATCAATAGGAAAATGTGTTACCTTACTCTGAAGCTGTGTCATGTGCATTAGACAGTATGTTTCATATACCCCAAATGGCTATGGATGTATGGCATCAATAGGAAAATGTGTTACCTTACTCTGAAGCTGTGTCATGTGCATTAGACAGCATGTTTCATATACCCCAATTGGCTATGGATGTATGGCATCAATAGGAAAATGTGTTATCTTACTTTGATGCTGTGTCATGTGCATTAGACAGTATGTTTCATATACCCCAATTGGTTATGGATGTATGGCATCAATAGGAAAATGTGTTACCTTACTCTGAAGCTGTGTCATGTGCATTAGACAGTATCTTTCATATAACCCAATTGGCTATGGATGTATGCCATCAATAGGAAAATGTGTTACCTTACTCTGAAGCTGTGTCATGTGCATTAGACAGTATGTTTCATATACCCCAACTGGCTATGAATGTATGGCATCAATAGGAAAATGTGTTACCATACTTTGATGCTGTGTCATGTGCATTAGACAGTATGTTTCATATAACCCAATTGGCTATGGATGTATGGCATCAATAGGAAAATGTGTTACCATACTTTGATACTGTGTCATGTGCATTAGACAGTATGTTTCATATAACCCAATTGGCTATGGATGTATGGCATCAATAGGAAAATGTGTTACCATACTTTGATGCTGTGTCATGTGCATTAGACAGTATGTTTCATATACCCCAATTGGCTATGGATGTATGGCATCAATAGGAAAATGTGTTACCTTACTCTGAAGCTGTGTCATGTGCATTAGACAGTATGTTTCATATACCCCAATTGGCTATGGATGTATGGCATCAATAGGAAAATGTGTTATCTTACTTTGATGCTGTGTCATGTACATTAGATAGTATGTTTCATATACCCCGATTGGCTATGGATGTATGGCATCAGTAGGAAAATGTGTTATCTTACTTTGATGCTATCTCATGTGCATTAGACAGTATGTTTCATATACCCCAATTGGCTATGGAAGTATGGCATCAATAGGAAAATGTGTTATCTTACTTTGATGCTGTGTCATGTGCATTAGACAGTATGTTTCATATATCCCAATTGGTTATGGATGTATGGCATCAATAGGAAAATGTGTTACCATACTCTGAAGCTGTGTCATGTGCATTAGATAGTATGTTTCATATACCCCAATTGGCTATGGATGTAATGGCATCAATAGGAAAATGTGTTACCTTACTCTGAAGCTGTGTCATGTGCATTAGACATTATGTTTTATATAACCCAATTGGCTATGGATGTATGGCATCAATAGGAAAATGTGTTACCATACTTTGATGCTGTGTCATGTGCATTAGACAGTATGTTTCATATAACCCAATTGGCTATGGATGTATGGCATCAATAGGAAAATGTGTTACCATACTTTGATACTGTGTCATGTGCATTAGACAGTATGTTTCATATAACCCAATTGGCTATGGATGTATGGCATCAATAGGAAAATGTGTTACCATACTTTGATGCTGTGTCATGTGCATTAGACAGTATGTTTCATATAACCCAATTGGCTATGGATGTATGGCATCAATAGGAAAATGTGTTACCATACTTTGATGCTGTGTCATGTGCATTAGACATTATGTTTCATATACCCCAATTGCTCTCATGGACAAGATATAGTGCATATTGTGGATTGTCCATATCATGACACATAGTGGACACATTAAATTTTATTACCCCAGCTAGAAAGTTGCAGCAATGTAATAACGTATGTTATAGTGGGCATCCACTACATTGCGCTGTACACAATACCATTCAATATTTATAGACTTGCCCACTAAAATGCATTCACATGTGTATTGCATGAGATGAAAGATAAATGTTTGAGAGAACGAGAGCAAGAAAGAAACCGTAAGATTCTGCTTTTATTCAAACAAAAGGAAAAAAAAATCACACTTAAGTATTATCGAGTTTCATTTTATTACTATAATTAAAAATGCGAGAAATACTATGATTTATTTTTTCATTTCCCAGTCTGTTTTCAATTCTTTGCTTAAAATGTTCCATTACAATGAAATATCCATATCACTATCCAAAATACAATCTATACTAATCCAACCTCTGTTTAGTATTTGCAACCCAAATATACTTGTCTGTGCAACATATTTTCTCAGGAACTACATGCAGACATGTGCTTAGTTTTACCATATACCTACCAATACTGTTTTGTGCAGACTATGCAAATTGTGTGATCCCAAGTTCAATAACCACCTAAAGATTGTAAGTTTGGCCTTCTGTGTAATGTTATCAATTGAATGCTTGAAAGTGATGAAAAAGAATGATCACTTAAATATTTCAGTGGGAGATAACTTGCATGTATTAATTTTACTTCATGCAGATACAATTTAATTGGTGCACATTCTTTCAATTAACATGACAAATACTGCAAAACTGAAAATCAAGCAAATGATTTTTTTAATCAGTTTAGTTACATTTTGATCCAATTATGACATGAATACAAATAAAACAATCTGTCGCTAAAGAATATGGACCAAATGCTTATTTATACAGGGCATTAGCAATTAGGCCAACAATATGAAATTATTGATATTATGTCCAAAATTTTCTATAAGGCACTGAATCTTTGGAACAAAAGCTAAGTTTAAAGTCACATGAACAAATTTTGGACTCCCAAGATGAATTAAAAACAAAAATCAAAGGTTAACTGCCTTAAGATATATATGTATACAGCACTGAACAAAATGGGTTTTAATTCCATGTTGTAGTGGCAATAATTTTCCCCTGGACATAACATTATCATTATCATTTTTTGCAATTCAACCAAAGTACATACTATTATGCAAACTTGGTTGTAAAATGGGTATCTGCAGTACACACAAATGTGTTTATTGGACAATAAATAGTTTCCAGTTTTGTAGGTAAGTATGGTTTTAGCTTTATATAAATGATATATCTTCTTATTCAAACTTATTTTCACCTTGTTTAACATATGCAGTAGTCCCCCTCTTATGCGGCCACCCATGCTGCATATGAAAGTGGCCTTATAAGATGGGTGGCCGTTCCAGAGGGGGGCTAAATTTATTATGAGAAGTACATGTATATGTAATGTAGTAAAAATGCTACATACTTCAAAACATTAAATATCTTCGTCTAAATGAAACATTATTCATTAAAAGGTTCGTTTTGTTATAATAACATATTTATTTCAGCTGAATATACATTACTATGCTATTTTATCTTTCTTGGCGTAAGTGTGATATGCGAGCGGGAATTGTTGTCATGCACATTGAAAATGGATTCAAAAATGTCATTTACATCTTGGTACATAATTAAGTTTCCATTTGTTTCATTTTCCCACTGCTGCTGAAAAACCTTCTTATCGGTTATGACTTTGTTTATTCAAATTATTTCAACATAAACTTGTCTTTTCGAGTCTTTCCTACATAAAATTGTTCTGCATCCCCCCCCCCCCCCCCGGAAGTCGTCGAGTAGAATAACCGATGACTTTCTTCTAAAATAATGTATCCGTTAATGTGATGACATTTTAATGTTTGGTAATGTTTTATTTGGTTATTGCTGACTGTATGCGATTTAATTATGCAGACAAAACTTGTGTCGAGTGTACGAAATACAGTCATCGTAAAGGAAGCCATAATGTGTGGTCACGTGATTATTCCGGTCTTTGTCTGATAGCCTGTAATTTTTTTAAGGTTCTCTGTGTGTGCCAATGTTCAAAATCTATTTTTAGTCTATGCTGACCCTGTTATGATTATAACAAATACGTCTGGTTATAATCATCAAAGAGAAGAATTTGACATAGGTGTTAAACCCCAAACTCTATCATAACATTACTGAGTCCATTTCATGTAAACATCAACTTTAATAGATAATGATATACTATAAATCTTAAGTCGACACTTTTAACAGCAACTTGACACTCGGAGACGTGTATCTACGATAGAGATAATCAAAATTGCTTACCTTATGTCAAGATTTGAATTAATTACTGGTCCTGGATACATTTGAAGAAACAAAAGTGGCCGCTCATGAGGGGGACATTTTCATTTTTTGTACTAAAATGCTGGCCGCTGGTCGCATTAGAGGGGTGGTTGCTCTTGAGGGGTACTTTTGAATACAAACTTGTCGGTGCCAAGGGATTCTGGCCGCAAGAAGCGGGTGGCTGCTGGTAAGGGGGGGCCGTTCAAGAGGGGGACTACTGTACTGTATTATGCATTAGCTGAATACATTATATCAAGTATGTATTGCATTCTGACCACAACTGATAAACATGTTTACCAAGGCTATAAAATCTATCTCCAATTGAACTGGTTGCTATTAATACATTACTTCATGTTTTTAATGGCTTTAAACAGGTATCCCTGGTAGAACTTATTTATCTACTCTGAACTGGAGGTGCAAGAAGTTTTGGCTTCAAACGCTGCAAATCCCAATTGTTTTCTGTTATTTTTAACCATTCATATTATTTATAAGATTGACACAAATATTCTGTGTCCAGCATGATTACTTTAGTAATGTTGGTTCATCCGGCTTTCAATCTATTACATTTTTGAAGCTTTAATTTTGTATGTGTTTATCATGACATGATTTGGAAACAGATAATAAAAATACTTAATTATTTTGAAAAAGTGTGATATACAAATTTTATTTATAAGTTTTGTCTGTAGAAAAATTCCAAAATGATGATAACTGCAGCACATTTCAAAATGCATACTTTCTAATGATCCATGTCTGTTTCTGAGTTAGCGATAAAAGCTACCAGCAACATCAATTAAAAGTTGCATTCCAAAATATCTATAATTTCTGTATATAATAAATGCATTTTATTACAAAGAAAGATGCCTTTTGTATAAAACAAAAAAAGAAATAATGTATTGCCATAGAGCTTTCATAGAGATGTCATAGCTTTGTGCTGCTGTGATAGACTTTTATGTATTGTATTGAGAGATTACTGTGGAGAATAAAACTATTATATATTGCAATTTTATATATTGCAAGAAACCAATTTTATGGAAAAATATCAGAACATCTCCTCATTGTGTTTCTCTGTCCATAATTTATAAGCACACAAATTTTTTTATCCACAAATAAACAATAAAATTTTCATTCAGAAGTTACAAACGTCCCTCTGGAAACAGCAATGCTAAACATAAACATCAAAGCTTGACACCTTCCTAACCGACCATTGTTAACAAGCACAGGGGCTGACTTTAATGTAAAACTGTCACACCTTAGCTGATGTTTGAATTAGTGATGAGATATCTACAAAACAGTGACAAAGTATTCTTTTCAAAATACTTCATTTATGGTATGAACAGCCACTGATAAAGATCATTCTTCAATCCAATATAGGTGAATTTGACACATTTAAAAATTGCTATATTCTCAAATATTCTATGTAATTTTATGAGTTAACAGATAAAGGCACAGAAGAAACTTTTCTAGCATAGCTAATGTATCTTGTTTAACACACAACATTATCTCCCTCAATCTTTATTGTGCAAGTAAGCTATAAATAATAGTGTTTGTTTGGAAATGCTAGTGGTTGTAAATGTTATGCCACTCATGTCTCTGACATTTATTCATTTTAATAAATTTAATTAAGCTGTTTGCTAGACGCAAACATGTTTCACTATTATCTATAAAAATGAATGCAATAAATGATAACTGTCTTAAATGAATGTCTTATGTGTTTGTGATAAGAGTTGTATTTGTACTGCCTTTAATAGTTTCTTCAAAGTGGGTCTAGGAAATAAAGGTTGATTTCCACTACACTTGTGGGGGGGGGGGGCAAATCCACCAGACTGAGTAGACATCAACTACTCACAAAATACCATTAATCCCTTGCCCATGTCTACTATGTCTACCAGATTAAGCAGACAATCTGAAACCCACAGTGATGCGGTGATGTACTGTCTAAATTGTCTGACTATAGAGGTATTGCATCATATGAAGATGTAATTGGCCATTATAATTCTACAGATCTTATTCTATGTGCAACCAAGTACAACCATTCAAAGTAAGAGTCTAAAGTGAGCCTGAGAGCCTTCACACGGCTAACACTGACCAAAAAGCAAAGCAAACATAATGTAAGCTGACAAAATTGATCAGATATAGGTAGAGAACTGTTCTAATCTCTTTTGCAATTAAATTAACACTGACCATAAATTTAATAGTCCATCAGCTCCAATTTTAAATTAAACATGAGAACTGTTTACACCATACATTTAACATGCAAACTTTTAATACATGAATGCCATGTCATGCAACTTACAGCATGTGGTCCTGGCTTTATCATGAAGAAATAAAAGTACAATCGAACTCTCATAAAACCGCATTCAATACAATGGAATGCTTGGGTTTGGACTGAAAACTGTTGGGAACAAATGTGTTCTAAATCAAATCTGATATTTATAATGATGTTTATACTGTAACAAAATATTTAACTTGTACTCCAACAGTGCTTTCCAGCAGAGAATACCTGTTAATAAACACGCACACAGTGTGAACTACTCTGCTAGAACATGTGCAACTATAACATGAATTCAGATATAATACGGTCATGGCGTGGCTCCTGAAATGTTATATACATGTACTTTTCTTGCACACAAAACAAAAATCTTTCTTAAAAGTACGAGAAAAAACTTAAAAAGTTTTTTATTATGTTGGGGAAGAAACAGCACATGAACAATACAAGACAATTGTGGCGTGGCTCCCAATATTTTTTATACATGTATTTTTCTCACACACGAAAAAATAGCTTTTCTTCTTAAAAGTATGTAAAATAAAGTGTAAAATGTTATTCTAGGATCATGTAGGGCTTTGTCACAATGTCGCAAATTGTGATTTTATTTTTTTCCTTATTGGTGGCCAAATATACCATCTGGCAATTTTTTTTTATTGGTGACATTGTAAATTGTTTGAACTTGTATATATAACCACTGGCTTGGAGTGGAGAAATTCAAAGGCCCCATGAAAGGAAGCCACAAACTTGATATAAAATGAACTAAAATTTATCTATTGTTAGATAATATCTTTGTTCATATTGACAAACCATCTTAACTGTGCATTATTTTATCATTATCCATTTATGTTGACATCAAGCGAGTACTGTATGTTGTGAGATATCTGGGATTTTTTTGTTGACATTTCTAGTAGTGGAGATCAACCAGACGAGTAAATGTCTCAAAATCTATCTTTTGTCAGATTTTGGGCCACTCACTAGTAATTAATATATTTACATAGACTGACATTTGTTTGTGGATGGTAGGTAAAATTCCTCTTCTTTCCATTCAGAATTAAATCCTTCAAACACCTACATTTTCTGTACTAATCTTTGTCATCAGAACAGAACAGCTCCATCTCTATCATTCATTGACCAATTGTTAAATTTCTGATGCATGAGTGAAAGGCAGCATCACTCCACTACCCAAAAACACCTCCCAAAACTCATCTTGTTAGTCAATTCAATAGGCACGAGGAAATATACATACAACTGACTAAACGATGGCCAATTCCTTCTTTAAAAATGTACCCAGATAAACTAGTTTGCTGAAATTTCAAAGAAAACGTTACCTTTGAAGCACCAACTCATATGAAAACATACCAAGCAAATGGAAAAAATCTGTCACAATCATGCAATACAATTACTTGATCTTGCCGCCACAATAAGAAATGGACATTTGTTTGGTTCTCCAAAGCTGGCCTTTAGTGGTAACTTCAATAATGCATGCACATTTCATAAAAAAGCAGACTACAATCTTCAATAAAAACAAAGAACTTTTCTTCAAAGAAGTCATTACCAAACTTAAATAAAGCAATGGAATCTGATGGATTTTCCAATGTGACTGGAACACATTAACTGTGCTATGAAAGTTTCCTTTATGAACACTACTAACAGTGGTTTAAAACGTAAAATATTTTTTACTGACTTGGGACGTACTGAAAAGTAAATGTGCTACATCATTCATTGTGCTATGTTTATCTACTGAATCCAGATCTATATGATCTGTGAAATAATTACTGAATACTTTAAATCTATGTTTGTGCATTTCTTCAATGGAATTACTTATATTGTGGATTTAATGTACCGGTATGTGATGAGATTTACAGATGAGTACACTGTGTTGATACTCTATTCATGCTATACATGAGACACGTATATATAAACAGTATACATGTATATGTACTAATCTGTGGTTCTCCAAATAAAGTAAATTATTATATGTCTTCTCTGTTTTCACTACAGATGAATTTCCCATTTAATATGCATTTATTTAAGATGGTAACTGTGCCAATGAAGCATGTACTTTACTGCCTGCATTTATTACCTACCCCCATCCCCAATTTTGGGAGGTACATGCATCATTATCTTCAACTAACTGACATGGTTGTTGAAAACAAGGTTCGGTCTATAACACGGTCGGGTTTTATGGTTTTAACTACTGTGTTATAGCGGGGTCACATTGTATTTCCTTTCTATATTGTTTTTTGACAATGATAATGTTATTCCTTGGGATTATACTTTTACTGTGAATATGTCAGATGACAGTATGTAAACATTTTATTTATAGAAAAATTAGTCTTTAGTCTTAAATATTTGCAAAATTTAATAATAATTATGATAATATTAGAGTACAAATGTATCTTTTGGACTTATTTTTATCATTGATACATACTGATTTGTCCTTAGTTGTTGTCATTTTTGTAGGGTTTAACGCCATTTTTCAGCACATGATAGGCTATACATAGCGGCCAGTATTACTGGTGGAGGAAGAACCCAGGAAAACACCTGGAAAGAACCACAGACCCACAAGAAGCTACCGGCAAGCTTTCTCACATAACTACATTAGCCGAATCTTAGACTCGAACCCACGCAGATAGAGGTGAGATGGCAGTGATCTGTAACGGACAGCACTTTAGACCATTCAGCCACTTGGGGCCCCGATTTGTCCTTAGTAAGACAAGGTCAATAACCCTTCTAAATTATAGTCTGATTAATACAACTACAGATATCTTACCATGGCCAAGTATTTGAAGATGAATTTGGACATTATAATGAGTACTTATGGTATAATACAGCAGTACCATATATAACTGCTTGTAAGTTGAATCCAACTGCAAACTGCACAGATCCAGAAATGCCACTGCATAATGTACTGGTAGATCTGGGTCTATGCAGTTTGCAAGGAGTAGAACAATCCTCATAGACTCTAATCTGTTAGCACATTATGTCATGGCAGAATAGGGTATGTGTTGTTTGCAGCTGGACATAAAAAAAAAACAAATTTAAATGATCATTCTGTTTATTTATTTTATTTTTTAACTCACCATCTTGTGGATATGTATTCTGTGTATGGCTGCTTAGAATACACACTTCTACATGAACCAAAATCTGCTAATTTCAATACTTCTTCCTACAAAAAAAATCTCACATGAGCAAACAAAACAAATTAAATGGTAAAGTATTGTTACTTGTACCACAAAAAGAAAGTATGGACCTGTTTCTAGATTTTCCCAATTTCATTTTTAATACTGTAAGCAATTTATATAAGAATATACTACCATAAAACCAGTCTTGAGAGACCACACCATGTTCTAATAAAAAGTGGTGTTCAAGGCAGGCAGCGTCATTCTCTCATTACAGGCAAGAACAATGTGTAATTCATTAATCTGCACATGGACAGGTGGTCTTTCATGACAATATCTGACAAGACATGTTTTAGTATATTTGTAATCAATTATATAATACAAATATTGATATGTATCACTTATAATGTTTTCTTCTATTTTGCATCTTTTTATCTTTTAATCCTCTTGTTATTGAAATAACTGTTACAAAAATGATGACATTTATTATGTGCTCACTACTAAAAACTCTGATATGGAATTCGATCCTAACATTCACTCCATATTTTCATACAGCGTTAACAATTTCTGTATTCACACACTGAGGCTGGAATTTGTACACCATTTCAAATTGAACTTATTATTGACGACAACATAACAAATAAATTATACTCATGGGACTTTATTAATTACAAAATTTCTATAAAATCATCAAGAAACAAATTCGACTGCATGTGTTTCATCAAACTGAAAATAAAATTCATGTTTTCCACACAAGGGTAAATATTTTTTTAAAAAAAAGTCCAAATTGTCTAAACCCCAAAATGCATTTTAGAATCAAAACAGCATTTATAAAATCTGGCATGTACAAAATGTATGACTTATATGCTCACTTATGAGTCCAAATGCAACCTGCATAAACTCAGATCTGCTATTGCATAATACTCTGGCAGATCAGGCTCTGTGCAATTCATTCGAAGAAATCAATAGAACAAACAATACAAAACCCTGAATTGCAGGTGCATTATGCTACGGCAGATCAGGATCTTTACTGATGCAGTTTGACTCAGCTTATGAGTACATAAGGCATATAATAAATTAGCTGTCAGAAACCTTTTTGTATGTTAGGAGTCGAGAGGAAAAGGACTCATCTGACAGAATAGTTCTATACCATGGCCTGATAGCCATGAAATATTCCTATACCTTACCAAAAGAAATTTTCAGCAGCCTTGAAACAAAATATGTAATGTACAATGAGTGCTCTGAGAACAATTATATTGTACATACACAATCCAATTACATTCTCATCTTCCAGACTTATGACAATATAAACAAACCTTTATTAATATGTTCTCTGGTTTTACATCCCGGTGAAAGATGCCATTTCTACAAAAAAAGAGGTAAAAATAAAAAAATTACTGAACACAAAAGCAGATACAAAACAATATCTTGCAAATTACTGTATTCTTTCATTGAAAGATTTATTGTTCCATTGATTTAATTAATAGAAATGTTTGCTAATAATAATAATGAGGACTTTGTATAGCGCCTAATCTTTCGAAGCTCTAAGCGCTTTACACCATCAATAATGATATGACTACACTACAGAACAACAAATGACAAAAACAATGAAATTGGAAAACATAAAAACATGCTGAAAACATATAAGATACAAAACATGATTAGGTCGCTAAGTTTGTCACTGCAGTTGAAACAGGTGAGTCTTAAGAGCACTCTTAAAAGGGACCACTGTGTCTTTGTGTCTAATTTCAATGGGCAATTCGTTCCACGTCACCGGGCCTTGGTGTGCAAACAAACGTTGTCCATATGACTTTGTTTTCACCTTGGGAACAATGGCTATACGATTATCAGAAGAACAGCGTAAGGATCTAGCTGGTGTATACACATGGGTGAGGCTCGATAGGTATGTTGGACTGGAGTCTGTCATTGAAACATAGCACAGAGAACAAATTTTGTGTTTGATTCTGTATTGAATTGAGAGCCAATGTAGGGTACAGAGCAGTGGTGAGGTGTGCTCTGATCGAGGTACTCTAAAGATGATCCATGCAGCTGTGTTTTGAACTTTTTGAAGTTTCTGGAGTAAATATTGTGATGAACCAGACAGAATTGAGTTACAATAGTCCAGTCTTGAAAGTACTAATGAACACACAAGTGTTTTAGTGGCATCAACTGAAAGATATTTACGAATGGAACTGATGTGTCTCAATTCAAGATATGCAGCCTTGAATATGTTCATGACATGTTGGTGCAATGTGAAGAAGTACACTTAGAGTAACGTCTAGGTTCCGTACTAACTGTGAAAATTTAATGTTGGTGTTGCTGATATTTCTTGTCTGAGGTAAAGGATGTGAATGAGAAAGTCTTTGTGTTGTGATCAGAATAGCCTCAGTTTTATCATCATTCATCTGCAGCTTGTTACATGTCATCCATGATTTCACATCAGAAATGCACTTCTCTACTCCATGGATGGTAGCATCAACTTCAGTTGGGTGGCTAGACTTGTATATTTGGGTGTCATCAGCATACAGTTGGTGCGACACTGGGTGAAATCTATGACACTTGAGAGCGGCTGAGTATACAGAATGAAGAGAACAGGTCCAAGAACAGATCCATGTGGAACACCACAACATACCTTAACTGGGCTGGAGTGTATTCCATTTGCAGATATAATTTGTGTCCTGTTGACTAAGTAAGACTTGAACCACTGTAAGGCTATATTCTGAATGCCAAATACATGCTGGAGACGGTGAAGTAATATATCATGGTCTATTGTGTCAAATGCTGCAGATAAATCCAGGAGAGTGAGGACTTTAATCTTTCCACTATCCAAAGCAGAGAGAATGTCACTAAATACTTTTGAAGAGTAGTTTCCATACTGTGGCAAGAACAACCTTTTCTAAATTTTTGATATGAATGGGAGATTAGAAACTGGGCAGTAGTTCTTTAAATCATTATGGTCCGGTGTTGCTTTCTTCAGCAGTGGCTTTACAATGGCAGTTTTGAAAAATGATGGGAATTTCCCTGATGAGAGAGAGATATTAATAACATCAGTTAGTGAAGCCAATATTGGGTCTAAGCGCTCAAGCAGCAGTGATGTTGGAATTAGATCAAGTTCACAAGACTTTGGTGCACTTTTCATCATGATTGTCTGCACTAAATCAATAGAAACAGGTTCAAATGCTCCTAATGGTTGTCGCTGAAATTCTGCATCATAACTGTATGGTGACGAATAAGTTGAAATTCTGCTGTCAAGTGAATCTCTAATGGTTTGTATTTTGTCATCGAAGAAATTTGCAAATTGGTCTGGTAGGTCTAGTGGGGAGAAGGCTGTTGGAAGTGGAAAGCTTATCATCCAACTGATAATGGATTTCATAGAAAAAATTAAATATGTTTCAGGTCAATATATACATTATGCACTGGATGGTAGATGTTAAAACAGGAATAAAATTGTTTAAGAATATTTTAAATTTATATCGTTAAATTTGGTGTGGAAATGAAACCTATGTTGTTTATCACTTTCAATCTCATTTTGTTTCATGATGACTAAAAGAATATATTAAGATCATTTTAAAAAGATCTGTCAAGGATATGCAGTATATTGAATTTAATATAATCTCAATTACAGAATTGATCTCAATACTCTTTAAAATTAAGAAATGATGAAATTATTTTGTTTCCAAACAGCAAAATAAAATTAACAAAATGAAATAAATACCCAGTATTTATTTGTATATATTTGTATATCTGACATGATTTGTATTATGTATTCTGTTCACACATAAAATATAAAATACAACAAAAAAGGTCAATTTTAGTTGTTTGATGCCCTAATTTGAATTTATTTATGTGTGCAATATTAACCTTCTCTCTGATACTGGCAAAAATGACCTTCTAAAACAACAAATAATCCCAAAGTAGTGTTTTGCAAATACTTTAGGCATGTTGGACAAATTGATATTGCACATAAAGTATACAAAACATCACGACTACCATGTAATTAAAATAACATATACTGAATAAATCATATTTAAACATACTTCAATCACCAAATTCACTACAGGTAAGTACTATAAAAAGATTCCTTTCAACAAGCTCAATGTTGACCAATGCAGCAGTTTATGTGCATGATTTTTCAAGTATGCCTTGATTGCAAGGCTAAAAATAAACATGAACCTACATCTTTTACTTTAACTTACAAAACTGCTGAAAAGATTCATATTTAAATTTATTTTATATTATTTAGTAAACACTCAAAATATTACACTGGAGTTAATCCATCATCCTTTGGTCTGAAATAAGCTTAAATCTGTTTTGTACCTGTGCAGTCTTTGTTAAAAAACCCACACCAAAATATGGTATATATTCAACCCAACCAAAAACTGCATAAATGCAGATTTGCCATTGCATAATGTGCCAGCAGATCTGAGTCAATGTAGTTTGCTAGGAGTAATCAGTAGAACAAACAAAATAGTCCTAGATGTCCCTGTGCATTGTCAAATAACAGATTAAGTTATATGTTGTACATAGATGGAACTGAACTAACATATGGCTTTCCAAAATAAACATTGTAAATGACAAACACTTCAAATAAGGTGGAAACAAATTTCCTTTGTAGCGTTACCATAGGAAAGTTCAAAGATGTCATTTCATTAAAATAAAGTTTGACAGTCTGTGCATATATATTTATATATTTATAAACTTTTCAATGCTAAAAACCTGCTTTAATGCAAAGAGAAGATTGATTCAAGTCATTTAAAGGCTGAACATTTTGACCTTAACTACATCGACTAAACTAGCTCCATATTTCCTTACTTGTCTAGTATATATATTAAGTGGAATAAATGTTGGAATAGTTCATTCTGCACAGCATCGCATGAGAAATATGCATCAGTACCTCGGTGAATTTTCAGGCTAGCATCATTAAATATAGTTAAAAATACCTAATTCGTTTCATATACAAAGTACATGCTAAAACTGGGTGATCTGTTTACATCAAATTTTTCAATGCTGCCATGACTGGAAGAATTGATATTTGTATTAAGGAGTGAGTAGATTTAAATCATGTTAACTTTTAGTGACATTTTGCAATAATGACATGAAAATATGATAAGAAATAAACATGGATATTATTAACAATGCTGACATAACAAACTATAAATTCAAACTATCTCCGTGTAAAATGTTGTAAATGACCATCTTCCTTGCATAGCAACTGTCACAAATTAGCAGATTTTATAGAGTAATCTCCACTTTATATACCAATCTTGCAATAAAAATAATATACTACTATCTAGCACAAATGTAATCCTCAGATATATAACATGCAAGCAAAACAGCCATCTATTCAAAACTGACCACTTTATCCAAGCAATCTTAATATCCTTTACCTCAAGAACAAATTATATTGATAATGAAAATAATGCCTTTAATATGAAATTGTAAACTATCGGTAAGATATTTTTAAAAAAACACTGATGTTTTAAAGATGCCCTCCAATTTAAAAGAATATGACATAAGAAATATGAAGAGACCATTCACCCAGACCTTGATATTTTGAGACTTCACATCAATGACAATCATTTCAATTCTACAGTAAGTTGGCATACTGGTCTCATATTCATTCATACTGTACCCTATATATTTTATATGATGTTCAAACAAAAAAGATATTTTCGTCAACTGATGTAATAATTTAAAACACAAGTAGGAGTGCATATAGTTTCATTCTGTGGCCTACCTCTTTAACTCACTGACAAAAATCCATTCAACATCCAAATGCATGTATCTTTTTGCTAAGTTTAATGATGAAGAATCAATTCATACAAGGCTATGTTTCAGGAATACAATTATGTAACTTTACCCTTATTATTGACCCTAAAACCACAATACACTACCAACAATCATCTACTGTATCTCGCTGCATTATATTTATATTATAATTGATCCTCATGCAGTGATCCTATATTAAGCAATGCTGCAAAAATAAACTCCTTGTAATAGTCCAGTGTTTTATTATCAACTTCAAGTAAATATATATCTTCTTTATTATAGAAGAGTCCAAATGCAAAGTCAGTTTTGTACTTTAGAGATTACATATATATATATATATATATATATATATATATATATATATATATATATATATATATATATATATATATATATATATATATATATATATATATACACACACACACACACACTGCATTTACCACAATTTTTGGTAATTTATTAAGTATCATTTTCAAAACACCAAGCAAAGAATGTATATAGATAGATATAAAAGCTTCAAAGCAAACCATATTGATCATTAGATAATTCATTAACAAGGGTAAAAACCAGTTAGTAATATTAATATTAAGTAGGTCTAAATCTGTAAAACATATGCATTTATGTAAGCTGGCCCTGAAATATATTTTCATTCTGTTTTTGTACATTCAGAATATCAGAATATTATATTTTTCAAAACAAAAATATTTTCTTCAAGTAGTTTCTTTTTTCTGAATGCTTAAACTAATATTCAATCAAGTCTTGGTAAGGAATTCCTTCTCTGATGACAGTCTGTATAGAACAGAGCCCAAGTAAAATCAGTTTTGAACAATTTCATTCAATTTACCTCCCCCTGAAATTAGCATCCACCATATTTTTGGTTAATCTTCCTCAGCATGTGTATTATTATTGAGGACAACATTTACTTGTTACAGGTTTTAAGATAGTCATAAGAAATTCATATAAATATCTTTTTGCAGACAGTATTGATTGCACACCTACATTATTATGCATTATGCTAATTATGCACTAATACAGCAATTGTCGAGTATAACCTTGAGCTGTCAGTTGGTCCATATTTTCATTTATTTGTCACTCACAGAATATGGTAAGAAATAACTTTGAAACCTTGTGAAGTTTTGAATTGTTACAAGTTGTTATTAAGAGTTTAATTTAGTAGCATGTATCTATAGATTTTAATTCCATACCTGTTATTATGGCCAGTTTGGTTTTATTGTAGCTGCCTGAATGTATGTCAATACATATGTATGTGCACATTATAGATCCATGAAGGGTAGTTGTGGCCAATACAAGTGGGCCAACACAATTCAGGAAAACTGTGTGCTATCTATACAGGCTGTCTGAATGTCTGTATGGGCATGGAAGATGATGTAATCATCAAGGCCATATAAAGATGGATAAATGAAGGGTAGGTGAGGCGGATACAAGTGTGGGCCAACTCAAGAATTCAGGAGAACTGTTTGGTTTATCAATGGTCACATTTACATGCTTTTACAAATTTGTATGAATCATACGGTTGGACAATTGCCTGAGTCATGAGTCATATGTTGTTTCAAATGAGTACAATTGAGTCATTTTCATTACTATACATGAGATTATTTGAATCTCACTTTCATTCCATGTGATTATTTGAATCTTAATTTCATTCCATGTGATTATTTAAATCTCACTTTCATTACATGAGATTAATTGAATCTTACTTTCATCACACAATATTATGTGAATCTCACTTTTGCTACTCGAGATTATTTGAATCTCACTTTCATTATGTGAGATTATATTAATCTTATGGTTACATTTTAATAGATTAATAATTTTTTGTTTTCTATTTGTGAATGTTTGGATAAGTAACTGAATGAGACATATGTTTAGATTGTGAAAGAATCACTTTATTTGTAGAGTATATATACTTTTATTCATTTCATAAATTTCCATCTTTCATCACATTGTGTTGTGTTGTCATTTGATCCAATCATCCATTCAGGTCTATCCTGTTACAGTCACCAGCTTGGTTAAGTTCTGCATTTTGGTCAGATTACAGGCACACTGTGGAACATCTGAGTTCCAGAAATAAAAAATCTGGTTTTTGCGACTTTTTTTGCAATATTCTTGTTTTTCACCTCTACCAATCAAACTGTAAAATACATTTAATGGATGACCCAAAATATGGTGGACAACATTTTCAATAGGAATAGTGTTAATACATGGCATCGTATGAAAACTATCCACGTAAACTGTCTTAGTTTGTAGATGTCATATCTGATATGTGTCAACAGACGCAGTATTGCCTGTCATGCTTTTGTTTTATTTTTATTTGAACTATTATTTTCCTGAAGCTAATTGTACTGATTCTGTATGTTATACAACATGAAGCTTTTCAAAAAAATCAAGTCTGACTTATTAATACATGCAGAATGTGATACAAATTGACCTAATCTAAATTCTGATATACCTACATATCAGAAATCTCTTAATTGTTTCTATTTTACAATATATGTATACAAAGCTTCTATCATCTAGTAGAATATATCTAAGCATTAGCATGCAAAGACAAACCCAAAGACCAAATTTTTCAAGAAGCCTTGCTGAAAACTGGCGCTAGCTTACCTATGCATGTAATCTACAGATTTGCAAAGTTGATACATATATTTTCTGACAGTGAATTCAGGTAAGTAGTGAGTCAATCCTGGAAGGGAAAATGGAGCAGTAAATATGTAGTATTCAATATACAAATCATGCTACAGTGTAATAAAACTACAAAACAGTGGCAGATTAACTACAAATTAAGATGATGGCAGGTATATATCAATCATTACTTGTTAACAACACATCATAAATCAGAAAATTAAATCAAACTTTATTTCTGGCATCCTTGTAAATTTATGCAAAAAAACCCCCAAAGATAATGTGAAATTGTGTTTTAATTCATATATTTTTAAAATTAGCTTTTTACAACTTTTGAATGCAGACAGTTGATGAATATAATGTGTCAATTATAAATGAAGAATGCAATCACAGATCAGTAATACAATGTTCATAATTTATGATATTTATTTAAAAAATATTACAAAATGTACAAAATAGTGACCTGAATATTTTATTGCTTCATGATTATTCTTCAAGTAAGGGATTTTTAATGATATGTACCTGCCAGTAATTTCTACTGGTGCATTACTATACAGTCTTTAATTTTTATAGACCTTTTAGTACACATAATCACTTTAAAGATATAAAGAAGCTTTCAAACTGGTAAAACAAGTACAGCTAAACCTTCTTACAATATCTTTCATTATAACATATTCTTGGTATAATATGGTAACATTATAAACCTTGTCACCTAAATTAAAACAAAAGTCCCTTGCAAATGATTGATGTTCAACAGGCCAAAAAGAATTTCCAAGATTTCAAGATAAGATCATTTCTTATTTGTAACAAGTCATCTCTGATAGTTCTGAGCAATAACAGAGTTTTAAGGTAAGCACTCTGGCAGTTACACCCCCTGTCCATAACAGTTTCAATAAACCAAGAGTAGTAATAACCAAATTTTCAAAATGGCCACCATGATGACCTTTTTGGAGATTAGATCAGAATTTAGAACAAACTAAACTACCTAATACATTGTCTGGTCAAAACCTTGTGTCAATATGTCTTTCCACCAAGATGAAACAGTAATAACAAGATTTTCAAAACATCTGCCGTGCTGGCTACAGTGGCCTTTTTTGGTGACATTCCCATTTAAATTTGACTTTCCATTTCAGAGAAAGTGCAATAAGATTTTCAAGATGGCTGCCACAATAACCTAACTGGATATCAGACACATACCATTTTTAGAACCAACTACCCTTATCAAGTCTTCTTAAGAAAACCCAAGTCAATATGACTAACCACTTACTACTGGACATCAGAATGGCACCATTATCACTAAATTTGGATCAGCTAGATAGTACAAGATGTAATTTAATTGAAAATCTCAAGTTGATATCACCATCCATGTTTGGAGTAGATGATTTCTTCAAGTATAAAATTGTTGCAAGATTGTAATAAGAACATGAAGGATTTTTGTGTAAAATCTTACAGGACAGAAGCTAATTACGATTGAATGATAATGATGTACATAAAAGGCATGACGAAATTAATGACTGTATGTGTTAACTAAATTATAATGCAAAAAGAGATGCACTTACTCAAGCAAACATCTGCAACATGCCTGTGACAGATTTGTGTGGGCAGTGAGATAGTTTATCCTTCTAATGGAGATAGTTACACACATGTTGATTTATAATATCAATTTTGAGGGGGGGGATCCAAACTTGAACAATTACCAATATAGTACAGCTAAATAAAAACTTAAATGAGAAAAAAATCACAGGCATGATTTGACGATAAACATGGACAAGACAGTACCTCAAAGGCTTAAGAAACATCAAATATATTGATCTCATTAGAGATCCTAAAGATCATGACTTAATAATTGAAACTACTATGCATGTCCACAACATTGAAGCAGAATTATTCCACATGCTTTTCTCATGTATCCCAACCCAACTCAACAAGTGGGAGTGGTTCAAAACTCCAAAACCAATATGAACGTTTGTGCACCATCCCAATCATTATCTCAGATCTGGAAGTCTCAAGATGAACCAGTTCAAGAGAAGATGTGTCCCACCCCAGCTCTTAATCGTGCATGTGGAATACAATCACATGGCAAAGATTTAACTCTCTTGTGTGATATTTACACAAGTATGTGTGCACACATGTACACATAGCATGTATATACAAGCAGGATAAAGTGATTCCCACTTATTCATAAACCATGTAGGTAATAAACAGATCAGTAATTGATAAACCCAATTAAGAATATATATTTCATAAATCTTTTAACTCTACAATTTGAAAAATAATTATATGAATGAATTTTCAACCTTAACATTGTTATATTTCCAACCTCCCTCATGTCCGAATCTAAAGAAGCTGCCTTTGAGGAACTGGTTGTGAGGATGACATTTACCTCAGGACCACATTCTAGAGACCAAACATCAGCAACTATCAGCTTGACTTTGTAATCTGGATATTTAAACATAGTGCTTCATTCTAGATTAAGTCTAAACATGCAAAGAAAATAGCTCTTCACTACCTTTTGCCATTATGAAGAGTTTTGTGTTGAGTGCACAGGACAAATCTTACCTATGCATGTGCTCAACTGATTTCAACAGTTGATACATGTAATTTTTCACTTTTCGCTCAGGAAGATAATGTCTCTTTCCTACAAAAGAGTCAATTAATTTCAAGCATTGAGGACAAACTGATGTCTTTATCTTAAACCATTCCAGAACAGGGTGACCACACAGAAATAATGAAAAATACCTGCTTTTATTGTAAATTAATGAATTCTTATGCTTTTCAAGGCTCTCGCAATGGAAATCAACAGAACAAGCTAAATCATTTAGGTAGCAATAATTTTCATAGTATTTGTCTATAACTTATCTATCTATAATGCAAAGTTTAAAATACATGACACAATTTGGCAACAATATTAAGAGACTGATGCTGGAATTCAAAGGAAATAGTTTAACAAATGCTGATCATCAACGAAATTTCCATTTTGGGCATTTTATGTCCATACATTTAGAACTTGTGATCAGTCTGTTTAAATCAAATGATAGAAACATAAAAAGAAAATGTATATCAAGATTCCCCCGAAAATGTATAGAAACATACGTATTTGTGAAGAAAAAAAATAAAACAATACCTACAAATATAATATTCTTAAATTACAAATGTATCACTCAAACAACATTAAAGCGGGTGTAAAAAAAACTCTGTGAATGAGGTCTGACTAAACTTATCACAGCCATTAATTAAAATAAAAGTTCCACAACATTTACTAGCTGACCAGAGTACTCTCTCTTCGTCTCTTATAACCAATTTCTTGCAAACATGAATTTTAAGACAGACATAAACAAAATAATAAAATGAGACTCTCAAGCAACTAAAATCTCCAAGACTCTTTTAATGAATTATTTATAAAATGTTAAAATGTTAAAAGTATTGTTCTAATATATTATATATATATATATATATATATATATATATATATATATATATATATATATATATATATATATATATATATATATACTTGCTTTAATATGACTTACGACCTCCTTGAAAGTCCTTAATATAAAACTAAGATGATTATTTTGAGTTGTTTTGTTTCATTCATGTAATGATCCATTTTCACCATGATAGAGACATGAACAGGCATATACTCTTACATACATGAAAAAATGAAAGTATGATTAAACAAAATATCAATAGTCAGTACAAATTTTAAAACAGCTATTTTGATAACAAGGAATTTAATGAATCTGGATGTGGGGTTTTTTAAATCTTGGATTTTATTTTATTCTGTATTGCATTTGGCTATTTAAAGACAACTGGCTGTCCAAATACCTGATTGAGTCTCAGTTTTACATTGTTGATTGTAATGAAAAATATTAACCAGTTGTTGGGACTAAAAGTTTATTTCAGAATTCATAATGGAGGGATTTTGTTTACTGACTTAAATCTATTTAAATTAAAACAGGAATAAAAAGTTCGAACCATAACAAAAATAATTCAATTTCTAGGTGGGGTTTCAGCTTACTGAAATTTCAGTATGGAGAGGTTTCAATGAATTCAAATTTTCCATTAGCATTTTGTAATGTCTGAAAAATATTAATGATTGGCACACCGATTTTTGTCTCCTTGATACACTACAGACTACCCTACTAAGGTCAAATTTCTTTATAGGAACCTTGGAATCACTCTTAAGTCTAATTAAACGTGTTCCAAATTTTGGTCTGCAAAAAAATGTCTGCCCTGATAACCCTTGGGATCATGCAGCTTATATTCATTGAACAAATCTGAATAAAACTATCAAAATGTCACTGTAAATTAAAAATATATACTGATAAATATATATATATATCACATATATCATAGAGTAATTTCTGGTTAGAGCCTTTGCTACATATTTAACCCTGTGGGGTGTAGAAAATCAATTAAATTTTTGAACTGTGAATATCAGCAGGTAAGCTGTTATGATGTAGGTAATTTGCAACAAGAGTCAGACATGTACACCTTGTGGCTTTTTATGTATCTATGTATGTACACCTGTATTTATACACAAACTGGGGCCAAGTATAATACAAAAAATAAATCAGTCATTCATTGTTTTAGCTAGGTACCAAACATGCAAACAACAAGGGCAGAGTGAAAATAGAGCCATTAGCAATGTCTAATTTATATTTTAAATAAAGTGGATCACATTTACACAATAATTTCACACTTGTTTTTCATACTGTCATTGATATTTGTCCAGATGTTAAATCTAATGTTGATATAAACATATACTTTTGTCAATATGTTGTATGTAGCATCCGTATCAACTTTTATTTTGTTTTGAGGTTTTATGACTTTTTATAATTGTGTAATATCAAGAACGTGCTGTTCAAAAATTCACTGCAGACTCTACTGTTAAGATTTTATTTAACTCTAAATGTGTTTATTTAGATAAAAAGTAAAATCTTTTGTTTCAATAGCTTTAACATGATCCTGAGAGTAAAAATAAGTCTTTTTGGTACTTAATATTACAATTAAATTATGTCAATGTCAATTCTGGAACAACCACCACCATTAAAAATCAGCTGAAATTTAAACCCAATCAGGCAAAGAGCTCACTAATACAGCATACAGTAATACAGTAATACATTCCCAAACATTAACAACAAATTGTCCAACAGTTGCAACTGCTTCCCCCCATAAAGACAAGTGAAATTTTGCTGAACATTCACTATTGAAGGCAAACACCCAAGAAGTATATATATTTGAAAAAATAATAACCTAAACACTCTCTGAAAACATAACCCTGATGTATATGTTTCAGCTTATGCTTAGTTATGTCTCAGGTGATTCCGGTAACCAAACTATAACTGTAGGTAGAATTTAAGCAATAAATCTAAATTTAAATGATAAATAACTTGTTTTAATTCTGTTCAGTAGTAAGAGAAGTTCTTTAAAGGTTTTCTATTTTTAGTAACCTGTGGAGATATCTGATTGAGCAATTGCATCATTTGCACAAATCTTCATGCTACGATGATTTTTTGTCAGATATGGTTACATTTAATTTAGCAGTTCTGGAGTTGTTTGAAGGCTTCTTGTTTAGTATCAGTGACCATGCTTAATGGTGGACCAAATGTAAAAATCTGTACACCAAGATTTTGGCTGTCAAATCTGATAAAAATTCTGATAGGTGGATTTTGAGTAGATGACATCTTAAATGTTTTTCTGTTTATCATAATGCCAACCATGTCTCTCTATCACATGTGTCAGCAATCTATGACAATTGTGAGACACCAAACTCTTTGGAAAGGCATGCAGTATGAATGGCAATTTTGTATTGTATGTATTAAGAATTATAATCAAATTAAAAAAGCTGAATATAAATTGTCATGCAGCAGTCTACAATTAAGTGGACTTGGCACAGCAGTTCTATCTGCATCATTTGTATGACATAAAAGGTATTCATGACAGAATCATTTTAATCAAGTTTCACCAAATTTTACTCACTGCTTTTTGAGAAAAAGTCATTTAAAGGCTTTTTAGTTTTAGTAACAATGGCTAAATTTGATTTTAGATCTGCATTCTTATTTAAAAATTACAAGATCTACATGTAAATGTGATAAAGATCTGTTCAGCAGTATTGGAGATAATGTCATTTAAATGTTTGTGTGATTTTAACAATGGTGGCCATACTTGGTGACAGATAAGTCATTTATGCCATGATGCTCTGTTTAATTGAAACTGGTCCTGTTTTATTCAAGATGTCTTAAAAGATATTTGTCTACAGATTGCAAAACGATTTTTACTTTTATATTGCTGGACAATACTTTGAATGCAGACTGGAATCATTTGCAAAACCTGAAAGATTCTCATGTCAGAATACTTTATGTTAAATTTGATCCAAATCTGCTCTGTAGTTTTTGAGAAGTTGTTTATTGATTTTTCTTTTTTAAGTAAGGGCAGCCATATCCAAAGAAAGATCTGCATCATGTTTACAAACTTGAAAGGCTTTTATGCAGGATGTTCTGTGACAAGTCTGGATAAAACTAGTCTGTCAGTTTTTGACAATTAGTTAACAATAATAACAAATGACTGATGCCAGAAGGATACTGCAAAATGTGCAGTGGACAAAGATCAAACCATAAGGTCATAGCAAGGTAAGCTAAAAACAAAATAAATGCATAAATAACGCAAGTCAGATCCTTTGTTATGAATACTAAGAATGCATGCTATTCTGTTCACATTGCTTTCTTAAAGAAAACATTGCAAATAGCTAAACATTATCCATGTGAGCACTTGTTTACTGGTAAAGGAAATTCTTGGGGTCAAAATTAACAAAGAATACATCAGCCTTTAGCTTGATGAAAATTCAATTACATGTACATGAACTAAGGTTGCTATAAATGAGAAGGAAATGATTTAATTTTAAAGCATCAAGTAAATTAGGAAAGAACTGCGAAGAAACAACAAATATCTAACTTAGCCAGATTTAGAAAACATTAGATTAGATCCTCACAACAAAACTATATGTATTTTGGAGAGGCATAAAAAAGTGATGTTATAGGTGAGGCCACTCAAGTAAACCATGAGGTATGTAAATTTGTTTTGTGTACATGAGTTTTATCCAAGATTGAGGGTTGTGGATGTAGTTTTTGTATACGCGACTTTTGTCATAATTATAAGTTATAATAAATAAGATATTTACTAGAATCTGAGTTCAAAGCATAACTTTGCTTACAAGTTTGTCAAATTTTCCATTAATATCATTAGTTTTCCAGAACATTCTATTATGTTGTGCATGGGTCAAGTAAAATATGTATAAATAGAGGTTTGGTAAACAAAGTATTCATTCCCGTTTTAAGTTCACCTTATAGAATCATTAACAGCTTTGTTCACATATGATCTAAGATGAATTTTTCATTTAAATTACTCATTGAAATTACAAAGTGCTTACTGACTTCTGGACTAACACTTTACTTGGGGATTATTGTGAACTCATTTAAAGAGATTCAGGATTGCATCATTTGGTACATGAGAACATTCAAGACCATTCATAAATCATGATATTCAAAACTATTGGAACATTCTATACTTTTGAACTTGTAATAGGTCATGTAAGATTATTTGGGATTTAACTGACAACAGTGTCATTGTTTCTGAGACCTCTGTAGTGAGCCATGTTATAGGTTAGACTACTTATGTGAACTGTGTTACAGCTTAGACCACTTTAGTGAACCATGTTACAGATGAGGCCACTTTAAACTGATATATATTGTAAAGTAAGACTATGTAAAGCGTGATATTTTTAAAGTAAGGACATGATTTTTAAAAGAAAGGTATTATGTAATAATTGCAATTGCATTGGTTGGTAACTGTAGTGAAGATTTCCATTGGTCATAACATAACCATGTCATCAGGCTAATCTGCATTTATTTTCTGTTTAAACCATACTTTATAAACTGTACAGAGAACTACTTTATACCAACTTGTATAGAGTCATCTGCAAAGATAATACTGTAAACACTGAAACAGAGGGCATACACACAACATGCCTTAAAATGAAATAAAAATGTTGGTGAATTTATATCGTATTCTGAAAACTGAATAAATTCATTTTGACCAAAAATATAAAACGTATTTTCTTCTGAAAATAAATCATTCTGTCTTAGACTAGATTTGATCTAAATCGGAGAAAAATAATGTATGTATGCTAGATCATGGTCTTTCACTGCAACAGATTACAAATTAAATTTAAACTATGGATAAATGGATATCAGGATTAGGAGTGGGGTTCAACAACTAACCTCATAATAACTGAATAGTTATGATGTGGGGGTGGGTCAGAGATAGATAGATCCTGCCTATCCCCCACTGTTACTGTCAATGTTGATGTCTAACTTTGTTTGACTCTTGGACCTCCATTACTATAACCATTTAATGACAGTCATAATTTCATTTCTAAGTACCTCTGTATGTAGCCAAACTTGATAATGAACATGAAAAGGGATTTTTAAAAAAAATGAAAATTGGTTACTCACAAGCCTAGACAATAATGAATAAGCAGAGTCATTTGTACATCCAATAAAACAACATCTCCTATTTTGCTTTGAATATTGAGGTTCTGCAATGGATATTGAGCTTCTATTGTGCCAATTTATATATAAAAAAGACCATTCTGTGGAATGTTCACAAACTTATATCATCTACCTTTGGTGGAATTATTTGTTTGATGCTGATGTAGCTGTAACATTAATGATAGAGAATCCCCTGTTCTAAAAATAGTTATGTTAGCAGAAGCCCACAAAAACAATTCATATGCTTATATAAGGCTCTAATACTGATCTGAAATACTTTAACAAAGCAACCTAAATAAATTTAAAAAAGAAATAAAATTATAAAGAATTGCAATTATAAGGGTTTAATGTAATTTTTACTGAGTTTATCGTGGTATAAACTGTCAGTTGCCAACTCGGCTTACATGATGCCCCTCAGGCATTATTTGCTGCGTGATTCAGCAACTAATAATTTACATGACAACAAACTCAGAGAAAACAACATTAAACTCTTAAATATATGCAAAGACAATTAAGATACTGAATAATGCAATATATGCCAAGTTGTTTCAGATCTCTAATCATGTAATTTCTGCAAAGTTGTTTCAGATCTCTAATCATGTAATTTCTGCAAAGTTGTTTTAGATCTCTACTCTAATCATATAAACTAATTTCTAATCTATGCAAAAAAAAGTGTTTCCGATTTCTAATTACCTCCCCCCAGTATTTATGAATAACACTCTTACCTCTTATTAATTCATAAATGTTCATATCCATCAACTCCAGAATTAGCATAAGACATCCTGACTTTTTGTCACTGAAAAAAATATTTGTTACAGTTAAAATATAAGAATCTAAATGATAATAGAAATGTTGCAAAACATACAACATAATCAAAGTGCTATCAATTTTTTATACTATCCAATGTCGCTTTAAAAACAAACACGAACATAGGGTCCAATTTGGAATGAGATTGCTCACCGTACTGACAGCTGCCTATCAGCCAAATGCATGAGTAGTAATTGGCCAAAAAGCTGGTTCAGGGGATGCTTTCTAATTTTTTATACTACTGTTGATTGCATATGTTGTTACACAACTTTTGTTAAGGTTTTCAAGTTTTTCAAATGTTATGTAAATCTATATTATGTATAATCTTTTCCTAATATTAAATTTTGTAAGGGTTAATGACATTTTTTTCAATGCTGATAACCAATGGCTTATCTTTATAGTAATACCCAGAGTACATTGTATAATTTAATCCATAAAATTCCAAGACGATGTGCTGTAACAGTTCAAGTAAACATCATGCAATCCAACAAGGACAGTGGTTCTGGTACAAAGATCAGACTGACCAAGTTCCTCATTAGGTAGAATAAACCATGCAACCCTCGTTAAATTGACTGCAATCAGTTTTCAAAATTACAGAATGATTTATTTAAAACCCCAGTATTGCATTTCCTCCACTGCATAATAATAATAATAATAATAATAATAATAATAATAATAATAATAATAATAATAATAATAATGATAATAATAATAATAATGAGTACTTTGTAAAGCATAATCTTTAGAAGTTCTAAGCGCTTCACAACATCTATAATGATATGACTACAAAAACAATATAGTGTCACCATGAAATAAGAAAATATAAAAAGTGCTGAAAATATTTAAGGTAGAAAACATTATTAGGTCTTAAGTTTGTTCTTGCAGTCAAAAAAGATGAATTTTAAGATCACTCTTGAAGGGGATCACTGTGTCTTTGTGTCTAATTTAAATGGGCAATTCATTCCATGTTGCTGGGCCCTGGTAAGCAAAGAGCATTGTCCAGACTTCGATTTCATGGTGGGAATAATGAGTATATTATTGTCAGAAGGGAAGCATAAGTATCTTGCTGGTGTATACAAATGGGTGAGGAAAGATAGATATGTTGAACTGGAGTCCATCAGCTAAACATAGCACAGAGAACAAATTTGATGTTTGATTCTGGATTGAATGGATAGCCAGTGATGGGTACAGAGCAGTGTGTGGGGTGTACTCTGATCGTGGCATTCTAAGGATGACCTGAGCAGCTGTGTTTTGAACTTTTTGAAGTTTCTGGAGTTAATATTGAGATGAACCAGCCAGAATTGAGTTAAAGTAATCCAATCTTGAAAGTATTAATGAATACACAAGTGTTTTAATTGCATCAACTGAAAAATATTTGTGAATGGAGCTTAGTTTATAACAGGATTTTAATGCAGAATAAATTATCCTTCATATTACATGTACTACTAGTCTTAGAAAAAATACATTTAGCAGATACATTGATTTTTTTTAATATAATCATTCACTGGAATCGTAATGATCTAACATTATTTCATTTAAAAACTATCTGGATATATATAATAGCTATATAGATTTACTGCAAGATATTCAAGGATATTTGGATTGACAGCTGTATTAGAAATACCATGAATTCATTTAAACACATATGGATTTATAACATATTCTTTAGTACTATTGGTACATCAGTATAGTACAGTCATCATTCAGAATACCTTTGGAACATATTTGGAATTACTTGGAACTATTGGAATTTAGAGAACCATTAGGATGTTAGGACTATAGGAATTCATTCACCATACTGTAAATTATTGTTAATTCTTTCACTTTGTATATAGGAAAATAAATTATTTTCAATCATACAAAGTTTGCTAGGTATTGCTCTTTCTTCTTATATAGAATAACCCCCTAGAAACTGAAGCAATATCTTTCAACATATTTGATGGCAGATCAAAATCATTTGTGAAATACTCAAAGGATATTATGCCACAACAATTTCTGTCCAAGCTGGTCGAACTGAGTTCAGCAATTTTTTGCAAAGTAAATGTTTTTTTTTATTATTTACAATGGTAGAGATATTTGATTGTGGATCTAAATTATTTTGATAAATATGATTGGCCCTCAAGCAAGGACATGTTCTGTCAAATTTGTTCAAATTCTGTTGCAGAGCATTTTACAATAAATAGAATAAGACAGCAACAGTGTTTCAATTGTTTGGGATAAGTCATTTTGATGGCAGATAGCAATTGTTTGAACAACCCAAAATTGAGGCAGGAAAAGAATTTTCTACCACATTTGGTCAAAACTCTGTTTAGTGGCTTTTATGAAGTCATTTTAAAAAATACTTTCTATTTTTAGTATTGATGGCCATATTTAACATTGAATCTGCATTATCTGTACCAATTTAAAAACCCTTACTTCCTGAATGTTTTCTGTCAAATTTGTGATTTTTTAAAATAGTTTTTGATATTTTCGATAATTAAGGCCAAAATTGACAGTGGACTGGCATCATTGCTAAAAGAAAAGGGCACTATAATGCCAGGTTGATTTCTGAACAACAGAGCTGGAAACCACACAATAAAAATGTACTGCAGTATTTACAAACATACCATGAAATGTACCATGATATGAGAAAAATGGAACAGCTATGGTAGACTATGCTGCCTGATCCTGCTGATATTTCAGTTTTTACATGCAATTCTGAACAAAAGCATAAATATTTTTTTAAAAATATGACACAAATATGATATTTAAAATCTTGCAAATTAACACTAGCAAAGATGCCAAGGATGGCCTCCATAAGAACTGTTGCCACCAAATCTTTCTTGGTACAGCCATTCAAATAACTTCTCTCTTTACCACTCTCATACACACAAGAAAAGATATGTATGCTAATCAATCTTAAGAAATTGGAAGGTATGAGCTAGATATATGTATATGTATTGGTAATAACAGATAACAAAATTAATCATTTAAGCAAAATGTTCAAATTTCAATATTTGAAAATAAAATGTGTTGAGTATTAGTTTTAAATGTAAGGTCTACTTTAAATGTTTGGACAGAAAATAGTTTCAGTATTTAAAAAAAGTCTGTAACATGAGAAAGGACAAGATCCCTTGAAGGGATTGATGCTCTCTCTACACACTAAAATAATTTACAACAATTCAAGACAAGACCATTTAATTACTTAGCATTGAAGTCTCTGACATTCATGAGCAATTAGAGTTTGAAATTAGTCACTGCAAGATCAGCACCATTTTAGTGAAAACCCCATGATGATATGCCCATATCTTCAGGTGAAGTAGCTATAACAAGATATACAAGATGGTCAATGTGGTGACCATATTGGCTGTCCAGGCAGAAGTATTTTCATTTATGACCAAACAGACCTCATAAGATGTCTTCTGATGAAACTCCATGCCAAAATGTCTTTCCATTCTGGAGAAGAAATAACCAAATTTTCAAGATGGCAGATTATTTAATATCAGATCAGCACTATTTTCATTTCGGACCAATGTTACAACATAAAAAGCTTTTTAGTGAAAACACCATCCATTCAGGAGAAGCAACAACTACAGAATAATTTACACCATGGCTACTGTGATGGCCATAATGGATGTTCTAGCAGAATCATTTGCATTCAGGATGAACTAGACATCTGCTTAAGTCTTTTGTTGAAAATCACATCATTTTCTATTTTTTTAAAAACAAATTTTCAAGATGGTTGCCATGGCAGCTACATTCTGCATCAGACAGTCATCATTTTAGTGCTGGAACAACTAGACATCATAAGACAATAATACAATTGCATACATGAGATTCTAATGATGATAGGACAAAAACTACAATTTTAAAGGCTGTCTACCATACATACTGTTTTATAGTTGAATTTTTGAAAATTTCAAGATTTTTTTAAAACAAATTAAATTCAAAAAACCTAAATATGATATTTTAAGTATGCTTTGAACACATTAGAGAAACCAGCCAAAACCAGTCTACTTAAGACAAGAAAGACTAGTGCAATAATGCATGGCTGATCAGCTGTTTAAGAATAATCGACACTGTCAATTGATTACCTTATTACTGGAATATGTAGAGTTTAATGCCAAACACGGGATGTCTCTTGAGATGTTATAAATAATAAAGGAGTACATGTAAAACAAAAGCCTTTGATGAAAATCAGCTGACCATTGCCAGAACAGAGGTAAGATGAAGAGAACAACCATAATGAATTATTTCTACAGACACAATAAGTATTTAGATTTTTTTGTCATGTTTAATTGTTATTCTATTGTTCAAGCTGTTTTAAGAGGAATATTTAAAAGCCATTCTTGCGACTTTTATCATTTCATGGCAAAAAAACAAAACATGTGCTTTCTCCCAATGCTAAAAAACCACTGGCTAAGAAAAAGTACAGTTCAACAGTACATGGATATCTAGCAGAGTGGTCTAAAGCACTCGCCGTTACAGATCACTGCCATCTCACCTCTGTCTGCGTGGGTTCGAGTCTCAGATTTGGACAATGTGGGTTATGTGAGAAAGCTTGCCAGTAGCTTCCCATGGGTCGGTGGTTCTTTCCAGGGGTTCTTCCTCTACCATTAATACTGGCCTCCATGTATAGCCTATTGTGTGCTGAAAAATGGCGTTAAACACTACTACTACTACACCTTAAGTCCAAGTCAGGAATTTCCTCCATGGAGTGAGCATGACTTTGAGGATTATCTGGGAGCATTCAACAACCTTACAAACCCAGCAACAGGAAAAGTTAGAATTTCATTGCAGGCTCGGCATAGTTGTCCTCTCATTACAATATTCTAATGTTGATATAGAAAGGACATTCTCCATTCTTTGCAAAATATAAAGTGATTAAAATGGAAATCTGGACCAGGAAATACTGACAGCCTGTTATGAATGAAATTTAATAACCATAATGAATGTCATCATTGCTGACTATACAGTAATCTTTTGAAGGAAACTAAAAATACTGTTGGATGCTATTAAAAAATAAACAACTCTTCTTTTTTCATTAATTGACAATACAATGACTCGTATTAATTATTGTAACATCAGAATCTAAATCCAATTTATGATCAAAACTTCCTGTTTTATTATACAATGAAGAGAATACATATAGCAAAAAATGCACTTATGTAGTTCTCAATTTCCTTGAAGAATGTAAAATGTACGATGATAAAAACTTTACTCATTCAGAAACCAATTTACTGTTCAAAATCTACTGTATGTGATTATAATTTGTGCTAAAGAATGTCCCAAAATACAATCAGAAAAGAATACAATCTTCCATATATATTGGCAATCAACATCAGTTTTGTTCAAAGAAAAAGATAATGACATTTTTGTAAAAATGTCATGCAGATTTTCAAGGATCATTGCAATATATAAAGCTAAAGAAAAGAAATCTACTTACAATGGTGTCTCATGTCCCTGAGAAATGACAAATATCCATATCTTAATTATAAAGTGTTATTAAATACATATCCCTGAACTTGATCATTAAATCCCACTCTGTAAATCTGTGTCCTGGTAATAAAGACAGACTTTCAAGCCAATGTTGGATGTGTATATGAATTTATCTTTCATGCCCAGTATAGCAGTTTTTAAAGAAATCAAGGCATCTAGATCATACTGACTATGAGTATTATATATTAGCTCAAAATATACTCCTTTTGCTAAGATGTGAACAATGATTTCAAGCAATCTCAAATCAAGCCTGCAAAACAGTGATCCAACTTTAGAGAACACCTGACTATCATTAAAAGAAGCACAGCTAGATAGAAACAGCTGAATAACATAATGAAATCATAACCTAGACAACATTTCTAAGCAATGTAGAAAGTAGATCACCGTTACTGTTACCCAGTTTTGGTGTATATCACACTCTCATCACAAGATGCACAAAGACTACAACTTTGGTCTCATTAGACCATTCTTATAAAGATAAACATTAATATTCATGTATCATAAAAACAAGACTAAACTAGGTAATCTGGTAAAGAAGTAACCTGTGTTGTTTGCTGACATTTCCTCTGCATTCATGGAAAATTTGATCAAAGGTTCCTGCAGTAATTCTGAGAAAGTGCTGCTGCTTGATGGTTTAAATACTACAGAAAAATATATATTCATTCACTATAATAACTGCAGTAGCTAAGTGGTTAGCATGCTTGACATGCAACTGAAATATTGTTGGTTTGAATACTTACTCAAGTAATTTATCATATATGCTTATCTGAAAGCTCTCTTAGGGCAGTTAATGTTCTTGATACTGGTAATCTTGATATTTCATTAACATTCAAATGCAAGCGTGCTACAAAATATTAGCTTATAATGATAAACTTGTACTAAATGTGTCTTCAGTAATTATGCTAAATTATGATAATTACCACTACTACTACTCCTACTGCTATTATTATTATTATTTAGTAGTAGTAGTAGTAGTAGTAGTAGTAGTAGTAGTAGTAGTATCAGGTAACCTAGTCCTACAATGTAAGCCCCGACGCTGATATTTATGTTTGCTCGAAGATCAACATGTGATACGTCTTACGGGTAAGACTACAGGTAACCTAGAAAGTATTGACATCCATGTCAATAAACAACTATTACATAAAAAGGCAAGCCTGATTAAAATGAATCCATAGACACCAAACAAGAATTGGGTTTTCAGCAAAAGAACAATATAATAAGACAGAGATACTTATTATTTCATTAAATGCCTGCCATTATATTCACTCCGATTTGCATATTGGTCTATTTTAAAAGAAGAAGCTTATATTAGAGTTAAAAAGAAAAATATATTTTTGTAAATGTTTTGAGTGTGAGTGTATGTAGATAGAGGTAATTTGAGATGTGAATTATTAAATTTACCATGATGAGTGTATAAGCATAATACAAACTATTAGGAAACCAGACTGACTGCTCTTGGACTGATTGTTTGCCGTTACATGACAAATACCACAAATATTGTTTGATGTTGACATTTTTCAAGGAAATGGTGGCTGCTTGATCAAGCAGCAAAATTCCCTAAGGTCTCTCATCATGACATACAGCAATACATTTACTCCGTTCCTGTCATAGCTCCTTCTTGATGTTGGAAATTGAAGTCATAATGCATTTCCATTACACAATGGACACAACAGTACTCATCACAGGTTTTTTTATTGACGTGTGCCATGATAGCCATCGATAATGTAATTACTACTGCAAGCACTTGCTTAGCCTTTGTTTTTCAATTTAATGTCCTTGGAGCACATGCATAATTGAGTAAGTTCTATGAAGGATCTACATGTGTACTGAAATTCAAGCTACAGCCTAAATAAGGATATTGGAGATCTGAGAGACCAACACAGTGATCAGACTATTTCCTGTATGGTTACTGCCAGGTGCTTTTAGGGTGAATTCAAATCAATAGTAAACAATCTGCGAACTACTCCTATACAAGTACAGTAAAATTTGTCATTTTCAACAAGGCATGCCAATGCAAAATTAGCAAAAAAAATTACTTCCAAAGTTCATATAGCACATTTTCTAATCTCTCTATTCATGAGTTCTGATTTTTTCTTAACATTCAAACAATATCTTTAACTGTCATATCCCTTTATAATCCATAACAAAATATGTCTGTCATATGATGTCATCTGATTCGTGTTTGTACCATATTATCATCCATTTCTGTAATTTTCTTAAGTGGCTATAATATTACACTGAAATTCTTACAAAAGTCTGAAATAATATCAAGAATAAAATCATACAAGATTGGTCTAATTGCAAATATAACTCATGTAACTGAGTAAATGAGACAGATATACTTACCCACCTACACAGTTACCTACATACAAAGAGACAGACAGACAGACAGACAGGAAGGCAAAGAAAAAGACAGAAACTGATTTTAAAAAACATGAGAATATGACTCACAAGATAATTTCCTGGAGATCAATTACATTGGCATGTGGGCTAAGTCTCCTCATGGCTTGGATTTCCCTCAAATTGTTCACCTGCTCCAAGCTGAAAGATGTATACAAAGTGCAATATCAGTGAAAAGAGTTACAAAAAAAATCAGCATCCATATGTAGCAGTCTTGGTATCATGGGGTAATACAATCCAATATTTTCATTTACTATTGTTCTAGGTTGAACACAATGAAAATTAATTTAAAAACTTCAGTTTGAAGTACTATTATATCTGATGACAGCAAAATGAGAGAAGTTGTGTATATAAAGTCAAGTAAATTTGGACACTATTGGAAACCAATGATGTATATGTGACTGGTATGTACCATGTTTTATTTTAGGTAAATATATATAAAACATGAATGAAAATCTTTCCCTTGATCATTTAATACCAATCATACTGAGATATATAATATAATGTTTAGACTAAAATTACTTTGCCTCATTAAAATGGTACTGATTCATATACAAATTTCCATTGTGTTTGCTCAGTAGACTGCTACAAAGAAAATCTGTCAGTAAGCAAGCGACTACAGAACACCTCTCAGCAAAATATGAAGAGCAAAGAGAATTTTAAAAAAAATGGTATGTTAATTCTTAAAGTACTAATATGACAAAGATAAGTTTTCTATGGAACAAAAAACTCTTGTTTTAATACAAATGTATATCAAGTTTTATGAAAATATCTTGCCACAGTTACCGAGATATTAACTAAACAAGAAAATGAATTTTAATATCTTAAACTGATCAGACAGACTCTTTTTTAACAGAACATAATGTCTAGTCACGATGCAAATGCATAGCAAGATTTATGAAGGTATCTAAAAGGGTTCAGGAGATGTTAAGTAAACAAAGCATGATGGATGAATCAACAGACAGACAAGCTGACTCCAGTGTGTGCATACCACTCCCCAGTTTTGTCTGCAGGGGGTATAATTCTACTACTAACAAAAATTAAAATGCATTTACTTGCACAAAATAATTGGACCCATTGTGTGCCAAGGTTAGCAAAGATCAAACTGAATTCAGTAAAATACTTTTTTTCTTCTTCAAAAAATAGAAAGTTGCAACTGCTTGACCTTGTTGAAATATTTTTTATTTTAATGCCAAGTATACATACCAATGAATTAGACATACTTCCCAACCGATTTACAAACTTACCAACATGGGAATAAAGTATCAGCTTTAAAGTGTAATTATTCTAACTTTAATGGGCAACAAAACCAGGTAATCATGCAGCACGCTGTGACTTTCAATCCAGTTCATTAATTGCTGTTACCTAAAGTTTCAAAAACAGAATAAAACCTATATGAGAAATGCCATTGCTGTAGGAGGGAAGTGTTACCCATCATTACAGCATAAGACCAACATTTAATCTGAACTGGCAGTATATTCTGGGTTACCGTATTTCCGCGCATATAACGCGTGTGTTATACACGATTTTACAATCAGCGCAACCACACAGCACTTTTTATGTGTAAGCACCTTATCCCAGTTGTTTATTTTTACAGCCAAAAGTGCATCAATGAATTTCGAGCAACCATCCTAATAAACCGGTGACAATTAATAAAAGATTTCTTTCATACACATACAGTATAAATGAGGTTTATTCAAATCTTTAAGTAGAAAATAAACAATTCGAAGTTGACACCATGTTGTGCCGCTTGCGTGTCTGTATGTTATGGTATGTAATGAATTCTTTTATTCACATGAGGCATACAATAACTTGCATTATAAAAATATATTTCTTGTAATTTCTATGTAGGACAAAAACCAATAATCGGTTTAAAATCGGATTTCTACAAACGATAATCAGTTTTTGGAGAAAAAAAAGCAATATTAACATCCCTATACCGGCATACGTGCATTTCAGCTGGAAATTAGCGGAAGCCAGTAAATACACAGTTTTATAGCAGTTGCTATTTTGCCTCTGTTTACGCAAAAAGTATTATGACGTGGCATATACGACTGTACTGGTAATACCTGTATTTATTTCGAGCAGAAAAGGATAAAGGTGCCAGAGTTAAATCGCTGGATGGTGAGCGAGAGAAGATAAACAGCCTCGTAACGCGTATCAGATGAGACACCCCTAGCACTCCTGTGTTCCAGCAGGCCTGTGTTGGTTACCGCATGGTATATGCATGGGTGCGCAATCCAAGATATTTTTTACACAAAGACGGAATTTCCGCACGTTATCTGTGTGGGCGTGTTATACACGTAGGCGCGTTATATGCATGAAAATACGGTAATAACATGCTGCATTCAGCATTTCCCTCACCAAATTTATACCTATATTTAAAATTTAAACTTGATAAAACTCAATTTTTAAACTCTGGCACAATATTCTCTAACTTTTTTACTAAAGCTCAAGTTCACAAGCCCAAAATTTCATATTATACCTGGCATAGATCTAGGCTGTGGAATTCAGTAGTCTTGAGGAGGGACTAAAGCTAAAAAAAGTCCCGAAAGTTCCATGGTCCTAATTCAGAATTAACTCAAGTTTGTGCTAAGTAAGTTTAGTTACTACAAGGTTGGCCTTGCATAACTGAAACCCAGATGCAATCAGAATCCAGCAAGTGATTTAAGAAATATATACAAATGAAAACATTACACAAAGTCAAAACAAAACACTGACATACTGCCATTGCCATAAAAGGAAATGCTATTTCTTGCTTCCCACTAATTTGGATTCAATAGAAGGGTTTATCAACAATAAATCTTACCTTCATGACCACTCTTGTAAGGTCTGCACATACAATAAAAAGTTCCAGAACAGCATGTTACAGTATTTAAAGTTTGTATATACAATATATGTACTTGCTAAAAATAAAATAATTTATAAATTCCAAGGATGTATATGCCTTACCTCGTACAGATATTATTTTCACTTAAGAATGGTCTTGGCTTGCTTGAAGGTCAGTAGGGTAAGAGTGCATAGATATGAAAGAGCAAAGTTCCTGAAATGTTTGATTAACTAAACCTACAAGAGGCTTGGGACTTATGATCAAAGACACACAAACAACCAAAATCTTCAACCAAAATCTGATTCTAAGATTTTCAATTTCTTTGACTTTGTCAAGTGAGATTGATGGGGCAAATGACTATGAAAGGGCATATTTCCCAATTTCATCTTTGCAGCATAAAAACTCTATTTCTCAGGATATGGGAATAAATAATAGCTATGCCATAAAAACATGAATAGAAATACAATATTTGTCCAATATCCTAAAGCTGGTGCAATAAAAAAAAAAATATGAATAGAAAAGACCGCTCCTGTGGGCTAGTGCTTTGAGCATCCACCTCAGATGCGGGACGTTATTGGTTTGAACCTCTGCCGAATCATACCAATGATGTATAAAAATGGTACTAGCTGCCTCGCTTGGCGTTCAGCTTTATGAGATTAGTGTTAGGACTGGTCGACCTGGTGTCAGGATAATGTGACTGGGTAGGACATGATGCTATATGTTTATGTCATGATGCCCCAGTGCTAGACATCACTATAAGCTGTCATACTGCAGCCAATGTAGCCATATAACTGAAATTTTGTACAGCTACATAAAAATCCAAACCATTCACACACACACATGAAAAGATGTGTTCTTTAGTTTAGCTTTAACATTTTTCTAGGATGGTCTGTTAAGGTATATGAAGACTTCAAGGTTCTGATTTGTTCCATCTCAATGACACCTCATGCAATCACCATGGTTATCAAAAACACTGAACATACATGTTACCATATTTACTCAAGTATAAAAACAAAAGACTAAACAACACTAACCTAGATCTGCTATCACATATTACACTGGTATATCACATTCAGTAGTTTGTTCAACTAACTGTGATTTTAAACAAAAAGGGTATTCCCTGGTCTGCCCATGCAAAAATTGAAGACAGAACAGGGTCTACAATGTTCAGAGCTGAATGTGTGATATATATACATCATAAAATATGGTATTAGGGTATTGTTATAAAATTCAGAAAATGCTGTTTCCTCTGTTTCAGCGTTATTGGCTTACATAAAAATATTTAACACTGTTGACAAGAATGGTGATAAAATCAAGATCAACATCATTTTTGTACAACAAAGGCAAGAAAAAAAGTAAATGCTTTTATATTTCTACCTAGAGATCATAATTTAGATCAACTGATTTAAAGCCATCAAATTGGGTCACTTTTGCTGTTAATTAAGTCAGTGCTATATTAAATTTACACCTTAATAACTTGTTAGATTTCACTCACATGTTTAAATACAGTACTAAATCAAGCCCACACTCAAGAAAATGTTTAACTTAACAATGAAAGCAATATTTGTTCTCACAAGATAAAACTGGATCATTGCAATGATAAAACTTATTCTAAAAATGACTTAAATTTATGACACTTTTTATATAGCTTGTTCATTACACGAGATAATATCTGGATACCATATGTAATAACTACAAATTATCTCCAAAAAGAGACACATGTTGGGAATCATTAAAATTAGCTGGCAAGGCACAAAAGCATTTTGCTTTTTCTAACTACAGTTTATTGAAAAGAATAAGATTTGGCAAGATAGAACAATTAAGACAATTTCAAGAGATGTTATCTTAAAAACATCTCTCTGCCCTTCAATGACACTTTCATCTGATAAATGTGTTTGGAAGGATCATTTTGTTCACAATGGTTGGCTTATAATAATCAATAATACATGTACTGACACACACTCCAAAGAAAGAAACAAAAGTACTACCAGATTAGTAAGCATTGTTCTGGTTTATCTGTGTCTGTTGTATTAAATCTTTAAAGTTAGCAAATTGTGTATTTAATTATCTCATGTTAAATTCTAAGAACAAAAAGACATAAAGCATGTTTTATCTTAAATAATTTGAAATAAAAGAAAGTCAAACATATTTACCCAAAAACCTTTAATACTTCTTTTAAAATGTTATTTTCGAACTGGCAAATAAATTTCAAATTTTTACTCACCTGTTAAAACTAACTTTTCTTGCATAGGCACCAATACAGTATTCCCTAAATATTTTCCTACCATGTTGACCTTATAATCAGATCTGTGTTACAATGGGAAGTCTTACACTGAAGAGTACTGTATGACCTCATAAGGTTACACAAATGAATTCAATCTCAAATAAGAACATATGACAAAATAATGAAAGTTTCATACAAAATTTGGACATACAATGCCAGAAATGGGAAGTTACTTAACAGAAGTTATCAGAATTCAACTTTCTTGACAGGTCATTTCCACTGTGGCATTTTGTCCATTACCTCTTCATGTGAAGATTCACTTGCCCTGGGCAACTGGCAATGTGAATTTCAAAGACCAGCATTTATCTCATCATAAACATTATCCTAAAGCATGTCAAACAAACATTCTGTTGCTAAAACTGGAAAGCACATGCTTTACATTAATATCCAGTACCATCAGTCAACAAAGAAGTGGTCAAGTGTACACATTTCATAAAATGTGTATCACATTTCAAAAGCCAATTATGTGAAGAAAAAACATGTCAGAAATATACTGAGGTAATGTTATTTCTTCATTAAATAAACTAATAACAACTTTTAACATCACAAATGAAAAATTCTGAACTTCAGCCCTTAGAACAAACCTTCAGTAAAGTCAATCTTGCCTGCAAGAGTGCACTTTACAATGTACTGAATGACTGTCAGTGTTGGAGTTAGGTAAGTGTACATGGTAAAAATAGCTTAGATTTATTTTTAAATGACCAAGTATATTTCACAATCTATTTGTACAATAGTACAATTACGAGCTACTATGATTATAAAATTTCATTAAACATTTGCTTAAAAGACTGTTATGTTCAATTTACTTTAAATACACTATTAATTTTTCAAGCAGATTTTATTCATCACATAGAAAATAATCTGTTGTACTTTTGTCATAAGGTAAAGAAAGAAAACATCACCTAGCAACCAAAGTCATACCTGGTGTTTTTTAAAATAATAATAAATCCTTACCCCGTGAAATACAAGTATTGGAAATTGTTCTACCATTGTGAATATGACTTGTACACTTACGTACATTTCACCAAATCGTGTATTATATACATGGTTCCCGTGCTGTTTAAAAAATAAATTTCCAGGTCATTTGCAGGGATTTTCAAAGATGAAATTACTTTTCTCAAGGTTCACATATGACCATTACTGAATGAAATTAAAGAACGTTTTAGATTATACAACATGCATTTTCTAAATCTAAAGATGTTTTTCTTTCAAGATTCCAAAATCATCAGTCAGAAAAGATGATTATGTACAAAACCACAAAATGTATCACATGAAACAAGTTTGAAAATATTCCTGTAAATGGGCAGGCAAAGCCATTTCAATGTACAGAATAAAAAATTCTAACTTTATTTTGCTGCTAACTGGAACATAATGAAGATAAATTATGTTTTGTTTCCTTCAAAACTTTTAATTCTTAAGAAGTCTCTAGTAATATATATATATATATATATATATATATATATATATATATATATATATATATATATATATATATATATATATGCACATCTCATAGCCAGTAATATTTCCTAATACATGTACAGTATTAAAAAAAATTAATAAATGCAAATAAGTAGAATCTTGTCTTGTAATGAAAAGAGTTTAACCCTGAATTTATCTGTGCCAATAAAATCCCAAACAGGATTTTTCAAACAACCTAATCTCTTTAAGATGATCTGTTTAAAAATCCATCATTTCAAAACTCATTCAAATGGGTTGATTTAAATTTTGACAAAAAACATTCAAAATGATATACTGTTGCATAAACAAGGACCAAATTTTCCACAAAACCAATTCATATTCATGTAATTCATTAAACCAGGCCCCAAACCTGTATTGATACAGGAATTCATATAGTTTTTAAATATATAATACAACAGAGGACAATTTTTCATTTCAGCTTTGAGATTCAACAATCTGGACTACTAATTTGGCTTAAAACGAATAACAGTCCATTTTCCATACCAAGTTTCCTCCAAATATTCCCACCCCATTTTTCATATTGGAACATTTAGGTTGTAGCATAGGATCACTGCAACTGCATATAAAAAATTTGGAATTTGCGACCATGTGTGACAGCAACATATGGTAGTCACTTACCAGTGGGCCTAGAAAATGTAATGTAATATCGACTCACACCTGCATGAAATTGATAGCAAAATTATTTTCTAAGAAATGGCAAATATTATATTCGTTATGTCATTAATCCACTGACAGATGAGACGAAACTATGGCGAAGATGGGACTTGACCTTGTACTCACCATTTGCATTACTGGCCACATGACTTCATAAATCTCAAATGATGTCATCAGAAGTCCAATAGTCACATGATATCAACAACAAACTCTAAATTTTCAAATTAGCGTCATCTGGTTGACTCTACTCATTTCACGTTTCCGCCTTCAGAGGTGTTGGATTTTAACTAGTCAGCTGCATGGTTATTTTGATTTTAATACCGCATACAGTAATAAGGCCAGATGATTATGATATAACAGTGCATTGTTATATCCAAGTTCGCTGCTTTCTGTCATGGTGCCTTTGATTTTCTCCACTCCAAATGCAAGACTGTATATACAGTTTTAATCAGCCAAAATTGGTTATTTTTTAAATTTGTTTACATCGGCACTGATTATTTCTGACGATACCGATTCTACTGATTGTTCTAATAATCGGCCCGATATGAGTACGGGCGATTAATCGGTACAGCTCTAATATAAACGTGGAGAATTTTGTGTTCTTTCATTTTTGTATTTTTATTACAACCAGTATTAACAACTTTCATTTAATATTTTTTTGCTACAACATTTGAAAATGTGGGTTCTTAGATTTGTGCCATGAGACTAGCAATGCAAATTGCAAGTACCACGTCAAATTTCATCAATGACATAGTTTTATCTTGTGTTTCAGCAGGTTAAGGACTTAACAATTTTAATATGCACAATTTCTGAGAAAATGAATAATTTTTATATAGATTTCATGAATGTATCACTCGATCTAACAATGTTTAAAGTGTGCTAGGCCATCCAATAAGTGGCTACACTGTATCACCACCATGTTTGCATCTTGAGATGTAAGACTGGTTTTCATACCTTCCATGTAAGAAAAGATACTGATATCAAGCTGACTTTGAAAATAACAGTCAACTAAACAAATGTAATCCACTGGACATTTGGATTGACTCAGTGTATATGTGTATTGCAAGCAAACAAATTATCATCCAAACTGCACACTCCAAATATTATGGTTAGAACTCCATAAATTTAAATCATGACCAGTTTTGTAATAAGATTCTCAATTATGTGATTGTTTCAGGCATCAAGTGGTGGCAGAAAATTTTTGCAGACTTTCATCTATATTTGCAAAATTCAATGACTTTTCACGGTCGGGAAAAATGTTATAATTTCTCCTAACTTTTTCTCAATTTCCCGGTAGTGTGGGAACCCTGTATATATTCATAGACTCTTATGTTAATAAGACTCCATTACTAATGTACACATTAAAACAGCATTGATCTTGCAGTAGACACGATTTGAGCAAATCTCTAAGTTGCCTTATATCTAATTATCAACATGTGAAGACTCTCCTTTAAATTAGGACACTTGAAACTATTCACAAATTGCATTGATTGATCCTACGTTATACATTATATCAAGCCATAACAGGTTGATTCAATAATGCATTTGTCAATCCAAATGGTATAGTTCTAACTTTTCAATTTAAGAATCAAAAGAATGTTGATTAATTCCAATCTGACTTGACGGGATCCTTTTAATAGGATAATAAGATTCATCATCTGGTGAAAAACTCTAATTTAAATGTCCGCAACAATATCTTTGGAATCTAAAAGATAGACATTAATTCTTGTGTATTCTGGTACAATAATTCCTACGCATTTAAATCCAATAATTAAAAAAAATTAACTTTAAGAGATACCAACTGTGTGTAATACATGTAATCTAATATCATCTAAAGCTTACCAACCACCACAAAAACTGCTAACCTTGGCAACAACAGGTTGTGCAATATAAACTACTTCTTACAACTACTCATCGGCAACTTTGCAGAAGTTTTACCTTTTTTGGTATCAAATAAACTTGACAACTGCCTTACTTTAAGATATAGAGAAAACAGCAGCTGACTCTCAGATAATGTGTTAATGGATCAGGGTCAAATTTAAAAGTCTCAGGTATGTAAAGACACATGGTAATATCAGATGGAATATTTTGTAATGATTGCTAAATATAGCTGTTAGAGTAAAAAGGTAAAGATTTTTACTTTTGTAAAAATCTGGCACCATTTTCATAAGTTCATGTTCATGTTCATCAAAAGTGAACACACTCATATAGAAAAAAGACAGCAATATATTCAACTGTCCTCTAAAATGAACCTCTTTAAAATAATCGACCACTTCATGATTCACTTAATTTGCCATGGCCTCTTAGTACTGAACTATTTCTGGAGATAATCAAGATCCTAAATAGTTCATGTCCTTAAATAACCTTTCTTTTATTCCTCTTAGCAAGATAACAAATGTTTTCCTGATAAATATCTCAGCGACTTGGTAAACAAAACACCAAGTATATCTTAATGCAATGCTACGTGCATTATAATAAAAGGTGTTATAGTACAATGTAATGAGTAGCAACTTGGACAAACAACAGATAAATATGATTAGTAACTTGTTCTTGTATGAAAAGAGAAAAAGTAAAAACCATTAAAGACAAAGTAACTACATGTTGTTTTTTAAAGATCCTATCTCAATAGTTCAAACAGTTCAAATTCACACACAGTTCTTAGTTTTAATGTTTTATTTTTGACAATTTTGTGTTTTTGTTTACAGGTGACCTAACAATGTCAAAAAAAATTACGCTAAGCCCATTTTGCAATAACTACAGAATATTCCATGAAATCTCTCTCTCTCTCTCTCTCTCTCTCTCTCTCTCTCTCTCTCTCTCTCTCTCTCTCTAATATATATATATATATATATATATATATATATATATATCATGTTAGTGCACCCATGAGAGATGAGACAGTTGGTGGTTGTGCAGCATCTGAATTGGCTATGTAGCACAATACAGGAGTGGCAGTCCCTGCTGCACTTGAAAGTTGAGTCTGGTGTGTGTTGGATCTGCTTCTTCTTCCTTTGAGATTGCTTTTCATCAGCTAGCAAGCGAAGCTCATCTTCACCAGCTTTCAAACCAGTGACCAGAGTGTGTTGCCAGCTGGGCTGTTTACAGCAAGCTATTCTCAAGTGTTGACATCGATATGAAGGGTTTTCAGGTCATGTTTGCAGACATCCTTGAAACAGAGATGTGGCTGACTGATAAAACTTTTGCCAGGGGCAAATTTCGAATAAAGAAGGTATTTTGAGATCCATCTGTCATCAATCCAACATACATGGCCCATCCATCTGATACAACATTGGCGGAGGATGTGTGACCATGCTGGAAATCTTGGCACATTCAAGCAGCTAGTTGTTTTTTACTCGCCCACTCCAAGTGATCGCAAGTATATGTCGAAGACATCCCATATGAAGGTGCTCAGTCTTTACTTTTGTGAGGTGTACAGGGTAGAGGTTTCACTAGCATACAGGAGAGTGCTTAGCATGCAGGCACAGTACACATAGATCTTAGAGTTCAGGGTCAGCATGCTGTTGTTCCACACTCTCTGTGATAACCTGGAGAGAGTTGTTGATGCCTTTCCAATCTGCTTGTTGAGCTCAGAATTGAGTGATAGATTTTTGGTGATGGTAGAACCAAGGTACGTGAACTGACTAACTACCTCAAGTTCGCAGCTGTTGATGATGATGATTAAGAGGTCCGCGTTCTGAGCCATGTTTGTTTTCTTTAGGCTGATCATGATGGTCAGCCCAAACTCACCATATGCTTTAGCAAAGCTGTCCATCTGTTGCTGTAACTCAGCTTCTGTGTGAATGGCTCAGGCAGCTTTGTCTGCGAGAGCATGTCCCTGATGGCTGCTTCACGCACTTTGCTCTTTGCCTTTAGTCATGCTAGATTGAACAGTTTGCAGTCTTAAAGTGTGTGCAGGTAGATTCCTTTTTTGGACATCCCAAAAGCATGCTTGAGTAGGACAGCAAAGAAGATGCCAAAGTGTGTGGGGCTAGGACGCAAACCTGTTTGATTCCACTGTGAATGTTGATGGGGTAGGACATTAAGCCATCATACTGCACTGTGCTTTTCTTGTCATCGTGGAAGGATTGGATCATGCTTAGCAGCTTTGGAGGGCATCCAATCTTCACCAGGATTGTGAAGAGACCATCTCTGCTGACCAGATCAAACACCTTGGTGAGGTCTATAAAGGCCAGGAAGAATGGGTTTGTATTGTTCTCTGCATTTCTCTTGCAGTTGCCTGATGGTGAAGATCATGTCAATTGTGGGCCGTCTTTAAATGATCAAGTCCAGCTGGTACCAGTGTCTGGACCAGTGTTACCTCTAAGACACTTTTTGCCATGGCTATGTTTTAAAGAATGGATTGGTTATGCTGAGATCATGGTGTGAGCACAAATCTAGGAGTCGCTGCTCGTTCTCATTCGTCTTCCCAATGCCAGACTTGCCAAGCCAGGAAGGCCCAGTGTCATGGTCAGCACCCACCTTAGCATTGAAGTCACCAAGTAATATCAAGTTCTCTTCCTTTGGAATTTTGTCAATGAGTGAGTTTAATTTGTCATAGAACTCATGCTTGGTATCTGCAGTGGTGCTTAGCACGGGAGCGTAAACGCTGATCAGGTTAACAGGCCTGGTTGTAGTATGAAGGCAGAGGGATAACAGTCTTCTGTTTCCTTGCTGGAAGGGTTCTATCGTCCCTAGCAGAGAGTTCCTGACAGCAAATTCAACACCAAACCCTCTGGCTTCATCAACACTCTTGCTAGAAAATCGTGTAGTTCTTTTCTGAGGGACCCGGAATCTAGTAGCCATGTCTCCTGTAGTGCAGCGATGTCAACCTGGAGTCTTGCAAGTTTGTCACTGATGAATTAAGTCTTTCAAACATCGCTGATTGTCTGAGGGTCATCGAAGAGTCCAGTCAGCATGGTACAGATATTCAAGGTGCCCAGCTTGAGGATTGGAGATTTCCTTGTTTATTTTAGCTTGTTATTTCTTGGCGCAGTAGTTGCAGTCCGCTTTGACAGGTACTCATGTACGTTAAGCCTTATGCATCCAGTAAGGCAAGCAAACTATGGAAGCAAGGCACCTTATTTTCTGGTGTCTGCCCAACTCGAGGCAGGCAGAAGCTGTCCAATGAGACCTGTTGTTCTCTCACAACATCAGAAGCAATCCCTGGCATCTGACTCTACGACAATCGAGTGTTGATTTATAACCAGTGAACTGCTGTTTTCTGTATTGTGTAGACACTGTGAAGCGAAGCTAGAATGTCCTCTCCAGGGCGCAAGCCTGGGCAGGGTGATATGGAGAATCAGTTGTTGCCCATGCAGCTGATTTCCCTGCTTCATGCAGCTGTGGATCCAAGGGACAGGACAAGCCAGTATGTGATGACACCAGTGGCATTGCAGGAGTTGCCAAGATGACACTGAAAACAATGCCAAATTGCCTCAGGAACTCAATCTCCAGGTTTTCTGTTAGGCTTACTCACTTAGCCTTTCCCATGAGAGGGAATAGTCACAAGGCAATGAAGGTTTGAAGTCAGAGTTTACCTTCTCCTAGATGAGCAGCCACCCAAGGTTAATGAGCACCATCTGCCCAAAGTGTCTGGTTTTTAGGCACCAGAAATTTGCCTGTCATTCCTTCTTTAGTATGTTTAAACAGATTCCACCAAGGCTCAGTTAAGCCACTCGTGAATGCATGGAGCTGGATTTGGTTTGTCAGAGGCTCTATCAGATGCAAGTCATTGGAGGTTCACCAAGGGGAGTGGGTGCGTATCTCCCACATCCACACTGGCAATAACAACCCTATATATATTGACAGGCATAAAAATTGCAAATTAAACATAGATAAAAATGAGACATTTTGCAACCATAATCTGAATCTTCAAGCTACTTGTCCTTGTCATCTTTTCATCTATTAATCCATGTGCCAATTGCATCAAAACCTACAAAATCTGAGGACCCGTGTACACATCTACAAGCCGTGCCTGTCACATTCCAAGGTTTAATGAATATATGGTTTGATTTGGTGGTATTTAATGCCATATTTCAGCATAAGGTGGCCAGTATATCTGATGGATGTTGAGCCCAGGAAGAACCATGAATCCATGGGAAGCAACTGGCATTTACATACCCACATTTGTTGAGCCCCCGACTCTTAATTCATGCAGAAAAAAGGGCCCCTTTAAAGTAGAGCTGAAATGAATACTTGATTATCCTAATCACTGACTGCATTTGGACAGATTTTGAATTTATATGTGATGTTAATAGTAGTATCATAGCCATCCTTGTTTGCTTGTTGTTTTGCTTTACACACACACACACTCACACTGAGGCTGTGTAACTGTTTGCAGAATGTAGAATCATACTGATCAAATGAGTAGCCAAACAAAATAACAGTAGTGTATATACATATATGACAGTGAGAAATGCACACATACAAATATGTATTTCAATGCACACACACGTGGAAACCATTTTAAATTTATCAACCAGGTATGCACACAATTTACTTGGACAGAAGGAAATGTGATCAGAAAATCCCAAGATAAAATCTGTCATTATAGAATAATGACAAATGTGACATTTATTGAAAACTACATTTTTATAATGGAACTGTGTCTTGCTGGGGGGTGTAAACAAATGCATTAGGTAGTGTGTTCACTAAAGTATGCTAACATCTGCAAGAGCTGAATTGAAAATGGAAATACTGCATTTTTGGTGACTCTATCACTTTTAAAGAATACATATTTGTAACTAGAGTAACTATGCACATCTCTATTTAAATTCTTTAGAGACCACACAAGGTCTAATGATATTGCCAAGTATTCTACAGTTGCCCTATCTTGGATGGATAAGACCCAAGCACTCCATTCTCAAACTGATCGTACATGCAATATCCTGAAGGCAGGGGACAATGTGTCCCCCACTCTCTAAATTTGGGGGACAGACAAACATTGTAACGGAAAAAGGAAAATTGTAGCATATAATGCACTAATAATGCAAAATGAATGAGATAATCTTATTTACTTTTACAGTCTTGCCACCTTAACTTTGTTGTGTGCTTTGTACAGGACTAACATATTTTCTTGTGACGCTTAAACATGCTCAAGGAGGCACTCATGAAAGCATTAAGATCTTTGAATATCTGGTAAATCTGAATCGACACAATTATGGAAATTTCTGTTCCAGATCTGCATGGGTCTAAGTCTTGGGATCAATCAATGTGAGTATGTGAGAAAGCCTGACAGTAGCTTCCCATGGGTTGTTGGTTCTTTCCAGGGTTTTCATGGGTTCTTCCTCTACTAGTTATCCTGGCCACTATTTATAGCCTATCATGTGCTTTCATATGGTTGTTGAACCCCATAGCAGCATCAGATCATGTCCTCTTTAACTTTAGTGTTCACTCATTATTTATTAAAGTAAACATCCATGATAAATTTTGTATTTGATTAAATTGTGTCTCTTTTCTCATTAATTAAACCTTAATATAAATAAACCTTCCATGCTGTGCATATTGCTTTAATCTAGAAAATATATAACTCTAGAGGCAAAGACTTTACACTTAAACTCTGTCAGCTACCACAACTCATGCATGTTTTCAAATAGATATTCATTGCCATCTCAGTATTTATCTCCTTTGGCGACTTTGTTAATTGCAGCTAGTGTAACACAGACATGGATGACAGCCAGTAAAATAAAGCTAAAGGCATATATTTTGTTTCTTTTTCCAATGAAAAATAATGCAATGGGTATGGGTGTGTGTGCACAGGAAGATTGGGGATGGGGTATAGCACCAAAAAAATTGCTTAAGACACAACACTGCAAATGCTTCTGACGGTTACCAAAGATCTTCGAGCCAACTGAGCTCTGAAAAAATTATTAAATAATTACCTACCATACAATATCATGATCTACCAGCATGTTTAAGTTCAATGTAACTGGTATATAGAACTTATATTACTAAGCCAAGTTTACTTAGTGTATATGTAAGTCATTAGATCCTAGTAGTCCTAGGAGAAAACTATGGTCCTTTTCCTTCATTGATAAGTTCTTTTATACTGATAAATTCAAAAGTATGTAATGAAGGCTATTTGTAAAGGTCTGTCAATAACTTCTCTAAAGCAAATGAATCAAGAAAAAAGATTTTTTACACCTAAGATCTGTTTCATTATTGTGTATTTAAGACCTTAAAAAATGACAGTTCCATTCCCAAAGATATGTCATATCCATTTGCTCAAGTAAAAGAACCATTGATCTCTTTTTCATAGTATTTGCAGCATATTTTCAATCACATTTTAAATTATCCTTAAGTTTTGAGGGACACAGTATAATTCAGTGATAAAAATTTGAAACTTGGTCTAAAACATTAATGAATATAATTATGGTATACATGTACCATCTTGGTCCTTATATATGTATCATGTACAGCCAACTACAAACAGCATAGACTTTGATCTGCCATTGCAAATTGAACACCAGAGTAGGGGTCTATGCTGCTGGTTAGAACTCAATAGTAGAATGATTAATATAGACACAGACCTGCCAGCAAATGTAATGGCAGATCTGAGTATGTGCTGTTTGCACTTGAGTGTCTCGCACACACATGGATAGATAAGGTATTAGAAAGATGATACAGCACTCCGTCAGAATAAAACCCTTCATTATAGCACAGTTCTTGTTAAAAGGGCAATATTGTCATGGATCTCATTTCATTAGGCAATGGTAAAACCTTATTATAGAACACATGCTTACTTAATAAGTCAGCCATTGTTTTAATAATTTTACCAATTTTACCTTTATCTTACCTCTTATATAATTTGTACACCTTTACCATTTATGTTGCTGTTCTTCATGTTTACATTTGTTGGAATGTTTTCCCTTCCTCAAATGTTTAAATTGAACTTTACCTTTTGGTGACTATTGTGCTGAGATGCCATACAATGCTACAATGTGTGTGTGTGTGTGTGTGTGTGTAAATGTAAATATATATATATATATATATATATATATATATATATATATATATATATATATATATATATACACACACTCACACACACACACACACACACACATATGTGAAGTATCAAATTTGGAATAAGCAATGAATCTTAAAGTTGAATGTACTGAACATTAAGATTTTATCATATTTAGACTTGGGGAGTCTTTGTGTAAAGTCGTTTCAACCTTTATTTTTTATTTCTTCCATGTCAGTGTTAAAAATAAGGGGCCAATGTTCGGATTCAAGAAAGACACAGCTGAACTTCTGATCTATGTCAAATAGTCATTCTTCAAAGGGAAAAGTTTTTTAATGTAGTTCAGAAATTCATACTGATGAAACAAATGATTGTCTTAGCAAAAATTGTAGAAATCAATGCTTATGAGTGGCCGAGTGGAACTAAAGTATACAACTTGAAAGTAATCATTAATGTGAATTTAAAGTGACAACCTTGATCGAAATTCTTTAGTCTGAAATGTTCTGAGAAAAGTTTGACTTCAAGGAAGCCTAAGAAAAGAATAGTGCTTTCCTTGTTAAACAAGAAAGGGACCAGGTGTCTGTCTTGTGAAAAAGACAGGGTTTAGTGATTTCTGGCAATCTAACAAGAATACATTAGTTGACACCAGAGAACCATTAATTAGATTTCTGGAGAATGGACATGAATCAATTGTCATACTGTCATGTTGGAATGTCCTTTTGATGGGAGAATGCTATTCTTAATTAAGCAATCGTTCGGACAGCAGCCAGACAGACTATTAGGAGTACAGTAAATGTTATTTTCAAGGTAAAGCTATCACAATTGAAAAATCACAGAAACTCTGTAACTATCAAACTACCAGGTCAAGCTGACCCCGATTTTGGCGCCACTGAGTAAGGGGCAGAGAGATTTGACTGATTGGTTATGCTAGTTAAGGGGAGTGTTTCCACATAAAATTTCCTAGGTTTTAATATCACCTCATTGAAATTGTAATCAGTCTAAGCTTTTCTGCAAGAGAAACCAGATTTAAGGCTTCAAAGAATACGAAAGAAATTCCCAAGTAAAAACTGTTGTCCAAGGAATCAGACGACTGATTTGGATGGACATAAAGCAAAGGTAGTGTGACAATTCCATGTAATTTGTTGATGCCATATAAAATGCTTTGTAGAATTTATTTGTATTTGCATGAATTTTTTCTAATACATTCGTATAATAATTGCTTTATGAATTATAATGGTGTGGAGTTTATGCATAGGAAGTTTTACATTAATCTTTAGATAAGTTTGATGAATTGTTCACTTGTTGTCATGTTTGCATAAAAATTAGGTTTTTAGAATTGAATGCATTACATTACTTAATATGATTACGAGAATCTCTGTGATTTTTTTCGAATTTAGAAGATTTCACATATGATTAAGAGCAAGTGTGAAATGATGTAACTGATGTAATGTATCTCATTTATTCCCTGTGTAACTTGAGGCTGGCTCAAAACCATTAAGTCTCGTTTGGTCTGTGTTATTGAATGATGTTAATGCATGACGAATTAGCCATTTGACTAACTAGGGTCATTATAGGACATGACGAGTCGATTGATAGCCTTAGCATTTGTTTAGCACCAATAGAAATATCTGACAACAAGCAGGGGATAATGCAAAATCTCCAGTATGATAAATAACAGGAAATTCAGGTTGTCTCTATTTATATTTATTAAAAGGGGAGAAAATAGCTCTTAGACATGTAATCTGAAACATCCAGTCTTGAGACATGTAATCTGAGACATGCAATCCTGAAACGTGTAATCTGAGATGTGCAATCCTGAAAATGTAATCTGAGACATATATTCCAGTGATGTACAATTCTGTGACATAATCCTGCGATATTTAAATTCTGAGACCTGGGATGGATTGTTGAGGGTGGAATCCGGAGATCCAAGGGTCTGAACAGCTACAGTGGAAGTTGAGTAAACCGAAGAACAGGTTATGCAATCATACAAGACGTTGAATTTGATTGTTCACTAGATCCTATGATGAACTAAATCTATCAGTAAACAGATCAGCTATTTTATTTGAATCCATTTGTGCTTACTTTGTAATTCAAGAAAATTTGTTTTCTGAAACCAGGTTAATTCCTAATGTAATGACTTCACATAGTTGTTTCATGTAATTGATTAAATTGTTTGTTTACCTGTACAGGGGCTCATGTTTGTTTGTTCTATGTATCTGCTCAGATCTCTATATATTTCATCTATAAGTTTCACCATTTATATTTATTCGGACCAAGCAATTACATTGAGGGCAGTCGACCTCTAGATAACGAAACCAAATTAAGCGGGACACCAGTCAGTAAAATCCCACTACATCTAGAAAGTGGTACATACAGCAATTTAGTGATAGTTTTGTCCTTTAAGGAAGCAATTTTCTGAGGGCGATGGGCCTCAACAATTCAAAGACAGTCTGAAAAAAGAGAAGTGACGATTGAAGTCCGAAAAAATGAGAAGTGATGAGTGAAGACCGAAAGGAGGAAGTTACGAGTTCAGAGTAAAATCTAGAAAGTCCAAGGCAGTCGGAATAGGAAGACTCGAGCAAATAGGAAACATTGGAACACGGTTGAGAGGAAGGTGATGCAATCAGTCATGGACATTGTGCTCTTTACACCACTTGTCATGATTATAAAATAAATCCAAATTAGACACTGCTATTAAATCCTGTCTGTATCATTTAAGTTCTATTGAACTTACCACTATTAATTTGTTTGATTAAGTTTTTTTTTTTTCTTGTATTGCATTATTTCTTCCCAATAATCTTGCTCAGTTCACTTTTGATATTCTATTTTTTCACTTACACCAGGTCATAATATCAAGGGAGGTCATTCCCTAGACAACACGGCTAAATCCAATTAACTACCCCTGTTACTATATATAAATAAATGGTTGGTTGGTTGTAAAATGTTACCAAGAAAACTACTGACACTGGGTAATCACTGTCTTTCTGCACATCCCCTTCCATGGCAAAGGAATGTAGATAAGGCTTGATGTGTTGCAAGAGGTGAGTAATGGAGGTAAACCTTTTACTCAGGATATGTCCTATGATGACATACCAACTGTACAGGTTTTAAACTTTCTAAAAAATACATGTAGTTTGGTTTATATCAAATTTGGACTTTGTATTTGAAGGATTTTACCCGTGTTTGACGTATCTTTGTTTTTGTGCTCCTTTTTATACATAAACTCACTTTGTACTATTTAGCCATCAATGTGCTGAGGTGCTATTAAACACTGAACAAACATAAGGCACTCTCCCAACATAAGACAGTTCCTGGATGACCATGTGGTTTAAGGCACATGCATTTATGGATTACTGACATCTCAACTCTAACAGCATGGGTTTGAATCCTGGGTTTGGCCAACAGGGATTTGTGAGAAATCTTGCCAGTAGCTTCCTGTAGGAAAGCGGCTCTTTTCAGGTTCATTCTGCACCATATATACTGACCACAATGTATAGCCTATCGCAAGATGAAAAATGGTTTTAAGAACACAAAAACAATAATTCATTATAAGGCTAAACATTATAACATTATAGGGTATCACTATAGATCTTATTTAATTGTACACAAGTGGTAGTAAAATGATATCTATCATGTACTTCATTTTAAGGTGATCTCATCATAAGGTTTCCACAGAGAGCGTTATAATGAGAACTGTACTCTCTGCACAACATTACACCATTCCTGTCACTACTCTCTGAACTTGTTAAAACAGAACTTGAGAAAAATTATAAGTATACTACACTGATTTATCTCAGTAAACAATAATATTAATTTTACAACATTCAATGATTAAATGCTTATATTCCACATAAACTGTTTTGTGTGTACACTATGATCAATTTAGAAAAAACAGCAACTGTTTCATCATAGTTGTTATGAGATATTCTATTTCAAACACTCTGTCAAATCTGCCTTATAGTCAAGAATATTCAAACATGTGTCAGTGGATAATGGTGTAAAAAAAATAGTCCTGACAAGTAACACTAACCTGTCATAAGTTTGCTTCATCTTTTTGCAGGCACAATAAGTTCCATCTTTTATGTTTTGACATTTTAGAACCTCTGAGAAAGTTCCCTCACCTTTCTTTCCAAGAATTCGGTACTCTGAAAATAACAAGCAAAATAGGTATGAAAATCATTGATAATATAACAAAATATGAATTTCTTGGAAAAGCTTTAGTCTTGCACCTTTGGCAAGACAGTAGGACATGTTATCGTCCAAACATGTGAAATTAATCTAAAAGTTGGTAGAGTGATAAATTAAAATGTATCTTGGGGAATCTATTCTTCTGGGATCATTTTGAATAGAAGTAAACCTAGTTATCTTTGTCTGAATCAAGGACATTGTTTTTTTACCATGCTCTTTGTTTTAATCTTAGTAACAGACTTTCTAATTATAACTAAGATTTATCTAGAATTAAACTTTTGGCCCTTGTCCAGGTAATTCTTTTAGGTCTTTGTTTTTATATAATATTGTTATTGGAAAAATTAATTATTCCTGCAATAACATCTGGGCAGAAAATTTATCTTGTTGTATTCAAAATCTAGATATTATTCAGAACTTTATTCATTAGGACTTGTGTTAATAATTAAAAATGATTTGGATTTAATTCACAGTATCATAAGCTATATTTTAACATTTTCACTTTGTATTCTGAGGATATAAAAGTATTTGTTGAATTTTATAAACGTGTTGCTTCCTATTCTTTTCTATTACTTACTTAAAGACCATAGAGTTGTAATTACACATATATATATCCCGTGTATAGAGTCGTAATTATATATATACTCTGTACCCTACACTGGCTATCCATTCAATCCTGAATCAAACTCAGAATGTGTTCTCTGTGCTAAGTTTTACTGAAGGACTCCAGTCCATCATACCTATCCAGCCTCACCCATGTGTACACACCTGCAAGATACTTATGCTCCTCTTCTGAAAATCATATACTCATTAATAACACTATGAAAAAGTCATATGGACAACATTCTTTTGCATACCTGGGCCCAGTAACGTAGAATGAATTGCTCATTGAAATTAGACACAAAGATACGGTGATCCTTTTCAAGAGTGCTCTTAAAACTCAAATTTTTTGACTGCAAGAACAAACTTAAAGACCTAATAATGTTTCCTACCTTAAATATTTTCAGCATTTTTATGCTTTCCAATTTCATGATTGTTTTTTTTTTGGAAGGGGTTGGGTTGTGTAGTCATATCATTATAGATGTTGTAAAGCACTTAGAGCTTCTAATGATTAGGTGCTATACAAAGTCCTCATTTTTATGATTACACACACACACACACGCACACGCACACACACACATATAGTCAACTCCAATTAACTGCACATCGGTTAACTGCACATGCCAGAGAACTGCACGTAGTCATGCCGGTCCTGGTTTTTCCCAATGCTTTTCAATGGGAACAAACTTCTGATAACTGCACTTCACTTAAATGCACACTCCGGATAATAGCATCATAAATATCTGCCCATGGCACATTATTCAATACAATTTTACTCGTTAACTGCACAATGTATAGTCATGATCAGTTATTGCCAGTCCACTGCTCTAGCGCTTCAAATAAGCCGACAATTAAGCCGGTAAATGTGACTTTGTAAATGATTGACATGTAAAGGATGCCTTAGGTGGTATATACATGTATATCCGTGCCCACTAGAGAGCAATAGCATGGGAAAAATCATAGTACATGTACAGCATGGGAAACATTGCTCTAAACCGTTCAGGTTTGAATCATTTCAAACCAACAAATGGATGGTTGGAAAGATGGAAAATGCACAACGGAAATCAATTTAAATGACAACACGGCAAAAAAACGGGATGCAGATGACTGGAGCTCAACGCTTTTTCTGTAGGAGATGACCCATCAATGTTTGACAGCAGTTTTCGAATAACAAGCGATCTATAGAATTTCTTGAAATTCGCTATAATTCCTTGATCCATTGGTTTAATCAGTGAAGTTGTGTTCGGAGGAAGGAAAACAAGCTGAACATTAAAGTAAAAGTTGAAAAAGTGGATTCTAATCATTGTTTAAATTTATTCTTCACATATATTCGTGCCGTGCTGATTTAAAGCTGTACTGTACTTCGGTTAACTGCACACTCCAGTTAACTGCACAGTCTCGTGACGGGCCCAAGGGTGTGCAGTTAACCGAGTCGACTGTATATATATATATATATATATATATATATATATATATATATATATATATATATATATATATATATATAGTTAGTTAGTTTAATTAAAGTCATTTTCGCCCATGTGGGCATGTATATATATATATATATATATATATATATATATATATATATATATATATATATATATATATATATATAATGAATACAACCAAATGAAGTACTTAGATAAATGAGATGAGGCATCACAAAAAAAACATTTTTCATTCTTGCAGCAAAGTTAAATGTGGTATCTAACTACAATACTTCATATATATGAATATTATACATCAACTTCAACTAATGTGAATGAACCCATTCTACTACATAGTCAAAATAAATATTCTTGTTTGAATACTGTATTAATCAGTGAATAATAGGCTCCCAACCGTGACCAACATAGACTCAGATCTACTGTTACATGTTCTTGTAATTTCAAACACTGCAGACCCAATTCAACTTCCAGCACTAGCTGACCTGGTCATAAAGCTTGTCATTCTGGGCCCAGGTGGCCAAGTGGTCTTAGGAATTTTCCTTTGCAGGTCACTCACACATCTCATGTCTGTCCATGTTGGTTTGAGTCATGGCTTGGACAACATGGATATGTGAGGAAGCTTGCTAGTAGATTCCCAGGGGTTGGTGGTTCTTCGTGGGGTGGGGGCTAACTCCACCAAATACATGGGTTGCCATGTACTGTTACATATTCAGATAAATGGTTTTAAACACAAAAATACAAATAAACTTGTAATTTCAAGCAATTAATATAAACCCAGCTCAACTGTCAGTAATCAGGCCAATCTGACCCCAATACTGGTCATTCTACTTGTATTTTCAAAAAATGTTGTTGTTCTAGGGTTTAACGCCATTTTTCAGCACATGATAGGCTATACATGGCAGATAGTATTATTGGTGGAGAAAGAACCTGTGAAAAACCCCGGAAAGAACCACCGACCCACGAGAAGCTACTGGCAAGCTTTCTCACATAATTACTTTAGTCAAATCTTAGACTCGAACCCACGCAGACAGAGATGAGATGGCAGTGATCTGTAACAGAAAGTGCTTTAGACCACTCGGCCACTCAGGGCCCCTTCAAATAATGTAGTCCAGATCTGCTTTCAGAACCAGCAGATCTGACTATTGCTTGTCATATTACTTGCATTATTTCAAACAATGTAGACCCAGATCTGCTGTCATGAAGAGTGGATCGGACTCTAATGCAGGTCATTCTACTTTTTATTTCAAAAACAATACAAATCCAGATTTTGCTGTTAGTATCAGTCAATATTGCTTAATGCAGGTCATTATACTTATAATTTCAAACAAACAATGCAGACTCTGACCTGCTCATAGTACTGGCTGATCTAGTCTTATGCAGGTCATTCTACTTGTATCCTTAAACAAACAATATTTACCTTGCTCTGCCAACACATTATGTGACTGCAGATCTGTTTAGTTTGATGCATAGCTTGGTGAAAATGTAATACCAAGTTATTCATATATCATCTGATCTAATACCACTATGCAATGTACAAAAACCTTTTCAGTCTATGCTGTTTGATTCAATAAACCCTAGTACACCAAATCAATATTCTAACAAATGAACTAATGTTATCCTCTGGTTCAAAATATAAATGATTATTTCAATGGCAAGAATACTCTAAATAAAGATATTTTTAGGTTAAAAACTTGGTCAGCTCTTAAATGTGTAAAGAATAAACATTGATGAAAAACATTTTTTTTAAAATTACAATTATTTAATGGTAAAATGGCCATGCAAAACAAAATCATCAGTGTTGGATATTGGCATATGTGTGACAGTTATTGACCTCATAATTATCGACATAGCCCATCTCCTAGAGAGAAAACCCCTTGAAAATTAGAGCTCTAATAATTGTGGAGGCACACAATTCTAAACACTCAAGTGTTTGATTGATTGTGGCTTGATTAATTTCCCATTCACTCTACTGTGTACCATAGTCTCCTACATTACACATAGGTATTGCCAACCTTGTTAAAATTCTTTGATGGCCTTTCTGTGTTTACCTTGTATAGTATTTTATGTCAAAATGTATATATTGAGAAACGCTAGCATACAAAATAACAATCTGTTTGTGTCAAGCCACTTCTTCTATGCATTATAAAAAGAGGCCCAAGTGAGTTTAACACTCCTAGAAAGCCTATTATGGCTTTATGGCAATTGAAGTAATAATGCATATACCTTGGGTTGCATGAGACACATCAGTATAATGCCAGCTAAATGTATTTGGTGTATCATTTAACTATTTCCACTCTAAGTAATATTAGCTAGGGTAGATAGTGCACTCGCATCTTTTCTATGAAATGTGTTAGTTTCTTAGGACTCACCCTATCACATTTGGCCTGATCTGAAAAAGCAGTTTAAGAGAAAACATTGTTCTATGATAATTTGCTTAAATATTATAAACATGAGACACACCTGAAGGGATATTTGAAAGTTTTCCACCCAACTGCAAAGAAAGACACACCACTTTTGTGGAAGTCACAGAGAATTGTGAAAATGCATGTACTAAAACAACATGTACACCAAGTTTCATAAAATTGATTCTGCACTTCTGAAGAAACTGAAAATTTACATAGTCTTTAAAAACGATAAGCTGAATAGAAGTTTTTGATACAATTGCTAACAAACCCCTCACTATTGCTTGGGAGCCACCCCAAGCATGATGATGATGATTCAGTATGTCCCAAAAACTCTCCTGCAAAGTTTGATCAAAATTTGCTCAGCTGTCCTAGAGAAACTGAATGTAAGGTTTTCATATAGCTGCTTTGGAAGCCACATGACCACTCCAACGGCCTAGTGCTTACAGCATCTGCCTCAGATGTGGTAGGTTAGCTGCTGAATCATATCAAAGACTTACACAAATGCCTCACTAGGTGCCAAACATTAAGAGGTTAGTGTTAGGGCTGGTCAACCTGGTGTCAGAATAATGTGACTGAGTTGGACATCATGTTACATGTCTGTGGCATGATGCCCTAGTGAAACATCACTATAAAATGCCATACTGCTGACTCATAGCATTATGACTGAATTTCTTTTAAAGCTAAGTTAAAAATACAAATCACACACACACATAAAAACAACACAAATGCTAGGGGTTGCACTCTGGATATTTTTGATAAAGCATGTCCAAAGAAAAAGTTCTTGCAAAATTTCAGCAAATTTGATAAAGCCATTATAGAGCAGAAGAAAATACATTTTCTACCTTGTTCCAGATAAAGTCACATTTTTACTTTGGGAGCCAATTTTGAATGAGCATGTCCTTACAAACATTCCAACTAAATCTGATCAATTCTGGCTCAGCCCTTCAAGAGAAGTTTCTTGTGAAAGCCACAGTATTGCTAGTGGAATTAAAAGGATACAATTTTGATAAAGCATTTCTTAATAATCACTTCAAAGAAGCTTTATCAAACTGGCTCAGCCATTCATGAAGTAAAAATTAAATTTTCCACCCAGTTCCAAAGGAAACAATGATTTTGCAAGGGGATCCAACCAATTGTGATAAGGAAACTCCTAATAATCATTTCTTCCATTTTATATATCACAATTAGTTCAGCCATTTAAGAGAAGAAGCTGAGAGAAGTTGAAAATAGGTTTCTCGTATGCTTCGAATGAAAAGTAAAACAAGATCTAAGGGATAAACTAAAGATACAGTTCTGATGAGGCATATCCTAAGAATTGTTCAAGTGAAGTTTGATCACAAATGACACAGCAATTCTAGAGAAGAAATAAAAAATAAGTTTTCCACCTAATTCTAAGGAAGCCACCCCATTGCGATTAGAGCCATCCCAAAAAAAATTCACACACAGCATGGCCTAGTAAATATTCTGAACCAAGTTGTTTGTTTTTTAAAATGGCTCAGCCATTCAAGATAAGAAGTTGATTTGTTGAATGGCTGCAAAGGAAACCACATAATTTCTCAAGAAGCACCATAAACACAGTTTTGCATGTATATTAATAATGTGTATGAGAAAGTTTTTTATCTATCTGTACAAGTTCAAATATCACTATTGAAATGAGAAAAGTCTCTGAATGAAAACACAGATCAACTCCAATTCTTTTAACTAACACATTTGAGGGCATCTAATATGCCAAGTTGATGCCCAAGACGCACATCTGAGATGCTTCTATAAACCATACCTTCTAGAAATTTCAACCAGACAGCCTTCAATGAGGACAGGTTGCACACAAGTGAAGGAATGGTGCTATACAGAGAGGGCATGGTTCACACTCTACTAAAAACGGCCATGAAAAAATCTGTTTTACTGCCGAGGGCAATATTCTGATGTACATGCTACAAGTACAAGCGTACTTGAAAATATGGTATTTATAACTGTCTACATTATAAATGTACACCAATATATATGCTTAGCTGTGTTACCACTTACCATAGACAGCATTGGTTTATGTTTTCACATACATTTTGTGGGGGTTTTTTTATAAAGATTTTTAATTCAGTAACCTTTTATCCAATTAATGTCATATTTTAGAATATCATACAAAGACAGATTTCCCAATCTCCATGTACATGTACCACTCTTGCTTGTGTTTCAGGTCAAGGTGTGGAAATGAGGTCAAGAGGTAACTGCTCACCCAATCAACTTCATTTCTGGTATACATCATATAACATACTTCCCTTTATCTCATGCATCATGCCCATCCCTTTGGCATGCATTTAGGTAAATGTCCTTTAAAATATCTAGAATATCCAGTTAGTTTTTAGGGGCATATGTTGTTCGCACACCTTAGTTTTATACCTCTAAGATCTGACAAGTTGCAGACATCATCAGGAGGGGCAGATTTCTAGTTACTGGATTAAATACACTAATCAAGCTCAAAGGAAACAGAAGGGCAAAAAGTGTTGCATTTTGGTCAGAATTTTGATACAGTATGGTTAGTTTTCACCAAGAAAAAATTTAATGAGGCATCTACTTAGTGCAAGTGGATGAAAACAAATGTGTGTATTCAATGCCTTGATCATGAAATCATCTCTGTGAAATCACAAGAACGTTTCAAGATCCCATCGTACAACCATTCTTATGTTTACAATGTATTCATGTTGTTTCTCTCATTTATCAATCCAGGATAATTGTTTCAATCATTTGTCAAACCAAAATGGCCCAAAGAGACCTCCATGACAAGATAAAGGACCTCTTCACAGCAAAATGTCAACAACTATTATATTTGTAAAGAAAATTGTTCCTCTCAATTACCTGACATGATTAAATGTCCAACTAATATAAATTGGTTTTTTTTCTTCTAGATACGTAAAACATCCATTTCATATTATCTAAGCTGGAACAATTTCATCCAAAGCTCTGCTTTATGCAAATTTTTTCAGTGATTTTGGTAATAAGAATTTAATAGAATGTGCATGTATCTCCAAATCTTGATAACATATTCTAAGAATCAGATTCACTCAATGACCAATTTTGTACTAAAGAACATTTCTTGGCTGAAATTTAGGTACTCTAAACATGTCTGCTTTAGGGAAGATTTACTGTGTTAACATAGACACCAGACAATGTTATTATTGCCATATTAATATCATAGGCATGGTTTCTCAGAGTATGCAATGCTCAAGATACATGAAACAGTTTTTGTCCAATATTTTACCAATAGCCTAACAGTTCATATAATATCCATTTATAAAAATCAAATGCAATTTTGTCCTTTTGATTTTGTACTGAAAACATTGGCTTCTTATTAAAAGAATCAGCTGAAAATTATACTGAAATAATTGTACCTAATATTTGTACATACTAACAAATCAGTAACAAACATACCATGAATGACATATGATCCACCCAACCCCTATTTAACAGTCCTCTAGGAAACATTAGCAGGCTGACTCAGTAGATTTTTAGAGTGGAAACAATAACCAAATATTTTAAATGGAACACTATTTGTTTGTTTATGATTCACAAGTGTCAGCATTCTGTAAAAGACACAAGGCAAAATGTAAACTATGTGATTTTGAATTAGAGTACATGAAAACAACTTCAAACCTTCTAAATCAAATGAAATTCAAATTCTGACTCAAAATATAATTACTAATCAAGTTTGAATAAAAGTTTCCAATGGATTAGCAGACTCTAACAGTGTCTGATTTTGACATTTAGGGACTGACCGTATAATTTTCTGTGAGGAAGGTCCTGGGATTTATTTATTAACATCTGCAACCTATAAATTGATGAAAAAATATAGTTTTGCTGATTTTGTAAAAAAAAATGAACTCACTTTATCCATCATATTAGCTAGTTCAAACTTTATTTCCTCAAATATCCTCAAATATACATTCTATGATGAGTGTGTTGATTTTATCAAGATACATCTCTTCACCAAGAGTCTAATTCTGGCAGTACCATATATACTGGCTTTTAAATCCAGGCAAACTGCAAACAACAAAGATTCTGATCAGCCATACATGCAGCATAATGTACCTGCAGATCAGGTTCTATATTGTTTGTTTTATAGTGATTATCCATGACAAACTGCACATACCCAGATATGTTAGCACATCATGCTATGGCAGATCTGGGTCTGTCCAGTTTGCAGTTGGACTCGACTTAAAAGCAAAAACATACAGTATGTATACAACATTCACAAAAATATCTGTGGTCATGAGCTAAACACAACAACTTAACTAAGAATGCATAAATACTGTACGACGTTAACCCCATTACCCTATTTTTAGGAGATAGGTGCTATGAAACCCCACTAAAACTGCCTAGTAACTAGAAAGAAAGAATGGTTGTGGTGCAGTGAGGCTATACGTAAGTATATGCATTTTAATGTGCAAAATCTGACAGTAGAACAATAGATCTCCACTCTTCATAGATACAAGCAAAAACTTTCAGACAATCAAATACTATACTCTGATTAAAGAATACTTCAGCCAGAAATATATGGCATTGAAGATCAATGTGTTTTTCTTAGTTGTAATGTCTTCATGTGTGTGTGTGTGTGTGTGTGTGTGTGTGTGTTACATCTGTAATGTAGGTTTTAAAAAATTTCAGTCATATCACTACAATGTCTGCAGGCAGTGTGGCAGTTTATAGTGACATCTAACACTGGGACATCATGGTGCAGACATGTAGCATTATGCCCCACCCAGTCACATTATCCTGACACCAGGCCAACCAGTCCTAACACTAATCTCTTAATAGTGAGCACCAAGTCAGGCAGCATCTAGTACCACTTTTATAAGTCTTTGGCATGACAGCAATGGTTCAAACCTGTAACCCACCCACCTACCACCCACATGAGAGGCAGGTACTCTAAACCACTTAGTCTATCAGAGCAGTCAATATGTCTTCTTGCTTCATGACTTTAAATTTCACCCAATAAACCTCCAAAGAATGAATCAGAATTTTAATACGTCACTATAAAATCCATACAAGTTTAAGCAAAACAAATTTAAAGGACACAAAAATATCTTATGGACACAAGAAACATACTCCCCATGCCACCAAACCAATTATCTTCCAGGGCCTGGTCCAGATCTAGAGCCACACCTGGTAACTAACTAGACACATATATTAGATGTTTTTGTATCATGGGATTAATGATATTCCAGATGATATGCCATAAATAGCATATATAGCATATAGTCAGTATATTTTGTCGAGGAAGACCCCAGACAGATCACAGGAAGAAATATTGACCCATGGGAAGCTACCAGCATGCTTTCTAAAATACTCATGATGACTGAGCCAAGTTTCAAACCCATGCAGACAGGAGTTGTATCATTATAGACATCAGCACTTTAGACAATTCTGCCAACTGAGACCAATATAAATATATTAGATTTTTAAAAAATCTAAATCTTATGTCTCCATGTGAAACAGTCTAGGAAAAACTGATATTCTGACACAAATTAAAGCTGGATCAGTTCAAACAATTGCCATATTACCAATAAAATGCAAGGGAACAATACTGTAAAACAAAAGCTATAAAGATGCAAAAGAGTCTTACCACAAGAATGTATTTTATATTCAGTCAATCTTGGAAAAAATTTAATATATTTATTAAGTTTAATATATTACAGTGATCTATAATTGATTCCATTTCCTAGTTATGTCTGGCAGATCAAAGGTTTTACTAGCACAGTTGACGACCAGCTGGAAACCAATCACTGGATATCTTAAATACCATGGTCTATTTTTTTTAAATTAGAATTGATTTGTTGTGAGGAATCTAGTGAATCATGGAAGGATAATACTAATACTAAAACAGCAGCAAATACTCCCCAAAAATGAAAACCAAAACCATTTTCCAGTACATTTAATAATTAGATATATCAATATTTACTACTGAGGCAAAATTGTTACATCTCTCTTGAATGACTGAATATCAATTACATTTCAAAAATATATGACTGCCATATTAATTTTTGGGAAGCTCTGTGTGTGTGTATCTGTCTAATACAGCACAAATATACAAATATTATATAATGACACAAAATGAAAAACATTTTCTTACACACTAACCTAAAGCAAGTTCTTCCACATAGAACAATAAAAGACATACAATTAAGCATGTTCACAAAGTGGGGCATATATAAGACAACATATTTACATATTGGCAACAAATATTTACATTTTGACACAAGACAGAAAAACTGTCCAGAATAGTCAAAAGGTCTAAACAAAGAATAAAAAGAACCAGATAATAAGATTAGCTGACCGTAGAATACATCTTTGTTGCAGTTCTTTTTTGCATCTCTAATACTATTGCAATACCTTGTCCAACTTTAGTCCTTTTCATTATCCTGGATATTTTTTTGTAATCTTAATGTTAATTGTTGTATATTACACACACACACAAACACACACACACACACACACATACACCACACACATAATTACCATAATTAAATAAACAAAGAAGAAATGAAAAAATATACCAAGCAGGATATGAAGAAAAAAATAATTCTCAATAAATATGTTCATTAATAAACAGTCCTTGACCATAAGGAATAAAGGTGTGGTATAATGTGGGTTCAATAAAGAAAAAGATGAATTAATTTTGATACAGGTATGGCATTTAAATACACATAGTTTGAGACTGCAGATATGATTTGAACTGTTGTCACAGTAAACTCACACAAGCTTTATTTAATAATGTTCCAATAAGATGGAGCATATTTTCTTCCACTCCTTTAAAACCTACTGATGAAGAAGTGACCTATAGAAATTGGTAGTATTGCCCAAATGAATGTATGTAAATTTGTCATTTCTGACAAAAATATGAAATGTGATATCTTCCTGGGGGAAATATCGGCATGTCTTGGGGTGTATTATAGGAGAAAAATGTGTGTCCTCAGAGAATTTCATGCTTATCTGACTCAGAAGCTCTGGTCCCTGAAAGCCCTGCCTCCTGTTTTTTTTAACCCCTTTATTAATTTTTAAAACAAATAAGTTCAGGGATACATAAAATGCAAAAATTTACTAATTTTATTCATTAATTAATAATTTCTAACTAGAATGTTACCAGTGCTAAACAAATTAAGTTTTCTGGGTAAACAATGGGCCTGCTTGCTATACTTATCTGGTTCCTGGAAAAGTCCATTTTCATTGAGTCATAAAAGGTGAAAACTCTGGCTTTTTCGTCCAATATTTGCAATCTCTAGCTTTTTTTTTAAAACTGAGGAAAATTAAAGAGGCAAGTGGCATAACTCTTATGAGCTGTTGTCTGAAAATAAACTTGTACACGCAAAAATGGTGACTGTGTTTGGGACACCTTGATGACAAAAAGGATATAAGTTATAATTTGATAAACGACATGACTAAGTTTTGTGCATTTTTATATCCTTTTTGCTTTTCATGCTTTTATTAAAAAAGTGTGGGGGGGTTTACAAACAAATGGGAGAGTGTCAAATATCTACCCTAAGAAGAGAGAGAGAGAGAGAGAGAGAGAGAGAGAGAGAGAGAGAGAGAGAGAGAGAGAGAGAGAGAGAGAGAGAGAGAGAGAACTGGGATGTTATTGTAGAAGCTGAACAATACTACTGACCAATCAGAACTTATTAATCAGACTCCAGCACCCACCTCAAACTTATTCTTTACATGTCATATGCTGTATATTTGCATATTAAGGTCATAAATGTATTTATGATACTGAGAGTTCGGCATACAACCATGACAAAATGTCAGAAAAACTACCAACCACATTTCCTCAACTTCTGAAGATTGTTAGTCCAGAACTCAAAGTGTCAAAGACCTACAGAGTGAAAAAGCTATTTCAATGATATTACTGAAGAGGATGAAATCTACGTGCCTGAACCAGTGTCACTGGCAGTGAATATTTTTGATGTGCGATGACGTTCAACCGTAACGCTACTTACTCTGTAACAACAGGTTCATCCGAAAGGTCTTTTTCTCATTCCTTCCTACTTCAATTAATGTCATGGGTACATCAGTGCTGTTTTATTTTTTACAGAAACGGAAGTACACAGTATACACTGGTAATATCAACTGATTTCGCTCATGTTGCCAAAGTATGTAGACGCTCCATTCGGAACACCTCTTTCACATACCGTTCTACTATGCAAAGTGTTTGGTGTAGTCAAGGGGCGAGTATCGTCTGCATGTGTACCTTTAGAAAACTCATGAATGAGTTTCTCCAAGTTACTCAAATATTTCAGTTGGGACGAATATTTCAATCAGAGCAGTTTCTTGTAACAGATTCACAACATCACCTCTGAAATCCAGTCAATGGGTCTACGTTGGCCCTTGAAAACTCGTTATCAGTTTGGATTACTTACGTTATAAGGGTAACAATCATCGACAAATATATTACAGTATTTTTCAAAATATGTGTTACTGAAATCGAGGGCCAAACTATACGGTATTGTCTGCTACTGCTGAATTGTACAATTTTAATTTACTCGAATGATAACTGGTAGACTTATTTGGGGCTTTTCTCACAACTGCAGTAACGTTATACCAAAAATTATCACCCATGAAAACGTACGGTATTTATTTTTGCTCCAAGTTATCTGTAAAGGATAACTCAGTGTACTTTGAAAAAAAAAACTGAAACAGTGTTACAGTCCTTCATTTTACAAGCCCACATAACTTCAAGTATTTTTTGACTAGGTAACGGGTTAGAAAGGATCGGGTCAAAAAGGTATGGTCCAAAAAGTCTAGTAACGGGTTAGAAAGGACCTGGACCGAAAGGGCCCGGAACGGAAGAGTCCCAGGATAAAAAGGACCGTTTACACTATCGATTAATTTTAATAATTTTAAAAAAAAAGGAGAAGAAGAAAAGGACGGCGACAGCTTTTCTACAATACCCATATCTATTCACTTTTAACTCACTGACAATTTTTACATATATTGCTAAAACACTGAGCTGCCAAAACTGAAAAGCACTGGTTAGTGATGATTAATACCTAGAAAAAATACATCACGCATAGCAAACCAATACCGATTACGCAGACTGTAGTACCGATATTACGTAATAATAAGCGATCGCTTTGTACCTTTCACGCTTCCTTTACCATATTTTTGTCTCAGATTTAATTAATATGTTAGAAACCTTTGATAATCACAATTAAGACGCAATACAAGTCTCTACAATCACAACTATTTTCTATGCCTCCGGTCTCAACAGCAATTGACGTGTCCTACGATTTTAACAGTTTTGCGTAACGAATACTAAGATAATTACAACATGCAATTCCTATATAAACGACGTAGTATTTACTGGTGATAACTGAGTCAGGTGATTACGGATTTATTTGCATGGTAACTTTATTACAATTTATTTGTTTTAACATTGTTAAACTTAGTTACTTGCTGTGTACAATTTATCTCAACGACACACACTTAAGTTTTTTGTTCTTATTGTTTCATCTTGTTTCACTATATTTTTTCCATACCGGTCTATCAATTGATTACGACGTATAAGAAAGATAAGCAATTAGTATAATGGCGTATGTTCACTTTATTCATTGTGCCCGGGAAGTTAGGCCACGACAGCATGTGATTGCTTGTGGCGTGTGTGCATTTTGGCAACATCGCACTGGTAAGTACACTTTTAAATATATTCCTAAAGTTTCATAATAATAAAATTATGCTTGAGCTGTAAATGTAATATACAATATTGCCACCAATATCAGCTATATTTGATAACATATATGCGTTTTACCCTTAGAATTGGTTACAGTCAGGCATAGTATGTGAAACAATCGCAATGCTTAAAACACCCCCTTATGCAATAACTTTAAATATATTATATAATTTACATGTGTGAAAATCTTCATATTGACTTCTATGTGGGAAATCTTCAGTTGGAAATAGGGGAGCACGAGCAAACACATTTATTATATGCTTACGTACTCGACCATTTCTTGAAGTCACAAAAACTACATTGCTAAAAAAAATTATCAATGAGATTTTTGCCCATTGCTGACTTTTACAGCACATGGTTCAACAAATAAGAAGCAGTTTTTTAGGTAAGCAAATTCTCTGTATTTCAGACCATGAAGAAAATTCTCTGCTAATGATGGCGATATTTAACTTCATGTTACGTGCTTAGGCTCGAATAAACAGTAACATAGAAAGAGTGAAATTAACAAGCTTTTGATTTTTTGGCCAATAGAAGTGAGTCAAGATCTTGTGATAAGTTTTATTAATCCCTAAATGACCAGCCAAAGGAGTTTCATGGGCCAGATTAAGTATTTCCTGTCTGTAAGGTTTTGGAACTACTATTTGATAGTAAACCAACCACTCATCACCAGCAGGTACCTCGGGAGGTCTCCATTAGAATTCCATTATTAATGAAATAACAGATAAGTGGCTTCAGTCTCACTTATGGCCCTTTGAAACTAACAGGAGATCTCAGGATCTTTTTCCTGTTCGACGACAAGTGACTGTCGTTTATCACCCTAATTAGAATAAAGAGAATGAGTTGTTAAAAGATGATCATTATGATCAATACCTTCTGATTGATCCAAACAAGGAGTAAAAGTGACCTCATCAAAAGTCTGACCTATACACATGTCAGCTAAAGGAATACTGGCTTCATTAACATCATTCTCAAGAGCTTTCTTTGACATAGCTCTGGTATCTGCACAAGCTTGAAATATATCAGGGAATTCTTTTTCAATTGGATCAACTTTCTGGGAATTAGTTACAATCAGTTACAAGTGGATTAACCACAACCTTGTCTCCAGCTAAGTCGTTGTCTAGCAATAAATGAATGCCCTCAACGGGTAAAACCGAGACTGTTACGACTGTCACAGGTCTTGTCACTAAGTCTGATGACAAATTTACACAATGGAGAGGAACATTAACAAAGCCGTACTCTACTCCCTGAATAAGAACACTTTCATTAGAAGAAGACTTCTCAGAAAAAGACAAAGTACCTGACAATAAAAGACTCTGAGAAGCTCCTGTGTCCCTTAAAATTTTAATAGGGGTGGGATTGGCTGAACGCCCAAGAGTGATATAGAACCCTTCGATATGAATGGTTCTTAATTCTCCATAATAAAATCAGACTGGGATTTATTAGACCCAACAAATGTATTGCTTTCAATACATGACCGTGACCTCGACCTCTTAGAAATAAGAGCATTTGGAACAGGTCTGTCTTGATTCTGATACCTATTTTTCAATTTGTAGCAATCAAAAATAATGTGTCCTTTGTTTCTTGCAATAGGTACACGTCGGAAGAGACAACGATCTAGAATCAAGCTTCTCTGAAGTTTGATTTTTTGAAAGTTGTGCTAGTTTGAGTTTTAAAAGGGCTGGTATTAAGCTGAAAAAGAAGTCTTGTTAACAAAAGGAACTTTATGTGTCAAAGTATATTCGTCAGCAGCTCGAGCAGCATTCTCCAAGGTTTGAATCCTATGCTCATCAAGATAAGACTTAACGTCACTATGGACACCATTTTTGAACTCTTCAATTAATATAATTTGCTTGAGATTTTGATAATCTTGTTCGACTTTCTTGGCTAAGCACCATCTATCAAACAACTGCTCTTTTTCGCAAGCAAATTCGACATGAGTTTGTCCAGCTTCTTTTCTGTACTTTCTGAATTTTTGCCGATAAGCTTCAGGGACTAACTTATAACCCCTTAGAATGCATTCTTTAACCACATCATAGTCACCACTTTGGTGAACAGACAGTGAAGTGTAAATCTCACTAGCCTTACCAGTGAGTACACATTGCAATAACTGAGTCCAATGCTCCCTTGGCCACTTTAAATTTTTTGCAACGTTTTCAAAACGAATGAAGTATTTGTCTACTTCTTTTTCTCTGAAAGGGGGCACTAATCTAATATTCCTTGCTAAATCAAAACTTAAATTTGGATTTGAAGGATGAAGGTGTTTTTCACTTGCCAGCTCTATTTCTTTCATTTTACATTGATATTCCCTTTCTTCCTTCTCTCTCTCTCTCTCTCTCTCTCTCTCTCTCTCTCTCTCTCTCTCTCTCTCTCTCTCTCTCTCTCTCTCTCAATTGGTTTTTCTTGTAACCGAATGTGCATCTGCTCTTTTTGTAATTCAAATTGTCTTTCTTTCTCCTTTTTGTCATATTGTAATTGTCTTACTTTCTCCTCTTTGTCATATTGTAATTGTTTTTCTTTCTCCCTTTTCTGTCTCACTCTCTCCTCTTTTTCATATTGTAATTGTGTTTCTTTCTCCTCTTTGTCGTATTTTAATTGTTTTTCTTTCTCCCTTTCCTGAAATTCTAGCTTCCTCAACTCTAATTCCATCTTTAATTTTGATTCTAATTTCTTTATTTTAATGTCAGAGTCTGATGCAGACTTACTGACCGAAATCAAAGCACTTTTTTTCCAAAACATTCTTTTCTACCAAATACTGGAACAAAAACTTTTTGATATTTTGTTTCGTTAAAGAAGCCTTTACTTCAGAAAGATCATATTTTCTGGCAAGTTAAATCAACTCATCTTTTTTGAAAAGATCTAATTGCTCCTGAGTAGGATTAGAAAGAAATATTTCTACTTTAGATGTCATTTTAATACAAGCCTGTCAATCTCACTAAAGATTTTAAAAAATGTCAAAAACTAGGGGAATTAAAATTTTAAACAAAAGTTTTCTGAAAATAATTCTAGCCAAACTCCAATTGATCCCAATCCCGGACGAGCCCCCGATTTCTATGTTACGTGCTTAGGCTCGAATAAACAGTAACATAGAAAGAGTGAAATAACACGATTGTAAAGACTTAATAAACAATTTAATGAGCACAAATATTTTCCAGAAAGAAAAAAAAACTTACGGTTTTAAGAATCGATTCCAAAATTAATCCAAAAATAATTCAAAATATAATCCACTAGTGAAATTGCAAAAGTCCTGGTAATAAAATGTCCTAATAATTCCCAGTTCGAATCTTAGTGAAGCATCCAAGATGGAAGACGATGTCACGTGATGAAGTCAGTTCTGGTCTTATGAAATTCAATGAACACAATTGTTATCCAGATAAATAACAAAATAGATCCTCTTGATCCAACCAAACTGAAATAATTTCCAGTACAAGGTAATTTAAAATAACTCAAACAACACAACTTAATATTCTAACAACCTAACTTCTACTAAATAGTTCGCTCCAAAACATAATTTATATACCTGTTTTACGTAAACAAGGAAGGGGTCACATGATCTTCTAGAATCTTTAGAACAAATTTACGTTCAAAAAAATCTTGTGCGACCCAACTAAAAATAGAAAGATGTTTACAACAAAACTCCATACTGTCCTTGGAATCAACCAATCATTTTAAAAGCTTGTTTATAACTCTGAAGTTAGGTCAGAAATGTGGTCAACATTTGGTGTTTATTTGTAAAGTACAGGTCATCTCCCAAGGAATGAATCTTAAACTTAAAATGTCAAATTTGAATCTTACAAACAAACAATTAAAATGAAAATAAATTACTTAAATCAAATATACGTAACATTCATGTGTTCAATTACATCTCGTATGGCTGTTTAGTCCTTTGCATGTTGTAATTGTACATCCTACAGAGTATGAATCGCAACCATTTATCTAAGAAGATTATATAATAAATTATTTATTCTAGGAATATTCTTGCTGGCATACAGCAAATAACAGGGGAAATCGGTTTTACATGCAGGCCGTGCAGAGACTTTAATCGGGTATGATATAAATCAACTAAAGTATAAGAAATCATTTTTACCACGTATGACCATGGCGGTGGTAGGTCAACACAAAGACAAGCCGATTAACTCAAACTTGTTGTATATATAAACAATTAAAATATAGTTGATCTTTATTTCTCATAAAATTCACGGCGGTTATCCAATAATGCTGCTGACAAGTCGTAACTGACATCCCCGTCCTGTACAAGATGTGTTTCTTATGCGTCTGTTCTTGTTTCATGCGCGATATAAGCATGTTGCTGGCTCCAACTGTGCTGTCCATCCTGTTTAGTCATTGTGTTACTCACAACCAGCCACCCTAATAACATTTTCAAGGCGATCAGAGAAAAGAGGTCATAAACTGCAGGGTTCACTGGGATGAGCGATATTTGTCACGACCTATGCCATAGGTTCCTATATTTTATTCTTAATCTTATCTGTATTAAATTGTCTGTAATTTTGATTGTCATGCCATATCTTAATAACAAGTCTATTGAATGACGTACGTCCGTAATTCGTGGGTAATAAGTACAGTACTATACCACGAATCCAGTAATTGTCGAAAAATCAATATCCTAATCTTTTTAATCTTGAATAGTGTTCAGTTGCCTTCATAATCTCGTCATATCTCCAATAACGCCAAATAGAATACCTTTGTGTACATAAATTTACATACTGAACTTATTAACCAGTTATGGGGTTCAATGATTAAACATGCAGCTGCTATTGAAGACGGCGTGTAAATAATGCGTATTCCAATACAATAAGGTTGTCAGTCGCTAAGTATTATTTCGATTTCACTTTGTGGGTGTTAAGAATAAATTGTCAGTCTAGCTACTCATACTTGCACATACTTTGATGAAAAAGCGACCCGTCAGAGGTCAATTACTCTGTTATATGACAGTATTTAGGCGCAAGTTGATAATGACAATAATCACTATGGATACCGTAAACAGTCACTTGCGGAGGGTAGGGAAAATTAGCGAGTATAACTCGTCAGACTCGCGTTCTGCATTGTTCCTGGATTATTTTTTTTAATATTGATAAGTAAATTAAATATTTTCTTGAAACAGCTCTGTGACTTTTTTAAAGGGCTATTTAATATAAGTTTCTTTCAAAGCCATAGGTGACAGCCATGTTGATAAAGATTGAAAACCTCTATAGAATAATACTGAAAAATTGAATATAATTTCGTTTTAAAGGCTGTCGCGGTAGTTAAAGTTGTTAATGTCATGGCCATACCAAATTTTCTGACCATATAAAAAAGTTACATAAATGACTTTTAAAGCAAAGTTTTTGATGAAAGCTGTACTTCTGTTACATTTTGCCACCACCGCCAAATGACACCCGCATTGCGGTCTACATAGGTGTTTCTTTATTGCGTATCAAGGTAAACGTTTCCCTTTATCCATCACTGTAAGATGAGACCGACGTACCAAATCGATTATCTCTGGCCATGAAAAATAAAAAATAAAAGGTGGTTTTGTACAAGACGACGCCAATGTCATACATAAAAAAAAAACAAGGTAAGGCCACTGCAGCAGTAATAATGACAATGACCGCAGCGGCCAAAATGTAGATGATGAAAAAAAGAATAGATGCTACAACTATATATTAATCATGGCAACAAGGCTGGCAACGTGTTAAAGTGGACGATAATCGTTTAATAGTCGTGTTAGTTTTAGTCGTTATTGAAGCATCAGTAGTACAAACGCAATGCTCCCTGAGTCACCTACAAAACACCATATTTCATGTTTCAAATGTCAGCACCCTGCTCCATACAAAATAAATGGATGACAACCATAAATCCAAATCAGTACCAATTCTTTTATTTTTATTCAGAAACCAAAAACCACACGATAAATAATGTTAAGTGATTAGATGCGTCCTCGATTACCACAACTAACCTTATTTTTAAATCATCTGAGAACACCCTACAGACCGAAAAAATGATAACAATAACCATCATGAATAATTACCAGTACAAAATTATTTTTTAAAATAAAAAAAAAAAACACAACCGGAAGAAAAACAGTATTTGTTTTTATCACACTGAATGTGTGCTAAGCCAGGCCACCATATTTGTTTTATAAATATTCATTAGAAAGGTAGCTAAACTGTTATAACCCATACTACTGACATTTTTAGGTATACATGTATCAGCTTCGAGCATACGGCCGCAAAGTTGACGTGGGCGATATTCCACTCGTCACTCTTTAGTTCAGATACTCATAGTTTTAAACCGTCAAGTAGATTAATTAAATCATTAACAGAGATATGTTCGTATCATCAGATCTGAGAATATAAGTTACTTTGTACAAATTAAATTTTATAAAGTTTACATTTAATACGGCCGAGTAAGGAAGCCGAGCATGTGCACTCTTTAATTTAAAGTTTTGTATAATATTAGTGTTTGAAATCATACGCTAGAATAATAGATACAAATTTAAATCATCACAGAAAAACCTATTTATTGTGTCACTGTACTTTTAACCAAGATGCAGCAACACATAACAACCTTGGCATTCTATAACATGTCTTAGATAGTTGCACTCGTCATGAGTATAGTTATTATCATAATTCGATACAATATAACAGTATCAATAAAGCTGTCTTCCGGTTACGGTACTTGTTACGACGAATTTCTTAGAGCTTTTAGCTTACGTGTCTAGTCACTGGCCTGTTTAACGTTGAACTCCAATTCATGAGTAATCAAACGGAACAAATACATACAATGAATATTTGAAGTCTCACATCTTATATCAGGGTGATATTAACAGATCAAGAAAAGAAAAAATTACTACATCAGTGTTTAAAATGTTACAAATTATTGTTGATACTTGTATAACATAACGCTAGATTAAGCATATTGAAAACTGTTTTTATTTTTTTATAATTGATTTAATTAACGAAGCTTTAAACATCGAACCTTCGTTCAAATTTCTAACTATCATTTTGAAAATTAAATTTCTGCTTATGTCCAGTCATTATAGATTCATCTGGTAAAAATTAAAATGTTTTAGAGCTTAATAGGAAAGCAGCAGCAAAAATCTGAAAATATATTTTCAGCGAACAATAAGATAACTAATATTTTCATAGTTCAACATTTTTTGGATATTTTTCTTTCATCAATAGAGCTAGAAATTTCAATGGATGATGTTTACATGCAATTCTGCCTTTTTAAAACATGGAAGAATGTTTTTCTTTTTCTGAGAAACTGAAATATTAACTTGGATAAATCCATTTATAATATTGTCAGACAATATTTATACACCATCAAAACTTGACAGTAAGCAAACATTTATTTCAGATATTGTAATCGTTGCCTTACTACAGCAGTTTGAAAATGTGCACACTTTTTCAAACATGTTATGCTTATTTACAATTGAACTTACTTAAAATGCAATACTAATTTCAAATAAATAACTCAAAAGCACTACCTAAGACATTTTTATTACAATGCATGAAGTGCGCTTTCTTAGACATATATATCAAGCAATGCTGGAAGCACCTTAAACTGGATTATCAACATATAAATCTTTGAATGGAAAGAATGATTAGCTGAACAGTCTACATAAACGTTGCTCAAGCAAGCATGAAAAAAATCCATACACACGATGTTACGTGGATGCCCAGTGGTGTGCGGACTTTGTCATTATGCAAATACATGAAAAATACAACAATGAATAAAATACATTTTGAAAAAGTTATAACAGAAAATGGAGACGACATACATCACGTTTTCAGAAAACTAATATAGACATAGGACCAGAAACAATACATTTCAATGAAGGGAAAGAATTTAAAAACCGAAAAGTCACGGAACTATTGGAAAAGTAAATTATCGAATACTTTTAATTTAATCAGACAATAAAGCATCTGTCTGAGAAAGATTTAATGAAAACGATTAAGATTTGAGTAGAAATATTTAACTGAAGATGTAACTAGAAAACTAATTGAAATTTTATTAAAACTAATTGAGGTATACAAAAGTACTTCTATAGATGAACGAAACGATACATGTGCTACCGAACAAAAGAAAAGATCAATAGTATGCACAGACTTCTTTGTCTATGTAACATCTGATACCCATGGAACGTATAACGTTGGCGAAAATGTTATGACTCAAAATATGAATATTCTTTTGTTAAAGACTTTATTATATCATTATAAAAAATATTTGCAATCAGACAAGTGATCTTAGTTAACCCCACTGTATGTAAATTAGACGAATTAAATGGAGCCAATATTGAAGTGTTACTTTGAGAGGATTATCTGAATAAAATTAACCAAATGACGTGTCCAAGGTTGAACAAAATTTAAAACAATGAAATGAACGGCAAAATTTTGCTTTAATGAAAATTCATAAGGTATGATGCTTCATTTAATACTTGCGAGACACCAATAGAGTTATGCCGCTAAAAAAAGGGAACTTTTAAAATGAATTGCTCCAAAATTTAAATAACCATCTCAGAATAAAATGATGTTATACATTATTCTGAATTACATATATTGTCATCTTGATGAAATTCTTCCGTTAAACAAAATTTTTAAACCGCTGCTAGAAGTGTACCAAACATTTAGACAAAATAAAAGTTCCATTGTGGCCACCACTAATATTGGATATTTCTCTCAGAGATTTGCCGGCAAACAATTTATAAATTAGAGAAACATCATTACAAATATTGTTGCGGAAAATAAATCAAGTATATTACCAGTTGATTTTATCACGAGCCTGACATGCAATATCAAATAAATAAATTGGTAGCGTAAATAGATTAAATGTGTGTGTTCAAAGAGTTATGAGAAATAAAATAATGCCAGATTCATATGTGAAACAAAAAAGCAGTATAGATATATAAGGTTTTACATGTAACAAATGTGGTCAATTAACCCGCTGACCATCAGAAAATCAATCTATGAAAACCGAATCAAAAACATAGTATACATAATGTCTATCTGAATGCCACTGTGATCAAGGAAATGACCGAATCAGAATAGAGCCAGATAATAACTACTTACAGATGTAGAAAAACTATTTTAAATAAGGCTCAAATTATAAATATGCAAACTTTACACTAAAGTTTTAATTGAAAAAAGTACTAAATACATGTTTAAACATGTACTTTATACAAAACACCAAAATCTGGAAAAATCTGATTCCTACCGGAAAAGAAAAATAAACAGAATTATAATGCAAACTAAAAATAGAATGATGACAAGAATCTACCAGGATTCATTCTGTAGACGTTAAAAGGAATTGACATTTCAAACTGAAGATAATGAAATTAACCATTATTTGGCTTTAATGTTTGAAGAAAATCAACCATACGTATGGAAAAAAGAATAAAAAAGAAGAGATCTCAAAAACACCAGACATACAACAGGGGCAATGGAGTACCGAGAAATAAACAAGAATAGGAGGAAAAAAACTTCAAAAGAAGATTGGATTGGACAAAAGTGCAAAGAAATAGAGAGCAGTCTGATAAATAATAACAGCAAAAAGGTATTCCAAATTTTGAAATCCTCACCAGACAGAAGCAACCAAGAGTCAGTACCCTTCAAGACGAAAATGGAAATTGCCTGGCACAAGCAAGCGACATTGCAGAAAGATGGACTGAATATTGTAAAGAACTCTATAACCATCCATCCACAGGAGACCCAGAGGTGTATGAAGTTCCAGCTCCACAAATAATGATGATTTCTCAATTCTCAAATAAGAGGTGGAGTCGGCAAGAAGAGCACTGAAGAATGGGAAGGCAGCTGGAGTAAACAACATCCCAGCTGAACTTATCAAGAATGGGGGGGGGGGGGGGGGAATCAGCGATAGAGCTACTAACAATAATCTGTAACAAGATCTGGCAGACAAGTGAATGGCCAGCAACGTGAACCAAGTCACTGATTATAACACTCCCCCAAAAAGGCAATCTGCAGCTTTTATAAAATGACAGAACTATCAATTTGATCAGCCATGCTACTAAGGTGATGCTTAAGATCATCTTGAACAGACTGAAACCACAATCAGAAGAAATAATAGCTGAATAACAGGCAGGGTTTCGGAGTGCAAGAAGCACACTAAAACAAATATTCAATCTCAGAGTTCTTTGTGAAAAGTACTCGCAACATCAACAAGACCTTTATCATATATTCATAGATTTCAAAAGGGCGTTTGACCGAGTGTGACATGAGGCATTGTGAACCACAATGGAGAAGTACAACATGGGTCAAAAGTTGACCAATACCATCAAGCCAAGGCTACCAGTACAGTAATTGCACAAGGTTCTGTTGGGGACTGGTTCAAGACAACAGTTGGAGTACGTCAAGGCTGCCTTCTGTCACCCTTGCTTTTCAAAACCTACTTAGAGCACATCATGAGCGAAGCCCCGGAAAACCACCGTGGGACAGTCAGCATTGGAGTGAGTAACATCACCAGCCTCCGCTTTGCGGACGACATTGGTGGGTTGGCAAGCAGTGAAGACGAGCTTGCAACTTTAGTGAAGAACCTAGATGAAACATATTCCAGATTTGACATGGAGATAAGTGCCGAGAAGACAAAGCTGATGACAAATAGTGGCAAACAAATCTCAGCCAACATTAAAGTCAAAGGGCAGGAACTGGAAACAGTGGACCATTTCAAATATCTTGATTCCATTATCACCGAAGAGGGATCAAAAGCAGAAAGTTTGTCACGAGCAGCACAAACAACGGCAGCTATGTCAAAGCTAAGACCGATCTGGAGAGTCAGGAATATATGTCTGAAAACTAAAATCAGACTATTGAGAGCACTAGTCATCTCAATATTTCTGTATTCATGTGAGGCCTGGACCCTGACTGCAGAATTACAACGAAGAATCCAGGCACTTGAAATGAGATGCTGCAGAGCCATCCTTGGCATCTCTAACATGGACCACATCATAAATGAAGAAGTGCGTAACACCATTAGACCCAAAGTAGGCCAATATTAAGACCTCCTCACCAATGTCGAAAAGAGAAAGCTGAAATGGTATGGACATGTCACTAGAACCAACTGTAGTCCAGGGCAGTGTCCAGGGTGACAGAATGAGAGATAGACAGAGAAATCAGTGGACTGACAACATCACAGAATGGACCAGGAAAAGTTGTGCGTAGACACATGTATTGGCACATAATCGAGACTAGTGGAGGGAACTCGTCAGATGCTCAGCAGCAAAGTGCCTCAACGACCATTCTAGGTCAAGAGACTAATGATGATACCCCAATTAAACACCTTGCATCACTACAACCACAATAAAACCAGACTTATAAGATCTCTGTTTATTAGATGGCGGTAAAGTTCATTACGTTTACTGTGTATCTTTCTCTTAAAGATAATAAAGAAGACAACATATTAAAAGCATTGTCTATATTGCTTAAGTTTTGAATAACGAAAAATAGATTATGTTAATATTTTGTTCAGGTATTCGAGTGATTTTAATGCGTTTTCATTAAACTGATTAGTTTTAATTCTTCAAGAGTTTGTATTACGCCTTACTCTTATTATTTACACGATTTTGATCAAATAATTTAAGCATAACATTATTTCCTGTAAACGCTTAACATTAACAATTGCTCTACCACACATGTTAAAATGTACACTTGTTGCCATGCATTTTTTAGGCTATTTATTGGTAGAAATTCTGCTGTTGCCTCTGACATAACGTATGAAGTAAATTGCTTCTTCACAATGAAACAGGGGAAATATTGTTGTCTTTAAAATGATCTGCTTGTAATTCCTTTGTAAAATTATCGCCATTTTTCTTTTATTGATATTAGAGATTACGCAGACCTTGTATTATTTGTTACTAATCTAACGTACAATTACATTTCATCTATTGTTTTCATTGTAATAACATACTACTGTTAGTTATATATTGTGTTTATGTGAATGGACTGGTCATATGTATCAATAGCCACTATAGTTTGTGGTGTTGTGACACCAGAGAATAGTCCCAACGAACCATATTTTTTATGTATTAAATTGTTTTATTAAATGTAGACTAAAATGTTTTATTTTATTCCTAGAAAAGACTTAGAATCTTGCACATTGCGATAACATAAATCAATACACTTTCATGACATTTACTAAACACGTACTTATTCAAGTAGATTTTTGGCTTTGCTGAAATATTTGTTTTATGTATGTGGTAATTGCTTTACGATTGTATTCAGTACATAATTTGGTAATCTTGACCTAAATGATTGAAATCCAATACAATATTTTATACCATATGTTGTCATGTAATCCGTCTTAATTCTGGATGTAATTTGCTCAAATTATCAATTGGAAGAAGATTACTTTTGAAACATATTTAGGCTCACTCCCTCATTTTAGTTCCTGGTACGAAAAGTACTGGCAACTATTTGTTTCAGCTAGTGTAGAAAGCAGGTGTGTAATACTTGGTATGACTGGATGTTTAATAAGCCAGCTATTTACATTGCCTGGAAATATATTTCTGTATTTTCTACTTCTTACACTAATCTTTCTCCAATGTTAGTATCTTGTAAGAAACCCTAATAAAAAGATAATGGTTTCCTATTTTTTTTTTATAAAAAAATCTATTTCGATAAGTAAATTACACCATCTCCTGTAACCACGCTATTAATTATAACCGCTTGTTTATTTGATTCATGATATGTGCTTTTAAAGTCACGACTTGTGGGTCCTACTGTCTTGATTACAGGAATCACTGCATTATTGATTCTTGTCTACATAATTATTACTCACGTTCCTTCTTCTTCTTTTTTTTTTTTTTTGTTATATGGGTCACTTTGTAATATATCCTTTGTCGAATTGTTGCAGACTGTTTATCAGCTGATTGAAACGTGTTTTAAATCACATTGTCATTTCTAGCAGTATTTATTGCTAGATTTAATATATCCAAGGACTCTTATAAATTTCTACTGTATCATACTTTGCTACTTATTTTCATATTAATATGTATTATGACCCATTCCAAATGAAGTTACATATGTCTATTTGGATTATTTTCATATTAATATGTATTATGACCCATTCCAAATGAAGTTACATATGTCTTTTGGATTATTTTCATATTAATATGTATTATGACCCATTCCAAATGAAGTTACATATGTCTATTTGGATTATTTTCTTTTCAATTCGTGTCCAATGAAATAACTTATGATCTCTTCTTTTAGCTTCCATCAGACGCGTGGATGGCAACTTGTTGGACCTTTTGTTGTCTTTTTCATCCATGTTGTTACTTTTGACAATTTTAATCCGGAAGTAAATAATAATATAATACCCTTTTTAAGACACTCTCCCATTTTGAATCAACAATATCATTCTATATACAAGAACCTACGTTATTTATGAGTTGGGATTATAATTCCCAGCTTAATGGCGACTCGCACGATTGGTATGATGATTATTATAGGACTTTATAAATAAGCAAATAATCATTTTATGTTAACAGAATAGTCTGAAATAAGAGTTTGTTATTCGGTATAGAGATATGATTACACTTTCTCGCATGCATACTTTGCTAATGGGTCACTAGTAAGGAAACATCCCTAAATCCACGTATTATTGGGATAGATTAAATACCTATGAAGAGATTAAATGCTAGTGAGTGTTTCTTTTTTCTCAATTGATTATTTGCTTAACATTCTTTACAAACATTAAGATATACCGTAATTAGTCGTAAAGACGCCCTTATGAGAAATTCACATGAAATACCCTAATACAAATCAAACGAAAACGTGAATTGGAGGAAAACTACATCGACACATTTCACATATTTCAAAGAGTTAAGCGTGTTGAGAGGGGGGGGGGGGGGAGTGTTCGTTCAATAAACACCTTCGAATTGATCAGCGAGAATGACTGTCACTATTGCCCCATTCTCGAGTCGGCCCATAATGAAGTCGACCCATAAGAGGCTGTTCATTCAGTACATAAGCAAAATATCAGCCATTTTCGACCGCCACCAACCCACCATCTTTGTTGCATAAAGTTCCTTTTTGCACCTTACCCCGTGCCTGCGTACTCTTCTGCTTAGTACCCTCCCACTACAGACTTTTAACAGCGCTATCAGTTATGATACTCTCAGCTGACAAATCATTTTTTTCATGTGCGCTATGCTATGGGCCGAGTAGTTTCCTAGTCGACTAGTCATGGCAATCAGTAATAGGCAGAGCCCGTTATATTGTGTTTTTTGTTTTTTTAAGTGACTTGGTCAAATGTACATCTTTATCTTTACATATATATGTAACTTGTATTTAATAAATGGGATGGGTTCCACTGAGAACAAACTATTGGAATGAAACTGTTTTTATCGTTAAATTTCAGATGATGTGAAAACATAGTTTTTTTTAATAATAAAAAAAATATTTATGATCTCACTATTTTACCATATTCCATTACAGGAATTATACTATCTCTGTTATTCTTTATACCGGAGCTATCAGTGTGGTAGGGTATGAAAAGTTTGTAACCTGTACGGAATCTTCAACGACGCAAAATCTTGTTTTGATTCATCTTTTGCACGCATCATACAACCGACCCCCCCCCCCCTCTCTCTCTCTCTCTCTCTCTCTCTCTCTCTCTCTCTCTCTCTGTATATATATATATATATATATATATATATATATATATATATATATATATATATATATATATATATATATATATATGCATTCATTACTTTGGGCAATGAGTTAAATGTTTTCTCTGAGGCATTGTTCCTGTACACGAAAGAAAAAAAAAACATCTTAAAGAAAAGTAATTTTCATTATTCAGCTTTGTTTTGCCCCGTACGTGTATACAGCTTTGTTTGTCCCCGTGCGTCCATACATAATTATTTGCCCCGTGCTTCCATATAGAATAATTTCTTACCAGAACCTTTTCCGTGCAGTAACAGAAGCTCTCTTCTTGAAGATTCGTTCATGGGCGTCGGTGATAATTTGGGGGTCGTTCTGTTATCTGATTTGTCTTTCGTATCACTCTTATCATTTTCCTCTTCGTCAGATGGCGGCATGATAGGGCAGTTATAATCCTCAAGCAGAAATAAATTTACATACCGAGTTGCAAAAACTGCTGTTTTTTAGTTGGGATTAAAACTAATTCTAGTCTCAGCTTTCCGGCAACTCGCATGGTTGGGTGTTGGACATTAGGAATCAGTGATGCATAGCCATGGTCCAATCAAGGGATTTGTTATAACGATATTAATGGTCTTCCTTGAGCCACTTATAGTTCCACACATGCAGGCTCTGCAAATGGGTCTCTAGTTAACAAAATCAATAAATCCATGTATTGTAGGTTGGATTAAATACCTATGAAGGGATTAAATGATAGCGTGTTCTTTTTTTTTCTCAATTGATTATTTTGCTTAGGAGTCTTTACAAAGATTAAGATATACCAAAATTAGTCGTAAATACGCGCTCTTTAGACACGGACATGAAACACCCTAAAATAAATCGAACGAAAGCAAGGATTGTAGTGAAATTAAATCGAAATATATGACATGTTGTTAACGAGGATAACGCGTGGAATCGTAAGAATAAACGTATTTATTAAAAAAAAAAGCTTCAGATAGATCAGTGAGCCATTTACAGTAGGCAACACAATTGTGTTGTAAATGATCGAGGATATCGATACTAAACTTATTTGGTCATTCTGTACCGGTGTCCACTTGTTTGTTTTATATTTTTATTTTTGTTTGTGTGTGCACTTATGAACGTTTGGGGGAGGGGGGGGGGGTAGGGGAGAGAAAGTCAATGTGCATAAGACCGACTTGGTCAAAACCGAAACTAATGGTTAATATTTCCACACATCGGTAACTTTATGCCACTGACGACATTGGCGCCACTGCAAAGAAACTGCAGGTATTAGTGGACTATTCGTGATGTAGTGGGTCATTTGTTTGGTACATCCATCAAATGGATCGTATGATTCGATGCGGTGAATAACTCGTTATTTTCTGTTAGATGCATCCCATCTAGTCACAACACTTACGTATGTCGCATTATTTACAAAGAAACACTTCAATACTACCACAAAATTAATTACTTAATTACAGAATACAGTCAGTATCATGAAAATGGTCTTCAAATGGTCGTTTCGTGAGACAAAAAGAACCCGTTTTCACATCAGCCGAATAAAAGTCACCTCAAAATACACGTCCAAGTGCATGTCTAAATTCACATCCGCGTCCACGTCTAAATACATGTCCACGTCAACATTCACGTACACGATTACTTGTTACGATCATCCTTTGCATCAGCTCCCGCATAGTAACATAACGTGTACAACATACCTGCTACACCGACGGTCTTATCCATTCATTTCTTCCACAATGTCTTGTTTTACTTCACCTATAAATTCTTTTGCCAGCCGTTTGCCTCTGTGTTTACGGTCGTTGTTGCGTAAAATATGTTGTGATTTGTTTGTAACAGTAAAGCGTCAGGCCACTTATGACAGCATAACAAGTGTTCAAAGTGTTTGTGATGGTATCATATATTCGTCGGTGCTGACTTATTTATATCTAGCATTTTGTCCTTCTTAACATTGAATCCCAGTATTAACTGGAGACTGTCGATTCGATGGTTTTTATCTATCTCGTCGATATCATATGTTTTATTACTAATAATTAATGAATGTAGATCGTTCTAGTTGACACCAGATGTTTTTACAGCTGTACAGTTATTTATAGAATTCCATACCTAATATAATTCAATCGAGCACATTCTATACATTTTGTTTTGACTTTTAGGCAGAAATGGAAGCATGCCGACGTTTTATTTTCGCAATAATTTTAGGTGGAAGGTCTACATCTTTTCTTCACGTTTAGATATATTTAAATTTTATAACCTAATTGTTCGACTTTTATTTCCTGTAATCCTCTACTTGTTTTGTCACGCTCCCTATTTGTATGGCAATACTAGTCGCTGTGGTTGCGACTCTCGCCGCCACACAAAAGCAACGATGGTTGCCACAGCGTCTCCACAAATAGCATCTACACCAAATATATGCGTTTTTACTTCATAAGTAGCGCGATTCTTCAGGTGATTTCATCTTGCAGTTGTTTCGATTATTGTTTCGCGTCACTATCATTGAGGTGTATCACAGTTCTTCAATTAATAATGTGTTCTATAAAAAAAAACACGCACACGCACATCTAACCGATTAGGTTTAATTGCATTTAATTAATTGATGAGTTATATATCAGCAGGTTGGAGAGCACGGATATCCATCGACACTTGGCACGCAAAATCATCTAGGTAATGCACCAGCAACGCCAATTATAGGCTTTTATCCAGACTTTAGTCAATTGTTCGAATCAAGTCGTATATTGCGTGGAAGTCTTTCGGAAAAGAAGAGGTAAAATATCTCTCCCCATTGGAGAGGGAAACATCCAAATATGGAAAGGTTTCGGTGGTCGTGCACGCAAACAAGAGTTAAAGAATCTATTACGAACCAAAGGTCCATGACAACCAAAAGCTTCAAATGCAGGTCTGCCGACATACAACAGGTAAATGAACCTGGGAATCGGTTGGAAATAATAGTGGGGTCAATTCCCTCGGGCAACAATGCGCTAGAAGTTGTTAATGAGACTGTTTCAATTTCTCAACGGTTGTTCACTATTTATATTAAGAATCCCTGGGCTATTCACTAGTTAATGCACGAGTTCACTAGCTCACTGAATGTATAAATGACGGATAACGACATTGATAATGAGTACTAACGCAATTTCTAATGAAATACTTCATATTTTGTATGAAATATATGTTGCAATGCACTGTGATGTATAGAAAACCCAGTGTCATCTCGACGATTACAGTGTTATCAATGAGAGCACAATTTGATGCGACTTTCTCTATTCGAACCACAGTGGGTGAGAATCACACATACTTGCGATTGCACTAGTATCATCGCGTGTGTATTACAGTTGGCCTAATATTCGATCACGATCGTCTGAAAATCTTCCCGAGAAAAACTCTTTTGTGTCCTCAGTAGAGGACGTTGGATAAGATACGTGACAAGTTGTTGACACGGAATTTATCCATGATGAGACTGGACAAAGATTTTTGTTTTAAAAAAAGACTTGCAAAAGCGCTACAATTTTCAAACGCGAACGTGAGTTCACCATGAAGAATTTCTGGTTGGTTTGAATATATTATGAAAATTCAAAAAGACTAACAAATCGTACACGCATGACCCGGAGGAATAGGATGCCATATCACTCTTGACTTTCTTATGATTGCCTAAACGATTCGAATTGATCTCCAGTACTCCCACTGCGTCTGTATATTTTCTTTGCCTACATCCCGGGTTGACAAACCATCGTTTTATCCTTGTGAATCAGGACGGGTACACCCTGGACCTGCGCGGAAAAACTTTGGAATAAAACTGTACATTGTATATCGGCCTGCTCTTTAATTAAATGACAATCGTACGCAGACGAGTGATACAAGTGCGTGTTGTTACCGCAAGAAGCTCCATTTACATGATCTATTATGGAATGGGCAAGGTGTTTACATGAGCACTAAAGTGCTAGCGGCATTGTCTTCGTGTAATTCACCAATTATTAACAAGTTGCAATAGGAGTCGTGAATAGTATCGAAAACCTTTCTGCGGATCGATTGAAAAATATAAGATTTAACAGGCGTTCAATTCATTCGAAATCGACTAGATCGATTAGTAACTGGGCACCACCAAAGGCAGTTGCTTATCCACAAACAGTTAAACTTCAATCAACAACAACAACGAAAGCCCGGTTAGAAAAATAATAATGAAGCAGCGAAACAACGACTGACTGATACGTACTTGCAAATGTGGTATTGGTCCTAACGCGAGTGGTGAAGAGATATTTGATAACACGGATAACACATAAACACTTACAGAATTCGAAGAAGTATCAGATCCTGCGTTTTACATTTGAGCACCTTTGAAGACATATCTACGTTTTTAAAAAGTAATTTTCGGTAGTATTCGTTCTCGGCGAAGGATCCTAACCAAAAATGGCGAATATAATCACAAATGCATTATAAGTCTAGGTATTTTCTTCCGTATAAAGCTTTTTTTCTTCTTCTAGAAATCGATGAAAAACTTAACATAACGTCGTCACCAAATCTATTATGACCCTGATGAGAATGTTGAATTTGCTAACAGTGGCATCATGGTGGTATTCAGCAACGCACGTTATTTCTTTGATTTTAAAGGAACTCGAGACATGTTAGAGCAGCGTTGACACTTCTAAGACGATTATCGGATTCGCCAGATACAGTGATGATACATGGGATCCGCTGGCCCGTCCACGGTGTTTCTAAAGGACGCAAACAAGCATGTTGATTATATCAATTATTTCTGGCATCATCTTTAGGAAAATGCTTTTGTAAACCCACAACCCATGTTTGTTATTTTTTTTTTTTTTTTTTTTTTGCTAGGTTTTGCATTAGTACGCGAAAGCGCTCGGTCGCTGTCAACACTACCGGGATTGTTTCTACCTACAATGGCGAAGTGGATTTCACAGACAAATCCACCATGGTGGAATTCCTTGTTTATAATTTTTCATCAATATTTTTCATCAATATTGACTCAATGTTATTCAGCAACGAAGCACTTATCGGTGTAACAGTTTTTTCGGTCGAAGATAACAATTCAGTGGTGTACTAAGCATGATTTAATGTAAACGTAATGTCAGGTCCCAAGGAGGCGAATTACCCGAAATTATATTTAAAAAAATTGCCCCGAAAGATAATAATATTATATGACAGTTATACCAGTAAAAAAGGAATTAAAAGAATAACTGGTTATAGGTGTTCGTGCGTTATGCACTTGAAGAATGCCAGAATGTCGAGCAATTGTACTTCATAAATACATTGATGATATAATAACCATCATTGACCCTCAAAGATACTAACATGAACAAATAATCGAGATGAAATCTCAAAGAGAACTGCGCTGCTAGTGAAAAACAAACGCGCATGTATAGTTGTATACACTATTTGCTAAATAGCTTCAGCGACTATTCAAGACAAATCAATCTGAATTGCTGTTGGAGCCATATCAATTGGAACCGATGCTATTAGCGGCGTTGATAGAATTATATAATTACGCCTAGATTCGAGAAAACGTTTTTATTGAGAATTTCTCGCAACGGCACAAATCAGTCTCGATATAATCAGTTAACTGTACGATGCGGTTATCGATGATAAAATAATTAGGATGGGAGAGTTTAAGATTCTGTTAGCGGAAATGGAAAACCACAAATACGGAACCGAGGTGTTTGTGACCAATAACTAGCCTGGTTCCCATGTCCGCTATACGGAGTGCAACGCAAGGAGCATACGAAGCTGGTAAACAGACTACCCAAAACTTGGCATTGTATCTTATGTTAGTGTGGATTATTACGTTGCTCTCCAATTAAGCTAGCTGATTTTGCTGTGGAAAATTGTTGAGTACAGTCGACTCCGGTTAACTGCACACCCTCGTGCCACAGGTGTTCGACCCTCTATTGCTATGAAATAAAAAAAAACAATAACCTAAAGGGAAAAAATCATTCAGAGTGAGAAAAATACCTTAGATTACCCCCCCCCCCCATGACCCATTCAGACATAGGACCCTCTCTATCATACTATATAAAAGTTCTATGTTGATATTCTATATTTTCACTCACACCAGGTCAAAATATCGAGGGATGTCATTACTCTGATGACGTAGCTAAATCCAATTAACTACCCTGCTTACTAAGAGGGTGACGTTATATATGGCGAATAACAGTCCTTTCAAGTACACTGGATCCAGCAAGAGAGCACGTGTGTCAGGGATTGATTAAGATTTATGATATAAACTGACCACGAACAGAGCAAAAGTAGTATCTAACTAGCTTAAGGGGTTTCGACTCTTAATGAGTCTTTTTCAAAGGCAAAAATGCAAAACATACATATATATAAGCTCAAAACAATATCGAAAAATGGGTAAACAGAACTTGGGAAATACAAGAAAAATGTTAAAATCCGTTGAAATATCTTTAAAAAAATAAGTAAAAACAGCCCCAAAACAAATTTTTAAAAAATAACTTATATTAAACGCAAAAAAACAACAACAACAACCCCCCCTCCCCCCACGCAATTTAAAAAAATAGACATGAACGTTTATAACAGTATATTCACCTTGTGCCCAGAGTGGCCTACAATTTTAAATTCCAGTAAGTTCCCATACCGTCTCACAAGGTTAAAAAAATGAACTTTTGTAACGTTTGATTTTCTTTTTGCCCAGAGAGACCCACACTGTTACATTTGCATAGACCACAGACCATACCCACAATGTTTACTAATTCCCATTATACCCAAAGTCCCACACTGTCAAGCAAGCATATGAACAGTTTAAACAGTAAATTCTCCTTAGGCCCCATAAGGTCGTCCTTTGTGTTAAAATTCCACTTGTGACTGTTGAAACCTACATTATAATTCCCCTTGTGTTCACCATGTCCTCAAAGTTAATCCTATGTTATTGTTGTTGTTTTTGTTTTACAATCAATCCCTCCTGCACCCATAGGGTCATCTTTTTAAAATGGCGGCGTACTGTTAAAGTCCTCATCCACATATACTGTAAGTTCTGTGCACATATCTACTCATCTATGTATATTTCTAAATGATAAAATACAGTATATCTGACGCATATATCGAATATAATTTCCAGGAATTCAATACAAGATAATTTCGTCCTTTTAACTTAGTTTTTAAACGTTCTCTAATATTCTTTCGCGACACCAAGATTTACTAATCAGCTGCTGTGTATGACATATTGAATGTCAGATTGGCATCGTTTCATTTAGGACTAATAAGACATCAAACTATGTATTCTGGTACAAATCCAATTTTGAAATGAGTTTCCGTTTTGGAGGAGTAAAGATAATATTCCGAACATGGCTATTATGGTGGTCATAATGGATATCATATTTAACACTATTTTCATCAAGGACAAAAACAGACAGTAAACGAAGTCTTTTGGCGAAGCACAATCTTCGATATAACAAGTCATCTAAGATTAGTAGCAATGATAATTTTAAGATGGGCATTGTGGCGGCCGTATTTAATGTAAGATCAGCACCATTTACAGCTTATATCAATTATGTCATAAGAAGTATTTCACTGAAAACAATTTAGTCAAGAGAAGTAGTGATAACATGATTAAAGGTATCTGCCCGCCATATTGGATGTCTGGGCGGCAACATTTTTATTTAGAAACATTCAGACATCATAAGAAGCCGTTTAGTAAATACCCTTTGGTATGACTATCCATTCAGTGGAGTAGCGATAACAATATTTTATCGATGACCGATGAGGCGGCAATATTGGGTATGCAAACGACATCATTTTCGTTTTGGACCAACGGGCGCTATGTCGACCATATTGAACATCAGGTCCGTGCTGTTTTCATTAGGGTCAATTAGACATCATAAGAAGTTTTCAAGTGAAAACCCCCGTTCATATGACCATCCATGCAGAATGAGTAGAGAAAATACGATTTTCAAGATGGCTTCCGTGACGGCCATATTGGACATCAGATAAGTACTGTTTTCATTTAGGACCATCAAGACGTCGTAAGAAGTCTTCAGGTTAATTGATGATGCTAGGACTTTCCATTGATAAGAAGTAGCAGGATAAAAGTCCCATTTTCTAGACTATCGTGCGCCTCAGACTATTAATTTGTAGACTTTCCCTCTTTCCAAGTTAAGCCAACATGAAATCAATCGAGAAATATAGTCGATATTGCTAAGACGATATTTCACTTTTCCAAGACGATATGATGCAAGGTCATGTCATTAATAAGGACCGATATTACTATAGAACAGGCCAAGGTCTTGGTGATATAAGCTTTTTTACCAAGAGTTTGTTCACAATCCAATCTAAATTCGGTCTCCAGGCAGGTAACTATCTCAGCCAGTGTATTCAAGGTCAACTCGTATACGAAAAAGTCTTCCTTGTTATCAAATTAATCAAACTTTTTGTACGAACTTGGTCAGTCAGATAAGAGCACCTCATTAATATGAGCATAATTCTATCATTATCAAAATAATGGGAGATCTCGATGAAATAAACTTTTATTCCAAGACATAAAAGACCAGAAATGTGGCCTCCAGATGGTAAAAAGTTCAGCCACCTTGATGCAATATTACAACATTAATATGCACGGATCTCACTCATTATCGAAATTATTCAACTTAATTAATTTCGGAAGAGAAATATTACTTTCACAGTGCACAAATAGGATGCAAGATTACCATTTTAATATGCGTGAATAATGAATATTATCGAATTCATCTAAGATATCAGTGGTATCAAGTCACATTTAAAGTATGATTAAAATCAGATCAGAAATAAGGCCTCGCTACTTTTAACAATGTCATCCAATCAGATGAAAGATCCAGTCAATAATATACACGGAACTCATAATATAAGCGTCCCAAATCATGGGGTAATTTTGCGCTCTGCAGTTTTGTACTTTGCATAGGGATGGATTTGAAGAAAAAAAGCTTTTCCCAAGGTTTCCTAACTGGTTATCCGGTCTCTTTCATAAATAAAAAAGACCCCGTATATCTGAGGTATAGTTACAAGAACATTTAATTCCCTTGTATTTGTGTATGATTGATGGATATTATATGGGTTAGAGAGTATATAGCTTGGTCCTACTTTAGATGTGCACCAATAAATAAATAAATAAATAAATAAATTTTAAAAAAAAGTTTCACTTGGTTATTTTCACTTTCTAGGCTAATTAGGTAAACTATGAAAAAACGAGCTGGAAACCTGATTTTATAATTTATTGCTTTTTCTGATGACGGTACTGCCTACTCTGGCAAAATATAATCCCTACTAACTGCTAAAGTTATTGCACTTGGACCAGTTTAATGTTTTAAGAGCCATTTTAATCAACTATGCGTGCTCAGATCACAAATGATTTCAAAAACTACATGTACAGAAATTTCAGCCACAGTACATGAAATATCGACCAACATTCTCTCCATTGGGCATGAAAGGACCGCCAACATTCTCTACATTGCGCACGAAAAGACCACCAACATTCTCTCTATGCACATGCTACAAATGCAAACAGCTTCGCCTCAATCCTGTCACTGTCAGAAATACGTAATATCTGTAGAGCGCCTCCTAAGCCTTATTTCACGTTTGAGCAAAATCGGATGAAGTGGCTCTCAGATGCAATATCTCTTAAATAAAATCTGCGAATCTCACAACTGATTTCATCTAAAATCTTCACTGTACAAGTATATTTCGAAGTTGAATAGAACTGGAGCAAAAATACGTTCTAAAGTAATAAGCTTAGGAAATAAAATGCAAGAATAAGTCGTCAATATGGCTTGTTTTGAAAATCGTCCAATATTTTGATGTCAGAATAAAAATCGATATTATTATTTTAAAAGTGGTACTAATGACAGCCAATCTGATGCAAGAACATCCTTTTCGAGATCTTGACGATACCAGCCCATATTATAAGTCTCGTTGAAATCAGATCATAAACGCCGTATCCAGAGTGCAAACACAATCAATCTGAAGCATGACCACCTAACTGCTGTCATTAGATTTTTGCATCTTTATATTTCCTCAGAAAGATTCAGAGATTTTTTTTTTGGGGGGGGGGGATTAGTTTTTTTCTGCACATTTAAGGAATTGTCAAGACTAACAATTCAATGCAACCACTGAAATTCAAAGATCTGCCAACGGTGTATAAACCATGCAATAAGATATCAATTCCAAGTTGTCCGCGTGTGAAAATATGGCTCTAAATAGTTCACTGTATGACCTCATTTCTTCTTGTCATCATGACAAATTGAGATGCCCGAAGCAAAAAAATCTTTATGAAGTATACTATACTATTTTTATTTTCCTGATGAATATATCTTACAGTATTGCTGTGCTTAATATTTTTTAAAAGAACGTTTCAAATTTCCCATCAACTGCTTTTATTTGTTCCCCAAACATTTCAAATAAAATTCACTATGTCACGTTTTACATCATCATTCAGTTCAAAATGGCATACACCTGAAATGACCTTTATTCATGAAAAAGACTCGATTATAACTACCATTTAGGAAAGACAAGTAGATGCACATAAAGTATATCACTTTTTTATTCCCTGAACACACAAACGACTTCCACACAGTATAAAAGTCTATGGTTTTACAATACAAAAAGGAATCTTGTAATTAAAAAACACAAAAACAGTTGTACCATGAATAAAACTACGCCATCTGTGTTTCAAAGCCCTCTATGTAGACCATGTGCAGAAACCATTATTTTCTAATTAGACTAAAACTGACCATGACCTCTAACCTTCAAGTTCCAAGTTCTACAGGTGTCTTTATTATATTAAGTTCAAGCAATCCAAAATCTTTGATTTCTTATTGGTTTTAGTGACATGTTTAACACATTATTGGTTATCAGAACATGATAGGCTATACATTGCCAGTATATTTGGTGGAGGAAGAACCTGAAAAGTACCACTGATCCAATGGAAGCTACGTGCAAGCCTTCTCACATACACGCACTGGCAGAATCAGGATTCAAACCCATGCAGACTGAGGTGCGACGTCAGTGATCTCTAAAGACATGAGCCTAGGACCAATCTGCTACATGGCACTCCTGCTAACCACAAGTCTTCTTTCTGCCATAGTGACACTAATCTCTGACAGTCTTAGTCCCAAATTTAACTGGCATCAAAACTACCAACAAAACAAACAATTCACAAGGAATAATACAGACCTGTGATGCAGAAAAACTAACATTACTGTGTTGAAATGTTTTATTCGTTTAGTCACAGTGAACGTGATTTTTGTAGTTTTAACCCCAAAATTGATAGGCTTCTTACTTTCCCAAATGCAAGCCATATAAAAATTGTGGTAATTCTAGATGATTAACTGAAATTAAAGAATGGAAATCACAGTGACATCAACACCAAACTGGTAGACTTCTTCGTTACTTCAAATACGTACCAAAACAAAGTTAGGTAATTGTAATTGTTGGATTACACAAGGTATATTTCTCAATCAATGAACAATTACCTTTGACCTTAAAACTGATCAAGTTTCAGTTTGCCTCAAATGCAAACTATCCACAAAGTTTTCTTACTGTTTATTATCCAGGAATGAAATTTTTAACAGATGGATAGATGAATGGATAGACAACATTATAACAAAACACACTGACTTACGATGGATATAAAAAAAAAACCATAGACTGAAATGAGAAAACAAAAGATCTGCAATATGAAGATGAGAAAACTAAACCAACTTTGGTTCATGCTCACCTGAAAATAAATAACTAAAAGTAAAATTTAAAACAATTTTTTAAATATCTAATCACTGTGGAATTATAAACAGATACTTAAAAATGCATTTTCTGATGAAAAAAGTTCGCATCAAGTGTGGCAGTAAAAAAAAAAAGAAAAAGTGTCCACACTGGTTAGTCTGAGTTTTTAAGAATGAATGAATTACACTGTATCAAAATTGGCAGTTTGGTATGTAACCTATTACTTAATTAATTAATATACATTAATTTCTCTCTTAATAAGGTAAGATAACTGTGATGTGAAACAAGTCAATTAACAGGAGCATGCCTAATAATTTCTCATGTACTTGAAATCTGTTCAAAGGACAGAAACATTCACCACCAAGCTTGCAACTCACCTAAATGTACAATGTAACCAAGAGTCATGGAAGGACATGCAGAAGGATGGATGGACAAAGGTAACACTCTCTGCTGCATAACTGTTGTAATGGAACATGAAAATGCAATGTTACCAGAAATTTTGTCCCAAGTTTATGAGTATATCATAAGTTTATGAATATGACTACATGTATGCACTTCAGTTTTGAGGTCAGGTTTCTGTGTTATATTATGAGTTTCCTTTGTTCGAATCATATTTAAATTTGTAATCTGTCCATAAAAACACAGATGTCCTCCTTGCCATTAGGATGCAATTAAAGGGCAAAGTTCAACCTCAAATAGAAGCCACAAGTCCACACAATTTTGACAGAAACCATTAAAAGCCTAACTTGATGTATTTGTTCATATAACGCCTTGTACCAACCAGTCAAGTTCTTCAAATGTCAATCAGTGGAAATGAAATAGTAAAGTTCTATGTGTCAAAAGTGGGAAGTGCCATACAAATCTGCTCAAGTTGAACCATTCTTCATCATGTAAAACCTTAGTCTAAATATGATTTTAACCCAATAAGCCTTTCAAAGATTATTGACTTCCAAGGTTTCTGAGCTGAAATGACAATGAAAGGCCAGATTCCAAGTCAAACTGGACACAACTGTCATATTTTCCTAAAAAATTTAAAACAATGAACTTCACTTAGGCCTTCATACGTAATAACCACACATCATAATCGATTTAAATTCTTCAATAATTCCTGATCAGAAAGAAAAAGTAATATACAAATCATACAGTGGCCATAATTTCATCAAATTCTGCTGGAAAGGTGAAAAGTTCACCATGGTCTTTTTCATAAAAAAAAAAACCTCATGCCAAATTTCATGTCAATTTTTCTAAAGTTGTTAGTGGAGAATGAAATCTGTGATGGACATTAGAGAGATTAGGACAGGGTGCAAAGAGATACACCCCTTCAAACATGAATGAGCATAACAATAATGGTCCAGCATCATTAATCAGATGCAAACCCTTATAATTTAACTGGTTCTTTTGAGTTGTGCTGGTTACAAGCATCATAACATGTGAAGATACAAAGTTAATTGCTAAAGGCCACAAGTCTTTAAATAGAGCTGTCAAGACTAAACCCATAAAAGCACATCTAGGTCTATGGGACATGTTCTTACTAAAATGCATCAAAATACGCTTAATGGAAGGTGTGAAGGGTTGCAACTCTATCCTAAATGAAACTTACAACATGAAACCTACAAATGGTACATCTTGGTGATAGAGACATTTTATACCTAAATGCAACATTCCATGTAAAGATGTGGACTTATTTGTCATAGGCATCACTCACAGTGGACCTTTAATCTTTATAAATCCAAGTCAATAAGGTTTCTTCTTACCCCAAAAGCTACACATCTACAAATATTTATATATACAGTTGGTGGAGAACAATTCATTGAGTAGAAATCATTTTGTTCTTTTTTTCAGTTACATTGGTCCAGATCTTAGTGCTCTTGATACTGAAATCAAAAGGATTTATTCTTGCATCAGGCACAAGCTGTCCACCATGTTTGGTTAAGTGTAAATTATGGATAGTTATTTTGTGGAAATGAAATTGGTAAACAACAAATAAACATTACAATGTGCCTATATACTCTGCATTCTGGTGTGAATATAACAAATATAAAAGGACCATATAATGGCATCCAATTTTGTGCACAAGTTGCATGGCATTGGTAGTGACAAGAAGTGTGAACAGATGTAAAAAGGTCCTTACAAAAGGACTCCAGAATCTGAATATGGAGCCATTATTGAAACTAGTATGTATATGGACTGATAAAAAATAAGGTGAGGAAAAAAAGAAACAAAATTCATAATATGATGTTTGTAAACTATGAGAGTGAAGCCATGAAGCTAAGAAATATTTGAATGGGGGACAATTTGCATGACAAAGAATTATGCAAGTATGTGTTTATTTTCATGTCTGTAATGAGCAGTTTCTTTCTCATGGACTGGATGTACACATATGAATAAACTCCCAAGCAACAACTTTGTTAGTCATTTGCTTCTCATACGTTCCATAAATTATATTTACACTGAAATCGCATATTTGCTAGCATATTCTTTCTGTGTGAATAATCTTACAGAATCAATCACAAAACATTTATACAGAATATAATCAACAACATTCACAAAGATTTACAAAGACTCTCAAAATTTGACAAAAATCTCAGCTTTACAAGCTTAACAAAATCATCTTCAATTATTGTTCACTTCCAGTACAATATCTAAATCTGTAAATTCACACCACTCGTTCACTATGTTATTGTAAAGGATATGCAAATATACAAAGATGAACTTTTTTAATGTTTAGGCACATGTACAACACAACCTAAGGAACAATCAAAGCTGAGGTGCAGTTACTGTACATACAACTGGCTAAAAAGCTTAGGTATAACAGTAACACATCCATGTATCTTGTACATATTGGTACAATGATAATTATGTTAAAATGACGAAAATAAAAGAATGTATGCAGTTCCTCTATTACAAAATTTCCTGCTGTAGATCATATGTTTGTTTCCCACCAAGTGTTGAAAATATTTTTAAACTGGACAAACAGAAAAAAAAAGCATACAATGTCTTACAATTTTGTGTAATGATAGTTAAGCTTCTTTGTGCAGCCATGGTGTTTTAGTTGTTTGTATGATCGACTCCTGACCAAGAATACAGGTTATAATTCTATTAACAGATCAATCCAAGTTAGCTACTGTGGTGCTTCCTTGGGCAATGTACTTTAATCCAACAGCCTTGGTCCTAAAAGCCTCCTCAAGCTGCCATGTTTTGAAACAACAAACAAAACAAAACCAGTCTGGAAATACCAACCAGTTCATTTTGAATACATCCATTAATGTACATGTTCTTTAATACAAAATACAAAATATGATCAAGATGCTCAAAATATTTTGGTATTTCAAGTTCAACATTAATTTCTATGACTGGAATTGTACAGGTGTAAATGATAAACCGCAACTTGAGCCATCTATGATATACAAGGGCATGCTATGTGTATTAAGCCAAAATATATAAAATTCTAAGCCTGTTAGTTACAGAGCAAATTCTGAATGAACTGGGTACTGTATCAGATCAAAAGTGAGTAGCCACCCATGAAAATCTGATGTCATTTGATGAAATTTAAAAAGTTGCAAAACATCATTGGGTAAGCTTGATTTTATATGTGTGCACTGAAAAACATCTTTATTGTAGACTGAAATTGTGAATTTCTAAAAAACATGTCTCACAATAAGAAATTGTCAGATATTCCAAATCAGATGTAAATTCAGTTAGCTGATGATTTCAGCAGTAGCAAAATACCTGAAGAGATAAATAAACTTCAAAAACGGTTTTACATATCGCAGTTCTTTGAAAATTTTAAATGAGCAGAGAGACCAAACTCATAAGCATGCACTTTTTATCTTGTTCATCAGAAAATTTGATAATCATACAATCTCTGCAGAAACTGATCCTAACTTTTTCCAAGTCAAAATTGATGTTCCTAAAAGCACTATCAACAGATTAAAGAGTTTAGGGTTTGGGAGATGCATTGTAAGGAAACAAACCTTAATTTGTCATCATATTCAAGCATTTTTTAATTCATGGTATAAATAGAGACATATCTGAACAGTTAAAAAGTGAGAGTAAAATGCATATCATTTATCAGCGTTAATAAATCAAAGCAAATCAAATACAATGTGTTTAAACTGAATAATTATCATCTATTACAACACTGGGTAAATAACATGCTATGTGGAAACATAATGAAAATATCTTTGTATCTCATTAACATCTTTTCAAATTTTATTCAGTAATGAATCTATTTCCAAGTTTTTAAACAACTAGAATAATTTAAAAAGCAGTCATACATTCTGTAACAAAACAATCTAATTAAAAGATTAACCTTTAAACATTTGACCCATATAGTGAAATTATGACTGATGGGAATAATTTTCTTCTAAGCAAGGAATAATTCTTACCACCACTCAGATATTACACAAGGAAACACTGTAAAGGTTGCTGCTCTTTTACTAAACTATTTTAAAATTAATGAATTTCAACCACTATGTAACAAATGCACATAAACAATTATTTAATATGTTTATGTAAATGCAAAATGAAAGTGACAATGACTGAAATAAATCTGATTGTAGATTAGTTTACTGACATGCATTTACTGTTTTTAAAACATAGACATGAAGAATATTCAGCACCTCCAAAAGATTCTGATTAAAAAATTATGAGACAAGTTTGTATGTCTGTTGAATGCTTCTGTATAACACTATAGGGTTTAACACAACTGTCAGAAATCACCTAAATACAAAGTAAATGACAATGGCTATAATTTTGGAAAAATTACAGTATATGAACACTTAACAGTTTTAGAACATACTTGTCCTCTGACATTCATAAATGAAACTATGATTTATCTTATTTTGACAAGAATGAAACAACCACTTTGAAAACAAATATTGTTCGATAGTTTATTGGCCAATTACAAGAACAACAACAAATGGAGCATATGAAGTAAAACGTCAATTTCCTTTAAGAGAAGTTCACTTCATGCAATTAAAAGTTTGTAATTCCTATAAACTTTTACTGGAAGATAAAACAGCCAGAAATTCTGAGTATTCTGATGTATTGTTCTGGAAAATATAACAACATTTAGAGTTGCTAAAGTCATCTCAAAGCAGAATGTAATCATTGATTACACAGCTTGCTTACAGGACACTTCTAGAAGACCAAAGTAGCTACTGTAAACACTATCATGCAGAAAACAAATTCAGACTAAAAGTGATCTAGAGAATGAAATGATGGCAACTTTTTGTAACCAAGTTTTGTTGCAAGTTTAAAAATTCTGATAACTTTTAACTGGCACAACATAGCCAGCACCTTTCTGATATGCATTAAACCATGTATATACATACCATAACAGGGCATAAACGACATAAAACAACAAAAACTTTTTTTTTAATACTAAAGTAGATGTACAATATACATTGATTAAAAGAAACCCCAAAGATCAATTTTGCTTCCTTTTTTTTAATTTAAAACCCAACAAATTACTTTCCTAAACATGGCTATAGAAATGACTGCCCAATCTTGAAGTGACAGCCAGCATTAAACATGTAGTTCATTCATCACTAGTTACCCTGATCAGCCAATAATCACAAGAAAAGCATGTAATCCATTTGTCTAATTCCAGTGCCCACTCATGTTTACAATACAGTCGACCTGTCATAATTATATAAAGTAGAGTATACATACAGTATGCCAAAACCACATGTGCTCAGTTTAAACCCAAATATCTAACCAAAGCCAGTAAGTGATAAAGGTTATATTGACTTCATTTGTTGAAAATGTGTGGTACTAAGAGAAGTACATCATTATCAATTTCATAATTCTAGTACAAGACCGTGAATCATAAAATATTGGCTAAAATGATTCTGCAATGAGGGCCTAGGGCTCATCAAGATGCAACTCTCACAAAGTTTCAAAAGTCTACATGTACAATATGTACACAGCATGCTATGGACATGAACTAAATGCAGAAGCTTAAGCCAGTAAAATGTGAAATGATCCCTTCAATATATGGGTCTAGTACAAAGATAGATTACACAATCATCCAACTTACTTAACAATTCATGCATTAGGGGCCATCCATTTAGTATGTACACAAAAATCAGGCAAAGCTTGAACCCCCCCCCCCCCCCCCCGAATAAATGTATACTTTCTCAAACACCCCTCCCCTCCCCCCCCCCCGAATTATACAGAACAGCCTATATTTAATCCATACAAAAACTATCAAGGATTAATAATATTAACATGTTTAATAAAACAGTCCATTAGCATAGAAGGTATGACTGCATCAAAGAAATAAATTGCATAACTTATAAGATATTTGTCTAGTGTCTGCTAAAAAAACAAATGCCAACTGATCAGTCGAACAGGCTATGTACTAGACAAATTATTATTGAGGTTTCACCCCCACCCACCCCATTTCATATGTGCATGTACATTATAAAATAGACCCCACACACACAAGCGTATGCATTTGGGTTATACCCCCTCCCCTCCATGTGTACATACTATATGATCTGCCCCTTACTAGTACTTTAGAATTGCACATCAATTATAACATTTCACCCAAGTCAGTGAAAGGTGAAATATAGAGTCAAAGTGACATATTTTTAAGTTGAGGGTGAATTAGTACTTAACTAAATGTATCCCTTTGTCAAGTTTCATAACCATCTGTATGTAGGAGGTACAGTATGTATATAAGAGGTATAAAACCTACGTGGTAATGAGATAAATACAAAAACTTAATATAAGCCAGTAAAATATGAAAGGTCAGTCCCAGAAGCCCAAATTTGTTCTAAAGGTGTGGTACTAACAGAGATGTGTACATACATCCAGTTTTATGATTCTAGCATCAATAGGGCTTAGAAAATAAAGTCAAAGCAGAAAGTTTAACCAAGTCTGTACAGCATGAAATATGGGTCACCATGACCTAATTTTGTTTAAGGTGTAATCAAAATGCACCACTTAATCATGTTTCATGATACAATGGTATGATGTATACAGAATGTGACAAACCCCAGATAATAGCAAACACCTAACCACGAATGTATAACTAATGTGCATTTATATACAGCACTCCCTCACAATAAAGCTACTCATTACAATGTGAATATAGTTATGGATCCCATTTCATTAAGTGGTAGGAAAATTATATGTGTCATATACTTTATTAGAAGGCAGTCTCATAATAAGGCTATGTACTCTTTGGGTCCCAAAGTGCAACATAATGAGGGAGTACTGTATAAAGTTAGCTCTCTCCATAGAGCACAGGTACTATGAAATACACTCCAAATTCTTGCCTAGTACATAGGAAGAACGGTTGAGATACAGTTAGGCTGTACATAAGCAAATGCTTTTATTGGCATGGATATTAATGTCTACGCCAATGCCAGGAGTTGTGCAATTTGCTCTTTAACTTTGCTGAGGTGACCTAATGACATTTAAATATTCAATTTTACTCTTACCAGCATATATATGAAACTAATACTGATGACAGCTGCCAGAGTATCAGGGGGAAGTAATTATGTAGATGTACATGGGCAAGATTAATCTACTCTATTCATGATGGTTCAAACACTCCTACATTGAGCTTGCACATTAGAAAGATAATAAAAACTACTACTTTCTGCAAACATTTGATGTAGCCAACCATTTAAATGATGTATTATTGTAAGTTAATATAACTCATGTGGACAAGGAAGAATATGAAAATTCCATTGGCACCTCCAGTATCTTCTGCTCCTGTTATACTCATCCATCTAAATCAAGCATTGAGGTAACCACAGTTCTCAAATTTGTAATCATCTACACAAAAATCTGATTACAAAACAACAAATCTTGCCCTCTTTCCACGAAGTCTAATAATGTATGCATTTGCACATATACAATTAAAGTGAATTAAAATGGTAACCAGGTTCCTGAGAATATCCAGTGCATCTAAACACAACTTTTGGAGGGAAATTTTCAATGATCACCAAGTCTTTGATTGGAAAGTTTACAGACATATCACTGATCTGCACAACAGAAGACACAGCAAGTGTGTAAAAGAGGTTTTGGTCCATAATATATCACAGATTGCTGATATCAAGTAACTCCAATCCAGCCATTGTCTGTAAGGAAGCTCATGATCTTTCTTCGATGTGTCTTGTCCATACCACTTGGATATCTAATCTTCACAGGCAACCCCTGTCGCCGTTGGAGGTAGTCCTATTTTGAGAATTAAAAAAAATATTGCAGACTAAGCAAAATTTTTTTTTTAAAAAAAAAAAATCATTTTGTATTAAAAGTTTAATTTCATGGCTTAAACTATTTATTAGCGTAAAAGAAACAGTGGGAAAGCATTTGACTGAGATTTATGGGGTTTAGCTTGATTAGTTAAACTGCTCCATGTTACACCTCATATTTAATACAGTAATAAATGGTAACCAGTCTCAATATAAGCAAATATACATTTTCACAAGAGGTGTTTTGGTAAGAATGCTGCCAACCTAATGCTGAAACTTACACAAATTAGGAAACTGTTCAAACATGTTTCCCCATATTCACGTAATCCACCATAGGAACCAAATAAAATGATCTTTTGTTAAGTCAGATGCATGGAGAATGTTACTTGCCCTGATCATGGTACAAATATCAAAGTAAACATTTACATCTATCTGGTGCAGGAAATGGCAGAGCAATGAAATAGGAGATTTTGAAACTGCCACACAACAAATAAGATGCAAATGAAGTTCTTCTTGTTTACATCTCATTGTCAGATCTGCAAAGCCTAACAAGATCGTCTCATTAAGACAGTTGAATTTTTCCAGCAAGTTTGAACAGTTTTCAGTAAGGTGTAATAAAATAAAATGTACTGCTAATATCATGCTGAAAAAGGTGTATTTAAAATGTTCGGTATTCCAAACTGATGCATCAGTAGTAAATATGTTCATCTGAAATGTGTGTAAAGTACACATACATTTATTTCTTGTTACAGTTGCAAAAACTTCATTTCCAAACCCTATGAAGCTCAATGGCTTGTAGCTATCACTCAACTTTAAGTAATTCTTGGAATCAATTTCTTCATTTCACATGACAAAGACAATCGTATCTCACACAATGTAACAAGCTTAAATTGATACACAATATCCAACAAATGTAACTGTGTTCCTTCCTGCTTCTCTTCAGACAAATCTCAACATTCATCAGGCTTATATTTTCCTTTCATCTTTAATATGCATCAGTAGCTGGATGACATTTTTTTTAAAAATTCAATTATCAACAGTTTGATCATGCAGATGCTGCCATGGAAAAATATCTGCAGTCTAAAGCATCGGAGGACTACTGTAAAGTTAGTCTGATTCTCAGACTAAATTCACTACAGCTATTATGAAGCCCCGATCCAAATCAAACCCAGATGAGCCAATTATCCTAATTTTACCACAACAATCATATTTCCATAGTTTTTGCTTTTATTCTGAAAGTCACCTTATTTTAAGGGTCATTTTCCTAAGACTTGTGGCAAAATCATTTGTGTTGGTTGATCTCCATTATGTTTGCTTTTTAAAACTTTCCAGATTGCTATTCTTAACAAATTGTTTAGGTAAACTGAACACATCGGCAATAAGAAACCTACTCACAAGAGTAAATCACCCCAAGATACTTTAATTCAGTGAAAAAGATTGAGAACTCAAAAGTTGTCTTCACTAAACCTATCTTTCATAAGCAGGACATCATACACATCTAATTTAGCTGTTAATCATATGATGGATAGTATCTTTAAGTGAATATGGGAAGAAGGCATATAAAGAATTTACTTAGATGAAGAAAATTTGTTTAAAATGTTTATTTATGCCAAATATTATAAATTGCATTGTGACATGATTAGAAAAATATGCAATTTTTCTCTTTCAAAAGTAAAGAAACCATGCATAATACTGGCCTTTTAAAATCAGATCAGGTTTTTAGAAAATATAAATGGGCCATTGTCCCTATATCATTTGAAACATCTTGAATATGCAATCAGAGTATTAAATTTACCTTAATGATACAAGTTTTGATTGTAATGTAATTGGCTGGGCTCATCCCTATAGAACTGCATAGCTGAAAATAAAAACAGGTGAAAATAAATATTTGGTTGAATGTGTTCACAACTAAAACATATACTGAGTGTGCTCTTACTAAAATTTCACTAATACTTAAAGGTACACAATCATGTAAGTAGCAGAGCTAATTTTGTCAATTAGCAAAATATTTTTCAACAAAATAAAAATATACTAAGTTAAAACAAACTTGTCTAAACAAGAATCCTCTCAAGTTAATGACTAATATCAATCAAATCTAAACAGCAGTGCCAGTAATTATTGCAAAAATTGAATTCTGCAATGAAAATGTATAAGGGACACAAGATTACTGTGAACAACAGTACATTATATGTCTACCGCTCTGGTGGCCTAGTGGTTAGAGCATCCGCCGTGGAAGCAGGAGGTCGTGGGTTCGATCCCCAGCCAAATCAAACCGAAGACTTACAAAAATGGTACTAACATCTGCCTCGCTTGACACTCAGCATCAAAAGGTTAGTGTTAGGACTGGTCAGCCTTGTGTCAGGATAATGTGACTGGGTGGAACATCGTGCTACATGTCTGTGGCATGATGCCCCAGTGCTAGACATCACTATAAACTGCTTCACTGCAGATGTTGTAGCAATATGACTGAAAAATTGTCAAAGCTATGTTAAAAATTCTAATCAAACAAACAAAACTAGTATGCCCACATGGTGTTTCATTATTCTCTTTTGACATAGTTGATTCAGGAGATTATTAACCAATACATCTAACTGCCCAACTGGCTGAATATTGCTTAAGATATGTTGTCTCAAAGTGAACTTACTCTACGAGACCTTTATTCTCTATATACATTTACCATGAAAGCAACAGTTAGACCCCAGAATCTAATATACCTTTGCTCATCCATCAAAAGGTTGTCAAGGAATATTATCTAATCTAGAACAATAGTTATGTGTAAAAATCATTTTTCATTTAGCTACAATTATCATGAACTTTGGACCCCAACAATCAATAGTACTCTCCCATATATTAAGTTTAAGTGTGCCACAAACTTTAGACAAAATATAAGATCAAGAACAAAAAGTTACCTACAACAAAATTTCTTTGAAGGCCCCATGTTTTGAAGTCCTCTAGGTACGAAATAATAGCACATGGTCAGCTCTGAAGATTACTAATCAATGGGTCTCAGTGACCAGTACTTATGGTAAAGGTATGTTGTCTCTAATTAAAGTTCATGTACAGAAACCATATTTTTTTCTTACCAGACTTACTATAACCTCTGACATATAAACCACAAAATCCATAGTTTTCATTTTCGCATAGGATCTTTATCACTGGATAATTAACTGTATGTACATGGTTAAGAACTGAATTTTTGTGCAGAAGCCATTTTTCTTCTTACAGTCATAGTAATCATTGACCTTCTGACAACCAAAATTGGTAGGCTTCTTCCTTACCCCAAGTGTAACTAGCCCCGTTTTTTTTCAGGTCACTGTTGTATAACTAATGTTATAGTGCAGAAACCATTTTTCTTTTATCAGTCACAGTGACTTTTGACCTTTATAAACCTGCCAACCCTGACGAGACCGTCTCAGTAAGGCAGTTGATTTTTTTCTGCAAGTTTGACCAGTTGTCAAAAAGTGTAACAAAATATCAAACTGCTATTGTAAAGCTGAAAAACGTTCTTAAAAGTTTTTTATTCGAAACATGCAGATATGGTAAACATTATGCTCAACTAAAACGTTTGTAAAGTTCACATAGACCTTATTTACCATTTGTACAGTTGCGCAAACTTCAGTTCCAAACCCTATGCAACTCAATGGCTTGTTACTAGATGTAATTCTTGGAATCTTTTCCATTTCACATAATGATGGCAATCATATCTCCCGCCATGAGACATACTCAAATTGACATGTTCAGAAAATGTAAATATGTCCCTTCCTGCTTTTTTTTTCTTTATCTGTGCTGATTAACACAGTTTAAAAAAGAGGCTTAATCTTCATTTTGTCTTCAATATTGATCACTTGATGGAAGCAATTTAAAAAAAAATCTATAATCTGCAATTTGATCATGCAGACACTTTGCATGAAGTGCAGTTTAATGTGTCTGATGTACTGCTGTAAAGTGAGTCTGGTTCTGTGACAAATTACACCACCTCCAATAAGAAAACCCAGATCCAAATCAATCAAAGAGGAACCTATTATCCTGATTTGTTGGCAACAATCACTTTTCCATAGGTTTTTTGCTTTTATTCAGAAAGCCCATATTTTAAGTCATTTTTGTAAGACTTATGCAAAATTGTAAGGGTTGGCAGGTCCGCCTTTAACTCACAAATTTATATTTTTCTTCATCACCACAAGCATAAACTATCCTTACAATAAATACAAACTATCCACAAAGCTTGGGTATGTCTTTGATGTAAAACTGAAGTTGCTGTTCAGAAACCAGTTTCCTCTTTCAGTCAGTGACCTTGATCTTTGAATCCTCAACTCAACTGGTTTCTTTATTACTCTCAAAGAAATCTATCCACATAGTTTGGTTCAGGTATATAACGTAGAACTAATGTTAGTATGAAGAATCCATTTGTCTTCTTCCAGTCAGTCACTTAGACATTTGACCTTTTGACCTCTGAATCAAAAGGCTTATTCTGCCTTACCCTAAGTGCAAACTATCCACATAGTTTGGTAAATGTACTGGTTGTAGAACTGACATTATCATGCATTAAAGGATACACGAAAAGATAGGTAGCAATGGTCACAATATGCTCAGCCAAAGTGGGCATATAACAAATATTTTTTTTCTTTCAGTCAATGATTTTGACCTTTGATATTTTATCCTAAAAGTAACAGACTCCTTCCTTACACCATCTGCATGGTTCCATCAAGTTTACTGTAAAGTTGACCGAATGTTAATGTGCAGGAAACATTTTCTTTTTTATTATTTACAGGTACCATGACCCATAATTTTATGATAGCCAAATTGTATGTCTGAGTGGCACCATCTTCATTTTGAATAAAAGCTTGTGTTGATATGATAATGGTTGAGTAGCTATAACAAAATTAACAAGATGGCCACATTAGTTGTCCAAGTTGGGCCGTTTTCATTCTGATTTGATTTTGCAGGGTTTAATGCCATATATCAGTACATGATAGGCTATAAATAGTGGCCGGTATATCTGGTGGACAATGAACCCAGGGAAAAAATGCTAACCCATGGGATCCTACTGACAAACTTTCTCACATAATGATATTCGTTGCAGATAGGTGAGAGGAACAAGTGCTTAAGACCACTCAACCACCCAGTGTCCCTGTGTTATTCAGATCCAACCAGATATCATAAGATGTTCTGCTGAAAACCTCAAGCCAAAGTCACTTTCCATTAAGATAACAAGATTTTGATTATGGCGTTTTTAAGATTTAAAGTACAAACAAAAGTATAATAGACATATGGATAGAAATTAGAAAATTAAACCCTTTGTTCATTTTAAAAAGGTGAGGGACAATAAACCTACCCGTCGTTCCCTTTCTGACAGCATCTCATAGCCTGGAAGGGAGACCATATCTTGTGTACTGGGAACAGACCCATCTTCATCTTTTAGGTCTGAAAAAAGCATTATATTAAGGTACACTGATATTACAAAAGTTCTGAAAATTTGTCTCTCATTTGGCCAAACACTCAATGAAATTGCCAGCATACTCATATTATTAAAAACTTTCTGGAACAGGCATTTTTTAAAAACACATCTAGTATGGATATGGTAATGACTTCCTGCAATCATCTTAATATGAAATGGCTTAAACTGAACATTTAATTGCTAATTTGATAGACAAAACCCAAAAGTAATCACTAATACTATCTGATGAGAAGTAATCTGGAAACGATCAAAGATGTTAAAAGATTATGGCTTGATTACTAAGATACTCAAGCAGCGCAAAACAATAAACATTACTTTGCTTTAGTTTAAAATATGTTGAGATGAATATACAATGATATGATCAGAAGTATTTGGATGGGATTAAAGACCAGTTAACTGATTATGGCTAGATTAGTCATAACCAATCATCACAGGTGGAATAAAACTGGTTGGATTATCTTCAGTACTTAAGTTTGTTGACACCCATTATCTCACAATGCTGCAATGCCAAAATCTAAACTACCAAAATATCACAAGAAATTCAAATATGGATGAAAACAGGAATTTCAGTGGTTTGACTTGGTTCAATGGGACATAAATCTGTATTTAGCTATTCCTGTAAAGTCAAATCTAAGAACTTCCAATATTTGACCCAGATATAGTAGCACCAATCTTGAGCAGGTACAGCAGGCAGTCTGGAACCTAAATCTATCCACAGACAGGAAACAATTTTAAACTTCCTGGTGAACTAAAGTTGTATAGGAACAATGCCACATTCCTATGCAGACATCTGAAAGTATATTTTTCTATTCAGAGAAAAATTCAGGATGTCTCTATAGTAAACCTGGATACATATACGACACATCTCCTAAGAGTTGTGATGAACAAGATGAGGACTGCCACAACTATAATCCAGGAAATGATCTAAGAAAGGCTCAAATATCTGTGCTACATACAAGGGAGATATTACAGGCTTCAAGCTACTCTAAATGGACTGATGTGATGAAATGATGTGCACATTTCAATATAGGAGGAAATTGTACCATAGTTGTCATTTCTGTCCATATGGATGCTAAAATTTGCAGTGATGAGAATTATCTGGATATCAAAACCTATTATCAAATTTTGCAAATCTCCTGATTTGTTCTAAGCAGACTTATCTGTTCTGTCACATGTGATTATCATCAACCCCACCCTTCATTCTTACAAAAGGATGGAGAAAAAATACAAGGATAAAAAATGAGAATATGTCTCTGTGGTAAAAGTCTATGCAAAAACAATAAATTGTGTAAATTCTTTTTTTTGATTATCCATTAGCTACAACTACATGAATATACATTTTGTCTTTTCAATTCCATCAAAACAATGTTCAACTGACTACATGAAACTATTTTAAAAATTGATTATAAGATTTCAAACAGGGACTTACCTCCATCGTCTATAAGAATATCTAATTTTTCTCTGAAAGATAAAAGGAGGATGATAAATATTACCGGCAATTTAACATTAATTTTTTTGGTAGCAAGCATGAGAATGGCAGGAGAAAAAATAATCTGAAAGATGGTCCAGTGCAGTATTCTGTCCGGTGGAGGGGGTGGGTGTTCCAGGGTGGCTAAGTAGCAACGCCAACCCGATTTGACTGGAATATAAACAACAACCTTTAAATAACTTTCATCACAAACTTTCAACATTGAAAATGGAGCATGAAATAAAGGACAAAAACACTCATTTTGAAAATAGATGGATAGTCTATCAAGATGCATCCCGACAACAAATATCATGACTTTGAGTAGCATATGCAGATAACATTGCATGACACATCTCCTAAGAGTTGTGATGAGCAAGATGAGGACTGCCACAACTATAATCCAGGAAATGATCTAAGGCTCAAATATCTGTGCTACATACAAGGGAGATATTACAGAGATGTTATATGCATATAACATGCCAAAAACTCTTAGTCGTCTAAATGCCAAACTTTTAAAAGTCATTAAAAGATTTAGGCCACAATAAGCCTCTTTTGTTGTATGGGCGTGGCAGTAACAAAGATGCATGACGTTCTCAATTTCATGATTCCAGCATGTTTGTTTGTTTGTTTGATTAGGTTTTTAAACGTAGCTTTAACAACTTTTCAGTCATATCGCTACGATGTCTGCAGTGATGTAGTTTATAATGATATCTGGCACTGAGGCATCATGTCCCAGATGTGTAGCATGATGCCCCACCCAGTCACATTATCCTGACACCAGGCCAACCAGTCCTAACACTTACCTGAGCGCCGAACGAGGCAGCTGTTAGTACCATTTTTGTAAGTCTTTAGTATGACTCAGCTGGGAATCGAACCCACAACCTCCCGCTTCCGCAGCTGACGTTCTAACCACTAGACCACCGGAGCGGTTGATTTCAGCTTGAATAGTTATTGTTCGCAAATCGTGAAAATGGTGTTAAAAATGAGTGAACTTTTACATGAATTCGTGAAGTGATTCAGAGTCTGCGAATATTTGTTTGAACAAATGAATGCACGGCAAATGTTTGGTATATACCAAACTAGACTTCGCTTTTTTTGTGCAATAAATTTCTTTTTACTATTCAGAGTTTCCTATGACTCTTGCCACACCAGTTTTTATATTTGGACACTTATGTTGGGATGTAGGGTCATAGTCCATTCCCTATCTAAAGTTGGAATTTCAATTTTTCTGTATGCAGCTTCTTTTGTAGGTGCTGTTCCAAACTCTTCCAACTGCAATTACCATAATCCAGATCTTTATTGTAGTGGTCACAAAATGCTAGTCCTCAAGCATTCAGAATTCTTAAAATCAACTATATTTCAGTCAACTTTTTGCTGCAGGCTTTACTATTTCAAACATCTTTTAAACCTTTATCTAAACTTTTTGTGTCATGGTCTCTCTCAACAACTCGGGACACCATGTTTTGCAAATATGCTTCTTCTTTCCATTGCTATCAGTTTCCATTCCACAAAGATTCATTGGATGAATTTAAACCTTTGACCAATCAGAATACTTTACAAGGAACAAATAATTTAGAAGTGTTGTTGTGGATTGGGACTGGTCAGATCTTTAAAAAAACAAACGTATTGGATATCATACATAAAACAGACTATATCAAGAAAAATCTGATTCAAGTCAGGAGAAAAGCTGAGCTCCACTTTAAAACTGAGAAAAAAAATCATGTCTGGACATAATTGGCATTTTGCAAAGCTCTCTGCGAAAGATCTCATAATCCAAACTTTATATTCTTCTTCTTCCAGTCACCAATGTTAGAATCGGAAGCCAGGTAATTTGAGGCGTTCAAATTATTCAAATTTAACTGCAGCTACATCCAGGCTGTGAACGAAAGAAGTTCAAAATGTATGACTGCGCAGTGGCCAGTTGTGGAAATCTCTCTCTACAAATGTAGCAAAAGATCTTTTTTTTTGCTTTTCTTTTTTATTTAAATCTGTAAATGAAAACTATTTAATAATTCCTTTTAGTTTCATTAAAAGTCAAGGCTTTTCAAGGTAATCAGACAATATTTTGAATTTTCAAAGTGTTTTCAAGGCGTTGAGGGACAAATTAATTTTTGAACAAATTTCAAGGTTACATACAGACCTTAGCATCAACTGTCACAGCTTTTAGATCTGGGACTGGAGCGACAAAGGCTGGGAGTTTAGAATTCCTCCAACAAATGATTGTATGCTTCCAAAGTTGAATCTGAATTTTTTGTGAGGTTTCGTGTGGTGATTGTATAGTAACAGGGATATTCACTGGTTTTGCCACCAATCCCTATACCAAGGGAAGGTCACTCTGAATGACTGCCGCATAGCTTTATATATATATATATATATATATATATATATATAAATTGTTTGTTTGTTTGTTTGTGTCTTATGCGTTCCTATACCGCTCATCCGATTGCGATTAAACTTTGGCGAGTTGTTCTGCGCACGCCCGCGAAGGTTTCTGAATTAGTACAACCATTAAAATTGTAGCAATTAACAAATGTGTTTTTGCGACATTTACCGTGTGTTCGCTGTGAACTGTAGGCGCCTTTAGATATGTCACGTGATCGAACACGGTCTGGATTGGCTTTAACTATGATGACGTAAATCAACAGCTGTATGAAATTCATAATCGGTGTACATCATGTTTACTTAGTTACGTTTGGTTCGCACCTTGGTTACGTCAAACAATCGCGGTGTGAATTTGTAATAGTCGTTACAAAGCATTACTTTCACTGTCTAATCAATTATGCCACCTAAACGAAAAGCTATTGGTCGATCTACACCTCAAGCACGAAAGATAAAGGCATCACGAGCTTCAGAAACAGACGAGCAACGGAAAGCAAGATTGGAAACCGTTCGAGTTTGCACTGCTCAAACCCGATCAATATATATATATATATATATATATATATATATATATATATATATATATATATATATATATATATATATAGATATAGATACATACATACATACATACACACACATTTTCTTGGCATAAATAGGGCAATTCATTAATACAACCAAATTGTCCCCTGGATTTCTACCTACCCTCTGGGCTTGGCCCTGACTTAGAAACAATTCCTAACACCATATACAGTTACCTGGCATAACAACTTAAGTTAATTCTGCCCTTAATATCTTAAATTTTAAACCACCAAGATTTTCTGTGGTGGTGCTGTGGTCAAGACAGTGAACCAATTGACCAGAAGGTAGCAGGTTCAATTCACAATAGCTGATTAGTGTATATCTCACTAATAACTGAAATGGTCTGCGATCATGATGTTTCAAGAATTACAAGGTCTGATCCAAATCTATTAACAAATATAATATCTTGAGGGTTCACAAGCTGAGCCTGATCAGATTACAGGATCACCTCATTAATATGTGTCAATGTTGCTCATTAACTTATGATACTGATGATACTAGCTTACATACCAGGTTTGATCAAAATCTGACCATAAATTCAAACTCTAGTGTTCCACCAATTGTATTCAAGATCACCTTATTTTATATTTGTGGATGTCATTCATTACCAAATGCATATAAGATCTTGATAAAAGCTTACTTACAAAATCTGATTAGATATATAGCCTCTAGTGTGTTTAAAAGATCAGCCCATCAGACTGGATCAGAATTATCAACTCTATAGTGTTGTCAAGCTCAGCAACTCAGATGAAAGATCATGTCACTAATATATGTGGATATTGCTCATAATGGATCCACTCTCAGATCCTCATAACATAAGCTTAATTAAGTATGAAACCTGATTAAAATATAGCTTCCAGTGTGTTAACAATCTAAGCCAGTCAGATGCAAGCTCATCCATAATTAGGCATAGATGTTGCTCATAATAAAACTCATCCGAGATACTGATGATATAAGATTACATACCAATTCTGGTTGAAACGTAGTACGAAAATAAAGCCTCCAGATATTTTCACAAATACATTTTGAATCTAATGATGGAAAGATTAATGATACATGATGGATACATAGCCACATGATAAGCATACATGGCCTTTGGCAAGGTGAGCTAAAAATCACCATTGGTTTTATATTGTTTTACGGCATAAAAAGTTGGCAAATTTCTATAGTTTTTTTTACACTGCAATAACATGTATACTGGGCTTTTTTCTCTTATAAAAAAAAGAAGCCGAAGCAGAACTCTCATGAAATTTACACCTTAAATTTGAACTGCATGCATTGATTTAAAAAAAAATAAGCATAACAAATATTAAAATAACAAAACTGAGATCTCTATGGTGATTTAATATCTTGACCACTTATCTTAATAAGATACAACCACATCTAATGACTTTAATCTATGTCTGCATCAATTAACCACACTAGGCTGTATTATCAGTGACAGTAAACATGGACTGGTACTCACTCTTCCGTGGCCTTTTTTGATGCCATTGAATTTCTCTTCATCTGTGCCAAACTGCCCTGGTCAAAGACAAAGAACAGGAAAAGATGTAAATAAGCAAATAAATAAAATAAAATACCATAGATAACCAAAATTGTAATGAGGTAAACTTCATGCAAATTCTGAAAGAAAACTAAATATTTAAAAAATATTATTTGCATTAAACATCAATATAATCATGCAATATGTATACCGCTGGTAACACTACCAAATAGCCCCAAGGCACTGGCCTTTGATCTTCGGAACATATCATTTTAACTGATATAAAATTTTCTGCAGCACTTATGAGCAAGGTCTGTAAGACACTTTGAATTTTTTTATAGTTGAACCAAACACCAATTCCAATTGTTATAACTGACCTAGTTTTATGCAAACTGACTATGATTAAATGATACTGATAAGAATTTTTTTAATACAATGTTAAATTCTACTAACTGCTTTTGGTTCCCAGTTTCCACATAATTTTATGTGAAGCTTTATCTATGCCAAAATCTTGCACAATATTACTAACAACAACCAACAAACCATGATTTCTGCTTAAAAGTTTTTTTAACACCCTGATTAAAATTGCCTATTACAAGTTAAAACAATGTCATTGCATAGTACCCCCATCCTACACCATAACAATCACCCCTTTGCACATGACTGCATATAGAAGGCTTTCCAAGCTAATCTACATTCAAATATTATTGCATTTTGCTTGGTCAATAAGTTTCACTAGCTGTTGTTAAATGTCAGGGTCATAAGGTGAGCAAGGGAACCTCACTAAGTGGACATAATTTTTGCTTTTGAAAGATAAATTTGCGTAGAAGAAAAAATAATTAATGCTTAAAGAGCACATACTATATGCTAACATAATACTGAAAAAATGTAATAGCCTGGTTTAAATAAAAAAATTAATATAATTATCATAAATTATCATACCAAGTTCATTAGATCACTGTCACTACCTGCTCTGATACTCTATACAACAATTTAATAAAAGAGTCAACGACTCTTGATTAGTGAAGATAGGGCTACATGTTCAAGTATAGTATGAAGACGGCAATTAAATAAAACTACGAGCTATTTACATTTGAATGCTTTGTTCATTAGGTCCACTGATATGAAGACAGAAAATTGGAATTATGAGGAATAAATGATCATGGTTTGGTATTTACCTAATCACTTGTAAAGTAAATAACATCCAAAGATATATTTTCTATTTTAACATTTATTTAACTTTTAATTAGTTTTCTTCAGACACTTAAAGAAGATACTGAAGAACAGAGAACCAAACTTGTAAGAAATTTAACCATTTATAAACAGTTACAGAATATTGACAGAATTTTTTATTATTATGATAAATGTTGCTGAGATAGTTATTACAGCTACTGATGTCTTATATAATAACTATTTACAAGTGCACGTTAATAAAAACTTAACTTTCATTTCAATTTCTTCAAAATCTAATTTTAAATACAACAAATACACAAAAAAGATGCATTTGCATTTTTTACCTCAAATTTAAGAATAAGAAAATCCATACACTGTTCTCTGCTATACACAACCATAGCTGCCAACCCTCCAGGCTTGCAATTAGTTAAAATAGGGATACAAATTAGTGAATTTTGACATGAATTCATGAAGCAATCTTCGAGTCCAGGAATTTCTGTCGGAACAAATGTTTAGCATGTTCTCCAGCTGATAAAGGTAGATTGTGTTCAACAAGAAAACTCAAAAACAATGCTTCAGCACTGGTATCTTGCAGGTCTTCCGTCAATGGATTAACTATTACAGAACTGAAATCTGTTGAGAGTACATAATTTTCCCAACCTCTGTGTACTTTTTGCTACCAATATGCTTCCTCACATTATCTCTGCCACCATGCCCAATGCTAAAATTTGTGTGTAAAAAGCAAGATGTATATCAGTATATTGGCTAAATGCACAACCAAGCTTTGGTATATTCCAAACTAAACATCACATATTGTGCAATACATTTTTTTTCCTTGGTGGTGAAGACATTTTTTCAAGATGTGATGCCGAATGTTAATTCAAATCAGTATTGGTGGTGCATCCATGGAGCCAAATTCCGGTTAGGCCTCCATTTCTATCAAAAGCATTTCAAAACTAATCGATATAGATTAAATACACTAAAATGCTTGCTACCCAGGCTAACTGTACCAATCAGTTATAGTTTCACTAATATTGCGACCCACAGTACCGGACCATTTTGGTAACTGCCAATATGCAGACTAGTGATTAACTGGAAATTGGTTATTTTATTAAAGATTTAAAAAATTGAGAATTGGGGAATTATGATTTCTTTGCATGCAGCGTGAATTTGTGAATCGCCAAAAAAGTCGTAAATTCACCCCAAAATAGTTAGGGTTTGCAGCTATGCATAACCCATCCCCCAACACTCAATAAAAATGACAAGTCCAAAGAGGCAGTTGCAAAATGATGGGTTAAAAAGACTCACCAGCTTTTTCCTATTCTCTTTCTTCTTATCCCTTTTTAATTTTTCATCTTCAAAGTCCTCTATTTCTGAAAAGTATGAACATAATTAAGTTTACATCATTAATGAAACTTCTCTGTGTTTAAACAAGATGGAATAAAAAGGAATTCTTGTTTGCTTTCCATTAATGTTTAAATGACATGTTTGAAGTCCTAAAGGCACTAATTATATTACAGCATTCATAAGGCTGTTCCATTTAAAAATACATGGTACCAAGGGAAGGCAGTTTGTAGAAAATATATGCCAATTACTACTGAAACATCAGGCATTTACAGAAATTACTTCAGTTTTGAATGTATATTTAACTGATTATGGACAAAAGCACTGAATCAAAATTGTGTCATATTACACACTTGAAGAATTTACACATAGTCGAGCTATGGGCTGTTCCACTAAAATATACTTAAGACTCCAGGGAAAGCACTTTCAATGTGAAGTATTATCCCATAGATGAAATTTAGAATGTTGTATCAATTGTTTTAGTTATTAAAGTATCCTGGCTAACCAATTTCACTGAAAAGCTTTTGTCGTGTTCTCGTGTGGTTAACTGCATTGTAGTTTGTTACTATGGTCGAGTGAATAAAGTGTAATACTATGTCATTTTTAATTTAATTTGTTATCAGATTAATTATGATCAATTACCAAACTTCCATTGTTAATGACGGGACCATGACTGGCGCTGTTATAGAAATGCACCTTTGAAAGGCAGAAATTGACTTCATCTACGCACGATAATAATTTATGACCATGTTTACACTGCTTTGATTCTACAGAACATCTGCTTTAGTTAAGTCTTGATTAGGGAATGGCATAAACAAATGCTCACTGTTGATAACTGAAACTAACCCATTGGACTATAAACATTATGAAAGTTACTAGTCCAACAGGAAATCTACTAGCCTCAGGCTAGCGGACTACCATTACTTTCAAGTACTGTTATATGTACATATCTAATGTATAGGATGAATAGAGAGTATCAACTCTGTCTTCACCCATGAATCTCATCACATACACTGAATCTACAAGTAATTCCATTGAAAATATTCACAGAGATTTATATATTCAAATTTTGTCACAGGTCATACAGATCTGAATTCAGTGGGAAACTAATAGCTTAATCACGTAACAAATGATGAATCACATTTACTTTTCAGTACATCCCAAGTCACTAAAACTTAGTTTGCGTTTTAAGCTGTAGTTGGTAAGCATAAACTTTTTTTCCTGCAAAAAGAAAACTTTCATGGCATAGCAAACGTGTTCCAGTCATGTTGGAAAATAAAAGAATCCATCAGATTCCATTGCTTTTACTGAAGATTGGTACTGACTTCCTTGATGAAAGGTTTTTTTTTATTTCTATTGAAGATTGTAGTGAGCTTTCTTTGATGAAGGATGCATGTGTTATTTAAGTCACTGCTAAAGAGCAACTTTGGAGAACCAAACAAATGAACATTTCTTAATGTAGCTGCAACATAAAATAATTGTATTGCATGACTGAGACTGATTTTATTTCTTTTTCCTTTTGCATAGTATGTTTTTTGTAACAATCAATGCTTCAAGGGTAATCTGTTGTCTTAGAAATTTCAGCAAATTATTTTATCTCACATCTTGGAGTACGACTAAAGGATATCAGAGCGGGGTAGCAGCAGAAGGGAATCTTTGCACTAGTAGCAGGTATTACATAATTAAAATTAGTTTTAGCCCTAAACAAAATTATCAGTTGTGAGGCGACTGGTGGCTTAAAACAAAAAACTGATCTAGCAGAAAATGATACATGAAAAAACATGCACTTCACCCTTATGGTGGGAATGTTCACAACTCTATGCCAGCCTGGTAGATGGCTTGCCCACATGTTCTTATGATTACACCCAAGAAGTAAATGATTTCCCTCTGGTGCACCAAAGATTGAAGCTAAAAGGTTGAAAAGGTAATGTACGACCACCAAAAAGGTTGCTCTCAAAACATTATCAAAAGAGGAACGATTCGAAAGCTGCAACAATAACATCAACCTCATGGGCTTTTAATTAATACTCTTGGTGAGCGACTAATAAGCTTTTCCGATAGTCAAGACAATCCACCTGGAAACCGAGTCCATCAAAATATCAGAAAACTCTTGTAAAATGAAACAAAATCGTAGAGCACTAACTGGGCAAAGGAGCCTATCTTGATCATCCCAGCACAGACACGACCAAGACTGGACATTTCAGTGTGCACTAGATCAAATTGAAGGATGCTTATTTTTTAGCCAGAATGAACTTCTGAATGGCTGACAAAGAAGATAAAGTGAATTTGGTCAATACTGAACCATAAGCAATCCTTTACCATGGAATCTCACTTCTCTTCCTTACTGACACTAAGGACAGTAGAAAGACTGTCTGGAAAGGTCAGTAATGAAAATATCCATCAAAGATTCATATGTGGTTATTGAGGATGCACAAAGAATATGCTAAAGGTTAAATCCAAGCATTAAAAAGCAAGATACAGTTCATTTCAACTCATAGTATCTGACAAGATATGAAAGAGAAATACCTGGCCTACCTGAAATCTCCCAAGAACTTAAGTGTTAGAAATAGTTGCCCAATAGCCAATAATAGCAACATCAGAATGTTTCCTATTTGCAATGTTTGGTAATGATAGATGTTAGAGATGTAACTAACAATATAACAACATGAAAAGTTATGCCCAAGGGCAGGCTTATAAACATGTAGTGCTTCAACTCATACTGTATCTCTATAGAACAAAATGTGATAATCAAGTGATTATGGTGTTCTAGATTTTTGTACATCAAGTGCAAAAGAAATAAAGAATAAATTAAAATTAAAGTTGGTCTGGTATGACATGATGAAATTACTCCATGTCAGGTATTTGTCATATTTTATAAATGAGAACTTGGGCTGCATGAATCAGACTTATATAACTTCAATTCAAAAGTTTCAGCCACTTCTTGTATTTTACAAATACATTCTCTATGTCTTCTCGCTGAAAGAGAGAGTACATTCTGCCTACTTGTATGATCCTTAAACATCAATGAAATGTGAAAATTAGATCACCGAATTACCATGGTCAACAGTGAAAAATAACTCAAACTGAAAGCACATGCAGTCTTTTATAACCATTCAATGTGGAGAAATAGAGCTAAATACATTTATTTTATGACGACAATTACAACACAAAGAACACTTCTGCTCCAAGCATCACTACTACTAACAATACATAGGAAAATCAGAATACTTAAATCTCAGTGTTCTGATAGCTTGACATTATATAATGAACAAAAGAGAAATCTATTAAAACTTACCGCTTAAACTGGTTATACCCTTCTTTCTAAACTTCATCAATGCCTTTATTCTGGCTTTTAATTCTTTTTCCTCTGCAAATTGAAAATGCAAGGTCACTACTAACTATACATGTTAAATGAAGTTTTAATGAACATCTACCATCACAATATACAGTTAGCCACAGATTGTAGACAATTAAAGAGTTCTTTTTCATATCTATGAAAATACAAAGACAATCTGCATTAATGATACATGGCCTTATGTAGCAATCATAGAACCCTCACCCAACACCAACTAAAACAAAAACAATGAAAATGGAAAACTGGAATTATGTTATAATACCCAGCTAATGTAATATTACTTAACATGTATACTAGCTTATAAATCAACATTTTTTAACTGAAAATTTGATTCAGAAAGTGTAGAGGTCATCTTATGAGTGTGACATGCAAAAAATGATAAACTTTTAGTAATGTTGGAGACTCAAGATGCACAGATGCTCCCGTGATTTTATCATGAGGGAATTCCCCTATTGTCACAAAAAATATGAGGGGAGTTGAACAAAATTAAGGGGGACAGAAAACAACCGTAGTTATATATTTACACAACACTTTAATATCCATCTCTCTATTTTCTTGCTCCGCTGTAAGAGCATTATTGAAATTAAAACCTTTAACCCTTTGAACCCGACAGGCCGGTTTACCGGCCGGTTGTAACGGTGTATATACCCAAAAGACCGGTATATCAGCCTAGCTATCTACCATCATAACCCAAAAGGCCGGTATACTGGCCTTGCTATCTACCGTCATAACCCGAAAGGCCGGTATACCGGCCTGTGTTATGTTATTCAATAGATGGTCAGTGAAATATAGAAAAAATATGAAAAATATGAAATATGAAGAAATTTCGAGACAGTTTGTTACATAGTCATAGTAATAAAAAGCATTTTATAAGCATGTTTGAAAAGAGACAATTTGATATTTGCTGTCATATCATAGTGGATTATCATTCTAAGGCATAATATTACTTTTATTTTGCAAAATTTTACTTTTTATAAAATTTTCAAAAATTGCCGGGAAGGCTCGGGTTATTGTGCCAAAATATGGGGGAGATTAGGGTTCAAAGGGTTAAGAGATGATGCCTCTAGTTGTATAAGCAGCAATCTCTTATTTCCAAGCTTGAACTTTTCCTTGTCTGTGTATGAATATTGTTCTGTAGATAGACCCCCCTCCTTTCAATTTATTGTCCAAAGGGGCATATACATAGCTAGCTCAGCCAGAAGGAACAAGTTTGAAAATGTTATTTATGGTTGTTTTGTACAATTTTCCACAGCTCACAGTATTGCCTTTTTTGGATACTTCTGTTCCAAAATAAGATTTTTCAAAGCATTAACTGTCCAAGTTCAACTTTCTTGAATAGCACTCTACTGACTACTATGCCAGGTTTACTGTTACATAATGCTGTATTAGGACTAGTCCATTACTGCCATAGTCTTTTTATTCAAATAGGTATTCTGATTAGATCTATATCAAATCTTAATTTCACTCCAAGATTCTCATTTATTAGATTTATCATAACCTTTATGTTAGGGCATAATCCACAATACTGCGCAGCTAAATTAAGACCAAAAAATAAATGTAAATTGCACTCATCTTTTAAATTGTATTTTAATTCAGCTTGTTTGTCTACCTTTTCTACATTTCAAAATAATGCTAAAACGAGGGGCAACCATTCTCATCAAACCAATGAAACCAGATGTGTAAACAGTTATGGAAAAATGCATGTTGCAACTAGCACTAACTTTCTACCAAGCTGACTTATGTGTGACGAGCACTTTAATAGTGAATGGCTGCTCAAATTGTATACTGCGCAAATTACATTTTCATATGTGCGACCTGAAACTAGCTTGCAGGAGTTCTTGTGCTTCACTGCTTTCTAAGTGCATGCATTTGTAAAACATTTGCATGAATCAAGAGATAGCACAACCTGGGAGCATCTCCGAAGAAGTTCACAGTAGACAAAGACACTGTGAATTGAAACATATTTATGTTTCTATGCCACTATTTCCCATTCAAACATGTGGATATGATATGTGCTGTATTTATCTTTCAAGATAGTATACATTACCCATTACTTTTAACTATAGTTATTTGAATTATAAAATATTGTGTAAATTAAATATTACACGTTGCTAAGTGAAATGTCCAACAATGTTTTTTTTATACTGCTTCCATTTTCGTGCAAGTCCTAACAACATGTATTTGTATTATTATGTGTTTTCCTTTGTAATCAGTGTGTTGATACAATGCAAGTTTTTATTTAAGTATTTTCCTTTTCCATATAAAAGGTTTATAATTCCCAAGTGCTATTGTCCTGGTTTTCTTCCAGTATATGAGAATACCTTGACTTGTAGAGGAAGCACTCGCTTGTTTTCATGATGAAAATACTTTTGCCTGAGCAACAAAATTAGTACATGTACTTGATCAGTGCAAAGTAGAGTTTTTCATATTCCAGTGAATGTTTGACCTTAACCCCTTTTGATTTGTAAAGGCAGTGCCTCTGTTTCTTGCTTATGTGGCAACCCTTTGATCAAGCTGCAAGTATAATACTTGCTCTGGGCTAAGTAAAAGAGGGTGGTTATATGAATGCAGCGTGATTTTGTACACAAGTGAAACATGATCAGTTGCAACCTATATTAGACTTCACAGGCTATATGATCAAAGTGATCCTTACTGACCCCAAACACTGTCTCTGTGTAAGAATACAAATACGACATCGAAACCAAGGAAAACTTTCGTTGTTCATTTGTATTAGTGGCTGTGATTAAGATTTTGAACGCAACTTTAACAATTTTTCAGTCAAATCGCTTCAATGTCTGCAGTGTGGCAGTTTATAGTGATGTCTTGCACTGGGGCATCATGCCGAAGACATGAAGCATGATGTCCCACCCAGTCACATTATCCAGACACAAGGGTGACCAGCCTTAACACGAACCTCTTAATGCTGAGCGCCTAGTGAGGCAGCTGCAAGTACCATTTTTGCAAGTCATTGGTATGACTCAAATAGGGTTCGAACCCACAAACTCCCACTTCCAAGGTGGATGCTCTGACCACTAGGCTACAGGAGCAGTCCTGTTCATTTGCAAGACATCTAGAATTAACATATTGTGGGCACTGTGAATCAGATTGTTCTGAACTATTATTAATCTTGTATGTGACCCATCATGGAACTAATGGATTTATCATATAAATGGATTTAAAATGTCAAGCAATATGGATTGTAATGAATTTAATTTGGAAACATTTTAAGTCAATTTATTTATATGTTCCACTCAATATAATATAACTGTATTTTTACATTGGTTCTGTCATTATTTTTAACAGCATCAATCCAGTTGGGTTTGTTTAATTTTACAAAGTGCAATTCTCACTGATAACAAGTCACCCTTTCAGATCGATCTTACTTACAAAATACATCTCAACTTACAGGAGGGTCAAAGAAAAATTGGCTTTTTGTAGCCTTAAAAAAGTGTGATTATCAGATGGAAGTATTCTGACAATCCAGCTTCTGAGGGCAAAGCATGGCATTGGAAATACTGATGCATATGCGAGTTTGTGGGTGATGTTGATCAAGCATGGAAATAATGCTGCTTTGCTGCAGACATCTAGGTTATTTTTCTGAATTGAAGAAATCAGTGTTAGCATTGACCATGGGCTCCTCAGAGGTACAAGTAAAATAGCAAGCAATTTATCACAATGAGAAACTGATAGTCAAAAGCAGGTCTCAAAAGTTTTAAACCTGCACTAGTATCTCTGTATAAAGATTGTTGTCTCCAGCAGCCATTGTAATCATTTGATATCATGCTCAATATAGTCATACTAATGTGATCTCATCAACAAAATGATCTGGCAGGACATAAAAGTAATAAAATAGAACATTCTCTTCTATCCAGTTTGTTCTTAAATCTGCTTCAAAAGCTACTGGCATTGTCTGCCATTAAAACCCTATTTTAACAGGGTTAACCTACAATGGTAACTTATCAAAATATACACAATCTAGTCATTCATAGGGAAAATTTACAAGTGAATCAACATATATTGCTCCTTCCAACTGAAATTATCACAAAGGGCTGTACAAAGCAAGGAAAACAAAGAGTCCTTTCAAGGGACAGACATCCTTTCAAGGGAAAGACACTACTGACTGAAAAGAATCTCCATGAGTTTAAGGCCATTTCTTCCTTTCAACAGCAGTGTTAAAACCATCTTTGATATTCTTTGGTGATATTCAAATTAACTGCTTTGGTGGACATATCAGATGTCAACTTGATACCATTTTTCATTGAGGACCAAGCTGATATTGTATGAAGTCTTTTGGAGAAAACACCATGTCAGAATGACTTTACATTCTGGAGGAGTAGCAATAAAAAGTTTTTGAAGATAGCTACTGTGGCTACTATACTAGACACCAGATCAGCAACAATGTCATTGAGGACTACCTAGACATCACAAAATGGAAAACAGATAATGGAAAACAGACCATCCCATACGCTCATCTGGTCTAAAACAATGACCTGCTTAGGAGCTAAAAGACTGATACCTAACAAGCACAAAACAAGTCACAGCGATCTTGTTACATTGTAATGGTGCAACATTAACACAGGTACAGTTAATAATCAAATTTCAGAATTTGAACATAAACTGCATTCCAACACATAATTTCCATAAGGTTACTCAAGCATGAAATATCAGAGACCCAATTTAGCAATAATGGCTGTAGTACTTATCAAGATGCATCCACTAACCATGCAAGTTTCATAATTCAAGATAGGAAACAGCATGCCATAAGCTCCACTAGCAAAAAGTTAAATGCAAAAAATTTACTGAAACCAGTAAAAGATATAAAGTTATGATGACGCAAAAAAAAAAAAAAAAAAAGTCACAAGCTACATGCAAAAATGGCATCCAAAACCAGTAAAATTAAAGTCATACTGAGAGAGATGCTGACAATCATCAGTTTACGATTCTAGCATGAACAGAGCTTGAGAAATTAACTTAAACCACACTGTAACCAGTGAAGCTTGAAATATGTCATAGTGACATATTTTGTGATGAGGGTGTAGTGCTGATCAAGATGCATCTCCTCACCAAGTTTCATGATTCTTTATATAAAGTATGTATCCTAAAACAGTAGAAAGGCAGACTGTTGAGATGTATTTTCTATATCATTTACTGAACTAGCCTCAAGGCCTGTAATTCTGTTAACTAACTTGACTGTACACAAGAGTGTATAATCTACTACTTACTCTGCAAACTTTCCAAATAGGGTTCAAATTCTGCAGAAGGAAGAAAGTGAGCAAAAGGTTTCAACTTTTCCTGAAACTCCCTGAAACAAGACAAGACATTCATAAAACTTTACATCATCGATGAACATAAAATAAGCTCCATCATTTTATTTACTCTCATAATATTACAGCACATATCATTAGCAAAATGCTGATTATTCAATGGTGATAAATATAGATACCATCCTTAAAAATAAAAAAATTCTGCAAAACCTATTTTTTTTTAAGCAACAATGACTTTGACCTTTCTACCTCTTGACCACAAAGTTGAAAGACTTCTTTCATGCCTAAAATATGTTTATGTTGATTGTGCTTTTAATGCAAGTTAACAATTTTGCTGTCATATCACTACAATGTCTGCAGTGTGGCAGTTTATAGTGATGTCAAGCACTGGGGCATTATATTGCAGACATGTAGCATGATGTCCCAGCTAGTCAACTGATCCTGACACCAGGTCAACCAGTCATACACTAACCTCTTCATGCTGAGTGCAAAGCAAGGCAACTGCTAGTACGACTCAGTCTGGGTTTGAGCCCATGACCTCCCGCTACTGAGGTGGATGCTTGAACTACTAGGCCACCGTCCAAAACTATGTGCCCTTCACAAATTCATAGTTTATATTCCATAACTAATGCTATTATAAAAAAAAAAACACATTCCTCCTTTCAACAAGTGCCTTGACTGTTCACCACAAATTCAAAAGGTTTCTTTCTTACTGAAATTCCAAGCCATTCACAAAGTTTAATCCAGATTTAAGTCACTGATATTCATATTATTATACAAAAGCCATCTTATTCTTTCAAAGTTACTATGACCTTTTGCCCAACATCAACATGGTTTTCCATTCCAAGTACAACCCCTCTTCTAGGTCTGGCAACTGTCGACGGAGAAAAACTAAAGCAATTCTGATGAAACCATTGTTCTTCTTTAAGTGATAGTAACCTTGATCTTTCATCCAAATCAGGATATGTTCTACTTTACAAGTGAAAGCAATCCACAAAGTTTGGTAACTGTAGATGGTGATGAATTTTACTTATTGTGCACAAAACATTATTCTGCTTTCAATGGCTTTTCCCCCCAGAAACAACTGGCTTCTTTATTACCGCTCTTTGCACGTTATCTACAAAGGTTGCTAAAAGTGCGTGTTTCAGAACTGAAATGATTTTGTGGAGCAAAAATTAATGGCGAGACTGAGTCAATATATATTATGTTTCAAATAAATGGCAGAAAAACAAAAATCCAAGAAATATTGCTTTCTTTTTATCAAATTTCTGCAGTTATAGTCCCAAGTATACCCCACTATGCTGTGTGCACCCTTTTCACACAGACTCAACAACTAATACAACTGTCAATCAGACATTGTTTGAATTTTAAAGTATATACTCATTCAGGGAAGTTTGTAAATACAAAGAGCTGCCATACCTATCTTCTTTTGATAATTTCTTCTTGTTGGATATGGATTTAGGAGTTTTCCCTGGTGTGGAGGCAGCTGCAACTGCAGCCTGAGCAGCTGCTGTTATAAGACCATATTCACGGGCAATTTTTTTCCTTCTCTCTCTCTCCTTTAAGCGTGACCTGTATTTTTCTATTTGGGTAAGTTTAATTGCTGCAAAGAAAAGGAATAAAATTACATTATTAAGTATGTATTAAGATAAACAAAAAAATCAAAAGTACAAGTTTCAAGATGTTAAAAGCAAAGCTTAGCAAAATATTACACTTAAGGGACTACATAAAATTATCCTTTGAGTGCAGATGTCCTTTATAATAGGAATAAAGACATTAAATTTAAAAAATGTGACATAAAGATTGTCCTTCATGTGACAGTGTCCTTTATACACAGGCAACAATGATATTAACAAGAATGGACCCATAACAAATGTCCTTAGTTTGCAGATGTACTTTATATACAATGTCCTTAATATGCACAAGCAAATTATGAAACTTAACAAAAAGTGACCTGTGATAACTGTCCTTTATATAAAAGTATAAATTATTAAATTTTAACAAAAAAGGGACCCATATTGCTTGTCCTTTGTGTACAGGCAGTTATTATACAGGTAAAGATAATATAAATTTAACAAAAATGGACCACAGTTATTGTTTTTCATGTGTAGGTGTTTTTAACATGGAGGTATCAGCTACATCAGACTGCACTGTAAACAGAAAAGTCTAGAGCACAAATATATGATCAGGTTTCATTGGTTATAACAGAAATCAAACTTTGATTTCTAAGTCTTACCCACCTATATCTATATCTTCATCATCATAGTCTATTGCTAGGCTACTGACTAGAGTTTCTGCTTCATTATCATATTCCTGAAACAAAGGCATAAGCTGATTACTCTTTCAAAGGAATTAATAAAGGCAACAAAAAAAGCAAAGATTCACAAAGTAACTAATCATCTACTCCAAAGAATTAAGTATGAATGTACAGGGTATAATGGCACATAAAGAACAATCCTGGCAATACAGTACTAAGCAAGTTTACATATCCAAGGATACTGTGCAAAACAAAGATATGGGTAAAAATGGATAAAATCCTTAATATACATTTTTTTCTATTACACATAATAAACTGCACTTTAATAATAAAACCTTCACAGCTTGAATATCTCATAAAATATTTTAGGACAACAGGTTTTCTCAAACAGTCACCTCATACATCATATAGGACGGCAAATTGGGATTGTTCTACATCCCTAACCCCACTGTCAGAAGGATGGGTCAATCGATCAAGTAACTGAAAAAATGGACCCAAACAGACGATTCATAAAGAAATACACAAGTCCTATTTGCATTACTTTCATAAATTTCAATTCACTGGGTATTTGCTCTTTCAACAATATCAACAAGGTCAAATCTGAAACCAATCTCTTAATGCCAAGTAAGTACCATTTTTACAAGTCTTTGGCATGACTAAGACAAGGTTTAAACCCACAACCTTTCACATCCTGGCACTCTAACCACATAGGCCACTGGAACAGTCAAAAGACAGACAGACATCAAAATATAGTTATCTCTACCATGCAGTGGGTGTTTAAAAAGAGCACAACTCTCATGAAATTAGTGGAAGTACACAGATTGGTCAGCATGCACATCTTCTGAAGACAGCCATGATACAAGTAAGGTTTCACAGCAAACTACTAAAAATTGCATTAGCAGTTACATGCATACACGATACTTTTACAAGAGGTCAAAGTGGCTCTGATCTCACTCACTAATCTTGTACAACTTTATAGCTGACAATTTATCTAAACAGGCCTATGTAATATCGTACAAACACTTTATAGAAATTAATTTACTACAGTAGTCCCTCTCATAAATGCCCCACCCCCATCCAGCGGTCACCAGCTTCGTATGACCAGAATCCCTTGGCATTGACGAGTTTGGATCCAAAAGTACCCAGCAAGAATGGCCACCCCTCTAACGTGACCAGCATATTAGTACAAAAGTGTAAAATGTTCTGCTTATGAGCAGCCACTTTTTTCTTCTTCAAATGTATCCAGAACCAATAATTATTTCATATTTTGATACAAATAATCAGATTATCTCAACTGTCGATACTAGTCTCCCAATGTCAAATTTCCGATACTGAAAGAAGTATTGACTAAAGTACATGTAACACTAAGAATAATAATATATCATTGTCTATAAAAGCCTAAGTTTACAGGAAATGGGCTCAACAATATTATAAGCTTCACACATCTTCACACATTTTGGGCTTCACACATCTGTAAAGTTCTTTTCTTTGATGATTATAGCCAGACATAATTGCCAAGATCATAACTGGGCCAGCATAGGCTAAAATTAGATTTTTTAACATACACCAAGAACCTTGAACAGAACAGGGTACCAGACAAAGACCGAAAAATCACTTGACAACACATTTATCACTTCCTAAACAAAGAACGCATTTTGTTCACTTGACAAAAGTTTCATCTGTATAATTAAATCGCATACAGTTAGCAACAACTGAATAAATCCTTAACAAACCTTAACATGTTATCACTTAACAAAGATGCATTATTTTTGAAAAAAGTTATTCTACTTAACAAAATCGGGGGGGGGGGGGGGGGGCTTGACAAACATTTTTATGTAGAAAAGACTCAAATAAGCAATGTCATAACTGATTTGGAGGTTATTCATCAACAGTGTGAAAATGGAGCAAATAATTTTTTAAATGTATGTACCAAGATTTAAATGACATTTTTGAATGCTTTTTCAATGTGCATGACAACAAAACCTGCTTGCATTTCACACTTATGCCAAGAATAAGAACAACTACTGTATATTCAGTTGAAATAAATCAATTATTATAACAAGAAGAACCATTTAATATTCATGTTACATTTAAATGAAGATATTACATGCTTTGAAGTATATATGACTGGTGGTCATACAGAATGTGCACACAGCATCATTTTCATCTAGGACCAACTAGACCATGATATGAATGTGTATATAAATTTTCATGGGAATTCTCCAGTTAATTTTTAAGTGGAGTGGCAATAACCAACTTGTGTGAACAGACAGACGATAGATGACGGACCCAGGAGTCATCTTCAGTTTAAATTTGTGGTACTGATGTGCTTTGATCCAACAATAGATCATAACAAGCGACAAAAAGAACCCCAACAACTGTTAAATAAAGTTTTGGTAGGCAATCAGTATGATTTATTGTGCATGGCATGATACTTTGACATATTGTACTGCAAACTGGCAGTATAAGGTTAAGGCAGTAAAGCGGTCATTACCAGTGATTACACTGATAATGAAAATGTTCCACTTGCTACAGTGCATGATGCATTACACCTACTTGAGACTGGTAACGATTATTTTGATATCTTCCATTACACTATTTCTGACAGTGACACTCACATCTGCAGTATCATCAAATGTCAATACTGTTCTGAAATCACCAAAAAAACAACCAGCGTTTCTGCTTACTGAAAGGGATAAGGACAATGTTGACACAGTATAAGTGTTGTACTCAGAGCCAGCAGTGTACATCTAACTGTACAAAAAGCATTCTTTATGAACATCTGCATGTTATTGAAAAGCATCTCAACAAAAAATGTTAGATCAATAAAAATCAGATGAATATTCCATCCAATAAATAAAGGGGTACATTAATAGTCGTTAAGTTATTGACTGGAGACATTTTCACAAAAGACTGATTTCTATGATCCTCTGGCTGGTGCATGTACGCATGAATACCTGTCCTAACACTAACCGCTTAATGCTGCGCGCACGTGAGGCAGCTGCTGGTACCATTTTTGTAAGTCGTTGGCATGAATCTGAACCTGCGACCTCCAGCATCCAAGGTGGATGCACTAATCATTTAAGCCACGTGATCTTTTTGAAAAATAAATAAAATTTGACAAAAAGTTACTCTGTTACAACACTGTAAAAATTCCAGACCCCCAGTTCAACACCACAATTAATCTTCACTGTATAAAGTATAAAATTTTTCTGGACATTTTGAAGACCTGCCAGAGTTTACTTACTCGTTCAAAATCATCTCTAAATGGCATGTATCCTAATTCATGCTGCTCCTGTATACTAAGTTCTAATGGATTTATCGGAGTTGTAATACTAGGTGAGAGAGGCCCTGAAAAAAAAAAAAGAGGAAACTGTATCAATAAAGATCATAAAAGGTTGTCCAACATCAAATACAGCTAAATCTATCCTTTCAAACATTCAATACTATGTTTTTCACTTGCCTAATCCAACTGCACACTTGTTACTAATAAAGGAAGTGTCTGAAACTCAGTCTAAAACTACCATATATGCTTACTTATATGTGCAGACTAACTGCAAATAACAAAGATCCAAATTAAGTGGCAAAACCCCCAAACTGAGCAAACAATACATAGTACAGTAAGTTTGTGTGTATTTCTGCAACCCCACGCATCAGTGGGTGTGGAGATGATTAACAAAAATAACCCACCACCATCACTCTATGGGTCCTGACAGTTGCCGTGTCTGCTTATGGAGAATTGTTCTGAATACAACACTTTCTTGAAGAGCAGTCAAGGATGACCACTGTGGATGTGGTGTCTATCAAATGGGCATGGTTTACAGTGTGATCATTCAAGCACGCTCTTTTGCGATTCATGGAAATATACTAAGCAACTTATCCACAATATCAAATTAATTATACATATTTCCTAGTTCTAATGACGATAATGTAATAAATAAATGACAAATCAAATTTAGGTAATATCAGTACTAATACTACTGTACATTTTCAATTTAGAAAAGGCTGAACTTTGCAATAAGTTTATGCTTTAACTTTATTCAAATCTGAACAAACATACTCAGTTGAACTTCTCTTGAACAGTGTAATGTTATCCTAATGTTTAAAAAAGAAAACCAATCCTATGAGGTATGAAAATTTAGTTTCCAATAACAGCTACTTCTGTTACAAAAAAAAAAAAAAAAAAGAGAACATGTTTAAAATGTATAAAACCAGTCACGAGGTTGAATAGACATGTTCACAGCTAAAAACTTTATTTCAATTTTGACTGCATTTATACTCAAGGTTATTTATGTGACTATATTGTTCTTTCCCATTATGTATTTTCTTTCATTCATCACAAGATGAATTTATTTAAAATAAAATAACCCTTTGGTAACTTTGATGGTCTCTCCCTAATTCAGACTTGGCTGGAGTGGATGTTCTGTAGAAATAAAAGTGCCACTGTAAACACTAATAAAATATTAGCATCAGATGACGATGTCAATTGCAACTTGGGAAAGGTGCATTTCATACATAAAGCCAGCTGACTTGGTGTATTGTACTTCACAGTTCAAATTATGGTCCCTTGTTAAAAAACAGGTTCAGGTTGAAGAATGAATGTTTTTGTGCTAAAAACAATTTTCTTCTTTCGATGTACCCACCCTTTGACTGTTTTCCCCCCAAAAATGATAGTCTTCTTCACCCCAAGTGCAGGCCATCCAAAAAGCCTAATATCTTTGGTGGAGAACTCAAAAAATCTTTGACAAATATTCAGAACAAGGCAAATTTTTCAAAATGCATATTTCACAGCAATCCATCAAAATGTGTACCAATCTGTGTGAAAGATGAAAAAAAAAAATGGAATGATAGATACAAAAATATATCCCCGCCATAACAACAGAGTAATTTAAGTGTTGGCTTGCCAAGAAGTACATCAATAGATCGATCACAGGCAAAATTTACCATTTCATATTGAATGTGATGAATTAAATGGTGTATTTCCCCCCAGATTTTCATATCTAATAATTTTCCATTTTCATTTACAATAGTCCAAAAGGCTTACACCTCAAAATTTTTAACATCCAAGAACCAAACAGTTCATACCAACCCCATTTCACAAAACACAGAAAATGGAATTAAGTGTCTCCAAAAGTGGTTAAAAACATTAAAGATGATAGACAATATTCTTAAGATTTCAAAAACTGAAGATTTTTTTTATAGAGTAGATTTCCGATTATAACATTAGTTAGATAAATTTGAGAGTAAATGACATTCACTTACCACCATCTGGGCAGGTGTGGTCACTAACATGGCCAAAGCTTCCAGATGTAAATGATACTGAAATGTAGATATTAAAATAAGAAAAAATTCTCCTGAATGTGAATATAATTGGTTCAATAGAAGCAGTTTTTTAAAACAATTTTTAAAGTTATTTTTCCATAGTTCATACAAATATTACAACAGAATATTAAAACAATTAACTAAAATAAGCTAAGGAAGAATTTTGGTTATATGAAGTATGGTCCATAAAATTTCAAAATTTAGTAAAACAACTTAGTTTTTAATAACTCAATTAATTTTTTTGTTAATTCAGGCTTAGGTGGAGATAATGTAGCTCATCAGGCTTTGATGCATGGAGATGCAGTCATCTTGAGTTTTTTAATTTATTCATGCAGGTAAAATGATTCTAACATTCTTTTTGAACATTATACTTTGTTTTTATGTGTTTAACTTTGACAGACTTCAAATCACTTGTACTCTTTGATCCAATTGAGGTTACTAAAGGTCTATAATTGCCGAGTTATAATGGTATTGAGGTCTTTAGAGCTGAGGTCATATGTATAGGCATTCACAGATCATGGTAAATCAGCACATGGTGCTAGTTCTATAGTATCTCTTTATCGACCTCAAGTAAGAAAAAACGAATACTGTATTTTACAAGCAATTTTCTAAGAGTTTCAAATAAATTTAGGTATAACAAGGATCAGAAACACCATTTTGAGATTTTAATTTTCAATTACTGTAATCAGTACAAGTTTACTGTAATATTCGTGCCATCATTATGACTTTAGGCCATCAAAGCTACCATTGATCCAACATCATTCCACAAACACATACACACATCTATACCACATGTGGGGCATAACGATATACAACCAACAATATGATAATTATTGATAAATATCAACATGAATGATTTAGTATGGTGGAGCAATTTCAGATGTTTTGACATATTGATTGTATTCCAGATCAAAATGGGACAGTACACAGATACATAAAATTTTTTCAATAACTTTCTTTATCATTGCAAGTAAATAGAACTTGGGACATTTGGTACATTATTTGTGGAGTCTTTATATTGTGTCTGAAAAACAATCGGATTAAAATCGGACCTCTGTGGTCCTATGTGAAGATCTGTTAAGTGATTGGAAACCACATAGATCATACATGCCAACCCCTGACGAGGAAAAAGTGTAATCCAAGTGGTCAAAAAGAGGAATCCAAGCAGAAAAAGAGTAATCCACATATAACATACTACAATTACAATTAACAATGATTTATTTGCTTTTCTCGTCTTTTATCATTCATTAATGGTTCAAGTGTTCATATGCAGCACTTTTAGCTTTAGAAAGCAACAGATTGTCATGTTGCATTTCAAAACATTTTGTACCAGCTGAGGCCATGAATGTTTTGCATACCAGTAGAGCACTCAGTACCGGGTTACTTAGCCTGGACCTGAATTCAGTTTTATTTTTGTTAACAACACTGAACAATAACTCACAGTCAGCATTAGAATGGTAAAGAACCAATATTCCTTTCATAACCTGACAAAGAAGAGGAAATTTATTTCTTCCAGTGATAGAGTCTTTTAGCTGGGAAATAAGGTGCCATTGCACATCAACTCTATCTGCATTAAGTATATTGTCAGGTAGAATCCCAACTTGATACTTCAGGAATTCTTCTTCCAGATGATCCAAGTTAGACAAGGGTGGCAATAGAAAGGGATATCTCTTGACAGAGAATCTAACACTTTTGAAGCTTTTTGACTGTCAGCTGCAAACCCCATACAGTTCTGCCAACTTATGTCATGTTTCTTCAAAACATTGTCAAGCAAATCAAAAATGTTTTGTCCAGTGGAATCTACTGTTAATTCTGGTAAAGAAAGAAGAACACTCATGACTTTGCCTTTTTCACTGTCAAAGTATCTAACACATACTGGGTACAACTTTTTATCATCATAATCACAACTCCCCTCTGTGGCAATACTAAACGGCCCAATTTTCATTGCTTCTGCAATTTTAAGTGAAGTATCTTCTGCTAGGCACCAAACAATGTGAGATGATTTTGTTCTTGCACAAGCATATTTTTCCGCAATTTTCGAATCAGGAAACATCCGCTTGAACAAGGGACCAACATGGTCTGCTACCGCTAAGGGTAGTCTGTGTTCTATTAAAAACTCGGTAAATAACACCTCAGCATTTATAGTATTCAAGTCTGCACTTGAGCTCTGCTGTAAATAAGAAGTTACCTTAGTATTAGAGTTCGTAATGCGAGCTAATTCGATGTGTTTCCTTGTTTTCATGTGTTTTTCCACATCAAATTTACCACCATGACCAATGCTAAAATCGTTTCCGCACAGTCTGCAATGAGCATGATGCTGTCCTAGAATGGAACGCTGTATTATGCCATTCATATATTCATCTTTGAATCTTTGGAGGACTCGTTGTTTTGCTTTTTTCTGATCCATCTGCGAAATTCTTGGGGAAAAAAATGTGCTCTAACATACACAAAGACTAGAATCCATCTTAACATCTGAAGCCATTTAGCGCCAACGATTAGACGTCACGTGATGATGCCCTCGTCGTGTTTGGAGGATTGATTACATTTTGCTTTGTTTATTATTGACTTTTTCTAACCCATCTGTGAAATTATTTAAGAGATATTTTTTGCATTCATAAACGCATTGAGAATTTTTTAATACTTTTTAGCGCAAAAAAACTTTTAGACTGGTTCTGCACTATACAAAATTAGAACAAAGAGTACGTGCATAATGATTTAAACAAAATAGAAACCAGTCTGTTCTCTCCTCACTAAGCCGCTATAAATAGAATATGAGGTCGAAAGTTTGAAAGTATCTTAGTAACATGATAGTTGCTATAAATAGAACATGAATATTAGGAAAGTCCACGGACAAGTATACTCGTATATCGTAGTTATGTAGAAGCAGGGTATTTTTTAATTAAAAATAAAACAGTATGTAAAATATAAAGTAATGCTAATAAAAACGAAAAAAAAAATATTTTTTTTTTTGCAAGATGGATATATCGAAAAAGCGTAATCTATAAACGTTAACGCGTAACGCGGAATTTAGTGGGAAAAAGCGTAATGATTACGCCAAAAGCGTAATGGTTGGCATGTATGCATAGATTAATGTTTTTGACGAAATCTATCCTGAAATTAATGTTACTCTATGAGGAAAAAGTAAACTACACCATTATGAAGAGATATTTATTCATAGTTAATCTCAGCACGATTATAAAGTGAGTAATCAACACAATAATCTGCCACTATCATCCTTTTGCCTTTGCATCAATTCGTTTATTGTTTTTTTTAGTATTATAGGTCTCTTGATAACTTGTGCCTCATATATACTGCAGTCGATGTTTTTAGACCCTGATGTATACGAGTTATCAAGGGAGAGGTGTATATGGTACCCAGTGAAGGTACTTTTTAAAAAAATGCCAGCTTCTCTGGTAACACAAAAGGGATTGTATAAAATAATAACCAATTCAACTTTGCACTTCACACTTAAGTGCCTTCAATGTGTCCCAAGCATGTTTACTGGAATAACAGTAAACATGATTACAAAGCATGATGAAAACAATTAGGAGGAAACAAAAACTTGATAGGTCTTGAAAATTTTTGGTTATTACAATATAAAGCGGTGAGGTTTTATAGTACTCTTAAGTGAAATCATGCTGTCATTGTATCCAGTGTGAGAGACCAAGACTTGGTTTTAATAATAATAAAATAGATATGTCAGAAGAAGAATGCATGTTTCTAGAAAGAATGAATAAACTGGTGAATTTGAAAAGATATTTCAGACTGTCTGCAATCAAAGAAATGTAGCTGAAAGATTATATATTAGATTTTATGTTAGATTCTGGTGTGTAAAGGTAACCAGTGGTGGGCACCAAAGGAGGTGGATTGGGAGGGGTGCATAAGTGCTATATTCTTGGTACTCTAAGGATGATCCCAGAAACTGTGTTTCAAACTCTCTGAAGTAGGTATTGAAACAAACCAAACTACAAGAAAATTACAACAGTCAAGTCTAGAAAGTACTAGGAACAAACAAGTATTTTCAATGAACCATCAGAAAGAATATTGCAAATAGAGCTGAAGTGTCACAGCTACAGATATGCAACCATGCACGTTGCAAGTCTTTGGTATGACTTGGACGGAGATCAAACCCATGACCTCCTGCTTCTGCGTTAGATGTCGTAACCACAAGGCCACTGGAACAGTCATTTGATAAGCAACAGTCTAGGCTTAAATGATCTATATCTATACCAGTTATAAAGATTACTGAAATCTTAACAAATCTTCCTTGATACATCCAGCATCCAATAGGCTGTGTTGGCTTTTTAATTGGATTTGACAGTTGAGCCACTGCCACCTGACCTACCAGATCTGTCAACCTCAATGAGAAGGTTGACAAAGCATCCCAGCTAACAGTTTCCACTACTGTCTCAAACTGAAATGTTATGTTTAAACATGAGGCTTGCAGAGACCCCACTGATTTCATGAGGCAACTCTGATCTTTTGAGACCTCAGAGTATGCCATATAAACCACTTCAGCCACAAAGATGGGGCTTGAGGGGTTATCTCACGTTTCTCAGTTATCACTGCAAGAAAGAGACATTTGCATATCTCACAATGTGCCTAAATGCTTCAAGTACTGCTCAAGGGTGCAGACAGGCTTATATCCCTGACAATTACTTGAATAGAAAACAGAAAATTCCACTATGCAGCCAATTTCTGATCCTAAAAAACCACACAAAATAATCACACAAGTATTTTTAAATCATAATGCTTACTTCAAAGTTGGCAACGGTTGTATCCAGGTGTGCTTATGATTTATTTGGCAATAACTGAACAAGATATTGTGATCATGCATAAATACAGACAGTATGAAAAGACATTTTAGCAAAGGCCAGGGTTGCATCTAGGATTTTATAAATGTGAAAAATAAAAATAAGGCAGTGGGGGGGGGGGGTTACATAACCATAAGGGTGCCTTCCAGTATGGTATATATATTTTTTTTTTAAATCAATGTATACCAAAAAGAGCAATAGAATGTACAACAAGTGTATTAAATGCATATCATGTCTTCTGTATATTATAGTGTAACACTTAAAACTGAAATCAGTCTCATGTTTCCTAATAACAATATTCTATCTGCACACTAACCATTAAAGTATCAAACCCAAGACTTTAAATAGTGTCACTCCTCTGGCCAATCTTAAAAGTCAGCATCATGTACTTCTTGCATGTCAAATGCTTAATTCTGATTAATCCATGCTAAGAAATATCAGAAGAGCACATTACCAAAGTTAAAAATGAATTAGAGAAAGAATATGTACAGTTTCTATAAAAGTTAACTCTTAACTGGATATATATATATATATATATATATATATATATATATATATATATATATATATATATATATATATATATATATATAATCAGAGGTCTCGCTAGGATTTTAAAACTAGGAGTCCAGGTAAAAATTGCAGTCCCATCCCAATTTTTTTAAAACTTTGCAGATTAGAATAACCGTTGGTTGCCAGAGTTTAATTCCCGCATTCTTTATAACACTGACATGTACAACTGTATAAGCTTATTTGGTGTGTCTGGTAATTCTGCACAACAATACAACATTTCTGTAAATATTCGACAACGTGCCTTTTTGGTAAATTTTTATGGGCTGAAATGCAGACAGAAAGATTCCAAAGTAATGTATTTCATTTCCATAGCCTGATGCATAAACATTACATCTTTTCAAAGCCATGCACAGAATAGTCCACTATATCAGTTCTAGCAACTTAAGCACAGTTCTGAATATCATTTAAATCTCCATCATTTCTTCGTTTGCAAATAGCATTTTGTCCAAGTCTCGATGTGCCTTGGTTTCGAGTTCGCATGCAATATTTATACAGCTTACGAGGCTTCGCCAATGTAGCAAAATGTGATTCTGTTTTCCTTCTTGGTGACAAAATATACCTTCTGGCGATATTTGTGGCAACACCAATTTTGACTGATAAAAACTGTATATATAGTCTTGCGTTTGGAGTAGAGAAAATCAAAGGCACCATGACAGGAATTTGCGAGCATGCACTGTTACATCATAATTCGCTTATGCTGATATCTGGCCTTATTACTGTATGCTGTATTAATCAAAATAACCATGCAACTGACTAGTTAAAATCCAACACCTCTGAAGGCGGTAATGTACAGTCAACCAGAAGATGCTAATTTAAAAAAAAAAAACACATGGAAGAAAAAAAAATAGTTTTGCTGACACTTCAAAGAAAACTGATTACCTTTGAGGCACTGATATATACTAAACAAATCTGTCTCAATGTTCTACAATTATCTGATGTTGCTGCAGCAATAACAAACGGGTACTTGTTTGGTCCTTCAACTGGAGCCTTTAGCTGTGCCTTCAATAACAAATGCACCATCATCAAAGCAAGCCGACGACCTTAGCTCAAAGAAAGTCAGCAACAAACTCAAATAAAAGCACTGCCTCATTTTACATATTTATTGTGCCGTGAAAATTTCATGTTTGCCAAAAAAAGCCCCCCCCCCCCCCCCGTGCGCACGGATGACTCCTTTGTGGACGATTTTCTGCGTCCCGATAAAAAATTTGCGTCCAAATACGCGTAATGAAGCGTTTCAGAGATCTCTGTACATATCAGAATCCAGACCGACTGTAAATGTGACATTCTGCAAGGAGTAAAACAAGTCAGATAATGGTCGTGATTTTAAATACGGAAATAGCAGAATGAAATCAAGGGTTATGGTTGGATCAAGTATCTGGCGGTTACGAACCTTGTCTTTTTAGATAATATGATAGAGAGGGTCCTGTCAGAATCGGTCATAGGAGTAATCTAAGGTATTTTTTTCACTCTGTATGATTTTTGTCCTTTAGATTTTTTTCACATCAAGCTAACATCGAGCACTTGTGCTACTAAATGGCATGCTGGACTGTGCAACTGTGCGGTCATGTGGTATCACTGGTATCTACTTTACATGCATGCATGGGTAATTAAAATCTGTCAACAGCCAATGAATACACAGGTGTTATTCTGACAGGGATTTATACTAAAAAAAATGAGTGTTCAAAAGGATTTAATGCAGTGGATCATTAGAGGAGAGATTATACTTAGTCTAATAAATCTTTTAATTAATAGTGTGCGGTCCGATCATGAGCAGCTACTACCTTGTGGTCACTTCAGATAGAGTAGTGCATTAAACGGTTGGTCTCTACCGGCAGTCAAAATATAAAAAAAGGCAGAACAATTTGTTGGTTTAGAGTTGTACATGTCTTTCATGTTCTAACAAGTACCCGGTTAACTGTTAAAAGGCGCAATAGGTACCCGGGTCAAATTTTCCCTGGTTTTTGACAGCCCTATTTACAACTATGCAACATAATTGGCGCAAATGACAACAAAGAATGTTACAGCAAAAGAAAATTCACAAAAAATGAGCACAATTCTTTTTTTGGGGCGATTTTGCCTGTATAGGATTAAAAGTTTTGCATGTTCATCGACCCCTGTCCCAAAAGTGATCCCTCTACGTCCCAGGAATACCTTGCGCATGACACAATCGACCACGATGTTAAAGAGGCTAGGTGAGAGCACGCATCCCTGATGGACGCCCGTTTTCACCGAGAAATCCTTAGTGTTTGCTCCTTGGATTCGAACTTGACTGGTTGACCCGTCATAGGTGTTGGTAAGTAGCCGAATGTATTTTGGCAGGTATCCTTCTGCTTCCAGGGCTTTCCACAAGGCCGGGCGATGGACGCTGTCGAACGCTGCAGAGAAATCAATGAACACCATGATTGTGCGTTTTCCACACCGAATTCTTTCCTCGAGGATTTGATGGAGCGTGAAGATCTGGTCGCAGCAGCTTCTTCCAGGTTGAAAACCGGCCTGTTCCTCTCGTGCCGCTTCCTCCCGCCGTTTGAGTACCCTTCTATGGATGATCTTCATAAATACTTTGACAAGTATAGAGAGCAGGCTGATGCCCCGATAGTTCTTACAGTCCGTTTTGTCGCCTTTCTTGTAGATTGGTACGATGATGGCTTTCTTCCATGATGTTGGTACCGCTTCCGATCGCCATATCAATCTCGGCAGGGCGTGTAATCTTTCGGCGATGATCTCTCCGCCGCATTTCAAGGCTTCTGGTGTCACCTCATCAATGCCTGGCGCCTTGTTGTTCTTCAGGTCTAAGATGGCAGTCCGTATTTCCTTCATAGACGGTTCGAACTCATCGACTAGCGCAGATAACTCGTCCATGGCACCCACCGATTCCATCGGTCCAGGTGGGGCATCGTGGTTGAGGAGGGTGCAGAAGAAGTCCTGCCAACGGTCCAACCGTCCTGTGTTGGAGCTGATGAATTTTCCGGTCTTATCTTTGATGTTGTTCTCAAGCGGCCGAGATTTCCCGGATAGTCGTCGAATGGTTGAGTAAAGGGTTCGGAATTCGTTCCGGTTGGCTGCCCCTTCCATATCTTTTGCAAGATTTTCCCAATACACAGCTCTATCCTCCTTCAAATGAACTCTGACCAGTTTGTTGAGGCGTCTATATTCCGGTTGGTTATTTAACTTGCATTTCTTCCGTTTATCGATGAGAAACGAGGTCTTTTCGGATATCCAGGGTTGAACGTGCCGCTTCGTTGATGGACACACCTCTTTGGTACTGTCTGTAATTGCATTCGCAAGCTCGTTTGCAAGATGATCAACTCCCTCCTGCGATTCATCTGCCTCCGATGTAGTAAGGGCTTCAAAACGATTCTTTAGGGTGATCTGGTATTTTTCCCGAACCGCTGGGTCTCTTAAGAGTGCTACGTTCGGTTTTTGCTCCCGTTTGTTATTATCTGCTGGACATTTCAATCTTAGTCGAATCTTGATTCTGACCAGGTGGTGGTCGGACCCACAATCCATTAAGCCATACAGATGATATAAATAGAATTAGAGGTCGAAAGTTTGAAAGTAGAACAAGGTTTGCTATAAATAGAACATGATACTGTTAGGAAAGTGCAGACAAATCCATGGACAAGCGTACTCTTATACTGTCATTACATAAAAGCCATCTTTTCTTAAATATGGCTGTGGGATTAATGGAATGCTAATAAAACCAAGAAAACATTTGATTTTTTGGGAAGGTGGATTTACCAAAAAAGCATAATCCATATATGTTTACGCCTAACTTAGTGAAATGGTTGGCATATAGCTTAGTATGTCACTGTTGTTGAACATAGTATTAGGTGAGTTTTTCATTGAATAAACTTCTCGAGTGGGCCATATATGGGGGTTCATTAATTTGGTCACCGCTTTGTGAAATTCTACGTCTAGTATCAAACTGCATCAGAATATTCTCAATGGGTTTGTTTACAAGGATATACTCTAGTGGAGATTTTATATTGATTGAAAAAGGGTAAAATCTCATTCAAACTTGGACCTGAATTAACAAAACCTTTTTTTAAAAAATGGAATATGTACATGTAAAACATGCAACTCAGCTATCAAATGGCATCCAATTATGAGCAAGAGTTGATGAGCTATGGTAGCTACAATAAGCTTTAATGGATGGAGAGATGGATGGATGGAAAAGGTGATTACCATAGGGCTCTTGCATCTAAATGCTGGGCCCTAATGAGTAAACCATACCTCTCCCAATATTTCCTTTGATATAGAATGTTACATAGTGTTCCTCACATTCCTCAGGTGTTCTGCTTTCCACATGATTTGACACATCCTCCCTGCAAAAATTAAAGGGAAAGTTTCAGTTAATTAATGTATAAAACCATGAAATACTAATGTTAGAGCCTTGGATCTATGCTATGATCATCAATAATGTTATAAGTTAAATCTAGGTAAGTCTTGTTAAAAGTATGATACCTATTTGTAGTAATAGGGGACCCAGATGGCAGAGAGGTCTAAAACAATCACCTGTATCGATTACTGCCATCTTACCAATGTCCATGTGAGTTAGAGTTTTGGGTGCGACCAATGAAAAGTGACAAAGTTCCGTGGTTTTACTGGGTTCTTCTACCAGTGATACTTGCCACCATTTACATCATCTCAAGCTTTGAAAAATGGGGTCAAACCAAAACTATAAAAAAAAATAGTTCATTTGCTTGTTTTCAAAATAACTTAAGGTACCAATGACTTACAAATCAGTAACAATATATTACACAATAAGCATCAGAACCATGTTAAGGAATGATTCATCCATGGTAAGGTAGTGCCAGGGCTCAAAATAGCAGACACAAAAAGTGACATCTCTTTTTTGGACTCAAAAGCCACCTTTTTAATGCATATGAACAATTTCCACTTTAACCACTAATTTGGAAATGACCCCCAAATGAAACATGGTTTAGAATTTAACATTCTTACTTTCTACCAGTTTATCATATATTGTACAAGTTTGCTGAAGTGCCATCATATATATATATATATATATATATATATTATATTGCACACTAGCAAAAATTATTAGGGCCCTTGTATGCAGTAAATTCATTATTGGGGATTCATTTAGTACAGACTCTTATTTGGATTTTAAAACTAGGAGTCCAGGACTACCATTCTGGTAAAAATTGGAGTCTCGCCAGCAAAATTTGCAGTCCCATCCCAGACAATGTTGAACTTTGCAGACTAGGAGAGTTTAATTTCCACATTCTTTATAACACTGACATGTACATCTGTGTCATCTGCCTATTCGGCGCATCTGATAATTATTCACAATGATACGTCAATTATGTAAACAATGGATCCCATGTTATTTTGGGCAAAAATTATATTTTTGGCTGAATAGCCAGAAAAAGTCCAAAGTAATGTATTTCATTTCCACAACCTGATGCATAAACTTTCAAAGCCATGCACAGAATAGGCCTCAAAATCTCTAGTCATGGAAACATAGGGGTTATATCACACCTGTCTAAACTTAGTATTATTTTGAATATAATATTCTGGGGACAATTGCCGCTTTTCAATTGGCAAGCATTGCAGAATTTTATTTTCATCAATCGAATTCAGCATGGGTTTTTCTCCAATACTGGTGACCTTAGATGAGCAGAATAGCCTGACAGCAGTATCACTTGTTAGTCCTTCAGGGTGAGACTGAATTTTGTCAATCAAAGGAGTAGTCTTATTCCAAACACTAAGCCAGGCATCACACCATCTTACACTTGGCTACTATTCCATCCAAATGTCAGTTCTAGAAACTTGTCATCTTTTATATTTACCTACCATACGCTAAAAGGAGAGAAAAACAGAAATTCAACACAATTTGTTTTGAATCAGTAAATTAAGGTAAATATGATCCAAGTAACTAAAAGTTTAACCACAAGCTACAGGACAGGAAAATAATTATGTATTTTATTTGGTATTCCAAGGTGCCCTAGCTGACCAGGTCAATAGGCTGCCAGCAGGGCAGAAGGGCAAAAGTCGAAACTGTGTACATTTTGAACAATAAATTTTATGCCATCACTCTTATTTAGCAGAATTCTTCTCTAATCCAAACAAAAGGAAAATTCTCTGGACTAACAATTTGTTCTCTGTATTATCTTTATTCTAATGTTCATTTATCCAGACCAAATTCGTCTTGAAAGAAGTCTGAAAAAAAAATGATACTTGACAGTAGGCTGATCATCAGCATATATGAAAATTTTTAATCTGCAATCGAAGATGTTCTATGAATTTAGGATCTTAAATGCTTTGAATATGTGGCATGAAATCCAATGAAATCCAATGATTACCAGTTTCCAAATCCATATTGTTCCACAGCATCCAAAAGCATAGTTTCTTCTGCTAGGCTCCATGGATTGGGTATATCAAAAGCAGTATTTGTGGAATCTTGCTGAAAACAAAAATTATATGCATGAATCTATTGCTGCATTATAAACATACTCGTTTCAAAACTGGATTCCTATCAAATTAATCCTGATATTCAAAGCTTGTAGCAATATTTCAATCTCTACTTCTATAACATGCCAGCTTGTGTGACTAAAAACTAGCTATACAATGTGTAAACATTTTTGTATTTGACATAGTCTATTCTAGTGATGGGAATCGGTCAGAAATTCATAATCGATAATCGGTTCCCCTTAACCAACTGATCATCGATTATTACTAAGAGCAAATTTTAATTTTTGTTAGTTATATCTTTGATCAAGAGTTCAATATGCTTATAAATGTACAGGAGTAAGCTCTTTTAATGACATGTATTCTTTAACTTGACAATAATATTACCTTGTGTGTTACTTTTGTTCTACAACTTTGTTAAATGAATGCAACTTTTTATGGCTGATCAGTCATTTATAACTGAAATACTGCTACAATCCCCGAAATTCTTTCATTCAAATGCGATGTGTCTATAATTTAAAGTATTGAATGACATGATTTTCTTGTTTGTCAGTTTATAAATACTACAAAAAATGTTGCAATTTAACTGAAACAAATCAACAAAATGTGTTTAAATTTATTAACTCAACAATTTAACAACTTGATCATGTAATATTATGAATCATAAGTTTTTTATTTGTAGTTGTGAAGGGAATAATAAATTTCAGGTCAACTTTAGTGGCTGAGAGTTTTACTAACCTTTGTGCTTTGCATACACATAAAAGTAGTCTCCCTTTGCACACAATCGATTATGGAGTTTCACAATCGATTATCTAATTGATTTGCTCAACCAACTGATGATCGATTATAATCGATAATCAGAACAACACTAGTCTATTCAACTGTGATGTTGTGTCCCATATCACATTTAACAGTAAAAACTCTGCCCTATTCAATTTGCAGTATAACATTCAAATGAGTGTCATGTAACTTGGACAGATGTTGAACAACATTGAACATTCTGGTTGCTATGAAGTCATATTATTGTTATGGGAGTCTCCCCGATGTACCTGGTAGGTTTAATGTTTGACCAGCAGACATGACAGCAGTCACCAGAATTCTCATATATCAACTTTATTTTACTCTGGACAATAAATTACTTGATTTTTTGACAGAAATAATCATGATATTTCACTGAAAAATAAAATATCAAACGTCTTCACTGACCATCAAGAGACACAAATAACATTATAATCATGAAATTTGAAGTTACTTTTAGATACTTACAGATGTGTAGTTAACATGGCTGCATAACATTAAAGACTGAAGTTCAAATCCAACAAGGCATGACATTGTTTACTTAATGTGCTATTTTACTTAGAACTGGGTAGGAGATATGTTACTGTTTACATTTTCTGTACAGATGATCTCAAAATGAAGCAGAACAAAAATGCTAAACTGCAGACACAGAAATCCAGTAATAAAACTGCTTCAATCTGTTATACAGTTGCTTGCTATAAGTAAATAACGGATGCATTTCATCTTGTGGAAGAAAAGTATTTATTTTTACCCACTTAATAATAATAATAAAGAGGACTTTGCATAGCACCTAATCTTCAGCAACTCTAAGCACTGTACAACATAGATGACATGACTACAACATTAACAAAACACCATCAAATTAAAAAACAAAAAAATTTTGCAGTCAGAATAGGTGAGTTTTAACCAGTGTAGGATACAGAGCTGGGGAGTGTGTGCTCTGATTGAGGTACTCTAAGGATGATCCGTGATCTGTGATGAAATATATCCAATAATTACTTATTTCAAGCAAATATTTCTGTCATTAATCCATTATATAAATAACACAGTAACAAAGTAAAATTCAAACATCACTAAGGCAAACTTACTGATTGCTTCTTTGTTCAACAATCAATTAACATGCTGAAGACTAAAAATAATAATTCAAAGTAGACTCCATTGTTTCTTTGTTGAGCAATCAAAAATGTGTACAGGCCGAGTCCACATATTCATGCTGATAAAATGTTTTTATCTAACCTGGGTTCCAGCAGACTTAGTAAAAACACATTCCATGACTTTTCTAGACACATTTAAGAAAACTCAAGGACCACAATATCTTGCTAATTAGTGCTTATGTTTTAAGCTCCATTGAAATTAAAGATAATTTAATTTTAATCGTTGCTTGGTCTCTAAGAAATTAGCAGCTATAAATTTTTTAAATGCCATGTCATAAATTAACAACTTTTCCAAAACTCTGAAGACTTTTTTCAACGTATTTTTTAAACTCCAAAACTTTTACAGAATTCCATGACCTGTGGGCTTCTTTATAGAGACAAAATGTGAATATTACAAATTGTTTCATGCCAAATATGGAAAACTAACTGCATCAAATAGAATATTCTTCTGGGAATTAGCAAAGTTGTAATATTTGTTACTCCAATGGGTTGTTTTCATGTTACGTCACACACCACAAGTACCTCCACATCCACCATTTTGATTCCCTATCCCCCATAACCAGCACCTAATAACATTGTTCCAACCACATAATTACGAAGGCACATTTCATTCTGTGAGTAAGAATGTAATAATACATCATATTCTGTTGTGCATGTTAATGCGTGACTTTTCTTCATGTTTTGTCCAAGTAAAATACAGTGGAATCCCGCTATAACGCGATATTGCATTTTTTTAAACAGTATTTTAATTTTTTCCCCAGCAAACACAGCACTGTGTATATACGTGTACTCATGTCTAATGTGAAAAAATTGAAGTGTTATCAGACAAATATTAAATGGAATGCAGTACCGGTAATAAGACTTTGCATTCTATAGTTTTACTAATTTTTATTGTTTTTTTCCCCCCAAAATACACGATTGATAACACCCCGACTGACGTTATATAACAAACAGCGAGGGTATTAACATCATTTACTATCGTGCCGTCATGGCACACAGTTCATCCATAATGCATGCAATTCCATTGGAAGATTGCACAGATTTAAAATATTCAATCATTTTGTCCAAGACCGTTGTGTCTGAATTTAATGTCCTATATATAGCATTTACAGAGTATTAACACCGTTTACTTATTGTCTGATATAGTACCGTCGTGGCATGCAGCTAATCCATAATACCTGCATCTAAATCCATTGCAAAAATTGCAAACGTATTTAAACTATTCAATATTTTTTGTCACAAATCATTATGTCTGAATTCAATGAGAAAAATTAACAGAAAATTAGGTTACGAAAGACAAAGCAAGTGTATGTTCATTAAGTTCCAGGGTCTATGAATGGTGTCTATACAAATTGTAAACTTGATTTTCCATAATGGTAAAGCATTTTTTTATATACAAAATATATGAAAGTAATGACGAGTTCATCAACAAACACTATACACATAAAATCCGAGAACTGAATCATAACATGCAGTGAGTCTGCTAACAAAGCCGACACCGTTTACTATAGTCTGTGTCTACATCCCCGTTTGTTTGCACCCCCTGCCGATTTCAATAACGAAAAGCATAAACAAGATAAAAAGTCAATAAACCTTACTCAATTCATTCAATGATTTATAATTTCTAACCCAATTGCGACCAGGGTGTCCATAACACCTTTATCGTCTGGGTGTCTGTTGCTTGGTTATGTGTGCAGTTAAAGAAGAAACACACGTCGGCTATTGTTAGAGCACTGATTGTATACAGAATTAATTGAAGGCAACCACAAAGACCACATCAAGTTTATTTTGGCATAACACTTCAAGAAAAAAAAAATCATGTGCAAATAATATATAAAATTTCATAAACCACGCCACAAATACATTATATCCAAATTCGTGTTATAGTGGGGCGTGTTATAGCCGAGTTACACTGTATTTAAATTTCAACCATCTTTGTTATTTTTTTCACAAACAAATAGATTGATCAATAAACAAACACATAAACAAATGGATACACAACCAAGTAGAAACGTAATGATTTTAAATTTTCATGGGTTTAAGTCAATACTTTGGTTAAGTTAAAAAGCTAAATGTTAATATATAATTTCATATTTCTAAAAGCATTTCAGGAATACATTGTTTTAACATTCGACACAAAGTCATGTTCCAATAGACATTTTTCATTTGAATACACTACAGATAATTCTTTGACCTGTTATCGCTTTCATTTAATATAATCCTACATCTACCATCTCCACCACAAATACAATATTTGACCATACTAATTAAAATGGTTTATTAAATATTCTTTGGCTCAAACACATGCTGTAGCGAAAACTATTTGTACTTAAACGTTCTAGCATAAAAATACATGCTATGAAATTTTATTTCATGACTGATATCATTATCCAGAAATACTCTTTAAAGATGAAAAGTTTAGGGATACGACACGAATGACTTTTCAAAAATTTCAAAATCGTCTGTTTGTAAAACAAAATCAGTGCATTTCTCTCAGATATCAATAAACACAATTACGGTTCAACTTTACTATTCTGTCTTTCGATATAAGCAAGAGAACATCCAGCTTTATTTTTACTTTTGTGCAAAAAGGGCATATAATTTCAAGTATAGTCTATATATCGTTTCGATAAAGTAAATATCCTTATCGATAGTTAAATCAGATTAATATCTGGAATATACCAATGCCTAAAATTGAAAATGGTTTGTTAGGGAATCAAAATGGTAACAGAAGGAGAGCGCATGTTGCATTGTGGGTATTTACATACTTAATCGTGATGTCTGTGAAAACAACCCATTAAACCCATTAAATAACATAAAATTGACACATTTGGTATCTGTCTAAAGTGGCAAAAAACCATGGGAAAATTTCTGGCTGTTGAGTTATATTTAGAATTTTTTTGAATTTGTGGTTTACATTTCCAGTCACATTGTTGGTTTAGTTTTTATGCAATTATTTTTGTTTGCTTTACGTCTTCTTAAATTTCAGCTCTCATCTATTTCTATTTTATTAATTTTTCATTGTTTTTTTCCACTTCAGCATTCTTCTATTAACTAGTTTTATAATATTGGAGAGTTCTAGAATAATTACCCTAATACTGAACACTGCTTTGTTTTATGTAATCAAACTCGTATATATTGACTGTATGTATGTGGTGACTATAGCAGTTATTCCATGGGGAAACCCCCAGGAATTTCTGCAAGATAAAACATGAAGGTGGAAACTCACTGAAATTTGATACTTGTGATCTTTCTTGTGGCATCCTATTTCAGCTCCAAATGACATACACTGAAAAAAATAGCAGAAATAACGATTTATTAATTTAGAGAAATATGCATTGGAAAGTGTACAGTTATCACTGTTAACCCGACTGTACATTTTGAACGAGGCCACGCGTTGACGTCATACTTGCCTGTAAACAAAGCTCTAAGTCTGGACAATCGGCACACATAATTCTGCATCCGGAAATTTCATTTTGGCAGTAATTGCAATGGTATTTTGCCATGCCAGAATGTTCTTAAATATATGTAGTTTACTAATGCATTGGTATTTTTCGAAAAAACACCACTTTTTCTATAATATTATGCATATTAAGTATCCTTCCCCATCTTTGTTCTTCCAGAACTCTACCGCTCATGACGTCACGAACATCCCAGAATTCATCGATAACATAACATCCGGGTTACCAACAGGTTCTCCCTCACTTGCTTGAACACCGATGATTGATAACGTTGATTAAAGTAAAGAACAATTTTGTAGGAAGCAAATTGGCTGTAAGATATTTTCCGAATATCTAATCGCAGACTGACAAGTATTTTTTATTTACAAAACAACTATCGACGTAAACCCTACATTGAACCCCTCGAACTCGTATGGGTACAGGGTAAATAACCATTCAGGTGACGTACTGTGAGCGGATTTAGATGAAACGAAAGCCTTATTTGTCATAATTTCTTTGATAAATGTGCTTAAATTGAAAATGTGTGTGTGTATATATATATATATATATATATATATATATATATATATATATATATATATATATATATATATGTATATATATATATATATATATATATATATATATATATATATATATATATATATATATATATATATATATATTTGTTGTATCAGTCAAGAGAATTCACTCTAAAATATTCACATTAGTGCAGGAAGAGTTGCTTTCCTTGCTTAACACTGTTTTTAATTTTAGTCGTCTCGTCTTTATTTCCTTCAAAAGACAAAAGTTTATCAGGAAAAGCTCTATTTTCAAGAGGGATCTCTGTTTAATGTGACATGATATCATAAAATGTGAATAAGATGCAATTTCATTTTAAGTCATATCTTTTTTTGTATTTTCCATGTTGATTGATCCTATCCATCTTTAAAAGCTGAATTTAATAATCATGGGGAAAAAACCACAAAGCACAGACAGATTAAACTAACTTTACATGGAGGCATCATTTTATTGATTATTACACCATTACAGTAACATTGTTTTTAATTAATTTATATTTTTTATTATATCATAATGAAACAGACTTTTTTAAGAAGTAAAAGCTTTCACAATATAATTAAACAAAAAGCATTTGAAGCAAATAAATGAAATTTGGTAAGCATTCTTTTGCACACACTTGTAGATGACTTGATTAGATTTCCATGTAATGAACATTGAAGATTTTTCCCATTTTAAATAAGTTTTTAGACTTTGACATTTTGCAGATCTGTAGTTAAAGCATACATTTTGCAAAAGACATCTATTTATTTTCTTGTTCTTTTTTATTTGCTGTATTTTCACCTCATCCCACCCACAACCCTGCATCCTGACTTAGCAAGATGAAATTCTTCATTTTCACACAAGTACTGGTCTATTTGAAGGGAGAAATATAAAGATTATTAAGTCTGCAATCAAATTCAAGACCATCATGTATCTAATTCTTTTAATAACATAGTGGACTCCCTTTTCCATGGAAATGAGTTAATTTATTGTTTTGCCTTCAACTAAGATAGTGTTATGATTTTTTTCCAATCTCTTTCTGAATCTCTATTTGATTTTTTTAAATCCATTCTTTGCAATACAATAATAAAGTCACTTTAAAAAAGTTGGCCGTGCAAAGCAATTTGTGATGTTGTTCCACTGACCATAGTAAACATGATACCAATAGGATGGATACTCTCTCAGTATTATATATATATATATATATATATATATATATATATATATATATATATATATATATATATATATATATATGTTACATACACAGGGGTCAGGCTACCAGGTAAGTTGGCAATTATGTTGCATAAAAATGTAAAATTCATCTTCTTCTGTTAGGAAAGTGAAAACAACTTTTCCTGTGATTTTTTTTAGATGTACATTGAGTGACAGTGGTTATAAGATGCACCATCAACCTAACAGGTAGTTAGTTGCAGTATTGCATTGCAGCTGAAGGTGAAATATATTGCATGCATCAAATAGCTGGTGCTGATAAAAATTGTGGTGTTAAACTCTTGCTCATTCACAGGCATGTGGTTAAATAGCTGATTGACCATTAACCCTTCAGGAGCAATCTATCACTGCCCAATTTCCAAAAGTTATCATTTTATGATGAAAATGTAACTATTGCATCAAAACTTAAAGATGAAGATGTAAATAGTAATTTGTTGTTTTAAAGCAGAACTAATGATTTTTTTTAAATGGCATTATATTTGCATTATTTTCTTCATAATTTGAAACCATAAAACTTGTGAACCAGTCATGGACAATAAAGGCTGACATAGGACCATATTACCATGACCCCTAAGTCAAAAGGATGAACATGTATGTTGAAGAATGAACTTTATTAGCTTGACAATGATTCATCTTAAGTTTAGGACAATCCATGTAGGGTGTAAGAAAACATAAGCAATGGAAAAAGCAAAACTTCAAAATGCAAGTGGGCAATGCAAGAATATCACAGAATGAAATGTCTTATTTTTATAATGACTCATCCCAATTACTAGTAAACATAAAATCCATCAAAGGGTTTAAGAAATAACAGCAAATGAATAGAACTTTAACTAAAACCTGAACACCATGTTTTGTGACTATGACCTCTTCCCCAAAATCAAAAGAGAGGATGTTTGCCATAGAAGGAATTTCAGTAAGAATCATGCTGATATATCAAAGAACACATACAACAATAGCCTGTTGAAGGGACTGTCTGAAAAGAATTTCCGAAATTTAAGATGTCTTTTAACTTCCAAGTGTTGAAACCATCTCGGATATTCTTGAGTTTTAAGAATTAAAGATTTTTCAGTTAGCTGCTGTAGTGGCCATATTAGCTGTCCTGGTTTACCACACTTCATTCCAAAACATGAGATGAAATATTGGCACCATTTTCATTCATGACAAATTAGACACCATTAGAAGAATTTTGGTGAAGATCCCTTACCAAATATGGCAATTTCATCAGGAGAATTATGGCAAAATTTTCAATGTACTCATTGTGGCAGCCATAATGTATCTTTGTGGGACACTAATTAGATACGCAAGATGGCTGTCCTGATGATATTAATAGAAGTCATATTGGCATCATTTTCATTCAGGTCCAACTAGACACAATAAGAAGTGTTCTGGTTTAAACATCATTGTCAATATGACTTTCCATTTAGGAGTAGTACCAAAAAATAATTTTCAAGATGGCTTTCATGATAGCCATGTTTGAGGTCAAATCAGCACCATTATTAAAAATGAAATCTCATAATTAGTCTTCTGGTAAAACCTATGTTGACATAACTTTTCATTTAGGGGTAGCAATAACAATATTTTCAAGATTGCTTCCAATGAAGACATACTGGATGTCAGATCAGCACAATTTTCTTTTAAGACCACTAGTCAAGTCTTCCAATGAAAACCTGACTTGACTTTCCATTCAGCAGCAGTGGCAATTAGAGCAAGATTTTAAAAATGGCTGCTGTGGTGATTATACTGGATATCAGATCAACACCATTTTCTTTTTAGGACCAGCTTGACATTATTAAGAGGTCACTTAGTGCTGATATGCCCTTCAGGAGGCATAGCAATATCAAGATTTTTGAAGATGGTCACTGTAATGGTGAAGTTATAAACAACTAGACACGATATGAATCTCTTCAGTGACAACCACAAGTCAACATTTAGGAGTAAGTGATAACAAGATTTCAAGATGGCCACCCTGTTGGGCAAGTATAATTTCTGACCAGTATCCTTTCATTTATGAGAAACTAGATCTTGGAATGAATGTGAAAATATAGTTTCATGGCAATCCACCAAACAGTTTAGGAGGAGTAACAACATATGTGCCAAAAGATCCTGGACAAAATGGCATCCCATACGCTCCTCTGGTCTCTGACTAACTAACAACTAACAGGAGTCCATCAAAGAGACTGACATTTTACTGTCTGAAAAGAATTTCCACGCATCCAAGATAAAACTGTTGCTTGTTAACTGCCAAGTTTTGAAACCATCTGATATTCTTGAGCAATAACAAGATTTGGAAATTGGCTCATGTGCAATACTCCGTGTCACTATGGTCATGTGGTCAAGAGGAGTACCAATAACAAGATTTTCAAGACAGTAGCCATATTGAATCAGCACCATTTTCATCTAAGACCTACTATACATCATAAAAAGTCTCCTGGAAAACGAAAATGCTGTGTCCATATGATTTTCTGTTCACGAGTAGCAATACCAAGATTTTCAAGATTGAAGTCAGATAATTGCATTTAAAATCAGTTATATATAATAATAGGATGTCTTTTGGAGAAAAACCCATGTCCATCAATAAGTTAAAGAGTAGTAATAAGATTTTCATTTAGGACCAACATGATAATATCGGAAATCATCTGGAGAAAATCCCATGTTGATAGACATTTCATTTAGGAGGATTAGCAAGAACTACTACTGCCAAATTACTGCTTGGTGGCAATAATAATGTCATATTGGTACCACTTCCATTTAGAACCAACTAGACAAGGTCACAAGAAATATCTTGGTGAAAATGCCATGACAATTTGACAATCCATGAAAAGTATTAATAAGACTTTTGAGATGGCCTACATGGTAGCCATATTGGATGTCAAAATGGCACCACTTTCAATTATGAGCAATCAGACTTTATAGAAACCCTTTTGGTCAATACTTCATGTTCAGATAGCTTTTCACTGAGGTATAATGTCAACAAGATATTCAAGATAGTTTCCATGGTAACTATACTGAATGTCAGATTGGCATGATGTTTGTTTAGAATGAACTATACATCATAAGAAATGACTTAGGGCAAGCCCCATGTTAACATGACTATCTTTTGAGGAGGAGTAGCGATACATGATGTTACAAATGGCCACCTTCAGCATATTGAATCTCTATGTGACACCATTTTATTAGGACCAATTTAGACACCATAAAGCAGAGTGGCCAAGTGGTCTAAAGCACTCACCATTATGGATCACTGCTGTCTCACCTGTCTGCATGGGTTCAATTCTCAGGCTTGGCTAATGTAAGTAAAAGAACTTGATATCATGGACTGAAGGTTACTGAACTAAAGATATACCCACATGCTAAGTTTGGTCAAAGATAAGATTTTAATTTTATGTAGGGAAAATCCAAAGTGCTGAACAAGCATCAGTCCAGGTATCCTTCAGACAGACCACAAAACTGCTCAGACACATAACATTCATACTATTTATTATGCTCAAAGGCATTGTGTGTGTGTGATTTTGATTTTTAACATAGTTTTTTTTTTTTAATTCATATTGCTATGATGTCTGCAATTTTGCAACATAAGATATTAACATCTGAAACATCTGAAACATTTTTACAGAATTTATTGTGGTGATTATCTTTTAGAAGTGTTTGAACAATTGTTTCAGTATTACCCTCACTGGAACAATATCCAAGGTTGACAACTGGCAAAGTGCATAGCAAGTTAGTATAAACTGACAGGTGACCACACCCAGTTAGTAAATACTGACAGTAGACCACATTCTTGTTGAGTGCATCATTTACCACCCTGTGAAACAGAACCTTTCATAAAGAGCATACTTTGTTAGAGTTTTAACAAATATAACAGTGGACCACATTCTGGTTGAGTGTCAACTTCCACTGTGAGACCACTCGGTTACTCTGAGCCCCAACACTTTACCTTGAGGTACTTCATGTTTACATTTGTTAGGCAGGGTTTATCATTTTAAAGTTTGGTTCACATTATTCATTTTTACACTTTTAGAACCTTTTTTACTTTTTCATTGCATATTAGTGTGCTGACATGCTATATACACACATTTCTTTTCATTGACTTGTAAAGGTAGGACACGAGAGAAATTTATTGTTAAAATGACTTATGAAGGACATTTAAGGTAAAGGTCTGTTTAAAAGAAATGTTTACAATTAAATGAAAAATTAATGAAGGTAAATAAAAGTTTGTCTACTGATATTCCTAACTGAGACTGCTTGAATTTCCGTGTGTTTAAATAATAAATGAAAAAAGAAATTTAATGGTTCAATGTAACATATATTAATACCCTGAAAGACCTCTGAGTTTATAGGACAGGGCTGTGCTTGTTTTGATTTTCTTGTTGTAGTGTTTAATGTTATTTTTCAGCCCAAGATAGGCTATACATGGCGGCTCATATTAACGGTCGAGGAAGAACCCTGGAAACCTCTCAAAAAGTACCACTGACCCACGAGAAGCTACTGAGACTCGAACCCACGCAGACAGGTGAAATGGCAGTGATCTGTAACGAAGAGCGCTTTAGACCACTCAGGGCCCCGGCTTGTATCTGACTTTAAAAAAAAATGTTGAATATTGTATTTATGAAGTAAATAAGCGGCCCAAGTGAACTCAATATCACTTCCCTATCTTAAATAACAGTGTACCATTTTACATAGTGGGTTTATTGCATTAATTTAAGAACACATCCTGTAACTATCTCACAAACTTTATATCATGTTTGGGGGTCATGGCTGGCCAAATGTCAAAAGCACATGCCTTTACTAATCACTGACATCTCACCTCTGTTCACATGTGCTTAAGTCTTGAACTCAGTCAAAATGGGTATCTTAGCTTGCCAGAAGCATCCCACAAATCAGTGGTTCTTCCTCTATCAAATATACAGCCCACCATGCACAGTCTATCATAAGCTAAAAAATGGCATTTAAACCCACAACAAAAACAATTAAATCATGTTGATTTAATTTATTTTACTACTTTCTGATAAATTACCTACAAAAATTCAGCCAATCAGATGCAAGAAAATTGAAGATAAAATCATTACCATGCACTGATTGCACTTACTTTCAAAGCTGCTGAAGATCCTGTAGATATAATTCTCAAATTCGGTGTTGATGGAAGTCACCACATGGTATGTTTTGAGAAAAGACGACCACAGAAATGTCTTCCAATCAAAGCCATATTACAAAAGGATCTTTATGGTATTTGCCATCATGTGGTCAACAGCCTACTTACTAGCATGGCAATATGGCGTACTTATTCCCAATGACCATCACCTCCAGTCTTGAAAAGATTGCCTGAGATGCCAAATGAATCAAAAAAGATATCAACATAATGTTCCTGACCAACTATGATATTAAACAGTTGTCTCTTCTCAGAAGCAGACATATTGAAGGAGGCAATACCTAGGTATATCAGAATAATGTATATTAGTATGGGAACTGTACCAGTGCAATTAAAATTGGTATACTGACTCACTAAAAATAAAGTTCATTGTTACAGGAGTTTTTTTTTTTTTTTTTGTTTTTTATGGTTTAACGCCATTTTTCAGCACAATATAGGCTATACATGGCGGCCAGTATTAATGGTGGAGGAAGAAACCGGACAAGCCCCGGAAAGAACCACCAACCCACGAGAAGCTACTGGCAAGCTTTCTCACATAACTACATTTGCCAAATCTTAGAGTCGAACCCACGCAGACAGAGGTGAGATGGCAGTGGTCCGTAACGGACAGCGCTTTAGACCACTCGGCCACTCGGGGCCCCACAGGAGTTGTAAAGTTTATCAGAGAGACACCCAGTAATTTCTGCAATTTGTGATGACTGGCAAGATTAATGACAGATGATCATCAACAATGTCTCTGTCCATGGACACTTCGACTTTTAGATGTGGGAAGAAGGGGGCATTCAAATCATGTCTAGCACAGAACATGGTGTGGCTATAGAATGCTGGTCCAGCATTGCCAGTTGGGTTGGGTCAGACATCTCCATATGTATGTAAGTTTTTTGAAAAAAAAGTATTATAGATACAGTCTGTCTAGCAGATTGGCTGGCTGGCTGTTTGTGTGGAATGCTGAGCATTGGATGTCGTTGCTGTAGAGACTGTCTCAAAATGTGTTAAGCCGGATGGCTAGCCAATCCAAGATGATAGATGCAAAACTACCATGTACATTTTTGAACATTTAGTTAGAAAAGTTGGTTGGCAGTCAGGATGGAATATGGATGACAGTATATAATAACTTGCAGGCCAGGCCAGCGTGAAGTTGGAAGGTAATCAAACATGAATGACTTCAACATTTCTAAATCAATGCACAGGCAGGGATAATACCCCATGTGCTGTCAGATAATGTTTTCATCCAATTTGCATGCTGACATTTATGATGATAAAGCTTATTGTAAACAATAGTATTATTTGCAATTTCAATAATTTATTGGAATCTCTTGTCAGGTATTGACTAGATATGAAGTCCTATTTGTGACTCACACTTTTCTTGTTATCTTTTTGGAGAGTAGAGATAGTATCTATACATGCCCCACGAAGCTGATTAAAAATTCTACAAAGGGTTGAGAACTATGAATTTCCTGCTCAGACCATTTTCAGCATGGTTATTTTACACGACCCTTCAGCTGCCTTTGGACCAGACATCTGACTACAATGGACACACACTACATATGTAAAGAAAAGCACTCTGCAAACCAAACAAATGATATACACACAATTTTAAATTGTCTACACTTCTTGCATTTCTATAAAGAGAGAAGTGTATGAGACAACAGAAGATGTGTAATAAATCTAAATTAAACAGTGCACAATTCTGCCAGTGCAAGTTTACATAAATCATGTGGGCATTAACCAACGATACCAAATTGCAAACTTACAAGTTCTTCCAATTTGATGGGAACATTTCTTTCAGATATGTGTTATATATTAATTTCTTTCAGATATGTGGTAATATTAATTTCTTTCAGATATGTTACATATTAATTTCTTTCAGATATGTGGTAATATTAATTTCTTTCATATATGTGGTAATATTAATTTCTTTAATTTCTATAAATGGAGCGATGCTTTGTCAGTCATGACAAAAATTATTAACTTAGAAATTGCTTGACTGATTTCTGAAGAAAAGCATTTGTCTATTCAAGATGACAGAGTTATGAAAAGGCAGACATCGAGGTTACTGGTAAGGTTAATTGTGAGGAATATACCCAAGTTTCGATTCAGAAGGTATCAAAATTCTAAAATTTGCCATCCTTAACAGTGTAAATATCTTCTTACAAATGAACATCATGCTATAAATTGACATTTTTTTTGATTCCATTGTGTTGTTGGAAATGTTTAGACCACTAATACATATGTAGTTTTGTATTTCTACAAATTATACATGGCTTTTATGACCTATTGCATTTCACCTTGGGTACAAACATGATACATGTTATTCAGATCCATTTACCGAGATATTAACTGTACTATTGTAAACTTTCTAGAGTATTTAACCTCCAAGGCAAAAACGTGGATGGTAAATTTGGACAAGAAATGGTGACATTTTATCATTTTCTATAATTAAAATATGCAACAAATATATTAAAACCAGATACAGCTGTTCTCTACAAATGAAGTACAGATTTATTTTAAAAAATACAGTAAGCTTTATTCTTTGATGAATATGATAACCGTGTCCTTGTGTTTGGACATAACATTTGAAACATATATGGCATGAAATGACCCTACATTTAGACCCCTTTCATGCAAAATAAATTGAACTATGGAGCAAACCATACTGGAACAAATGCAACCATCTTGGCAGTCATGCTTTAATGTTGTTACCGAGAAAGATGAAGGTAATGTACCAAAGAGTTCAAACTTGGTCATCTCTTTTATGTATCGCTAAACTAATTGGGTCAATCAGTAATTAATCCAACCCACTGTGTGAAGTCCATAAGAAAATCATTCAATGGTGAAGAATGCAGAAAAATATGAGTATTAAAGTCCAAACAAGAAAAAAGTGATTATTGATTATCGAGTTAATTCTCTTGGCCTTTGTCTAGGATGACATAGCAAACATGTGATTCACCTAGTTCCAGAAACATCACTTGCACTAAAATTTCCCATTATTTAATTAAAATGCAATTATTTTTAAAAGGAATACCTGTGCTGAGTTTTGTATGTTGTATTTAGGTGAGCCTAAAATATACAAGACAGTCTTGGTACATCTGAACTAGCACTAATATAAAGTGAAGGAATTATTAAGATAACTTAAAATATGCAGTAATATCCAGCAATTCCAACAGAGACTGAATGTCTGAACTTGTAAATATACATTTGTCTTTGTAAATTACATTTTTATCTACCAAATCTGTGACAAGTGATATTCATTTGTGGAAAATGTATTCTGAATGGAATTATAAAAAGGTTAACTTGTATAAAAAGGTTAATTTATTGAAAAAGTATTTGTCTGCTTGAGTGTTTCACCCACAGCATAAATGATAACAACAGATGTAATGTTTTGACTGTGTTATGACTTGGCAAGTGTAGTTGCAGTAAAGAGATATCCACCCGTTCCACTCATTTGAATTTTGGGATGTGTTCTTTGAGGTAAAACCTGGAAAGAAAATAAAAAAATATAACATTTCAGCAAGATTATAGATAGATTATTTTGAAAGTAACATAAATTATGTTTATAAACATCTTTCAATTGGTTCAGTTTCTTGAGAAGACATAAGCGATCCGTTTCTTAACAAGAGTACCATAAATGGTAAATAAATAAATAATATTATATGCCGTCTATATATATGTTTAATAGTAACCTCAGCAACTCTGACATCATGACCAATTTCACAATGAAACTTCTTCAACACCTTTGCTCAATTGCAGCAAAACTTTTATATATACCTAAAAGTGGCAAAATCTGCAAAGAAAAGATTTTAAAAGTTGATATGCAAATCATAAAGCAGATGACAATCAATGTCATCTGCTCCTAACCTGGTACTCCCTTAGCCATGTCTCACTTAATCTGTAGTTGACCATTCCACCTTCTTCTCTCAAGGATACACCACAATCCATTAAAGCCTGAATAGAAAAGAGACTCTGTCACTATCAGTTAAGACATCCTTTCACAAAGAAACCTGAAAATGATTTATAAATTCCACAGTGACGCAATGATACTCCTAAAAATTATGCTAACAATTACATCCTTCATTAAAATAAATTGCTAGAAATGCTACGTAGTGGCTGCTATGTGCATGTTTCATGGTTGGTTGATTTTAACAGTATTTGTTTGTTTGTTTGTTTTTTATGGTTTAACGCCATTTTTCAGCACAATATAAGCTATACATGGCGGCCAGTATTAATGGTGGAAGAAGAACCTGGAAAACCCCAGAAAGAACCACCGACCCACGAGAAGCTACTGGCAAGCTTTCTCACATAACTACATTTGCCGAATCTTAGACTCGAACTCGCGCAGACAGAGGTGAGATGGCAGTGATCCGTAATGGACAGCGCTTTAGACCACTTGGCCACTCGGGGCCCCCACAGTATTTGTAGTAATAATAATAATAATAATAATAATAATAATAATAATAATAATCATAATGAGGACTTTGTATAGCACCCAATTTTTAGGAGCTCTAAGCGCTTTATAACATATATAACATATATAACAATATAGCTACAAAAAACAAAATAACATGAAATTAGAAAACATTTTAAAGAATGCTGAAAATATTTAAGGTAGCAAATATTATTAGGTCTTTAAGTTTGTTCTTGCAGTCGAAAAAGGTGAGTTTAGCGGGCACTCTTGAAAGGGATCACTGTCTTTGTGTCTGATTTCAATGGGCAATTCATTCTATGTTGCTGGGCCCTGGTATGCAAATGAACGTTGTTCATATGACTTCGTGGGGAAAATGAGCGTATGATTGTCAGAAGTGCATAAGTATCTTGCTGGTGTGTACACATGGGTGAGGCCAGATATGTATGCTGGCCTGGAGTTCATCAGTGAAACATAGCACAGAGAATAGATTTTGTGTTTGATTCTGGATCGAATTAATAGCCAGTGTAGGGTACAGGGCAGTAGGGAGGTGTGCTCTGATCTTGGTACTCTAAGGATGATCTGAGCAGCTGTGTTTTGAACTTTTTGAAGCTTCTGGAGCAGATATTGAGATAAACTATCAAAGTTGATGTACAATACCAGAACTTGTTAAATTTTAGAAAATCATTATATTCTGCATAAACTGATATTTATGTCTGTTGTGTTCCTCACAATCTGAAATGACTAAACACAAAAAATATTTACCTGTCACATACATTTGATGTTAAAAATATTTAATTTTCAAGGGATCAATTTGCATATGTAATGTTGATTTAATCATTGTTGCTTCATTCTGATACCTCTTTTGTTTCTAGTTTTACCAGGTTACAATAGTTAAGAAAAGACGATAAAAAAGAAACTATTTTAATTAGAATTAAATGTTTGATACAATAACAAAAATTAGCAATTTAGAAAATATGCAATGATAATACTGTACTCCTATATTTTCTTTATTTATATGACAAGATAATAAATTTTGTTAAATAAAATTACATTTAATATCTCCCCCCCCCCCCAATGAGACCCATTACCTGGCTAATAGTATTGATTTGCAAGGTTGATTTGTATATGATTCCAGGTAAGTAGGCGATTTCCACTGGGTACATCCAAAGGTTTGACAACAAGTAAACAAGTGCATGTTTATGATTCAGGAGAATTTATATATTTTTTCATTGATTCAAGTTATCATTGACTGCAAGATTGATATCTATGTGATTTTATATTTCATAAATGATCTGAGTTTATTCTCATTTGTTCACAACTGTATCATTTTAAGTTTTAAAAATGGAGTGATTCTGATAATTTCCCTGGAAATCTCCAAAAGGTTGAATTGCTTTGATTCAATGAAATGTATATTTATTACTAAGGTTATCTGTCCACTGAATATGAATGTTAGTTACCCTGAATTATTCAAACATACAAATTGCTTAATTTTTATTCTAAGTAATGCAAGTCTCTTGCTGTAAGTACTGCACGATTTTTGCTATGTGATCTTTGATAGAAAAACAACATATCTAGGTCAAGTGTACTGTATTGTTGTTTATTCACATACTCAATTTAGTTTGAATGAATCAATGCAACAAAGAAACTTACGCTACTCTGTGACCATTACAGATGTACATTTGAGTTGTTTTAAACGATTTAAGGTATACACGCATCCCGTGAAACATGTGAAACAACAAAACTGAACAGAATTTTTATGGTACGATCACTTGCTTCACATGACCATAGATATTAGTAGCTTAAACATTCATGTGTGAAAGGCATGGTGCAAATAAATCAATTAAGAACAACAATGCAGTATTATATGTATGTAAATGAAAATGAACAATCAATTAGCTTAAACCAAGATGGCTTTTGCACGAGTTTGTGATGATAATATAATTATACTGGTTTGAGATTTTTTTTTACAAACAAGTACATGTTAAGTAATTATTAACAACCTAGCATTTGTCACGATCTGCATAAAGGTCTTGCAAGAAGTCAGTCAATCAAAATCAATTACTGTACTACAGCAACATATGCACATAGCATCAATGCTTACCATCAACAAATGCAGTCAAAGTTAGTTATCAATTCAGCATACAAGATCTTACTAAAAGTCACAAACTAAATGAGTGATCAGTTCTGTCTTACTCTGTCTTAGTAATTATATCTGAATACCAGTGTCTTACTCTATGTCTTAGTTATATCTGAATACCAATGTCTTACTCTATGTCTTAGTTATATCTGAATACCAATGTCTTACTCTGTCTTAGTAATTATATCTGAATACCAATGTCTTACTCTATGTCTTAGTTATATCTGAATACCAGTGTCTTACTCTATGTCTTAGTTATATCTGAATACCAATGTCTTACTCTATGTCTTAGTTATATCTGAATAACAATGTCTTACTCTATGTCTTAGTTATATCTGAATACCAATGTCTTACTGTCTTAGTAATTATATCTGAATACCAGTGTCTTACTCTATGTCTTAGTTATATCTGAATACCAATGTCTTACTCTATGTCTTAGTTATATCTGAATACCAATGTCTTACTGTCTTAGTAATTATATCTGAATACCAGTGTCTTACTCTATGTCTTAGTTATATCTGAATACCAATGTCTTACTCTATGTCTTAGTTATATCTCAATACCAATGTCTTACTCTATGTCTTAGTTATATCTCAATACCAATGTCTTACTCTATGTCTTAGTTATATCTGAATACCAATGTCTTACTGTCTTAGTAATTATATCTGAATACCAGTGTCTTACTCTATGTCTTAGTTATATCTGAATACCAATGTCTTACTCTATGTCTTAGTTATATCTGAATACCAATGTCTTACTCTATGTCTTAGTTATATCTGAATACCAATGTCTTACTCTATGTCTTAGTTATATCTGAATACCAATGTCTTACTCTATGTCTTAGTTATATCTGAATACCAATGTCTTACTCTATGTCTTAGTTATATCTCAATACCAATGTCTTACTCTATGTCTTAGTTATATCTCAATACCAATGTCTTACTCTATGTCTTAGTTATATCTGAATACCAATGTCTTACTGTCTTAGTAATTATATCTGAATACCAGTGTCTTACTCTATGTCTTAGTTATATCTCAATACCAATGTCTTACTCTATGTCTTAGTTATATCTGAATACCAATGTCTTACTCTATGTCTTAGTTATATCTCAATACCAATGTCTTACTCTATGTCTTAATTATATCTCAATACCAATGTCTTACTCTATGTCTTAGTTATATCTGAATACCAATGTCTTACTCTATGTCTTAGTTATATCTGAATACCAGTGTCTTACTCTATGTCTTAGTTATATCTGAATACCAATGTCTTACTCTATGTCTTAGTTAATCTCAATACCAATGTCTTACTCTATGTCTTAGTTATATCTGAATACCAATGTCTTACTGTCTTAGTAATTATATCTGAATACCAGTGTCTTACTCTGTCTTAGTTATATCTCAATACCAATGTCTTACTCTATGTCTTAGTTATATCTGAATACCAATGTCTTACTCTATGTCTTAGTTATATCTGAATACCAATGTCTTACTCTATGTCTTAGTTATATCTCAATACCAATGTCTTACTCTATGTCTTAGTTATATCTGAATACCAATGTCTTACTCTATGTCTTAGTTATATCTGAATACCAGTGTCTTACTCTATGTCTTAGTTATATCTGAATACCAGTGTCTTACTCTATGTCTTAGTTATATCTCAATACCAATGTCTTACTCTATGTCTTAGTTATATCTGAATACCAATGTCTTACTGTCTTAGTAATTATATCTGAATACCAGTGTCTTACTCTATGTCTTAGTTATATCTGAATACCAATGTCTTACTCTATGTCTTAGTTATATCTGAATACCAATGTCTTACTCTATGTCTTAGTTATATCTGAATACCAATGTCTTACTCTATGTCTTAGTTATATCTCAATACCAATGTCTTACTCTATGTCTTAGTTATATCTCAATACCAATGTCTTACTCTATGTCTTAGTTATATCTGAATACCAATGTCTTACTCTATGTCTTAGTTATATCTCAATACCAATGTCTTACTGTCTTAGTAATTATATCTGAATACCAGTGTCTTACTCTATGTCTTAGTTATATCTCAATACCAATGTCTTACTCTATGTCTTAGTCATATCTGAATACCAATGTCTTACTCTATGTCTTAGTTATATCTGAATACCAATGTCTTACTCTATGTCTTAGTTATATCTGAATACCAATGTCTTACTCTATGTCTTAGTTATATCTGAATACCAATGTCTTACTCTATGTCTTAGTTATATCTGAATACCAGTGTCTTACTCTATGTCTTAGTTATATCTGAATACCAATGTCTTACTCTATGTCTTAGTTATATCTGAATAACAATGTCTTACTCTATGTCTTAGTTATATCTGAATACCAATGTCTTACTCTATGTCTTAGTTATATCTCAATACCAATGTCTTACTCTATGTCTTAGTTATATCTCAATACCAATGTCTTACTCTATGTCTTAGTTATATCTGAATACCAATGTCTTACTGTCTTAGTAATTATATCTGAATACCAGTGTCTTACTCTATGTCTTAGTTATATCTCAATACCAATGTCTTACTCTATGTCTTAGTTATATCTGAATACCAATGTCTTACTCTATGTCTTAGTTATATCTGAATACCAATGTCTTACTCTATGTCTTAGTTATATCTGAATACCAATGTCTTACTCTATGTCTTAGTTATATCTGAATACCAATGTCTTACTCTATGTCTTAGTTATATCTGAATACCAGTGTCTTACTCTATGTCTTAGTTATATCTGAATACCAATGTCTTACTCTATGTCTTAGTTATATCTCAATACCAATGTCTTACGCTATGTCTTAGTTATATCTGAATACCAATGTCTTACTGTCTTAGTAATTATATCTGAATACCAGTGTCTTACTCTATGTCTTAGTTATATCTCAATACCAATGTCTTACTCTATGTCTTAGTTATATCTGAATACCAATGTCTTACTCTATGTCTTAGTTATATCTGAATACCAATGTCTTACTCTATGTCTTAGTTATATCTCAATACAAATGTCTTACTCTATGTCTTAGTTATATCTGAATACCAATGTCTTACTCTATGTCTTAGTTATATCTGAATACCAGTGTCTTACTCTATGTCTTAGTTATATCTGAATACCAGTGTCTTACTCTATGTCTTAGTTATATCTGAATACCAATGTCTTACTCTATGTCTTAGTTATATCTGAATACCAATGTCTTACTCTATGTCTTAGTTATATCTGAATACCAATGTCTTACTCTATGTCTTAGTTATATCTGAATACCAATGTCTTACTCTATGTCTTAGTTATATCTGAATACCAATGTCTTACTCTATGTCTTAGTTATATCTGAATACCAATGTCTTACTCTATGTCTTAGTTAAATCTCAATACCAATGTCTTACTCTATGTCTTAGTTATATCTCAATACCAATGTCTTACTCTATGTCTTAGTTATATCTGAATACCAATGTCTTACTGTCTTAGTAATTATATCTGAATACCAGTGTCTTACTCTATGTCATAGTTATATCTCAATACCAATGTCTTACTCTATGTCTTAGTTATATCTGAATACCAATGTCTTACTCTATGTCTTAGTTATATCTCAATACCAATGTCTTACTCTATGTCTTAATTATATCTCAATACCAATGTCTTACTCTATGTCTTAGTTATATCTGAATACCAATGTCTTACTCTATGTCTTAGTTATATCTGAATACCAGTGTCTTACTCTATGTCTTAGTTATATCTGAATACCAATGTCTTACTCTATGTCTTAGTTATATCTCAATACCAATGTCTTACTCTATGTCTTAGTTATATCTGAATACCAATGTCTTACTGTCTTAGTAATTATATCTGAATACCAGTGTCTTACTCTATGTCTTAGTTATATCTCAATACCAATGTCTTACTCTATGTCTTAGTTATATCTGAATACCAATGTCTTACTCTATGTCTTAGTTATATCTCAATACCAATGTCTTACTCTATGTCTTAGTTATATCTGAATACCAATGTCTTACTGTCTTAGTAATTATATCTGAATACCAGTGTCTTACTCTATGTCTTAGTTATATCTCAATACCAATGTCTTACTCTATGTCTTAGTTATATCTGAATACCAATGTCTTACTCTATGTCTTAGTTATATCTGAATACCAATGTCTTACTCTATGTCTTAGTTATATCTCAATACCAATGTCTTACTCTATGTCTTAGTTATATCTGAATACCAATGTCTTACTCTATGTCTTAGTTATATCTGAATACCAATGTCTTACGCTATGTCTTAGTTATATCTGAATACCAATGTCTTACTGTCTTAGTAATTATATCTGAATACCAGTGTCTTACTCTATGTCTTAGTTATATCTCAATACCAATGTCTTACTCTATGTCTTAGTTATATCTGAATACCAATGTCTTACTCTATGTCTTAGTTATATCTGAATACCAATGTCTTACTCTATGTCTTAGTTATATCTCAATACCAATGTCTTACTCTATGTCTTAGTTATATCTGAATACCAATGTCTTACTCTATGTCTTAGTTATATCTGAATACCAGTGTCTTACTCTATGTCTTAGTTATATCTGAATACCAGTGTCTTACTCTATGTCTTAGTTATATCTCAATACCAATGTCTTACTCTATGTCTTAGTTATATCTGAATACCAATGTCTTACTGTCTTAGTAATTATATCTGAATACCAGTGTCTAACTCTATGTCTTAGTTATATCTGAATACCAATGTCTTACTCTATGTCTTAGTTATATCTGAATACCAATGTCTTACTCTATGTCTTAGTTATATCTGAATACCAATGTCTTACTCTATGTCTTAGTTATATCTGAATACCAATGTCTTACTCTATGTCTTAGTTATATCTCAATACCAATGTCTTACTCTATGTCTTAGTTATATCTGAATACCAATGTCTTACTCTATGTCTTAGTTATATCTGAATACCAATGTCTTACTCTATGTCTTAGTTATATCTGAATACCAGTGTCTTACTCTATGTCTTAGTTATATCTCAATACCAATGTCTTACTCTATGTCTTAGTTATATCTGAATACCAATGTCTTACTGTCTTAGTAATTATATCTGAATACCAGTGTCTTACTCTATGTCTTAGTTATATCTGAATACCAATGTCTTACTCTATGTCTTAGTTATATCTGAATACCAATGTCTTACTCTATGTCTTAGTTATATCTGAATACCAATGTCTTACTCTATGTCTTAGTTATATCTCAATACCAATGTCTTACTCTATGTCTTAGTTATATCTGAATACCAATGTCTTACTGTCTTAGTAATTATATCTGAATACCAGTGTCTTACTCTATGTCTTAGTTATATCTCAATACCAATGTCTTACTCTATGTCTTAGTTATATCTGAATACCAATGTCTTACTCTATGTCTTAGTTATATCTCAATACCAATGTCTTACTCTATGTCTTAGTTATATCTGAATACCAATGTCTTACTGTCTTAGTAATTATATCTGAATACCAGTGTCTTACTCTATGTCTTAGTTATATCTCAATACCAATGTCTTACTCTATGTCTTAGTTATATCTGAATACCAATGTCTTACTCTATGTCTTAGTTATATCTGAATACCAATGTCTTACTCTATGTCTTAGTTATATCTCAATACCAATGTCTTACTCTATGTCTTAGTTATATCTGAATACCAATGTCTTACTCTATGTCTTAGTTATATCTGAATACCAGTGTCTTACTCTATGTCTTAGTTATATCTGAATACCAATGTCTTACTCTATGTCTTAATTATATCTCAATACCAATGTCTTACTTCAAGATTCCAACCCATACAGTGCTCTTTTCGTCAAGTTGAGGAATAAATATGCATTGTTTTTCAGCTGTATTTAAGAGAGAAAAGCTAAACAACTTACTTCCTTGAACTGGGAGTACACCACTATGGGTCTTGATGGCGCCACAAATTTCATTAGGGCTCTAACAATTGGTGTTGGGTGAAGCTTGCTGGCAACAATCAAGCTGAAGAAAAATACATTGTAAAAGCCTTTATAACATTATTAACATAAGAATTAAAGATTAGTATTAAGATTAGAATTAATATATCTTTTAAGATTAGAATTAAGATTAGAATTAATATATCTATTTAGATTAGCAAGGTAGGTTCAATAAATCTCTTTATTAAAGTATCCACACTTTCTGACTTGGAACTTTGATACATCTTCATGGGGAATGGATATTATTTGCAAAAGCAGGTCAAATTTATGCTTTTCAGTATATTTCTTGATTTGTATGATAGTATTGATATGTGACAATAATGCAGCTGTCTTTCATCTAATAACAAATTTTAATATAATTTTTTTAAAATTATCAAATGTAATGCAAATAATAATGTTCAATTTCAACCAGTCTAAGTAGAGTATTGAAGTTACAAAACATCAATTTTTTTTACACCTAAAGAATATCCAATTAATTAGAGTAGAATTATACTCCAACAAATTGTCTAAGATTTAATAATCATCCAAGTTTATCCAATGTAATAATTTTATTTATTTAATCTTTCAATAAATTTGAACACTTTAGGGACCAGAAAATAAATTCAGCACTTAATAGTGAACCATAGTGTAGAAGGTCATTTACATATCATTTCAATTACAGACACAAATGTTTTAATTGAGTTAACAAAAATATTAAATTTCCAAATTTCCAATTTGACTGGTTTCACTGTTTCTGATCTGCCACAGGAAAATAAGTGGAGAGTCTGAGACCAATACATGCCACTGGTAAAGAAATAATACTTAGAATGACCCCCATCACCTATATGAATCAAACTCAGGGCCTTCTAATAAACACACATCTGAAATCTTTCATTCTGAAAAGCTGAGCAACACTATCCCATCAAGTACCTTAATACCAAGTGTCAATAAACTATTCCATACTAAATAAGCAGTCCTGACCAATTATTTTTTTGTGCCACATGTCAAGCATCTCTCAAATGTTTATTTGAGGATAAAATGGCAATTAACAAGTTTTCACTATTTAACATAAACTAGGTCACCTTTAAAGCTGGACATTATTTTCACCCAATTTTGATGCAACTTTCAATAAACACTCTACAGTACTGTTTAATATAGTGTTTTTCTAACCAGAGTTTAATGAATGATTACACAGATCACCACTACAATGTATTTAGTAGCCTCCAGAAGCCACAATAAACATCAACAATGAAATTGTTGCTGCCTTTGCTAGCATTCTTTTGCAATTCCTTCTCTTTAATTTTTAACTTTTAAGATTTAAAAATTTAAAGTTTTCAATATTAGACTTTCATTACCACTCTATATTCCATACTGTCCTGATATACATACATAACTATAATATGGCACAAAAGACATAAAACAATTTTAAAAAATGAACATTATTTTCAATGTAATCAAAATAATACTATAACGAGTTGATAAAAAGCAAGAGATTAATTTTTTCTTTTAATTATTATTCTTAAAATCTGCTTCCACCCCTAAAAGCCAGATTTTACCTTGGTAAATACACAGAGACTTTGCAGTGACAGCAGGTGACACAAGCACAGTTAATGCATCTATAATGAACTTAATTATACAAAGCGTCAAAAGCATGCAGCAGTAAACTCATTTGATTCCTTGACACATTACAATCATAATACCAAGTTAACCTGTTCAAGGCAACCTATAACAAGATGCACTGCACAGTCATTCAAGGAGACCAGAAATAAATAATAAAACCTTTTTCTGAAGGATTATATGTGACTGTAATGCCAATATCTAAATATTGACATATCAAGGAAATGAATCAGTTTGTTTTTCTTTCAGTCTCATGAAGTAAAAATGTCATTCCACATGGAATTAAAAGGGTTGAAGTGGTGTCTCCATAACGTGGAAGAATTTGGGCGTACTGTGGTCACTGATCACCATGTCCAGGTTAAAAAATTCATGAAGGAAGAGCACAAGGACAAAATCTTTGATGTAGGCATTTGGAAAAATGTATCTCTATCATACACTAAAATGAATTTTCTGTTTCTTACAAGAAGCAATATTAGGTATCTACATATAGGCCTCAAAATAATTTATTTGTAAACTTGACTTCAATAAATAATTGTTGGCTTCTTCTGTAGGCTGATCCATGTAAAATGCATTCATAATAATAAAGGTGCAGAACTAACAGAGATGCTTAACCTAAGCCAGTAAAATGTTAAATGCAAGTCACAGCGTTTCTTTATTGTTGTGGTACTTAGATGTATACAATCATCTAGTGTGATGATACAAAAATACGAACAGTACAGAGAGAATATATTTTTCTATAACAAAAAGAGGAAATATGACCAAAGTCAGCTTAGCATGAAATATGTCACACTGACCTAATTTCAAGATGCATCATCTCAAGTTTCAAGAATCATGTTACAGTAAAGGTAAAAAACTAAAATAACACATATGGTCAGGACACAAAGACAAAAAAGTAACACAGAACATTAAAATGTGAATTTTTGGTCTGTAACAATTTTTGTAAGGGTGTGATACTCAGAGATGTCTATGATCTTTGAATTTAATCAATCTAGCATGAACACTACAGAAAGAAGAGCAGATGAATTAATACTTTTAATTTTTTTTTTAAAATCAGTACAACAAGGAGGAAAAGTTCTTTTAACAGATGTTAATAAAAAGTGAAATACCGGTCATAATAACCTACTTTTCAGATGAAGGTATAATAATAATAATATCAACAATTTCACAATTCCTGGTGCAAAGTGAAAGGGAAACAGAAACAGACAAAGCAAAAGTATTTGCCGAACTGATGAACTTTAAGTTGAGTAACAACAGTGCAGATGTGGCAACACTATTATCAATGACAGAAATATTTTGTAAATGTGTTCTGCTTTTCACAAAAAAACTTGAGCAAACATTTCACAGCAAATTATAAGGATAAATGTATGGATTGCTACTAATATCTGATGAAACCTATGGACTGGCAACATTTCTTTTCAATGAACATATATTACTAACTGCAGTTTCAATTGTTGTCTCTAAGTTTGTCAAAATGTACAATATATGGTTGAAATCAGTAAAAAGTTAAAGATATGTACACACAGAGTGGGTGCAGAAAACCTTTTGGGCAAGAGCTTTATTAAACCAGCAAAATGTGAAATGAAGGTCGTGTCAAACTTCTTTTGTTGTAAGGGTATAGTACTGAGAGAGGCGTGTACATTCATCAAGCTTCGGGATTCTAGTGTTAAATAAATCTGAAACACCAAATTGAACCAGTCATATATGAACCAAATATTTGTCACCGTGACCTACTTTGGTGATGTGGGTGGAGTGCTTGTTATGATGAATCCCCATATCAAGTTTCATGATTCCATGTACAAGATTATGACACCAACACGTAAAACGACACAACCAAGAACTCGTGTTCAAATTAGCTCCTTCAGCCACTTCCACAGGGGTATCTGCTAAGACACTCACTTCAAAATGTTGCTTCAAAATGTTGCCTAGGACCAAAGAAGATAGTTAAGATTTAGAGATGCTGTAAAATTTGTCTTGAGAGACCAATGATCTTTTTGGTCTACATGTCTTACGAAACCAGATTCATAAAGGGCAAATTTACTAACCATATATTGTCAAGACTTGTCATAGGGACTACATTTCTTTAGAGACCATGACTTTTGGCAGATCTTGAAAAACAAGCACACCCAAAATTGTCTAAGCATGAATTGAAATTCTTAGGTTCTACTGTACATGCTTTTATTTGTGCTGAAGCTAACACTGGTGATTGGGAAATTACAATGGCTAGTGTCAACTTCATACAAGTGTGATAAGCAATGTTTGACTTTTAATGAAGTTAACATGATAATGAGCCAGAAGACTACTGTAGCAGGTTCAAAATCAAAAGCTAATAACTTAAGACTTCAAACAGATATATCCAAGAGATGATGAAAAAAATATCTACATTAGGTAAAGAATAAAATGGACTAATATTTATATCTACCTACCAGTCAAGTTGTCCCCTTTCCAGTAAATATCGAGCATCCTTCCATTCTTTTGCTCTCTGTTCTTTTCTCACCTTTCTTTCAGATTCATCAAGACTTCTTTTACCTTCAGTTTTATTTTTACCAACTGATTTTTCACACAACTTTTCAGCATCAGTGTCTTCCACGTCTGTCCTTTTCTCAGAAATATCATTTTTGTCTACATTTAATGCATCACAGACATCTTTGTTTGCATTTGACTCCACATCCATCTGCTCTGAGGTGTCTTTTGTGGTTTCATCTGAATTTGATCCACATGTATTATTAACTTCAAATGTAGTTTTCTGTAAAGTTAATGTATTAACCTGATTAAGAGGAAAACTGTACAGTGTCTTCATCATTTCCACAGGAAAATCATAACTCTCTACAGCAGTTCTGCAAACAGAAAGTAGGGGAAAAAAATTAAAGCATTACTGATTTCACTGGATGTGTTTTTAAAAATAATTTTATTCCTTAATTAATTCTAGACAAAAGTGTACATGTGATATTGATTTATAACAATAATTACATAACTCATCTTCATGTGACAAGCCAGATGCTGAGAACAAAATGTTAGCCCATTGTCAAATAAAGTTTTTTCTGGCAATCCTTTTTCTCTTTACATTTAAACTGTTCACCTTTATAAAATTTAAGTTTAACTTTTCATCAGCATTATTGAGCCAGTATAGTGCTGACATGCTGTTCAATCAAGCAAGTAACCAACTTACTATTACAGAGCAACAACAAAAACAACAATAAAAAAATCTTTCCTACAATATCAAAAGTAGAGATGATACAAAAAGTTGATAAAACGAGTCCCTTAAAGGGGTCGATGCTCTCCTGGCCAAAAAGATTTCGGGAATCAAAATTATGACAGAGTCTTCTTTTTAACTTCTAAGTGTTGAAATAATCTAGGATATTTTTTAAGTGATAACATCTTCAAGATGCCGTTTGTGGTAGCTACATTGAATGAAAGATTGGTACTATTTTCATTTAGGACCAATCAGATATCATAAGACATCTTCTGACAGAAACACCAAGTTAGTATAACTTCCCATTTCAGAATAGCGAAAACTGCCAAGGTGGCCGTACTGGATTTCAGATCAGCATCATTTTCATCAAGCAAATCTTTTGGTGAAAACTGCATGTTCTGGAGAAAAGTAACAATAACAAGAATTCCAAAATGGCTGTTCTTAAGGCCATATTGGATGTCAGAATGTCATCATTTTCCCTAAGGATCAACTAGACTTTGGGATAATGTATGCGCAAAGTTACACAGCATTCCTCCAAGCAGTTTAGGAGAAGTTGTGATAATAAATTTGTACTAACAGACAGAATGACAACTTGACGAACAACAGAAAAGATGCCATCCTATAGTCTCTTTCACTGTTTTTATATACTTTTATAATAATTATTTTTAGAATCTACTTAAAAGGCTATTATCACTGTCTAACACTATAAGCCCAATTTTAATAGACGAAACTCAAAGGTATAGAGTAAACTTAGAGTGTTAGCCATTAGCACAAACTTGTTCGCATGTCAATCATTACCTTAATTAGTCATCACAAACAAATGCTTGCAGTCAACTTATCTAATTCATCCATACATAATTTGATCACATATACTGTTATGTATATGTGATTTAATATATATTAATTGTAATGTAATTGTTTGTTTGTTCATCAATTTTAAATAAATGTCATTACATGCTATTCTGATGTAAAAATTCACTAGAGATGATGATTTTTCAGAAAATCGGTTGACCTGAATTATTCTTTGGTAAACTAGTATTGTTGACCTATATCCTGACTTTGATACCCACACAAACAGGTTTTATTTTTATTAAAAAATGATTAGTTGTTGTCAAGGTCAAGATGGGACTAGTGAATTAAGAAGTAAAAACTTTTTACACTTAAAGTAAAATGATTGGTTCTTGTCAGGGTCATGTTTGGAATGAATGATATAAACACGATCACATGACTCATTCTCCTTTATCTCGATTTTGCAATTTGGTGATATTTTTTTGTAACTGCATAGTAGATTATGATATAATTTTTGTTTAAGTGAAATATTCCCAGTTTTTGGGCTTATACATCTGACGTTATGTCATTTTCTTTTGTTGTAGCGATTTTTTTAATTCATGTTAACTTTTCTTTAGTTCATTTGGATTTTAAAAGATTAATTTGTTTCTCTTGAAATATTTGATGTGCTCATATAAAATTCTTGGACAAAATTTATCAAAATTTTAATCAGATTTCCAACGTTGGCATGTTAAATCTAGTGAGTCTACAAGGAATCATTGATAAACACAGTACAGACTATAACATACAATGTTTTCCATCTTGGATTTTCCAACAGTTCGAACTTGAATTTATTAGAACATGTCGACTTCTGTACATTAATTTGTGGATTATTCTTGGATTACACTCTTAAAACTGGGAAATAAATTGTTAAATTTTACAAAGCTTATTGTTTTCACTTTTTATGTGTTACTATTCATTAGAGACTAAACACGAAACGATACAATATTGAGTTTACCTGCTGTTATTAATATGCAAAATTGACCATTGAGTATACATATTTATTTCATGCAATTTAATTTTTAATGGTTGACCTGACCTTTGATAGTCTTTATTTTCATACCATACACTCAAGATTGGAACCATTTCAGTGTTTTCTGATGTCAGTTTGTTAATAATTTTAGACACCTACACCAAACTGAACTTTTAAGTCACAATTCATCTTCAATTACACTTGCATTGCAAAGCTAAAATAACATGAATAATACCTGTTTGGAATACTTTACTTACAACTGTTTGGTATATTTTTCCAACATACCTGACCTGTTCAGCGCATGTTTCCCACATAACTGTTCCATATATTTTTCTTACATACTTGTTCAGTACACATCATACATACATGTTCAGTACACATCATACATACATGTTCAATACACTTTCTTACATACTTTTTCAGTACACATCATACATACATACATGTTCAGTACACATCATACATACATGTTCAATACACTTTCATACATACTTGTTCAGTACACATCATACATACATGTTCAATACACATCATACATACATGTTCAGTACACATACATACATGTTCAGTACACATACATACATGTTCAGTACACATCATACATATATGTTCAAGACACTTTCATACATAGATGTTCAATACACATCATACATACATGTTCAATACACTTTCATACATACTTGTTCAGTACACATCATACATACATGTTCAGTACACATCATACATACATGTTCAATACACTTTCATACATACCGGTTTGGTATACTTTCATGATATATATGGATCACCTGGCCAAAACCTATTAAGGAAGCAAAAAAAATTCATATTAATTTAAAGTGCTTGATGAATTTTCTAAGACAGCAAACTTCTATAAATTATAAACTGGAGACTACACTGCATTCCTTTAAAAAAATACTTTTGTTGTTTGCAATGCTATACCATTTATGGAAAACTGTATATGCTACAAATCTCTTTGCATAAATTCTACATGTGTTGCTTCCTTGTGTTCTCCAAATAATACATTCTGAATTACTAATTAATACCATCCAATGTTACTGAATAACAATAAATGTGTTCAAACAATAGCCATGTCATCAGATATATTTATCTGATAGCACAATGCTTCCTACCTTAAAATATTTTCAATATTTTATTGTTTTCTAATTTCATGGTGTTTGTTTTTGTTTTTTGTAGTCATATCATTATAGATATTAGAAAGCACATAAAGCTTCTAAAGATTAGTTGTTAAACAAAGTCCTCATTATTATTATTATTTACAAAGTGAAATGGAACTACTCATACTAGTATTTAATAACGCTGTATTAACTACTTTTGTTTCACCTGAAATATTGTCCGATAAGTGTATATTTTATCATTATAAAATGATATGTATGAGATAATTCTCACTCTCTCTCTCTCTCTCACACAAAAAAACAAGCATATGAATAATGAACAACTACATTTTTTCTGCCAATCAGTTTTGATAATTCAGTAAACTGATGAAGAGACTGTATTGATCAGCAAGCAAAAGTCACAGAAAGATCTTATCCACATAATAGCAGACAACACAGATGATGAACAGAAGATGACTACAATGCTCATGACAGCAGACAAAAAAAAATCAACTAGAATAACTCTTTATGCAGAGAAGATACCTTTAAAATGCATCTGATTTCCACTTTACCTATTGATTTGGAGATGACCCCAAGTATAACATGACCTTTAAGTTACACCTCTCATACTACCCCACCCCACCTGAACACTCAATTTCATAAGAAAAATATAATCTTAATGCAGCTAAAGAATAAGACGCCATCTTGAACCACTGCAATCATTATGATGATAAATCCAAGTCTGTGTTTAACTTTTTCCTTAGAGCTGTTCCATAAAAACATACTTGTGACCCATGGAAGGTACTTTTAAAGTGGGGTACTCACCCATATATGCAATTTAGAAATTTCTTATCATTTTAATATGAACTCTGTGAAATCAAAGTACCCTGGCATATATTGTTTTTAAAACTGCCTTCCCTGAGTACCATGTATGTTTAAATGGAATAGACCTTATATATGAATATCTGAAACATTGACTGAAACTGTCAAAACTGAGACTGAAAGGGGTCAAAACTGAGATTGAAAGGGATCAAAACTGCTACATACCTCCTAATCTTTCCATGACAGCACCCACTACAAGTCCCTGACATGTGTCAACTACTGCAAGGGTTATACCAGCATGAATGTTTCCATAGGTTAGTATCTGGGCCAGCGTGTCCACTCTCAAGTAACTGCAGATGCAGAAAAGCATACATCATAGTGCATTCAAGGTGTATGTACATGAGGTTTGCTGTAATACAGCTTGGGGGCATGCAGTACTAAAATGCTTTCCCCTTGCTGCCTAAGTAGAGAATGAGAAAATATGGACAAACAAGTCAGCAGTAAATATTAGGGGAAATAAGTTCATCAGTACTAAGCATTTCACTAGCTCTCCAAGTTGAATTGTATTCAGATACACAAGATACTAATTATACCTAATGAAACAATCTAAAAAATTACTTCATAAGTTTGGTAATAGCATTGCACAGTAACCTCAAAAGTGGTAACTGCTTATAAAAATAGGTTACTAAACTCAAAGAAGCCAAAATCATCTCATAGCTTTAAAATTTTCAGGTGAAATTTGCATAAATTCGTTATAAACTCATGATTTTTATTCTGAAAAATGAATGAAAAATACAGTTGGATTTGAGTTTGAATCAATGCATTTCAGGTTTGTATAACTGGCATTAAAAATATAACAGCATGCATATTCACAAATACAAGAATTTAATAAATCTGTAGCAAAGATGACTACACATCATGTTTCTATTGTTTAGTTTTATAACTAAAAGCTACACAAGATTCAGTATTTTAGGCAGAAAATCGGCTGATTGGGTTAGTGTGGGCATGGCAACTTCAAATGAACTTTCCCAGTATGATGATGTAGAATTTCACCAACAAGGACTATAAAGAATTTACAATATGGTGAAGAAACCAATTAGAGCCACTGTGATCCCAAGATCAATAGATGTCTATCTTATCTACTGCATGTGAATAGCCTTCTAGCATGAATCCTAAATTAGAATCCTGGAAACATTATGTCTTGCAACATTCTTAACAATGCTGCTGCTGCCATTACTTATTACTGTTAATGCATGAAGACAAAATTAACACAAAACCACAAATGGCATATTTTATGGCCACCCTGTGCCTAAAAGTCCTCTATGAAGATAAAATGCACTTTTCTTACTATAGCTAGTGACCTTGAACTTTAATTTTTTGATACCCAAATTAACAGGCTTCTTCCTTTCCCAATTTGTAGGCCATCCACAAAGTTTGGTAGAAGTCTGTGATGTAGAACTAATATTATTGTGCAGAAACCATTGTTCTTCTTTCAGTCACTGTGATCTAGGATTCTTGCCGTCCCCCAAATTAACAGTTGTCTTCTTGATAATAATTGTAGGTGATGAAGAGCTCAAGTTATGGTTTAGAAGCCACTTAGTGCCACTCTTATCTAAAGTGCAAGCCTTTCACAAAGTTTGGCCCAGGTATCTGATATTCATATCAAGCCACTGTGTGGAAACAGATACTTCTGTCAATCCCTGTGACCAAAACCTTTAACATTATGATCCCAATATCAACAGTTTTCATATGTACCCAAACATAAGCTACTTACAATGCTTGTTAAAGTCTAGTTATTGATCTAAAATGAAACTGAATGAAAGAAAGGACAAATGGATAGAAGGACAATAGCATAACATTATATGATACACTTTGATGCTTTGTTGGGAATGGTGTCTGTTTTTCGCCTATTAACAGCATCATAATGATGTAACTTTCAGCTTAAATAGGCAAGACAGGAATCCATAGCATATTAAGATACATACTTCATACATTGATAAATATTCCCAAAATTCCGTTGGATCCATCTAATATATACTGCAGAAGATATCTTAACTACCGCACTTTGAAGACATCACATTCTTGATGCTTTTGGAAAAGTTATTTCTTTGACTCACCATTTATGGGACAGACTAGAAACTATATAAGAACATCAAGCTTTAAAATACCCATTTGTACAGCATGTCCTTCCATCAAAATCCAAGCAATCAACGAATGCATATTTTCAAGTAGAGTTAACTCATAAAATCTTTCTTTTTTAAAAAAAATGTTCAGTACCATATTTTCTGAGCACTTTTACTATACATCTCACATAAAAGCCTGGTTGTTGGTCTCAGTACTGTCAACTGTAGTACATGCCTGAAAGTATTTTAATAAAAAAAATATATAAATCAAATCACATATAATACAAATCGAAACGAAACAAAGTCACCCTGTTTACCATTATCTCATATGTAATATAGAATACGTGAAAGAATTGTAGAGTTAATGAAACAAACAAGCAGAATGCTGGATCACATGTAAACCATGCAGTGATATATATAGCAACTTACAAAAAATATAAAGGATGTTCACTTGTGTAAACACTTGATCTTTACATAATGACATCAATATAATCTCACTTTTTATCTCAGTGTATCATAGCATTTCAACTTTAAAAGAGACAGAATGTATAAAAAAAATTATATTGCAACTTCTTTCTCTGATAAAGTACTGAAAAAAAGAACAAAGCTTAAACAATTTCAATAATCACAATCAAATTCCTCTGAAAGAAAATGATAAGTTAGCAAATTGTATACAAGAAGTTTAGAAAACAGTAACCAATAGAAGACATGCAGTAAATCAGCTGCACAGGTATTCTATTGCAGAAAACTAATGTGATCTCAATAAATATATTATACTCAAACAAGAGGCACAAGTGAGTAAGACTGATCACCTGGCACATGCCTTGAGACACTGCTGATTGCATCTACTATAAAAACAACTCTTTCATGGTCACTCCAGTTTTTGTATCTTTCTATATTTAATGGCATACAACCAATATTAGAAAACCTTTGTTCCAGGATGCTTGCTTTCAAAGTTTGTCCAATTCCATTAAGCAGTTCTTTTTTAAGATACAAAACTGAGGGGAAGAGGAAGTGGAGTAGTAACAGCAGTCATATTTAATAGTGGAACCACAACATTTGTATAATTCTAAAAGGCATTCTAGCTTCAATACTTTCTGTTAAATGTGATCACTGTATTTTATGCAAATTTTTCACACAAAGGTATCTAATTTTTATTTTATTTTTTGGTAACTGTGGTCATTGGCTGATTGTCATAATTATACAGTCTTAAAATGCCTTCATGTTAGATTACCTTTAAACTCTGCCAGGTAGTTTAAAGCAGTTTCTAGTTTTAGTAATGGCTACCATACTTATCAGTGAATCAGCACTGTTAATAAAATTTGAAACCCTTCAAGGGTGGCCAAGTGGTCTAAAGTGCTCTCCATTACAGATTACTGCCATCTCACCTCTGTCTGCGTGGGTTCAAGTCTCAGATTCAGCCAATGTGGGTATGTGAAAGCTTGCCAATAGTTTCTCGTGTGTCGTTGGTTCTTTACGGGTTTTTTCTGGGTTCTTCCTCCATCATTATTACTGGCCGCCATTTTAAGCCTATCTTGTGCTGAAAAATGACATACTACAACAACACTGGCTTCTATGACAGCTGGTTATTTTCCGCCAATAGGTTTCTGTGAAAATGTAATTTCAAGCTTTTTCTTCTATTACTGTTACTATTGATGGCCATATCTGATGGTGCCTCAGCATCAGTTGTTCAAAACGCAAAACCTTCTATATCAGGATGCAAGGGGATCCCCAGTGACTGAATGGTCTAAGGTGATTGTCTTTAAAGATTACTGCATACATGCCAACTCCTGACAAGGAAAAAGTGTAATCCAAGTGGTCAAAAAGTGGAATGCAGGCAGAAAAAGCATAATCAACATATAACATGCTAAAATTTCAATGAACAATGATCTATTTGCCCCTCTCATCTTTTAACATCCTTTACTGCTTCAAGTTTTCATTTGTAGCACTTTTAGCTTTACACACACATCAACTAGAATCCATCTGAAGACTTTTAGTGCCCAATACTAAAATTCTTTCCGCATGGCTTGTAATAGACATCACGAGATGCTGCTCTCATGTCTTCATATTTGGAGTATTCTGTTATTTGAAAGGAGATATTTTTGCTCTCATACACGCATAGACTAAAATAAAATATACTTATTAGCACCAAATACATTTAAACTGGTTCTACACTAAATATGAATTAGAACAAATCTGTGCTTAAAGATTCAAATTAGAAAACTAGTATGTTCTCTCCTCACTAAGCCATACAGCTGATATAAACGGAATACGAGGTCAAAAGTTTGAAAGTAGAACCAGGATGTTTCTTGGTAACAGGATAATTGCTATAAATAGAATATAATCTGTTAGGAAAGTGCACACAAGTCCACGGACAAGCATACTCTTATACTGTAGTTATTTAAAAGCCATCTTTTCTAAAATATGGTCTGTGGAATTAATGAAATGTTAATAAAAACAAGAAAAAAAAAATAATTGACTTTTATGGGAACGTGGATATAGTGAAAAAGCATAATCTATATAAGTTTACGTGTAAGGTATAATTTAGTGGAAAAAAGTGTAACGATTACACCAAAAGCATAATGGTTGGCATGTATGTTACTGATATCCAACCTCAATCTATGTGAGTTCAAGTTCTGGCTTCGTCATTGTGGGTATGTGAGAAAACTTGCCAGGTTCTTATTAGTTTCTTCCTCCACCAATTATTCTGGATGCCATGTATAATATATCATGTACTGAAAAATGGCATTAAATCCACACAACAGATGCAACAGTTTTCTGTCAAGTGTGTTCAAATTTTGCTTAGTGGTTTTGTGGAATCATAGCACATTAACATTCCTGATACATCATATGTTGGATGACCTTAGCAGTCATTGAATGGTTTTTCCTAGAAGTATCAACCATTCTCGATGAAAGATTTGTTTAAAATTCTATTTTAGTAATGGTGACAATATTTCATGACAGATTACTCAATTTTGCTATATTGGAAAGCCATTTAGATCTGTCTAGTTTGATCTAATTCTATTGGGCTGTTTAGAGAAATCAAAAACATTTTTTTTAATACTTTACATAACAAAGATAATATTTCATGTTGGATTATTTGTATAAACTTCATGCCAGACAGATCTTTCATATTTGCTCAAAAATGATCCAGTGGTTTTATTGTTGTTGTTATTGGGTTTAATGCCATTTTTCATACATACACACACTGTTCAAACCTGTGACTCGAACACACACAGACAGATGGCAGTTATCCATAATATGAGCACTTTAGACCACTCTGCCACTTCCAGTAGTTTTAAAGAAGAATCTCAAAATAGTTGCTAGATGTATGACAGATGCAAGACCATACCATTGGTATACTTGGTGTTATAGCCAGTCTAGTTAAAATTTACTCAACCAATATGGAATCAATGAACTTTCACATGTGCAAATCTCATGAATTTTGAAACACTCGTTTCATTTTGATTTTATGGATGACTGGTCATAGGGTACATTTTCCTGTACTTTTCTAAGTAATGACACTTTTTTGTGGGATAGATCAATAACCAAAAATGTATTGCAAGAAAATGCACAGTAACCAACACATTTTCATTATCTTTTGGGATCGTTTAAACCATTACCATAAATATATATACAATGCGTAAATCAGATCCACCTTCCAACTAAAAAACATTTCCATAAAAAACAACTAGTCCTGCAATTGCACAATGCACTGGGAAGATCTGGGTCTATGCAGTTTGTTAGGATTTAATCATCTGCCAGCACATAAGCAATTTCATGTCAGGGTCTATAGTGTGTGAAGCTGGACCTGATTTGCATAAAAGCCATAAATACAAATATTCATTGGTCAAAATTTAAAAACTGCAGCATTTCAGAAGCAAGCATAACATAATGTTGATGACAAAATTGCTTTTACCATGCTCATGCATGCGAGACTAAAGTACAATAACATGAAGATTAGTGAAAAAGATTAAACAAATAAATGGTGTTAAACCCTGCAACAATACACACACACACACATATATATATATATATATATATATATATATATATATATATATATATATATATATATATATATATATATATATATATATATATACACACACACACACACACACACATACATATAGTCAAATGTTATCAAGAAACATAATTAAGAAAAAAAATTAAATAACTTAAACATATCCATAGAAACATGGAGGTAATAATTATTCCCCTTCACACTAGAACTGCTGTATATGTAGAAGATTATTTTTTTTTTTATCTTTTTTTAAAATAAATAAATGATCTGAAAAAGATTATTTTTGGAAACCAAATTCTGTTATTTATTAATGTGAACAATTTGTGGATGTACAAGACAAAAATATTAAGCCAGTTCAAGCCACAACTTATCGCAGAAGAAAAATAATCACCCAAATATTATCGTAAAATCTGAAATTCATCAAGAAAATAACAAAAATGAAAAAGAAGATTTATTTCTTCAAAAATATTCCCAATTTATAGATTTATTACATAATAAAACTTTAGTAAGAATGAACTAACTTGCGCTTTTTTTTCTTGATGTATTTTTCTTTAGAATAGTCTGTCTTTTTCTGGAAAGTGAGACTGTTTTCAATTATATGTTCAACCAGCTCCTGAAATTGAAGAATAAAAACATTTCTTTTATTCAGTATTTTTGACTTGCAAAGCAATAGCCTGATAATAATAATAATAATAATAATAATAATAATAATAATAATAATAATAATGAGGACATTGTATAGCCTGATCCAGTGAGTACTATCAGTACTCTGATCCATAGTTTATGACTGGTACTAAGAACTATAACAGTGCCTAGACAAAATATCATGTCTTTTTTCTTCTCAAGTAAGTGAACACTGTAAAATCATATCACTTTTGTGTTAATAATGTGTACATATATACACTCAACATAACTTAGGCACACAATTTTCATATTTTACTTGTGTATAATACAGATATAATCATCCATGTGTGTACCACAACCACTCTGAGGAATAAACAGAAGTGGTTCCATAAACAGATGATTATTACAAATATCTACAGATTTAAGAACAAATTAAACTTTAATAATGTTTAAAAAAGTTAGTATCTGTATAACTTTTTTAGTTTAAGCTAATCATAACAAGCACAAATTGATAATATTATAAACAATGTTTGGAACACTATAAGAGTTAGCTCCCTTGTCAATGATGGACAGTCTGCTTTGGAGATGTACAATTTCTCAATATGGTCATACTGGGTATAAAGCACACATTTGATTTATTTTTAAGATTGAGTAATAAGGCTAAGGTTCCAGTTTTTTGGGAATACCAGTAAAAGCAGCAAAGCATTAGGTAACATCCTTTTCTTTCACCTACTTGGCTTGACATCAAGTTTTGAGCACTATTTGGACAACAATGTGAAGTCTGATGTGGACAGTTAATAAAAATGTATGTTGTCAAAATACACTTAAAACAGAATAATACATCCAGCTCTAAACAAAGAAAAAGCAACAACTCTATTTTTCTAAAATTATTTATCAAAGCAGTTTACCCCTCCCCAAAATGGTTGCAAAAAGCCATCCCAGATATATGTAGGTTCATACAAACAGTTTTGGAATGCTGATGTGCAAAGTAATACTCTAGCACAACAGATGCTAAATAAAAACATAAAAGCATAACTACGGCTCTTCTGCAAGTTATTTTTTCTTCATCATTATGCTAACAATAAACAACATCTTCTTTGATAAGTGAACAGTGTTTATGTTACTGAATGACCGTTTAATCATACTGTAAAACAGACTGGGATAGTTACAGCCAGATGTTTGTTTCCAGACTGCACCACTAATGATGATCATTCATAAAAATTTTATATACACTAATACAAGAATTATTACATTAAATCCATAACCTGAAAAGATTCCTATTTTAGTGAAAATATTAAATAACTGAAAAAAAGTCGTGCTCTTCATACATTATATGCTAATCTTACCCACATTTGTATGATCCCCATCTAGAAAGGTATAGGGCCAATTTTCTGCTGCCTTATTAGAGGTGGATCAATGTGATTTTAAAAGTATTCATAACTTGAATCCTTTGCATATTACACAGACTCTACTTACATTTCCCACAACTCCATCTTTCTTGAGCCTTTCTATTTCTTCCTTTGATAATTTCTGATTGCTGTCCAGGTCATAAAGGTCTCTGTTATCTTTAAGCTGAGATCCTTCAGTATCTGAAATGCAATATGCACTTATGAGATGGTAACATGCAAATTTAAACAAAGAATAATATTCTTCTTTATAAACTTACTTTGTACATCGGCAGGATGAAAATCATAAAAATATTTAACATTGTATCAATATGTGAACACTCAATTTGGAAATGCTTTCCCAAAATCCCATGCATGTTTTACTGCAAGAATCCGAAGACTGACTTTTAAAATAATTATGACACTTCTTTTACAAACAAAATACAGCTACATGTTGCCTCATTTTAAGAAGCCTGGGTAACTCCTAATTTGTTTATAGGGTGGAGGCAGATGTGAATCCTAAAAAGCATAAAAGCAGGCTTCTCTTTGCTTGATATGAAAACTTTGCATCTGTAATTGGTTCAAGCCTCAGTACCAATGGACTGTTCTTCATAGGGGTCAGTCATGGATCCCATATTTTATACTACAAAAGTACCTAAGATAAAAGAAATTATAGAGATCCTAAGTTTTCCTCTAATATTTCAACATACTTTAACACCAATTATCACTCTCTATTGACTTTTCTTTCATGCCAATAGATACTATGCATGGTAACATGATTAGACTCATAAAAGAAACTTATTGGATTCTTAAGTTAGATACTTTGTATCCTAATAGACTTAATGCCAATGCAAAATATAAAATTGTATAATTTAAATTGATATATTGTATATCCTTTATAGCAATATAATTATAAGCATGTCTATTTATCTCAAATTTATGTCATTATTTATTTTAAAAAGTACAAATTCGTTATTTGTGTCTGCAAATGATACAAAATATCTGATTTTAATATAATTTATGATGATTAATATGCAAGTTATTATTTCTCCAACAAGTCCACAAATTCTCTTCACTAAATTTCCAAATATGGAATCCAACAAAATCCAAGTTTTCAAAACACCTCATCATGGTTTAAAGTATGATGGATAAAAGCATGCTGAGTGATGCTTGTCAAAAAAGTCAAAGCACAAGCATATGAAATGAGTCCTAATATCAACAAGGCACCTATCAATGTAATAAGACCCTTATATATTCATATTTGGCCTTTGCCACTTCTTCTTATCCCTTCACAATCACATGAATTCTGGTTGATAAATTGCACACTATAAAACTGATACTAACTCTGAAGAAAAAGAAGTCCGCAAGATATTTAAAAAAACTGCATAGCATGTACTTAGCTGTTTGAATTCTCATGCATCCAAAATGAAAAAAATTCTACTGGTAAATATTTTTAAGCAGATTGTAGTGTCCCAGACAACCCTTAAGACCACTTCCACCATTAAGTATGCAAAATGGGCAGGATAAATTCTATTTGTAAATACCTGCATGTACCTATTTCAAATATATTTGTTGGCAGTAAGTAAAGCCAGGTACTTATTGAAAGGATTACTTATAAATGTTTTGATTTCATTTAATGATTCCACACATTTAAATATTAAGTTATTGTTTGTCACTTGTTCCATCATATTTGACTAAACAGATTGAAGTAATCAGCTCACCCAATGTGTCTGCTGGTATGACTGTCTCACTCAACAACAAATTCCTCTATTGCCCCCTAATAAAAATAAATATTTTACTCCGAGCAAACATGTACCTTTTCCTGCTGATTCAATCTCCTTATTACTTCCTTTGGCAACCTTAACCAACATTCCTTTAACCACATCAAATGTGGTGCCAAATGGATGACCAATAGCCCCATCCAGTGAAAACTTTGTGTTGTCCATAAAAACATCCCTGAAAAAAAAAAAAACTTTTTAAAATGCAGTGAAAATTAAATATGAAACAACTGAAAATAGTGTTTCCTTTATTAGATTTTATAGTTCTATCACTTAAGGCGTTGCCTCAAAATACCAAAACTAAAACAGTTCAATTATAAGGAAAACCCACCAAGATAATAATAATGAAAACTTTGTATAGCGCTTCATCTTTAGAAGCTCTAAGCGCTTATATATATAATAATATAACTACAACAAAAAAAACACTAACAAACACCATGAAATTAGAAAACTAAACAATGCTGAAAATATTTTAGGTAGGAAACATTATTCGAGTTTTAAGTTTGTTTTTGCAGTCGAAAAAGGTGAGTTTTAAGATGAACTAATGACCATATGTACACGATGACCTGCTAATGCAATAAGTAACAATGAACAAAAATGGTGACATTCTAACACTTTCTGCCATAAAATACACTTATAAAGCAGGTCATTCCCATGATCAGCATTAAAAAAGTGAAGCACTAGTGTAATTACATATATACTTCCATGTAAACAAAATCCAACTACAAAAACCCACATCTGCTGTCACATAATATGCCAGTAGATCTGGATTAACACAGTTTGATACAACCAGTATAAATGTTATACGATAGAAGATCAGGGTCTATGCTGATTGCAGTTGGACGCAACTTGTACATGAAAGTCTTCAGTAATCCTTGATAGTTTTATTTCTTAAAAAAGCTGCAATCACTAATTTGCAAAATTAAAGAAAATTTTATGATTTACAGGAGCTGGCCATTTGAGTATTAGCCTGCCTGTTGTTGGATGTAATGTCATTTATCAGCACTTGATTGAACTGCTCTGGTGGCCAAGTGGTTAGAGCATCTGCTGCAGAAGCAGAAGGTCATGGGTTCGATCCCCGGCCGAGTCATACCAAAGACTTACAAAAATGGTACTATCAGCTGCCTTGCTTGGTGCTCAGCATTAAGAGGCTAGTGTTAGGATTGGTTGGCCTGGTATCAGGATAATGTAACTGGGTGGGACATCATGCAACATGTCTGCAGCATGATGCCCCAGTGCTAGATATCACTACAAACTGCCTCACTGTAGACATTCTAGCATTATGACTGAAAAGTTGTTAAAGCTATGTTAAAAATCCTAATCAAACAAACAAACAAAAAATCAGCACATGATAGGTTAGACAGAGGTGAGATAGCAGTGATCCGTAATGGAGAGCGCTTTAGACCTCTCAGCCACTCACGATTCCCTTAGCCTGACTGTACTGCATGATTGACTGACAAACTTGTTTAGACACACACTCATCATTCGGTACTCTTTCTATAGAAATGTTCACAGTTACTTCACCATACAGTCACCAGAATGTGTTATCACTTTCAGACAGACTAATCAAAAATAATCTTTATAGCATCTATCAAAAACCTGCAATCAAGGCAAAATAATCATTGCAAAGATTATGCAAAATTGGTCAAGACAGGATTTGCCATTTATCTATATTTTTCAAGACTGGTGTTTTGGCCTGAAATCAGAAAAAACAAACATGTTGGTTGTCCGAAGGTACAGTAGACATTATTTATTGAACCAAAACTTGAAAAGACCATAGAGAGTTGTTTGTAAGTCAAATGTCTTCTAACTCCATAGCAAGGTATTACCTTATCTCTATCTTTATCAAACAATATTCCATTGCAAAATTCAAAGCTAAGAAATTTAAGAAATACAAAAAATAAAAAACACTTTGGCTGAGTGCTGAAACATCCAACTTGATTTCAAGTATGAACAAAAGAAAACAAGCTGGATGACGGAAAACTCCAGTCAAGTGGAATCAATGAACCCCACTTACAAAAAGCTTCTCAATAGGAATATTACTGGTAAGTCCAAAAATACAATACTATCCTACTGTAAAATAAAGTCAACTTAAAGGCTAATACCTCATGCTAATCCCACAATTGGTAGCTTGCTTTGAAATGAAAATTACAAATAAGAATTGTATTGTAATGTGTGTGAGTGTGATTTGGACTTTTTTTTAAAAATCGGTAATATGTCAACAATGTCTGCAGTGTGACAATTTATAGAAATGTCTGGCGTAAGAGCATCATGCCACAGACATGTAATATGATGTCTCACTCAGTCTCATTATCCTGACATCAGGCTGACCAGTCCTAGAACTAACCTCTTAATGCAGAGTGCCAAACGAGGCAACTGTTAGTACCATTTTCGTTAAGTCTTTGGTATGACTCGGAAGGATCAAACCCAAGACCTCCCATTTCCAAGGTGGCCGCTCTAACAATTAGGCCACAGGAGCGGTGTACTGTAATTTACAAACCTCATTTACTTCTGTACCTCACCATAGCAGTTATCCATGCTTTATATTTACATATGATATATACATGTACTCGCTAATAAGTCAGGTCAAACTGCACCGACATAGGTTTACATAGTTTGTTAGGATTAATCAGTTGAAAAAAATAAAAACATCACAGACATCCGGATCTGCCAGTGCATTATGTGACAGCTGAATAGGGTCTATGCTGGTTGGCGTTGGAATGGAAGCAAGTAATGTGGTATTTACCACATACATGTCCAATCCTGAAACCCCATTCATTCACTAACCATGATCATAGGGTTGTTAACCAAAACCTATTACATTCACCCCTACACCATATTTCAGAGGTTATAACCCAAAGCCCATTACACTCATCCCCAGGCCATAGTTTAGGGGTTATAACCCAAAACCCATTACATTCATCCCCAGGCCATAGTTCAGAGGTTATAATCCAAAGCCCATTACATTCATCCCCAGGCCATAATTCAGGGGTTATAACCCAAAACCCATTACATTCATCCCCAGGCCATAATTCAGGGGTTATAATCCAAAGCCCATTACATTCATCCCCAGGCCATAATTCAGGGATTAAAACCCAAAGCCCATTACATTCATCCCCAGGCCATAGTTCAGGGGTTATAATCCAAAGCCCATTACATTCATCCCCAGGCCATAGTTCAGGGGTTATAATCCAAAGCCCATTACATTCATCCCCAGGCCATAATTCAGGGGTTATAACCCAAAGCCCATTACATTCATCCCCAGGCCATAATTCAGGGGTTATAACCCAAAGCCCATTACATTCATCCCCAGGCTATAACTCTAGAATGTAACCCAAAGCTGATTACATTCACCCCATGACCATAATTCAGGGGCTGTAACCCAAAGCAAATTATACATTCAACCCCAGACCATAACTCTAGAGTGTAACACATAGACTATTACATTCACACCATGACCATAGTTGAGAGAATGTATTCCAAAACCTATTACCTTTGACCGAAGACCATAATTCAGGAGCTGTAACCGAAAGCCTTTACATTCATCCTGAATCTATAATTATGGGGCTGTTACCCAAAACTTTATACAATATGTTTTCCTCCTATTACTGCATGTTTAAAGTTTGTTCCCCATGAAATTTCTAAAGTAACAGTGATTGCAATTATATATCTGACCAATGATCTCTCAGTGATTTCCATTTTTTAAATTTGACCTTCACTGACTCCTGGCTTAAAACAATGAGACCCAAAGAAATAAAAGGAAAGTGTAGAAATTAAATAACAACTGAGACTTCTCTCACATCTGTCAATTTAGCAGCTGGATATTTTTTGAAAAATGTGATCAGGAAGAATAAAGTAAGGTTAGAAAGGATTAATAAAACAAAATTATTTCATTTTTTTAATTTATAGGAACAAATAATATGCTTTGAATTAGTACAGTACACTACAGAGAATAGACTAAGTGTGCTATGCGGCCTGTTGAATTGTTTTACCAGCAACTGTTTTTTTTATTTCATATTTGAGAAGTAAGAAAATACATGTATGATGTAAATTAAAAAAATGGCAAAACTTATAAAAAAATATAAACGTAGTCATATTTGTTTATGACAATTTATTGACATAGTAATTTTACAAGAATTTGTGCTATGTGACCTGTTTACGACTATGCCAATTATAGAGCAATTTTAACAACATACTGGGTAGTGTAATTCATATCTAAGTCAATGCAATTTCAATGACATAATCCATAAATAAATCAATTTTGAGAATAAGATGAATTCCTGACTTTCAAGTAAAAAAGAACAGACTTATAGGTTGTTTTCACATACATCACGATTAAGTATGCAAATACCCACAATGCAACGTGCGCACTTTCTGTCACTAACAAACCTTTGTCAACATTTGTCATTATGTACATGTATATTCAAGATAATAATCTGATTTAACTATCGATACGGATATTTACTTTATTGAAACAATACATAGATTATACTTGAAATTATGTTCCCTTTATCACAAAAATAGAATTAATGCTTTCAAGTTCCCTTGCTTATATCGAAAGACAGAATAGTGAAACTTTTGTACGCATGCAAATAGCTGGGTGGCAAATTCAAAGGTTTGCTAGTCATATTTCAACAATCTCCTGAGTTAGAGAACGTGTTGATTATAGCTGTGGTGATATTAAAATGAGAGAACTCATTGATTATAATATCCCCAGATGTGCTTGCTATATTTATAAGAGCACATAAAAAGAACATGTTGCAATAGCTGGATGGCAAGTTCAAAGATTTCTACTAGCAGCTTGGGTGAGAAAATATGCTGATATTTACAATGACTGAATTCAGAGGCATAAAGACCCTGAGATGTGCATGTGGTTATTATAAGAGTATAACTTTAGCTTCCATTATTGCGCTCATTTCTGATTGTGGCCAAATAAATAGTGCAATCAAGACTTGGACAAAATGTCATTTGCAAATTTGGATAAGTATTTTGGGGTTAAATGGCAAATTGACAATGATAATAATGAGATTCAGAAGAGTGCTAAAGTTGCTAGAACTGATAGTTTGGATGGAATAGTAGCCAAGTGTAAAAAGTGTGTGATACCTGGCTTAGTGTTTGGAATAAGACAATTTCTTGGATTGACAAAATTCAGTCTCAACCTGATGAACTAACACCACTGTTAGGATATTCTGCGCATTTAAGGTCACCAATATTGGCTAAAAGCCCATAACAAATTCAATTGACGAAAATAAAATTATGCAAGGTTTACCAATTCAAAATCAGCAATTGTCACCAAATTATTCTATTCAAAATAATACTAATTTTGGACAAACGAGATACCACTTCTATGTTTTCATGACTCCATATATGGTGGACTATTCTGCGCATGACTTTGAAAAGATGTAAAGTTTATGCATCAGACTATGGAAATGAAATACATTATTTTGACATACAGTCATATTTCTGCCAGCTTTTCAGCCAAAAAGTGAATTTTCAACTAAAACATCACGTTCCAATGTTTACTGAAATGACATATCGTTGTGAAGAATTACCAGATAGGCAGATTGCCAAATTGCCAAATAGGCAGATGAGTATGCAGATGACACTGCTCTCCCCCATGTCCATATACATGTTGCTGTTATGAAGAAAGTGGAAATTTAACTCAATGGCAGCCAACAGTTCTTCTAATCTGCAAAGTTCAATATTTTCTGCTATGGGACTGCAACTTTTGCTGGTGGGACTCCTATTTTTACCAAAATGAGAGTCATGGACTCAAAGTTATAAAATCCTAGCAAGACCTTTGGGCAGAAAAATGCAGTAGTCCGATTTGTCTTTGTGCCCTTGCTACCCCATTTTTTATATTTGAACATTATGTTTATGTGTAGAGTCAGAGTCCACTGATATACTTGCATCCTATCAATTTCATGCAGATATATCTTGATGAAAGGTCGGTAAAGTTTGCTAGGCTGGCTAGTAAGCTGTTACACTTTGCCGACACAAAATGGCGTCGGCGAGTTCCAAATTTTCAATAGGCAGTGAACTCTGACCCTGCACCACAACACAATGTCCAAAGATCAAAAATGGGGTGGCAAGAGTCAGAGGAAACTTGGACTGGGGAGACAGCAGTGTCATCTGCATACTCTAAAACTCGATATAGTGTGGCTTTCTTCTACACTTTAATTCCTTTGATAATTGGATTTTTCCAGAATAAAATGGACCAATAGCTCATCTTTTACATTATGATAGACACAGTCATGTATTAAAATGGGCCTAATGAAAAGTCTGAGGTAATTCTGTTATAAATGCTTTCACATATAGTCACTTAGCAAAAGATATTCTGCCCATTTTAGATGAACAATGGGCAATCTGGCAGTTCTTAAATATGGCCACCAAAACTGAGTATTCTGAATAAAGCACACTGTAGCAAAATCAACCTATAAAGAATTAGGGCATATACTAACAGAACGTCTGATGTGCGTTCTCTAAAGCTATGTTATGAAGCAGTTTCTTAGATTCGATGGATTTATTTTAACTTCCAAACACCATATAACTCAATGATAAATTTACCTGCATACCAACTATCAATTCAGCATCATTTTTGTTTCCTTCTGGTAATCGCATATATTCTTTCTTCAACGTTAAGGCTTAGCTTAAGCATAGCTCTGGCGTTTTATCAATAAAGTAGGGCGAAATCTCTGACAACACGAATTACCGTTTTCGGTATTAATGCATTTTATCAATAAAGTACAGCGAAATCTCTGACAACACGAATTACCCTTATTCGTAATTACCCTTATCGGTACGGATAAGGGTAATTTGTGTTGTCAGAGATTTCGCCGTACTTATTGATAAAACGTCAGGGGCCCCGAGTGGCCGAGTGGTCTAAAGCGCTGTCCGTTACGGACCACTGCCATCTCACCTCTGTCTGCGTGGGTTCGAGTCTAAGATTCGGCTAATGTAGTTAAGTGAGAAAGCTTGCCAGTAGCTTCTCGTGGGTCGGTGGTTCTTTCCGGGGTTTTTCCGGTTTCTTCCTCCACCACTAATACTGGCCGCCATGTATAGCCTATATATTGTGCTGAAAAATGGCGTTAAACCATAAAAAAAAAAAAAAAAAAAAAAAAATAAAACGTCAAACTCATGTGAAGTGTCACTGTCAGTTAAACCTAAATCAACCAGCATTTCTACTGTGTATTGTTGCAACCTGTTTCTCACACGGCTTCAGATATAATTACCTTCCTTTCTTGACACGAAATATTTTAATATTTTCCCCCTTCCTTATCAAAACTTGAGAGTCATCTTTAATTGTATTTACACACGTGGACTCCATCCTTAAGACTTGTACGAGCTAAGAGTAAAGAATACACCACATGTATACATACTCTTCACGATAAGAACAAATTTATTCCGATGAAAGGCAACATATAGCCTGATTCATTGCATTTATTCAACCCTTCACAACTTCATTTCTTAGAACCATTTGTGGTCAGGAAACATTAGTATACCAGACAGAGAACTTGGGTAAAATGTTGTACGTATGTGTGGAAACCGAAACAGGCTGAGTAGGACAATGATTCGGACAAGGCCTATTCAGCCCAAATAACCGGTTGATTCGATCCAGATTAGATTCGGCACAAATATCGCGGTGATTCGGACCACGTGAAACCTTATTAAGTTTCGTTCGGGATTTAAATGTGATATTTATATTTGTATAAAACGTAATTATTTGACAGGTACGTTGAACAGTTCAAACATGCATTTATGGAAACAAATCCCCGATTGTATGCGTGATAATGGGATTATTATATAGAATGAAATGAAATAACGTTATGCATTTTATCTTCCATCAGCAATTTATTAGTGATATATTTTTTATATTAGATCATTTACTGTTGTGTAAAAGTGAAATAGTTTTTTTTTAGAAACACTACAATCACTACACTTACAAAAACCACTCAGTACATTTTTTGTATATATACATATTGGTTTAATATACTAAACATTAAAGACTTAATGTAATACAAAATCATACTTTTATATTATGATAATCTGGTAGCATAATCTGCGTTTTCTTTGTTAATCGATGATATAAATTGTACGAATATTTATTTTAAGATATATATATATATATATATATATATATATATATATATATATATATATATATATATATATATATATATATATATATATATATTGTTACGGCTATTGGATTTAATTTATTTATTTTTTATTGTTAAATCCAAATTTGTCATTTAGGGTTTAATATTCATTAATTGGAAGATTTTTTCTAGAAAATTCAGGCTGACCTAGACTCTAGTTGTAAACTGGCTGACCTTGGCTTATTTACCTTATTATCTGACCTTGCTTCAAATTGATAAACAGGCCTTTAAAACAATTGGTTAATTTTAAGGACAACTGTTTATTTTTAGTTCTTGGGTGTAGGAAATATTTAGAGTACGTGATTTAGTGAAGGTAACTCATCTTTCTTTGACTTTCTAGAAAATCACGTGATCACTTGTTTACATTAGAAAAGGGTATTTTAATCAGTGTACTGGAAGAGAGATTCAGTAGAATCTCTGGGCTTTAAGTTAACAGTTGTGTAATCTATGTTTCAGTTATAATTATAATTATTTTGTTCTGGACATTATGTCAATTCATTGAAGAAAGAAGATTTATTTATCTATTTGGAGGAGAAAACATGTGTTCATAATTCATTTGGATGATAAAAAAACAAGAACTGCATCACGTGACATTGTCAGCCATTTTGGATTACATCGTCAAGATTCGAACCTGGAACTATTAGAACATTTATTTATCAGGACTCTTGCAATTCCATTAGTGGATTATTTTTGTGAATTCTATATTGGATTAATGTTGGATTTGATTCTATAAAACTGTAAGTTTATTTTATGAAAATAATTGTACTTAATAAATTCATTGTTCAATTTATACCAGCTTGTTAGTTTTCACTCTTTCTGTGTTGCTACTTATTCAAGCCTAAGCACGTAACATAGAATTGGAGGCTATCGTCTGGGATTGAAATAAATTTGAATTTCCCCTAGTTTTTTTTGGAAAATTTTAAATCTTTAGTGAGACTGACACGCTTGTATCAAAATGACATCTAAGGTAGAAATATTTCTTTCTAATCCTACCCAGGAGCAATTAGATCTTTTCAAAAAAGATGAGTTGGTTCAACTTGCCAAAAAAAAAAATTTTCATGACGTTGAAATTGAAAATTCCAAACAGCATCCATGCAGGACAAGTCCACTACAACGGGAATATTTGAAAAAGGAAATTCAATATTTGCTGGAGAATGATTTTATCAAGCCCAGTAAAAGTGATTGGAGTTCGCCATGCATACTTGTTCCAAAACCAGATAAAACTTTCCGTATGTGTACTGATTATAGGAAGGTGAACAGAGTGACAAAAACAGATTCATTCCCATTACCAAGAATTGACGATTGTATTGATAAAATTGGGGATGCCAAGTATGTCACCAAATTTGACCTTCTGAAAGGATTTTGGCAGATTCCACTATGGAAAGAGCAAAGGAAAACTCGACAATGTGACTCCAGAAGGACTCTACCAATATAAAGAAAGTCCATTTCAACGTCTCATAAAAATGATCATCACTGGTCTAGAAAATTGTGACATCATCATCTACAACATCACCTGGAGAGAACATCTAGCAACAATTAGAAATTCTTTGACAGACTCACTAATGCTTGTCTGATTGTTAATTTAATTTAAAGTGAGTTCTGCCATGCTAGTGTGCCTTTCTTAGGACATTTTGTGGGACATGGACAAGTTTAAAGGTTGAGGCTATTTCTTGATAATATAATTGCAGACGCTCTTTCCCATGTATAAAAATTTATTATACTGTGTAATTTATACTAGTTCTTTTAACCTCAAATGTAAATTGGTTTGTGATAAAAACAAAGTTTTATCATATAATCCTTTCTTTTTATTTTATGGGGGAAGGTGTTATGTCTATTGGATTTAAATTATTTATTTTTACTTGTTAAATCCAAATTTGTCATTTAGGGTTTAATATTCATTAATTGGGAGATTTTTCTGGAAAATTCAGGCTGACCTAGACTCTAGCTGTAAACACATATTCACCTTGGCTTGTTGACCTAATTCCTGACCCTGCTTTAGACATTGTCAACAAGCTTCTAAAACTATTGCTTAATTTCAAGGACAACTTTTTAATTTTAGTTTTTGGGGGTAGGAAATATCTAGATCTTTCTTTGAGTACTTGATTTAGTGAGGGTAGCATCTTTCTATGACCTTCCAGAATCACATGATTCCTTTTTGTTTACGAGGGAATTACATATATATAGCTGTGTTTTGTAAGCTAACATTAGTAGAATCTGGGCTTTTATAAAGTTAATAGTTGTGTTTTTATGTTTGAGTGTTAATTTTAATTACCTTGTACTGGACCTTGTGTCAATTCATTGAAGCAAGAGGATTTATTTTTGTATTTGGAGGAGAAAACATGTGTTCATAATTTCATTTGGATGATAATTAAACAAGAACTGCATCACATGACATTGTCAGCCATTTTGGATTACATCGTCAAGATTCGAACCTGAAATAATTAGAACATTTATTTATCAGGACTCTTGCAAATTCCGTTAGTGGATTATTTTTGTGAATTCTATATTGGATTAATGTTGGATTTGATTCTATAAAACCGTAAGTTTATTTATTTTATGAAAATAATTGTACTTAATAAATTCATTGTTCAAGTTATACAAGCTTGTTAGTTTCCACTTTTTCTGTGTTGCTGCTTATTCGAGCCTAAGCCCGTAACAAGTGGTAAATTTATAGGCATTACTATTTGATAGTGTTGAAGGTCAGGCATAGTGGCCTGCTTTATGAAAAGTTTCAGGGTGCTTTTCAGAAATAATAATAATAATAATAATAATAATAATAATAATAATAATAATAATAATAATAATAATAATAATGAGGACTATAGCGCCTAATCTTTAGAAGCTCTAAGCGCTTTACAACATCTATAATGATATGACTACACTAAAGAAAAACAAATAACAAAAACCATGAAATTGGAAAATATTAAAACATGCTGAAAACATATGAGATACAAAAACATTATTAGGTCTCTAAGTTTGTTTCTGCAGTCGAAAAAGGTGAGTCTTAAGAGCACTCTTAAAAGGGTCCACTGTGTCTTTGTGTCTAATTTTATTGGCCAATTCGTTCCACATCGCCGGACCCTATTATGCAAAAGAACGTTGTCCATATGAGTGGGAACAATGAATATACGATTGTCAGAAGAGGAGCGTTAGAAAAAATAACTTTCTATTTTTTTTATTAATTGTAAACATTGAAAACTTAATTGGTTAAAAATATAAATGATATGGCGCATATTTAATTTGTTCTGATTTTCGCCAAACATTTGCTAATAACTATCTTGTGGAAATGTTAGACCTACAAATCAACCTTTAACAATCTCTTCATGACGCAACATAAGGCTCTGTCATTCTAAAACGTTAAAAACAAAGTACGGAACGTTCGTACTTTTTATTACCCATTCTATACCACGGTTACGCAAATATACCATCCAATCACTGCAGTATAGTGGAAGTAGGGAGTTTTCAAACCAGTCGTGTTTAGAATGACGTCACTGTTGTGTGAATGACGTCAATAACCAACCAATTGAGAAACACAATTTCCTACTTATCGGCCTTTGTTACTGTCCTGCATGCGTAGGCCGCTATCAGCCAAGCAAACAACACATGCACAAACTATAGCCATTTGAATAAAGCCGGACTGGAATTTTTGAAGCAACTGCCATTTAACATGTCAATGAGAATACCTCGGCCTCGATTTATCCAAAACAATGCCAGACCGCATAAAGAAGTTCAAGAAAGTTCTAAAGAAATGCACAGAGGCTTTTTGTGGTAAGAGTAACAAAAGTAATTTCCATAAAGAAGAAAGTGCGTATGGTACGAATGAAGTTAGAAATGATGTTCCAAGAGGTGTTCTCGACACTCCTTCACCTTATGAATCACTTATAAGATCACCAGCTGCAAACAGAAGATTAGACAAACTAATGAGAAAATATTGCTCCCGTAGATCCAAGAGGATTCAACAGAATCGTATCCAATTATTAAAAGAGCCGGGTGCACGCTTCCGATTTGCAAATTTTTTCAGAAGAAAGAAACGCAAAATATCTAAAAGCGAGTCAAGCCTGCGAGAATTGTATAAATACCTTTCTACAACATCTTTCACCAGACCATTTTTCATGGCTGATTTCAGACTGTTTGAAGACTTTACATCTAATTCTACGCGGAGTAAAAGAAGAGTTGTTCACAGCTACGGTTTACCATTTAAAAGAAATGCAGTTTCAAGAAGAATTAATTCTACCAGCATTATTAATACATCTGTCTCGGATACCTTTATTCTTGAAGATCGAGCAGCGTTAGACGTAGAAACTATATATGGAATAAGATACCCCAAGTTTATACCCATTTTGGACCCCAGTGACCAATTTCATCCAATATCGTCTGGAGACAAAAAACTTCCCCGTTGCTGGTTTGATGTACAGGCATGGTATGATGGCTGGAGAAAACTGAGATACCAAGCCGAACTGAATCTGCCAGAAATAAAAGATTGTGAAGGAAAATCTGAAGAAATGTTATTTGCAGACATCAAGCAATCAATAAGTGATTCCATGTTGCACGATGATGAAGTTAAATTCGGTATGTGTCTGCCCTTATTCCCGAACAAATGTAATAAAGATGCATATTTCCGTTGGAAAGAAAATGGAATTAATATCAGAAAGACGGATTTTGAAAGTTTCAACTATGACAAATCTGGTAAACATTCAGTATTAGTTGCGAGAAGGGAATGGCCACATGATCGTTTGGGTCGGCAACAAAAGTTTGAATTCATTTACAAGAACCATCCTTTGGCAGAAAGGTTTTGTCGAATCAACTTGGACCATTTACGACTCGTCGCGAAATTAGCAGAGGACACATTTTACACAAAGCGACAATATTTTAACTTGAATGAGAAGCCATACACAGAACTTTACATAGAAGCGGAGGGTGGCCGTTATGCCAACATTTCTCTGTGTCATCTAAAGACAGAAATGGCACATGCATGTTTGAAGAGTTTTTTCTTCCCTTGTCTAGATGTGGCAAACGTCATGTGGATCAAAGACATCAATGCAAGGATCCTCCAAAACATATTCAAAAATGAAGAAACTGTGTACGATGTCTTCCAAAGATCTGCCAAAGCTGCAGGCATAACAAAATTTAAGGCGGTAATTTTCCTTAGCCACGGTGCTGCCATACTGCTGAAACATCGACACGTCTGCTTTTTAGATACACTATCCGTCTGTCTTGGCATGGAAAAAGAGAACGTATTGCTTATCGATGTAAAGTACAAGCCTGTAGATATAATATAAACAGATTAGTACTACTACTACTAAGTAGCCTTTCGATAAATAACTGTACAGAACTAACTCGTCCAGTACCAATTTCGATAAATAACTGTACAGAACTAACTCGTCCAGTACCAATTTCGATAAATAACTGTACAGAACTAACTCGTCCAGTACCAATTTCGATAAATAACTGTACAGAACTAACTCGTCCAGTACCAATTTCGATAAATAACTGTACAGAACTAACTCGTCCAGTACCAATTTCGATAAATAACTGTACAGAACTAACTCGTCCAGTACCAATTTCGATAAAGCTCTTCCATAGAGATGTGTCAACATTAACATTTAACTGAAAGAGACAAAGAGATTTTTGTAATATTGTAATACTTTTTATAGGCTTGTGGTAGTAAATACATTCCTTTAATAATTATAAAATTATCAGTTGTGGTATAATTACATATACATACATAACGTTCGAATCAAGAGAGCATTTTTTTTTTATTCATCGCAGAATTTCTCAAAAAAAGAATCCGGGAAAAACGTTTACATTTCGACATGTTATTGGTTAAATATGTCTAGTCTTAAAACAAAAACACCAGGATATACAGATATTTTTGCTATCAAAGACAATGGTCTAAACCGATAAAAACAGTGACAATCACACGTTCCAAGGGTATCAAACACGCAGCACGGGGCCTGCCAAACCGTATCCTGAGGCATGCAAAATGATTCACGTCATAAGGTGTCATGAGAGATAACAAAGTGGTGTGGCCCTTGGACCATCGAAAATGCCCTCATGTTGGTTTGAATTTGAGACATCTGACCTATTAGAACGAGTCAGATTGAGGTCTTTGATTTGCTGGGTTCTTGTGCTCTTACACAATGCATAATGGGTAGTTTTAATAACCTAAGTAAGGCAAACATCTTGGATTTAACCTTGAACAAGGTTTAAAGACTTACAAAGTGGAATATACAAGATGGTGGTATATCCCAGACACACTCTGCAACGTCTCCGCTAAATAAGCGCATTAGTATGGAGGGGGATTAGGAGGAGAGAAGCTTTGAGTACATATATTTTACCACGGAACAAGACCTAGAAACAGTTGTATAATTTTCCGTACTGGACCTGGAATTGAAACAAGCAAAACACAAGAGAAATATCTGCCAGGAGTTAATATTTAATGTGCGCATAGAGCAATTCAAGCCGCTGATGGGATTAGCATGAATGATTTAAGAATAATAGAACTTGCATGAACGTTACCAAGAGATTTTGTCTGTGCAACAAATCGGGTAAATGTCAAGGTCATTCATATATACAAAACAAAGACGAACAACTTCAGTGCGTGTAGGATATCTCAGTATAAGCCTGTAACAACATTCAGATGTGCAACTGATAAACAAATTAAAAGGGTAAAAGCAAGCTTATTGAAAATACTAGATACTGGTTACATTTTATTTTAAAAATTGACTTGGAGAATCCAATACACTCTATGTTACCATTTAGTGATTACTTTTTGGCTCCAGAGAAATTAATTATACACTGGACAACAAATTTTTACAAAAGTCATGTTACTGAAATAAAATTAGTCAATTCTTATCAATTTTTATGTGCTGAACACGAATATGACAGTCAAATTGCAAAATTGGCTCTAGTTTTTTTTGTAATCTGCAAGAAATTAATGTTTACATAACGAAATGCATTCCAATAGTAAAAGGTCAACTGTAATAGCCTACCTATAAAAAATCAAGTCATTGACTATATCTTAGGTTTCTTCGCCTGTCTCTTGTACAGGTGTTCGGGAGCATCTCTGAGGAGTGTCCAGCAGTAGTCAGCCAGCATTGTAGTGGACCATTTTCCCTGGTATCTTTGTTCCATTGTTGCGATATCTTAATGAAAACGTTCGCCGTGTTCATCACTAACAATACCACAGTTGCTAGGAAAGAAATCCAAATGGGAATGAAGGAAGTGAATCTTTAGAGACATATTGCAGCCAAGTTTCTTATACTTCATCAACATGTCTTCTACTAGTTCCTTATAGTTTTCTGCCCTAACATTTCCGAGGAAGTTTGTAGAAACTAGGCGAAAAGCATTCCATGCTTGTTTCGCGTCACCTTCCAGCAAGTTGTTGAACCTTTCATCTTTGAAAATCTCTCGAATCTGAGGACCCACAAAAACTCCCTCTTTAATCTTTGCTTCGCTGAGTCGAGGGAATTTTTCATGCAGGTATCGGAATGCTGGCAAAGTTAGGTCAATGGCTTTCACGAAGTTCTTCATCAAACCTAGTTTGATGTGAAGGGGTGGTAGCAAGATTTTCTGAGCCTCAACCAGAGCTGGGTGTTGGATATTCTTCTCTCCAATGGCTACATTCTGCCTGTGAGTCCATTCCTTCCTCATGTAGTGCATCTCCCTTGCTCGGCTATCCCACTCGCATAAGAAACACATGTATTTTGTATATCCTTGCTGCAGTCCCATTAAAAGGGCAACTACCTTCAAATCACCACAGAGGTGCCAGCTGTACTTGTTATACTCAATGGAATTCAGTAGCTGCCTTAAGTTATCGTATGTCTCTTTCATGTGGACAGCATACGCTACTGGAATAGATGGAAGAATGTTTCCATTGTGCAAAAGCACAGTCTTGAGACTCAGTTTCGAAGAGTCCACAAATAGTCTCCATTCTTGTGGGTCATGAGTGATTTTTAAAGTATTCATGAGGCCCTCAATATCGGAACAGAATATCAGATTACTTTCCTTTCTGAAGAAAGGCTCCAATTGCTGGTGGCGCTTTCGATATGCAGTAATTGTGACATCTTCTTCTAGAAGATTCCATTGTTGGAGTCTTGATCCTAGCAATTCTGCCTTGTTCTTTGATAAGTCCAAATCACGAATCAGGTCATTTAGTGTTTCCTGTGTTATTCTGTGTGGGGTTGATGATGCACCACAGTGAAAATCTGGATCACTGCATGCTGATGGACCAGGAGAAGAACAGGTCGACTCACCTTTGTCTTCGTCAGATGAATCAAGAGAATATTCTGCTGGAGGTTCTGGAATAGGAAGTCCCTCACCATGTGGAACTGGTCTCAATGCAGACGGAATGTTTGGGTAGACTATTCTCGACTTCTTTCGCTTCGTTATTCCGCCGGAAAGAGGAGGAACCAAGCAGAAGTAACAGTCATTTAGGTGGTTGCTTGGCTCTCTCCACACCATTGGGACTGCAAACGGCATTGATGACCTTTTGCAATTCAACCACTGTGAAAGCTGTGTTGTACATGTAGCACAGCATATATGCGGAGCCCAAGGCATGTCTTGGTCACCAACCTTGCATCCGAAGTAAAGATGATATGCCTTCTTCACTTGAGAATTGATACTTTTCTTCTGGTTGTCAAATGTCACTTCCCCAAAAATATAGCAAAAATTGTCCGCGGTATTAACACACTTTCGAGGCATTACTGTTCTTTTATTGTATGTAAATAGATAAAATAATAAGTTTTATGTAACAGTAGCTTGAACTGTCTCGCACAACGTCTAAAATATTTTAAATGCTGAACCTATCTGATTGGGCTTTATATAGTACACTGCTTACGTCAGCTTCAGCAGCCGCCTGGCATTAGTATAATAGGCCTACACATGTATAGTACACTGCTGACGTCAACTTACTTAAGCAGCCGCATGGCATTAGTATTGCATTGCATCAGAAAATGATGCAATCAACTGTGGATGATGTGAGCATGATGGTATTATGCAATGTTACATCATTATTCCGGATGTTGCTGCAGTCCTACTGGAGAAATTGACACAGTGAAACATAGAAAATGAGGTATATGAATATCTTCAAAACGAGAGCCAATAAAATTTTTTCACGGTTATATTCGTGTTCGGCACACCAAAATACTACAGATTAGGGCCTTTTCAAGTCAGTAATGATTTCACTGTTGACCAGTGTTACAGGTGAAAATGATTTGTCAGAGTTGCAGAAGAACTTAGTTATAGATGACTTTAAAAGCACCAAAACCAGCTGCACGAAAATCGTTATGAAAAAAAAAGATAGATATGTTATTCATCATAAAACTGTAAGCTTTATATAACTGGGTATGAAACTAAACACCTTGAAAATAAATCAGTCACTAATATTCTAAATAAGCGCATCTGCTCTCTGGAGAGTTACCTAAAGTCAAAAAAGTGTACTCATATATTTTCAATAGTTATATGCTAAGAATTATTAAATATACATTCATTGATCAGTTTTCTTGCCAATATTACAAACAACAAAATAGTTGAAGGAAGTAACAGGGCATGTGTGGCGTTCTGGAAATGTTGGGGTGGGGTACTTCCAAAATATTAATTAAAATATTATAGAAGTTCCACCTGGCTCGTGAATTTAAATTTAGATTAAAGACCACATAGGTATACGGCTCTGAGCCCCCAGTTATATATATATATATATATATATATATATATATATATATATATATATATATATATATATATATATATATATATTGTAATAAATTTGGAGTAAGTGTTAGTGAATTTGAACCATGCTTGGGTCGTTAGTAGTGATTTTGGGTACAAGCCGAATGACTGTCCCTTTCGATAACATAGTCCATATTAAAATTCAGTGGTGTATACAAGTAGTGTGATTGAAAAGGCAGCATTTATGGTTGGAAATCAGTAAATTATAGAATGGAATCAATAAGTTGGAACTTGGTAGGTACCGTTTATGTGGCCATAGTGGAAAATTGGCGTATGTATATGAGTGTGATACGCCGGAAATTCTGTGGATGGACTGGCCTAGGGTCGCGCAGTTAAATATTTCCCAGTTAGTAAGGGAATACTGGTGTAATTTCTATGGCATGACAAGCTATCGGTACGGAAAACGGATGATAATGAAGAAAAACCATGTAAAGGTGCAGTTAATGGACGTTTGGGCAAGTTGTCTCCTCTGGGTCGCCCATTGATTACAGCAAAGATTAATAATTATAGCAGACACGTCTTTCTTTCCATTTTACAACTCAAGTTGTATGGAAGTCTTTGGAAATTTGGGGAAAACATATGACTTCCAGCGTGACTCGCGCCAGGGTTTTGACACCGCTCGGTCAAGTGAATACCCCTGTGCTTGTAACAATATATATATATATATATATATATATATATATATATATATATATATATATATATATATATATATATATATATATATATATATATATATATATAACACGAAGATGAAATTCAACAATAAAAATTTAATGAAACCTATAAAGTTAAATGTCACATAATCACTTGTCCTCTAAGTGATAGCCTATTTCATCTTATGATTTTCAGTGTGAGTTCGATTTTCCACCTGGCCTTTGGTTGTACTCATCTATTATCCTATCCTTCCGCTCTTCCTGAATTTCACCTCTCCCGATTTCTCTCCTCCCTTCACTTTCCTTCCTTTCTTTATCACAACAATTGGGGACACTTCTCCTGGTCTGTCCCCCGAAACTTCCTCTTCAGATTTCCCTCTTTCCTTCTCTTTCTTCCGTCTATAACGGAGACACTGGGACCACTCACTAGTCTGTCCCCCGAAGCTTCCTGTGAAAATCACCAGGCGTTAACATATGGTTTATCAAATCTCACCTCACACGAAATCATCCATTAACCATCAGATAAGGCTATTATGTTTTAGGACACGCATACATACACATCGAAATTCCCACACACTCTTACAGGGAACCAATGGGGTAATAGCACGATATCATATATCCATACATCATATCACATAAGTATATCTAATATATATATATATATATATATATATATATATATATATATATATATATATATATATATATATATATATATATATATAATCTCGTTGTACTTATAATACTACGACAACCAGATGTATGTCTGTATACTACACTCCCACAAGCGTACACAAATATTCAAATATTCATATTATTAATTTCTCACAGTGAAATCATTTCAAAGATAACAATCAATTTCTATAATTACATGGATAATGTGCTATTGTACTATAAAATAACCACATAACAAATTATAATAATATTAATTCTTACGACGGCTAGCAAGCAATACGATTCTTTACAAATAGGAACTCATTCTTCAAATATACAAACATATCAACATCACAAATAATTATTCCTACTACGATTTTAGTAATAATACGTATATATAACGATCTACAATTAAATGCAGGAGCAGAAAGCAAAGATCAAACAAATAGCTCACTGACCTTTTTAGAAGCTATACTTAGAGTTCTGGATCTAAGCGTTTCCCGCCAATTAACGTATGGCTACGGAGTTCCAATTCTTTACAGACAATCCTCCTTAACGGGTAATCGGAAACTAAAGCTAGCCGGCCGGTTAAAGATATTATATTTTAAAATAAATCAGGGTCCCACCCCTTCCTCGATTCTGATTGGGTAGCGCTGGGGCCCTATCCACTCGACGTATTCAATCTGGCGGTCAGTCAGCGTATCCAGAAGATAAGGCACGCCCACTCCTTCTGGCAGCTTCTTGATGTACAAAACATTATCCCAGTCCAAGGGTGCTAATTAAACTTCTGACGGGCTTTTGGTCAGCTTCCTCTCTTAACTATGGCAACTTACGTAAGGGATGGTGTTAGCCTGCGGTCATGTGCAACAATAAACAGTGGCTTGTCCGACTTACTTGATAACACATGGTTCTAATTTAATTTTGAGTCGGGCAACGCCACATTCCCCCACGCTTGAGAATAAAATCGGGATTTTATTCCCTCAAAATTACTCCAAATGCAAAGGCTTTACAATACGATTAAAACTAAAATCATCGTGACACTACACGAATAAATAACAAAGTCATCGTGACACCACTCGAATAAATAACAAAGTCATCGTGACACTACACGAATAAAACAAAATCATCGTGGCACTACACGAATAAAACATGAATATATATATACAGAGTGATTATTAAATTTCAGCGCTTCTGCTCATGGAATCAGCGCCTACGTTCTCTGTACCTTTCACGTATCTGATGTGCATTTGGTACTGCTGTAAGAACAGCGACCATCGCATCAAACGTCCATTCGATAATTTCGCCTGCGCAAGGTAGGCGAGTGGTTGATGGTCGGTCTCCAATATGAACTTCCGTCCATATAGGTATCGCTCGAACCGTGATATGCCGAACACGATTCCGAGACATTCCCTCTCCGATACGGAGTAGTTCTTCTCGGCAGCAGACAACTTCCGACTGCCGTATGCGACAGGGAAAAGCGTTTTGTCATGCTCCTGTAGCAGTACTGCACCCACTCCTGTGTCGCATGCATCGGTGCGAAGAACGAATTCCTTATCCAAATCCGGTAGACGAACAACGGCGTCGGATGTAAGCCTAGCCTTCAGTGTTTGGAAAGCGTGCTCACACGCATCTGTCCAAATAATCTTACTCGGGGTCCGTTTCTTGGTTAGGTCGGACAACGGCCCCGCAATCGCGCTGAAATTGGGCACATACCTCCGGTAATACCCGGCTAATCCCAGAAATGACCTAACCTCAGTTTTCGTGGTGGGCCGTGCGCGTTTTTCAGCTGCTCTACCTTTGACTTCTCTGGGGACAGTGTGCCTTGGCTGAGGGTATGTCCTAAGTAATCCAAGGTCCGGAACCCAAGGTGACATTTGGAAGGGAGAGCTGTTAATCCCGTCTGACGTAGCCGTTCCAAAACGTCGGCTAATAGAGTGAGGTGTTTACTCCACGTCTCTGTGGCCAACAAGAGGTCGTCCATGAAGTTGTAGACACCCCTATCGCGTAAGGGCTCCAACAACTGCCGCATCATCCTAGTAAAGACGCTGGGCGCGTTCTGTACCCCGAACGGCATGACCAACCATTGGTAGGTCCCGTCGGGAGTAGCAAAAGCGAGCTTTGCCCTATCCTCCTTCCTTACCGGAATTAGCCAATACCCCTTGGACAAATCCAGCTTGGAAAAATATTTCGCTTTTGAGACCGAAGCGAAGATATGTTCCGGGTCAGGTAACATTTCGACTTGAAATTCTGTCACCTGATTCAGCTTCCGGTAGTCGACGCAGAACCGATGAGTGCCGTCCTTCTGCACTAGGACTACTGGTGAGCTGTACGGAGAGTCGGCAGGTTCGATTACTCCCAGAGCAATCATCTGCTCAATTTCCTCCCTTACAACTTGTCGTTTCGCGTGGGGCAAGGGGTAGGGTTTCCACTGCACTGGTCGGTCGTCCACCATCTTTAACCCGAACTCGACAAGCGCCGTCCTCCCGGGTTTTTCTGTTAACACGTCGGAATACCCGGCCAGCAGGGTCTCTATCTCGTCCCGCTGGCCTCCAGTTAACATGGGGTCACACTCCACGTCCGACGGAGTCTCGACCCTCGTTAACGGACAGCTCGGGACAGTGTTGGCACCTTCCGGATCGCCTTCGGCATCCTCGGTGACTATCGTGGCGACAACAAAATCGCTTACGGTCTCCCTTTCCCGGTACCTCTTGAGCAAATTGGCATGGTACAATTTCTCTTTCGTCGGTAGCCGTATCCGGTAGGTTTGACCTCCGACCTTCTCGGTGACGACGTATGGACCCCTCCAGGAAACTTGCAACTTGTTGTGTTCCTGGGGCAACAACAACAACACCTTATCCCCTACCTCAAACTGACGTGGTTTTGCGCGCTTATTGTAATTTTTCGCCTGATGCGCCTTAGCTCGTTTGAGATTATCTTGCGCGAGAGAACAAACCTCTTCCAGTTTGTTGCGCAAGTCCGCGACGTACTGGTAGGTAGTGCGTACTTCCTCTACAGCATGGTCGTCTGTCCACAGCTGTCTCAGTACGGCGATTGGGCCGCGTACGGTCCTCCCGTACAAGAGTTCAAAGGGAGAGAACCCCAAACTTGCTTGTGGTACTTCCCGGTATGCGAAAAGCATGGCAGGAATATATCGGTCCCAATCCTTGGGGCGGCCTTCACACAATTTCTTGAGCGTGTGCTTTAGAGTCCCATTAAACCGTTCGACCAATCCGTTACATTGGGGGTGATACGGTGTAGTCGTGAGGTGCTTAATTGACATGAGACGATTCACCTCCGCCATCACACGACTCATGAATTGTGTCCCTTGATCGGTCAAGATCTCGTCGGGCACTCCGACTCTTGACCAGATCACAAACAGAGCTTCCGCGACGGTTTCAGTGTCAATGTTACGCAATGCTACGGCCTCCGGATAGCGTGTAGCATAATCGACGACCGTTAAAATATACCGATTTCCGTGCGCAGACGCTGGTTTTATCGGTCCGATTAAATCCGTGGCGACACGTTTAAATGGTTCATCGATAAGGGGCGTACTCCCCAAGGGAATGGGTCGATGATCCGTTTTCGGTGCCATTCTCTGGCATTTGTCACAGGAGAGACAGAACCGTTTAACGTCTCCCTGGACCCCTGGCCAGTAAAACTCTTTTACCAGACGGTCACGTGTCTTAGCAATTCCCATGTGCCCTCCCATGAGACTCTCGTGCGCGAGTTTTAATACTTCGCCTCGCTTCTCTTTCGGCACGACAACTTGCTTAAACTGTTCGCTGCCTTTCCTGGCGTGGCGATACAAGATTCCCTTCTTGTACACGAACTTCACCGCGCCATTCGGAGTTTCTTTCTCTGTTCCTGCTTCTGCGTGTTTATGCAACTGCGCCAGAGTTGTGTCCTCCTGTTGCAGCTTCCTCAACTCGGCTGGAAGAACATTACTAACCGGTGTCGAGGTAACTTGGATCGGCTTCTGTTTCGGCTGTCGACTCATGGCCCTGGTCTCAACAGCACTCACTGGCATAGGTGTACAGGTTTCGGGGTTCGGCTGGGGTAACACATAACGGCATCCCAATATGACGTCATGTGATAGTCCCTCCAAGCAAGCAGCTGCAGTCTTCCCCTTCACGTATGGTGAATCGAGGTCAATGACAGCTACTGGTAATGAGTCACGCGTGCAGTTCGCGTACTGAACTTCTATTACCTCCCCTGTATAGTCCTCCGGCTTGACATACTTCTTGTCGACAAGCGCGGGGACGCTGCACCCAGTGTCATACAAGATGGTGGCACCTTCACCATTGACAGTTGCGGCCGCAAGGTTGGCTGGGTTGCGACTCGCTTCCGGCACGCACTCCTTCCTAGCAACGACATTCACCTGGGTCTGCCTGCCCTTGGGACAGTCCCTGGCAAAATGCCCCAGGCGCTTGCAGTTAAAACACGTCGGCGGCCCTCGCCGACTTGCAAGTCCTGGTTTCGTGGGTGAGGCCTGTCCAGGTCGATAGGTGGCATCCCTCCCTGCAGGTGTCCCTTCGACCTTCCCGTCACCCTGACGGTTGCGGACAGCCGGCTCAACCTCCCCCATACGACGCGACTCAGAGGGTCGGGGTCGATCCGCGCCCCCGGAACCTCCACTCTTCGAGTGCGCCTGTTCATATCGCTCCGCCATGTTAGCGATCTCTTCGAGCGTACGGTGCTCCCTCTCTGCTAGGAAGACTGTCAACTCGCGACGGTAAGTACTCAGGACATGTTCTTTGAGTATAACCTCGCGTAGCCCCTCGTACGAACGTTCGACTTCAGCCATTTTCATCCACTTCTCAAATAAACTTCGAACACGGTTGTGGAATTGAGAGTGGGTCTCGGTTACCTTTTTCGCCGAGTCCCGAAAAAGTTTCCGGTAAGTCTCGGCGGTCAGCCGATAATGGCAGAGAAGGGCCTTCTTGAGGGCATTGTAGTCATCAGCCTCTTCTGCAGCTAAGCCGTGGTAGACTTCCCGAGCTGCACCTTGCAAAAAGGCTGAGACATTAATGGCCCAGTGCTGTTCAGGGACCTGATGAGCGTGTGCGAGTTTCTCGAACTGCACGAGAAAATCGTCAATAGCCTCCTCCCTGTCATTGAAGCGTGGCATGTTGATCTGGACCATCCGGTGGTCGATGAATGGTCGGCCGGTCGTTCCAGAGCTGGTACTGGCGTCGTCCCGTCCGTTGGTCCTAGCTTCAACTCTCACCTTTTCCATCTCCAGAGTGTGGGCGAGTCTGGCTTTCTCTTTGTCCGCAGCTATCTTGGCTAGCTCCAGCTCTCTTTCTCTCTCCCTCTCTGCTGCTCTCTCCGCTGTTTCCTTGGCCAGTGCTTTCTCTGCCTTCCATTCCTTGATTCTTTCTTCGATAAATGCAGCCAGACGATCTCCCTCGTATCCAAGATCTTCCGACCCCATGGCACGGTACTCTTTGATCATTTGTCTTTCTGTAGCCATGTTTATATACTAATACGAAGTGATACCTTGTCTCAACCCTGCTAACAATGGACAGATTTTACAACTTCCTAGCCAAATACTTACCTGTCGACAACTAATTCCTTTCAGGTAAGATATTTGCTCGATATTTGCTTCACAATTACTGCAGGTAATAAAAGATCTACAAAGCATGTAAATATCAAATATAACAAACATAAGATGAGAAAATCATAAAAATTCAAAATACACAGGATGGAAAATAACTCACAACTGTTTCACACTGTTCATTAATACTCCTAACAAATAAACTTTATGTCTTTAAACTAATATTTATGTCTAATTCAAATCCCGGACGAAAGCGCCCACTGTGGCGTTCTGGAAATGTTGGGGTGGGGTACTTCCAAAATATTAATTAAAATATTATAGAAGTTCCACCTGGCTCGTGAATTTAAATTTAGATTAAAGACCACATAGGTATACGGCTCTGAGCCCCCAGTTATATATATATATATATATATATATATATATATATATATATATATATATATATATATATATATATATATAACACGAAGATGAAATTCAACAATAAAAATTTAATGAAACCTATAAAGTTAAATGTCACATAATCACTTGTCCTCTAAGTGATAGCCTATTTCATCTTATGATTTTCAGTGTGAGTTCGATTTTCCACCTGGCCTTTGGTTGTACTCATCTATTATCCTATCCTTCCGCTCTTCCTGAATTTCACCTCTCCCGATTTCTCTCCTCCCTTCACTTTCCTTCCTTTCTTTATCACAACAATTGGGGACACTTCTCCTGGTCTGTCCCCCGAAACTTCCTCTTCAGATTTCCCTCTTTCCTTCTCTTCCTTCCGTCTATAACGGAGACACTGGGACCACTCACTAGTCTGTCCCCCGAAGCTTCCTGTGAAAATCACCAGGCGTTAACATATGGTTTATCAAATCTCACCTCACACTAAATCATCCATTAACCATCAGATAAGGCTATTACGTTTTAGGACACGCATACATACACATCGAAATTCCCACACACTCTTACAGGGAACCAATGGGGTAATAGCACGATATCATATATCCATACATCATATCACATAAGTATATCTAATATATATATATATAGAGATATATATATAGATATATATATATATATATATATATATAATCTCGTTGTACTTATAATACTACGACAACCAGATGTATGTCTGTACACTACACTCCCACAAGCGTACACAAATATTCAAATATTCATATTATTAATTTCTCACAGTGAAATCATTTCAAAGATAACAATCAATTTCTATAATTACATGGATAATGTGCTATTGTACTATAAAATAACCACATAGCAAATTATGATAATATTAATTCTTACGACGGCTAGCAAGCAATACGATTCTTTACAAATAGGAACTCATTCTTCAAATATACAAACATATCAACATCACAAATAATTATTCCTACTACGATTTTAGTAATAATACGTATATATAACGATCTACAATTAAATGCAGGAGCAGAAAGCAAAGATCAAACAAATAGCTCACTGACCTTTTTAGAAGCTATACTTAGAGTTCTGGATCTAAGCGTTTCCCGCCAATTAACGTATGGCTACGGAGTTCCAATTCTTTACAGACAATCCTCCTTAACGGGTAATCGGAAACTAAAGCTAGCCGGCCGGTTAAAGATATTATATTTTAAAATAAATCAGGGTCCCACCCCTTCCTCGATTCTGATTGGGTAGCGCTGGGGCCCTATCCACTCGACGTATTCAATCTGGCGGTCAGTCAGCGTATCCAGAAGATAAGGCACGCCCACTCCTTCTGGCAGCTTCTTGATGTACAAAACATTATCCCAGTCCAAGGGTGCTAATTAAACTTCTGACGGGCTTTTAGTCAGCTTCCTCTCTTAACTATGGCAACTTACGTAAGGGATGGTGTTAGCCTGCGGTCATGTGCAACAATAAACAGTGGCTTGTCCGACTTACTTGATAACACATGGTTCTAATTTAATTTTGAGTCGGGCAACGCCACATTATGGAGATGGTGGAATACTTGTTTTAAAATATATAGAATCCATTTCAGGAGCATTGTCTATATGGTAATTGAAGATCAATAGATTTTGCAGTCCCATTAAAAATACTTGGGTGGGGTGGTTGCCATCAGGACCAACATCAAAATCAAGACCTCAATTGTCAAAATATCTTCAAACAGGAAATTCTGTTGGTGCTTTCCCAATTCAATAATATATGCAACCATGACTTTAATTTTTTTTTAACTCCGCCATCGCTGGTCCCAAGCCCGGGTGGAAAAGGAGGAGGGTTGGGCGTGGGGCTAGCAACCCGACCCTGTAAAACCCAACTTGCTACAAAAACGTCGACAAAAAAACACTGGCGATCTTTTATGGGCGGCCTATACCCTGGCAGGGGTGACGGGCAAAACTAACTAATGAATTTAAATTTTAAAAAATATATGTTAAAATAGTTATCTACAAAATGAGCAATATACAATTTATTTAAGTATTATAGAATTAAAATGATGGGTTTTTTTCTTATGCATGCACATTAACCCACATTTTAACCCTCTTACTTTCAAAGCTGTTTTTTTTCTTCAATGTTATAACTATTATTAAATGTATGTAAATGTATATAAATCTCCATTTTTTTCTGAAACGTTGTAGGACATTTTGTGTGATGCTTAAAATCAAACATTTTTATTATCTAGTATGGTAAGTGTGCAATAACCAGTTTCAATACACTTTTATCACACTCAAACGTGAAAATCATCGTTTGATACCGATATTGTTGTATTTATGCTAAAATGGTATAAAATTACCATCAGCTCTCAAACAACTGTTAAGGTCACTACAATTCAGTGTTTTGTCAAATTATTTGTGGTGTGCAATACCCCGTTCTTTACTGTCTAACAACCACAATATAATTTGAACACGCCTTGTGTATTGACCCAAAGCACTTCATCCACTATCTAACACCCGACACTATACAACTAACACATCGTCTAGTAACTAATACACCGTTCTTTCCTATCCAACACCCTACACTAGGCAACATGTCAATACACACGGCGTCTTGATGGCATATTGTGGAGTGTTGGAGAGAAGAGGACGGGACACTGTTCAATACAGACAGCGTAGTGAGGATATAATGTGAGATGATGGATAGAAGATAAAAGGGAGTTGGTCATTACACATGGGATGTTGATAATATAGTGTGAGGTGTTGGATAGTAGAGAGCGGGGCATTGATCACTGCACACGGCGTTTTGATGGCGTAACCTTGGGTCTTAGATATTAGACGTCTGGGTAATGATCACTACACACTGCGTGTTGATGGCATAGTGTGGGTGTTGGATAACAGATGAGGAGGTATTGGTAAGTACACACAGTGTGTTGAAGACATAATGTGGGTTACTGGGTAGTAGAGCACGGAGTATTGGTAACTACCCACGGAGTGTTGGATATTGCACATGGTGTGTTGGATTCCACAGAGAAATTTAAATATTACTATTCCCGTTAGTCTTCACAAATTTTCGACCTATTTTCATCTAACAATTTTAACATACATTTTATATTTCCTGGTCTGAATATCACTAACAAATATGAGGCCCGTTTTAAAACCTAAGTGTCAGATCATGCAAACAGATTGAATGTCATTATTGTTTAAAATTGTGAAGACCGATATCAAATCAGTATAGAAATAAATTTAAAACATTGTTGAGATTTGATCCGCATCTTTATAATAACAGAGGTTCAATATATACTGTTAAGTATTAAATTATATTTTTAAATAATCGTGTTCGTATATTAATCTATCTATGCAACACTCTGGAAAACAAGAGAACAAGAATTGTATAAACCCTTTTCTACTTATTAAATACATGTACTCGAGTTTAGTTTTTGGTGTACAACGATACCCGATGGTTATTAATGTATATTGTGTTGTATTTCAAATAGTGAGTTTGGTCCATCCTATGTCGCACGTGCGAAGTGCTTTCGATGGGAAAAACTGAATGACTTCTTTGCACAGACAATATCTGTGTATAAATACCTCACCGTATGTAAAGCTCTTTACACTACGGATAATTTTGTCAGTTAGATGTCTACTTTATGGACTTGCACATCTTCAGCTGTAGAGGTTTGTACGTTTATTAATTTATTGCATATAAGAGATCACTATTGTACTATCACGTCTATTTTTGTATGTTTGCTATATAGCGTCAGTTTACGTAGTATAATGCACATATTTATATTCTTGTTTGTGACATAGCATGGGATTTATAGTAGTAATAAAAGGCTACATGTACAAAATAATATATAGTACAGTAGGATTCTTGTCGAGCAGGGTTAGGTTTACTTCTGAACTTGTTGTTTTGTAATTATTTTGCCGCTAATGTAATGTGTATAACATACCATATATAACGTTATTACGTTTTTATGCCCATGTCATGCATAGTACACGGTGTTGGATATGTTTACAGCTGTCCATTGTCTGGAGTGTCCAAAGTCTAGCGTGTACGGAGCGTCCGGAATATGTAGATCTGTCTGGAGTGTCCAGAGTGGCTAGAGTGACCCAAGCGTTCCAAGTTATCGGAGTGATAGAGGTCGCCGTAGTACAAGCTGAAAAGCCAACAACATGAATTAACCGTGGCAGCTGTGAAGCTAAACTGTAGCAGCTGTAGAGCTGCAATAAAGCGTGCTGACGACGGAGTGTATCTCCTTGCATATACTCTTGTAGCCGTGGGCTAATTTTGGGGTTCCTAATACCCATTGTATCTTTCGGGAGCGTAAAGATTAGTTATATATCTGTCCTTTTTTGTTTGCATAATTTCACTATGAATTAATTTTACTACATGAGTAAATTTCTGCATTGTTTGCTAGCTGAGTAAATTATATTCATCTTTTAATGTGTAATCACTGTTAACCATTCACCCCTTTGTTTTTGTATTTTGTAACGTAACTTATTTGCATTTTCATTTATTACATTTGTGCATTCTTATGCTAATTAATTCAATATTTGGATTAAATATACACGCATTTATTTATAATTAATTGCGCATTCAAGTCAATCATTTTAAAACATTGTATTAATATCATCGTCAAAAGTGTCATGTTGTGAATTCGGAAATCCCACCCGGTTATCTTGTTACACATTCGTTGGCGACTTGGCTCAAGAATAAGACAATATCCAACATTTTACCAATTAGCCTGTGTTTCTTAAGATCTTATCTATACAGAGTACTCCATAATACTTTGTGACTTCGTATATGCTGGCTGTACTCATGAATGCCCTGATGTATAGTGTTCTCTCTTCCGAAACCTTAAAATGTCAAGACTGCAATAGAAACTGCATCTGTTGCAGTCAGTGACTGCCTTTCTGACTGCATAATTCAACCAGTTGGTGGATGGATTTCAGACGCCTTTAAAATATATTTGTTTACCCCGAAAGTTTCCGATCTACATCATACCTTCTCTGATGCTGGTTTGACTTAAGATATATTCTGGTTCCCTGCTTAGTATGCTCCCGTGCTTTGTACTCCGCTATACTAAGTCAGGTGAACGCCGACGCCATATTGTCACGTGATCAAAACAAATGGCCTCACCTAGAGAGATATCGGTAATCTAACCGTGGCACATTTATTGCTTTAATATTCAGTTTGTTAGTGACACAATGCGAATTTTACTAATACTTTCGATTTGAAATATAACAGGCGCTATATTGTGTTAAAGCTTAACCAGCAAATCGGCTACATTGGTATTTTTACAAATATTTATACAATTAGGCGACGACGAAGTATAGGGATACACACAACAATTTTTGTTAAATATTGCACCTTTCCCACTGGATCATCTCAAAAATTATATTTCCAATCGATTCCTTGATAAATTTTACGTCGAAATTGATATAAGGTTATGTACGGCGGCTTTATTTTTTCCCAAGATTAAGACGAAAATATCTTCCCCATTTTACCAGGGGTGAGGGTAACGATTGTTTCGCAAATAACGCACATTTTACACTGCGTCATCTAAAATATTTAAGTTACAATTAATTTCTTGACCAAATTTATGTAAATATGTATATATCGTTTTCCATGACAGCCCAAATTTTGTCAAATATTATGATAAATATAACAACCCTCTTCTACGAAGGGTCGAAAGTGACATTTTGTCAAATATTGCACATTTCGACTGCATCAAGTACGACATTTCATTTGCTATCGATTACTTGATAATTATTATGTCGGACTTTGTATAAGGTGGTAGATGACATCCTTAATTAGCCATAGGTTGATATCAATTCCCTTGTTGAAACAAAAAAAAAAAAGGGGGGGGGGCATCTCATTGTTCCATTTTAAATCAATTGCTTGATCAATTTTACATTGATATTGATGTATGGATGAACATGAGTATCCACATTTTGTGAAAGATTAAGACCAAAACACCAATATTTCTGTCAGTTCCATTTCAAATTGATTTCATGAAAGAAAGTGGCATAGCATCCCCTACAACCTGGGGTGATGGTGAAGGGGTCTAAAATACCATCATACACACTTTACTGGTAGTGTGCCCTATCAGTAAATCTTTGGGAGAGTATGACCCAAATTTATTGCCACATCACTTACATTGATACTGTATATCGCATACAGTAAAACCTGTCTTGAGAGACCACAATCACCATGCACAGATTTATTCATTATATCATGTTATGACCTGTTATGAAAGACCACTTGTCTTGACAGACTATTATTGTTTGGCAGAAGGGGTGGTCTTTCAAGACAGTTTCTACATTATTACTGTAAAAATATTCTATTCATTAGCAAGGCACATTAATTGCCTCCACATGATACAAATTTAATGTGCTACTGTGTTGCAAGATTTTTAAAATAAACAATGAACTGAATTCAGGTTCCATTTACATGCTTGGTAAAATTCTTCAAAAGTCACTCAATATATCATCATAACAGAAAGACAATATTAGTACATTTAATGTTAAGCACTGTACAGAAGTTTACATTTTATTATCACTAATTTGATTTGCTTCCATAATGAATGCTCTTTTCATTATATAGTTTATAAAATTCTAAAACTTAGTTTAAACTTAATTTTAAGTATCAATGTAATGGAGATGCATTATTAAGGCTAACATTGTAGACAAGTTGAGACCGATGTTTCATATTTATTTTGCACTTTTCATCATTACCGAAGTATGACTTGAAATTGAACAGTATTTTCATTTCTTATACTGTCACAATCATTCATCCAAATATATGTCCTAACAGTGATTTCTCAATTTAACCAAATGTGTTGTTATATTTAAATATACAAACCAATAAAACTCACTGACATGTTCATTAAAGGAATCACTGAGCCTTGTTTGATTAAATATGAACAGTAATAACTCTCGAGTTACTTCGATTTAAATGGAATGGTATCAAATAAACATATGCACATGTGACTTTCTTAGTTTCTCTTTTTCATCTGTCATTGTCATGTTCTGATAACTGAATACATATAGTAATATGCAAATGTGATACATATTTCAATTTATGCCATTGTGTGTGTGTGTGTGTGTATATATATATATATATAAAGAAAATAACTTGAACATGGCAGCATGTCTTAAGATTGTTTTGTGTGTGTATATATCTCAAATGAGTTCATTAATAAGAAATAAGTTGTGTAGCATTCATATCAACTGATTCAAAAGAATTCAAAAAGAAGTATCAATTATACTTGTGTTATGATTAACATCAACTTAAACACGCATTCTGCATACACTTTGTACAGTATTAGTACTGAAACACATGTCACCCTATCATGATGCATGTAGTTTTCATGATAATTATTAAATATGCATCAACAGAATATTACTCAAACTTGGTTAAAAGTGTCAATTAGTGAAGTATTTGTCAAGTATATGTGTGAGATACATGTATGTGCAGTCCTTTTGAAGCATACAGGGTTTCTACTCAAGATGTGCTAGAGAAAGAAAAACTAAAACGGTAGTAAGAATGAACATTTTCTAAGGATTTTTTCTCAACATCAACATATTTCAACTAAATTGGATGACAAAAATACATTGTATGGTCTTTAATATCCTTTATCATTCAGATAGTAATGGTATCTTCCAAAACACATATGCACACACACACACACACACACCTCTAAACAAACTTGCTTCAAATAAATTGAGACAGATTTTACTGACAGTAAAAATCACAATATTTTAATGACATGTAATTTTTATAAATGTTTCAGAAGACAGTGAATAAATGGCTTCATAATATGATTGCTTTGCTGACTGAAAATTTTTATTTAATCACATATATACTTACTGATATATTGTATCCTTCATAAACATGATTGTTTGCCATTACATAATCACATGTACACTTATTGATGTATTGCAACCTTCATATACCTGGTTGTTTGCCATTACATAATCACATGTACACTTAATGATATATAGCAACCTTCATAACAATGGTTGTTTGCCAGTGTTATATTATCAAAGCTTTCTCATTTTCATCCTATTTGCAGATGCCTTACTTAGATCGGATGTGTATTCTCAAACGAGTTGTCATTAAATATAACCAGACAATTCTTGCTTCAGAGACACCAATTAATGGGCTCAGGCCCAGACAAATAGATGCTTTGTACAACCTGAGAGAATCTAAAGACTTAGTTGTTTTATTACCCACAGGATATGGAAAGACTTTTTTAACTGATTCCATTCTACCTTCAGTGCAAAGTCATAGTACTGGAACCTCTCAATGTCATTTTTAATCAGCTTTGCTCAACACTTGATGGGCATGTGATACATGTCACTGAACATTTTCTGCTTAGACTCGAATAAGCAGCAACATAGAAAGAAGTGAAAATGACAAGCTTGTAAAATTTAACAAACAATTTATTAAGTACAAATATTTTCATAAAAGAAAATAAATAAACTTACGGTTTTAGAGAATCAAGTACAAAAATTAATCCAAAAAGAATACACAATATAATCCACTAATGGAATTACAATTGTCCTGATAATAAAATGTCCTAACAGTTCCTGGTTCGAATCTTGATGATGTAATCCAATATGGACGATGATGTCACATAATGAAGTCAGTTTTAGTTTTATAATAATCCAAATGAGCACAAGTAATTTCTAGATAAATAACACAATGATTCCTCTTGATCCCAAACAAATTGAAATGATTTACACTCAAACAATAAAACACACATCTTGTATTCCAAAGCCCAGACTAACTACTGAACTTTTCTCTCCCAAACAATAATTTAAATACGTTTTTACGTAAACAGGAAAGGGGTCTTGACCTTCCAGAATCTCTCAGAACAATCTCACATTCAAGAAATCACGTAACCAGCAGGATCTAGAAAGATGTCCTTAGAATCAATCAATCATTTTTAAAATAAAGCTCTAATGTCTTTGGAATAAACCAATCATTTTAGAAGCTTGTTTACACATCCATTTCTAGAAAATCTCTCCCAACTAACAAATTTTAAACCCAAAATGTCAAATTTTAATCTAACAAACAGACAATAAAAATAAATATAAATGACTTATATCAAATATACGTAACACTTATGCATGGGTGAATTTTCGTATATGGTTGGACACCCAGAAGACATACTGGATAAGAATGTTCTTGAATGCCTACTTGAGGCTGAATGGACAAAGCAACAGGTATGCTAGATTATTGATGAAGCCCACTGCATCAAGCAGCAGTTAAAAACATTTGGGTAAGAGGGCAGCAATCTTGTAACAAATAAGTTAAGGTGAATAAAAGTGTCCAAGTAGGGTTGGAGTGCAAAGCACGGGAGCATACTAAGCAGGGAACCAGACTACTTAAGATACTGGTAGCCTTTTCCTTTACTAATATTCTCGGAAATAGTGGGCTGCAGACCGGAAAGTCACGAACGAGGTCTTTTCTTCACATAAGGGTTGTTTCACATTTTCTATGTTGAGTGACATAAAAAAGATTACACACACACACACACACACACACACACACACACACACACACAACAACAACAACAACAACAAACTGACGATATAAAGTTTGTGTATGATATACACTAGACCCGTTGATGGGGGGGGGGAGCGATGGGTCCAAGGTCATGGTTATTACATCTTAAGAATAAAACTAATTTCATTTCATAACACTTTGGTATTATACTGGTAAAAACGTTTAATAGCCTGAAATGTAAACGATGAAAGTTATAAGCTGGCTGTTAACATGATGCACTTTGCAACAAGTTAATTGTACATTATGACAAAAGAGGGCGCTGTTTTGATGACTGAAATAATTACTGTTGGTGAAGAATATTACACATTCTAATAATGGTCGAATGATGTACGTACGGATCCGGCCTTGCATGTCTCATCAGCAACGTAGAAATACACAGGCTACTTTCTACACGAGTATTGTCTTTTGTTTGTTTTAGTGGGGGATGTAAATGAAAATTTTCATAACAAGCTTTATTTTTTATACTTTTATTTTTGTGTATTTTCATTATAACTGTAACTCTCACGTTTAAAATTGACAATCCAAATGATAAATATTGCCAAATGATATATATATATATATATATACCGACAGCTTCTTTATATTGTGTTTCGTGAATTTCCAACCAGTGTTTTTGAAAAGGAAACGTTTTTACAAAGAGAAACGAACAGAGATAAACGGACGGACAGGAGGGCGGACAGGCATAATTTAAAGCTATAAAACTGAAATATGTTATAGATCATGCTCAACATTTATAATTATGCCTGTATTTGTATCTAATAATTATCAGGTGTTGGTTATATAATAATGAACAATCCCCGATTCCAGATTAGCGCTAAAATAAAAAGAATAAAAAGAAATGAAAGTTTACAAAATTTTCCAACTGAGATCTCTAGAACAATAACTGATGGATTTTTTGTTTGTTCCTAGATACGTCAAGATAATCAGGGGTTGTTGAGGAAATTGGAAATCCTTTATTATATCTTTTGCATAAGCGCATTTTGTTCATTATTTCAACCTGCATTGCGATGACATCTTCCTTGCAGCTGTCAATGTCCTTCATTGCAACTTTCTCGATGTTACATGTTCTTACCCTGATTAGTGATTAGCATATATCAGATGAACTGTCAATATGCAGAAAGGGTATTAAGAGGTGGAAAGATGCAATGCAGACTGCTGATTTGTGTAAAATAAAAATTCAAATTACAAAAATTATGCCTATATAATCACTGATATGGATATTGATTATATGAACTTGTAGTATTCCAATCTTACACAATTCAAAATTAGGAAGAAAGATGCAACCCAGAATGTTGTTGTAGGGTTTAACGCCATTTTTCAGCAGACAATAGGCCTATACATGGGCGGCCAATATTAATGGTGGAGGAAGAACCCGGGAAACCCGGGAAAGAACCAACGACTCATGAGAATCTACTGTCTAACTTTCTCACATACCCACATTGGTCGATTCTGAGACTCGAACCCAAGCAGACAGGTGAGATGGCGGAGATCTGTAACGGTGAGCGCTTTAGACCACTCGGGACCCCAGCCCAGAATATAAATTATACACACATAGAAAATGCAAACTATAATATATATTGTATATAAATAGAAAATACATCCACAGAATTATGGCAGTCATCCTCTTCGGTATCGACACGACCATACATGCAAGGTAAATGAAACACGAAATAGAGTAGAAGAACGTCTTGGTTTAAGTCACATGTTTGCTATCGACAATTCGCGTGTGCTAGATATTGACCCTAAAAATAGAGGAAGACGTCGATATAATAGAGAATACATTAAGCTCAAAGTCCGTGGGTGCTTTGCTTTGTGCATACAAGTATCCTTTATTCCTCGACGACAGCAGTCAGTTCTTATACAATACAAAATGGTAAGTCACAGATTGAGAACATAATATAGCATATCTGCCATATATCATGATCCCGAAGCCGGTATCAGACCAATACAGGAATCATATTTTTTTTTATCCACTTTCTTTTAGGTAATACATAATTGTCTTATATTACTTTACATGGTCAGGATGATTACTTAAAGGCTAACTATGTTTTGATGGTATTGCTGCAGCTGGCGCGGTAGTCCTACCATATACCACTTTAGTTGGTGGGATAGATGGGCTGGCGTCGACATCCATTATTTTGACTGGGGGTGGGGGCGTCAACATCTTACATTCTAGGACAACTGTCGCGAGATTTTTTAAATAAGAAGTTGAGGAAGATCAGCGTCATCATCGCAGTCGTCGCCATCATCATCACCATCATCATCATAGTCATCATCACGCTCTATACCAGCTTCGAATGACTGGGATGCCTCGGGTTACGTATGCAGAAAAATGATGTGACCAGCGATCACATTGGAAATGAAAGAGGGGTCGAAACTATCATTGCTGATAAGTTAGGAACGTGGAAAGAACTAGCTTAAATATATTGTTAAGCTCCTTTGTATAGCATTTTAATGCCACTTGAGTCTTTGTATAACGACAATTTGTGAACAAGAAATTTAGCCTATGTACGAGAACAAGGTAATTTATCAGAGCATAAAGTTTCATCTCAAGGGGCGGAAGATACATGCTATGGTTACAGTCAGGCAAAGGTTAATTTTGTGTCAATATTGACGAAAACATGATTCAAATGTAACAATCGTCAGTTGTAAAGATACAGGCACATGTCAAGTTTTATAGCTGCACAGTCTGACATAACTAACTAAAAAGTATTAACGCCATAACATCAACGCCTATCATTATCGGCATTTTAGCATACACTGCGAACTAAGAAAACAAAAACAAAACAACCAACCAACAAACAAACACAAACACACACACACAAAAAAAAACACAATAACAACACAACAACAAAACAAAACACACACCTAACCCCCAACCCAAACAAAACAACAACAAACAAGCTAGCAAAGAAATCGTTCTTTGTGATTCTGGTTATAGCGGTTTTATCCTTTTTTTCAAAATTTGTGAAATCAAAATTTTAAAAAAAATGGATTTGCGTTTTGTAACTTGTATCTCGTAACGGAAAGGCCTCCCTTTCTCTCTGTTGGCTACATCATGTGTAGGGTTTCTCTTGCGAAACTGAATCAAATGTGGTACATTCTTTGTATTTTTACATGATCTATTCATGCAAGGCAAGTAAACACCCCAGCCTCTATCATTCATCTTCCCATTGGAGAAAATGGAATCAGATGATGCAGTGCCTGGGAACGTATACCATTACGTCTATCGAGTGATTATACTAGAATTTCTCTTAGCCTGATTTGTTTGCCTTTATATGAATTTTCATACCGACAGCACAAAGACTGGATGCATTGCTTGGTCAAAAATGAAGGATTTACTTCTTAAAAAGTTGTGGCTTCGTCATCTTCGCTAGCCAAGGTTCCTCTATGATTATATCTACACCTTGGCGTATCAGGCAGATATTTCTGTGCTTCGGGTCTGTGAATTTCAGTGGATGTGTCGGCAAGTTGCATCCAATCACATTTAAATTGTTTAACTTTTAACACTGTCCCTACATGACCAAGACAAGGGGAGAACACAAATTGAATGGACTGATAAATAAGCAATTTTTTTCAGCCGGTCTCAGTTTGCACAAATATCTTTCAATGAAATACACCTGTAATAGATTCTGTCTGGTACATGGTTATACTGTCGATATTAAACAAAGTATCCTTTATAAGCAGTAGCGTAAGGGGGAGGGGGGCATTCGCCCCCGGGCGCCGGTGGCTAGAGGGCGCCAAATGGGCGCCCAAATCGGCCCAAAGTATCAACAATGGATTTATTGGATTATATATTGAACCCATTAGTGAAACTTGAAAAGTACACTTATATTAAGTAACACAATACAAACAATGTTTTTTTGACCAACGTCTGTTGTATAGTTGACTGGATTACAGTCGAGCGTGCGGTCTACTGGTTAAACGATTTAATATACAGTCCGTGGTAATAGTTTAATAATTATATTATGACTGATAATGATTATGTTTCGTTTTGGAAACAAGATTTTGTGTTTGTGTTTGATTAGGATTTTTAACGTAGCTTAAACAATTTTTCAGTCATATCGCTACAATGTCTGCTGTGAGGCAGTTTATAGTGATGTCTAGCACTGAGGCATCATGCCGCAGACATGTAGCATGATGTCCCACCCAGTCACATTATCCTGACACCAGGCCTAACAAAAACCTCTTAATGCTGAGCGTCAAGCGAGGCAGCTGTTAGTACCATTTTTGTAAGTCTTTTGGTATGACTCTGTCGGGGATTGAACCCACGACCTCCCGCTTCCGCGGCGGACGCTCTAACCACTAGGCCACCGGAGCGGTTCGGGAAAACAAGGTACATAACTGCGCAACAGGGGCAGCCGGGGGCGCAAATTTGGGTGTTTTGCCCTGGGCGCCAAATATATAACGCTACGCCACTGTTTATAAATAAATTGCCTCCAACGTTTCCAGCCGATGAACAAAGCGCCGCTAGTACACGCTAATGGTAAGTTGTCATTTCATACTAAGGGAGGAAACTCATGAAACGCAATAAATATCGCTAGGACAAAGCATTAAAATATATGCCCGATCCGCCAAGGTGTAGATAGGGTCATTATTTCAGAACCTTTAATTAGCTGTATAACTTATATATATATATATATATATATATATATATATATATATATATATATATATATATATATATATATATATATATATATATATATATATATATATATATATATATATATATATATATATATATATATATATATATATATACATACATACACACACATACATACATATGTGCCCACTATAGCAGCTATGGTGATGTGTTATGAAGCGGTATTATGTAAAGATGTTCACTTGCATGTAAAGCAGTATAACCACCCGCCAGGGCAAGCACATTTGTCTATTTCGTTGGCAGAGATTCGTCCATGAAAGGCAGAGATCTTGCGACAATGCACAGTTTGATTAAAGGTCTCATCATTTTGCACTGTCGTCTCTCACTATGTCAGTCTTAAGCGAGTAACGACGTGCGAAAAAGACTATTTATATAATTCAGCTGGCTCCTCTGTGACCACGTCAGCGACCAGAGGAAGACCCAGTCGGAGATTACGCAACCGTGACACAGTCGACGACTCTGCAACATAATCGGCGACTCTACAACACAGTCAACGACTCTGCGACCAAATTTGCGATACAATCGGCGGCTCTGCGACCACAATCGACGACTCAGATACCTAGTCGGAGATTCAGCGACCCTGTCGGCGACTCTGCGACCAAGTCAACAACACAGTGGACGACTCTGCGACCCCAATAGACGACTCAGTGACAGATTCAGCGATTCAGCAACAAAGTCAGCGACCCAAACGACGATCCAGTCGACGACTCGGTGACCACATGACACCCAGTCGACGACCTAGCGATTCAGCAACTCAGTCGACGACCAAAAGACGACCAGTCGACGACTCAGTGACTCCGTCGGCAACAAGAAGCCAGAAATATGACGGTATCCCGCTGGAGTAGAAATGTGTCGAACTCTGAAGAGCCAGTCCTCAGACAGATTCAGCGGGATATAACTCCAAATACAAAGACCTATCCTAAAAAAACCTAGATAGCGAGACGTAGGGTAGTGCAGCCGAGGAAGTTTCCGCTACAATAATGTTATGAAAGCTTGTTAAGTAAGTTTGTGATTAGCTTTATCATAACCTTCTTCTCATTTCTTGCTATGATAGTGAATTACTTGTAAGTTAAGGAAAGAGAGAGAGAGAGAGAGAGAGAGAGAGAGAGAGAGAGAGAGAGAGAGAGAGAGAGAGAGAGAGAGAGAGAGAGAGAGAGAGAGAGAGACTCCACGATGATGGGATACCGCTACGGCTGTAATGAAAAGACGAACATCATGCTAGCTGTCGATGTGAGGAATTTTATATAAATAAACAACACACATATATTACTACATTCTAGAAACACATCTATAAACTTTATATTCAAAATACATGAAATGCATATAAAATTACACTTTACTTCTAAGCTTTCCAACTTCATTCATTCGTATAATTTCTGCATTTTAGAATATTATACAAAAGTTAATTCTCGATCAATTTCATGATAGCCAAAAGTATCAAATGTAATAGCTGTAATTAATACAACAATTAATTTAAAGAAATGCATTTTACTCATTTTAAAATGGAATACTGATTTGGAATATATTGCTAGATATTATTCTTTCTTGCTTAAAGAATACTTTATTTCAACATTAAATCTAAAAATATCATAAATATAATTAAATATAAATTCTTTAAAACATGTAAACATTCCATTACAATATATTATAAATAAAAGAATTAAGTGAACAATGTTGCAAACATAACAATTTTACCATTAAAATCTCAAACATAAAAAATATCTATTTCTAAAAGAAGTTTACGACATATACAGTTCTTACCTGTAATGAAAAGACAAACTCTTGCCAGCTTCTGGGTATGAGGAATTGGCCTGCGCATTTATTTATGTTCGTCTGGCGCACGTCAAGACCAAATATGGCCATTCCTCAGTAGATGAGGCTAGCAGAGATGCTTATTCTCCATTAGATAAGAACCATTTTGTTTTACGTCATTCGACAGAAAGTTAGACCGAACTCTTTGTCAATGGATTGGAAATTCGCCAATGCATAATCTTGAAATCTCCGTGGCTTGCAGTATTATATATTTCTTACTGAGCAGACTTAAAGTTCTTTCTGAATCAGCGAAAATATCATGTAATGTATAATGCCTTTAGTAACATCATACACTTATTCCACATAACAATGTACAATTATATAGCTTACTGGGTTTATACAGCACAGCGATGTACATTGTCTTTGACTCGCATGCGCAGCATTTATTTTCATTCCATTAATATATATAGTTGTGCTTTAGAAATAAATGAAATTAATCTAATATATTTTAGAAACTTACTTTAATATAAATGAATAAAACATTACTTTAATACAATTTAGAGAAAATGTCAACCATAATACTTTTACTAAAAATTCTGTCCTAATAATACCCTCTGGGTCATTTGAGCCGAGTCCTCGAGGCTCGAGAAGAAAAATAAATTACATTCACCAAAACAAGGTAAAAGGTGAAAGATCAAAAATACAATGGTAAAAAACATTGCGAGACATTTTTGCAAGGTTAAAAGATACAATGTAAAACACTGCAAAATACAAGGTAAGATACAAAAAATACAATTAAAAAGTACATTGCAAAATACTCAGTAATATTCAAAAAGTACAAAGAAGAGTACAATGCAAAATATTTGATAAAACTCCCAAAATACAATGGAAAGAAAACTTCACAACATTGGATACATTCACAAAACAAATTGAAATAGCATAGCACGACTTAAATAAAAAATTAAACGTTTACGTAGACTTAAACAGTTTTTAAAAAGTGTACAAAATCTGCCTCTACACCAGTCTTGTCAGACGATTGTAACACAAAATAGTAGCATGCAGTTCTTGTTATCTTTTTTTTCTTTTTCTATTTTGGTTTAATCTTTTTTCTTTTTTCTTTTTTTTTTCTTCTTCTCTTTTATATTTTATTTGCATAACATAAGCAGAACATACGTATGGGTGACTACGGTTATTGTTTTGCTTCAGCCAGGTGTGATGAAAAAATTATCGTTGTTATGGATAATACATGTGAGCCGATATTGAGCTGATCTTCCTAGTGCATACATAGTATAAGAAATGCCATTAACATCCAAGTAAAAAATTGTTGCGAAGAGAATGGCGTCAGAATTTGATATTAATCACGAGTTAGGAAACTGACAATTTTAATGTTGTTCTAACCTTAATAACCGTGATGTATGTTCACTTGTAATTAAAATTTGACCTGTGAGTTTGTGAAATATATATCGCCTTTTAATTAACCTGAGAGAAGTAAGTGAAAATATCATTTAATCGTATGGTTCGGTATGATCTAGTACAGCTTTGAAATGTACATATATTATCAACATTATCTGTGGCGTGTGAAAGAGAATGTATCGCCGTTATCGTTTCAAACAAATTTGACTCAGAAGCTGGCCGTATATAGGCCAATAGCTGCTCGTGTCATGAGAGCTATGCATTACGGGAACTCGGTGTCGAGTAATCACTCGGACACTTTGACTATTTTATCATTTCAACATGCATTGATAATGAACAACACGACAACATCAATTGATGTTGCAAAACCAGATAAGGAAGCACCTCTTTTGACTGGTTGGAAGGCATTAGAGCCGTTTCTATGGCGAATTCGCCAAGACACAATACTATAAGGTACATTCATACTTATCTGTATGAAATTGTGAGAGGAAAGCCTCTAAAACATTGTCGAACCCATTTGGCTGACAAAAGAACACATCTGAAGTCAATATGTTCGAGACGGCTAGGCAAAAATTACAATTCTCCTTAAGATAGTTAAACACTGTAAGACTACGTTAAATGTGCTGGTAGCGAATCATGTATACGGTGGTTTCAGATTTCAGTACAAATAGAATTGCTTAGTCTAAGGAATGCAAGAAACGTCAGTTGGTTCATTCAAGCTATGTAGTAGAACATTAACGACTGTGATGAATGTTACTGTAGTAGATATAGATAATAATAATGTTACTACATAAGAAATTAAATACTGCATAAATTAGATCAGTTGTTTAGAAATATAAATTAACGCACTAATGTTGTATTTTGAGAATCAAAATAAGATAGAGCAAAAAAAAAAAATACCTGTGTGGGAATTACCACAGTCCAGAAATATTATTCCTATGAATGAATTGTATATGAAAGGAATAGTAAACAATGCACGTATTGTCTGTAATAATGAAAGAGTTCAAATTGTAAAAGTTCAAGTAACTGTCAATGCGGCTGTCGTTGACTCTGGGTCTGGCAGAGATGTTGCTGTTAGGTCCATGGAAATCTCTGTATATGGCATGGATAGGTGTATTTCAGTCTGGGTTGCAGGTAGCTTGAATTCGGGGCTGGACTAGACATTCGACATGTGGGATTTTTTTCAAGTGATACTGCAGGAAGGATTCTCATCGGTGATGTATGCATTTTATGCTGGTAAGCCTCTCAGTTGTAACTGTGCTCATTCCCTTTGTGATGATACTAGTGATGATGTTTTAGAACTGACCCTTCTTGTGGGTGAAAAGTACGAAAATCACAGAAGAGTTGTCCAGTCATTCCGGAGTTGAAGTAGCGTAACTGGTGGCGTGAAGTCTCGTAATCGTAAAGGTTTTGGTGCGAGTCTCTCTCGTGGATCATAATTATACGTGTGAGACCTTTATTCATGATATTAGTACACTGATGTCGTTTTGTCATAGTCTCTTCTCCATTACTTTTTTTTATGAAATAACTCTCTCAAAAGAAAGAGTCGCTCATAGCAGTGTAGATACGACTACATCTTGGGGACATTGGCTTGCGAGAGGTCCAGAGATACTGTAATATTCTCCTCCAACTTTTATGAGAATTTTTGTGATGACTTTTATGAGAAGAACTTTTAGAAATTAGGTGGTCGCAGTCATATTATTGTTTGAATGTCCGAATGAAGAGAGAAGAATGAATGAGTGCTCCTTAAAGAAGGTGTCACTACAGTAAAATTCAAAAAGTACAAAGAAGAGTACAATGCAAAATATTTGATAAAACTCCCAAAATACAATGAACAGAAAACTTCAAAACATTGGATACATTCACAAAACAAATTGAAATAGCGTGGCACGACTTAAATAAAAATTAAACGTTTACGTAGACTTAAACAGTTTTTAAAAAGTGTACAAAATCTGCCTCTACACTAGTCTTGTCAGACGAATGTAACACAAAATAGTAGCATGCAGTTCTTGTTATCTTTTTTTTTCTTTTTCTATTTTGGTTTAATCTTTTTCTTTTTTTCTTTTTTTTTTTCTTCTTCTCTTTTATATTTTATTTGCATAACATCAGCAGAGTATATTTATGGGTGACTACGGTTATTGTTTTGCTTAATGGGTTTATACAGCACAGCGATGTACATTGCCTTTTTTTTCACTTGCGCAGAATTTATTTTCATTCCATTAATATATATATAGTTGTGCTTTAGAAATAAATGAAATTAATCTTAATATATTTTAGAAACTTACTTTAATATAAATGAATAAAACATTACTTTAATACAATTTAGAGAAAATATCAACCATAATACTTTTACTAAAACTTCTGACCTAATAATAATATATACACTGTAAATAAAAGACAACGTTGTAGCTTCCATAACAACAATGCCTTAAAAGAGCGATCTTCATTCAGCTAGCTTCCCGTGACAATTTGATCAGAACGTGATAATAATTGTTTATTAAAACTGGGTTTAACAAATGTAGCAGCAGTCGGAGAGCATTCCTGGTACTAATGCCTGTGTCAACTTGTACAAACAAGGCTCTGATACTGTGTTAAATATGGACACAGTACAAATACCAATAACACAAGCTTCAAATTGTGGAATGATGACGACTTTTTCGTGTGATCATTCCTGTGTTCTAATTTCTGGTAACCGATGGCTAGGCCATGCTCTAACATAAGCTGGTATAGGTAGGTGTTACCTAATGTGATATTTATTAATGATATCGGCAGTTTCGCATTCTGAGCGTAGGATTTCCTGCAATTATATGTCAGATATCTTCCAAATTCTGACCTCTATATTCCCCTAGGCTCGCTTTTTCGTTGGGGAGTAAAAAAAATATAGATTTTCTGTCTTTAGTTGATGTATGTCGTCCGGTCAATATATATATATATATATATATATATATATATATATATATATATATAGAGAGAGAGAGAGAGAGAGAGAGAGAGAGAGAGAGAGAGCACAAAATAATTAAAAAAATTAAAAATGATAAGACACGAACATTTTCTCCTATTTATCTTGTTATCCTGCATATAAACAATGAAATAATACATGAATTTGCAACAAAACAAAAAAAGAAGAAAAAAAAAAGCACCAGCACGAGCTACAAACTAGATTACAATGGTAATAGTGAGAATATGTTTTCTAAATCAACTAAGCAGCTAAAATAGCATGATCTTCACATGAAATGTATTATATTTACCCAAGGGTCATCAACAACGTTCCCTCTAAGCGAATGGTATGTGTGCGCGAGCACTACGCAAGCATTACGGAGACAGCAAAATTTAACGTTGGATTGAGCAAAAATTGACAATTCAGCTGAGCGGGGATGCCCAAGTGCACGCGCGCAGCTTAGAGGGAACGTTTGTCATCAAATACACTTTGTTTCAAATCAAATATCATATATGCTTTATTATCTCTGGAAGATTTATGTAAATGAACAATGAAAGATCACATTATGAAGAAACAAAACATATACTATACTATTAAAAGATCCCCCCCCCCCAAAAAAAAAACAACTTCACAGCAAACCGCAGACGTTATTATACAAATACTTTAACAAATCGTGTCTTAATGTTTCCAGGAAAACACCAGAGACTAACCCTGGACAAGTATTACGCAACCGTTACACAAGTAAAGCAAATCTGCATTTATGGTCTACTAGTTTTCATAGTATTATTGCACAAGAAAATAGGCGTGTACGTGTACTGGTTTTGCTTTTGAAAGCGGAGTGTTTTGAACCGAGAGACTGTACCCATCTGAATAAGAAAACTGCATAGCGTAGAGTTCAAAGATGGTACGGATTTTTAGTTCTACTTGTTACAGATCACAAGAGCTTGTGGAATGGTATTTCGACCATCTGTAAGTTGGCACAAGTTTGTTATCGTTACTGCTCATAAATTACTACGAGGATTGCAATGAAACTATGCACAAATTCATCACATAGCCTAGTCACAGTGTGTCCTAAATGAAAATGGCACTGCCCCGGCATCAACTATGACCGCCATTGCAGCTATCTTGAAATCCTTTTTATCGCTACTCCTCATGTATAGATAGATAGTCATATAAATCAAATGGTGTTTTCACTAAAAGACTTCTTATGACATCTAGTTGGTTCTAAATGAAAAGAGCCGCGGCAGCCATTATGAAAACCTTGTTATCCAAACTCCTGATGAACAGAAATGCCTGGGAGTTTTCATAAAAAAAAGACATATGACGATATCAAATTAGTCTTAAACAATCCAATATGGCCATTACACTACAGACACCTTGAAATCTTGTATCGCTACATCTAATGAACGGTGGTCTTACCAACATGAGGTTTTCACATCAAGCAACACGAAAATCGTACGATTGTTATCGCTACTTCCGCAGAATGGATAGTTGTATCACAGGAGTCTGACGTTTTATCAATAAAGTACGGCGAAATCTCTTGACAACACGAATTACCCTTATCGGTAATAATAACGGTATTATTACCGATAAGGGTAATTCGTGTTGTCAGAGATTTCGCCGTATTTTATTGATAAAACGTCAGACTCCTGTGGTTGTATAGAGCTTTTAAGAAATAGTCCATATCTAACTTCCAATAGAGCCTCCACAGCAGTAGTCCGAGTTTCCTCTGACCCTTGCCACCCCATTTTTTATATTTGGTTTACACCCCAACATAAAAAAACCAAATATAAAAAATGGGGTGGCAAGGGTCAGAGGAAACTCGGACTACCACAGCAGCAGTCTTGAACGTCTTTTTAACTGCCATTCCTGTTGAATGAAAAGTTATATCGAAAGTTGGGGTTTACACCAGATGGACCTGTGCTGAGGTGTAATAGCCTTTAGTTTGAAAATCTTCTTATCACAACCTCTTGTTCTGGATGGACATATAATGGGATTTTTACTAAAAGACTTCTTTCATTGTTTTGTTGATCCTAACTTAAAATGGTGCTGTTAGGACATCCAGCATATGAGTATTTTGAAAATCTTGTTTTCACTACCCCTCTTTTATGTAATTTCATTATGGTTTTTAATTAGACAAGTTCTAGCGTCATCTATTAAATGAAAATGAATAGCCTTCAATATGGGCACCATATTGACCGTCTTGAATTTTTTAAATGTGTTTAATTAGACGAGTTCTAACGGCATCTATTTGATCCTAAATGAAAATGAATAGCCTTCAATATGGGGTGCCCATATTGACTGTCTTGAATTATTATTTTTTATATCTCTACTGCTCCAGAATGGATGAATATATTACCTTATAAAATGGTCTTATCTTGAACTCAAGAAAATTCTTTTAACTCTCAGTAAAACATCAGTCCCTTTGTTAGACACTTGTTTTATGCTTTCAGCAGAGGAGTGATGATTTGGTCATGTTCATATGCTTGTCTGCCTATGAGGCTCATTAGTAAAACTGTGCAAAAAATAAATCAATGCATCTTCACTAGCCAAAGTTCCATAACCATATCTACATTGGCTAGTGAAGATGTAATCAGCATAGACAGTGACATGTACTGTCTTCAGCATTTGTTATCCATGTTTCAGTAGTTTATAGATACAAATTTTATTTGAAGTTGGAGTTGCATTATATAGTAAGAACCATTAGCTCCTTGGAGCTATTTTACCTGCTGTAAGGTCTTATACTTACGATAAATGTTCCCTCTAAGCGAATGGTAGATGTGCGCGCAGTGCTCGCTGCACTGTGCAAGCATTACAGAGATGAGCAAAATTTAACGTTGGATTGAGCAAAAATTGACAATTTAGCTGCGCGGGATGCTCATGTGCAGCTTAGAGGGAACGATGCTTACGATCATAATTTTTTTAATGATCTAATTAGATATGTAGGCCACAACAGGAGTTTAAACCATTATTTTAATATACACATTTATAATTTTTTGGATTCAAAAGTGTTGTTAGCACGATACAGCAAAAACAAAATGAGGCTGACAAATTAAATCTGGTATGTTTAATATTAAAAATTGTATTAAAAAAACAGAAAGATTGCCATGATGTCCTCAAAATCCAATTAACTTATCAATACATAATCCAAACATGCCCACAAAATTTCATTGCCTACAATAGGTGGAATTTACTTACTCATGCCAACAAGTATTTTTGTATGTTTTTCTTTCTTTAATAAAAAGAAAATTTAATGGTAAAAAGTTAGAAATGTGTATAAAAGAAGATAAAAATAATAATAATAGTATTAAAGCGTCATAACATAAATATCATTGTTAATGACACTGTCAGTGGCCCAGTAAGGATACAAACGAGAAACACACATACACCCCTTAAGACAACTATTTTGAAGCATACTGCCTGACTGCATATGACATCCTAACTCAGTGTGACGACTACATCATGTGTCCAAGTTACTTTACAAAATTACATTTTATTTTCATAAGTTTAATATACAATTGCATTGGAAACCAGTGGAAAACAATGGTTCCTCAAAAGGTAATCCCATCCCAAAATTACCATTCGTTCAGAAGAATAGTGATAACAAGATTTTCAAGATGGATGTTTGAATAGCACTAATAGGACCAACTAGGTATTATAAGAAATTGTTCAATAGAAGTCTCATGTTAATCCAACCATTAATTCAGGTGGAATAGTGATAACTATATTTCCAGATAGTCACTGTGGTGGCCATATTGGACATCAGATCAACACCATTTTCATATTGGACTAACTATACATTATAAGAATCTTCTGGTGAAAACTCCATGACAATAAGACTGGAGGTTTAGCTGTAACATAATTTTCAGGATAGACACTGTTGTGGCCATATTGGACATTATATTGCACTATTTTCATTTAGGATCAACTTGACACCACAAGTGTTCTTGTGAAAATCCCAGGATAATACTACTTTTCTTTCGGGTCAAGTAGTGTAGACAAGATTTTCAAGATGGCTACTGATGGCCATAATGAATATCATCAGATCAGCACTGTTTTCAAGTAGGACTAACTAGACATCATAGAAAACCTTCTGGTGAAAATCCCATAGCAATATGACCTTCTTTGAAGCATGCAAATATTTTTAAGATGGACACTGGTGATCATGTGGACATCAGATTGGCACCATTTTCATTGAAGATAAACTAGACACCATAAGAAGTCTTTTAGTGAAATTTCCTTGTGGATATGACTATCCATTTATTAGGAGTAGTGATAGCATGATTTATAAGCTGGCCACTGTTGTGTTCATATTGGATATCAGACCAGCCCCATTTTCATTAAAGACAAACTGGACGTAATAAGTATTTTAGTTGAAAACCCCCATGTTGATAGGATCGTCCATTCATGAAAAGTAGCAAGAACACAATTCAAGATTGTCATTATGGTGGCAATATTGAAGTGGCACAATTGTCATTTTGAATTAATTAGACCATGTGATGAGTGCGTTAATTAACTTAGTTTCACAGGAATTCTCCATGTAGTGTATGAGGAGCAGTGATAACAAACTTGTTTTAACCAATGTATGGATGGCAAATGGCAAACAGACCATCCCGTTAAGTTCTTCTGGTCTAGAGTTATAAGGCTTATCAGTTGGGAAGTTGGCAAATCCTACATGACTTTTCATACCATACCATAGTTTTATAACAGGTACAGGTAAGTCAGAGTTCAGAGCCACTAGCAAGTTGACTGCTGCTCAAAATCAGCAGTTTGTTGTGATCAGTTATAACTGATACTTGATTGACAGTAACTGTTATTGTCAGTAAGTTTGACAGAAAGTTATGACATATATTTTCTTCTCTTCAACAGCCTCAGAGACTTGTGGTATTGGTAACAGAAGCCTCTCAACCTATGGGATACCATTTATTAAACCTGCTTGGAAATGGTGACACATTTGGTCCAGACCAGGTAAATCTGACAACCATGAACAGGCATTGCCTCACCCCATTTATTGAAATAAGCACGAATAACTTAGAAAAGTAAATATAAAAAAACAGCATGTGGTTGGTCATGCCTCTTGTTTTTTCTACCTTATTCTTTGAAATAAGTACTGTATACACTCATCTACCAGTCAGGGTCAGGTCCAGTAGTGTGTAACAAAATATCAGGGTCTATGTTGTTTGTTCCACTGATCTGTCATCACAAGCTATATAGACTTTAATTTTAGGGAGAAGTGATGCTACACACATACGTGCACATGCTTGGGGTTTTCTTATTTTTACTGTATCTTCTATTTCTCATAATGTATATTTGCATATTTTCCTTTTAAGTAATACATTATTGTCAAATAGAAAATTCTCTCCATAAGTATATGAATGCATTATAATCATATGCTGTGTATTTATACTTGAAAGTGTCCATGTTCGGATGAAGATTTATCCATTGATGACTGGATGACATCATCATCATTACACTTAATCATATCAATTGGTAATTTACCGGTGTAGAAGATTTAAACCTTTTGAAACTTTAGAAGTCACATGGAACTTAAATGTGCTACCTGTAAGCTCTAACAGCATAACTTTACAATTTATGAATCTTTCTCACTTTTTCTTCTTTCCATTTTCTGAAGGGTTTGATAAAGTCAAACTCGTTCATTTTCATCCCATCCTTGGATACTTTCATTGGGATATTCAAGTCCTTTTCACTAAGTGTTCTGCAATGTTTGGTTTTGATTCTGTTTTAAGTAATATAAAAAAGCCACAATCACAATGAACAGCTGATATTTGATGTATCACATGGTACACATAAGATTTTTGCATAACCAGTACTCAGTTGTGCATATTTCCTTATCTAATTTGCTTGGCAGTGTGTGTGCAAAGTTTTGTAGGATCTTCCTTACCAATGGTGTACAGAGCTTTGCACAATCTTCTATTGCCATTAGATTATGAAGCTTTCAAAGATCTTCCTTGCCATTGGTATATAGAGCTTTAAAAATCTTCTGTGTCATTTTTATGCAGTGCTTTGCAAGATCTTCCTTTCCATTAATGTACAGAGATTTGCAAAATGGCAAATATTCTGAAAATATCTACAACTAATTAAAAGACAAACTCTAAATACTGGCAGAATCCCTGCTGATTCCTATTCACTGTAAATGAATATGTTGATACATTGTGAGTATCCAGCTATTAATACACGTGCCTGTGAATGTGTACGGCTTTGTTTTCTTGCGGCTGTTACAAGATTAACACCATTTTTGAGCACATGATAAGCTGTACATGGCGGCCAGAACATTTGGCAGAGAAAGAACCAGGGGAACCCTGGAATGAACCACTGACTCACAGTTTGTCAAGCTTGATCATATATCCACATTGGCCAAAAACAAGACCTGAACCCATGTGGACACAGGTGAGATCAGTGACATGTAATGGTGATTGCTTTGGATCACTTTTCCATCTGGGGCTACATAACTACATGACAATAATAATTACATGGCTGGGTTGAGAGAGCATTGCAATAACCATAAAATACTGCCTCAGTGTGAACATGTAAAATATCACAGGGCCAAGTCATTTTTGCTATCCTGACTGTGGAAGCCAAAGTTACCCATTCTTTTTGCTGTCTTAGTCACTCAATTCACTTGGCCATATGACCCCACCACCATGCAGTTTGCTGTTGGATCCAACCTTTAAGCAAGTATAATATGTACAGTAAATTATCATTTGTTGATCAAAAATGAAGAAACAAATTTGTTATTCCAAACCTAACAAAGATTTACTTGATTTGAAAAATAAAATATTTTGTAAGCATACTTGTGTTTCTTTTAAATATTCAGCAACACTTTCATCAGTGATTGAGCCAATGTAAGCTTAAAAATCGGAACACATTGCATAAAAATTAGTTACATATCCATTTTTGCAACTATGAATTTATTTTCAGCTTTAGCATCTGTGAAATGGAAGAAACAATTTGAAAAGTTTATCGTTCGAAAACAATTCTAATGAAGAAACTTAAAAACAGATAATACAATCAGTTAACAAAATAAAATATTGATACTGTTACTTTTGACAGACTGTGGATTTGATGCTGTGTGATAGAAGGGAAAGAGAAGCTGAGTTACTTGAGGTAGCAATGGAACTTAGAGATTGTGCATTTCCTCTTGTCTCAAGTATGTGACTGAATTTCACTGCACTCTTTTAGCTAAATTTCCAGTAATTATTTTGTCATTGCACTCTTTTAATTAAATTCCCAGTAATTATTTTGTTATTGCACTCTTTTAATTCAATTCCCAATAATTATTTTGTCATTGCACTCTTTTAATTAAATTTCCAGTAATTATTTTGTCATTGCACTCTTTTAATTAAATTCCCAGTAATATTTTGTAATTGCTATCCACTTTTAATTAAATTCCCAGTAATTATTTTGTCATTGCACTCTTTTAATTAAATACACAGTAATTATTTTGTTATTGCAATTTACTCTTTTAATTAAATTTAAAGTAATTATTTTGTCATTGCAATCTATTGAAAGTAAGAACAACACCAGTAACTTCCTCTCATTTGTCCAATTTTACAAATCGTACAAGAACCGACTCAAACAAAGAACCTGTTTAAATGGCTAAGTGAACCTGTAATAGTTCTTCAATAACATGTACCAACGTAATCAAGTCTTAGAAATAATTGACTTTGTCTTGTGTATGTTGAAAGTTCTTGTATACATAAAACTTTTTAAATCAGTTTATGATATGATGCTAACACAACCATATAGCTGTTTACTGTAAATTTACTGACTACCTGGTATTTACTGTGTGAACACAACCATATAGCTGTTAACTGTAAACTTACTGACTACCTGGTATTTACTGTGTGAACACAACCATATAGCTGTTTACTGTGAACTTACTGACTGCCTGGTATTTACTGTTTGAACACAACCATATAGCTGTTAACTGTAAACTTACTGACTACCTGGTATTTACTGTGTGAACACAACCATATAGCTGTTAACTGTGAACTTACTGACTGCCTGGTATTTACTGTGTGAACACAACCACATAGCTGTTAACTGTAAACTTACTACCTGGTATTTACTGTGTGAACACAACCATATAGCTGTTAACTGTAAACTTACTGACTACCTGGTATTTACTGTGGGAACACAACCATATAGCTGTTTACTGTAAATTTACTGACTACCTGGTATTTACTGTGTGAACACAACCATATAGCTGTTTACTGTAAATTTACTGACTACCTGGTATTTACTGTGTGAACACAACCATATAGCTGTTAACTGTAAACTTACTGACTGCCTGGTATTTACTGTGTGAACACAACCATATAGCTGTTTACTGTGAACTTACTGACTGCCTGGTATTTACTGTTTGAACACAACCATATAGCTGTTAACTGTAAACTTACTGACTACCTGGTATTTACTGTGTGAACACAACCATATAGCTGTTAACTGTGAACTTACTGACTGCTTGGTATTTACTGTGTGAACACAACCACATAGCTGTTAACTGTAAACTTACTACCTGGTATTTACTGTGTGAACACAACCATATAGCTGTTAACTGTAAACTTACTGACTACCTGGTATTTACTGTGTGAACACAACCATATAGCTGTTAACTGTGAACTTACTGACTGCTTGGTATTTACTGTGTGAACACAACCACATAGCTGTTAACTGTAAACTTACTACCTGGTATTTACTGTGTGAACACAACCATATAGCTGTTTACTGTAAACTTACTGACTACCTGGTATTTACTGTCTGAACACAACCATATAGCTGTTAAATGTTTGAACATGACCTAGCTGTTTACAGTGTGAACATAACTTAATGACAATTTACAGCAAGAGCACAACCTACAAGCTGTTTACTGTGTGAACATGATCTACAAGCTGTTTACTGTGTGAACATGATCTACTAGCTGTTTACTGTGTGAACATGATCTACTAGCTGTTTACTGTGTGAACATAACTTACAGACAATTTACTGAATAAACACAACTTACAAGACGTTTACTGTGTGAACATGATCTACTAGCTGTTTACTGTGTAAACATGATCAATTAGCTGTTTACTGTGTCAACATGATCTACTAGCTGTTTACTGTGTGTACATGATCTACTAGCTGTTTACTGTGTAAACATGATCAATTAGCTGTTTACGTGTGAACATGATCTACTAGCTGTTTACTGTGTGAACACAATCTATTAGCTGTTTACTGTGTGAACATGATCTATTATCTGTTTAGTGTGTGAACATGATCTATTAGCTGTTTAGTGTGAACATGATCTATTATCTGTTTACTGTGTGAACAGTCAATTAGCTGTTTACTGTGTGAACACAGTCTATTAGCTGTTTACTGTGTGAACACAGTCTATTAGCTGTATACTGTGTGAACACAGTCTATTAGCTGTTTACTGTGTGAGCACAGTCTATTAGCTGTATACTGTGTGAACACAGTCTATTAGCTGTATACTGTGTGAACAGTCTATTAGCTGTTTAATGTATGAACACAATCTATTAGCTGTTTACTGTGTGAACATGATCTACTAGCTGTTTACTGTGTGAAATCAACATACTAGCCCTCTACAGAGTGAAAACAATCTACATGTATTAACTCTATCTATTATCTACAATAAGTGAACACAAATGACTAGCAGTTTGCTGTGTTAACATGAAGAGTGAAAAATAAAGTTTATACATTTACTCAATTTCAATACAAAATATGTTATTATGGTACATATATGATGTTCCTTTTTGTCTCTTGATATAAGAAAAGAAAATGGTCATCAACATCTCTCCTGAATAATTTTTCTACATTTTGTATTTTACAGGTGTAAGAACAACCTGTGACTTTTGTTCTGCCTTTATGTCAGCTGATATAGCAGTTATTCTCCCATTTCATTTACAAAGCCTAGCCCCAGTCTCGCTGAATTTCACAATTCTTGAGGCACGATCCTTTCCAAGTCTAGAGGGAGCCCTTAATAAACATAACCAGAATTCACACTTTAAGGCAAGTGGAATCCAAACAAAATATACTTATTGATAGTTACATTAACACAATCTTCAAACGTTAAAGCTGAAACAATGCATAGAGGATCTTACTCAGGTGTACATAGATAAAAATAAAACTTGTAAGAAACATGTAATGTTGATGTTCAACCACATCTAAAGTTCATGGTCATGAGAATAGTTTTGTATATACATGTACTTTCCTTTTTTTCTTTTCCCAACATAGGAGAAACTCATTTCATATTAACCAGTGGATTTCCAAAAAATCTACCAGATTTAGTATATACACTTCATAATATTTTGTTAAAGAATCCTGAGATCTACAATAACACAAGCAAGCTAAACTACTATTATTAGATACATGGGGGATCCTTCCTTAGAGTTCGTGACTTAATAGCATGTTATCAGACTTTGTTTCCCAGAAATATGAGTTTAAGCATTTTAATATCATTATATTACACAGACTTTGCATTACTCAAGGTGATGTTGTTGACTGACAGTATAAATCATGAAACACAAGATGTCAGCAAATAAAACAAGGACATTGTAAAGTACTGTATATATATATATATATATATATATATATATATATATATATATATATATATATATATATATATATATATATATATATATATATATACAACTGAGCAATAACAGTTCAGTATTTCAGCAAAGTTCTTCTATATATGATGACATTTTGATAGTTTTTTTTAAAAAATGTTATGGTACTAAAATGTCAAAATTGTGAAATAACTTATATTCCCAATGCCTATTGAAACAGTTATCATGCCATTACGAGCTTTACTAGTCTAAATCTTATGTTTGTTTTGTTTTGTAAAAGTGTAATTCTTGTTTTCAGCATGCAAAGAAAGTCAGCCCAAAGGGTCCCATGTCAGGAGCCATCATGATTGCTAACTATATCAGTGATACATATGCAAGAGTTATAAAAGTAAGCTCCCTTTAATTATCATTAAAAAAAAAATTATTTATAAAATAAAAAATATAAAATATTTGATTCACATGTAGTGGAACAGGATGTTAAATATATTTATGCTCATAATTTTATTCTTCCTCAGTTAATCCAGCCTAATGATATGGTTGAGAAATCTTTAAGTGCTTTGATTATACCTTACGTAATTTTATGCACCACTAAGAAACTAATTTTCTTTAGTAGAAGTTTTCTTCAATAATACTGACTCAAGTCATAATAACATAACTCATAACCGAGGAAAACTACAACTAACTTGCAGATCCAGACAAATGGTGTTTAGCCGGACTATTTTGTTCCCTTTATAATTTTGAACTAGTAATAGATATAAGCTTAGACTAACGTTATATTACTTTTCTCTTTGATAAATCCAGTTACACATAATCCTTGAATCTCCGTATATCGCTATTTTTAATCCACGTCTGCCGGTCTTCACGGTGCCTCAGGCTGCACGTGCTACCTTTCTCTCTCTTGTTTTTGCTCGGCTTCAATATTATAATTAAACAATAATTTCAATAACTTTTCAAATTGTATCCATTTATTGTATGTTTTTGCAAACAAAATGTGTATATCATTTTTGTATTCTAATACTATGTACTTTTGTGCGAATGTGAAGTGGTGTGCATATATATTCTTGCATTATAATTAATAGATAATTTCAATATTTTCTTACTCATATATCTTTATTACATGTTTCTACTATTATGTGTAAATATAAGTGTTTTTTAAATGTCTGTATGTAGTGAGTGTGGTGAAAATGTGTGTATGAGTGACGGGTGCTGGTGGGGGTTTTGACTATCATTTGTATAATTTAATATGTAAATATTGAATAAAGATTTTATGAAAAATAAAAAAAAATAAAAACTTGCAGATCCAGCACTCCCAGACTAAACATTTTAGATAAGAAAGCTAAACTTACCTGCCTAAAAAGGTAGCAGTTAAGCTGAGTGATCTTCCCTTAAAACAGGAAGTATCACCAAATCCTATGAATACTTCAGATTACTACTGGAGTAGAACACATACTCTCTTAGAAGGCTGTAAGTGCACGGAGGCTGGGAGGGAGTATCTGTATTATAATTTGGTAAGTATTATCAAAGAATCATATTTTAGTAGATATTATTAGTTTCTTATTCAAATATGTTACTTGATCATAATACATGAGGAGAATTGGTAAAAGGCCATTTCTGGTTCCCAGATTAAGGAATAATGACACCATCTACAGAGGTGAGGCATTTATGAAGGGGACAAATTTCCCTCCCCATAAGTCCAGTGGAAGTTATGAGGTCTCATCTTTTGGAACCTGCCGAATGGCCAGGAAGGCAGCCTGTTCTGCTGTGACAATAGGTTCCAGGAGAAGATCAAGCTGAACTATTTGGGATGAAAGATCTCAGAAGCAGAAGATTGATAAAGTTGACTCTGACCTCTGTTTCACTCAAAAGCAATGCTGTTTCTTCTGCCCTGACTTCACAAGCAGAAACGCATATCAAGTCCATTTGGAGTAATTCTTGATATACAGACCCATTTTTTCCAAGATGAAAGTGTCTTTTCCTCTTTGAGAGGCTTGAATAGATTGGGTTTTGCTAGATGCATCAGTTCTTTTTAGGTACCACTGTAGACTTCTCACCAGGTCTTGTTGAAGACCATGTGATGAATGATCCAAGATAGAAAGAGGTTTCACCAAAAGAGACTAATTTCCAAGGAACAGGAGCCTGCATTTTCTTTGTCTACTGCTGGGGCATCCCTCTGAATAAACTGGAGTATGAGTCTTATAGAACATCCTACTACAAGTTAATGAATGCAGTCTATTGAAACTAGCATATGGTAATTGTCTATGTAAGCAATCCAAAAGATCAGCAACTTGATCAGATCGTTTGAACTCTGGTTTTTCTTTCTTGATTAATATGTGAACTCATGCAGGAACATTATGCAAGGCTGTTGATGTAAATATAGTGGGAGAACAAAACTGTTGGCCACAATCAAAACGCCCTGAAGACTGTCTTCTCTTATCATAGTGAGATGTAGAATGATGATGGAGATTGTGAGCATACCTTGTTTTCTCTAGATGAATGTAGTGAAGCTGATGCCTACCTCTGCAGTCTATGTTGTAGCTGAAGATTGTCTGAAGAGGCAGCCCATGATACTTGCAGAATGTCCTGATTGGGATAGGGTTATTTATAAATGACCACTAAGTGAATGCTCCCATTGAGTGGCAAGCTTGAGAATGAATTGCATGCACATCCTGTGTGTACTAGGTCACTGAACTGGGCACCTGGTGTATTGAATAAATAGTAGCATTATGCTGGGAATGCAGACCCTTGGGAGTGCCTGTGTGGTGTTGGGTATGCAAACTGGACAAAAACGTTTTTCTGGCTCAAAGACTAATGTACCTGTTGTGATCAGATATATGGCAGAGGATTGTTGTGATAGAAAAGTGCCATTTTATCTTGTGTGGCATTGCCAAATTCTTTCTGTTAGGGTGGATATTTGAATTACAGAACTGGTCTGTACTAATGATGTGTGAGACAATATATGTGTTAGTTTGATATGATCCTGCTCTTGTTCAAATAAAGCCGATCAAGATGATTGGTCATCTAACCTATGCGGCATCAGACCTATTGGTTCCACCTAAAGTAAAGGTTGATATGGGTGGAGCTGGACCTGTCTCTGAACAGGGTAAGTTGGATTGATTCATGGTTGATGAGCCTTACTAAGATACCATTTCAAAAGTAAATCATTAACTGAAGTGAAATCCAATAGCATCTCATCCCTCAAGGTGCACTTCTGCATATTACCCCCAGTATTTTAGTCCACTGACATTAGATCCAAATGGCACATATTGGACATATTCCTGAGTGACACCTGGAACAAGCTTGACATGCAGAATGGTTTAATTGCATTGTCTCCAGTGTTTAAATAACTTTCACTTTGTTGTTACCATGTTCTAAATCAATAGACTAAAACAGTATTTAAAGGTGTAGCTAGGCGTGCATTCTGACTGATGAACACAGAAAGTGGGCATACAATGCTACACACTAACATTTTCCTTTAAGGAGGGCTCACATAGCAGTCAATGTAGGCAAAAATATTGAAGTATCACTAAGAATACTCATGAAGTGGATGCTATAAAATAAATTTCAATATGAACTTATTTATGCAAATGGCCAAGTAGACAGTCTTTACAGGGTTAAAACCTGAGGTGCTGCTTTTCATAACTATGAAGTAGACACCGTGACTAAAAACTATGTGTAGAAAACCTATCTGTAATATTTGACAACAGCAGAATTTATACAGCAATTTTTACTGAGTTTTCTATAGCACACACATAACCATTCCGGTGGTTTAGTGATTAGAGCGTCTGCTGTGGAAGCGGGAGGTCATGGCTTCAATCCCCGGCCGAGTCATACCAAAGACTGGTACTAACAGCTGCCTTGCTTGGCACTCAGTATTAAGAGGATAGTGTCATGACTGGTCGGCCTGGTTTCAGGATAATGTGACAGGCTGGGACATGCTACATTTCTGCAGCATAATGCTTCAGGGCTAGTAATCACTTTAAACTGCCACACTGCAGACATCATAGCGATATGACTGAAAAATTGTTAAAACTACATTAAAAAAAACATCCATCCTATAGCACACACAATACTTGCACATAAATAAAGTTGTTCACATGTTAGTTAAAAAGATTAGGTTGGGAGGGCTGGATTTGCAAGGTAGTAATAGTTTTGTAAGATCAGGTAAGTTAATGTATTTGAAGATAAATCACACAAGCTGATCACTGTCTGAGTTTGAATAATGCAAAAGCATATGAAGGCAAAAGCAGTTACTACCAATTCAGTACAAACTGAAATACCTTCATAAAACCTTGGAAACAGGAGTACTATGAATGGCACTAGGGGTGTAACAATATGCCCAAAACTGTATTGTGATATACTGCGATATACCAAATCCCATATTGCAATACAGTAATGCTTAATGAAAACAATAAAACAATTATTATAACATTTACTACTTGAAAAATATAACTAAATGATTTTAACTCTTATAACTTCAAATGGATGTCAAATGAACATATAAAATGAACATAAATTTTAATGAAACAAGTCTACAAACACCTGAAAGCAGTCAAATGATCAAAAGATAAAAATCTCACTGACATTTCTAGTCTGATTTTTAATATAACTAGAACTAAAGTAATTATGCAAAAACCACTATTACCCCAAATTCTGTCTATTCACAAACTATGGTCTTGGTCTGTGACCATGACTGAAACCTCCATATTGACAGGTTTCTTCCTTACCAAATTAGAAAACCATCAATAAAATTCAGTAACTGTAGAAGGTAGAGAACTGAGTTATTATGCAGAAAAAATATTGGTAATAAATGGATTGAGAAAATCGCAACATAGCATGTACCATCCCCATGGTAAGCTGATAAAATTTAGTTATTAATTCGATTTTCATCATTAAGTTATTTTCTTCCATTAGGATTCACAAGGACATTTCCCTACGGAGGATGGGACAGTTGAAGAAGTCTACAATGTACCAGTTGAAAAATTAAAACATGCTTTTAATATGAGTGGATTAATAGACAACCCCGTCTCATATCAAGCAGACAATTTCCAGAACTGCATGATGGTGATATGTGACCAAAATGACAGTAATTATACTTCTTGCCGTGATGAGAGAAAAACTGAGTTTGATACATTTCTATCCCGACTGTGATTCACATCGCAGGACTAATTAGCATTTTAAATACATACTTGTACATACATTTGGAACTTAAATTTATTAAAATCTAATATATCAATGATTACCTCAGCTAAGAAAAAGATTATGTGTAAACTTGATCCCAGTGATATGCTTTGCTCCAATTAGCTAGTGTAGGGCTATATTAAAAATGTAACCAATTTTTAAGAACAGTTCATTGTCAATTGGAAGAAAAGAATTCACTTGTGTACCCTTACATTTTGATTTTGGTCCATTACATGACACTAGGTTCATCTTTTCAGCTACTATAAATTTTTGTGCTCTCAAATTTGAAATGCAGTCTAAGCAATGTTGAACAGATCAGAGTAGATTACAATTGACTGCACAAACAATTTTCATATAGATGGACAACACATAAAATAACATGAAAATGTATAATTGCTTTTACAGTTACATAACAAATGTGTACAATGCAAAACCTTGAAAAAAGAATAATATTTTTAAATGCCTTTTTATTGACTGACCTTGACAGGTTATAAAATAGTTATCTTTTAATGTTTTCTTTACCAAGATCGTGTGGAGATTATATGTATATAAGTATGTATCATTGCAATATGAGTAGAAATGAAAAATATGGTTAAACAAGTTTTAAAAGGACTAAGCTGAAAGATGCACCACATAAATGTTGTGAAATTTGACCAAAAACAACAATTTATATTTGAAATTTCATTCATTTCTGAAAAGGAAAAAGATTGTAGAAGATTTTTTTTAACAAACAAGACAAAGTTATTCCAGTATTTATTATACATTTTGTAAGTTTATTTTGTTAAAAATATATAATATGGCAATGTACAATGTAACAAATTACATCTGACAAGCATGTGAAAATAAAATAAAATCATCTATATGCAAACAGACATGCTGACTTTGTTAAATCTTATACAGATGTTAACTACCAGCTTGGAAAAGTTTTTTTTAAAATAATGTACAGTAGTCCCCCTCTTGTACGGCCCCCCTGACCAGCGGTCACCCGCTCCTAACGGCCAGAATTCGTTGGCACCGACGAGTTTCTTTTCAAAAGTACCCCTCACGAAAGGCCACCCAGCTAACGCGACCAGCGGCCAGCATTTTTGTGCAATAATATAAAATTTACCCCTCACGAGCGGCCTCATTTTTTTAAAAAATGTATCCAGAACCAATAATTAATTCAAATCTTGACGTAAGGTAAGCAAGTTTGATTATCGTAGATACACGTCTCCGAGTGTCAAGTCGCCGTTAAAAGTGTCGACTAAAGATTTATAGTATATCGTTATCTATGAACGTCGATGTTCACAGGAAATGGGCTCAATAACGTTATGACAGAGTTTGGGGTTTAACACCTATGTCGAGTTCTACTCGTTGATGATTATAACCAGACGTAATTGTTATAATCATAACATGGTTAGCATAGGCTAAAAATAGATTTTGTACATTGGCACACACAGACAACCTTAAAAAAGACAATAGGGTACCAAAGACCGGAAAAATCACGTGACCATACAAAATGGCTTCCTTTACGAAGGCTGTATTTTGTAGACTCGACACAAGTTTTGTCTGTATAATTAAATCGCATACAGTTAGCAATAACCGAATAAATCATTACCAAACATTAAAATGTCATCACGATAACGGATACATTATTTTCGAAGAAAGTCGGTTATTCTACTCGACGACATGGGGGGGGGGATGCCGAACAACTGTATGTACAAAAGACTCGTAAAAAACAAGTTTATGTTGAAATAATTTGAATAAACAAAGCAATAACCGATAAGAAGGTTATTCAGCAGCAGTGGGAAAATGGAGCAAATGGAAAGATAATTATGTATGTACCAAGATGTAAATGACGTTTTTGAATCCATTTGCAATGTGCATGAGAACAATGCCCGCTCGCATATCAAACTTACGCCAAGAAACCAAAAATAGTAACGTATATTCAGTTGAAATAAATTTGTTATTATAACAACAAAAAAACTTTTATTGATTAATGTTTCATTTAGACGAAGATATTTAATGTTTTGAAGTATGTAGCTTTCTTACTACGTACATTACATATACATGTACTTCTCATAATAAATTTAGCCCCCCTCTGGAACGGCCACCTGCCATATAAGGCCACTTTCCCGGTGCAGCAGGGGTGGCCGTATAAGAGGGGGACTACTGTATTCCAAATATTAATGACATTTGTTACAAATTGCAGTACCATCTAGCAACTTCAGTTTTTATGAACTGTTGATAAATGGAGTGTCAATTTTATAACTTTTATTGCATCCACTTTATATCTGGTTGGTTAAAGAGTGATAAATGAATAGGTAAGATTCTAAAATATGTGAAATGCATTGGGACTTGAAATACAAGTAACAAATCTGCAAGTTTCAAAGATAATACATGATGAAATTGCTATGCCTTTCAAAGAATCAATTATATCATTGCTGGAATAAAATATCAACCATCTAAGCTGATATTTTTCTTGAACAGATATTCTCCATAGTTGTCTCTTTATGATACTAATCATTATACATTGGTTTCTTGAAAAGAGTCAATATTTATTTTTTTAAGTCTTTTGGTAGGGCCCATTATAAGGGGACATTATTTTTATCTCCATAGCTAATGGAATTGCTGTTCCTTGCTTAGAAGACACATATATATTATTGATCTAGAGAAACGTACACAATCAGCAATCATGCCATCATTGTATGTCATTATTTCGATCAGGGGAAGTAATTAGTTATGCTATAGAGTCCAATGATATTCTTTGACAAAGGTTGTGATGATTTTGAAAATATAGGTTTTATGAACTTAAAACAAAAATTCTCTTTAAATCTGAATTTATATTCTTTTAAACTGACAATTCTCATATTTCTCAAATCAGCTTATCAACCATTAATATGTAGATCAGATAGCAGACTTAAAGTGTTGTGATGTCCTTATTCCCCCCCAAAAACTTTTTATTTTACCCAGTTTTGTTCTGTAAGTGGGATATTTTTATTCCCACATATTCAAAGTGAGGATATTGTGATATGATTTGTCCAACAGTCTGTAAGTACACGTGTAAAGACACAGAATTCCTCCTAATAAAGTTTACATCTTGTCTAAAAAGCTTCTGTATCGATGTGAGTTTTTAAAACAAAGTTAGGATGAAATTGAAAATAAGAGTTATTTTAATCCACTCACTGAAATATCATGAACAAGACTCCTTCCGATTAACTTAATACATTTTAGAATTCCCAAAAAAATCTTAAGGAAATTGGTTCAGATTTGTTTTTATCTAGTGGAATTGGGAGTAAAATAAGTAAATGGTTCATGATTCATATCACCAATTTTACAATCCTATTATTTTTACCCATGGGTGTAAGATTTTTTCTGCACAATGTGCTGAGAGATATTTTTACTTCTTGCTTTTCACTCTAATAATTAAGACTAACCATATAATTTATCAGAAAATATAATCTCCAAAAATGTAAACACTTTTATCCATTGTTAGTTAATTAACCATGTATCATATGCAAATTGTGAAATGCCTGGTAATTTTAATTGTGTATATTCTGATAGTGACAGTGTCACATTTATGATACAAACAAGTGAGGATATTGTTTATGAAATTAGTGAACAGCAGTAAGTAACCACTGTTTTTGCTATGGTTAAGTGATGAGGATGACAATGATTCAGCTGTTGTACCTGGAACCTGTGAGGTTCTAGTTAGCGTATTGGTCATCAGACATTTCCCACATGTGTGAGACATCTGATATTCTTTAAGCACATTTCCATCTCCCTTAAAAATATATCAGCAAAAGATGTCAGATTAATAACAAAATAGATGACTACAGACAAATTCTAAGTAGGTAAAAAATGAAGCCACTTAACACACTATTAGTGAATCAGTAAAGTGACTGTACTGAGTATGTTGTTATGAGATAAGACCCCTTGTTGAACAAAAGGCTTATGAGAGTGACACTGCAGCTGATTTTGGGGTTCATTTTTTTGTTTTGGGTAAATTGTCAAAACAAAGACCTTCATCCACTTACTATGCAAGTCAAGTACAATCATTACCAATACAATTACATGTAAAAACCACTGATTAACAAGAAATATACTTGATTGTTAGAGAACCTGTGATGAGAGCAAAATAGATTAACATTTTGATATGCTGCTACTTCATGTTTGATCTGGTCAGCTGATATCCATCGCAAAAAACTTTTATATTATATATTGATTTCAAGATGCTCCCTTGTGCATCAAAATGTTCATCATTGACTTGCATATTTTGCAAACTAGTTGTATAAAATTACTTGAACAAATGGTCAAAGATTACTTCCATATATCTGAGTATGTTTATTATTACAGATATCCCATGTATCATATTATGTGATTGGTATCATGATGTCATGTTTGTGCTCTAGTCATATAGTCAAGTTCACATAGCATGATCAGTTTTGACTGTCTGAACAATTGGCAACCTCATATGTGCTTTGTTGACCAAAATACTTGTATGTACCAGCTTTTTATATAACCTAAATTGGCATTCAGAATTGTGGACTTTTGGATTGAGTCCATGGAATAAAGATCCACAATGAAACAAATTCCTTAAAAATGAGTGAAGTTATAAGTTTTTAAAAAAATGAAAAGAAAATTTCTTGAATGAAATTCTAATGTACAAAATTTGTTGCTTATTTAGTTCTGAATGTTAAATTTTGGAACCAAGATTTTGAATAATAAATGTTTAATTACTTAAAGCAAATATCTTCTTTATCTGTGAATTTCTGATACAGATACCTAGACAGAAAATGTGACACATTTTTTAAAAGTATACAATTTCAACTAATTGTAATACATACATAAAGTGAACACCTAAAGAAAACTTGTAACTGATTTACAGAGATAATTTATGATGAATATTAAATATTTTTTTGCTTATAAACATACACTTCTCTCTTATAAGTTTAATGTATGGTATTTCTAAACTTGAGATTATTGTTCCTGCAGCTGTCGACACTGCTAGGAAGTGAAAAATATCTGTCCATTTCAAGCAGAGCAAAAAAAATTCTTTCTTCAATTCATGCTAGCCTTTTTTCACTGCTATATTATTTTCAAGCTGTTTCTTCATTGATTGGATAATCTTCACAATACTCCCATGGTCAGGGTCACTTGGCTCCCATGCAGCATAGATTTCAAAATGGTGGATACTTTTCTGCAGCAGATCTATTGGGTCAAGATGATGTTGCAGGGAAAGTAACTTCTCGCATACCAAGGCAAAGTTTTTATGAAGATGACTAGGATATTTCAATTCAGTTTCTTCGACCATTGCTAATACTTTATAGTACAGCTGCAAAGAAAGGTAAATTTGTTTTCAAAGTAAAATGGCTGAGGTGGTTAATTAAACAGACTATAAAATTCCTTTAAATGAATTTTTAATATACTTTATTCTTTAAGCTGCAATTAAAAACAGGTATACGTTTCCAGGTTCACGTGTCTTTGAACATGTTCAATTTAGTGCTGGATAGATATTTTGTCCTTTTCTCTGTTTAAATATGTGCCTTCAACGATCTGATATTGGACTCAGTTTGGTTGGTCTATCTAAGAAAGTGATCTTAGAGAAATCTAAATGCTAGAGATAATCTTTTTATACTGAGACTTAGCTTTATTAAAGTCTCTACAAAACAAGTTTATCGTAAGATCTGTGTTTACAGCATTAAGCAAAAGCTGAAAACTGGCAACACCCAGTATACCAGTAGCCACCCAGTTAATAAAAAGATGAATTAACCTATAGGAACATCTTCCATTTGTCTGTATGATGCAGAAAGTGGTTTTGGTCTTTCAGGGATTCAGAAAGTAGTCCTAATGTTAATGTGATCAGGTAAGAATCTGATCTAGAAATGACAAAGTATAAAAACTTCATGAGCTCCTTAGTATAGGAGCTGCTTCCATTTGTCTGTATGATGTATAAAAAAAAGTGTTTGGTCTTTCAGGGAGAGATGGATTCAGAAAGTAATCTTAATTTTAATGTGATCAGGATGGTATTTGATCTAGAAATGTAAAGATAAAGACTTCTTGTAAACCAACACAAGATGCTAAATTATAGGCAGTAAGAATGATCTACATCATATAGATTTACATTAATCTTTGAATGGCAAATTCATTTGTAAAAATGTACTAATAAATCATGGAGACCTTATAAAGTCTATCAATAAATCAGATAAACAGATTAACCCTCTCCCCACTCCCATGCCTAAGTATTCTTTGTGAATTGGTACTTTTTTGTGAGTAAGTGCTAAATGTACTTGAACAACATAAAGATTTAACAAGTTTGAAAATCACTTACATCATGGGAATAGATCAGAAATTCTGTTCTCTTTGGAACTGGTAACCTCATGGCTTCATCGTATAGTGAAAAAGCTGTGCTAATCCTATAAAATGAAATTATATAATAACATTTTCATTTATGCAACCTCCATTATGCATGGAAAGATAATTAAATGCTTTCTTTATGACCTTAAAATGTTACCCGTTTTCTAAAGAAAACAAAAATGAAACTAATTTTAGAAATTCAGATAACTTTCATGATTCATCTAATCTGTTTAACTTTTATAACACTGCCTTTGAATAAATATAACATAGTGTCATAATTCATGATTATCACTCTTTTGTAATGCACTGAATGTTTCCAGTTTTATTATAATCTTAATGAAAAAGTTTGGATTTTTTTCGATTTATAATAAATTAATAATTTATAAATTTTTCACAATCTGGCACATTACATGTGTGGTACAGACTGTGATGTCATCATGTAACTTCCTGCTAGGAAAGATCAATAGCCAAAGACAAATAATATAGCAAATAAAATTAATTATTGGTACAATACAGTATTTTCTAGCATTTATGGAATTAAATATTTTTATAACATAAATACACTGTTGAGTTTTAGCCTTTGTTTATGAGAATTGCCAAAAGTGTCTCTGCAGTCTGTAACATTTTATAATCAACCTATTTACTTCTTCACAACTCTAGAGTATTGATTTCCATTAACACAGGGAGAAACCTTATTCATGATCCCTGTCTTCTGAGTTATGTAGATAAAATAAATCCATTGTGATTGAGAAACTCTAGTTTAAAAATGAAGTTTGTTCCTAAGATACTTGATGAAACCTTGATGATTTTTGTTTTTTAAATTTCTTAGTCTGAGATTTTAATCTCTTAAGGTCAGATTTTACTCTCTAATCAGGCTTATAAATATATTCATTACCTAGAGTTGATTATGCATATGTTAATATTTAAGTCTAATTTAGAATTTAACATATTAAATAAAAGAGTGCTTAATCATACTGTTTCCTACACAATCTAATACATATCACAAGTGCCTATCTGACATCATGTATACAAACAAAGGCTTCTCCAACACTTGATAAACAGATAATAAACAGATAAATTACTATTAATGATTTTTGCCTATATCTTAATTACTGATAAATTGTCAAGGTTTAGCCTGCTAACTTACAATCCAGCCTTTGCTAGAGATAAAATCATCTTTTCCTGAATATCTCATACTGACAAAGGGCAAAAACTCTTACCCATTACCTCCTGTTGCTACTGCCAGGTGTCACCATTTTCATCTGAGTGATATATTAATGAGAATGCTTGGATGACGGGGAGCTAGGGAGGGTTTTTAAGTAATGTTATTGGGTAAGTATTTTTGCTGAAACATAATTTCCTATATATGTTTTATCCTAAAAATATTAGCCCCAATCACATTACGTTAGGAGAACGGGTATTGGTGTGTATCCTTCTAGGGAATAATGGATAGATTCTCCTTGCAAACAATAACCTGTTCTCCTAATTACATAAGCAATAAAGCCAAAGGTCAGTCAATGTGTGATCCTTACAGTTATTAAGACAAATATTGAAATGTTCTTACCTCATAAAATGTCACTAGCAAATCCAGGAAAGCTGAAATAATGTGTTGATTATTTTAATTGGGTCTCGTGGTCGTTTATGCAGTTGCTACTGGATCTACCAGATTCAAGGTTTGCCTCTGTGAAGCTAATTCTCTAAACCGATGGACAGTAACATCTTTTTGGCTACAAACCCTGGCTGTGTCAAAGAACCACTAAACCATAAGATCTGAACTGAAGATAGTTCTGGACAGTGAAATGGCATTTTGCTCGCTTACCCTGCATACTGAAGCTAAAGCTATCAGGAAATGTATTATAGTAAATTTATTGATGTGTGGGCTAATGGTTCACATTTATTTGAATTGAGCCACATTAAAACCCACAACAATTTGTTGCTGAGATTCAATATAGAATTGATGGGTTAAACTGTTTATCTTGCAAAGATGCCCTAATAAGAGCCAGATGTGTAGAAGGAGATGATTGTGGCAAGGGTGGAACCCCATGCTCATGATTGCTTGAAAAGATTTGGGTTGGCCAGAATCTTCCTGGGTAGATCAGTCGCTAGATTGAGAAGATTGGTAACCCAGGACTTGTCCCATCTTAGAGGGGATGTTAGAATCTACTTGCGTTGCTGACCATATAATGTTTGGATTACTTTTGGTATTAAGACCATGGGAGGTTAGACAAAGACCCACAACACATCCCAACTGATTGAAATGGCATCCACAGGGCTAGGCTTCTGGGTCAGAGTTGGGGAGACAATAGCAGGTAAATTGTGATTCCACCTTGTTGCAAAGAGGCTGATCATCAGATCACTCAAAGTGTGCAGATCCGAGTGAAGACCAACTGAAGAAAAGACCACTCCATGTGAAGAACTTGCCTTTCCTAGATAGAGTGTCAGCTGGGACATTGAGCCTACCAAGGATGTGTCTCATTTGAGTGTTGATGTGGAGACTTGCCAATGTAAGAACTGCCAAATCAGAACACTTAATATGGTGAGCAGCTTGGTCAAGGACCCTAGCATTCCTATTTGTTGCCTCCCAAGTATGGCTACTTTTGGATATTTCCACAAGTCTGAAGAATGCCAATGAGGCCAATCTAACAATGAGGCTGTCGCGATGTTCTGAACCAGTTTGAAGTTGGTGTGGAACACATTCTTGTCCACTATGTAGTACAATGGAGTCGACATGTGGATGACTATTAAATTCTTGTAGAAGGTCTAAGGATCTGTACTAAAGGCACTGGAGTAAGTATTAAACCAGTAAGAGAAAAATGTCACTGGGGCAAAACTTTCTAAGAATGCTTTAGAATTACTTGGGTCACCAATTATACCTAAAAGCCAGTCTCTGATTATTTAATTTTTGCCAATTAGGGAAAGAGCCAGAAGATGGCAACTATATTGAAATCTATTGACACCTTGATTGTGTAGTCTTGGGAAGTGATAGGAGGTGGAAGGCATTCCAAAATGGCCAACACCTAATACATTTCCTTGATTGCAGCCTGAAAGCTGATATCAGTCCACTCCATAGTAGCAACTAAATATCATTGATTAGCCAGTGCTTTGTCACACTCATGGTGTGTCAGGTTCCCTTCTGGGTCAACTTTGCAGCTCTGCATAGGTCATACCAGGTGGCATCGATGACTCTGGCCAGTTTTCTTTGAAGATGACACTAGTTCTCTCTTGAGGGTAAGCAGTGAACATTCTAAAGAGTAGCATTGTCTGAACTGCCAGCAGGTGTGCTTGGCATATGGTAGGCCTGGATGCTGGCACTATAAGATGGTCAGGCTATCACCAGTACTGACTGCTACAAAGGTCTGGTCAAAAGAACAGATTTCTCACTGAAATCTCTTGTATAATAATGACCAGTTGCTGACAGTACAGCTGGATGGAGAGATCTGTCAACAAGATCCCTGTATGGCTGGCCTATATCAATGAAATGGTCCCCATGCTGGAGGGCTGGACAGCCGGTAATGGTCTGGTAGTATTACGAATTGGATCCAATGGATCTAGTATGAACTCCATGTGCCTGACTTATAGGCCTGAAATCTATGCTCGGGCATGTAGAAGGCTTCTTATGCCCACTGGGATGCCTAAAATTGTGGGAAAACTCCTCCAATGAATCAGGAAAAGGCACAGGAACAAGCAATTGAAAGAGGACTAAAGTTTGCTCTGATGTCAGGAGTTGTTACATTGTTGTCTCCAGTACCAGATGACACAGCTTTTGAAAGATGACTGTACCCTTTCCATATCCTCCTCCCCTGCTACTGATGTGACTGTGACCAGTGGTTACAACCAACAAACTTTCCGTAGGGGTGGGGAAAGCCCCAGCATCCCCCACAAGTCTTGCGATGGAGGTTGACTTCAAATGAATGCAGAGGACATAAACGCTTTCTTTCATTGATTTAGTCCAACTTCCCTTCCCCTTAGCTGCGTTTTGAACACATGTTACATATCCTGCATGGCACTGCTGATGTGCTGTGCATATTGTGCATACAATACTGGAGTCATGTTTCTCATCCATTGCTATAAACTTTCTACAATTTAAGCACTTGGAACAACACAAGACAATAAAATGAAAGCATAAATTAGTAATGCAGTATATTACTAATTTGCAAAATCACTCTCAGTACTAATGGAAAAGAGAAAAATGTGTCATGTTTGAAGCCTATAGCCATACAATGTACTTGCACATAATGCATAGCTAACAATTCTATTAAAACAATGCCAAAAAAGAAGAAACAAAACAAAAATTAGCAGTGCAGCTTAATAAAATGTGCTAATTTTATCTCAATTATGAATGGAGTAAGCAAAAGTAGTCAGTCACACTAATTCTTAATGACCTTGCATGAGGTCACCAATGGCCTAGTATAACACAAGTGTTAAATAATTACTCAAATTTGACAGAAATTGTAAAAAAATATTTATACAACCTGCCACAAAATGATTAATTCACATAATAGATTCAAAAGGAATGTTGGATGGTTCAACTGGATCACTAAAAACAAAAGTTAGACTGTACTATGTTAACAGAACAGCAGCCAAGCTTAACAGTAGTGACACTTGGTAGTGGTAAAGGGCAAGTTATTGCCCTTTGTCTATATGAGATAGGAAAAGATGATTTTTTTCTCCTTTTAGTAGGGCTGGATTCATGAGGTAGCTGGCCGATATTTCTAACATAATGTGATTGGGGAATGTATCTGAAGGAGAAAGAAACAAACCCACTGATTTACATTTCTGTAAATATCCAGTACTGCAAATTAAAACAATACATATTTCACGCCAGTGAATATAAACAAATGCACTTGCCTTGCATGCCACATTTCATTGGTTGCTACTCTTTCCCAGGATGTCTTATCAAACCTGATGTTAAAAAAGAAGTTGAAATAATAATGTTCTTCAGATTGCATATTACAAGTTGCATCAATATAAATTAAACTATTTGACTGCATTAGCCTCAGTATTTGCTGAACTACTGTATAGATACATTAAAGGATGCTGTATTTATTACATTTGGAATGTAAACAAATATTAAAAGAATGCTAATTACCCATTTACAATATACAATAAATTATCTGATATCCTGATTCAGAAATTACAAAATTGTAAAGCTTTGATTTTTTTAATCATTGTTTTCACTCATCCATCAAAAGCAAATTCATTAGTAATTATATTTACTCACTCTTTTCACTTAACCATCATGAGAAAATTAACCAGTACAGTTTTGTTTACTCACTCCTTTTCACTTAACCATCAAGAGAAAATTAACCAGTACAGTTTTGTTTACTCACTCCTTTTCACTTGCCCATCAAAAGCAAATTTACCAGTAGTTATATTTACTCACTCTTTTCACTTAACCATCAAAAGCAAATTTAATTTACCAGTACAGTTATATTTACTCACTCTTTTCACTTAACCATCAAAAGCAAATTAACCAGTAGTTATATTTACTCCTTTTCTCTCACCCAACAAAAGAAAATAGTTATATTTACTCAAGAGGCAGAGCTGTTTGCAACTAAATTCTTCTTTTAGTCTAGGTGCAATTTAACCAACAGAATCTTCTAGAATAGTAGAATACATGCAATTAAATTATTGATGTAAAAAAAAATAAACCTACCCATCATATGGATATGTCCAATTCTGTGACATCTTTTCTGCCTCTTTTGTCAGTGTTTTCCAATCCAGCTTCTCCCCTTTTTTAACCATTCTGTAGCAACAGCCATGTGGAATTATGTCATATGATTTTGTCCATGACATCTCATGTTTCTGGACTCCAATACATGCAAATATGGGTGCCCTGTTATAATTAGCATTTAAAAATGTTGTGAAGTCAAATGACATTCGTCCATCTGGCATGATTCCTGTAGCAAGCTGTAGTAAATCTCCTGGAAACTGTATTCTGGGATAGCTATCTCTCATCATCGGCACTGACCACTCATAGGTCAATATCTGCACAATGAAAGTATTTCATAAAAAAAAGATATAATAGAAACATAGCATACTCTGTACATAAATCTTCAATAATAAATGCTTTGTTTTGGAGTATTTACATTTGCCAAGTATTACTAAGCACATGTATTTTCTCTATTTAAAAAATATAGTTCGTGTTCTCATATATGCAACTGATTCCAAACTGAAAATGGAATCCAATTTGGTTCCATGTCTGGTCTGCTGCACCTGACTATACCCAAACACGGATGTGAAAAAAAAAGCCAGAGCAGTCTTGTTACAAAGGCAGAACTCAGAGGCAAAGTTTGAAAGTAACAACTGTTCTTAATGGATGAAACACTAAGTGTAATCTCTTAATATTAAAACCTTTATAAGTAAAAAAATTTAAACATCAGTATTAAATGCTAGTTTTTATGTATTCATTGCATGAATACATTACAGTGGGTCAATTTGCATGTGAACAACTGTATTTAATTTCTACATAGATAATCAAAATGCACAAGTCAGAACAAACATGTCTAAATAAATCATTCCAATTCATGGCTTTGTACGAAGGTAATAGCTGCACAGATTTAAAAATCCACTTTCCTGACTCCTGTTGTAAACTCAAGTTTGCCAGACACTTGCCCACTGAGCTAGGGATACAAGATATAAGAAATATTATTTAATGGTGGTGGTTTGGGTAAATAAACAAACACTAGCTCTGTGTGAACTATGTACTGACAGTTTTTTAAAAAAATTAATATACGTGTCATTTCCCTCTTGTAGTCAATGTTAAGGCTTGTTTTGCATTTTCTCACACAGACATGGTAATGTGCATATTTACTATTTAAAACAAATTTTGGAAAAAAATAAGGAATAAATATTTATCATTTACATTTCAATCATAATATCCGAAGGAATCTGGGATTCAATGATGTTCTGGTCCTAAATTTACTTTGAGCATTTTGCTGACTCTAAACAACTGGCTTTTCAAAAACTGTTTAGGTTGCATGTCACCAATTTTTGGAAGCAGGTGTTAATTGTAAATAATACAACTTGTGAGTTTTGTTTGACAAATGCATTTGAAAATAAAAGGCACATCTCCCTAGTGATTAACCATCATGAGGATTTAATTGATGTTACAAAAATATATCATCCACAGGCGGTGTTTATGATCTGTTCTTTACATATAATTATAGGTGACTGATAAAATTTACAGCTAAGAAAACAATTAGGGGACAAAAATAAATTTTCTCAAACCATTCTCACAATTGTCAAATAATTTGATGTATATCACTAAATGATAACTGTTACATAATCTTTCAGCAAGTATAAATAATTACAAACAGTTTAGCATTCTGTCTCAAAAAATGTAAATATTTCCAAACCCTTTATACCTATCCATTTATCTATGTACATGTCTGTTGTTGATCTTTAAACTATATCTGCATTCTAATTCTAATCTACATATCTACATTTATTGTTTATGTTTATTTAATTATTTATGTTTATTTATGTATGTGTTTTTGATAAACATAATTATCAGCTATGGTTTTAAGGTGCTAATTACTATAAAAACAAATATAACACAATTTCCTTACAATATGCCCTACTTTATCTTATTGTTTCACTCATGCTGGGAAATTATGTTCGGGGCAAACCCACCTTTTCCTAAAGCAAGTTCAATTTTCCAGTCAGTTTGTCCTTGGCATGCTGACATTGTAAATTCCTAAGCTGGATTAATTAATGTAAATTAACCAGGCTAGACTGCATTATGAAAGCATGATCAAATAAATGCACTCAAAATGTTTAGTTAAAGGAAGCCAGGACTTAACATAATCTGTTGTGCAAGTTACTCCATTCATAATGCAGCAGGTATTTTAATATTTTATTTTATCTAATACCGTATATACTTGCTTATAAGTAAAGTCAAGCTGCAAACAACAAAGATCTTGATCTGCTGTAGCATAATGCACCTGCTGATCAGGGTTTATGTTGTTTGTTGTTCCATGATTACTCCTAACAATCTGCACAGACCCAGATCTGCCAGATCAAAATAACTAAAGCACAAATAAAATCATCAAATAAACATTCTAGTGTCTTCTTCAGATTCAAGTGCAATGATAGTATGGTAATAATAAAAATGATCTATAAGAAACCATCCAATATTTCAAAATAAAGAATACAAAAGATGCATGGTCTTGTAGCATACCTCCTGATCAAATATTTGTAGGTCTGGTCTGTAATTTTCGCAAAGGTAAAGATACCTGGAATTTAAAAAAATTAATAATATTTCAACAGTAAAAACAAGATTTAAAAAAGTGATGGTTGAAATATTTCATATCCTGAAACTCCAAGTATTGCATTGAACCTCATTCTCAAGTTAAATGGCCCCAATCTTACTTAAACACATTTAGACCAATCATATGGTAGCATTTTATTGATTCTGAGTCTGATTTCCAACTCTGGAGTAATGTTAAAATACTGAGTCAAGTTTTAAGCGATCTGAGGAAGTTCTTGATACTCTCATACCAAGATGAAAATTTCTTCAGCAAGGAAAATGTGCCAATAATTTCCATAACATCTAATGGCTCTTTTACACATTTCTGCTGATAGCATTCATGGACTGAATCAATTGTCATCAATTTTGTATGGATTATCCCTTGCTCTGAGTCCATCATTTGCGATTACTGGGTACAAAATTATGAGACACTTAAGTAAAACATAGAAATTTAATTACAATCTAAATCTGAGTGCATGTGTAAATAGAAATATACCCCTCATTATCTGATATGGGAAAATAGTTTTCATATGTCTTTGTTGCCTTCTCCTACTGTAAATCTTTTCTCATAGTATTGTGTGGTATTTTGCTTGGGCATTATATCCCACCATACAACAATGACAGAGAACAGTTCGTAAGATAAAAGGCAATAACAGATTTATTATTTCAAATAGTGAAATGTGATGTCAATAGTGCCAGTTTAAACTAGCTAGGTTTATTATCCTGAGGTCAAGGTAGAAATATGTAACATGTTTCTTGTCCTAAAACCAGTCCCCAACATTAGCAACTTTATATTATCATCTTATATATTTCTGAAATCCTTCCATAAGTTGCCAATGGCTGATATCCTTTTCTTTTTCTTCAAGATGTAAAGAGGGATTTATATAATTGCTTTGTACATGCTTCTCATTCCATGTTAATTACTTTGTAATATTTCTTGAACAAAACAGTTAATAAATATTGCTATTATCACTAAAACATTTTGAGCAAAATATTTATATGAACCTTACATAAATTTATCAATGGATGACTTATGTTTTGTCTGTTTAGAGATGTTAAAAATAGGTTAAAATTCGCTTGTACCTTAGTGTATTTGAGGGTAGATCTCCATGGGTAAGAACTATAGCACCTTGTGGCATACTGTCTATCACATTGTAAGCAAAATCCTGAACCACAGTGTTGTTCCTCTGATTGCACACAGAGATATTCTTTTGCTGGAATTGGATATGGTTAAAGCCATCAAATTAAATGTGCATTGAATAAAGACTTTAAGATGTCTCCGCAAAGAGATCTTTCTTTTATGAGCTGTAATTCTTGAATAATCATATAATTTCCCATTCCACCACCAATCAATAAAATAAAATAGTTATAATGAACATAAAGGATAATGCTACATAAATCTACCAGAAATCCTAAATTCATCTTGGTTGCTGGACATGTTGAACTAATGAACTTAAAACTGTAATATGACCACTTGCTAACTTGACATTATATCATTCACTCACACATTTGTGCTTTTCTTATCCATGCTGTTTCATGATGGGTTGGCAGATTAGATTTTTGAACAAAAACTATGTAGCCTAGGCAGCCAAAAATTAAAGATATCCTCCTCCAATACTTGTTTTGGCACCTGACAAACAAAAAATTCACCATCAGCCTTAAATGAAAATTACATCAATTAGGTGTTTATATTTTCTAATTAGCTAGACTGCTTGTTGTCAAGAAACAGTTAATTTTTAAAAACAGTTAAAGTGGAATACAATGTTTTTAAAGAAAAAACTATTTTTAATTATGTAATAAGTTAATTGCTACAATTGTACATGTACTGCTTTCCTTTTCCTGGCTGTAAAGTCCCCAGGCTAAACTAATATTCCCACATCCAGCATTAGAAAACACTTGCCTTCGACCTTGGACCATGGCCAGGATTGCAGGAAATCAAAGTAAAGTGGGAGGAGGGATTCTATACAATAGTAGCAGGTAAGTATACATAATATAAACTAGTTTACCCCCCAAATCTACATATTAATAGCAGAAATACGTTATCTGCTACTGCTGCATTGCTGAATTTACTATTTAGACAGGAGATCAATGGCCTCAACAAAAACTGGTATAGGAAAAACAATCAGTTTACCTTTAATGTTGGCATGCTGAATGTAGTGAGATGCTGTGCTGCCATGGCAAATCCCAATGAATACATACCTTTGCTCTGGTGCACCAAGAGCGAAGGTAATATGATGAAAATGTAGTGCTAGTGTGCCAAAAGGCAGCTCTCATAATTTCATCCAATGAATGATTCAAATGGGCACAAGATACAACAACAGCCCTAACCTTAATGACTTAATTCTCATGAAAGAATGTCACTCTCTGTCTGGGACTGGTAAGCTAATTAGTGAGGACAAGTCGGCTGGAATGGAGGTTGCTAAAATAAAAGTGTAACCGTGGAGAGGAAGAAAGAAATGATTTGGATCCTCAAACTACCTTCTTAGGAAAGTGCTAATGAGGCAAAAAAGCCTATATTGATCATATTCAAAAGAGACAAAACTGAGACTAGGAATCTCAAAAGGAACTGGAGCTACTGAAGGTGACTGAATCTTAGTCCTAAACCCTAGTTGGCAAAGGTCTGGTTTTGGTTTTTGTGGGTCTAATGCCATTTTTCAGCACATGATAGGCTATACATTGTGAGTAGTATATGTTGGTGGAGAAAGAACCCGGGAAAACCTTGAGAAGAACCAATGACTCATGGGAAACAAATGGCTTACTTTCTCACATACACATAAGCCAATGCAAGACTCAAATCCATATGGACAGAGGTAAGATCTAAGTGACCTGTAAAGGCATGTGCCTGAGCCACTCAGCCACCTGGAATCCTCTGGTTGGCAAAGATGTGAAACCAAATCATTGGTTTAATTCAGCTCTATATGACCCTTTTCAACTGCCCAGGCATGAATCTCACTCCTTTTTGCTGATGCTAAAGAAAACAGGAAGACAGTTTTAAGGGTAAGGTTCTCGAAGGATATTTTACTCAAATGTTCATAAGGACAATTTGATAATGACTAAAGAACATGTGAAAGGTTCCATCTACGCATTCATGAGCAAGACACCAGCCTTTGAAACTCAAAATACCTGATAAGCCTTAGGTAATCTCCCAGGTTTGACAACAAAATGGTCAAGTAGATTGTTAAACCACAATGGCTAGTGCCCCAGGGGATCGACCAAAATGCATGAAAACTTGCAAAATTATTTTAAGGAGGGAAAGCATGAGAGTACTGATGATCCCATTTCAACATAGTCCTGTCCATAAAACCAACTGGAGAGAATTCTAGAGTCCTCAGGCTCCAAAAGGCGTTAGACAATGAAGGTGGTAAACTGTTATCAAACGACCAGGTTTTCTTATCAGACACAGTTTTATAAATTTTCTGGTATATTTAATAATCAGCTCTATCAATATTTCTTTTTTCTCACAACATGTTATACCTCCTTTGAGGAGCCTTGAGTGACTGTGGTCTAAAGCACCCACTGTTATGGATCAGTGCCATCTCACCTATGTCGGCATGGGTTAAAGTCTCTGGCTCGGCCATTGTGGGTATGTACGAAAGCTTGCCAGTAGCTTCTCAGAGGTCATTGGTTCTTTCTGGGGTTCTTCATTCACCATTTATACTGGCCACCATGTATAGCCTATCTTGTGCCGAAAACCACCTTTGAATTTTTTTTATCTTAAATTTCACAGAAATATGCTGCAATATTAATTTTTGGGAAAAATTGTCCAGCAAGTGCCATTAGAATTTTGAAATCCCTAAGATCTACCCAAAAATTTCCAGACAAATGGATGTGTCATAGCCGCACTGAGTCAATAAAGCATTTATACTGGAAAACTGTATTTACAGACTTTTATTTTAACTTACAATTTGTATTGCTGCTACAGCCAGTGACAAGATTACATCAAATTTAATCCTTGGCATCACACTGTGTATCTTTGTGATAAACCTGTGCAAAAGACAAAATGATAAAGAAATAGCCGCTGCAGCAATAACGTGCCTTAGGGTATTATAGACACCTATTTTGCTTCATTTTTTCTGTCTAGTCAGCAAAATTTAGCCCATCAAAGCCTTTTTTCAGTTAGTCTTGTTCAACCAGGCATCCCATGTGCTCTGCAGAATTTCTGCCAATCAAGGGTCTGATAAAAAGAAAAAATTTCTTTTAATGCCAAAAGTTGGAAAATTGACTAGATAGGATGATGAGCTAAAGCAATGTTATATATCGTTGTGAAGATGAGGTGATGTTATATTTCATGTATGCATGGATAGTTGCATTGGTTTATTAAAACATGATCCCAGAAGTGGCATCTATTTACTGAGACACTTAAAGACATTTTTTCAAGCTTACAACAAAATTTTAGCTTTAGTCATTGGAAAATATGTCTAAATAAGTCTTGCAATAGCAGGAAATATCTTTGTAGTTTCAAATGAAAAATTTAATCAAAACCTATTCTATCAGTAATGGTGATCAATGAGACATTCAGTTCCTTGCATGGCAGAAATCTGACATAAAAAACAAAGGTCTGGATGACTATATTTTAAAGGATTTAGTTTTCCAGCTCAAAGTCTTCCCTTATAACTTGTTAATATCACTGTTTAACATGATGTAATACTGTGTTTACTATAAACTGCAAACAGCACAGACCTGTCACTGCAAAATGTGCTGGCAGATCAGGGTCAATACTTTCTGTTCCATGTTAAATTTCAAGTGAAAAGTAAAGACCCCATTCTGTAACAGAAAATCAGAGTCTACACTACTGCTACCTGGATGTGTATGTAATTACATTAAAATATAGTAACTCTTAGCATTATTAATGAAAATTTAACATACATAAAGTACTAAATATTCCCATCAGTCATAGGGTGATGCCATTTTGTGTTAGCCAATATTTTGGCAAAACAAATAGTTCTTTTCTGTAGCAGCATAAATTCCTGCGATAAAAATTTATTGGAAAAAGTTTTAAAAATCCTAAAATCTCTGATAAAAAACCCAAAGTTGATAAAATGCTTGATAGACAGTCTGAGCAGTACTATCAAAAGTAATTTTTAATTTACAAAAGCAAATGTTACTACTCATACATTACATAAAAGCAAATATGTCGTTTTGTTCCTATTCATACATTACATAAAAGCAAATGTTCAAACAAAACTGCCTCTGCTATAACTTACAAACCACACAAAAAAATAGGGTTAAAGAAGGCAATTTGATCCTAAATTTAAACAATGTGCATATTTTGTTTTGTTATAACAAATTTGCATAACGAACTTTCTTATCATTATAAAAATTAATTTCTTTATTGCAACTGTTATATGTTATAACAGAATTTTATCTTGGACAATAAACACAAACCACAGAAACCAAGACAAATTACAAAACAAACATCATGTAAGTACAAGAGGTCAAGTTTCATAGTGGTCACTCATTTAGCTGACATCATCCTAATAACCAATTGCAAGAGCAGTTGACCAATAAGTCTGGGTCAGCAGGATGCTTTCTGTTGAAATTTCCCATAGCTGATTACACATTAGTATCAAATAATGAGGCCATTTTACCAGGACACTTTGTGTCAAAGTCTGTAAAATTCCATTCAGCATTTGTTTGGGAATAAAAATTGTATAAATATTTTCACAAATTTGAAAGCACCTTAAGCCATTATGCTTCCTGTTAGATTTGGCATCCTTGAACAAAGGTCAAGGTCTTATTGCCAAGATGCTTTCAGTCAAATTTGATCAATTTCTGTTGAGCAGCTTTTGCGAAGTCATTGAAAGATTTGTCTATATTTATTATCAGCTGCCATATTTGATGGTTATGTGGCATCAATGAACAACTGTAAATGTCTTATTGCCAGAATGCTTTCGGTCCAATTTGATCAAATTATTTTGAGCAACTTTCGAGAAGTCATTGAATGATTTGTCTATTAATTATTATTTGTCTGCCATATTTGATTGTGGAGTGGCATAATTTGTAAAAAGACCTTTTTGTCTGGAGGCTCTGTGTCATGTTTGGTTGAAATTGTTGTGGCAGTTCTTAAGACTGTGTCAAAAGCAGCACCTGTTAACAGATGCCTCATGACAGATAAAGGACCATACCATAATCTCACTTGAGTTTATCACCAGCTAAGAATTTTTAAAAAATAACAGTTTCAAAACTGTCAATCAGCATAGGTTCTGCAGATTGTATCATTGTTTCACTAAGTGAAAGTGAGGTTCTGGTTGTACAGACAAAGCTGGACTATGATGTCAAATAATGTACTTGGACTTTTTAATGGACATTAAAAACCTAATTTGAGAAAAATTCTTTAAAATAAAATGAAAAATAAAGATAATACAAAATAGTTTAAGGATAAAGAAATTCTAATAGATAAATATTATAATCTTGATTACATCAATGAGGCAAACAACTTGAGGAAGTGTGACAAGCATCATAAAACTAATGTGCATGTGAGTCGCTTTCTAAAAAATTTAAATTACCTATGACTGTACCTGATATTTACATTAGACGAACAATGTAACATTCATCAGCTGTTTGACTTAATAGTAACAAGGACATGAGAATACAGTTAACTAAAGAAAGCACACATCAATGGTGTCTGCCTTGAGAAACAGATTTGTTAACAAATTTTGTAAGGAAGCATGTACACTAATGAGCGTGGAATTAAGGATAGGAAAATAAAATTGTTTGAAAGCAAAAGTGATTGTCTCCAAAGTAAACGAGTAATATATAGGGTGCACTAACGGTTAAAGTAGTCATATGCATATTGATCGAGAAATTAAATTATAAAGTACATAAATTCATACATTTAATTTCAATGACATATTACATAGAAAAATATATCAATTGATATTCTTTATAATACATAATGACTTACTAACTTGGTATGCTCTGATTGGATATTATGAGACAGGTCTATTTTACAGTGATTAATTCCTTACCTACATGCATCTGCAAAACCAAGTGCTGAGATAAGAAGTAAAACTGCATCACTCTGCATCCAGAATCGTTCAACCTATTAAAGTATACAAAAAAAGCATGCATGTTATGGACACAGTCCCTCTCTTGAAAGGCTTCCTATGATATAAGGCCTCCCAACATCAAAAGAGTATAACTTTTAGGTTCCTATAATGAGAAGCCACCCTTTTATAAGGTCATTTTCACTGCAGATGAAAATGAAAATATGGGACTACTTATTCTGAGTTACATGTTTATTCACCATTCAAACCTTAGCAGCTTGGAGGCTATATATATCCCAAAATATACTGTCTTCTCCACTTTGTTCGGCAACATAGGCACAAACAAGGCACCAGGATACTTGAAGCAATAATTGGTACTTTTGTTTGTTTTTTATGGTTTAACGCCATTTTTCAGCACAATATAGGCTATACACGGCGGCCAGTATTAATGGTGGAGGAAGAAACAGGACAAACCCCGGAAAGAACCACCGACCCACGAGAAGCTACTGGCAAGCTTTCTCACAACTACATTTGACGAATCTTAAACTCAAACACACGCAGAGGTGAGATGGCAGTGGTCCGTAACATACACCGCTTTAGACCACTCGGCCACTCGGGGCCCCAATATTTGGTACTATTTCCATGGTTACAGTAACATGTGGATAGCAATGGAGATAACATAAACAGCCCACATCATAAAGCTCATCATGGATATAAATATTAAATGTTTAAAATTTTGTTTTAATTATGACTTGGCTAACAAACTGAACACTTCATATCTGAATTTTTTACATAAATATTCCCTTTTTAAAATTTGCTTTTGCTATTCTGAGTAGTGAAATTAATATTGTGGCCCTACTCTTTAGATATCTTCTCAAGAGAGGACACCCATGAAATAACATCACCTTGCCCAACACCACAATAGCGCATGTGTACAATTGCTCCCCACACCCCAAGAAATTAACCTTTTTTATGAGATCACCTTTTCACTGTAAAAGGAGGGTCTATTTAAGATGCAAACCACTGAATAAAGTTAAAATCATGTCAGGTTTTATATTATCTGCCATCATTTAAAAACATAAAACTGACATGACCTTTCTGCTAGAAACAGTTAAAATTCCAGTAATATAATGAGCTATTATCTCTAATTTTTACATGAAACATGAAACAGGTAAACCCAAAATTTGGGACATGACTGTAAGATGCAAACTAACAATCCAGATACATCCTGATATCAGCTAATAGTATGTTATTATCTTGATACAAACACCAGACAGCTTGGACACATCTGGTACATGCAATTCCAAGTTTTACCTGTATCTGGTTAAAATCCTACAATTTCCTTCAAACAAATAATAAGAGAACCAAGACACAGCCTGGTACATTTATCTGGGTAATATCCTGCCATATCCATGATACAAATAACAGAAATCCAAGACACATCCTGGTATATTAAATCTTAATATTACCAGTATCTGGTTAAAATTATACCATTACCTTGATACAAGTAACAGAAAGCCATGACACATCATGGTATATGTAAATCTTAATATTACCAGTATCTGGTTAAAAGTATACCATTACCTTGATACAAGTAACAAGCCATGACACATCCTGGTGTATGTAAATCTTAATATTACCAGTATCTGGTTAAAATTATACCATTACCTTGATACAAGTAACAGAAAGCCAAGACACATCCTGGAATATGTAAATCTTAATATTACCAGTATCTGGTTAAAATTATACCATTACCTTGATACAAGTAATAGACAGCATTTACACATCTTGGTACATGTAATTCTAATGTTACTGGCACGGTCAAAATCCTACCATTATGATGAAACAAATAACAAACAACCTAGAGTCATCCCGAACATCTAGTTAAAATCCTACCATTACCCTGATACTGATAACTGAGAACCTTGACATATTTGTTTTCATCTAAATCTTAATATTACTTGTAATAATAATAATAATAAATAATAATAATAATAAATAATAATAAGTAATAATAATAATAATAAATATTAATAATAATAAATAATAATAAGTAATAATAAAATCCGGATATTGTCTTGGTAAAATTTCATGTATAGTATACTTCTGAACTCGGAAAACTATTATACACATGCTAGGAAAACATATTATAGAATGGTCCTATAATCAAATCTAAATAGATTTTAACTATAAAGGGTAACATGAGAGACTTTTTCGTGATACTGTACATGGGAATTTCTGCTGTATGAGATTTGCAACTTTCATGGTTGAGTACAAATGCTCTAAACCAAAAACCACCAAGACTTACCACTCCCAGAAAAAGGGGATTGTCAAGGTCCAGATTTGCCCTCCAAGAAAAAAACAGGAGGTAGATCACACACATCAAGAGGGACACCAATAAACAATGTTCCTTGCCCAGGCGCAACCTGATATAATACATAAAATTAATGATATGGTAAGTAATTTACTTATGTAAGTATATCGCTGCCCTATCTTTATGGCAGAGATAGTCTTAACTGAAAATAAACATGAGATTAGTTGCCTCTAGTTGCAAGTAAAAAAAAAACAACAACTCTTACAAAAATTAAAAAATAACAATGATTGGTCAGTATGAATATGAAAGCAGGAAACCCCACCAATAATGTGCTGGTTGGCATCCAAAGAGTGCATGATGTTATGTATTGTATCATGAAATATAGAGACAAATAAGTTAATGAAGTAAATGTTGCATGTATAGTCTAGCTTCTAGACTCTACAAAATGTGGGTAGAGGTAAACATAAAACTGAGCTTTGATGCTGCAGTTACCAACCAATTATAACATTAAACAGAAAATGGTGATTTAGAGACAGGCATTAGTATAAAACATATGGAACAATTTGCAACTGACTAACATGACCAGATAAGGTGATATATCAAGAGTATACATGTATATGTATCAATCTGTGATTCTCTAAATAAAGTAAAATATAATACATGCCTTCTCCATTTTCACTACAGGTGTATTTCCCATTTAATATTCATAAACTGAGGATGGTAACTGTGCAAATAAAGCACATATTTTACCACCTGCATTTATTACCTACCTACCACCACAACCTTGCATTTTTTGATGGTACTTACATCATTTTCTTCAGCTAACTGACCTGGTTGAATAAAACATGGTTTGGTCTATAACACGGTTTGGGTTCTATGGCTCCCACCTGTCGTGATGTAGCAGGGTCACACTGTATCTATACCTTCCCAAATTTGATTGATTAATGTCCATAAAAGCCAATGACAATGAATTGGATCTAAATCTACAATAAGAACCATGCTGAATGTTATGTCTCAACTGCTCTGACAATACGAATGGAAAAGTGACGAGGTCTCCCACTCATTGGGATTCTTATTTAACAGCCTCCATGAAATATGTACATACTGAAAATATTGAAATGGATTAGTAAATGTAAGCCTTATATAACTTACCTGCAAAAGAGTGCAAGGAGTCCCACTAATGTAAAACAGCATCCAATGATCGAATATTCTTCAATGTAATGCAACAGATAGGCCCTGCAATGACACAACTGAAACAATTCTGCTTTATTCATAAACATCACATTTTAAAAGTAATCAGCTTCTCATACAGTTATCTTTATAACTTCACTTTCTTTTCTATGAAACCTGGCCTAACATTTGTGTTCTTGATGTATTCTCCCAATATCTCACTTCCAGAACTAAATGTTTGAAGATAAATGTTTCTTTTTTTATCATATTTACCTGATGAAAATATGTTATAATCCCTTTTTATTACCTTGTAAATGCAGCCCTCCCAAAATAATAAAAGAAGACATTAATATCATTTGGGTTTGTTTTAGCTCAATATAAATATTTCAGACACAAAATATTAGTGTTTGATGAAGTGATATTTTGAGAGTAAAGATATATGGAGTATAGAGTGGTTCCTCTATTTAGAGGTCATCTCTATGAAAATGCCACCCTGCCTGACACAACAAAAGTATATTTTAACCAATCTGTCTCATAATAATAGGTCACTTCTTGCACAAGGTCGCTTTTCACTACACAAGGGGTTGCCTTACAAATGGGGATGGGTGTGATTATGGTTACTCAGCTTAGAGAAAGGACACATAATTGAAGGGAATTTGCAAGGCTACTGAATGAATGTGCTGACAAGGCACAAGTTGAAAAAGTAATTGACAAATTAAGGAATTTGGCATCAGACACTCTATTTATAGGGTGACCATTCTTATTTGACTTTGAGCCTGGTACACAGGCAATATTTTTTAACTTCATTGCTTTAATAAAACTAGCCAAATGGTATTGTTATAATTTTCTTTGCTTGTATGAGCCATTTTATGGAAGAACCATGAATATATTAATATCTGGCAACGTAGCTAAAACCTCTTCAACATAAAACGTTATATTAATTTCTCCACCATTGTGCTGGAAAATTTATATTTCTGTCTGTAGTAGCCTTTTATGGCAAGTCAGCACAATATTGGCTATAATGGTGCCAATTGTGTGTGTGTGTGTGAGAGAGAGAGAGAGAGAGAGAGAGAGAGAGAGAGAGAGAGAGAGAGAGAGAGAGAGAGATTTTGATTTTTAAGGTAGTTTTAACAACTTTTCAGACATAATGCTACAATGTCAGCAGTGAGGCAATTTCTAGTGAGGTCTAGCATTGAGGCATCATGCCAATGACATGTAGCATCATGTCTTACTGTTTAACTGCAAAGCTGACACAATAGGGACTGTATTGATTAGAAAAAAAGTTTTACAAAGAATGATGAATCCTATGGAGACTTTCATACATTTCTTAGTGTCAAGAACTCTCCCTATGCAATCAAAGAGAAATCCTGAAGCATTAAAATGATTGCTGAAACAAGAGTTAACTCTCTCTCTCTCTCTCTCTCTCTCTCTCTCTCTCTCTCTCTATATATATATATATATCATGGACGACTATAGCTCTGTATGATATTTGGTTCCATAGCTGTGTAATGGTTAATCCACTATAACCATGACAGCTATTTCACATCATATAAACATTAAATGTTGGGAAGTTATAACTGACATAAAAAACAGTAAGTACTTATTTTTATTCGTAAGTATGCAGTTTTTTTCTCCTTCAAATTAGCAAGAAAATGATACTAACATTATAATTTCACAACATACTGCAAAAAAAAAATTGCTTAAAGTTTAGGTTTTGAATATGCTTGGGGTAAGCACATATGAAAATGTACTGATACTCAAATATTATGGTTTGATGCGTCTTCTAAGATGTTATAAATTCAATATCTTTTACCTTAATCCATTCAAAACACTTGCACCATCTTTTCTACTTGAACTCTGGAAAAAAAGATAGTTAACAGAGGTAATAAACTGTACCATAAATATTCAGATCTTGATATAAGTGATATATTGTATGAACTTTACATTTAAGCTATTTGAATTATTGTAATAAATCAATCTACACATTTCCTGATGAGAGATCAGAATTATATCTCTTTACAAAAGATCCCAGGTCACCAGAGAGGAAAAAACATTTCTGTAGCAAGTTTTGGACAATTCAGTGAAATAAACTGAATCTGACATGTAAAGTTTATGTTTGCTGTAAAATAATAGCAAATTCTTGCATGTTTATTTATTTCTAATATTTTCTCATGTATTTGAATATAACACCCCAATGCGAGACATCAGATCTATTGCAAAGATGTAACTCTTATATCACTTTTGATGACTGCAACAGATAGTATAACCTGACCTAAGGATTGTTATTTTGTGAAACAGCCTATCAGGAAACAAATTTATATATATTATTTAATATGATAACCTCTGTTGCGAGACCACTTTGAGGATATTTTATAACATAGGCAGGAGTGGTCACTCCAAAGCAGTTAGAATGTTCATGTACTAATTCAAAGCAAAATCTAAAATGAAATTATAATATTGACTTGATGCATTTTGTCAGTGTAACACTGTAATTTTATTTGTATGTGATCAATATTCATAGTTTTCCAATTAACTGTTGAGATAAATGGAACTTTAGACAATATTGTATCCATTCTGAAATGAATTGTTTAATGAGTAAGTTTGCATGAAATACATCTATGGCAACTAAGATGTATATCAAATGAAATAAAATTTAATTTGGATTAATTATGGCCATATTTCCTGAAAAATTCCCACTTCACCCCCACAAAAAATGCCCATGCTAAGTCTGTAAAAGGTACTGAATTTGTAGAAAAGTTCCTAATTATGATTAACCTCAACAATGGTTTTAGTTTGATATATCAATTTTACCATGGTGGCTTTACTGGCTGTTCAAAGCACTTTTTTAAATTAGGACCAACCAGCCCTCAGCATAACACGGTATGCCAAGTTCTATGACTTTCCTCCAAATAGTTAAGGAGAAGTATTAATAATGAGCAAGTGCCAAATGATGGCAGATGACAGACACAGGCCCATCTCATAAGATCTTCTGGTTTTGTCCACCAGAACAAAACATTTAAACTGTTTACCAAATCAAATGTTCCATATTCTTTCCTAAGAAAATGTGTTAGGAGCCCAGTCAAAGTTGTCTGGTCACCCCAGGTCCATCTGCCTAGCCTCAAATATGCTGATAAAGGTAGATACAGGTAGGGAAGCAGTCCACACAGTAAACACAAACTAAGCTGGAACAATGCTGGTAAATTTAGACTCTGAAAGCATAACTGAAATTTGTTAAATAATGAAGATATAAAAATCAAAAACATTTTTGTGCTAATAATTATTTGGACAAATATATTTCATAAACATTTGAGACTTATATTCTCCAAATCAGTTTGATCATATTCTTACCTAAATGCAGTAGTTCTTATAGAAGATATATCTAAAACCTCTGGTAATGTTAGGTTCTTGATCTCCTTGAAAGTCATAAGTATATATCCAGCAATAGTCTAATGTCTTCAAAGTTGTTTCTACTTATAAAAACAAAATGAAGAATCCTCTCATTTATTAGGTAATTTTAGCTTCTGTCAATTATTATTTACCTAGAATAAACAGAATTCCATGAAAAGGATAAATGACTTGATGGTTTTCCTTTCCCATGACACAAAGCAAACCTTTAATCAAGCTTTAAAAAGTACATTTGTAGCAGTCAGATACCTTCAGAAGCTCTGCTCTTTGTGTCAGATGGAAATAATTCCCCATTAAAAAGACAATATAATGTAATATTGGTGATTACACCAATATGTAGCTTCTTCATTAAACATTAAAATTTATAGTTCTTGTTTACCTTTCTGGACTTTAAACACAAAATCACCCAGACAGCTACACAGATTACATAAACCACAATGGTGTGCTGGTTACACAGTGCAAGACCACAAACAAAAGCACCAATTCTTGAAATCTACAACAAAAGATGAAGAATAATTATGACATTTAGTGCTGATAGTGACTGTAATGGAATTCAATAATGTACACCCCCAATGTCCCTAATGGTATGACATGTGACTTTTAAAATGAAAATTCAATAGTATTTACTCATTTTTAAAATTCCCCTCATAAATGAAAGTGATAAAATACTTAAAAGGACTGTCAAAAGAATATTATATTGTAAGAGTGATCTGTTCTAATATCTTTAGTTCCCTAAATAAACATATCTAAATGGTTTATCTATGAACAGTATAAAGTTTTACAAAGTTAAAACTTGTGAGATATGGGTGTGATTATGTAATATGGCAATACACATTAAATTAATTTAGGTCTACCAATTACACAATGCAAGGTTCATGCTGTAAATGGCCCTGTTTGGTAATATTGATTTAGTTTTGGTATGGATGAGTTAATTTTTTTGAGACTGAGACCTTCCAGAATTTTTTTTATGAAAAAGTAGGGATAAAATCAAAAAACTTTTTTAAAAAGTGTAAGGAAAAAGTAGGGATATTATACAAAGAAAAATAGTATGAATTTATGAAAAAGACTAAGACACGTACTTGTAAACTCGTAAACTTGAACAAAAACATGTTCTATCACTAGCTATCTCTTTCATCAAGACTTCTTCAATTGTTGTAGAGGTAACTTTGTCATATATTCACATTTCCAGATTGTTAATATTGTTTTTTCCTTATAGAAAAGAGATGTTACAGAATGTTTATGTAACAGAATTAGTTTTCAGCTCATGTGAAAGGACAAATACAGAATTAAAAGAGAAGCCTCTAAATGTTTTGTTAGCAAGACAGCAATTTTTATCATATGTCAACATAAAATTGAAACAAAGTAGTACAGTAATTTTGGAAAAAGGAGGAAAAATCAGGGAGTCTGACAACAAAAAAACTAAAAAAGTATAAAAAAAAGCTATTTGTGTTGAGAAAAAAAATGTATCATATTATCATTGCAATTAGTGCAGGTTAAATGGGGTCCAAATATTGATGGTACAGTAATTTTGGAAAAAGGAGGGAAAGTCAGGAAGTCTGACAAAAAAAAACTAAAACAGTAAGAAAAGCTATTTGTGTTGAAAAAATATGCATCATATTATCATTGCAATTAGTGCAGGTTAAATGGGGTCCAAATATTGATGATATTAGAAATGAACAGTTCAAATTTAAAAGAATGAAAATTAGGTCATACTGATCAAGTTTTGCTATGGTTAAATTAATCCACTGGAGATGCATCCACACATTATTTCTCATGTAAGTGATAATAAATAGATATGTAAAAAGAAACAAAAATTCACTTCAGCATCAAAACTTATTCCAAATATGTATTTTTAAGGGCAGATCTTATTCTTCCTGAGATAAGACACATATTTTCAAAACTCTAAGTAAAATACAATCCAAGATATTAAAGGCATAACAACTGACTGAGTGACTGACTGACTGAAAGAATGAACAAAAAAAAACAAAACAAAATCAACTAATTAAAAAACATTATTCCCTTCCAAATTTATTGGTGAGGTGATAATTATATAGGGGTTCTGCAGAAACCACAGTCTCACCTGCAAACATTTCTATGACATTCCTGCACTGTATGTGACTTAACTTTTAAAATAAAAATTTTATACAGAATCTATTTCAATCAATAAGTTGAGATAAATACGGTAAACTGTTTTGGTTCCTCAGCATCTTCGAAGCAGACCATTAGGTACAGTAGAAGAGCAACAAACAGATTGTTCATTCCAAACACCTCTGCTGTTATTGACCATGTCCATGTCAACTTGCCCAAGAAAAACAGAAAAGTTCCAAATACAGCAGCACCTAAACTGCACTTTAATCTGAAAATAGAAGTAATACTTTGGATTTTATATTTTAATGCATCAAGAGAATTACATTAAGGAATGTGAAAGAAAGTGTTGTTTGAACACTAAAAATCTTTAAACACCAAGCTCCAGACCTAGAAATGTGAAAGACTGGCCAATATCAAGCTTGTCATTTTCTTACAACAGAGAGAAGATAATCCCTAACAATATTAAATAGGAATGTCAATTAAAAAAATCTGAATATAAATATGATAACAGGAATAGTCAAACCTATCAATAATGGCCACCCATCGAAAGAGGGAAAATTGGACTTTGTACACAGATGACTTCTGCACACATGGCTGCACCTTTCAAAAGTGTTTTTGAAAAAATACCATACACGATATTTTATTAATATTATCATTCATGTTATTATTTTTATTATTATCATTGTTCTTATTCTTCTTATTATTATTATCATTATTATTATTATTATTATTATTATTATTATTATTTGTATTATATTATCTAGTAGGTAAAACCTGGAATTATTATGTCCTACCAAATCAAAACCATTTAGGCATCTGTATAATTCAAACACTACAAATCTAATCCATACCGCTCCAGTGGCGTAGTGGTTAGAGTGTCCGCCTCGGAAATGGAAGGTCATGGGTTTGATCTCTGACAGAGTCATATCAAAGACTTATAAAAATGATATAACAGCTACCTCACTTAGCATTTAGCATGAAGAGGTTAGTGTTAGGACTGGTTGGCCTGGTGTCTGGATAATGTGACTGGGTGGGACATCATGCTACATGTCTGCGGCATTATGCCCTAGTGCTACACATCACTATAAACTGCCTCATAGCAGACATCATAGCAATATGATTGAAAAATTGTTAAAGTTATGTTAAAAATCCTAATCAAACAAACAAAAAACTATCTGGGATTTAATCAGCAATGCTGTAAGTTCTTTTTAAATTTTATTTTTGCATTCAAGGGAAATAAATGAATTGTTGAATTTCAAACAATTTGTTGTTTTTTTATATTTTCTGTTACTTAGTTTAACACCCTAGAGTCATAACACTATTGTGTACAAATGTTAATGATCAGCCACACTTGGTCTGGTGAGGTCTATTCCATTTTTAAAATCCTAATAAATCTCCGTCTTTTAAGAGTCTTAGTTATTGAAAAAGCTACAAAAGTTTGATGAAGAAATCAGAGTGAAACTTACTAAAATTGATCCCCATTCCCTCTGCCCCTTCCTTCTGTATACTGGCCATATATTTTGGTCCATATAAGGTCATTTTAATACCAACTGAACCTGTTGATACCGGCAATATATTTTGGTCCATATAAGGTCATTTTAATACCAACTGAACCTGTTCATATTGACCATTGAACAAAATGACCAAATTTGTTTGTTCCATCAATAAAACAAGTATAACAAAGTTTAAATTTATTAGTTTACTGGAAGTATATCAAAACTTTCATGATGTCAATGATAGGAAATACATTATTTTCTTAACCGGTTCTCAGTCATTAGTAATAACATTAAATCTCACCTAAGAATAGTGGCAGAAAATACTGAAGCTGCTACCGCAGAAAGAATGCAATTTAAAAAACCGACTCGCCAAGCAACACTTCCTACTGGTATTATACGAATTGCCAGCCAGGACAAGATGGTAAAGAGCGGGTACCCAGGAGGATGACTGACCTGTAAAACATACAATGTCATGATAAAACAGGGGTGAGTAGTTGGAAAGGCATTTGACATGCAAAACTGTACAATGTGGCAGATATGTACTGAAGCCTGGAAGGACCAAAAGAATATTCAAAATATTATAAACAATACATGATATGAAGGATGACTTGTCTATTAAATGGAAGCAAAAAAAAAGTATGAGAGTGAAGACTTGGATCCAATTACTTTTATCTATTACAATTACAATTATTATGTGCTTGCAATTACAATTTCCATTACTCAAAGTTAATATTGTTCAATTACAATTACACCATATCAGTAATGTTCAACTACAATTATAGTGTAACTATAATTAGCTGATCAATTACACAAACTTCATTGTAATCAAACTAAAGTCTGAATCCCACAGGATCAAGTTTACAGGCTTGTTATACTATTAATATTTTGTAAATTATATATACCAGACAAGGGTTTTAGTGATTAATCAATGAAGGACATGAAAAGCAAACCATACATGGCTACTGAATAATCAATAATGATCTGATGTGTTGTGTGATAATTTCAACCCAACAGAATTCACTTTAAAAAATTTCAAATGATACCCCGCAGTTGATAAGATTTGTTATTTGATTAGTTAGTCAACTTTAAGAAATCACACTTACCCCTAATTCATGGGCAGCTGTGATCAATTCTCCTGTAAGCAATAGAAAGCTATTTTCTAAAATGTAATAAACCTGCAAAACAGTTAAGCTACCTTTTTCATCAAATTAAAAGATACAGTCAAACCTGAGTTAAAGATCACAATTTAAAAAAAAGAGAACACATGTTTTAAGAAACCACAAAATTCTCTACTTTATACTTTGAAAGTCAAAGGCCTGTCTTAAAGGACCATCTTCAGAGACAAATTATTTGGATTTCCACTGGTGGTCTCTCAAGTTTAAAACTGAAGAAAAAAATAAAGTCAACAAAGTCTAGTGTTCTACTGTACCATACACTCCACCTTAGCACATGTAATTATGAAAGGATCCAAAATAAATGACAGTCATATACTTTATTACATGTAACAAAACATTAGCAGAAGATGACAATTCCCTAGTCTAACAAGCCCAGGCAAGTAAAAATAAATGTTGGGCAAATTAATCTTGGTATAAGTAGCCCAAAATTGACAAAAGAAAGAAAGAAAGAATAGAAAATAACAATTCACAACTATTTTCCCTGAACAATCATTGCCAGACTAGTAGTTAAAACCTGGAATTATTATGTCCTACCAAATCTAAACCATTTAGGCATTTGCATAATACAAATCTAATGCAGCTTTCTCCCATTATAACATGGCAGTCCATAACTGCACACCACGTTATGTTCCAATCTGCATTATAGTCAGAAAACTGCAGCGTTTACAGAACCATGATATATTGAGAATAGCTTAATATACCGGTACAAAACCATGGTATTTCGGGAACTATCAGAATTTGCTAAATAATGGTGTTTTGAAAATGAAATAAAAGATATAACACTAAAGCTTTTAGCTTGTTACTGGTATAATTTCAGTCATGGTGTTTATAGTGTTACTACATTATATTTGGAATAAAATAATAATGAAGCATATGAAACTAATGGAGAGTTGTATTACCAGATGCATGTAGCTCTCGAAGTTGTTGAACCATTTCTACCTGCCCTGATCACTAACACAAACAATGAATCAACATTCAAAGATAATCATCATTTGCAAGCCTATGAAGTATCTGAAAAGTAACATTCCTGATCAATCTCTCACTTATCCCAATGTATCTGAAGTGACTTGTCTCAAGTTAATTTCTTAGTTTTAAACAGCTAACAAGAAATGCACACCTGAGTCCCCTCCAGGTAAACCAGGGAATGTAGTATAGGTATAGATGACCATGGCCATTCCTCCAATACTGCAGCAAACACAGAAATCAGATATTCCATCAGCAGGATCCTCTTTATCAGTACTGAAAAACAAAAAATTATATACATCTATATTCTTGGATGACAAAAGTCTTTATTATGGTTGGTATGTGTTTATTCTAACCAGATAATAATAATAATAATAATAATAATAATAATAATAATAATAATAATAATAATAATAATAATATTCACAGAGGATTACTCATTTAGTAAGGGACTATTTTCCCTTGCGGCAAACTTAATACTATTACAATCTGCATCTTACAAATATAGTGGTAAAAACTATTTTTACATGTCTTAACTGTTACTTTTTTTAACACATACATACTCATCATATCTCTTCTTAAATACTGTAATATTTTCTGTAGATTGTTGATGCAGTGGAAGCTTGTTAAAAAGAACTGTACCTGAGTATTGAAAGCTTTTCCTAAATTACTCTATTCTTGGTGTTGGTGGATAAAGGTTTTCATGTGATGTTGATTTCATCTGGTAATGATTTGAATATCACCTGAATAAATCCTGAAGATTCTCTGGTGCAGTTCCATGTAGATATTTATAAACAAGAACTGCATTGCGAAAATCTATCCTTTCTTATCATTGTAACCCATTTTAGTATAGTCAATAATGCTTTTGATGAATGATTAATATAATCAATAGATGAAATTAAAATATTGTGTGCTGCCCATTTTCTGAAGTTTATAAATCCTGTCAAGCTGAAATTTAGCAGTTTTAGACCTGAATAAATAGTGAAAATTTGTGTGTTAATATTGGCAATGGTTACTTGAGACCTTTGGTTTTGGTATGATCTAAGAATTTTAAAGAGGAATCGTCAATTTTGAACTTTTGCAGCAGGCCTTCAAGATGAAATAGATTAAATACTTTCTTAAAGTCAAGAAAACTATCCCAGTTAAAGAACAATTATCTGAGGTCTCGCTAGGATAGGAGTCCAGGACTCCCATTCTGGTTAAAATAGGAGTCACACCAGCTAAAGTTGCAGTCCCATCCCAGACAATGTAGAACTCTGCAGATTAGAAGAACTTTTGGTGCCATCAAGTTTAATTTCCACATTCTTTATAACACTGACATGTACAAATGTGTCAGCCTATTCTACGCATCTGGCAATTCTGCACAACTATACGCCATTTTTGTAAACATTGGATCGTGTGTTGTTGTAGTTGAAAATTAAATTTTTCGTTCAAAAGCCAGAAAGAGTCTAAAGTAATGTATTTCATTTCCGTAGCCCGATGCATAAACATTACATATTTTCAAAGCCATGCGCAGAATAGGCTGCAATATCTCCAGTCATGGAAACATAGGGGCGATATCCCATTCGTTCAAACTTCGTATTATTTTGAATATAATATTCTGGTGACAATTGCTGCTTTTCAATTGGTAAGCATTGTAGAATTTTATTCTCATCAGTTGAATTCAGTATTGGTTTTGCACCAATATTGGTTACCTTAGATGTGCAGAATAACCTGACAGCAGTGTAACTCTTGTTTAGTCTTTCAGGGTCTGACTGAACTTTGTCAATCCAAGGAATGGTCTTATTCCAAACACTAAGCCAAGCATCACACACTTTATTACACTTGGCTACTATTCAATGCAAAATGACCGTTATAGAAACTGTAGCACTCTTCTGAATCTCATTAAAATCTTTGTCAGTTTGCCTTTTAACCTTAAAATACTTATCCAAACTTGAAAATTATGTCGCATGCACTATTTATTTGACTAAAATCATAAATGAACACAATAATGGAAGCTAAAGTTCTTTTATACTCTTATAATAACTACAGTTACATCTTGGGATCTTTCTGTCTCTGAATTCAGTCATTGTAAATTTCAGCACATTTCCCACACAAGCTTCTAGTCAAAGTCTTTCAACTTGCCGCCCAGCTATTGCAACATTTTCTTTTGGTGTACTCTTATAGATACAGCAGGCACATCTGGGGGTATTTTAACTACTGAATTCTGTTATTGTAAATATCAGTACAGCTAAAATGATAAAGTAATCAACATATTCTCACACAGTAGGTTGTTGAAGTAGGGCTGGCAAATCTTTGAATTTGTGACCCATATATTTGCCTGTGTATGGAGGACTCTTGCGTGGGTGATTTTCTGTGTCACATATCAAATATTTGCGTCAAAATAAGCATAATTAAGTGTTTCCGAGACATCTGAATTATCCATTTCTTTAGCTAAAAATCTGTCAATTCAAGTAAAAGAACATACAGATAACTTTCAATGACCACTTGGCTTAGCGTTGTTGACTGTTCACTTGGACAAAAAACATGATGTTATGGACTGATCTCAACAGGTTTGCTATTTGTGGCCACAGAGGTTGTAGTATTGCTTTAATCATTGAAACCACCACCATTAGTGTCAGCATACATTTTTTTTGCATTCTTTTTTGGGGTAAATGCAGAGACAATGGAATATACATATATTAAACTCTAGCAAAATTCATGAAAATATTTTATTTTATACAACAACAAAATAACTGATATCCATGAAAACAGACAAAACTACAGTAGGGCAAAACAGAATGATGAATAGATGTACAAATAATTCTTGTTTTCTAACCTTATCTAATACTTGTGTTAGAAAATCCTCATTGTCAATGCTAACCTTATCATATTACTCTCCCATGGAGCATTTGCATTCTCACTGATTATCTTAGGTAATTTCAGATTTGTATGACTAACTGATCTAAAATTATGGTGAAAATGTTGACATATTAGAAAGCGGTTGCCTGCCTATTAATACATTTTGTACATTTGATAATCAACCCTTTTGTCAAAGTAAACAAGTTTAGAAGAAAAGAGTTATATAAGGTTTATCATCTGGGGAATAAAAATGATTTCTTTAGCTAATTTTTTGTAGTTTAACAATATGGTCAATATGGTGCTAGCAATAATGAAATTAATGAGAACAGGTAAATGCATATTATCATTATATTATACATTTGTTGACACACTTAATTTATGCATACATGAAAGCATACATTTTTTGACACATAATTTATGCATACATGAAAGCATTCATTTTTAGACACACATAATTTACACATACAACATAGCATCCATGTTTAGACATGCTGGATTTTTACATACATCATAGCATCCATTTTTAGAGACTTAATCTATATATACATCAAAGCATACATTTTTAGACATGCTTAATTTACACATACATCACCACATCCATTTTGAGACACACTTAATTTACACATACAACATAGCATCCATTTTTAGACACTTAATTTACACATACAACATGGCATCAATTTTTAGACACAATGAATTTATGCATACTTCAAAGCATCCATTTTTAGACACATTTAATTTACACATACAACATAGCAACAATTTTTAGACACACTTAATTTATGCATACTTCATAGCATTCATTTTTAGACATACTTAATTTACACATACAACATAGCATCCATTTTTAGACAACACATACAACATAGCATCCATTTTTAGACACAATTTATGCATACTTCAAAGCATATATTTTTAGACACTTAATTTATACATACATCATAGCATCCATGTTTAGACAATTTACACATACAACATAACATCCATTTTTAGACGCACTTAATTTATGCATACTTCAAAGCATACATTTTTAGACACATTTAATTTGTACATACATCATAGCATCCATTTTTAGAGACTTAATCTGTATATACATCACAGCACTGATTTTTTTATATGCCTAATTTACACATATATCATAGCATCCATTTTTAGACACGCTTAATTTACACTTAAAACATAGCATCCATTTTTAGACACAATTTATGCATACATCATAACATTCATTTTTAAACATGCTTAATTTACACATTCATCATAGGCATAGCATACAATTTTAGAGACTTAATCTGTATATACATAACAGCATCCATTTTTAGACATGCTTAATTTATACCTACATCACAGCATCCATTTTTAGACAAATTTAATTTACACATACAACATAGCATTCATTTTTAGACATACTTAATTTATGCATACAACATAGCATCCATTTTAGACACACTTAATTTACACATACAACATAGCATCCAATTTTAGACATGCTTAATTTACTCATACATCATATCATCCATTTTTAGACACACTTAATTTACACATACATCATGGCATCCATTTTTAGACACTTAATTCACACATACATCATGGCATCCATTTTTAGTCATGCCTAATTTACACATACCTCAAAAGCATACATTTTTAGACACAATTTATGCATACATCAAAACATCAATTTTTTAGACCTACTTAATTTACACATGCAACATAGAATCCATTCTTAGAGACCTAATCTGTATATACATCCCATCATCCATTTTTAGACATGCCTAATTTATACATACATCAAAAGCATACACTTTTAGACAACTTAATTTATGCATACATCAAAAGCATACATTTGTAGACATGCTTAATTTACACATACATCAAAGCATACATTTTTTTACATGCTCAATTTACACATATTTCACAGCATCCATTTTTTAGACTCACTTAGATTACAGATATTTCTTGCCGTAACCATTCATCCATAAAATGCAATTCAAGAAAACATCCTCAAACTATTGTCATACGATATGAAAAGTAATATCATATTGTACAAATTTCAAATAATATGCCTTGAAAACCATATAAATAATTACCTTTCTTTCTGACAGTCATTTGAGAACTTGGTGATACTTTCTCTTGGCCTTTTCTTTCCCATCTTTGCTATTAGGAAAAAGACACAATTCCAATATAAATTCTTGTATGAATACCAATATTAATGTGAAAGTAATAATTTACTGAAATAATATATGATAATTATATGTAAAATACTTACTTTTCTGTTAAGTCTTTAATTTGTTTTCATAAATATACCCAGACAGGCCATGAATTCATTCATTTTATGGACAAAACATTTTTGAGGCTTTACTAAAAATGGCATTTTAATTTTAATAGCCCCAACATTTCCACAGAAATGTCGCTTTTCATTGAGTCTGTGAATTTGTGGTTTGTAGCAACCCATCCAAAAAACATAGATACTTCATAAAACTGGAGCATTCAGCATATGTTTGAAATAACTAGCTATAGTTCTTTTGGTCCCTGCATTTTTCACCGATGCAAGGGAGAAAAATCTCCAGCACTTAAATAATTTTGATGATGATATTAACAATATTCATGACTATGTAATAATATTTTGTACAAGCTATTCTTTATTTTATTGTTAAAGCAAAATAGAAATATAATGTAATTCTCTGAAAGATTCCAGATGTAGTTTTCAATTACTATTGAATATTATTAAAATAAATAATTTTCATCTAGATATTTGATAAAGTCAGAATAATGGAAGACTTGAATTAACATGATGCAGTCAAAGTAAGGAAAGACCTGAATTACCACAACACAGGCAAAATAAGTGAAAACTTGAATTACCATGACACAGAATAAGGGAAGACTTGAATTACTATGAAATGGGTAGATCATTTACATCAACAGAAAAATGCAGTACCATGATGGATCATTGTGGAACCTATACTGATGATCTTATTATCAGCAAAGCTACCATCAGTTATAGCACATTACTTTTTGTATGATAGACGTTCACAAAAACATGGTAGTTTGGTGACCTTAATGCTATGTTTTAGTTTATGCAAAATATTGGAATGATTAAAATAGTGCTGAAGGCTGAAAACATTCTGCTGATTCAGCCTGAAAGCTGATTTATTAGCTTCAGCTTGGTGAGATTAAAATTTAATAGCCTGTGGAATTTATATTTCAGCTTTAACAAATGCGTTGAAAACAATAGCAATAGGCCCTGTGTCGCAAACATGAGATGTGATAACAAGGTCTTGCCTTTTACCATACCACATTAATTTTGCTGACATCTTGAAAATTATTAACAGCAGAACAGAACTGTGTTGGGATTTGTTTGATCACGTTGTTGGTTTTCTTTATAAGTTACAATAAATATTCTAGTTTTTTGGTGTATTCAGTTTTAGTGCTTTTCATTAAGCATAATCTATCGTTACATGCTTGGTCAATTTCATTGATATAAAATTATTAACTTAGCTAAATTAGATGTAGATGCACAAATCAATTCTGGGAATTTCTTTTGTGTTTTTTAGGTTTTATTTTCTCTTACCAAAAACATTGATAGTAGGCAACAAAAAAACAGAGCCAGTGTTCAGATTATCAGAAACACATATTTTTTTTTGCCATATCCTTTTAGAAGGACAATGTTGATCTAAGAAAATACTGAAAATATTATCCCATACAGCATAGTAAGGCTGTAATAATTACAAGGATAAATGATAATGGTTTGAGAATTAGCTGCAACTAGTTACAAATTTTTTGTAACTGTTTGACTATCCCTCCACCCACCACAGTACACCAAAAGCCAGTGTAATCAGAAATTAGAATGCTAAAAAAATTTATATTCAAATTCAAACAATTACTTCTACAATATTCCTCAAATGTAAGCTTTAGACATGAACAGAATCACTATAATACATCCGTCCCAGTTGCAACCACATACATCTTGTACATGTACCGTGCTATTCTAAATTACCACTCAGAATGATATTAATACATGTACTACCTTCACTCATACTGTATTGTATACGTAGTACCTTTCTAAAGAACCTCGGCACAATACTGACCATATGGTGCCAACTAAGGGTAAAGTTTTTAACTTTATGCAAACAATTACTCAAATACATGAACCTGTTTACTTCCTTTGACAGTTCAGGTATCTCATGATTTTATATCTAAGTCATTTAAATACTAGCGATACATTACTTACATGCTTTGCATCTGAGTGATCCTAATGATCAACTTGATTGGTATTAATTACTGCATGAAAACATGATAAAGTAATTAAATGTATATTGTATACCTAGACCTCATGCCAAAAATATCAAGTGTACCATATAAGTTTCACTAGAATTTAGAAACTGGACACTTTGATTATTTTGTTAATTCACACCAGTTCACATGTATATGTAAGAGGTTTTTCAACTGTGGTTAACCACTTATAGTTAGGTTATGGAATTTAGTATCCATTTCAGCCCTACTACAAAGTAAGTTTGAATATCATGACATTTGATTGAATCCCATGGAACATTTCTTAGGTCAGTGAAAATACTGATTTTATCAGGATTTTGAAGGTTTTAAATAGTAAAACAGGTGTCAGAATCTAGACATCTTTACACAACAACAACAAAAATATTCATGAAATCATTGCAGAAGACAAGTATCATACCTGATTCAAGTTTTCTTGTGTCAAAGTTATCAAACATTAGATCAGTGCTAAGAAGAGTTTTGTGTTATTCATGCTGAATTTTCAAAGATATGATCAAATCAATTTTGAGATTGAAAAAAATTCTTTAAACTTGTTCATCGATCTATTTTCAGATCAGCATTTAAGAAACTATTGCTGTATTCAAAATCAAGGTAGTCAATCCAAATTTGTGTCCTAAGAATGAATGGATGAAGAATCCAACACCTCTGAAATTTTGGAGAACTTTTAGTATTGTGTCTGTCAATGAAAGCATATTGATCCAGAACCAGTTTTGGAACCGCTCCGGTGGCCTAGTGGTTAGAGCGTTCGCCACGGAAGCGGGAGGTCGTGGGTTCGATCCCCGGCCGAGTCATACCAAAGACTTACAAAAATGGTACTAACAGCTGCCTCGCTTGACGCTCAGCATTAAGAGGTTAGTGTTAGGACTGGTCGGCCTGGTGTCAGGATAATGTGACTGGGTGGGACATCATGCTACATGTCTGCGGCATGATGCCTCAGTGCTAGACATCACTATAAACTGCCTCACAGCAGACATCGTAGCGATATGACTGAAAAATTGTTAAAATTCTACGTTAAAAATCCTAATCAAACAAACAAAAAAAAAACAGTTTTGGTAATGTACCAAATATTGTCATAGGCTATCCACAGGGCTGATATTTCACAAACTGATGAGAATACTTATTATGCATACCTCTGAAAAATTCATTTTTTGAGGCTTTTTATAGCATACATAACAAGTAAAAGAATTCATGTCCTTCTGAAGATATTAAACCTATGGTGATGACAACTGATACCTGGTTTTATATGAAAGATTATTTTCTGTAACGTTAATTCTATGTTCTCTTGCACAGACATAAAGCTAAAGATTTAGATGTATATTCTGGGTTCTGGTTAAATGGACACAGGTACAGAGGTTCATAAAGTTGATTGCAATTAACCTATACAAATGTACCATACATATGACAAGCTGTTAGTTATTAATAGTAAATGTTATAGGTAAATTGTGGACACGGGCATACTGTGCTTTGGCTAGACCTATTGTATTATCAGTGGTGTAGACTTATAACAAAGAACGAAATTGTATGACAGTGCGAAAATATGTGACTATCTTTAGCCTAAAATTCCAACGTGTTTAGTTCAAGTATACATCTTACGGACGTGAATCTATGGAAGGTTACATAAGGAAGAATATATATTTCTTTACTTTTGTCTTATTGTTAATATGTTGCCTCAAATTTCAAAAGTTCGTTGTTTTTCAACGCTTATTTCGTGGCTGTGGTTTACAGTGCTGTTGCCTTGCAGGCGCACTGAGGTACCAGTCAAAATCCGCAGGAAAATGAAACTCGAACCAGAACCTGTCCTCTCCTAGATTCAACGGCACCTGTTCGTTCCGTACCCAAGTCGTTTCGTACCCAGTGGAAATTGGTCGTTTCGTACCCAAGCTGCTGGTTGTTTCGTACCCAAGGTGCTTGTCGTTTCACACCAATTAATTTACAAAAATTTAATTTAATTTAAGAAGAAAAATTTTTTTGGCCAGGATTAAATAACTGAATAATTACATTATTTTTGTATAGTTCCAATTAACAATTAAAATTTAAATTTAAATTACTTGTCGTATTTCTTGGTATTATTTAGTAATGAATAACGTTTCCGATAAATTACAAATGGTTATCCCCTCAAAACAACTATACATTTTGCGATCGTTTGATAATGGGGCTGAATGCAGATACAATAGTGTTGTTTGTGTAAGTTACCTAATACATGTACTTGTGTTAATTTCAATTTTTGTTGCCTGCTTTTAAAAGTGTTGAACATGGATATTATACAGGCAACCAAGCCATTGGGGAGGGAGGGGGGTTTACAGCCAATCGCATTGGCATACATGGGCACATTGTTACTCACTTTTGTTATCCTCCACATAAATGAGAGAGAGAGAGAGAGAGAGAGAGAGAGAGAGAGAGAGAGAGAGAGAGAGAGAGAGAGAGAGAGAGAGAGAGAGAGAGAGAGAGAGAGAGAGAGAGAGAGAAGGGGGAGGAGAAAGAGAGAGAGATTTAATTTGTCTCTGCCGTTTATATATATATATATATATATATATATATATATATATATATATATATATATATAAAGAATACAAATCATGTGGCATATAACAGTCCTTTCAAATGCACTGGATCCAGCAAGGGATCACGTGTGTCAGGGATTGAATAAGATAAATGCAATAAACTGACAAGCAACAGTGCAAAAACTAGTATGACTCTAGCCTGAGCGCTTTCGACTCTCAATCAGTCTTTATCAAAGGCAAATACAGAACATAGACAAAACAGACAATTAAAATACAAAAACCGTGTTTACAGAACTTTACATGCCTGTTTCTACAGGAATTAAGCCTTGAAATTTATTATGTTACAACTAGTCGCGGATGCTGTAAAATGTGAAATCGATGAGCCAAAGCGACACATATGATTTTGTATGTAAATTTATGTACGTGCAAATTATATCCCGGATATTTTATATTAGTAGTTAGAGGCTATTAAGCAAATTTAGAGAATTATTTAAAAGAAAATGTGTCAGCTGGAAAAGATAATTAAATGTGTGCATGGCTGTCTTTTTCTTGTCTTCTTGGTTTAAACCGCTTGGTTTTAATGTTCGAAGGCGTCGTATCCAGTAAGATTCCTTTTCTTTCCTGGTTTCGGAACTCCAGTTGTGGTTGTGAGCAATTGTAATAAGTGTTATATCACTGAAGGTGTGGTCAGGGGAAGAGAAGTGTTCTGCGACCGGACTTCTGTATAGCTTCTTTGTTATCCAATCAGATCTATGAAGGTTGATCCTTTTGTGTAGCCTCTCAGTTTCTCCGACATACTGCAGGCTACAGATCTTACATGTGATGAGATAAATTACATTCTCTGTTTTGCACGTTTTGTTTGGACCATGTATGTTTATTTTTTTTCTCGTCACTGTGCTAGAAAAAGTCCTGGTTTCTATCATGTCTTGACAGGTTTTGCACCTTTTATCGCGACAGGGGCCAGATTGACTAAGGTGGTCTTGATTAGTGATTGGCGCTAGCTTCGCCCTGACTAGGATATCCTTGAGGTTTTTTGGTCTCCGGTAGGCTACTACAGGTTTGTTCTGGAGGATTAACTTTAGTGCATCCGATGATTCTACGATGGGCCAGTGTTTCCCGATGATTTTACCTATTTTGGGGTTGTCTGGATGGTAGGTCAGGAAAAATGGTATCCTATCAGCCTTTTCCTTCTTTCCATATTTTAGTAGGTCATTGCGGCTTGTTTGCTTAGCCCTTTGGGTTGCCTCCGTAATCAGGTCCTTGTCGTAGTCTCGGTAAATTAAATATTTAGATAGCTCTTCAGACCTTTATAGGAATGTGTCATCGTCGGAGCAAATTCTGCGTATCCTCAGTGCCTGGCTATATGGGATGTTCCTAATGCAGTGTTTTGGGTGACAGCTGGTTGGGAGGAGATATTGGTGTTTGTCAGTTGGTTTCGAGTAGATGTCTGTATGGAGTTTGTTTTCTACCAGTCTGGTTGTTGTGTCTAGGAAAACGTGGTTTAAGTTGGAGACTTCAGCCGTGAATTTTATTGAAGGATGGAAATTGTTTGCCTTTGATATGAAATCATCCAGATTTTCTCTTCCATGTTGCCACTTCAGTTCTACATCATCGATAAAGCGTACCCACTGGTATGGTGCAAGTTCAACCGATGCTAATAGTTGACCCTCTAGTTTTCCCATAAAAATGTTAGCGTACGAAGGGGCCATTTTTGTACCCATTGCGGTTCCATTAATTTCAAGGTAGTTTTCTTCATTAAATTCAAAGTTGTTGAGTTTTAGGACCAGCTCCATTAGTTGGACTAGGAAGTGTGTTGGTGGATTGTCTACTGTTCTTGTTTCCCATGCTTCGCTACACGCCTGTATCCCTTCGTTGTGCGGTATGTTAGTATACAAAGATGTGACGTCTAAGGAAACAAGCAATGTATCTGGCAGTAATGGTTCGCTTGCTTTGCTCTTTATGAGGTAATCTGTCGTGTCCTGAAGATATGATAGTAATTTGTGGACATATGGTCCAAATTTTATAAGATATATATATATATATATATATATATATATATATATATATATATATATATATATATATATATATAGGGGATAAAAAAAAACACAAACGCCGATAAACTTGTGCGACTAGTTTCGCATTTATGCTTCTTCAGGCACAAACTTCATTTGAAAGAAACTGATGACGTCTATAAAGTTATAAACAATTACGTCATTAACATAACGTCATGCTTTTGAAAGAAGCGGATGACGTCTATATGTCAATAATTACGTAATTGACATAACATCATAATTTATATTCTTTATTATATTATATATTATATATATTATATATTATATATATTATATATATATAAGATATGTATGCATGCTTTGTTTAAGCCAGTATTGAAACGTTACGTTTTCAATACAGCACCCTATGTAATACGACATATATTTTTACCAGATTCGAACAGTAAAAATTACCATCCAAAGAATGACTGAAGGAGATGTCTCAGTAAGACAAAATAATAGCATGAAAAGGTTTCTTAAAGAACAAAAGACTTACAACATTTTTCCGAAATTCTGGAGTTTTATTACGTGCATGCATGAAGAGCAGGGACAATTAGTAACAACGTATGCGTCCATGAGAACAAATGAATGAGTTTGCTAATTTATTCTTTTTGGCTTAATGATAAATTGAATTCGTTGTTTATAACTCCAAGTTTCACATATGCTCATTATACTAAAATATACGTGCCTGAGAAAACAAATGTTAAATTCCGAAGATAATGTTAAATTATTTCAAAATAAATCAAAAACAAAAACAAAATAATCCAAAACGTGTGAAATTAAATTAAGCTTGAAAGCTTAAACTTACTAGATATCCATGGATTTTAGCATTTGATAACATTTCAATTATGATTCCCGTTAAAGTATAGAAAGTCATATTATTATTATTATTATTATTATTATTATTATTATTATTATTATTATTATTATTATTATTGTAATGCTTTAATAGGATCTAGCGAGGACTGGTTCCCACAGAGTGGGCTACAGGATCCGACTCAATGTTCGGGCCTTTGCTGTCAGAGGTTTGTAAAGAGCAGATAACAGGTCTTCCCTAGTCTGGTTCCCTGCTTTTTTACTACCTGTGTTGCACTATAATTTGTATATTATTTTTTTTTTTTTTCTATAGCGGTACTCAAAGGAATATACGATGCAGGGAACCAGACTAGCTCTGCACAGTAATAAATGCAACTGTGCGCCGGGTTAAACCATATGGAAAAGCTTGAACGCTGGCACACAAACAAAAACTGTTTATCCTTGCTTGAATTTTAGTTAGTAGGTAAATGAGTTCGGAGAATCTCATCGTAACATCGGGGCGGGATGGAACGAGAAGATTTGGTGAGAAAGACAACTATGTAGCGATGAAGAATGAGTTTTCGCGGCGTATCAAATGTTACAAAATTTGCTAATATTTCTCGAACTGACTCGAAGTTGTACTTGTTATCCATGCTTTTAAAAGTACTTCCCAAAATGATGTTTTAGAGGTGTGCATAAGAAGTTTTAAAAATTGCGTCCGTTCACGAGATATTAACACGGTGGTTACAGTTTTTATCAGAAGATTAGGGAAACTGTACATATTTCTACCACTGAGGTCGTTGACATAAATAAGATCGACATCTTCATTATTGAAGCCGACTACGATACAGGAAGCAAACAATCGGGCTACTTGCAACACGTTTCATTTTTTCAAAAAGTTTATTATTTAAGTTTTTACCGAAAGCACTTTTCTACAAATTAAAACTTATCATTTTAGTTTGATTTCATTTACTCTGGTGTCTTTTTCCTAATAAATGTAACTTCCCACGCAAGCAAATGGACATGTTTTCAAGTTCCGTTGACCTATATTTCACTTAGTTGGAATGTGACTGAAGCTGGTATACCAAAGTTGGTGCATTGGATGATAAGAATCTTGACCAAACAAAGCTATCTAAACACTTTCTTCAATATTAATATAGTTTTATTTGTTTTTGTTACAGAAGTAAACTGGAATGTGATTCAAACTGGGAATTAAAAAAATGGTTAAAGAAACAATAAACTCTTGAATGAAATTAAGTTATCTTAACACTTTCAACAAAGTTTAATTTTAAATACTCATAGCCGTGTAGAAAACAACAATTGTTAAACTCCCATATAACCTTTTTAAATTTGTTAAATATAAAATGTCCTCACAAATAGGGTAGAGGAAAAGAGTTCAACCTTATTGTGAAATGAGTTTCAGTAAAATCCTATAGAAAAGTGGAAGGATTACTGATGAGAAGTTAAATTCTCAGAATCAAAATTTTGAGCATTCTTTTAAGAAATGGCCAGAAGAAAAGATATTAATTTATTGCTCATCTATATGAACCAACTTTATGGTTTTTCAGAGTTCAGTAAAATTCATAGTGCAGTATTAGAGGGGAATTTATGATGATCAGATTTCTCAAAATACCCATTTTGAAATTTTTTCATTCTGAGAAATTTAACATTATTGTGCATCGAAACCATGCTTGCTAGCCAAACACGCTAACAGTCACAAAAGGGAACTGCATATTTATGTTTGCATCAAAATAATTATAAGAATTATATCAATTTATTATGATCACATTATTGACACATCATTTAAATACAACTACTTTTTCTATGACAATAAAAATTGTTTTTTAAAAAATATTTTTTTCTTACAAGACTGAACAAATAATTGAATACATGTGGAGATATCCAAGCAGAATGCCGTACATTCGTTGGTAATTAAAATCTCTCAGCATGGGCATCTAAGATTTGAAAATTTCCGCTTATTATTAATTTCAACAATACATTGAGGTCAGATTAATTAGGAACACTTACTAAACTTGTGCTATTAATGATGAGACCGTAATTGGAGCTGTTAAATACAACGCGCAGAGTCAGATGGCTTTGTTTAATGGGAACACACATTTTCCAAGATGAAACTAACATTATCTTTTCATGTTAATATTTTAAAACAGTGTTTATAATATCCACTGCTTTGATCCTGCAGAAGTCAAGACTTTATTAGGGAGAGGCCATTTACTTAGGAGGGGGGGCAAAGGCACGTGTTTTGAAGCATGTGTCTTGCTTGGAATTTCTTATATAAAGGACACTGCCATTCCTTTTCTTACTTTAAATAATTTGCGTTAGCTATACTGTAACATCTCGTATTTCAAAAGAGGCACAGTTCCTGTCTTATAAGACAGGCAAAATGTGGCGTTTTAAAGTGTTCAGCCTCCAGAAAAAGCAAATGTTGAATGAAAACGAAATAAAAGAGAGGAATAATTCTTATGATAGGGAAAAGCATAATCGGATGTTTCAGAAGACATCGACGCAAGATAGGGAATGGCTGAATTATGATGAGGACAAGATTGTTATGCACTGTAACTAGTGTATGGAATAAGCAAAAACAAACACAGAGAAAACATGCACTTTTGTTGCGGGTTGTTCAAACTTTAAAATTGAATCAGAGATGAAAATGGTGAAGAGGTGACTGGAGATCTTGTTTGAAACCTTGGGTTCTGTCCGACCTACTCTTTAAAATCTTCCATACAAATGACATTTCAACATATGATCTGTAACCAGCAATACGTTTGTGGAACGTTTCAGAGAGACGGGTAAGGAGATCAGAACAAACCCAATATGGACACCGAGTGCAGGTGGAGGACGAAAAATGACACCTGGACCCCTTTCTGGAATTGGATCCAGATTATCTTGAGAAACAAGAAATCTTAATTGACTGATTGATGATTTGAAGTAGGATTTATACTTCTGTACCTCTGCATTTCATATGATAATGCTATTTATGAAAGAAAATTGTTGTTAATCTCAATACAAGTGTGTGACATAGTTTTGTGGACAGGACTAGTAAATGTTTGGCATGACTAGTAAAATTCTGAGCACACTAGTCCTTCTGGCTACTAAGAAATTTGTGTTAAATTCAAGCCCTGTTTAGCCTTGAAAGTTGCTATATAATTCTTCAAGCAGTGAGGATGAGGAGAAATGATAAAACAAATGTACAAAACCCAATTAATTGAGATATTTTTTAAACATATTCTTAGCAACCATCTGTCTGGCATGGAAATTTGAATAATGTCTTCTATGCAGTATGAGAAATGATCATGAAATGAAAATTAACTTGCTTCACAAAATAACCCTCGTCCCAAAAAGTTTCCAGAATCTTCCACCCTGAAATGTGCTCAAGGCAAAAATGTCAAACGTTACATCAACACTAACCACACAAGAAGGTAACAATTTTTTTTTTATAATTTTCTGTGCAATGTGGGAGGACAAGCAATGCCCAGTTTTGTTGCTGATAGAAAGACTTATGCATGGAGATGACAGTATCTGTGCTCTTCAGTGAAATGTGGGAATAAAATATTATTGATATGCTTTCACTTTTTCAGTATCAGAGCATGATGACCAATGGGTGAGAGGTGGTCGCAGGCCATCTGGCAAAAGAGGGTGGAAGAACAGAAATAATTCAGGAAAATTTAAGAAAGGTATTTTGTAATAATAGACATTAAATGTTGTACTCAAGTCAACAAACCAATATAGAATACCTTTTAACTCAGTTATTTACTTCATTTTAAATTTACCCCTTCCATAACACGTCCAAAAAATTTATAATGTTAGAGCTGAAAATGACTAGTATGTTTTGCTTTTCATTTACTAAAAGCATGACATCAAGTCATTTTGAGTGTTCATAATTACCGTATTTTCTGGCCTATAAGTTGATGCGGAGTACAGGTCGAATTCACCAATTTTGTCAGTTTTCCATCTTTTGTTCATGTATGCCAATTTGGAGTGTGAGACAAGGTCAGGCCAATAACATGGCTGTGTATTTCACACTAGTAACTGCTGGTTTCATGAATATTAATGGTATCACTGTATGATATTCCATATTACTGGCAATCGTGAAATTGCTTCACCGATGCTAACATACTTGTGATTTTGGTCCTGTACATGGTACTGCTATATTCTGTTATCAATTGACACAGCTGAATAAACAGTCCATGCTTGTTTGTATTATGATATACATTGCAACAAGAGCCACATGGCTGTGTATGCTATGTACATGTTAATTAAAGGTCCAAAGCTTTAGCCTGATTATTCCAGTTGAAGCCAGTCTTGAGTGCAAGATTCAACAGATGAGATAAACTCAGTGAGGCTAACAATAGAAAAATGACGCTATCTATATGGAAATCAGAAATGTGAAAAAGTTAAGAGACAGAAAACAGAAAAGATACAAATAAAAAATAAATAAAAATACTTTTTATTATACTTTAACATATCTGTGAAATGCATGCTCAAATTTACACAAATGAACAGTTTTATAATGCTTTTATTTAGCATTTCAGTTATAATTGAAGGCACATTGCAGTTGTAATTCATTACCTGTTCCACATTCTAATTAAGAAAAAGATAATTTAGATTTCACTTAATCATCTCTAATATCTAAAATCCTTTGTGGTCTTAATCATCCTTATCGGAATGAAAAATGGCATCTATCTCAGGGCACAGATCATTGGAATTGTTTTTATTATCACTTGTCTCCATCTCATCATTCTTATCATCTGGCTTTTCTATCCCGCTGACAATTTCTGCTTTAGCAAATCCATTCACAATAGCCGATTCATGCATCCTTAACCCAATGTGCAACCTAGGAATATGTAGTGTGCTGAATACATCTGATGTTTGTAAAGCTTTGCTCGCCTGCTGTCATCCAATTTTCCCAAAACTTTTGAAACCAGCTTTGAAACAGCAATTAACTGAAATGTTTAATGATTGTATTAACTTTGTTATGCCACCTGGGATGATGCCTAACGATATCTTCATGGTCTAAATCTTCACCTTTGCTTCAGCAATGATGTGTGCATGCATATACAGTTGATTCCGGTTAACTGCACACACTCGGGCCCGTCACGAGACTGTGCAGTTAACCAGAGTTTGCAGTTAACCGAAGTACGGTACAGTACAGCTTTAAATCAGCACGGCACAATTATATGTGAAGAATAAATATAAACGTTGATTAGAATCCACTCTTTCAACTTTTACTTAAATGTTAAGCTTGTTTTCCTTCCTCCGAACACAACTTCACTGATTCAACCAATGGATCAAGGAATTATAGCGAATTTTAAGAAATTCTATAGATCGCTAGTTATTCGAAAACTGATGTCAGACATTGATGGGTCATCTCCCGCAGAAAAGTAATCAGCTCCAAAGTCGTCTGCATCCTGGTTTTTGTGCCGTGTTGTCGTTTAAATTGAATTCCGTTGCGCATTTTCCATCTTTCCAACCATCCATTTGCTGGTTTGAAATCATTCAAACCCGAACGGTTTAGAGCAATGTTTCACATGCTGTACATGTACTATGATTTTTCCCACGCTATTGCTCTCTAGTAGGCGCGGATATACATGTATATACCACCTAAGGCATCCTTTACATTTCAATCATTTACAAAGTCGCATTTACTGGCTTATTTGGCGGCTTGTTTGAAGTGTTACAACAGTGGACTGGCAATAACTGATCATGACTATACTTTGTGCAGTTAACCGGAGTAAAATTGTAATGAATAATGTGCCACGGGCAGAAATTTATCGTACTATTATCCGGAGTGTGCATTTAAGCGAAGTGTAGTTATCCGAAGTTTGTTCCTATTGAAAAGCATTGGGGAAAAACGGGACCGACGTGACTACGTGTAGTTATCCGGAGTGTGCAATTAACCGATGTGCAGTTAAGTGGAGTTGAGTAATCCATAATGAGGAGTCTTCTTGGTGAGGAAAAATGCAAACAAGGTTGATAATACCATATTGCTATTTTGTTTTTGAAAAAAATTATTAATTAATTGTTGGTGAGAAAATGCAATGATTGTTGTAAAGCTCTCTAATTTTCATTACAATATCTATTAGTGTTTATTAACAATTGGACAAAGAACTTCACAGAATATACATTTAAATATTATCATTAATTAGTTCTTCTTATTAAGTCTGTCACTGTAATAAACACTACGTACATTTTAAAATGAGTTCTGAAGCCCTCTGATGTTTTCTTATACAACAAAACTTACAACTCAATACATACTAAAGTGAAGACCACCTACCCTTGGTCAACTAGTTTTATTGTTTCATTATAGTCATACAAATGTATAATATAAAAACCTTGTCATTTTCTATTTTAAGTTTGAAAGTAACAGACTGTTATTTTGATTTGTATATATACATATATAGCTGTACTATCTTTTAAGTGTTTGTTCTTTTTTTTTACTTAGATATAGTTAACATTTTATTCAAAATCTATTCAACGATATACCCTTTTATTATCTTTATTGGCGAGTTTGAATAACAAGTAATGCAAATGATTTCTTGTCCTGATGACATATTATGTATGGATAACAGCTTCACATGAACATTTGCAGATTTTCATTTCCCTAAAGAAAGCCTCATTTCTCTACTGGCAGCCTCGCTGATTTGACCTAGTCTGTCTATTCTTGCCCTTAATCTGGTTTCAAGTATAGCCAAAGTGCTAAGCATGTTATATTATCATGTAAATAAAACTGCATAGCCATGTGGCTATTGTGACAATGTACATCATAATTAAAACAAGAATGAATTCTTGATTTAGCTGTGTTTATTGATAATGAAATATTGTATGGTCGTAATACATGAGGATTATCACAGTTGTCAGGTAACTCAAAATACGTTCTTTTTCACTTTGCAAAAGCTACCACTGACACTTTTCATCGCACGCATGCGTGCGCTCACTATATATATATATATATATATATATATATATATATATATATATAAATATATATATATATGATTTTAGTTCAAACCATATATATTTGAGGAACTTAAATACAATTATAAACATTTGATTTGTGGGATTCAGTAGAAAGCATATAATCTACAGAATTTTTTAAATAATCATACAATGCTTAAGTTAATATGGATTACATATCTTCGTAGGATCAATTAGATCAGTGACAGAGCTATGCTGGTAATCGCTTGCATGTGTCCAACAGTATACTGGAAAATAAAATATCAATGGATATATTTGTTCCAAATGTCAAAGACATAATTCACCTGAAACTAAAAGAAGACAGCTCACTGATTGAGGTTATTTTGTATTTTTGACAAGTTTGACAATTAAATGATAATTTATATTGGTGGATAAATATTTCAAACATAAATGAATGTGTAATCCATCACTTTTAGTTACATGTTTTGAAAACAGTTAAAATTCTTTTTATTACTTGGATAGATAGAAAAGAAAAGTGATAAATTAACAAAGCACCAACTATGCAAGTTAAGGTTTATAGATCAAACTATTTTTTTCTTACATGCTTTATACTTTGTAAGCATAAAAGCAACTTGTGGATAAAATACAACTTTCAATCCGTGTAAAAAAAATTTGTACATTAATTTACTAAGAATGACATCAGTCACAGCAACTGCTGCTATTGCTATAAAAAGAACAATATTTTGGAAATGGGCCTGACAAATAACACACACACACAGCACACACACACACACACACACACACACACACACACACATGATCTTACCTGTTGTTAACTAAATAGATCTGATCAAAATTTTGCATGGGGGTTAGCTTTTAAATTTGATGGGTGGTGTGTCTGTTTTTCATGAGAATTTGCCTAACTCAAAATGTAAGTGTGTGTGTATATACATATATATAGAGAAAAAAATCAATATCCTATACTATACTGACTGGGAAAGAAATTAATGAGTAGAGTAAGGGGTATAAATTGCAAGTGTAACCAGAGCTAATGATTTAGTGTCCATGCTGGACACCCTATCGGGTGAAATGACTTCTCATTCTCTGCAAGAATAGGGCAAAACTGGCAAAAATAAGCAGAAGTGAGTGTAGAAATTTCAAGATAGTTACTTTAATCTTCTGGTTTTGCTTATTTTCATGTCAGAATGTTTATTATATGCTGATGAGAATACTATTAAAACTTTCATGCATTAAATTTTTTTTATTTTGCTTTACTGCTTTTGTATCATTACATAAAATGGCAACCATTCTATAGTAGAAGTACTTTATCATTAAAGCATGAAATATTGTATCCAATAATTATTTTATTAGTTATTGATTTATATACATTGTCCAAAGTCTTGACTTGCGTCTGATTGGGATCCACAAACTAATGTTTCATTCCTTAATGGATCATGGGCACATTTCTGGTGGAAATTACATAGATAGTAATGTATTTTAAAGCAATTGGGGTCAAGGTAGAATAGATAGGGTGGCAATTCAATCCGATTTACACTGGATCATATCTCTAGGTTGGTCTTGTGTAAACTTATCCATGTAATACTGATTCTTTGAATGAATTTCCTTGGCTGTTTTTATAGTAATATCATAATTTGGTATGAACAAAGATACTGAAAGAAAAATCTTTGTGCCTCTCAGGGGATACAATTAAAATATATAAAGATAATCAGGAAAATATTTAAACTTTTCATCATGTTTCATCTTTTATTTACCATGCAGATTTCTATGGCAGGGGAAGGGGAAGGGGCAGGGGCAGGGGAAATGATCGAGGTAGTTTCCAGGGACCTGGGTCACATTCCCACCAGGATGAGGATGGGGACTCAGTAATGGATGGAGAGGATAGATCAGGTGCTCAGAAAAGATTGTGAGTACATGTATCAGAAGGGTTTACAGAATCCAAAGCTCAACTTTTTTAATGTTTTAAGTTTCATACCATCATTAAGACATGTTTAACAAGGGGCTTTTGCTTGCTTAGGGTTTACATGTTAGACAGGCTCTAGCCTTAGCCTACTCAGTTTATTGACTTCTTTTGCAATAAATGTATGCATTTACTTTTCAAATAAATCTAAATAAACTAAGTGTCTTTTGAACAGTGTAAATGTATGCTAATGTATAAAACATCACAAGTCCTCATCCGAGCTATGTACATTTAAATTCCAGATGACAACTGCTTCTGTTTAAAAAAATAGAAATAACACAAATGAAACACTGGATTTACACTTAAATGCAAACCATGTCTTTAGTCCTTTAGTAGCATGGCCCAGTTATCAAGCTAAATATATATGTACACAGCTTTGAACTAGTTCAGTTGTAACTACATGCATACTGTAAAAGTAGCTGTCAAAATATTAGAAAACTTCTACTGGGTACCTGTTGATCCTAATGATTGGTTACCTGGGTATTTGATGAAAGTACATTGTATTAAATGTGTACAAACATGAAGTTAAATCCACTTTTTTAAATGAAATTCACAGTATTTCTACCTAACGTCATCTTCTATTAAGAGTCCAAGAATTCATCCTCATTGTTTGAGACCAAAATAGTATGTGTTCCATTAGGCCAACCATCCTTGCTTTTGCTTGCCGACCCTAACACATACATGCCAACCATTACGCTTTTGGCGTAATCATTACGCTTTTTCCCACTAAATTCCGCGTTACGCGTTAACGTTTATAGATTACGCTTTTTCGATATATCCATCTTGCGAAAAAAAAAAAAATTTCGTTTTTATTAGCATTACTTTATTTTTTACATACTGTTTTATTTTTAATTAAAAAATACCCCGCTTCTACATAACTACGATATACGAGTATACTTGTCCATGGACTTTCCTAATATTCATGTTCTATTTATAGCAACTATCATGTTACTAAGATACTTTCAAACTTTCGACCTCATATTCTATTTATAGCGGCTTAGTGAGGAGAGAACAGACTGGTTTCTATTTTGTTTAAATCATTATGCACATACTCTTTGTTCTAATTTTGTATAGTGCAGAACCAGTCTAAAAGTTTTTTTTGCGCTAAAAAGTATTAAAAAATTCTCAATGCGTTTATGAGTGCAAAAAATATTTCTTAAATAATTTCACAGATGGGTTAGAAAAAGTCAATAATAAACAAAGCAAAATGTAATCAATCCTCCAAACACGACGAGGGCATCATCACGTGACGTCTAATCGTTGGCGCTAAATGGCTTCAGATGTTAAGATGGATTCTAGTCTTTGTGTATGTTAGAGCACAATTTTTCCCCCAAAAATTTCGCAGATGGATCAGAAAAAAAGCAAAACAACGAGTCCTCCAAAGATTCAAAGATAAATATATGAATGGCATAATACAGCGTTCCATTCTAGGACAGCATAATGCTCATTGCAGACTGCGGAAACGATTTTAGCATTGGTCATGGTGGTAAATTTGATGTGGAAAAACGCGTGAAAACAAGGAAACACATCGAATTAGCTCGCCTTACGAACTCTAATACTAAGGTAATTTCTTATTTACCGAGGTTTTAATAGAACACGGACTACACTTGGCGGTAGCAGACCACGTTGGTCCCTTGTTCAAGTGGATGTTTCCTGATTCGAAAATTACGGAAAAATATGCTTGTGCAAGAACAAAATCATCTCACATTGTTCGGTGCCTAGCAGAAGATACTTCACTTAAAATTGCAGAAGCAATGAAAATTGGGTCGTTTAGTATTGCCACAGACGGGAGTTGTGATTATGATGTTAAAAAGTTGTACCCAGTATGTGTTAGATACTTTGACAGTGAAAAAGGCAAAGTCATGAGTGTTCTTCTTTCTTTACCAGAATTAACAGTAGATTCCACTGGACAAAACATTTTTGATTTGCTTGACAATATTTTGAAGAAACATGACATAAGTTGGCAGAACTGTATTGGGTTTGCAGCTGATAATGCATCAGTGATGACTGGAATTCATAAAGGAGTTGCATCCTATATTTTGAAAATGTCTCCATCAGTGTTCATAACAGGTTGCCCCTGTCATTTGATGCACCTTGCTGCTGGTAAGGCTGCTGATAAATTAGAAGTAGATATTGGCCATTTATTAATAGATATCTACTATTATTTGGAGAAAAATAGTAAAAGGAAACAGGCTCTAAAGTTGTTACAAGATCAGTTTGATCTTGAAGACTATAAAGTTATAAAGCATGTGTGTACAAGATGGTTATCCCTTGGCAAATGTGTTAGCCGTTTACTTGAGCTTTGGGATGCATTACAAGCATTCTTTCAAACTGAAAGTGAATCTGCACAGAGAAAACGTGGTGGAAAAGTGAAGAAGAGTGGTACAAAAGCAGAATCTGTTATTGCAAGTCAGAAGAGAACAAGAGATGAAAGTATAGACAGACATACTAACAATAAAGAGATTGGTGTAGCAGAAAGAAAGAAATTTAAATCCATAGAATTTTTATTTGAGAGGCCTCTATCTATCCAGCTAGAGGGCCTCCAGGCTCAGACCATGACTGTGAAAGATAAATCTTTTGACATAAAATTTCATCAGCCATCTGGATCAGGTTCTTCAGAGTATGAATCTGTTAAAAAGCATACTGGATCTTCTCATACTTCAAAGGGCAAAACTAGCATGTGAGATGGTTTACAAAAAGCTTAATGATCCAGTTACAAAACTGTACTGCTTGTTTATGAAGAGTGCCATTCCATTGTTTGATGCAGCAAATGTCTTGCAGAAAGAAGAACCATGCATTCATATTATGCACAAGATTCTGTCAAACCAGTTGTCAGATTTGCTAATAAGGTTTATTAAGCCAGAAATCATCGCATCAGCCAAACTTTTAACTGATATTGACTTTCATGACCATGCAAACCAGAAAGATAATGAAGATCTAGCTATTGGTGCAGAAGCAAGAGAATTCATAGAACACAATTCTACTCTTCCTGTGAAGATGTTCTATGATAATGTTAGAGATTATTATGCTACAGCCTGTGATTACATGCTCCATAAATTCCCATATGGAGATGAACTGCTTTTAAATGCTTCAGTTGCTTATGTAAATGAGAGACAGTCAAAAAGCTTCAAAAGTGTTAGATTCTTTGTCAAGAGATATCCCTTTCTATTGCCACCCTTGTCTAACTTGGATCATCTGGAAAAAGAATTCCTGAAATATCAAGTTGGGATTCTACCTGACAATATACTTAATGCAGATAGAGTTGATGTGCAATGGCACCTTATTTCCCAGCTAAAAGACTCTATCACTGGAAGAAATAAATTTCCTCTTCTTTGTCAGGTTATGAAAGGAATATTGGTTCTTTACCATTCTAATGCTGACTGTGAGAGATTGTTCAGTGTTGTTAACAAAAATAAAACTGAATTCAGGTCCAGGCTAAGTAACCCAGTAATGAGTGCTCTACTGGTATGCAAAACATTCATGGCCTCAGCTGGTACAAAATTTTTTGAAATGCAACATGACAATCTGTTGCTTTCTAAAGCTAAAAGTGCTACATATGAACACTTGAACCATTAATGAATGATAAAAGACGAGAAAAGCAAATAAATCATTGTTAATTGTAATTGTAGTATGTTATATGTGGATTACTCTTTTTCTGCTTGGATTCCTCTTTTTGACCACTTGGATTACACTTTTTCCTCGTCAGGGGTTGGCATGTATGCTAACACTTTTTTTCCAAGTAGAAGCTTACTACATCGTATATACTAATTATTATGATATATGTTGTTGTTGTTTTTTTTTAAAAATGTTTCCTGCCTACTCTAATTTTAAACCCATTGCAATAAGAAACGCACATTTTTTTGCCTGAAAAATTTCTGAAATCTTTCATCATCTTTTAGTAAATACTCATTTTTTTGCATTCTCACACCATCCTGTTTGTTTATATCACACTACAAATGACTGGATCATAATTATAACTGTTTAATAAAGTGTGCCAAGTCAGATGACTTTGTTTAATAGATATGCTGAAAATATATGTCCTCTTCTGATAATATTTTATGACAGTAGTCGTTGCTTTGATTCTGTAGTACATCTGCTGAAGTCAAGTCTTTATTACGGAGAGGCCATTTAATTTACCAAGGGGTGGGGTACAAACTTGAAAACATTTGTCTTGATCTGATTTGTATTATAAAAAGGCGATATGACATCCCTTTTCTTATGTGAAATAAATTTATTTTATTTTTAATTATTATGTTTTGCGTTTATGTGCAATATTTTCTTTCTGTCATTTTGTTCTTAAAACAGAAACCAACTGTCAGCTGGAATTTAATTGTCCAAGAGAATTTCTTTTCATGTTTAAACAGCAAGATAAATTTACATTGTCAAAGAAAAGCTCAACAATGTGTGCCTCTCCTCAAGTCAGTGCTAAAGTTTGTTCAAATTTCTTTGAATAAAGTAAAAGCATAAACATCTGCAAACAAAAGTTGATCAAAGTGTACACAACATACGACTTTTTTAAGTTACTTTCCAAATGTATGATCAAAATTAATTTGGCATGATTTTTTACATGGTATCTGATTGTAAATCACTCGTCAGGTCTCTTGCCATGGATGGTCTTCATTTTTTGTCTATTCACATGTGAATCAGTATTTTCAACCATGCACTCCAATGTGAATTTCCATCAGTGTGCTGGCTAAAATGCAGTGCTGATTTAACCTGTCAGGGATAGTTATCACAGAGCAAAAATGGAGGGAATGAAGTCCCCCACCATGATGCGTGGGGTTCTTAAACAATCATGTGAGTTGTACTGTAATTGAGGATGTGTTTGTGTGCATGTAAGAATGCAAGAAATGAAAAGGCTGTTTACTTTTTGTATATTTAATAATCAGATTGCTGAACATCATACATTCATTCTGAATACTGTTTTGTTTGCCTCCATCAACCAAAATCCAGTGGAGGGCCTTGAGTGGCAGAGTGGTCTAAAATGCTCACTGTTATGGATCACTGCCATCTCACCTTTGTCTACATAAGTTCGATCTTGGGCTCAGCCAATGTAGGTATGTGAGAAAGTTTCTGGTAGCTTTTTGTGGATCAGTGTTTCTTTCCAGGGTTTTCCTGATTTCTTCCTCCAGCATTAATACTGGCCGCCATGTATATCCTATCTTGTGCTGAAAAAGGTCATCAAAACAAAGGTCAAAGTGTACAATTATTTTATAGAAAATTGTCAAACATTGTAGGCATGATCTGTGTGATTTAGCTCTTGCCCATGTGCAATGGGAGTCCAGAAGAAGTTAAGCATGATCTGTTGGATTTAGCTGTTGGCCACCTGCCATGGGAGTCCAGAAGATGTGAAGCACCATCTGGGTGATTTGGCTATTGCCCGTGCCATGGGAGTCTAGAAAATGTTAAGCATAATCAGAATTTTATTTTAGCTATTAGTCGAGTGCAGTGGGAGTCAGACTGAGGTTAAGAAACTATACTCATCAACCTCTTTGTTGAACAGAGGAAAGTGAAATGATACCCAATGTTAATGCATGACAAGTTTGGTTTGATTTTATTCTGCCAGTATTAATTCAAAGAAAATGAAAAGAATATAAATTCTATGTATGTCGACGCTCAGCCTCACAATATCACACAAATACCAGAGTAAAGAACATCCTCCCGACATTTTTCATAACCAAGTAGTCATACCTTTCATAACACACATTACAAATACAGCAGTCCCATGCAGAGTAATAATAATAATAATGAGGGCTTTGTATAGCGCCTAATCTTGCTAAGCTCTAAGTGCTTTACACCATCAATAATGATAATGACTACACTACAGAACAACAAATGACAAAAACAATGAAATTAGAAAACATAAAAACATGCTGAAAACATATAAGATACAAAACATGATTAGGTTGCTAAGTTTAGCATAAGTAGCATAAGGAATAGGCAGGTAGACCTAATGGAAGTAAAAGCTAATTACTGTATGGTCATGGACATGTGGACTTTCATATACAGACCAAAATTAATTATTTTTATAAGATTTAGTTCATTTTCCAGTCATGTCTTGCACTATAGTGTTAACCTATATCACCACTCATGAATGGATTTTCATATTATCATGGGTTTTTCACTAAAAACATCCTGTATTGTCTAGCTGGTGCCAATCTTAATTCACTAATGCTGCCGCTAATTTTGAAAACTGTATTAAGAAAATCAGAAATGGTTTCAATTCAACACTTATCAGTAAGAAAGAAATGGTATTAAATTAAAACCTGAAAATTATTTTCAACAGTTAAGCATAATTTCCACTTAAAGTATCTTGTTTCTTCGATAAGGTCATCTGGCCATTGGACCTTGTGACTATATGGTAAAGCCTGCATGCATCATCCATCTGAAGGCAATATTTCAGATCTAATGTAAATCAAAAGTTGGAATATGGGTTGACATCATGAAAATCTCTGTCAAGATGGATTAGTGAGAAAGATGCATGTTAATGAGGAATTCTCACATTTGTTTGGTGTACCATGTTACCACTCTAGAGGCCATTTTTCTGATTTTATTTTGATCAAATTTGGAAATATGATTCAGTATGGTCTTGAATGAACATGAAAATTTTACCATTCAAGCAATGTAATGAGGTGATCATGCACTAGATTGGCTAAGCTTGCCACCACAGTGGAGACTGCATTTCTGATCTAATTTTGGTCACTTGTATTTATCTTTAGGCGCTTGGTTAATTTCAGTAGTGAGTGATATCCATGCTTACTACGTTAAGTGATCTTGCATAAGAATGGCTGACCTTGCTCCCACTATGGAGGCCAAAATGGCAATTTGCATAATAAAGAAGGGAAATAGTCTTTTATGAGGTTAATATGGTTTGTGAAGGGAGTTCTCCCCTGGAGAAAACCAACATAAAAATTAATTGTAGAATACAGAATTCATGAATTTCAATATATCAAATTCTATAAATGAGGAAAAGAGATTACATTGAACAATGTCCCATTTCAAGCTGAATGTGTGTGTGTGCATTTTTTATGTATACATTTTTGTAGCCCCAGAAAACATGTTAAAATGGCATGTTTTTTTTAAAATTTCTAAAATATTTGTTGTTTTATATTATGAAATGTATGCATTATTTAAATCATTTTAGATTTACGTTTGGCAATTTATGCCCATTCTTAAAAATCAAACAGCAGTAACTGAGTATGCCTTCCAAATATGAATTTAGTTACCCTCATTAACAAAAATATTCACATGTTCTAGATGTTTGACCCAAATTTGGTATTTTATTTTTTAAAAACAGTGTTCATGCCACAACCTTTTGTTGTGAAATTAACATTGATATTTTGCAGTCCTTTGGATGTATTAATTGGTTTATAAGTTTTGGTTGGTTATAGTTATTTTGACAACAGCATTGTTTGGTGCATGGATTTGCATGAACAGGCATCAGTTGGGTGTTGTATTCCCAGGATTTATCAATTACTGTACATGAATCATTGAACACAAAGACAAATCATCAGCTTTATTGTTTAAGTTTTAATCCAAATTACATGTAGATAAACAATTATCAGCTTTTTTTATGTAAGAGCTGACATCTTTCAAAAATAAGTTTCGCAACAGAATTCAGTAACTGGAACTTCACATTTTTCTATATGAACATTCAAAGAAGAACTTGCGACATTATTAATAATTATTTATGTAAAAAAAAAAGATGCTTTGACATTATTTTTAAAAAAAAGAATACAACACATATAATACATAAATCAGACTCATTTTCATTGCCAGTACAACTTTGTAGTAATTCAAGAATCACTTTTGGAGAAATTGGTGAAGAGATTGTATAAATTCAGTAGCCATGATTGTGTTGTAATGAAGTGAATCATTGTGTACTTTCTCAGTATTTGATATATTCCTGCACACCACATTACTAGGGTCAAATTACTAGTCAAGAAAATTACAAATTATAGCTTTTAGCAGTAATGATGCTTATTTGGTAAAACAAGGGTCAGATTGTTTTGTTTTGCTGTATGTAACTAGTTTATAAAAGCATTTATTGCCATTTTCTGTTAGATACTTTCATATTTTCTCCACAGTTCACCATATTCCAGACCAGATATACAAAGAAGGCTGGAAAGACATTTTGACCCAGATCGTCCTTCTACATCGGGTAAAACTACTAAAATTTCTCTGTTCTTTAAAGTAAACAAACATTTTTAGCTATGTTGGTCAGATAACTAGATCTAGATGGTTTTAAATGAAAATCTTGTGCTTGGAGATCAAATTTGCTTGCCACAATCTTATTTCAACTCCACCAGAATATAAGGTCACATCAGCATGGGCTTTCACTTCTTGTGACATCTCATTTGTTCTGAATAGCAATGGTGCCAATCTGACACCCAATGTGGCTACTATAGCAGACTTCTTGCAAATCTTATTGCATCTTTCCCAGACTGGAAGGTCACATTGACATTAGATTTTCACAAGAGGGCTTCTGTTAATATTGAATTGGTCCTAAATGAAAAGGATGCCAAACTGACTTTCAATAGACCATGATCCCATGGTATAACTAAAAAATCTAACTCAGAAATTGTTTTATCACTTGCTACTCCTCCCTATGAGAAAGTCATGTCAACATGGGATTTTCCAGCAGACTTCTTAGTTATGGTGTCTGTAAATGAAAGTTATGCTGATTTGACATCCAATATGGCTGCCATGGTGGTCACTAATCTTTAAAATCTTTTTATGGATTGCACTAACATATTTTTTATGATATCAAGTTACTTCTTATGAAAATGGTGCCAGTCTTGTATCAAACATGGGTGTCAATCTGAAATATCATGGTTTTACGACTTCCTAAATGGATGATGACATTGGCATGGAGTTTGCACCAAAATGCTTCTTATGATGTCTATTGATCCAGAATGAGAAAGGTGTGGATCTGACATTCAATATGGCCATTGCAACAGCCAGTTTGAAAAAGATCTTGGCATCACAGAAGAATTTTGGAGAGGTTTCAACACTCGGCAGTTAAAAAGAAGAAATGGTCTTATCTTCCATCCTGGAAAATATTTAAGGACAGTTGAGTCTCAGTCCATTTTATGAACTTGGTATACTTAGCACACATACCTATCAATCATAGTAATTTATTACTTGATATTACTGCATTGCTGTATCATTGCCAGGTGCTAGCTCCCAGTCCAAGAACATTATTCCCTCCACCAGTTAGTTTTAAAATGAAAACATAATCCAAGTCTGATACCTTAGTTCACCTCTGACAATAGGAATGTGATTCTTCTTCAGTCCTAAATTGGAGGTTGCATTAATATATTCTTTAATTACAAAAAAAGTTATTTTGCTATTAAAAGTGCTTAAATTTCTGCTGGGAAAAGCTACATGTATTTTATAAGTAATGTCAAAACCATATTGCCTCATTTGTTGTTTGAGGCATGGTGGTGTCATTGGTATGTAGGTTGCGAGAGTTGTGTAGGCACGCGACTAGTAATGCAAATGGCCAGACACAAGTCAAATTTCAGCAACGATGTACTTTTATCTCGTCTGTCAACAGATTAAAGACATACCCAATGCTACGATCACAATTTATGAGAAAATAAATAATTCCTATCGATTTCATTCAGGTATATCAATGAAAGGTGGTTCAAGTTTGCTCACTAGACCAAATAGTGTATGTGAATTCAAACTTGTTGATAGGGAATGGACTCTGAATATTTGTTCTAACCAATATTCCCAGACTTGAGGATCATTTCATGAAGCCATGTCAAAATTCACAAATTTTTGTCCCCATTTTCACTAATTGTGAGCCTTGAGGGTTGGCAGCTATGTCACTCTCTTTCATGAAAATAAATTCCATGATTCCGGATGGTTACTGCATTTCGTTTGACCTTTTCTCAGGGTTCTTAAGGTCTAGTTGTATCAGCTCAACAAGTTGTCAGGTCGTGTAGCAGTTAGCAGTAGAACAACTGACTGATGTGTGTTTTAAGTTCACTTGACAGCTGCTTGTCTTAAGCTGTCAGTTTCCCACCAGGCTGGCAAATTCAGCAATGCAACATTACCAGGTAATGTGTTCCTGTTATTAAAATGTTTTTTTTTTGGGGGGGGGGCTAGGTATATTGGATGGGGTTTTTAAAAAAAATTACATACTACTTTCCTGCCATTATTATCCCAATCCCCTCCTCCCTCCCCACTCTGACATCAGGCATGACTTTTCTTGATGTAGTCCGTTTTTTTAAAAATAATGTTCGATCCATTTTTTGTGTGGTGGTTTTTAACTGTTGTATCATATTCGCTCCATATATTAGTTAGCCCATGACTCTCGTATTGAGTATTCTGATTGATCAAAAGTTTAAATTCATCCAATGAATCTTTGTATAAAGGAAACTGATGGCAAATGAAATAAGAAGCGTGATTGCAAAAAAAATGGCAACCCTAGTTGTTGAGAGAGATGATGACACAAAAAGTTTACATAAAGGTTTAAAAAAACATAAGGGAATGGCTGGAACAAATTGTCGATGGAAATTTAGTTGGTCAGTTTATAAGAAAACTGAACGCTCGAGGACTGGCATTTTGTGACCTGTGCAATATATACATTATGGAAGTCATGGTTGAAAGAGTCTGTAACTGCACCTACAAAAGAAGATGCATATGGAAAAATTGAAGCCCTTAGTCATATGTGCACTGCATGTTGCCAGTACAAACTGGAGCTTGAAAGGAAAAAGGCTCTCGTTGAAAAGGAAAAGAAACAATTGCACATTGAGCCAACAAAATCATTGGTGACAAAAAGGAGGACTCCAGTGGCATAGTGGTTAGAGCATCTGCCGCGGAAGCGGGAGGTCATGAGTTTGATCCCCAGCCGAGTCATACCAAAGCCTTACAAAAATTTTACTAACAGCTGCCTAGCTTGATGCTCAGCATTAAGAGGTCAGTGTTAGGACTGGTTGGCCTGGTGTCAGGATAATGTCACTGAGTGGGACATTATGCTACATGTTTGCGGCATGATACCCCAGTGCTAGACATCACTATAAGCTGCCTCACTGCAGACATTGTATCGATATGAGTGAAAAATTGTTATAGCTACATTAAAAAATCCTAATCAAACAAACAAACAATGCACCAGGAGCAGCTTTTCATGTGTGTAAAATGCATTTTTAGTCAGGGTCCTTTGTTGCCTGGAACCCCCAGATCAGGGGCGCTTCCACTAGAGGTCTCGTTGGGGGAGTATCCATAAACACACACACACACACACCTTTCACATTTTCTCCTCTTTTTTTTTTTAGAAGACCAAAATCATGTCTGTGACATCAATCAGTGCAGGTCAGACAAGGATGGTCATCCAATTGTCAGAAGTGGACTTAAGTATCTTACTGGGATAATGTTTTTATTATAAACCTCCAGTTATGAATTGGTGGAGGGAATAATGTCCTTGGGTTGAGGGCTAATACCAGAAAAAAATAATAGCAGTGCAACAGTAGCAGTTAAGTACTACATATTACATCATTAAAATTTTAGTTTCTCCCCCACCCCATTTATATTATGGTCTAGTGTCCACTATGTGTAGTTCTTTGTCATTTAGCAATTGCTATTTCTGACTTTTCAAACAAACTATTTGATCAATTTCAGTTAGATTTAGCAAAGAATATCATCTGATAAATTTTTTTGAAATCTATACATATGATGCAGATGTGATGTTATATATGGCCAGCATCACCAAAGGTAGAAAATGTTTTCTTAAAGTTCCAGTGACACCATTTTTCATAAATTTCACTATTGTACTAGTCTAACTAAAGTTTTGAAGGAAGGAAATGATTTGTCAAGAAAAGCTATCTGACATCTGTTCATTGACGAAATCAAGTTGTTTGGTTTAAAAAGCACACAGATATTCAGTTTAAATTTTAGAGGTACATCCTCTTACTTTATTCCTCGAAGTTGATTATAATTCCATTCAATTTTTTGGGAAAACTCCAAACGTAGTAATCTTATACCTTTGACAAATTCTGTTAGTTACTAATCAAATAACAACAAATATTCACATGTAACAGACAAATTGTTTTGAGAGAAAATGAAGAGAGGCAGGTCCACTTGTTTTAAGTGGACCAGATATGGCCAACATCCATAAAATAAACCTTTAAACAACCTTATCTCAAATGACTGCTCAAGAGAATTTATGCAAAATTGACAGAACATATGTTGGCAATAAATGTCTTTTATTATTATACAAATGATGATTTGCCATCAAATTTACTTGAAGGTACTAAAATAAAACATACCATATACAATAAATAGAATTTGAAGAAATCTTCAACGAAAGCTTTCTATTAGCCCAGAATATTCTTGGCCAACTACTCTTGCACTAGGCTGATAGGCAGATTTTAGGTGAATGGTTTCAGGCCAACTTGGGCCACTGTTTAATCTTGGGCTTTGAAAAGTTTATTTTGTCCTGAACATGGCCAGGATGCAATGAATGATGCCTTCATTATATAAATCACAGTGTAGCTAAAATGACTGAGTGCTCCAGATATCAGAAATATCAAACATGCAGATCTTGTCTATACCCAAAACACATTAATGTGATCTGTCATGCAGTAATACCTGACATAGAAAACTGTATGTAAAGGACATCACTTAAGAATCACATATATAACTAACATGTCCAGAAATGGCAATTTTATGAACCCTTGAATGTCCTGTATGACCAACCAAACTTGTTTCCCCAGTTATGTTATTCCGAGTTATTTTTTAAGGAGTTAAGTGGGTAGCAATTGAATCTAATGCTTGATGTTCACATTGGCTATTATGATCTGTATGGAAACTGCAAGGTATTGAACATGACAGTAAAACATGATGGTTAGTACACAAAAAGATATAATGAATGGTTCATAAAAATGCTTTATAAAATCAGTGAATGAATTATGATTAAAGTGAAGTAACTATTTGTCATTCCAGTAGGTTTGTTTTAAGTATGTTTTACTGTATAACCAATTTAAGCAGTCTCGTATCTCTGTTATGTAATCAATATGACAATGTTAGCCATTTGTATCTAGCTTAATATACATAAATAAAACATTTTTAACTATTTCCCTTTTATCTAGAGGATCAAAGACCTGGTTCATTCCAACACATGGGTTTACCAGCCATCACTGATTCAGACTCAGAGTGGTATAAGATATTGGTAGGTATTGACCCTATTTAATCAGAGTGGTTTAAGATATTGGTAGGTATTGACTGTATTTAATCAGAGTGGTTTAAGATATTGGTAGGTATTGACTGTATTTAATCAGAGTGGTAAAATATATTGGTAGGTATTGACTGTATTTAATCAGAGTGGTACAAGATATTGGTAGGTATTGACGCTATTGAATCAGTGGTATAAGATATTGGTAGGTATTGACCCTATTGAATCAGAGTGGTATAAGATATTGGTAGGTATTGACCCTATTGAATCAGTGGTATTAGATATTGGTAGGTATTGACCCTATTGAATCAGAGTGGTATAAGATATTGGTAGGTATTGACCCTATTTAATCAGTGGTATAAGATATTGGTAGGTATTGACCCTATTTAATCAGTGGTATAAGATATTGGTAAGTATTGACCCTATTTAATCAGTGGTATAAGATATTGGTAGGTATTGACCCTATTTAAATCTTTTTTAACCAGTGGCAATAAAGGCTTGTGCAATCTTTTGGCAATACAGGACTTGCTGTCATACTTAAATTTCCTACAATCTTTTAGGCTCAGTATTGGTATACCTGTAAGTCAATTTTGCTGATTGATCCAACATTATTCCACCCGCCAAGGCAGTTTCAGGAGTTCTAAAAGAAACTCTAACGCTTGTCCATGTCAAATTCTCATGTACATTTAGCAAACAAGTTGCAGTTGAACTTAATTCTGTTTTGCGCATGTAGAAATCTCATGTTGGATCTTGTTTTAGTTTAGTTGTTTTATTAATAGTGTGATTCCTATCTTTCTTATATTTCAAAAATTAATTTAGAGTTTAATTATATTTATTCCTAAAATTTGCATTAACATTAAGAAAGTTGCAAATGGGACTAATTTTTTTTTCTTATATGGAAAAGTCCAGTATTTTCTAAAAGTTGGCAGAAAAATGGGGAATTTCAGACATTTTTCGATAATTAAGAAAATAATACATTGAATTGTGCAATTTAATTGCTATTAAATTTTACTGTGTTCAGGTAAATTACTGGAAGTTGTGGAACTCTTTGTTTCAACAATTTCCTAGGGACTTTCATCACCTAATTCTAAATTTTAGGACATTTATGTTATGATGAAAGGTCAGAGCACATTGGAAAAATGAAACGAGTAACCAGGATCCCATTGGCATCTTTTTTCAATAATAAATTAAACTTAATAGTGAAATAATTTTTTCTCTTCATTCCCATATTTTCACTTGTGAAAAATATATCCTTCACATGTGAAAATATATTTCCTATCATGTAATGTGACTCTTGAGTGTGTGCCTGCAAAAGTTGTACCTGCAACATAAACTTTGTCAGCTAGAATAAATAAATAGAAACTGCATAACATTTCAGATGTGTGAATTAAATTTTTGATTAAAAAAGATTGACCAAATTACACCCGTGTATGTCTGAAGTTATTTACCACTAACTTCCTTGACAACAACTGCAAACCTTCTGTGATGCATTGCTGAGTCAGATTTGCCTTGTTTTCAGACATGGTCAGATAGTTTGCAAAATGACAAATTTGCAATTTGCTATGACATGTTAGGTCAACTTAATCCTGCCACTTTGTAAGTCATGAATATTTATATGAACATGCTATGAAATTTAGATGAATTTAGACAAGTGGGCAGGGATAAGCTTTTGTGCTGATGAGTGAGTTTAATCTTATAAATTTTAATCCTAGAGCAAGTTTTGTAAATAATAAAAAGAACATTTTCTTTTCCTATGTCATTACCAGATATATTACATCTTGTGGTACTAAAAACTGTATAATTTAACTTGTGGCTTCTCCACTCATTAAAATATCATTTTTGGGTACCACACAATGAAATATTTCTGGTATTAACATAGGAAAAGAAATATCCTCTATTTATTAATGAAGTGATCTTGTATATTGTTGGCTGATAATCTTACCACTCTGAAGACCGTCATTCTTATCCAGTTTTGAGCTGTCTTAGAATATGGGCTTGCATTAAGATCTCAGACAATTATATACAAGAGTATATATTATTAATTATGCTTTAATGTTTGGAAAGAAGTTCCATCAGACCATAGAAAAATAGCAAATTTGACATCATATCAAGTGTGATAAATAGTTTACAAAAGGGTTGCACTGTTACAGTTCTACATAACCATGAATGTGTAACTGAAATGTAAAGGTGGGTAAGCAAAACAATGCATACATGGGCTTCTTTCATAGTTTTACAAATATTTACATTGGTGTATATATGTCCAACATAAATTAGGGCAAAGATAATTTATTGAGTAGGTTCATTGTGTTTTATAATAACTGCTTAATTTACTTAAAAATGAGTCCATAAGCAAAATGATACTGCTGACATTCACTAAAGAGAGTTGTATCAGCTTGTAACATGTTTTCTTTCTATCATGCTACATTTGCTTTTTTATGAAATTCACTTGTGTGTCTTCATACCCTTAAACTTAAAATCTTGCCTTTCCAAATGTGAGCAAAAGACCAGGCTTTCAGAAAGTGTTTTTGTGGCTCCGATTTTCAAAAATAATTTAGGCTTGATTATGCTGATTATTTTTAACTAAATTCAAATAATTTCAAACCAACACAAATGTCAAATCAAGTTTTAGCTGGGATGCCTAATTTCAATGTTTTGCCTGTTGTGATTTTTTATATCATATGGCTGAAGAGTTATACCAATAATTATAATAATTCGATGGATACACTATATATGCATGCTTATAAGTCTTGCCCAGATGCAAAGATCAGCAGTTGCAAAAAAAAAAGCAGTTTGTTAGGATTAATCAGCAGACCAATAATGATGGCCTGATCTGCAGGCAAATAATGTAGTGTCAGATCAGAGTCAATTTGTTTTGCATTTGGACTTGAATTATCAGCAGGTATGTACAGTAGTTTATTTGTTCTTCATCAAATTACTTGATTAGCTTGCATTTTTATTTTAGATTCCATATGGCAAAAAAGCAGGCAAAAACCAGCTTCTTAAGTTGTTACAGAGCCATTTGAATGTACCATTCAAGCCTTTTCATGTAAGTATAAAATTGTAGGGCCCAGTTTCTTTGTCTTGATAATATAAAAGTAATGTAATCTAATTAATTAAGACGTTAATACTATTGCTGTCCAGTTATGTTTTAGTCTTTAGCTGTATCAACTGTTAGGATCAGACGATGTTTGCTAAGTGCCAGATGGTCAAAGTGTTTCCTTTGTGCTGTAGTAAATGTTTGAACTTCACAAACTGTGCAGGAAGTTATAAAAAGAAAATGCATTGCATGCCAAATAGAGATGAAAATAATTTTGCAAATGTCAGATGCAGTTCCAACTTTGTTATTAGACCTCAGATCACAACAGCAGCAAAGTAGATGGGAAAATATAAAGTTACTACCTAATTTAGTAATAAAGATCCAATAGGTTGTTGAACGCATACATTAAATATCTTTTAAATGACTAACAGTTTTCAAGATGATAACACGATTGTTCTTATAATCAGGGTTAGAACATTTATTCATCTGCCATCCCTAAAATTTCAAAATTGTAGTCTAAAAATCTATTGTGAAAATTAAATGCCCCAGTGTCCATGGTGCATTTTACAAAAACAATTGTTACCACTCTGAAGTCCATATTTCTGATCTGATTTTAATCATTCTTGGAATATTGGTTTATATAATTGGAGCTTTGAATGATTTCAATAATGAATAATATCATTGCATGTTAATGATCTTGCATCTGATTAGTTAACCATTCTGGAGACCATTTATCTGATTTGATTTCAGACTTGGAATATATGATTGTATCATTAAGATCTTGAACAAGTTCAATATTGAGCAAGATCGAGGCATACTAAAGAGGTACTCTGGCATCTAATTGGCTGACCTTGTTACCAATCAGTATTTCTGATACAATTTTGATAAAACTTGGAATATTGTGCTTATATCATTATGATCTCAGACAGGTCTGATAATGATCAACATCCACAAACATTAATCAAGTGATCTTGCATCACATTGTCAGAGCTTTGTACCCAACTGGGAGACCACATTTCTGATCTATTTTGAAATTTGGACTTGCATTATTTAGATCTAAAATAAATTTGATAATGAGTGAGAGGCATGCATATTAATGAGATCTCTTGCATCTGATTGGATGAGCTTGTTGCCTTTCAGGAAGACATTATTGTGATCCAATTTCAATGAAACTTGGAATGTATGCTTATATAATCAGTATCTCAACCAGTTTTGATAAAATTGAACAAGAGCCATCCATATTAATGAGGTAAGCTTGCATCACTCTTGAAGCACTAATTCTTATCTGATTTTGGTTTATGCCATCAAGACAATGGTTTTATTCATTATGAGCAAGATCTTTGGATCTTTTTGAGGTTATCTTTACTATCTTGCAGATCAGGGTCTATGTTTGTTCTGCTGATTATTTCTAACAAACTTCACAGACCCTGATCTGGCAGCACATTATGCAATAGCAGATCTGGATCTATGCAGTATGCAGTTGGACTCGTCTTATGAGCGAGTATATATGGTACCAATCCGAGTTTCTTCCATTTTAGACTTATATTATCACTGTCACAGATATGTTCAATAATGTTAATAAGATAACTTGCTTTTGATTTCACATCTACAAAACATTGTATCTTGATCTTGGCTGTCTTCATTTCACTTTGTATATTGATTATACCATTATCTTTAGAACAAATTTGTATCACGATATTGTGAAATATTTAAATCAACATTATATAAAGTTTTGAAGATATACTTTACCTAGGTTATGTTCTTACAGCAGAGCCTGCTTAGTGCTTTGTCAACTTTTATGTATGTCAGGTGAGCACTATCAGCCTAATTTGGGTCTCTTGTTTATGTAACTCGCCTGTTTGTTTTTTTTTTGTATTTAAAAAAACTGGGTTTCAGAAACATTTTCAAGTCAAACGTCCCTGGGACAAGGGCCTTTCAAGAATTACTTGTCTTAATTTTACTCAACACTGTACACTTTTCCACCATACTACTTACATTTTTACATAAGAAACATAGGTACATGATGCAAGCTTTAAACTGAAATAGATAAACCATAAAAATATCATGTTCTAATACTTGAAACTTTTGATAAACAAGACAATAGGAGGTGAGGCATGTAAAATTGAGAAATTGCAGTTGCATTCATAGCTCTGGATTGTTTACTTTAGTTGCATTCATGTTACAATGAAATGTAATCGAGGTGTAATAATCTTCCTTTTCAGTGAGGTATCACACATATAAAAGAGTTGCATATATATGGGTGAAATAAGGAGACAAAAACTTTACAATTCTAATTTGATTAACTTGCCCCAAATTGTTTTTTTTTTTTCAAGAATGCAGCTTTATTGATCAGGGTTCGTACGGTCTTTGAAGGTCTTTGAAAGTTTGGGAAAAATGAGGTAGCGTTTTCAAGGCCTTGAAAGTTTGGGAAAATCGAGCATATTACCCTGAGGTCTTTGAAAGTCTTTGAAAATTGAAATAAACCCCCCAAAAAATAATTTCTTTCCAGAATCACAAATAAAATTATCCGAGGTTGTTAGATTCAGATGTAATCTAGTTATCCTGGTTTCTTTCTTTTTATGACCCGTTCAGTTTATTGCCGCCGCAATAACAAAAGAGGCTTTGTTTTGTTTGGCCATCCAAAGTATGCCGCGGCGGCGACTTCAATCACACATGCACTCTTCATCAAAGCAATACGGTGCCGCTACACACTTCATCAAAGGAAGTCACCAATAAAATTGCCCAAGGTCGTTAGCTTCGGATGCAGCTGGTTTTCCTGGCTTCTTTTGTTTGACGAATAGTTCAATTTGACTGGACGAGTCCATCAGTTTTAGCCAATCAAAATGTTAATTACACTAATTCTACGTAGAAAGTTCGCGAAAGTTACACGCTCGAGAATTCAAAATTTCTTCATTCGATTTACATCTTCTGCAAGTTCAGTGTTTAAAAATGCCAGGTCTTTGCTCTTTCAACGATATCTGGCTTGAACAAGAGAAGTACAAGGAATGGCTGCAAAAGGATAAGTTATGCAAACGAAAGGCGTTTTGTACATTGTGTAAAAAGACGATCAACTTGGCTTCAATGGGAGAAGGAGCCCTTACAAGTCATGCCAAAGGTAAGTTGCAAATTAGTAACTACATGTTCATTTGGTGGAACAAAGATGCAGAAGTATAAGCAATTGGTATTTTTGGGAAAATAATGGTAATTCATTACTCGTCGGGTATAAAATAAGATCGTTTAGTTTGATGATTTGGTAGATATAGCAAAAGAGGGACTGTTTAAATGTACTTCTACCGTCGGTTTATTTTAGACATTTGAGGAAAAAATTCATTTTCGAAAATTTTGTTCTACATAACAATATTACTTGATTTAATACAGAAACATGCATTGTACTAAATTAAATTCACGGATAAACAGTTTCAAAGTGCGCATGCGTACACTATATTAGAGTTAAACAAGAGTTATTGTTCTTGAAATGTTTATCACAAAAAATGGGGGAAAACCCGCCTAACCTAATTTTAAAGTCAGAGAATTAGGTGCCACATATCACAGCCTTTTTTATTAAAAAAAAAACAATATTTTATTTCACTTTTTCAGAAGCCATTTTTAAATGGTAATTTGTGTCTAAATAGCTTTTCTTACTAGTATGTAAAACCGAATTAAAAATTACTTTCATGCATCATGAAGTTGTATGTTTTCATTTAGATTCATTAAAATTCTTGCAGTGATAATTACTTTTGTTTCGTTTCTAGGATGTAAGCACCAACAAAATGCAATATCTGCAAAACAAGTCGCACCAGTAAGTGCATACTTTTCACAGCCAGCAGCAGATGGTGTGACAAGTACAAAGCAGCCTACCAAAGCAGCTCTAGCAACTTCTACTTTAAAGACTAGTTTAAAGACTTTTTGCACTAAATCTGAAGTACTACGGGCTGAAGTTCTTTGGACAATGAAATGTATTTACAGCCACTACAGCATGCACTCATGCATGGGCATCAACACTATTTTCAAAGCAATGTTTCCTGACAGTAAGATTGCTGAACAGTTTTCATGCAGTGAACGCAAGACAGCTTATCTTGGTGTGTTTGGATTAGCACCTTTTTTTGCTGATCAGTTGTTGATGAAAGTGAGAGAGGCCAACGTGTATGTCCTTCTGTTTGATGAGACTCTGAACAAAGATATGCAGGAGAAACAAATGGACTTGCATGTACGGATATGGGACTGCAATAAAATCAGCACATATTATCTCACTTCTGAATTTCTTGGTCATGCTCGTGCTGAAGATCTGGTGGACAAGTTTGAGCCCATTGTGTCTGACATAGGATATAAGGGTCTTCTACAGCTGTCGATGGATGGACCAGCAGTAAACTGGAAATTGTATGACTTGTTGCAGTCTCATATTTCACATTCAACACCCTTGAAAATGTTAGAAGTTGGTAGCTGTGGACTTCATGTTATGCATAATGCATTTCGCAGTGGCTGTGCAGCAGTACCATGGGATTTGGAAACTCTTCTGAGCAGTGTGTACCACCTATACCATGATTCACCAGCAAGAAGACAAGATTTCATGGACTTTACAGGATCAAATGTATTTCCACTCAAGTATTGTAAACACAGGTACGAATATTTGTTTGGGTTACTCGATGTCTATTTATACAGTCTATTTTACTTTTTTAATTCATTTAATTTCTGAAAGTGTTTAAATTTAACTTGCATGGTATTGAAAGAAAATTAAAGTTCTCATTGCTACCGTAATTATTAGTAATTTTTGTTTTGTTTCAGTTTGTATTGTTGAATTCTTTTCTGTTTTAATCAAACTAATTATGATTTTCCTTGTTTCAGGTGGCTTGAGAATATTGAACCAGCGGAGAGGGTCATTTTCCTTTTGCCTCATCTTGCCGACTTTTGTTCGGCTGTGAAGAATAAAAAGATAACAGTACCAACCTGCAAGTCCTTTAAGAATGTTCTTGATGCTGTTGGGGATCCTTTGATTAAAGCTAAGCTGCAGTTCTTTGTAACTATTGCCAGAATCACACTACCCTTTTTGGAGGCTTACCAAACGGATAAACCTATGCTTCCATTCCTTGCTACAGACCTGGGAGGTTTAGTGAAAGACCTCATGTCACGTTATGTGAAACCTGAAATCATGTCCAAGGCAAATTCTGTAACCGCATTAGTGAGCATCGGGTTTGATAAGAAAGAGAATTTCCTTGATGCAGGAAAAGTTAAGGTTGGCTTTTCAGCTTCAGAAACATTGTTAAAGGTAGGAGCTTCAGACAGGGATAGATTTGCTTTCAGAACAGAGTGCAGAGACTTTATGATTGCAATGGTAAAGAAGCTGTTTGAGAAATCACCTCTAAAATATCCCTTGGTGAAAAACATGTCCTGGGCTGACCCTGGACTTATGCAATCAGGATCAGACAAGGAAAAGGGAGAAACAAAACTTCGTAGGGTCCTAAAAATTATGTGCGAGGCAGGAAGAGAAGTAGAGTCCCGATGTGATTTAATATTAACTCAGTACGGAAAATTAGTGGATGAAGTTATCCAATCTGACAATCATCCCTTGAAATGCTTCAGTAGAACAGATGATAGACTTGATGAAGTGTTTTATTCTGTCCTTTCCAAAAGAAATGAATATCTTGAACTTTGGAATGTTCTCCAGAAAATGTTGTTGTTGTCACATGGGCAGGCAACAGTGGAGAGAGGATTTTCTATCAACAAACAGGTATCTGTTGAGAACCTCAGCATCGAAAGCCTCAGAGCTCAAAGGTTAATCGTTGACACCATGAGAAAAGCAGGTGGACCTTTGGAAATCATCATTAGCAATGAAATGATGACATATGCCTCCTCTGCAAGACATAAGTACCATGCCTATCTGGATAAGAAGAAAGCAGAGGAGAAGGATGAGAAGAAAAACCCAAAAGGAAAGAAACGGGAGTTGGCCTTGGATGAAGTGGAAGAACTTAAAGCCAAAAAGCTGCGTCTTGAAGCTGACATTGCCAGCCTACATGCTTCCTCTGTACAGAAAGCAGAAGAGGCAGAGTTAAAAGGACTCATTGTGCTTGTCACAGAGTCAAATGCTCTTAGGAGAAGAGCAGAGGAAAAGATGACAGTGGTGGCATCTCTTTCCAAAATGATTGAAGAGAAAAAAAAGCAAATAAAATAATGCATTTAAAGCAGTGCTGATGTCTTTAAGAGAACAATTTATGTTGTATTAAATCTGACACATATGTTACTCATTTCTGGAGAACAAAAACAATGAATGTTAACCTATCTTCTCGATCATTATAATGCAATTTTAGGAAATTAATTATAGTTTGACTTTAATCAGTAAACAATATTGTGGTATTTGGCATTCGTTGTTTTCTCATATGACCTGTATACACAATGTTAGCAAAAATAGGTCTTGGAAATCTCTGTTTGTGGTCTTTGAAAGTTTGGGAAAAGTCTTTGAATTTATCATTCATATTTGAGTACAAACCCTGTTGATACATTTTCATGCCAAAGTAAAGATGCCAGCTGATATTTATGTAAGTATGTAATTTCTTCAAAAAGACTATAAGTCAGTAACTTGCATTTAAAGAAGTATTCTGTCATATTCAGTTTCTTCTGACTTTAGAACTAAATAATCTATTTGAGAGCGAAACACAGATGCCATTAAAAGAAAGGTTGCTTATTGGCCAAATGAGTTGGAACATTTTGAGGTAATTACCCTAACTTGATTTAGACCAGTCATCTGTTGTCTCTAAATTCTCTGCTGGTCAACATTTTTCTTGTGAAAAATAAGTACATGCTGGCATCTTCCAATTGGCATGTCAATGTATCAGTGGGGCTTCAGTATTGAGAAAAGGCGATCAGGGGTTGTCTGTAATTTTGCCTGATCAGATGAAAACATTTTGACATTTTATGTCTCTTAATGTGTCAGAGTTCTAACACTTAAGATTTGTGATAGGTCATTGTTCCACATCAATAATTAGTCAAATTAGGCATTTGTTATTTATAACTGACACATGCTATATGCAAAGTGATGTTGAACTTGGGCACTTATAAAGGGTAGAAAATGCACTCAGATTTAATCTTGAGGTGCAAATCTGTATCTGTTTGGGCCAGGAACAAGTGCATAATAATTTTACCCAGTCATTTGAGAGAAAACGGGTTTTTTCTGAGAACGGAAAAAGAAAAATTAAATTTTGAACTACGAGATGTATTTTTATTCATTCTACCTCTTCGGTTTATAGGTCAATATTTCTTTCTCCCCCCTCCCCCCACCTCAGTTTTTAGTTCCTTAAAAACTGAACCAACTTAAACTTTTGTTTGTAAAAGTTGTTATTAAATACATTTTTTGTATTGGTGCCTTTTTATGATTTTTTTTCAGTTCCATTTTGAACAGATGAAGGCGGTGTTTTATATTCAAGATAAAATGTGTGCAGATGCCTTTAAAGAGCTCAGCAAGAAAGTCCTCATGCCAAATGGCTATAAGGTATGTGTATAAAACCCTGATAGAAAATAGAGGCATGTGTGTTTGTGAATAAATAAGTGTTTTTGATTATTTAGAAAAGATTAAGCATAAACTTACTTAAGGCTGTTCAAGAATTATTTCAGACATGGTGGTTAGAAAGTAACTTCTTTAATGGATGCTGGGGGCAGTTTAAAAAAAGAACTATGACTTGCAAGTATGGTAAAGAAGCCTGTCCACATTTTGGTCAAAAGGCCAAGGTCACAGAAAGAAGAAAATAGTTTCTGCACAGATATAAAACTTTTTGACCAAGTACCTTTATAAAAGTTTGACGATGATTTACGATTTGGGTAAGAAAAAATGCCTATTGTGTGGTCAATGATTAGTGCCACTGGCTTAACATGAAAAAATGTTTTATGCATAATAAGTTTAACTGAGACTCGTGGGGCAGACACATGATGTGCCATTCACATTACTCTTGTTTCATTTGCTTGTATTTCCTAAACTCCTTGTTGGATTCTCACCATACTTAATATGAATTTGTGGGTCAAAAATAAAGATCAATGACTGACAGAAAAAATAGTTTCTGCACAAAGAAAATAAGTTTCTGACTATGTACTTTGATTAAAGCTTGTGACTTGCACATTGGATAAGAAGGAAGCTTATTGGATTTTGAGTCAAATGATTAAAGGTTACAGTCACTGGTTGAACAAGAAAACTGTTCTTCATAAGACATTTAGTTTTAGACCACATCTCTTGACCAAAGTATGTGGAGGTCTTGCAGTTTAGGTATGGAAGAGGCCTATTGATTTGGAGATTAAAGGTCAAATTATCATGGTCAATTAGACTCAAGGAAATTTTGTTTTACAAAAAAAAATTGTTCTAGATTAAGTTTTATGACCAAACTTTGTGGATGATGTATAACTTAGTATAATAAGGAAATATTTAGTTAAAAAATTGTACATTGATCAGAGGTTCAGGTCCTTGAGACCTGTTGGTCAGTAATTTTTAGTCAACCATGCACAACTATTGCCTAAGGCTGGAACATTTACACATATAAACAGCTTAGCTTAGTTTATTTCATGTTAAGGTTACAAAATTGGTGAATTTATAAAGAAAGATGGATGTGGCTATTTCCACATCCTCGCTTAAATGGGTTGTTTTCGTGGGGTTTCTTTGTTAATTCTTGCTATAAAGTATCTATCACTGATTTTCACATTGAATGTGCATCACTTGGAAAAAAAACAGTTGATGGGAATAGCTTATAATGTACATTTCACAGTTGATGGGAATTGGTTTTGGTGTACATTTCACAACATTAGATTATTTACTGATCATGTTAATAAATATTTTAAAGTACATTTTTAGCTTTAATCAATGTGTCTGATAGAAAACCATGTGATTAGTAATATTTAATTTTAAAGAGATACTGATTCAAGTTTATAAGTTTCTCCTTTGAATACGTTCCCCGATCACATTACTTTAGGGATATTAGCCTGCTACCTCACGAATCCAGCCCTACCAAAAGACGAAAATTCGTCTTTCCTGTCTATGTCATATAGACAAAGGGCAATAACTCTTGCCCCTTACCTCCCCTTGCTACCCGCTAGGTGTCGCTTCTTTAGTTTTTTAGCTTCGCTGTACGCGAAAACACGTACAATTAAACCTCCAATGAATCCAAGCCATCTTAGTGTAAATTCTGACCATCCGAAGTTAAATTTGGAATTACTGTGTTGGATAATCATCCCTCTACAGGTTGTATACATTATTTTACAATATTTTCCAATTTGAGTGCCTTTGTCACCTTTTCTAGACTTCGGACCAGGTTGCAACGTGGTCAAGCACGCTTATGGCGGTACTAGCATGTAATACATGTAGCACTCAATAATTTCGCTTATTCCGTATGTAACATTTACGATATTAGCGACTTAATAACGTGCTGCATTGATAATTTGTGCTTTATTTACCTTCTTTGTAGTTTCAGTAGACTTCAAAAAAGTCTTTGAACGACCATGTTGCGACTATTTAATGGCGGACTTCGTGTTGTAGTCACGAGTTCACGCGACACTTAATCATTTCGCTTCCTCCGTTAGTTACGGTTATGGTAATATCGACTTAATGGCGTGCTGAATTGCTAATTGTGCTTTGTTTATCATCTTTTTCGTTTCAGTAGACTTCGTCTTGAACGAACCATTGCAACACGCTCACGGCGATAACTAGTGTTCTCATTAAGAGTTAACATGGCACGGAATAATTTGACTACTCCGTTAGTAACAGTTATAGTATTATCGAATTAATAATATGCTGAATTTTTTAATTTGTGCTTTGTTCTCTTCTTTTGTCGTTTCAGTAGCAAAGTCGACAACGAAGGCATGAATGGCAAAATAGGTGTTGGCAATGTGGAAATGGAGGAAATTATGTTGACATAGTTTAGGCTGCCCAGTGGGTGTAAATTTCACCGCAGGTCCGTGCATGGCTTTCGGGCCTCTAAGTCCGGACGCATGGAGTCTATGCTGGATCGATTGGATCCATTTTAGTATGCACTTTCGCCGGCCGTCCAGCCGTCCGTCCAGCCGACACCGTCAGTTCAGCTGGCACTTCAGCAGGCACCAACCGGCACTAGCCGTCCATCCGGCACCGTCCGTTAAGCCCAAATGGCACCGGACGGCCAGCCGACCTTCCAGCTTGCATCAACAGGCACTGGCCGTTCAGCCCAAATGGCACCGGCCAGCCAGCCGACCTTCCAGCCTGCGTCAACAGGCACCGGTCGTCCCGCCGACCTTCCAGCCGGCATCAACCGGCACCGGCCGTCCATCCGGCAACGACCGTTCAGCCCAAATGGCACCGGTCTTCCAGCCGACCTTCCAGCCTGCATCAACAGGCACCGGCCGTCCACCCGGCAACGACCATTCAGCCCAAATGGCACCGATCGTCCAGCCGACCTTCCAGCCGGCATCGACCGGCACCGGCCGTCCATCCGGCAATGACCGTTCAGCCCAAATGGCACCGGTCGTCCAGCCAACCTTCCAGCCGGCATCAACCTGCACCGGCCGTCCATCCGGCAACGACCGTTCAGCCCAAATGGCACCGGTCTTCCAGCCGGCATCAACCTGCACCAGCTGTACATCGGATTTACGGAGATTATAGTGATGTACCCGTCAGTCAATCTGTACTACTGGTTATATATCACTACCATGAGAGAGATGTTATAGATGAATCTCCGTCCAATCAGACCATTCGAGAGGCAGGTGCCGGTCATAGCCGGACCTTCGCCGACATTCCGGCCGACCATATACCAGACAAATCAGTCGGTATTGCCGGTGTACACCTCTTGTCACGTCAAATACGTGACGGTGTGATTTTAAAACAAGGGAGAATTAGCGACATTATCAGAGATGACGGAATTGAGTTATCTATGCCACTTGGTATGCGCTACCCAGATATGGCAGCTTTACCAGAACAGGACTTTCAGGCCGACCATTCGCCAGTTCAATCAGCCGTTAGTGCCGGCTGTCCATATGTTCACGGCTTCTCCACAAGGGAGATTTAGTGAAAGTGTCAATTATGACAGAATTGCGTCATCTAGGTCACCTGGTATGCTGTACAGATATGCAAGCTGTACCAGAACTAACATTCCCTCTGAGCGAATGGTAGATGGGCGCGCAGTGCTGGCCGCACTACACAAGCATTATGGAGATTTATATTAAAAATGATGACAATTCCTCTGGGAATGGATGCTTGAGTTGACCAGAACACGACTCAGCACACAGTGAGTGTGATGAAACACTTTCAGCCGTCCACAGATCAGGTCATGGACCGGACTGAGCTTGGCGCCACGGCCGCAGAATAAAAGATTTATAGGTTGTTGGGAACTTCAGAATGCCCAAAACCTCCTACTGCCACTCAAGACTACACAATTCAGGCGCCTGTAGATCTTGAATGAGGAGGAAGAGACGATGTCCTTCCTGCTTCTTTGCCAGTCGGAAAAAAAAAAAAAAAAAAAAAAAAAATCAGGAAGCTAACTTCCAGCGACGTTCTAGTGTAGCTGGTACGAAAACTCCATCAGACGCCTTCAGTACTGATCTCAAATGCCACGTCAAAGCTAGTCCGAAACGTAGTTGATATGTCTTCATTGTTAGACTTGACTTCACTAGCCATTTTTATTCCAACTCCCTAGGCAAATCCAGCCATGACCACGCTTGTGAAGTGAAGGCCTGGATTGCTAGAGTTGTTAACAGGGCAGCTCACCATTCTATGACCAATGCGTTGACTGCTTCTGCCAACTTCGGCCTTGATACGATGTGACATCTGTAGGTGGTCCACGTCGCACAGGCCCCATCGTACTCGGATTTTACGGATGTCTCAGTTTGGGACACCTTTACACTGTGGGGGAAAATTGAAAAAGTTTGGAGGCAGGCAGCTCAGGAACTGCCCCTCCAACTCGTCGCCCAACTTTCGCAGGCGTTTCGAAACAATCATCCCCTGACACAGCGGAGGGATGATGGGCGGACCGGGGAAAAGGGATCCTTATAATCAAATGTGTAATATAGATCCCAACCCAATGCTGGGAGTCAACAGTCTAATCAAGCTAGACGGCAACCATACAGAGGCGGCAAGAACCAAAGTTTCTCCGCCTTCACGCCTTCTAACTCTAGACGTTGACATACCCTTCCCACCACCAGCAGACTGCCTACCTGTGGGCAGCCGCCACCTGCAATTTCAGGACCACTGGACCACTTTATTACCTTAGAACATTTGGGTGATTCAGGTCATTTCGGAGGGACTTGGGACTTCATTTATCCATCCCCTCCTCTGTCCTCCTCTTCCCTCTTCATGGATGTATCGTCAGACCGGGAGAAGGATGCCTTTATATATATATATATATATTTATCTTAATAAACCTGCAATAGCTGGGGTTTTATTCATGGCTGTTTCTTATCCAGAGGCCGTTCATCGACCTGAGCCGCCTCAACCACCCTGAAAGTCAATGTGGCGATGGCGTGATCAAACCATCCGACGGGTATGCTGTCAGTCTAGATATGACCGACGCACATTTCATGTCCCTATCCCACGAGTAGCGGACATTTCTCCGTTGTGCTTGTCAGGATTCGGTTTATCAGTCCAGGTCATACCTTTTGGCCTCAACTTAAGCCCTTGGGCTAGTACCAAGGTTATGGATTACGTCGTTACCCTGTTCCGCTCGACTTCATCTATGGCGTCGGCAGTATATTTGGACGACATCCTCCAGAAACATCTGTCAAGTTCTACTCTGCTCAAAGGCAGAAACGATCTTATATCACTTTACATCATATAGGCTTTCTCGTGAACTGGATAGTCTGATCTCTGTCCAATCCGGATTTTTGGTCCATCTGGGTGTGGAGTTTTTCCCGATCTGAATCTGGTAAGGCTTCCTCGAGTTTGTGATCATCCAGATAATTGCACTCATAGAGTCCGTTTCCAACAGGATGCGCATTTAGCAAGAGAGTTGCAGATCCTCGGATTATTCAATGCGGCAACAGACTTGATTCCGCTCAGCCATCCTTTTATGCGCCCTTTACAAAGGACGTTGCTAGCGTAATTTCGCCCTTTTCAAGTCCCTTCTATCCCACAGTCATGCTCACGCCAGAGATACGATCATTCTTGAGTCAGTGGCACAACCCCTGTGGGCTGTCCACAGGGATTACTCTGGAGATACCCCAAGCGGGGATAACGGTATGTTCCGCCACTAGTACCTACGGTTGGGGTGCCCACCTGTTGCCGGACTTCGATACTGTCAGCGGCACGTGGGTGCCAGGGGCGAGCCCTTTCCACATCAACCTTTCAGAAATAACGGCTGTGATCAACGCCTTTCATTTCGGGTAGGATCAACTCTTATTACAAACTGCCCTCATTATGTCAGACAACTTTTTGGTGGTGCCTTGCCTTAAAAACAAGGGGACACCAATCACCAGACCTGTTCAATCTGAGCTGGCAGTTTCTACATTGGTTCGACAATCTCCACCTCAATGTACAATTCCGGCACATTCTTGGCAGACTCAATGTCTTGGCTGACACTCTATCTAGTCATTCACACAGAATGGTCACTCCATCAATCGGACTTTCTTCCAATTGACACACTTTGGGGACGTCCAATGATTGATCTTTTGCAACAAGGTGAAATCGCAAGTTGTCCACCTTTCATCTCACAGGTTCCAGACCCAGAAGCTTGGGTCGTGGATGCTCGATCAATCAGCTGGGAAGGGTTGTGGTCATTCTCCTACCCTCCCACGGTCTTGGTACTGAAATTAATCCAGAAGTTAAGGGGTCAGAACTGTCAGGTGGTTCTGATTGCCCCTCTCAGATGGAACAACTCCTGGGTCTCCGATCTACTCAATCTAGGCGATAGATCTACCCAGGAAGATTACAGTCAGCACAAGTATTCGCAAGCAACCGCGGCTAGGGGTGTTCCACCCCTGTCCGGACCGTCTTTATGTTCAAGCCTGGCTCTTGTCCAGACAGCCTTGCAAGACAAACAATTTAAATCTTTGATTGCGGAGAGAATCTCGAGAGCAAGAAGGCCCTCTACTCTGAAGGTTTACGAGGGCAAGTGGCATGTTTTCAGGGACTGGTACCATATCATTCACATTGTTCCTCTGAGTGTCACAATCCCTCAACTGGCCAACTTTTCTCTGGCTTTTCAAGGAGAAACAGCTGGCTCCAGTTATTATCAAATGCTACCGCTCCATGATATCAGACACATTCCGCCATTCTGGTACATGTGCTACCAGCCATGACAAAGATTTGTCAGATCTTTTAGACACTTTAAAAAATTCAATCGACTTATATCCCTCACCCTGTTTCCAAATGGAATCTGTCCTGGGTTTTAACATGACTCAATTCAGACAGTATTGAGTCTTTAACCCACGATTAGTTAAAGCTACTATCATACAAATTGGGTTTCTTGATAGTCTTAGCTTCAGCATGCAGGGTGAGCGAGTTACATGTCCTTTCTAGTGACCCGAACTCTCTTCCGTTCCGATCAGAGGGTTTGATGGTCCTCTTGACGCAGCCAGGCTTCGTAGTCCAAAATAGATTACCATACATTGGCGATCAACGAGTCGTCATTAGCTCGCTTTCTTTATAGATAAGTCAGGATCAACAGCCATGTAAGATCCTGTTTGTGCACTCTAGCACCATTTCAATGCATAGAGGTGAGTCAGGTCACATACAAGCACCTCATTCTTCTGGTGATAGCTGGGACATGAGATATCTCCATTCAAGCCCTTGCTTCATGGCTGAAGTGGGTTATACGCTCGGCGTACTCTGAGGATTCGCAAATCAGTCACCTTATAGAAGCTGTTGGCTGACATGCAGAGTCAACCTTCTACAGTTTTATTTTCAAGTTTGTACTCGCAGAGGCAAAGATTGATTCTAGTAGGTCCGGTGTTGGGCAGCCCAGACGCCCACCAGACCCATGTGCAACAATCAGCACAGCCTATTAGCTTCGCTGGATTCGCCAGATAAATTTTCTTAGGTAAGAAGATTTCAATAACTATCTTCTTAACCGTATAAAGGGGTCACATATCACGTGACCCTAGGCTGTGTTGCTGATTGAAAATTAGGAGACCGGGTTATCATTCACATGGGGAATCCAACCATCATTCCCTAGAGGATACCCGGGGTGGAGGTCGGATGCTCCGCATTCCCTCCTCCTATTACTTATTCTCCTAAAGTAATGTGATCGGGAAACGTATTCAAAGGAGAAAGCAAATTTTGTAGTAAATTATGTTTCTCCGAGAATACTTACCCGATCACATTACTAAGAAACCCTCCCAACCACCCTGCCATGCGAGCATCCTCGTGTTTTATATACCGATCAGCTTAAAAACTAAAGAAGCGACACCTAGCGGGTAGCAAGGGGAGGTAAGGGGCAAGAGTTATTGCCCTTTGTCTATATGACATAGACAGGAAAGACGAATTTTCGTCTTTTGGTAGGGCTGGATTCGCGAGGTAGCAGGCTAATATCCCTAAAGTAATGTGATCGGGTAAGTATTCTCGGAGAAACATAATTTACTACAAAATTTGCTTTTATTTGTCATGCTTTCTTAATCCTATGCTTTTGTTCCTGTAGTACATCCTGCTCCATTATTGACTTTTTCATCAAGTACATTAATGTAGAAAACATTATCACTACAATAAATATTTTACTGAAACTGGCAATTATAGATAACAAAGAGATTAACAAATGGGTAGCAAAATCGAACATAGACATGTCTGACAAACTGCCAGATGTATTCCGCAAAGACATGTCGCACAAATTGGCAGCTATGTTAAAATAAAGACATGTTTATCAAACTGAATCCTGGCACAGTAAGACATATCTAACAAACTGAACCATGGCTTATAAGCTCAATGAACTGCAGGACTGTGGAGATGTACATTCAAATCAGGCAAAGTGCATGTACATTTACATGATTTCTTTGATAACATTCTAAACTTGCGTAAAATCAACGCTTAAGCTGGCAGCTAATTTAGCAGCATTCTCCCCTTTCGTACTTCTTTCAATTACAATAATTCTTTCTTCCAGTGTTAGAATTTTTCTTTTTTTCATCAGAATTTCTGCCATTGTTATTAGTGTTGATATAGTAACAACTAGATGTATTTCGGTTTTGAGCAGGGTTTAGGGAGATGTGAAAGAAATATATATTATGTACCAGTTAATGAAACCAAACAAACAAATAAGAAATACAAGAGCAATTAAGCACTGTTCATCCTTTTGTATAAATGTTGAAAACCTGGACGCAATCGTCAGTCATTAGTCTAATTGATTTGGAATGTACTAGAGCATGGTTTGTGTTACAGTTTTATTTCACACTTTATTACATGCCGAGTGATTTTATACTATTTTGAAGTAAAATGTGGGCAAACAACTAAAGGAAAATAACCATGATTACTGTTACTGTCTAGAGGAAGGCATAACATGCTAAATGAACTCCAGGGTTTAGTTAACTGCAGTACATATTGTATTTTTGTTTTCAGCTTATCGTCATTGTTAGACCATCAGCACCACCTTACATTCCTATTAGCGATGAATCTATTGAAAAATTAAAGGTAGGTCATGTACTTGGTAAAAATATTGTTCTTTTAATGTTTTTCATGGTTTTGACAGCTTTTTTAATACACTATCCATATCATACAGTGGAACCCCGCTATAACGCGCCCCGCCATAACGCGAATTCGGATATAACGCGGTCGTAGCATGGCTCCCGAAATTTCGTATATTCATTCACACATGGAGAAAAAAAATTTGGAGAAAAGTAAAAAAAACAAAACAAGAAATTAACTTAATTTTGGGCATGAGATTAGTTTTGACTTTTAAAATAATATGATCGTGGCATGGTTCCTGAAATTTAAAATTCATTTACATGTATTTTTATCGGACCGTGAAAATACTTGTTTAACGTACGAGAAATAGTGTGTAAAACGTTTATTATAATTTGGTGGAAGAATTCGCGTATGACTTTTAATAATAAACAATCTGAACTTAACAATTTATCCAGGTTCTTTAAGTGATTTTGGAGAAGTGATCATGTATTAATTCTAAAATAATACGATATATATAACGTACGAGAAATAGTGTGTACAACGCATGGCTTCTGAAATTTATCAATTTGAACAGGTTGTGGTGAAGCTCCGTATTCTACTCTAGAAGAGAAAACTGGTTTCATTAGGTTTTTGAATTGTTAAGCTGAAGTAAACATTATTGGAAGTGTTACTTATTACAGATCCATGAGTAAAGCCAGTAAATCGTCTTTGTGATTGTCTTCCATGAATTCTGTATACAGTCGTTGCTCAAACAATAGCCGACATGGGCTTCTTATTTAACTGCAATCACAGCCAAGCAGCAGACAAAGCTGTGGTTGATACAAGAGTCACACAATTTAATAAAAATCAAAGGACGAAAGCCGCCAACATGTATGCTGTGCTTGGCGGTGTGATCAAACAACAAACAGTTGAAAGTAAATAATATCCACTTTATTATCTATAAATTAAAAGGGTATGAAATTGTACATCCGTTCAGCTTAATTTTGTTTTATATAAAAAGTGATTCGTAACCATTGCAGGCCTTCATTACTTAGTTATGAAGCTTTTTATGTGTACGTTGTTTGCTTATTATATAAAAAAATATTTTGCTGTTATGGAAAAGCAAGTTCAAAAACGCAAGTCGTTTTCACATGTTTCTTTTGATGTTCACAAAATCTGAAAAAAAAAGTTATTTGCACGCTGAAATCATGCGTTGATTGTTAATTATTCTTGCAGTTGTCGCATATGATAAAATTTTTCGGTATGAAATTTGTACAGACACCGTATGTAGACCCGGGAATAGCTGCATGCAATGACCGTACGATATCAGATGGCAAGTAAATGGTTTCAATATTTTGTTCATCCTATATTTTACACGACGAATTTAGACTATTACAAAATTATTGAATATTTTAAATCTGTACGATTTTCAATGAAATTACATCCATTATGGATGAACTGCATGCCACGACGGCACGGTAATATACGGTGTTGATACACTTTTCATGATACAGCGATAGTCTGGTATTATTGGTCAATCTGTATTATCGTTCAAACAAATAAAAATTAGTAAATGTTTTTAATGCACAGTAATAACCTATAAATATATTAGCCATCGATTATTTTGAATATATCTTAATTAATGCATTTCAGTTAATATTCATCTGATGATAAGCCGACTTTTGATCATTGTACATGTATACACGTATATGTTCTTGGAAAAAAGTTAAATATTGTAAAACCCCGCATTAACGCGACCCCGCTTTTAACGCGATCCGATTTTATGGACCCCAATCATCGCGTTATAGCGGGGTTCCACTGTACCAAGGAACTGGGATCAAAGTGCTTTTCCAGGGAAACACCAAGGCAGCAGACCTAGACTGGCCTTGGATGGTATGAAACCCCAGACTCATGGATTATCAATCGAGTGCTCCATCAACTCAGCTAATGTGACTTTCTCAGGCTGGATCTTTTATAATGATAAATTATATTCAGTGACCATATAAACCCAAAGGGGTTCACCAAAGTTCATGACTTTTACAATGTTTAGCTCACTTGACCATAGGTCAAGTATGTTTATCATATGGCCCTGCATCCATTATGTGGTATGAATGGTCCATTTGACAAAAATTGCTTATGATCCATTTGGCAACAGTTGCTTGTTATGGTCCATTTTTGGCAGCAATTACTTGTCACTCTGGAAGCCATTTTTGTATGGGATCCAATTTAAATCGGACATGGAATAAATGCTTCTATAATCAAGGTCTTAGACAATGAGCGAAATCCAAAGGTCTGTTGCCATGACCAAATTTCAGTTGGATTTTACTCCAACTTTCTAAATAAGTTTTTGTCATCAAAGTATTAAGCAAATTTTATGATAAGTGAGTTTTTAAATCATTAATTTGGAATTATTAGCATGAGATTTGATGAGCTTGCTTGTTTATTTGAGAGAGAGCTAAAAAAAAAAATCTTCTGATTTGGATAAAACTTGATAAATGGGTTTATGTTAAGATCTTGATGTATAAGATATGTGCATAATAACTTTTCCATTTTGTTTTTATTTTAAAATAACTTTTATCAAACTTTTTATAACTTTTGTAAAATAAATACAGTTTATATTATTAAGGTTTGCAATATGTTGTTTTTTTACAGTACTGCATTAGTTTGTCCAGTGAAATGGTCAATAATTAAGCTTTGTTAGCCAGGTGAGCAACGTCATGGACACTATGGTCCCTTTGAGCACACTTAAATGACTGCTCCAGTGACCTTGGTGGGTAGAGCATTTGCCTTGGATGTGGGAGGTCATATGTTTGAGATTGGCCAAGTCATAGCAAAGACTTATGAAACTGGTACTGGCAGGTGCCTTGCTTAGTGCTCAGCATTAAGAGATTAGTGTTTGGACTGATTGGCCTGCTGTCAGGATAATGTGACTGGGTGGGACATGATGCTACATGTCTCGGCATGATGCGCCAGTGGTAGACATCACTTTAAAATGACACACTGCGGACATTTTAGTGATATGACTAAAAATGCTAATGCTATGTTAAAAATCCAAAAACACAAACACACCTATACATAAATATCTGGGTCACTAAGTGCATTACTAAGGTACCTGCAGTTCCGATAAATAAATTATTATTCCTGTTACCTTTTAGAGACAATTTTATTTCTGCAGAGTGCACAAAACTTTATTTCATTCTTTGGTAAGCCTCTTTTATTAAAGGTAAATAGTCCTTTCAGACTTGAGTTAACTGACATGGTGAATACTTTTTTTCCAAGGTATAACTCATAAAGCAATTAACACAAGATATTTATTTGCATTAGTTATTGAAACATGTTGCTTGTTATAATTTCAATCTTTTTTGTTTCATTGATCAGTGTGTGTGTGTGTTTTTTAATGGTACAGTCTAATTTCAGATTATGCCATGATCACTTGTCAGTTTTTAAGCGAGAGGCACTTTATTACTCATAGAGATGTGACAGATATTCCAATTCAAAGTTACAACTGCCTGGCAAGAATAAAGATTTAAATGCCACATAACTGCAGAAAGTGGACATAATAATAATAATAATAATAATAATAATAATAATAATAATAATAATAATGAGGACTTTGTATAGCTCCTAATCGTTCGAAGCTCTAAGCGCTTTACACCATCAATAATATGACTACACTACAGAACAACAAATGACAAAAACAATGAAATTGGAAAACATAAAAACATGCTGAAAACATACAAGATACAAAACATGATTAGGTCGCTAAGTTTGTCCCTGCAGTCGAAACAGGTGAGTCTTAAGAGCACTCTTAAAAGGGACCACTGTGTCTTTACGTCTAATTTCAATGGACATTCCATGTCGCCTGGCCCTGGTGTGCAAACGAACGTTATCCATATGACTTTGTTTTCACCTTGGGAACAATGAGTATACGATTATCAGAAGAAGAGCGTAAGTATCTAGCTGGTGTATACACATGGGTGAGCTTGGATATGTATGTTGGACTGGAGTCTGTCATTGGAACATAGCACAGAGAACAAATTTTGTGTTTGATTCTGTATCGAATCGATAGCCAGTGTAGGGTACAGAGCAGTGGTGAGGTGTGTTCTGATTGAGGTACTCTAAAGATGATCCGTGCAGCTGTGTTTTTAACTTTTTGAAGTTTCTGGAGTAAATATTGTGACGAAACAGACAGAATTGAGTTACAATAGTCCAGTCTTGAAAGTACTAATGAACACACTAGTGTTTTAGTAGCATCAACTGAAAGATATTTACGAATGAAACTGATGCGTCTCAATTCAAGATATGCAGCCTTGCATATGTTAATGACATGTTGGTGCATTGTGAGAGTACTGTCTAGAGTAGTACCTAGGTTTTGTACTGACTGTGAGAATTTAATGTTGGTGTTGCTGATATTTATTGTTTGAGGTAAAGGATGTGAATGAGAAAGTCTTTGTGTTGTCATCATAATAGTCTCAGTTTTTTCATCATTCATCTGCAGCTTGTTACATGTCATCCATGATTTCACATCAGAAATGCACCTCTCTACTCCATGGATGGTAGCATCAACTTAAGTTGGGTGGCTAGACTTGTATATTTGGGTGTCATCAGCATACAATTGGTGCGACACTGGGTGATGATCTATGACACTTGAGAGCGGCTGAGTGTACAGAATGAAGAGAACAGGTCCAAGAACAGATCCACAACATCAACTGGGCTGGAGTATATTCCATTTGCAGATATAATTTGTTTCCTGTTGACTAAGTAGGACTTGAACCACTGTAAGGTTATATTCAGATGCCAAATACATGCTGGAGATGGTGAAGTAATATATCATTGTCTGTTGTGTCAAATGCTGCAGATAAATCCAGGAGAGTAAGGACTGTAATCTTTCCACTATCCAAAGCAGAGTGAATGTCACTAAATACTTTCAGAAGAGTAGTTTCCGTACTGTGGCAAGGGTGATATGCAGACCGTTTGAATTCAAATGAGATACAAGTTGAGTTAGAACAACCTTTTCTAAGATTTTTTATATGAATGGGAGATTAGAAACTGGGCAGTAGTTCTTTAAATCGTTATGGTCAAATGTTGGTTTCTTCAGCAGTGGCTTTACGATGGCAGTTTTGAAAAATTATGGGAATTCCCCCAATGAGAGAGAGATATTAATAACATCAGTTAGTCAGGGTTCGTACGGTCTTTGAAGGTCTTTGAAAGTTTGGGAAAAATGAGGTAGCGTTTTCAAGGCCTTGAAAGTTTGGGAAAATCGAGCATATTACCCTGAGGTCTTTGAAAGTCTTTGAAAATTGAAATAAACCCCCCAAAAAATAATTTCTTTCCAGAATCACAAATAAAATTATCCGAGGTTGTTAGATTCAGATGTAATCTAGTTATCTTGGTTTCTTTCTTTTTATGACCCGTTCAGTTTATTGCCGCCGCAATAACAAAAGAGGCTTTGTTTTGTTTGGCCATCCAAAGTATGCCGCGGCGGCGACTTCAATCACACATGCACTCTTCATCAAAGCAATACGGTGCCGCTACACACTTCATCAAAGGAAGTCACCAATAAAATTGCCCAAGGTCGTTAGCTTCGGATGCAGCTGGTTTTCCTGGCTTCTTTCGTTTGATGGACGAGTCCATCAGTTTTTGCCAATCAAAATGTTAATTACACTAATTCTACGTAGAAAGTTCGCGAAAGTTACACGCTCGAGAATTGAAAATTTCTTCATTCGATTTACATCGTCTGCAAGTTCAGTGTTTAAAAATGCCAGGTCTTTGCTCTTTCAACAATATCTGGCTTGAACAAGAGAAGTACAAGGAATGGCTGCAAAAGAATAAGTTATGCAAACGAAAGGCGTTTTGAACGCTGTGTAAAAAGACGATCAACTTGGCTTCAATGGGAGAAGGAGCCCTTACAAGTCATGCCAAAGGTAGGTTGCAAATTAGTAACTACATGTTCATTTAGTGGAACAAAGATGCAGAAGTATAAGCAATTGGTAGTTTTTGGAAAAATAATGGTAATTCATTACTCGTCGGGTATAAAATAAGATCGTTTAGTTTGATGATTTGGGAGATATAGCAAAAGAGGGCCTGTTTAAATTTACTTCTACCGTCGGTTTATTTAACACGTTTGAGGAACAAAAATCATTTTCGAAAAATTTGTTCTACATAACAATATTCCTTGATTTAATACAGAAACATCCATTGTAATAAATTAAATTCACGGATAAACAGTTTCAAAGTGCGCATGCGTACACTATATTAGAGTTAAACAAGTTCTTGTTCTTGAACTGCGAGTAAAAAAAAAAAAAAAAAAAAAAAAAAAAAAGCCTCAACGAAACAAACAGTTTGCTATATATAGAACCTGTTTTGTCCAGTACTTTGAAGTGCGTGAAATATTACTAAATTTAAAGATGTTTATTACAAAAAATGGGGAAAACATGTCCTGGGCTGACCCTGGACTTATGCAATCAGGATCAGACAAGGAAAAAGGAGAAACAAAACTTCGTAGGGTCCTAAAAATTATGTGTGAGGCAGGAAGAGAAGTAGAGTCCCGATGTGATTTAATATTAACTCAGTACGAAAAATTAGTGGATGAAGTTATCCAATCGGACCATCATCCCTTGAAATGCTTCAGTAGAACAGATGACAGACTTGATGAAGTGTTTTATTCTGTCCTTTCCAAAAGAAATGAATATGTTGAACTTTGGAATGTTCTCCAGAAAATGTTGTTGTTACCACATGGGCAGGCAAGAGAGAGGATTTTCTATCAACAAACAGGTATCTGTTGAGAACCTCAGCAGAGAAAGCCTCAGAGCTCAAAGGTTAATCATTGACACAATGAGAAAAGCTGGTGGACCTTTGGAAATCATCATTAGCAATGAAATGATGACATATGCCTCCTCTGCAAGACACAAGTACCATGCCTATCTGGATAAGAAGAAAGCAGAGGAGAAGGATGAGAAGAAAAACCCAAAAGGAAAGAAACGGGAGTTGGCCTTGGATGAAGTGGAAGAACTTAAAGCCAAAAAGCTGCGTCTTGACGCTGACATTGCCAGCCTACATGCTTCCTCTGTACAGAAAGCAGAAGAGGCAGAATTAAAAGGACTCATTGTGCTTGTCACAGAGTCAAATGCTCTTAGGAGAAGAGCAGAGGAAAAGATGACAGTGGTGGCATCTCTTTCCAAAATGATTAAAGAGAAAAAAAAGCAAATAAAATAATGCATTTAAAGCAGTGCTGATGTCTTTTAAGAGAACAATTTATGTTGTATTAAATCTGACACGTATGTTACATATTTCTGGAGAAAAAAACAACAAATGTTAACCTATTTTCTAGATCATTATAATGCAATTTTAGGCAATTAAGTATAGTTTGACTTTAATCAGTAAAAAATATTGTGGTATTTGGCATTCGTTGTTTTCTCTTATAACCTGTATACACAATGTTAGCAAAAATAGGTCTTGGAAATCTCTGTTTGTGGTCTTTGAAAGTTTGGGAAAAGTCTTTGAATTTATCAGTCATAGTTGAGTATGAACCCTGGTTAGTGAAGGCAATATTGGGTCTAAGCACTCAGGCAGCAGTGATGTCAGAATTGAATCAAGTTCACAAGACTTTGGTGCACTCTTCATCACGATTGTCCATACTAAATCAATAGAAACAGGTTCAAATGCTCCTAACAGTTGTCACTGAAATTCTGCATCATAACTGTATGGTGACGAATCAGTTGAAATTTTGCTGTCAAGCGAATCTCTTATGGTTTGTACTTTGTCACAGAAGAAATTTGCAAATTGGTCTGGAAGGTCTAGTGAAGAGAAGGTTGTTGGAAGTGTTGTACATTTCTTCCTTGACATTAGTTTGTTAGTTATGTCAAAGAGCTCTTTGCAGCTGGAACTCTCCGTGATCTTAGTACTGTAGTGGGATGATTTGGCTAAATGGACTATGTGACATTCTTCTTAGCGGCTTCGTAGATTTGTTTATGAATAGTGAGTCTGGTGGAAAGCCAAAGCCTCTCTGCTTTTTGGCAATGTCTTTTAGCAGTGCAAAGCTGGTCCCTAACACTGCTATACCATGGAGAACACTTTTTTATTGATACTCTGCATTTGGTGGCTGGGGCATGTTTTTCAAGCAATGAACGCAGGCAGTTATCAAGTTGTTCCACTGTTGGATGTAAGAAAGTTGTTAGGTTTTCTTGGATGTCATGCATGAATTTGGATTTATTTATCATATGGAGGTTTCTCTTAGTAGCAAATAGAGGTGGAGTGTTAGGGACTGATACGTCGAGATGGCATACAATGCAGAGGTGATCCGATGCAAGTTCGTGGGATACAAGGGTGGATTGCAGAATATTGTCATCAGGTCTATAAAGAAACCTGTCTAAAAGGTGACCAAGTTTATGGATAGGTTGGTTAACTGACTGTTTAAGATTGAAAACATGAATGGAATCTAGGAGTTTTGACATGCACTTGTATGAACTTGCTGAGAAAACAACACATCATGTTAAATGATTATTCATGGGATTTAAACTAATGGAATTTAAAAGGATATAAATATTGTGAATAGCTAAATATAAATTATGCATCTTTGAAATTGACTGAGTATGGTATGTCATATAATTACTGTTTTCTCTTTGTTAAATAAAACATTTAAAACGGCACAAAGACATGCTGTACTCACTTTCTCTCTCTCTCTCTCTCTCTCACATTGTATATTTTATCTGGATCATAATGTGTTAGAATATAAATTTGATGATGGAATACCTATAGTTATATATTGCTGACTATACACACATAATAATGAGGACTTTGTATAATGCCTAATCTTTTGAAGCTCTAAGCGCTTTGCACCATCTATAATGATATGACTACACTACTGAAAAACAAATGACTAAAACAATGAAATTGGAAAACAAAAACATGCTGAAAACATATAAGATACAAAACATTATTAGGTCTCTTAAGTTTGTCCCTGCAGTCGAAACGGGTGAGTTTTATGGGCACTCTTAAAAGGGACCACTGTGTCTTTGTGTCTAATCACATGATGCTTTAGTACGTTATGTGTTGTACATACATTAGTCAAAACTATTGTATCATGAAATAAATAAAGGATATTAGAAATTTTGTATTTTTATAGGTTTGCATGAGCAGCAGGTATGACCCAGCATCCAAGGCCCTGAACCTGAGTAATCTTTATAATGATGCAGGTATACAACTGGCTTAATGACTTTTTTAATAAAAATAAAAGCTAAATTTTGTTTTCATCCATACAATAGGCATTTTTTGGAGTAACGAAATGAGATTTAATAAATATGAAAATTATTTTAGCTGTAGAAACATGTAATTGTCAAACTACATTAAATTTCTACAGAAAAGTAAAAAATTAGGAACTGTATAGACATACCTCTTTCTTTCATTCTGTGTTTGACACTGAGCAAATACCCTGTCTTTACATTTTATATATGGCAAAATAAGATGTATATGATGCATTAAAAATACTGATCAAAATTATATGAAAATTGAGTTCCGCTGTTTTTTTTCATTTATTTAATTAGTATAATTTCATGTGGTTGTGTAAAAATGAAATATTGTCTTGAATAATTAAAGGGTAGCTTTGTTCGTCTCTTTAAACATATATTTGAATTTTCTGTATTTGAAAACCCCATATTTTTTTTAATTATAAAATTCAGTTGCATCATTTACAAATAGTTGAATTTAAAAGTACAATTCTCTGCAGATATTACCTTATGTATGTGGAAGATGTTTTACTTGTACAATGAAATCACTGATTTAGAGATTATAGTATAAGGAATTTGTGATAGGTTATGAAATTGTGGTCTTCTGTAAATTCCAGATTTTGAAATGACTGATTTGCAGATAAATGTAAAAAATGCTGTGTGTTCAGTGCTCTGACTTTTATATTAAATAATCACATTGAGAAAATAATATCATCCTATTTTTAGTTAATAAAATAGGCAATAAGTCGTTCAAAAATAAACTAGTTCTTTAAAATGGTATATGGGGATTTAGCCCCCTTTGACTGTAATCCTTTATCTCACACAGTATAATTTTGCTTTGTTCTACTTAATATTTACGGGGGTGGGGGGGGGTTGAAGGAATCATGATCATAAATCCATTAAGCCAAGGTTTAATGAAGATATATTTGCAGTTCAACAAATTTTAATAATGTTTTAAGGATTTTATCTTTTACTGTAATCCTTTATCTCTCACACAGTATAATTTTGCAATATTCTACTTGATATTTATGGGGTGAAAGGATTCATGATCATAAATCCATTAAACCAAAATTTAATGAAGATATATTTGCAGTTCAGCAAATTTTAATCATGTTTTAAGGATTTTATCTTTTACTGTAATCCTTTATCTCTCACACAATATAATTTTGTTATATTCTACTTGATATTTATGGGGTGGGTGGGGGGAAAGGATTCATGATCATAAATCCATTAAACCAAAATTTAATGAAGATACATTAGCAGTTCAAATTTCATTAGAAATTTTAATCATGTTATCTTTATTGATATACATGTAGAGATTTTTTTATTTTTGTTGTGCTTAATTTTATTTCTCTTCATAAGGCTTTTTTCTTGCTAAAATTTTGTGCAGTTCATATTTACTTTTTTCACACTTAAGCCTTTTTGAAAGCATCACATAGCTACTTTTTGGCTGAGGTGCTGTAAAGCACTACTATATTGATACAGTTGTCAAAAGCACCCAATTAAATAGTGATCTATTTTCAGTATTATATTATCTCACAAGCACATGTTCATTCTCTGATTTTCCCATGATGATTGCCTAACAGATGTGTCAAACAAACTTTTTTTTATAGTTCAGAAAGATTTGTGACAATTTGATTGCTTATTAATATGCTTGGAAAATAACTAGAATGAGCAATCTGGCCTACTTGAAGAGCTCTTTTTATTGTTTCCTGGTTTGACACAGTATAATGGGTAGATCCCTATTTTCTACATTTTTCTTTATTTTAAAACATTTATTTAAATCAATTAAAAAGGACACTAAAGTACGCTTTCAATGATAATACTGTCCTTTTTCTGTTTTTGATCACTTTGAATATATTTTGCACAATGATTGTAAGAAAATGAAAGTACAAAAGGCCTTATTTCATTTCAAATTCTAGTTGGAAATTGTGCATTTTACTTGCATTATTTATGCTTAGAAATGATCACACCCAACCATTTTCACTCTAATAATTTTCCTACCAAATCAGTTCCTGCCATTGAAACGAATGAGTTTTTGCCTTTATTTCAGACCTGCGATCAGAAAATTTATACATGGCCTTAAATCGAGAAGAAGTAATGTCCAGTGTCATGAAAATCATTGAAGACAATATTCCTGAGGTAAGTCTGTATATATGTTTTGGAAAGCATAACATTGTATAATTAAAGGTATCTCAAATCTTGTGGAAAACATTTTTTTTTTTTTAAAAGTAAGCCTGTACTCAGAATAAGCTGGAATCTACATACCATTGCAAAATATGTTTAGCACAGAAGTAACAACAATTAAAATACAGATGCATAATGAGACATTCAATTAAGAAAAGGGTTTTATATTCCATATAAAAATTTTATATTACAAATTAAAAATAACCTAGATTGTATATATGGCAATGAAATTAAGTCAGTATTTCATTGTTTTAACTCTGAAATTATTGTCAAGTTTCACCATCAAATACTTTCCCAAATCATGTTAATTGTCAGGATATAAGCCTTGTACCTAATGAATCCAGCCTACTTAAAGATGATTAGTCTTTACCCATCTGCCTCAAAGGACAACACTCTGGCTTATTACTTTCCTTTACCATCACTGTTGCCAGTTTTTATGTTATGTTGATGCACACACAAACTTACTTCCTTATATCTAAGATGATATTCTATGTTTTTATCAGCAACTATTACCGAATTTGGAAGTATTATGTTCCTTAATCATTACTACACACTCAGATAGTATACTTTACTTTTATATTTTCTCCAGTTACCATTTATGAACTTAGTCTTTTAGACTCACTATACACAAATGATGACATCATTATCATTATTCACTTTGCATGCTAATGGCTAATGCCAGGTGTCTCTAGAGTGGAAGTAACTGTATGCACTGATGCCAGTACAAACAATTGGGGTGCCCACCTTATGCCAGACTTAACTATAGTCAGTGGGGACCAGAATGGCCGAGTGGTCTAAAGCACTCACTGTCACAGTTACAGATCACTGCCATCTCACCTCTGTCTGCGTGGGTTCGAGTCTTAGGCTCAGCTAATGTGGATATGTGAGAAAACTTGCTGGTAGCTTCTCGTGGGTCAGTGGTTCTTTCTGGCGTTTTCCTGGGTTCTTCTTCCACTAATAATACTGGCCGCCATATATAGCCTATCTTGTGCTGAAAAAAGGTGTTAAACCCTACAACAACAACAATAACTATGGTCAATGGTACATGAGAACCAGACAATTATGCCTTCCATATAAACCTTCTAGAAATTGTTGCTATTATGAACACCATCCAGTTATGGAAGGATCATGTCTCAAGAAAAACAGTCAGCATAATTTCACAGAAATCAGTAATTTCTGACCTACCTCCTCAAACAAAGGGACGTCAAATCACCCAGTCAGTCTGTTCTGATTTGGCAGTTTCTTCATTGGTGGAAAGAACACAACATCAGTGTAAAAATTCAATTTATTCCTGGCAGACACACTATCCAGGAAGGATCAAGTCATTCACACAGAATGGTTTTTCCACCCATCTGTCTTTTCTTCAGATTTGTGGACTAAGGGGGATTAAGTTTGCCCAAGAATAGACCAATTATAAACTTGGTGTATCACAAGATAAGGGTCATTTCATGAAGATTTCAGCTCATGAGATAAAAGCAATCTTTCATTCGAACATGTCATTTCAATCTGAGACATAATAGGAGCAGTTGCCTGGCATGCAGTGTCAACCTGCTCAAGTTTTGATCTCAGAGATTTAGCTTTACACAGGTAAATGTTGGATCTGGTGGGTCCTATGTCAGTTTTCCAAATGACCACCAGATCCATTTAACAGTTTTAAAAAAAAAAACTATTAACTTCACTGGATTCACCAATTAAAATTTTTAGCTATGGTTTCTATATTTATCTTAACTGCATGGACATCACAATCATGTGACCTTAGGTTGTGATGCAAATCAGTTAGAAAGATTCTAGCAATATTTTCCTAAAGGATACCTGATACAAAGTCAGATGCTCAGCATTCCCTCCTATTACCTATTCTCTTAACACATTAACCCCTGGAGGTTTTTGCAGTTTTCACACATTTTGGGGACTATTTCTGAATACATCCTAATACATCGACTTTAAAGGAATTTTCATTTGGCCTAATGCCTAGTTATATTAAAAACATTGTTTTTCATTTGTTATTTTGCTCGAACACAAGCAGAAGGGGAAAATTTGGGGATTTTTTTCTCTTTTGCTTATCAGACCCATCATTTTCATATGGAGACCACTCTTTATTAAAAATGTCCACCTAATCCTACTTTATACACAGGTTCACCTGTCTGTGTGCACTTCAGATCAGTTTACCTTAGATCTCAGGCCAAAAAGTCTAAAATGTGGACACAAAACTGGTTTCCAACCATGGGCAAATTTTGGGTGGGAAAAAAATGGGTAAAAAAAATTAGGTTTTTGCCTCTGTATTTTGTTGTGCAACTAAAACATCCAGATTTTTTAGTATCATTGTAGAGCTAAATCTGTCTACCTTTCCTTAATACCGCCCACTTTATTATATCATACATGACCTTGACACTACATAGCTTGGCAGTATGGTACTACCTCTTGCCCTATAAATGCAGTGCCAGGGGTTAATGTGGTTGGGAAATGTATTTGAAGGGGAAAGCAAGTTTTTAAAGTAAATTATGTTCTCTGAAAATACTTAACCACTAATATTACTTAAAAATCCTTCCAACTTCCCTGCCATGCAAGCTTCCATTTTCACTATTGCTCAGCTTAAAAACTGGTGACACCTGATGGTGAAAATGGGGAGGTAATGTTCAAGACTTATTGCCTTTTTCTACATGAAATAGATGGGGAAAAGACAAATTTCTTCTTGTAGTAAGGCTGGATTCGGGAGATAGTAGGCTTATATCCCTAATATTAATGTGATTGGGTAAATATTTAATTTACTTCAAAGTTTTCTTTCTCAAATGTTTTGGAGTCATCACAATAGTTGGAATTCTTTCTCTTTTTAATCCAAATCATGTGATTGTTTGATCAGCAATAGTTGGTGCTACCAAATGATAGTCAATACCATAGATGGACTTGATATTATTTTTGCTCTGCTTTGTAAAGAAACAATAATACCTGGGCCTAAAAAAGTAAAGTTTATGGATGATTTCCAAGGCATGTAAACTTGTGGCAGAAATTTTGCAAGTCCAGTAAAGCCTCATGGTACATCTTGCATCAAATGTAGCACTTGGAAAACCCAAATCTAACTTACTGTAAACCTCATTCTTTTTTCTTCATTGTACATGAAAGCAGTTGCATGTGTAAACCAGAACGTGCTGCCCAAACAAGTTTTTATCATGACATCATTTTTATGTTGGCCCTCGGGCTTAAATGGTTACTTTTGCTTTGTAGGCTGTCAATTTACATGTGCCAAAACCACCAAGTGGTGTGTACTGTTATTAGAAAACATCTTTCCTAAATAATTTTATGCAAATAAGCCTGCTAGGAAAATGTAGAGCACAAAAAATGAATAATTAAATAAAACTGGGTATGAACTGAAATTTATTCAAACTGCAGGTGGTGCTAATTTACAGTGCAATATAATACCTAATAGGGTAGTTGTCAATTATAGATTTCCATACTTGAAGTTCATAGACTTGCTTCTTTTAGTGGGCTCCAGTGAAAGTAACGTGTGTAATTGAATCCATCAAAGCAACATCCTTGCCAGCCTGTGAAGGAAAAAAAAATGGTCATGTTCCCAAAGATAGCAACGTGAAATAAAATGCTTAGGTTGGTTGTCCTCATGTATAGACAGACATTCGTGAGTTGATGAGCTTTTTTTTTTTAATTAAAAAAAATAGAGGTCAGTATCATAATTGTAAAAATGCTAACAAGAAAATTGATCCTGGCAGCCACTCAATTTTTTCTTTCTTTAATATGGCAGAGACTTTGGAATTATATATGGAGGGGTACATCAGAAAAGTGTCATCACGACAGCCTAAATTCTACATTGTTTCTCCATCCAGTGTTTAGCTCTCCTGGTCATAGACTTTTGGTATGGTCTTTTGCCTGGCATCAAAATGCCTGTAACTTGTCCTAAACTACTTGCAGGATTCCCATTCAACTTTACAGACACATTGGTCCCACTTCCATTGATCTTGTTCTAAAGTAAATGGTGCCACTTTAACATGCAATGTGGCTACCTTGTATATTTTGTTATTAGTGCTTCTCAGCATGCTGTTTTCGTCGGAAGAATTCTTATGATGTTTAGTTTGTCCTAAATAAAAATGGTGCTGATTTGAATCTAACAAGGTAAATCTTGCATCCATCTATGGATTTTTGTTGTCATTGCCTGTCAGACCCTATGAAGGATTATAGCTGATGGAATGCTGTGAAAATTTGTCAGATAAAATGAATTTATATGCAACATTTTACATTTTAGGTGATTATCTAATGATGCAGATATGGACCTGTCTTGTTCTGCCCTTTAGTATTACTTTAGCTACTTGTACTTCACTCTGAACTAGCTGCTAGTACAGGTTTGTGGACTATTGCCTATGTTTATGTGGGTTATTCTAGTTACTTGTACTTCACTCTGAACTGTAGGTTATACTAGATGCTAGTGCTGCATTGTGAATTATTGCCTATGTTTATGTGGGTTATTCTAGCTAGTTGTACTTCACCCTGAACTATGGATTAATCTAGCTGCTAGTACTGCTATGTGAAATATTGCATATGTTTTATCTATTTGTACTTCACTCTGAACTATTGTTTTTATTTATTTGGGATTTTTTTTCTCCAGCTTATGGCTATAGATGTTAGTAATAATAAACTCATGAGCCTGGATTACTTTGCTGCTTTGACAGGAAAAGCCCCCAATATTACACAGTTAAATTTAGGGAAGAACAAGGTAAGAAACTTTACAGGTAAGAAACTTCACACATTAGTTTTTTTAACCAGTAGATTAGAAGTTCATTATTACACAGAAAAAAAAAGATTACTTCAAATTTTTAATTTTTTTAAGCCTCTTTCTTATGCAGTGCTCCTCAAATCATCTAAATAGTTATATATGTTGCTATTAGTATAATTAGTATATCCAAACTACTTTGGCTTTAAATAATAGTTTTGATGATCCATGGGTCCACTTTTATCAAATATTTGCTGCTGCTTTCACATCAGTTTGGATTCGGATGTTTAACAGTGTTCATAAATAATTACAGAAAATTTCTTACTTCAAGTCGTCTTGGCTTTTAACATCTGGACATTATGGTTTCCATAATGTTTGAATGTTAGAAGTCAAGATGACCTGAAATATTTTCTTTAATTGTAAAAATTGTAATGTAAGTTTGCATTCTTCCATAGGAAATAAACCTGAGAAGTGCACAACATAATTAAATAAGGATGAAAAAATGCAAATACTAGTAAAATAAAATCTACTACCAGGTACTACCAGGTAGCAGTATACATAAAATTCCTCCATTTTTTCATTACATCTCTCCCTACCTCCTTGCTAGGTCTCGAGAGGATTGAATCCAGATTCCTAGATCAGTTTATACATCTCCAGTCCTCCTCAACACATAATCTAAGATACAAAATTTCTCCAACTTAATTCAGACTTGGATAATAATGCCTGTTCTTACACACAATTATAGAAATGTCCAAGAGTTCCCACATGGAATTAGATTTGAATACTAATGCATGTTCTCACACACAGACAAGAAAATGTCCAAGAGTTTCCCACATGGAGTTAGATTTGGATACCAATGCATGTTTTCATACACAGACAAGGAAATGTCTAATATTTTCAGCATGGAGACTCGTTTTGTTATGTTCACACTTCATTAAAACAGACTTATAAATAATGTTTCTTTTAAGTAATGAAAGTTTATCTTGTATGTACCTTTTCAAAATAAAATGATAAAAATTGAAATAAATGACATTTTTGAAAAATACTCTTGCAATTTACTTGAAAAATGTTTAATATTCAACTGTTTTGGCATGTCTGATTAAAATCAATTTCAGGATCTGTAATGTAAAAGTAAAGTAGCACAGATTTCATACTACTCATTGAATTTATGAGTGATATCTTGCCATTTTACGGCACATTGTATTGTCATGACACGTTATTTCATGGTTCGTCTTCTATATAGCATAGTCTTGTCAAATTTAATGCTTCTGCAATCATTGTGAAAAATTGAATTATATAAACGTGAATTTCCTTTAATGGCTCATGCACCAAGCAATTAATGTTGATGTTATACTTTGAAGACTGAGTAAAACTGTAAAATCAAGGAACATTTTTGGTGAGCATGTAGTTTTTAATTTGGGATTAGACCTAACTCAAAAAGACTTAGGCTAGTTCATTTTTCATGTTTTTCTATTTAATTGTGACTGAATCATGGTCTTTGTTTGACCTAAAACTTTGTCCTTTCATATTGGACAGTTTCTTGCACTATGTTGATGAATCTTATGCATCGTGTTTCTTTTCTAGCTGGTGTATAAATCTTTCTCTGTTTGAAAAGACTTTGATTTGCAGGAAGAGATTTTTTTTCTTGTAGTCATGCTATATATATGTTGTGTGTATTTACAGTTGCGGAGCCTCAACGAGCTGGACAAAATCAGGGGCTGGACACTTGAAGTGTTGATATTAGATGGCAATGAATTATGTGATAAGTTTAAAGATCAGTCAGGCTACATTAGGTAATGGTAAAGTTCATTTGTTGTCTTGACAACGACAGCCAGTTCAAAGGTCATCAGATGGTTCACGAGGTGAAGGGTAAACTGATCAAGTAAATGCCTTGGTCTTGTGAGAGGGGTCTCTATTGTACCGTCTCTATTAATACTGTCAGTTCTATCACTGTAGCAGAGACTGTACTTGGATGCAGGATTGCAAGATGCTGAGCCACACGGATAAGCAATAAAATACATAAAAAATTGTACATCAGTTTTAAGTTCAGTGCTTATTTCTTTTATTCAGAAAATTCCATCATTTGTATCGTATGTAAGGGGAATAAAATTATGTTATATAGTAGATGGAAAAGTCCTAATACAGAGATCTCTCTTGATGATAATTAGTGTTATTGCCTTAATTTTTACCATGGTACTTGTTGGCTTCATGTATTAGCCATTATTAATTATTATATCCAATGAAAACCTAGATGAAATGGTTTAATTATGAGATATCTTTACAAGTAATTAAGGAAATATATATATATATATATATATATATATATATATATATATATATATATATATATATATATATACACACACACACACAACTACATTTGTATGCATACACACACACACACACACATTCTCTCTCTCTCGATCTGCACTCACATGATACCCGGTATACCAGGTTCTGTGCTGTTCATTAAAAACATGATTTCAGGTAAACAGTATTGACCTTGATTAGCTGCTGTACATTGTTTCTCCAAATTTTGTTTTGTTTTGTACAGAGATGGGCTCATGACATAACACAAATTTACGCATTGTTTAATTTTGAAATAAAGATTGCCATTTTAAAGCAATCTCGTACTGGTGTCATTCTTGCAAGCCACTAGTGGGCATTACATTACATTTTCCAGATGGTTTTTACTTGAACTGTTGAGTAGTAACATTTTATGAAGACATTGTTTCTCACTAAAAATGTTATATATTTGTTAAAACATCCATTTGGAATACCATAATTGCAGTTGATTTGAATCAATCAGATATTTTTAACAAGAGATTATTCTGCATTTGGTCATTAACATCGGAGACAACTGACAGCGAGGCAAGCTATTTAAAGTATCTTTGTGATATCCTTATGCAGATTTTTTTTCATTATGATAAAAACTTTGATATTGCATTGCAATTTGAAAGATATGAAATTTCCAATGTCCTTCATAAAATGCTGATTGGGATATAACTCTCAGCAATAAAAAGAAAGTAGAATAATAGTCTGGACTGTTTCCAGAAAAATAAATTTTGCTTGCATCTATGATTCTGCACAAGTTGGCTAATACCTGCAGTTACAAATTTCACTTTAGGCTTTACACTTGCATTGAAAAACTTAATGCGTGATCATTCATGTAGAAGTAGGAATTTTCATGTCAAAAATTATAACCAAGCAGATATTGGACTTGAACTACTAGATAAACTCAATTTTAAGTCGGGTCCAATTGCAAACAACATAGACACTGATCTACCATTGGATAATACGATTTTTGTTGTTTGTTCTATCAATCACTTTTAAAAAACTGCACAGATCCAAATCTGCATGTGCATATGTGATGGCAGATCTGGGTCCAGGTACTGTTACATTTGGACTCAATTTATGGGTATGGGTACATAGGATCTGGTTATCATGGTTTTTTTAAAATTAAATAATTAAACATTGCAAATGTCATAACTGAAATGGCAACTGCATCAACTTTAAAAACTTAACTGATCTAAAAAATATTGAAATTCAAGTCATATAATCACAACAACAAATGAAAACTACAAAAGATTTATGAAAACGTGAATCATGTTTTTAGATGTAGTCAGGGTGTTTAAATTATATGCTTACGATAAAAATACATGTTGCTATGTAAGTCAGATGTGAAAATATTTGGATTTAAGAATTTTGGATTCTGCATATTTATAAATGTTTTCAAATGACCTTTCCATTGAAGTTAAATAATTAACTATTGTTTGGGAAACTGTCAATGTATTTAATCAAGGCTTTTGAAAGATTTCTATCTTTCATATCATTTGTAACTTCCTTCGGGTCAGATTTATATATTTCAAAACTTTCTACAGTTAGTGGAGTTCTGGGGGGAAAATATGGAATCCTGCAGTTGAAATTAATACAAATGGAATCTAATAGATTCCTTCTATTGTATTGGGTATGGTGACATTATTTGACTGATTATGGGTATTGTGAATTGAGCTCTGCTTAGGTGACGCAGTTTGCACCCAATGACAGGTAAGATGATCCAGAAAGGGCATCAACCCAAGACAGGGGCAACTGGCACCCAAGGGTCTCAAAAGGGCACAATAATGAATGCCCACCATAATGAAGCCCATGAGAATTGCAGGTACATGATCTTTTGGGATTTTTATTGGACTCTGTCATAGAAAGCTGAAACATTTTGGATCATGCAGGAATTGGATAAAGAAATGTTTTGAATTTAAATTTCTGCTTATTTGCAAATTTATAGAATTATTATTACAGTCATGTGAAGATTAATCAGCATATTAATAAATTTAAAAAATCTAAATTCTGATTTTTTTAAATATGTTATTGCTTAAGGTTTTGCATACAAAAATTAACCAAAAAATATTCTGAATTTGAGATATCTTATACTTTAGATCAACGTTTTAATTTCTTGGGGGTGTGGCCTTTTTATGCAAGAATTCAATTCTGTTGCACAAAAGTTTGCAAATGAGTAATTGAGTTACAACAACTATAACTTTGGAAAGTCATATATGTTTGTGTACATGCTACTATATTGTTGAGACCCATTTTTAGCATGAGGCTTTCAATCATCTTAAACAAGGTAATCTCACCATATAGAATCAGTGGCTTAAAACCTGTGTTTGAAGAATCACTGCATGTTAAAATATTCATGTGCATGTGATGTTTTGGCCAGCAAGGACAAAAAGCTTGACTGCTTTTACTATTAGACCAGGTTGTATTAAGTTTGGATTGGATCTGTATATATTGTACAGATTGTTTTACGGAGATTTATTTTGGGTTTATACATACTGTACATCTTAATACATTCTTTAGATTAATTTTGGATCCATTTATATTGTAAAACTCATATCATTGAGATATATTTTGAATCAATGTACAACTGATATAAATGACAGAGTTCCAGATTCTACACCTCTTCATTAAAGATGCCAAACAATATAGTGCAGTTCTATTGGTAATAACTTTCTGATTGTTATTGCCATCAGATGGTTGATTGACTTTCAGTTGGGTTCCCTCAAGAAAGTTTTGATATATTGCTTCATTTAACCCCTAGGAAGTTTTGATTAAAAAATAATTCATTTATCTGCATGAAATAGTTGATATAAATTTTTGCATTTGACTCCAAGCAAGATTTTATAACAATTTGTACATTTGGCTCCAGTTTTTTCATCCAGTATGTAATTCATATGTATAAAATCTTGAAAAGCATTTTTTAATTAAAATTTTGAATCTGTTACCATATATACCAATATAAAACATGTAACCAACTGTCAGGATCATAGACCATGGCATGCAGTTACTTAAAGTGCTGCCATTTCAGTGATGTATTAGTTTGCTCAGTATCATAAGTAAATGGAAAATAGAGCCTGCTCTGTCAGGGAATATGTGACAATAGCAGTCTGTCAGTAAATCATGCCCATTTAGAGCCCATTCTGTCTGTGAAGTATACAAGAACAGCATAGAGCCTGTTCTGTCAGGAAAACATGTGACCATAGCAATCTGTCAGTAAATCATGCCAATTTAGAGCCCATTCTGCCTGTGAAGTATACAAGAACAGCATAGAGCCTGTTCTATCAGGGAATCATGTAAGAACAGCACAGTGCCTATTCTGTTAGGGAAACGTGTGACAATAGCAAACTGACAGTAAATCGTGCTAGAATATCAACAAAACATGATCTGTAAGTGAATTATGAGATATCAGATGTGGTTCCATACTGTAATTTGGTGTGCATTATACCCAAAGAAATACAGTTAATAACTGCCACAAAATCATAAATTTATATAGTATTATTTTGTATTTGATTGGCTGGATGACATTAAGCGTAGGTTACTAATAGAGCACTGAATACCATTTCTAATATGTATTTTATTCATGGCTGACAAAGTATTACTTACACATAGTATTTGAAGCAAAAATTAAATGGAACGTTGTGTGAAATTAAATTCACTTATGGTTTACTTAACTTCTCATAAGATCCAGAACTTATGACAGTATTTGAAGAATTTAAGAAAATATCCTGATTTCTGGACAAAGTACTTGACAAATCATTGGAAAATAAGTTGAAAATATCCTGATTTCCTTACAAAGTACTTGACAAATCATTGGAAAATAAATTTAAAATATCCTGATTTCTGGACAAAGTACTTGACAAATCATTGGAAAATAAATTTAAAATATCCTGATTTCTGGACAAAGTACTTGACAAATCATTGGAAAATAAGTTGAAAATATCCTGATTTCTTTACAAAGTAATTGACAAATCATTGGAAAATAAATTGAAAATATCCTGATTTCTGGACAAAGTACTTGACAAACCATTGGAAAATAAATTGAAAATATCCTGATTTCTGGACAAAGTTCTTGACAAATCATTGGAAAATAAGTTGAAAATAATTTATTGATGAATCATCATTATCATTTTTTGTATAGATGAAGGCACTAATACTGTACACATAACTTTTGTAAGAATTTAAAAGTGAAATACAAATGCGTATTCATTATGATTTGAGAACTAGCTTTGAGAAGTTTGCACACTATCACATGTAGTTGTTTCATTTCAGTGCTGTGCGACAGAAGTTTCCCAAGATTCTGACATTGGTATGTATGTTATATTATATTTTATTTCCAAACTGACATGGTTATTATATGGCAGCCACTCTCATAGATAATCATCCAGTGTCTCACTAATTGTATGCTGATGACACCCAAATATCCAAATCTAGCCACCCAAAGCCAGAACAGTGCAAACAATCAAGCACAGACAGGTAATTTAGATCCCTTTATCAGATGTTCAGATGTTATACCATCCCAGATACCCAGTAATCAACTGATAAATGGGTCTCACTTATTACCAGAACTGAAATATTTTGACTGTCTTAGGCATTGCTTATTCATAACATTTGACTTGAGCTTTATCAATGTATTCTATTGAAAATGAGATATTAAATATGTCTGTCATTTATTTTTTGGTTTTGTCCATCTCCATCCCACATCTATTTCCACAATAACACCATTAATTAATGCCAACAGTCTCTCCATTGTGCATGTTGAAAATGAAAACAAGTTCAACTTACAGTTGTCTTTCTCACAAAAGTACATAATATCTGTAGAGCATGCCTTAAAAAATATATATATGGTAATGAGTGTGCAGTAGATCTTTTACCAGAAGAATCCATTTCATTTGGATTGAAAATGCACATGGACATATGCAACAAGTTAATTCCATTAAAAATTATATCTTTACAGGATGGACATGAACTTCCTCCACCTATAATCTTTGACATTGAGTCTTCAACCGAATTACCACAAATCAAAGTAAGTACAATTTAAAAATAATAAAAATCACATTCTTATTACTTATGTTCTTACCTTATCTTTGATTGTTTTCAGTATTACCTTTCTCTTTACATTTTTTATGCCTTACAACAACAGTATCAGGAGCATAATTTGCCAAGCTTGTTCATTCTTCCATATATTCATTTGTGAAGCTTTGCAGTTATGTCATTCCATGAGCACATTTACAAGTGAAAATATCTGTACTGTAACTTTGTAAGAATAAACATCACTGGACACTGAGTTGTTTGTGTGTTCATGTGCACAACTTAATGATCCAGTTGACAGAAAATTGAAATGGTATTTTCATGATGATTCTTGTTATAACTTGTGAAGACATTTTGTATGGCCCTGTGTCAACAATTGCTAGTTATTACTCCAAAACCCATATTTCTTACCTGGTGTTAATCAAACTTGGAATATATGCTTATATCATACAAATCTCAGATGACTTCAATAGTGAGCAGGATGTGCACATATTAATGAGGTGATTTCGCATCTTATTGGTTGAGCTTGTTAAACCTCAGAGGCCATATTTCGATCCATTGTTGATCAAACCATGGAATATATTCTTGTACATTATTATCAAAATCTTGAACAATTTTGATAAGTGAGATCTGCACATGCTAATAAGGTGATGTCTCATCTGATTGACTGAGCTTGTTACCACTTTGGAAATTATGTTTCTGATGCAGTTGTCATCAAACATGAAATTTGAGCTTACGTCATGATCTTGGATGTATCATTGATCATGAACAAGATACATATTAATGAGGTAATCTTGCATTTGATTGGCTGAAACTTTTACCACTGCATGATACGAGTTTCATACAACTTGGAATGTATATACCTTTTAGATCTCAGATGAGTTAGACAATAAGCATGTAGGGCTGTCAAAACCACGGAAAACTGGGGTACCCATTGCGCCGTTTAACGGGTAACCAGGTACTCGTTAGAACATGAAAGACATGTACAACCCTAGACCAGCAAATTGCTCTCCACCTTTTTATATATATTTTGACTGGCAGCATAGACCCACCATGTAATGCACTACTCTGTCTGAAGCCTCCACACCGTGGTAACTGCAAATGATCGGCCAGCACGCTATTAATTCATAAATTTATTTAGACTAACATTTGTACCCCAGACGGTAAATAAAATCCCTTGTCGAATGATCCACTGTGTTAAATCATTTAGAACACAACACTTTTAGTATAAATCCCTGTCAGAACAGAACACCTGTGTATTCATCAGCTGTTGGCCTCAGATTTGAATTAACCTTGCAAACAGGGCTACAGCGACTGCGTGGTCACGTGGTGTCACTGGTATGATACCACATGACCACACAGTCACTGAAGTGATATGTTAACACGAGTAGTCTACATATTAGTGTTGTTTTGTACTGGGAAGCTTTTTGCACAGCCCAGCATGCTGCATCCATTTAGTAGTGGGCTGCTGATGCATAACAGGTGGACCTACTCCTAAATATAGACTAGAGCTGCAACTCAGACCAGCGTACTGTTGATGATATATGATATTTTGATAATGTTGTCAACAGACTATTTTTGTGAACAGGTACTAGTCATTAATTTTCAATGCCCGGGTTTTTCATTGCGGTTGGGTACCCAATTACCCGGGTACCCGTTGACAGCCCTATAAGCATGATTTAAGCAGTCTAATGCGATGATCTTGCATTTAATTGGCTGAGTTTGTTGTTATTACCATGGAAATTATTTTTTATATGGTTCTGATCAAATTTGAAATATATGCATATATCAACAAAATTGTTCCATATCAATCAGGTGATTGGCTGAGTTTTTTTTACTATTCAGGAAGTAGTAATTTTTTTAATCAGACTTTAGATGTATGCATATATGATTAAAATCATGAGTTCAGTATGCATACTAATAAGGTGATTCTGCATCTTATTGGCTGAGTATGTTACTACAGTTGACCCCGCTATAACGCAGTAGTTGGGAGCCACAAAATCCGACCGCATTAGACCAAACCATGTTATAAGCAATCAGGTCAGTTAGCTGAAGAAAATGATGCATGTACCCCACAAAATTGCGGTGGGGGGGGGATAGGTAATAAATGCGGGTGGTAAAATATGTCTACATCGGCACAGTTACCATCTTAAATTGATACATATTAAAGGAGAAATACACCTTTAGTGAATACATATAATAGTTTACTTTATTTAGAGAACCACGAAATGGTACATATACGCAAATTATAAACATGTCTAATGTATAGCATGAATAGAGTATCAACACTGTGTACTCGCCTACGAGCCTTATCATATACATTGAATCCACAATACAAGTGAATCCATCAAAACTATGCACACACACAGCTTTAAAATATTCAATAATTTTTTTCACAGGTCATATTGATCTGAATTCAGTGGAAAAACATAGCACACTCACGTAACGAATGACGAAGCATATTTACTTTTCAGTACATCCCAAGTCGGTAAAAGTTTGTTTGCATTTTGACCGCGGTAGCATTCGTAAGCATCAAAGTTTTCCCAACAAAAAAGGAAACTTTCAAACATGTTCCAGTCAAGTTGGAAAATGCAAAAATCCATCAGATTTCATCACATTTATTTCAGTTTGGTACTGACTTCCTTTGAATAAAAGCTCCTTATTTTTATTGAAAGAGTGTAGTCGGCTTTCTTTGATGACGGGTGCATGCGTTATTGAAGTCACCGTTAAAAGATAGCTTTGGAGAACCAAACAAATTCCCATTTCTTATTGTGGCGGCAACATCAAATAATTGTATTGCATGATTGAGACGAATTTTGTTTCCATTTGCTGAGTACATTTTCATAACAATCGGTGCATCAAAGGTAATATGTTTCCTTTGAAGTTTTAGCAAACTATTTTATCTAGGTGCATTTTTAAAAATGAAGTGGCCGTCGTTTGGTCAATTGTAGTTACAGTTCCTCCTGCCTGCTGAATAGACTACAAGATTTTTTTTTTTTTAAAATTATTTTTTGTTACATTTGTGCTAGCGAAGTGATGCTGCCTTGCACTCATGCGTCAGAAATTTAACAAAGGGTCAACATATGATAGAGACTCATATGCTCTGGTCTGATGACAAAGAATACTACAAAAAATGTGGGTATTCTGAAGGATATAATTCTGAATGAAAAGAAGAGGAATTTTACCTACCATCCACATACAAATATCAGTCTAAGTAAATATATTAATTACTAGCGAGCGGTCGAAAATCCGACAATGATAGATGACGAGCCAATGCCTCGTCCGCTTGATCTCCTCTACCAGAAATGTCAACAAGCAGATATCTCAAAACATACTGTACTAATGCTCAATGTCAGCATAAGCGGATTATGATGTAACATACACTGTTAAGATGGTTTGTCAGTATAGACAAAGAAATTGTTTATGTAACAATAGATACATTTCAGTGCATTTTGTATCAAGTTTGCGGTTGCCTTTCATGGGGCCTCTGAATTTTTCCACTCCAAACCAATGGTTGTATATACAAATTTAAACAGCCAACAATGCCTCCAATTAAAAAAATGTTGTCAGATGGTATGTTTTGCCACCAGTAAGGAAAATAAAATCGCAACTTGCGACATTGACGAAGCCCTACGCAATCCTAGAATAAATGTTTTGCACTTTATTTTTCATACTTTCTGCTTGGTTGTGTATATGTATGCAGCCAAAAAAAAAACAGGTCGGTTATTGTTTGTTCAACGATTGTATACAGAATTAATTGAAGACGGTCACAAAGACGACTGCCTGGCTTTACTCATGGATCAGTAACAAGTAACATTTCTGATAATGTTTATTTTGGCATAACACTTAATGAATCTAATGAAATTATTAAATTTCAGATGCTGTTATATTCATATTATATTCGAATTCATACTAGAACTCTTCCCCAAAATGATAATAAACATTTTACACACTATTCCTCGTACTTCAAAAAAGAAAAATACACATACATGTAATCAAAATTGCAGGAACTACACTACGATCGTATTAAATTTGAATTCTTACGCGATCTCTTCCCATAATAATAAACATTGAACCCAAAACTATTTTTTCATGTGTGAATAAATATACGAAATTTTGGGAGCCATGCCATGACTGCATTATATCCGAATTTCGCGTTATGGCGGAGCGCGTTATAGCGGGGTCGCACTGTATAAAGACAATTTCTGAGATGGCAGAGTGGTTGACAGCTCATGCCTTTCCAACCACTGCCATCACACCTCTGTCCACATGGGTTTTCCCCATGTTCCTCCACTAGTTATACTGGCTGCTATATATAACCTAATTTGTACTGAAAAATGGTGTTAAACTCTAAACAACATTTCTAATCCAATTTTATAAAACTTGGTAACTCTAAAAAGTTTTTTTAACTGCCATTAATTTTCATGGAAACATACATAATTCAGTTCACTTTAATATCAATTGTTTTAGCTGCTTATGGATCCTAATTGTTTCTTTTAGACTGATAATTTCACTTTAAGTCTTTACTACAAATTAATTAAATTTTTAAAAATTCATATGAAAGTGCAAAGAAAAGATCAATTTAATATTCAACATCTAAATAAAAACTGAGGCTGATTATAGAATAATTATTTTTTTTATTAAGAAAACTAAATGTAGATATTGCAAAAGAATGACCTAATTTGTCTTATTTTTAAAAGCTACTTTAATGTCATTTCAGTGTGAAAAATACAAGTCATAAAGAAGTTGTGAATGGCAAAGTTCGATAATAAATGTCTATTAAACATACAATTCACTAGATAATCTTGAAAATGTCTGTTGGTATGTGAAGAAAAAGCATCTAAGTGTTATCTGACATATTTCTTCTTCACCTTTTACCTTATATGACACATACTATCTTCCATTGTTTGTTTCAACTGTTAGCTTGATACACCCAAAAAGTCATATTTGAAATGTCATGAACAAAAAGTATATGTGTTCCTTTATACAAAATATACATGGCCATATATGTTTCTCCTATCACTATTTCTTTTTATTGATTGTTTGCCTTTCTTTATTTTATAATAATGATTGTATGATCCCAGAAATGTTTGAAACAGATTTTATTAAACTAAACTGTATTTATGACAATAGGTACAAACCTGTGATGATGTACCTGAATGATTAATATAAACAATGTTTCAACATGTCTCAAATAGCCAAACAAGTAATAAGCCTGGTCATATTATCTAGGTTTTATGTCTACTATATTATGACATCAAAAATACTATAACTGTCAACCATGTGTATATGTACACGTTGATCCCAAGCCCCAACCCTGGCACCATTATGATTCTGATTTTTAAAATTATACTTGAGTTATCCACCAACTACAGTTACCAAACATTGTGGATGGCTAGTGGGGAAAAGAAGAACACAATTGAGTTTTGGGGTCACATAGCCAAGGTTACTGCAACTTAAAGAACACAATGTTTATACAAAATAACTCTACTTTTCCACCATAGACAGTTCCAAAACCTTGTGAATGACTTGCTTGTTTAGTAAGGAAGTAACCAGTTGGTTCAAAGTCAAAAGGTTGAAGGTCATTGTCACTGTGACTTGAAGATTTCTTCACATTAATTTGAGTTCCCCACCATCTACAGTGATGACACGTCATTGGTGGCATGCACTTTATATGAGGAAGAAGCATATCAGTTTTAGGGTGCAAAACATTAAGCTCAATGTTACTGTAAACAAAAAATGGTTTTTGCATAATAGCATCAGTTCTACATCACACACTGGTACCCAATTTAATCGATAGTTTGTACTTGCGGCATTCTGCTCTGAGATTGCTCAGAATTCATCATTCCATTTTGTATTTGATGCATTGTTAGAACATGAAATTAGTCATATGACAAGATATTCACAGAAGATGTAGATACACAACCATTTTGAAAGCACTAGGTTGCATTGGGTTGGTTCCTTGATATCGTTTCAACAGCTGATTATCCACAGATATTGTCAGGTAATTTAAAATGGCAACAGGAGGTAGAGTTGTATTATTCCAGATGCTTGTGTAAGTTATCAGACATTGGATTTAATCAGAAAAATATGCTGTACAGAGTGCTTCAACCAACCATAGCTCAGGATTTGCCAGAAATATTGGTGTGTAAAAACGGTCTCCATGTGCACTAATTTGTTGTGAACAGATCTGTTTACAATAATGTCACTGTTTTTGGAATAGGTGAGAGCAGATCCTAACCCAACTATCAGCACCAATACAGTTGTGAGAATTGATTTAATGGACTAGCATTTGTCTGTTATGTTGATGTAAGCCAGGTGAGTGATGTTAGGTCTACTTGGGATTCCTATTACTAGCTGTCGTTGCCTTATTTTCATGGACATGTTTGAATTTCAGGGTGACTTCTTTGCTGGTATCCCTGAGGTGCAGGTACTGCTAGTCAAGTTTTTGAAGGATTACTTTACCATATATGACTCGGACAACAGGCAAGGCCTCGTAATTGCCTACCATGAACAGGTCAGATACTTTGCTTGTCTTTTTTGTTTTTTAAATTAATTTCTATCATCTCAAGGTGCCATTTTTTACAGAAGTGTAACTCTGTGACATTATCAACAGAAGTGTAATTTTAGGGCATTGCATCTATTCTTTACAGTGCCTAAATTCTTTCCTAATAGTTTTTATTACAGACTTCCATCCACAATCTAAATTGATAGGTGATTGTACGTTATAAATGTATGTGAAATCTTAGTTGTTATTGTACATAATAATGCTTTCTGTTATTACTTGCTTAGTGATTGTAAACACATAACGCAGTTATTCATCACTCCAGTAAAATGAAGTTCAATAATTGTACTGTTCGGATGAGTTGTTATTTTGATGTAGCTTAGTAGTAAAGTGTCAGAAGAATCTAAACTCAGTTTCAATGTCTGGATTTATTATGTTTGCCTTCTAATTTTCAAGGCGATGTTCTCCTTGTCTGCCTGTTACAATGGAGTAATAGAATTCAGGTATGTCAATTTTCCCATAAATTAGAACTTTGGCATGTATAGCTTGACCAGAGTGACCTGATGGTTTAACTTTGCATTGTAATATTTAGTGGGGCCAATGCCACCCCATACAATAATATGGCCTTACATCAATTTAGCATGACTGATATTGATATTTTATCAAGCGTGAAGAAAACATGAATACCGCTATACCTATTTTATGACTGGACTAGGCCTAGTAAATGCTCGAAACAAAGATACTAGATCTATCTGATTTATTCTTGTTCAAATATATACAAAATTCACCAACAGATATTTATGTAAGATGGTTGTCTTTGTGATTTACCTTTTAATAATAATAGAAGTTGAAGTGGGGGATTTGAAAAGGAAATATGATTGATAACTTTTTTCTTATATTTGAATAGCTTCAGTACTAGTTGTAAACCTTGTATTTCAACAGATTCTTTTGACCTTGAGATGGTTCTATCATCATTTGCTATTAGGCATAGACTGAAGATTGTCAAGTAAAATGCCGTACATTTAGCATGTGAGAAATTTTAATAACATGGTAGTATCCGAGTGAGTTCACAAAAATAATTCATCAAATTTTACCACTAAAAATATTAAAATATCTCTAGATCATGGAAAAATAACTAACCAAAATTAAAATCCATTATTTTCAGAAAAAAATCAACAGATTTTAGATCTCGGCAAAATTTGACAGCCATATGGTATCAATAAAGGACAAATAATAAGAACAGTATTGAGATCATATTTAAACATGGTGCTTTCACATTATATACATTGAAATTATTTCTGCTTTTACAGTTATTAAATTGAAAATAGCATTTGTTAACATAAGATTAATAATAGCAAAAAATATGACATAGCATATGAAAGACAATTTTGTTGTTTTATTAAGAAGTGTACAGTGTTTAACATTTTTATCCCCTCCCACACACACATTCAAAAGTGTAATATAGTTGGACATGGCTGTTATTTTGACAATCTGTATGTCTTAAATTCCAAATGCCTATTAAACTTTTCACTTGCAGAGTACAACTCTCATCAAACTGTCAACTTATCTCTACAAAAACTGGTCCACATATTGGACTAGTGATCCAGGTGTACCATTTGCAATTGATGTTTCTTCAATTTTAGTATTTGTATGTGTTTCTTCATTTTATCCATCTATTAAATATTTCTAATTTCTGAATCAAAATTCTCAAAACCTTTTTAATATCTCTAAGAAATTTGATATACATAGTGTTATGTTAGTTTCCTCTGTTTAAATGTCCATCCATTCATTGTCCACATTTCATGGGGCAAAACTTTCAAATCATTTAATACATCTCATACATTTTTTACACTTACTGGACTATTGGTTCGGATGTATTTTACTATTCACAATTCTTTTCATTTTTTTTTTCTTCATCTGTTTTTCAGTTCATTTATCAATTGATTATCCACACATTTGTATCTGGGGCAAAATTCCAAAATCATTTAAAGTCCCAATGCTGTCAATATTTGCAAAAAAAAAGTGGTATGTGCAGAAAATCTCAATAATAGTTAATCTTGAAAGATTTTGGTTCTAAACATTATTGGGTTCCATTGAAATCAGATAACATCTGTGTTTCATAACATTATGAGCCCTGTTATTTCTCCTTTGAAATGACAGTACAAATTAATGCTATGTTGATTAGTGAAATCCATGGGTCAGCCAATTTCAGTAGAAAACTGGAACACAAGATTTGATGTCACCATTGTAAATGTAAGTTAACACCACCCTATATTAGACTGTCTTCAGTCCAAGTTCTCTGTTCAATAATTTCCTGTACCCGAGCTGATTACCAATATCCACCCAAGGCTTATTTTTATCTTATGCATGCTTTTTCTTTTTAGATATTCCATTTTTAAAAAAGCAGGCTAGCCTCTCTTCATTCAGTCTCAGATAAATTTTTGTGACACATGCTGTTATTTTTAGATTCGTGACTAACACATGTTTAAAACAGGAAAAGAATGGAATTATGAGTGATTTTGCTGACTGAATGAAGGTGTGGCACCTCGTAATTCTAAACTGAATATTTAAATGTTGTTTAAACCCAACATCTTGATTATTTCAAACAATGGTTTATTTCAGATAACGTTTTAAACAAATCATTTCCATCTTTCCAAAGTTTAGTTAGATTGGATGAATGGTGAAATTTTTTATAAATGGATGCATTGTAACTTTACAGTATCTCAGCAACATTTGATACGCATTTTATACTAGTGATGAAGATGTGCACAGTTCTTCAGTGTCAGAATTTTTTATATTCTTGCCTGTTCATCATCCATCCACCATTCACACTTAAATTTCCAGAGCAAGCCTATTATTCCCCTGTATACTTCATAAATACAGACTTCCAGTATACGAAATCATTGAATGTCCCTGCAGGCATTTTGACAGGGTTACAAATGTATATGTCCCTATCTTTGTATGTATTTTTGAACCCCATGATAAACAGTGCTGGGGTATATACAGTGTGCCTATTGCTGTGCCTGTCTGTCTGCATGTATTTAAACATTTATCATTTCTGGAGCATACTCTCAAACTGATCAAGATCTTTCAACCAAAACTTGTTACATGTGTCAAAGCAAATTGTGCAGAAGTGACTTTTGACATGTTGACTTTGCTGCATTCAAACTTTGTTTTGTTACCATGGGATCAAACTGTAGCATGATTAGTGTATCTCCTCATCATTTGTTGGGGTCCATAATCAACAATCATGTGTTGTACTGAACTGCAGTATAGTGACAACAGAATTATGAACTGAACCATGGTATACCATGAACCATGATTCTACATAAATGTGATATACTGATAACTGCATTATGAACTGAACCATGGTATAGCAAGAACCATGATTCTAAATAACTATGATATACTGATAACAGCATTATGAACTGAACCATGGTATGGCAAGAACCATGATTCTTCATAACTATGATATACTGATAACAGCATTATGAACTGAACCATGGTATGGCAAGAACCATGATTCTACATAACTGTGATATACTGATAACAGCATTAAGAACTGAACCATGGTATAGCAAGAACCCTGAGTCTACATAACTGTGATATACTGATAACAGCATTATGAAGTGAACCATGTTATTGCAAGAACCATGATTCTTCATAACTGTGATATACTGATAACAGAATTATGAATTGATCCATGTTATTGCAAGAACCATGATTCTTCATTACTGTGATATACTGATAACAGCATTATGAACTGAACCATGGTATAGCAAGAACCATGATTCTTCATAACTATGATATACTGATAACAGCATTATGAACTGAACCATGGTATGGCAAGAACCATGATTCTACATAACTGTGATATACTGATAACAGCATTATGAAGTGAACCATGTTATTGCAAGAACCATGATTCTTCATAACTGTGATATACTGATAACAGAATTATGAATTGATCCATGTTATTGCAAGAACCATGATTCTTCATTACTGTGATATACTGATAACAGCATTATGAACTTAACCATGGTATAGCAAGAACCATGATTCTTCATAACTATGATATACTGATAACAGCATTATGAACTGAACCATGGTATGGCAAGAACCATGATTCTACATAACTGTGATATACTGATAACAGCATTAAGAACTGAACCATGGTATAGCAAGAACCATGATTCTACATAACTGTGATATACTGATAACAGCATTATGAAGTGAACCATGTTATTGCAAGAACCATGATTCTTCATAACTGTGATATACTGATAACAGAATTATGAATTGATCCATGTTATTGCAAGAACCATGATTCTTCATAACTGTGATATACTGATAACAACATTATGAACAGAACCATGTTATAGCAAGAACCATGATTCTTCATAACTATGATATACTGATAACAGCATTATGAACTGAACCATGGTATGGCAAGAACCATGATTCTACATAACTGTGATATACTGATAACAGCATTAAGAACTGAACCATGGTATAGCAAGAACCATGAGTCTACATAACTGTGATATACAGATAACAGCATTATGAAGTGAACCATGTTATAGCAAGAACCATGAGTCTACATAACTGTGATATACTGATAACAGCATTATGAACTGAACCATGTTATAGCAAGAACCATGATTCTACATAACTGTGATATACTGATAACAGCTTTATGAACTGAACCATGGTATAGCAAGAACCATGAGTCTACATAACTGTGATATACTGATAACAGCATTATGAACTGAACCATGTTATAGCAAGAACCATGATTCTACATAACTGTGATATACTGATAACAGCATTATGAACTGAACCATGTTATAGCAAGAACCATGAGTCTACATAACTATGATATACTGATAACAGAATTATGAACTGAACCATGGTATAGCAAGAACCATGAGTCTACATAACTGTGATATACTGATAACAGAATTATGAACTGAACCATGGTATGGCAAGAACCATGATTCTACATAACTGTGATATACTGATAACAGCATTATGAAGTGAACCATGGTATAGCATGAACCATGATTCTACATAACTGTGATATACTGATAACAGAATTATGAACTGAACCATGGTATGGCAAGAACCATGATTCTACATAACTATGATATACTGATAACAGAATTATGAATTGAACCATGGTATAGCAAGTACCATGATTCTACATAACTGTGATATACTGATAACAGCATTATGAAGTGAACCATGTTATAGCAAGAACCATGAATCTACTGAAATGTGTTACAGTAATGATCAAAATTTGTCAAATAATTTTTAAGAAAGGAAATAAAGTTTAAATACAATGCCTAATGTTGTTTTCTTCCAGCTGATATTGGTGTACATTTGATAAACATTGGATACAAATGGTTTAATTTTGGCCATGGAGTCTTTAGTAGTACTGTATGTTATTCTGAATCTGTTTGTAACGAAACACATTATTATAAGGGAGAGTTGTAATAAAGTCAGAGTGCTGCCCTATAGGTATCACTGCTGTCCAAATGTTGTCAATCTATTTTATTGGCCTTGGACCTTTAGCATATATATAAGGCTGAAAAAGCATCTTTGTTTTGCTATCTGATCAGATTCAGTTGAAAGAAACTGATCCAATCAGATTACGTGATACATTTATCACATGAAAGTTGAGAATATAATAGGTCTCCAGTGCAGCAAAACACATGTCATTGTAATTTTATCCAGGTTTAAACAGTTCACACAAGTTTTTCATTCTAGTCAAGGCATGTGGACATCACAGAAGTTCTCATGCATAAAAACTAAAAGGTTATGTAATGATCTCATTGGTTAATTAATGTCACATGCTTTGGACAGTTACTCCTTCTACTGCAAGAGGGCACTTATGGAAAACATTGTTTCAGCAAGCTACTTACATGATAGGTCACTCTAGAATGAAATGGACTGACATCCTTTCCCTGGCAATGATGCTGCCATCAAAAGATGTCATGATAAGTAGTATACAGATTGAGAGTGCTGGACCACAAGGTACTTTGTGTAGCATTCTTGACATTAGCTGGGGATTGTAGGAATAATCTATCTGTAGATTACTTTTATTGACTATTGTAGATATTCATTTTATTGTTGAGGCATAAATTATGTGATACTACACTGCCATGTAATGTCCTTTAGATTTTGAGATAGACTTAGAACCTCTTATAACCTTGGCATAACATTGATGGTGATCTGTGAATGAACACAGTGGATAGAATTTAATCCATGCCCCATTGGCTTGGAATGTGCACAGTTTTGCAGAGGATGGAGATGGAGATAAACTTAGCTGAGAAAAGTTAAAGAATGCAGCTTTGCTACAGAAGTTTATCTTGTTTCATTGGTCTGATTATTACACTATTTGCATCTTCAGACAGCCATCTTTGAATATGTATGCAGAGGAGAGCAGGAATCTGATACGACTTAATAAGAAAGATCCAAGTAAGTAGAGGCAATATTAGATGCTTAAATATTGTGTTTCTTAAATATGTTGAACAGGAGTTAATCAATGAATTTGTCTGATTTTCTTACATGTAATTTATTGACTAAAATGGCTTTGTTGCCTGAATTATGTATGGGTCTTTTTATATGTTTGCCATATTGCATGGAGTATTATGCAGTGACGATCATCCATCTATTCTCTATTCCATTTCTGCATAATTACATAAGGTTTACTGTATATCACGCTGTGTCATAATGCCCCAAATCACACACACACGCTGAACACTGACATCTCACCTGTCTGCCTTGGTTTTAATCCCAGGCTCAGCCAAGGTGAGAAAACTTTACAGTTGTTTCCTGTAGGTAGATGGTTATTCCTTTTGTTTTTCTTGGCATCATCCTCCACCAGTTATGTTGCCCACCATGTATAGCTTATCATGTGCTGAAAAATTGTATTAAGCCTACAACATCAACAAAAAATCTTTAACTTGTAAAAATGTCATACAGGTAGATTATAGATTTTATATTATGGGTATTTTGATTTAGCAAGCATATGCATATAGTTTATTCTGTCTTGCTTAATAATAATAATAATAATAATATAAGCAAAATTAATAATTCTTTTAAACTGTACTTAAAGCAATGATATTTTAAATGCTACTTCATTATGAATTTTTAAAAGAATTAAAATTATAAAGTTCTTATTCATATTGCATTGTTGTGAAATGTTTTACTTGTAACAAAAATGAGGATAAAGTCTGTTCTCAACTTAAATGATTTTGTTCATTATTTAGAAAATGTTATCACTGCAGTTTCATCTCCCTTTGGTATGATGTCCCAGTGATAGACATCGCTATAAATTTCCACACTGCAGACATCATGGCGATATGATTGAAAAATTGCTAAAGCTATGTTAAAAATCCAAATCTCACACACACATACACATCTCTCTTCATTTTGTTATACCATTAGTTATCTTGCAAAGTATATTTGTACCGACATTAATTTGTACAATTTATGATATTCTTATGTTTTTTTCTTTGTTACATGTTTAAGTCACTTACTTAGTATATTTTGCATGTTTGTTGTGGAGGTGAGGGAGTTGACATAAGAAAATACTGTGCTTTTCACCTTTATTGACCATGGAAATGTTAATCTTTTTTACTTTCTAACAATATTTCAGTATCTATGGATTAGCACCAAACAAAATACAAGTTAGAGATGGCTTTAGTATTGAGCAAGCTGTCTCATGAAAGTTTTAAAACATGGTGTAACATTATGGACAAAACCAAATAGAAATGCCTTTATTATATTGAAAATTACGTGTAACCAGCAAAGCTGTTTTTCTCTAACAGGCCAGAAGAACAAACTACTGAAGTATGGCTGCAAACCTGTCATATCCCAATTGTGCCAGTTGCCCAAAACAACACACGATTCCAATTCTTTTGTTGTGGATGTTGGTTTTGTCTCAGTAAGTCTTTTATATTGAAGAAATTGATTTTGGGTCCTTTGTTTTTATCTTAAAAACTTACTTCTACTCATAAAATTAATTTTTATTAGTCAACATTTAATTTTTTAAAACCAGATGAGCTTATGTGGAAGTCCTACATTCAGTGCTTGTCATGTATTCATAAGCAGTTGTTTTTTATAACACTCATAGATTGCCGTTTCAACCGGATGTTATCAATATTAAATTAAAGTGCATCTGATATAATTGTGCTAATCAGCATGCATCAGTACAGTATGTTATTGAATTTGCTTACATGTGGAATAGACAAGTTCAAAAATGAATAACTATGACACAGAAATAGATGTTCCATCAAGTATTTTTCTTCTTACACCTTATGATCAGAACAAAATGTGACCCAAAGTGAGTGAGAGAAATGTCAGCCCTACTTATGTCATTTTACTTAAAGTACTGCCCCCATTTAACTAAGGTTTTGTCAGAGAGAAAAAAATAATAAAACTGTCAAATGAAATGATAAAAATACATGCCTTACTCTTTCGGTTTGAAAGATACATAATTTATTTTTAAATATTTACAATATTTATTAACATATAAACTTCATTTAGTTTAAATCTCAAGATTGATCTATTAGCATGCTGTGCTGTTTTCTGGCAAGAAAAATAGTGTCACCAAAGAAGATTACCCTTTATCATTAAGTACACTTCCTGTAGTTATGCAGCATTTAGTTTGGTCTTTCCTCATGCAATATATATATATATATTTCTATATCCAGCAGTCCTTATTTATAAAGCTAATTAAACCTAAATAGATTAATTAATAAACAATGTTTGTTACCTTAAGAATTGGACCTAAGGAATAATGGTTGGGTTATTATGTGGGTGGGTTGGTGTGTAATTTAGATTTTTAACATAGCTTTAACAGTTTTAAGTCATATCACTATGTTAGTACCATTTTTTATAAGTCTTTGACTCAGCCGAGGATCGAACCCATGACCTCTCACATCTAAGGTATACACACTACCACTTGGCCACCAGAGCATTGGTCATTATGTGGGCTCTGTAGAGAAGATGCATTAATTATGGTACATATACAGTAGTTAAAGGTCTTGAGACTACAGATGCAAACTTGTCATGGTAAATTCACATGAGTTTTACTCATTAATACTCAAATATTAAATGGAACAAGTTATGCTTGTTAATTAGGATCTGATTGTTTACCTCATTCTTCAATGTTCACTGGTTCTGTTAATGAAAGAAGAAAAATGTTTTTTGCATAAGTTTAGTTCTAGACCTGATATCTTGAACAAAGTTTGTGAAGGTCATGTAGTTAAGGTATGGGAGAAACCTATTGATTTTGGGATGATAAGGTCAAATGTCAAGGTCGTTGTGCCACAAAGAAATTGAGGTTTTACAGAATAACTTTTCTTCATAATTAATTTCCTTGACAATGTGGATGGCTGTGCACTTAGGGTAATAAAGAAGATTCTGAGGTCTAAAGGTCAAAAAAGGTCATGGTCATGTCAAATTGAAAACCTTTTGAATAACCTCTTGACAGAAAAGATTACCAAACTGTATAAATGCAATCATGCATTTGGAGAAATTTCAGATGAAAATATCCTACTAACATATTTATTGGCCAGCTACTCTTGTAATTGGCTATTAAGCAGATGTCATCCAGTTGAGGAATCTCAGACTCACTTGGACTCTTGTTCTCATGCTTTGGATAAATCATTGTAAAGCTAAAACTTTATTCTGCTTCATGTTGTTTGCACCTTTGACCTTTTATCAAAAAATGCAAATTATGCCAGAAGGATATTGAATTGCGTGCAATGGGAGAGGATGTTCCTTGTTAACTTGCAGCTGAAAAATAAACAATCTCTTGACAGTGGCACTTAGTACAGGCAAAATAAGAAGTTTTCATCAGGAAATCATTTTTGACGAAAGAGGTATGTTTGTCAACACAGATTCAAATTTTAAAATAAAAACTGTGTAATGTTTTAATTATGAAATTAGTTCAATCCGGTTCTATTTTGGGATTGAGTGGAAATAGGACAGATGATTATTCCTGTGAACAGGATAGATGTTGAAATATAGAAAACTGCAAAGTTGAGAGAGCTATTTTAATATATCTAATATGAAACAGTTTTAAATGTTCATATGCTGTTTTTAAATAAGCAATAATATTTTTAAAAATGTTTACTTTTTTGTTTATGGGGATGAGTAAAGAAGACATGAAGATTCTGAATAAGACATTGAGACAATGTCAGCTGCTGATGATGACTATGCATTGAAAGCAGAGACCCATAAGAAAATTTCCTTGATCACGATAATTTGAGGAAAATTATTAGGGATAAAATTGCTGAACTTAGAGCTCTTGAAAAACAGCTTCATGACCAGCTACAAGAACTGAAGAATTCACTAAAAAATAATTTTTGACTTTTGTAAATAGTTTAGTGTAGACAGAGTAAAGTGACTACATTATTCTAATGCCCAGGTGTAGGATGTTTGATATTAATGGATAGATATCAATGATCATATTATTGACTTCATGTTTTATTTTGGGGTTTAAAAAAAAAAATGCAAGAAATGTTCTTTGTATGGAGTAATAGTAAGTATTAACTTGTGTTTACATAGTTTAATTTATGTATCCTTTAAATTTAATGTAATATAGCACCTTGAAAAACACGATTTTGAGCATTACAAAGCCTTGAAAAGTTTGAAAGCAATAATCTACTGACCCATGACTGACTTTTGTTCATTTTTAGGATGAATCATTACGAAACTAAACAATTCATTCAGTGTTATTCTTTCTCAACCAGTCATTGAGGGTCAAGGTCACAAATTTTCCATCAATGCTTTGATCAGGGGCTCAACATGCAGACCCTGATTACTATGTTATAAGCCATTTGCCTGCGACAAAAAGATTAGGAAAAATAGTTTAGTCCCCTACAAAGCAGTACTAGAAATGATGGCATACATTTGTTAAATATCATAATGTGCTGTTTTAACACAAGTTTATTATTTCTTTTTTTTTTCTTTACAGGCATCATTACTGAGTTTTACAGTTTGTGGCATGTTTAAAGAAGGTAAGTAGCACAATCAATCAATTAATATAATGACAGAGTATATAATAATTCTTGAATCATTGGAGATATTTCCACCAAACTGGTACACGTCAACTAAATGACTTTGGATCTGTTATTGCTAGCTAACAATTATGGTTTTTAATAATAAATTTTTTGGGGGGTGGTTGGGTGGGAAACCGTTATGAGTAATTAGTATAATATTTTGTTGTGAATTGTATTTTAACTTCAATTGGTTCAGAGCTTTATGTGGACATAAACATGGATGATTTTTAGCAAGTTGCACAACATCACCATTTCTGTCTCTCTCCATCTCATTAATATGTAGATACAGCAATGGTGATGATTGTTTAACTATTTGTCCATAAACAATACTACTTATGGCATTTTACTCTCAATTTATTCAAGTTATTTCACACATCAGCCAAGGTTATATGGTATTTTTGTCTGTTAGAATTTCCATTTGTAATATTTTTCATGTTGAATATCTATCTGCTACTTCCCTTAAATGAATAGTCATAACAAGATGAGGTTTGTGCTAAAGACTTAAGTTGTTTAGCTAGTGCTTAATGAATACTATGCTGATGTGATATCCAGTATGGCTGCAACAGTGGCCATTACGAAAATCTTGTTACTACTCACATTTCATTTTCACTAAAAGTGGCTAGCTAGTACATAATAGAAATGATGCTGATCTGCCATCTGTCATGCCAGCATAGAAGCCATTTTGAAAATTATTCTAAATGAAAGGTCAGATCAATATTTAGTTTTCACTAGAAGACAAATTTTTATATTGCTGGGCAAGAATAAAAATGGCGCCATATTGACCTATCTAGGTCATGTGGGGATAGGGCCTTTCTAAACAAAGTGTTTATTCCTGTTTCATAACAGTCTTTCAGAATCAGTCATTCACTGTTTCTTAATATTATGTAATTATTTATTCAAGCCAAAAAGCAGGCATCACACATATGTGTCAGTTATTGTTTTGGTGATGGACTACGAGAAGAAGGTTAATCTAAAAGAAAGTTAGGAAGATGTGGCTTCATGATTGTGTTCCTAGTTTGCGTTCTCAAAGAAATTAATGGTGCATGTCAGGCTTTTATCATAAATCTTTAATTTTGCCTGTAGGTGAGAGTAAAGCAGACAGACCACAAATTCGATGGTTCACTAGGTCATTTTTAACAGTGCCTTATGGACAAGGGTAAATAATAGATTCTCTCTCTCTCTCTCTCTCTCTCTCTCTCTCTCTCTCTCTCTCTCTCTCTCTCTCTCTCTCTCTCTCACACACACACACAGACACACGCACACACATTAAATCAGTGCAAATTCTCCAGTTTGTATGCTTGGTGTGTTTTAATTTAGACTTGTAAGCTTGATGCAAAGTTTGCTGATCAGTTGACATAAGGAAAAAATGAATTTCAGAATGAAGGTAAAGACATCATGGATTATTTTTAAGGATGATGATCTCTAGTTGGTCTTAAATGACAATGGTGCAAATCTTACCTGAAATATGGCCACCATGAAGCCATCTCAACAAAGCTTGTTGATGCTTCTACTAAAAGGAAAGTCATATCAATGAATGGCTTCTGCATAAAACTTCATTTATTGTCTATTTAGTCCCTTTATGAAAATGATGCCCATTAGATGTCCAGTATGGTTGCCACAAGAAACATACTGAAATTCTTGTTGCCACTAATTCTTCAGAATGATTGATCATATTGGCATTTGATTTTCATGAAAAGTCATTAAATATATCTAGTTTGTCCTTAATGAAAATGGTACAATACTGATCTTACTGATTCATTATGTCCACCACATAAAACCCTATAAAAAAATAGCTAAGATGGTTCAACATGCATCAGTTAAAGGGACCAATGGTCTTGTCTTGAATTCCTAGAAATTCTTTTCGGATAGTTGAACTGCAGTCTCCTCTCAGTGGGACCTAATGTCTACTGTGTACTGCTGTCATACCCAGAATCATGGTTTTTATTAACTCATTACAGTACTTCTGCTTTGGAAGAGATTGCTATTCTGTTTGTTTTGTGTCACAGTATGTGGGTGGTTTGGCAGGTAGGTCAGTAGGTGGTTTCATAAATATATCAACATTATACTGGCTATATAATGCCAAATAAGAGCTCCAGTTGCAAATATTATTAAAAGTTAAAATATAAAGATAAAAGAGCCCACAAAAGGGACCAATATCTTTGATTCATTTTCTGTATGATAATATTTACAATGTTAGACTAGGGAAGGTAGAGGTAAACTATGTAATTACACATTCTGATTTATAAACTGTGAACCACTTTAAATTTATGAGTATTAAAATGTCATGGTATGTTTTAAAAAATTAATACTTGTGGGTACTTGAATTTTGTGGTGATAATTTTTATTGTTTTCTTTATCTCTATGTGTTTTTGAGCAACAGTTTTATTTCCAGCTGCATACTTTCGGTTCATTATGTAAGTTTTTCATTGCTTGCACCTAGCATAAATGCTGATATCTATATCAATGGAGATGCCAACATTCTTTTGCATGGATATAGACTCAAACAAACTTGCTTTTTCATCATACATTTGTGCCAGCCACACCCAAGATGCCACCCAGATTTGTCTGTCTGTGGGATCTCGCACTTTCATAAGTGTTTTTTTTTTTTGCCCATATTATTGCTTATTATAATAACCAGGAAGACAGTGGAGCTGTACATTAAAATAAAATCTTAACATTAAAATTATCAACCTTTAAGCTGTTTAATGCTTACTGGATTATTTCCATACCTGACAAAGTATCACTTTGGATTGATGCAGTAAACATGGTCTTTGAATATGCAGGACTGGTATGCTGATTGTTTAGTTGTATGAAACATAATCAGTAAAAAATAACTGTGTTCCTGTGTTAATTTTGCTATGTGGAATAATGAATAACACATGTGATCCATAGAAGTATGAAACATAATCAGTAAAAAATAACTGTGTTCCTGTGTTAATTTTGCTATGTGGAATAATGAATAACACATGTGATCCATAGAATAAAAGGTAATTTCTGTCACATTAATTTATCTATTCAGTATGGAGCCATGTTTAACAGTAAACAGCACAGTATCTTTATGATCCATACATTGTGCTTGATATTTTTTTTTTGAATTATCAACTTTTAACATTAATCAAATATTTGCTTGCTTAAAAAAGGCACACATCTATTATTATTAAGCTTGAATGCATTCATATTTCTCAAATGTTTTCAGATTTCATTAGAGCTGTACCGATTAATCGCCCGTACTCATAATCGGGCCGATTATTAGAACAATTGGTATAATTGGTATCGGCAGAAAAAATCGGTGCCGATGCAAATAAATTTCCAAAATATTCAATTATAACATTTATCTTGATATGGCTTGAATTTTAAAATAGAACTAAATAGTGGAAACTAAAGAATAGACATTTGATTTGGGGATTAATTAAAAGACAATATATTCTTAAAAGTAACTACTGTTTTAACACACTTGCTGTAAACTACCGCTGATGTTTGCTGAGAACTCCCAATTATTACATTATGTCCTCGATTTTCATTTTCTTCTAAAAAAGAAAAGTCCTACATGTTCTGTTGCATCAGCTGTGAATTATTGTTTTGACGAAATAATTACTTTTCTATAAAGAATTCGCATCTTCACTAAATAGAATGTCACACTACGAATGCTTAACTCCAATGCCATTCCCACGAAAGAAACTTACATGAGTTAACATCTGGTATTTTTAGACCGTATATACCAATGTTTTTGTAGAGTTTAACGCCATTTTTCAGCACATGATAGGCTATACATGGCGGCCAGTATTATTGGTGGAGGAAGAACCCGGGATCGTAAAAATGAATCTTGTCTTTGGGCTTCAAACACTCTAGCTATGCCTCTGCATCAATGTACTGGTATAGTTAGCGTTCAGAATTCCTCTTGTCACAAGCCAGTTTCAGGCATTTTAATGATTAACTGGCCTGTACTGCTGTCGTAAAACTATAAAGAAATTCACCGACTATCATCAAAGGAGATGCCGCAACATCAAGCTTTCCATTGTGTGGGAAGTTATGATGTTTGTTTAGCCAAAAGACAAAACTAAAATTGATTGATCTTGATCTTAGTCGATCTATATGAGAATTTTAGCTTTTATTATTACCCTTCTTCATGAGCATGTAAATTATGATGGTTATGTGCCTTGTACAAATCAAATGTGCATACCTTTTTAAACATATTGCCTCAATGTGTAGGATCGCTTTTATCATTGAAAATGAGTAACTCTTAAGAGGTGATTCATTGTAAATGAAACAGCTATTAAGGACTATCTAAAATGCTATCTAGAAGAATGCAATTTGGTCAAAACAACGAATAAAGCAAAATCTGCATCCAATATGTTTGGGAATAAATATGGATTTAAGTGACGCTATGCACGCTTTGCACTGTGTAAGTACTCTACATTATAGTACATGGTCTCCCTGGCATACGAATTATGAAGTCTGTATTTACTTTTATTTAATTTCGTGTTAGAGAAATCAGAAAATATGCACATGCAAAAAAATAACAAAATCAATCATAGTATTTTATAACAGTTTAATAATTGTCGGTTCACCGAAAGTTACTTTTTTAACGTGCCTATGTCTCAAGACACAGAAAAAATTATTGTTTCATGTTCCAAGATTTAGAGCCGTTACAGTAGTCAACAAAAAGACCTAAAAACGGTAAAGTTTAGACATTGGCCCGCAGATAAGCAGACCCCCCCCCCCCCCTTTCTTCCAGGCCTTTATTTTTTCCTAAATTATTAAACTTATAAGCGAGTATATGTACTGTGATAATGAAATAATCAATCTCATAATCGGTATCGGCAATTTTAATAATCGGCCATACGCGGTATCAGCATAATCTGCAAAAAGTGACATAGGTACAGCTCTAGATTTCATCTCATTGTATTATGTTTAATTCAGTCTTCATTATTATTAATGTACATAATAGGTGCTTTGAAGATATAAGTCGTAATTTTGCATTTGTTATCATAGCATTAAATTCATTCATTACATTAGTGCAGAACTTTCAAGCTGGCAATATTTGTCATGTAAATTAAATTGTTTTAAATTATGATTGTTCCTCATCTTTCATGAATCTTGTTTGCCAGTACTATAAATGCCATTGGTATTAACACAAACAGGTTTTCTCTACCATGTCATACAGCAGCTGGGAGGGTCGGTGGTGGAGAGACACATTTTGAATATTACCTTAGGTCATATATTGTTATGACTTGAAATTTATAGTATATTTTGCTCACAGAAACTATAAACATTCAAGCCTTCAAATTTAAAGCAATTTACAGTATTTCATTAATTGACAATTATTGCTTTTGATATCTGTGGATTGATCTTGCCACTGTGTGTTTCAGAATGGTAATAACCAATGACATGCTGACAATCGCCAATGCCTCTCCAGAACAAGTGCAGGTAAGATTCCAAACAATGCAAACTTATTTTGCATGTAATTTGAGACAATTAAAAGGAAATCTTTGCTTTCGTACCAATTCATGATTGTCATAATTACATTGTTACTGTGCTACTTCTTGCCTCAAATGTGCAACATTTTTGTTTTCAAGGGATAAAAACTATGGAACTTGCTTGACGCAAAGTCGGTAAAATAGTTACATAGGCAAAACATTGCCTTTTTTATTGCTCAGTAACATTAATTGGTTATGTATTTTGTTCTTGACATCTGCATTTTCCTCTTTGAATAAAAAATACAACTAATATAGCTTAATGTATTCCAAATTTCTTTCAAGTCCATCCTTTTATAATGGTACAGTTAGTCCTGTCAGTACCAGTCACCTATCAGAAAAGACCTAACTTACCTTTGTACACAGGTAACCTCAGTATACAGGTTCACCTTTCAGTGTTGTTTTTTGAACCAATACCATGCACCAAGTATTATTATCATGATTATCATGATTATTATTATTATTATTACTATTATTATTATTATTATTATTATTATTATTATTAGCAGTTTTAGTAATGTGTTCTCTCCTAAAGTTATGTTCCACACAAGATTATAGTATCCTGTTCATTTTAAACTATCCTATAATTTCAGTTATCACTGACTCATTAAAAGTCTTAGTTTGATTTGTACAACATTACACGATAAGAATTTCACTACAAATTGACAGCTTACTTATGACTAAAACAGAGAACTGACTGCTTTTACATTAGGCTTAAAAACATCTGTTCACACAACATGCAGTATCTGGATTAACCATTTGATCAGCTTGTGGAGATCAAAGACAGCTTATGTGAGAGGCCTGTGTTGTATAGGACATAAAAAGATGCTTTACATAGCTATTGCTAGTAACACATACTGAAACTTTGCAGACAAGATTTTAAGTATTGAGTGTTCCTAAAAAGAAGAGATATAACTTTTATCTCTCCCTAACAATTAACTTTTTTTGTTTATTAGAGACAGCATTAATTCACAGGCAAATAGATGAAGATAAGAAACTATACCTGTCCCACTAGCACAAAAAGTGGCTGCCGTTTTCTCTGTATAACTCAACTGCATCTTCTATCATCCAGCAAACAAATTATTTTGACCCTCTTTCCTGATAATAAAATCTGTCTTGCTTTGGATTATAACATGTTGAGTTACATGGATAGTGTGACTGGAATATAGTGGATACAGTCAAAACAAAGAACTGTATGTACATTGATTCAAATGATTTGTTTGCATGCACTGAATGCTCAATTTTGAACTCTCCATTTACTGCATAAAGCGGGGAGTAACCATTATTTGATCAGGAACACCTGATGCAAGGCTGCATATCTTGAGCTGAGACGCATCAGCTCCATTCGCAAATACCTTTCAGTTGATGCCACTAAAGCACATGTGTGTTCATTGGTACTCTCAAGACAGGATTAGTGTAACTCAATTCTGTCTGGTTCATCTCAATATCCACTCCAGATACTCAAAAAGTTAAAAAAATATAGCTGCTCAGATCATCTTTAGAGTACCACGATCAGAGCACAGCTCCCCACTGCTCTGTACCCTACACTGGCTATCCATTCGATCCAGAATCAAACAAAAAATTTGTTCTCTGTGCTACATTTCACTGATGGACTCCGGTCCAGCATACCTATCTGGCCTCACCCATATGTATACACAAGCAAGATACTTACACTCCTCTTCTGACAATCGCATACTCATTATTCCCACTATGAAAACGAAGTCATATGGACAATGTTGTTTTGCATACCAGGGCCCAGCATTGTGAATAAATTGCCCATTGAAATTAGACACAAAGACACAGCGATCCCTTTCAAGAGTGCTCTTAAAACTCACCGTTTTTGACTGCAAGAACTAACTTAACCTAATAATGTTTCCTACCTTAAAAAGTATCAGCATTTTTTATGTTGTCCAATTTCATGGATTTTTTTTTTGTTTTTTGTTTTTCTGTAGTCATATCATTATAGATGTTGTAAAGCGCATAGAGCTTTTAAAGATTAGTCGCTATACAGAGTCCTCATTATAATTATGATTGATGTGTGTAATATTCCACTTTCAGAAGCTGGTATTGTTTAGTCTGGCAAAATTCATTTTCAGTATTCTAATAGCTGCTAAGGATAGGGTACTTTAGACAAATTCAGGCTACTTTTGCTCAAGGGAGCAGTCATTTTAATTAGCAGTGTGCTTAGATCATTTGCAGTTTCCAAAAGTACAATATCCAAGGAAATGTCAGCTTCGTTTCATTAAAGTAGCATAGAGTTATGCATACATTCTCTCCACTATGCATGTTTAAAATGCAAACAACTTCATCTTACATGTGTCAGTCTACCGAGAGCGCATAATAACTGGTGAGCATGCCCATGGTGATGCAATTTATGTACAAGTGATAATGTTTGGTGGGGTGCATTAAGGACAATTGATACACATAATGTAGGGTGCATTAGGGATAACTGCTAAATATATATTGGTGCACATTATGGATACTGTATGATGGGGTACATTAGGGTAATTGATAAATGTGGTGTAGGGTACCTTAGGGATAACTGGTAAATATATATTAGTGCGCATTATGGATAAGTGATACTGTATGATGGGGTACATTAGGGATAACTGATAAATGTATTGTAGGGTGCATTAGGTAAATATATATTCATGGACATTATGGATAACTACTAATTATTTTCACTAGTGCATTGTTATAAAATTAGGAAGATGTGGCTTTATAATTGTGTTCTTGGTTATACTTAGTGTTCACAAGGAAATTAATGGTAAATTTTAGTGGGGTGGATTATAGATTGCTGATATATTTATAATGTTTCAAATGGGGGTGCCCTCAGATATTATGAACTTCTAAGAGAGTGACAAGTGTAAGATAAGTTGTTTGCATTTGCAACATACACAGTGGAGAGAATGTTAGCATACATGATCTAGGCACACATCTAACCAAAATGACTGCTCTCGTGTGCTCAAAAATTCAGTCTGAATTGGTGTAAAGTACAGTATCTTTAGCAGTTAAAATATTATTGCATTGGTGTCAGTTGCTAAATGTAGGGAAGATTTCCATCCGATCAGGCCCAGTTACATTTATTTCTGTACAGTCCTACCCGTTTATATCGACATCGCTTATCTCGACAAGCCACCTATGTCGACAAAAAAGCAAAGTCCCGGTCCCATGGTCTACTATTACTATCAAATTGTCATGCCTATGTCGACATCGAGATAAAAGAAAAACTTATATGTTGACAAAAGCCCTTGGTCTCAGCTTGAACAAATCCTTTGTTTTCAAAATGTTTATGTCGACAAGCTGCCAATTAAGACCAATACTTTGTTCAGCAATTAGTTGATCTTGCCGCCAGGCTTTAATGTCGCGGTCAGATAAAAAAAAAAACCATTGCACATTTTCTCACCAAACAAACCCTAGCAGCACATTTTCTCACCACTCTGCAGCTAGTTAAGTCTTTGATCTTGCCGCCTAGCTTGTGGGTCATGTTCTTCAAATGTACTCTTACAATTACAGCATGTACCTCTGTGGGTCTTTCAGCCACTGAATTTTCTGATTGTAAATATCAGCACAGCGAAAAGGATCAATTGATGAACACAATTTCCCAATCAACAGGTGGTCGAAGCAGGACTAGCAAGCCCTTAAATTTGCCGTCCAGGAAATTTATGCGCACAGAGGACTCCTGTATACGAGATTTTCTGAATCCCATGTTTAAAAATTGCGTGAAAATACGGATTACGCGTTTCCGGGACTTTTGAAAGTGATCGGTGATTTTCGCTGTGAAAGTTTCGTTTTTAACTTTATTTACATTTACGATAGCTCCCGACAGCAGGGTAAAATGCAGATTAAATTTACAGTCTTTGGAAACTAAATATCTGGCTGTTAAGGAAGTTAAGGGATGAACATCTCGCAAAGAGGTCTGTGAAATTTTTTCATATAAAAATAACACGTCCAGGAAGGATGAAAGCTGCTGAGTCAATAAAGAAAGACTAAGTTGAAGGTAACTGCGCTCCCCAAAGGAAGAAGCAAGACTGCTACAATTGAAGACGTGGAGGAAGCGTTAAAATGGTTCATTAAAGCATTATCGAAAAAACTTAGTGTGGAAAACTTCACTGCAACAAGTGGTTGGTGCAGTCGCTTTAATGATCGTCAAAACATCGGATACAAAAGTATTTGTGGAGAATACATGTACTGTTGACAGTTTTTCATTTCCTTTGAATAGCCCCATCCCCTTGGTAGCCTCAGTAAGATGAGAACAGACTGACCAAAATCGAGGCCAATTTAAGTACATGTACATGAAGCATGTAACTGACAACTCAACCATGTGCTAATGCCGATGTTGAATATCGTAATGTTGTTCGTATCAGGATGTGATCAGTGCAATATTTTTATTTGGATTTTATTACACAAAGGTAAAAAAAATGTAATTTGTCAATATACAAGTGTATTTCACACTGATTCTGTCTTCAAAAATTTCGAATTTTTTTCCCTCAAAGTGTAAATGCTATTCACTGACAACGGGTCATCCTTTGCTGACGAATTTTATATTTTATCTTTTTTCAGCCCCCCCCCCCCCCAACACTTATCTCGACATCCGCCTATGTCGACAATATTTCCTCGGGCCCAAGGATGTCGAGATAAACGGGTAGGACTGTATAACTGTATGGAGAACTATTTTATACTTCTATTAAAAGATACATGTGCAAAATAATTAATGTAAACTCTGAATCGGAAGATATACACACTGCATAAAAATGGTGGGTTTACATTTTATGTAGAAAATTTTTTAAATTGGTTTGACAGAATCAAATAACAAAATGTTTATAAATATTTCTCTGATTATGTTTGGGGCGAAAAAAATCTGTGAAACTCAAAATATGCCAAGAACATTTGGATTCTGTTGTACAGCACTTTTATTGTGGCTTGTTACAAATAAATTTAAAATTATAGATAAATTAATTAAGGGATTGGGAGAAGGGGAGTTCTAAGACTAACATTATATAGTGTAAGATGCTGACCTTGATAGTTATAGGGTTGGTTGGTAGAAATCCAGTTATTTGTTTTGATGTTGACATCACTATTATACTGCAGATGGAGAGTTCCCTGTTCTATAAATAGTTAAATAGCAGATGCCTTCATCAAGAATTCATACAAATAACTTTAAAATTGATAGGAAATGTCTTTAAAAAACAAAACAATAAAAAAAACAAATGCAGTTATAAAAAATTGCAACTATGAGAGTTTAATGTTGTTTTTCTTAGTTTATCTTGATGTAAAATGTCAGTTGCCGACTCACACAGTTTACATAATACCCTTTGGGCATTATTTGCTTTATGACAACTGACAGTTTATGTTATGATAATCTCAGAATAAAAAACATTAAACTCTTAATTAAAGGGAAATACATGTTGCCTGACTTGACAATACCAGCTTCTAATCATGTATGAATTTTCACAACTGTTGCATGTAAAGAAATTTTAGAGGTATGCCAACATTATTTCTATTGTACAGGTTGCAAATGCAAATGTCACCTTGCACCTGTTGCTCTGTCAAAAGTACATAATATCTACAGAACACCACCTGTATGGAGAACTGATAAATGTCTGGTGGAGTGCATAATGGATAACTGATAAATGTCTGGTGGAGTGCATAATGGATTACTGACAAATTTTTAGTGATGCACATGGTGAATAACTAACTGATCATTATATGGTGGGGTACATTATGAATAACTGATAAAAGCATGGTTGCACATTTTCTAATCTGCATGGCACTAAAATAAGCATTAAAAGTATAATCTTAGCCCTTATCAGCTTACAATTTTTTCTACCAGAGCTCACTTACGTGAGTTTGTAACAGATGTCACCAGATCCTATGATTCATTTTAATTAGGTCACATGTTCCTATACAGATTACACAAGGGAAGCATTTTACATCAATACTTTATTATATGTTTACATAGTTGTGTCACCGCTTTTGAAGCATATTGAATTTAATATTTATAATATCCTGTTCTGAAATTATTAATAAAAATCATCAGTAAAAGAAGATGCAGTCAATTCTTTGATAGCATCACAGTGAAAAAATTCAGCTTTGCATAAAATAAAACACTGATTGCAAAATCTGATGCTGTGTCGAAGAATTTCACCTAATCCCCCAATAATACAATTTTTCATATTTGTACAATGTTCTTTTTTATGTCATTTTACCTCCCCCATAAATGATTCATTTCATATATAACATATCATTATAATACATTATTTTCTTCTCTCTCTCTCTCTCTCTCTCTCTCTCTCTCTCTCTCTCTCTCTCTCTCTCTCTCTTGTGTGTGTGTATATTTATATATATATATATATATATATATATATATATAATTTAGATGTGTTATTTAACACCCAGTGATATATTTCAGAAATCGTTTAAACATCCAGCACCTACCCCCAATTCTAGTCCAGTGCCAGAGATGTCCCCAGCAACCAACCCCTTTGAGACCCAGACTGGCCTGAACCAGGAAGATAAGCAGAAGTTAACTCTCAGCTTTGTTAATGACTCTGGAATGAATGCAGAGTATTCAGCAAAGTAAGTTGTTACTCTGTATATTACAATTCATGTAGCCTCTAAGTTTTTGAAATACATGTAAGTATAGAAATCAAAATCAATGTATCATGTAGAATTTAATATTTTTTATCATTTACATATAGATAGCTAAAGTGGTCTAAGTGGTCGGAGCTCTGTCTTGGATGTAGGAGGTTGTAGGATCAGACCCTACTCGAGTCGTACCAAAGAAAATGGTACTTAAATCAAGAAGCTAATGTCATTACTGGTCAACCTGAAGTCAGGATAATATGACTGGATTGGACATAATGGGGCATATTGCCCCAGTGCTAGACATTACTATAAACTGCCACACTGCAGATATTGTAGTGATATGATGAAAATATTTTAAAGCTACATCGAACATTCAAATCAGAAACACACACACATACACACACATTAACATCTTAATTTACAAAAAGAACTTTATTGCTTTTTGTATAAGACCATTAACTCAATAAAAAATTATCCAATTATAAAAAAAAACAAATTGTAGTGAAAAGGAATGACCCACATTTGATAAGCACACTATTTCTTAATTTTTTAAGGCCTTTTCTAGATACAAAAACATTCTTTGTGAGGTCTGTCCGTTTAGGGGGCCTGAATTAGACTCTTATGCTGACTTTATTGATGCATCAGAAATATAGTGGTACAGGTTTTTATGAGTATCATAATACTTTCTCTCGCAAGGCTGCCCAGTATGTGATACAACACAGTATTCTTGTAGATAGGTCTTACCGAGTTGTTTGTAGCTATTTTCTCTGGTAGAAAGACTGAATTTTGCATTCGTTGTAACACTCAAGTGGCTTCTGACCAGCTAACCTCACAATTCCTTAGAATACTCAACAATCTAAGAAATACCAATTATTTGAATTTCAACTCGGATAGTCATATTCCAGTGGATCAACATGCAACAGTTTCAATGAGACCTATTGTAGCAGACCTAACTGCAGTTTATTAAATATATTTAAATTGTGCAAGAATGGCCACCCTCAGGCCACTTGTGATCAAAACCAAGAATGAGAAACCCATTAAAACTTTTAGTCATGCTGAAGAAAATATTATGAAGGGCTCTGTTCTGCTTCTGATGTGGCACTAGACAGGATACAAGAAAATGCATGCTTCTTCCATGCCTGCAAATGACACTGCCAACATAAATGTTGATCTGCTTCTTTAAGAGCTCCATGCTCACCCTGATGTTGATATTGTAATGGATTTTATAAATGATTTTCGCGAGGGTTTTCATACTAATATTTGGAGATAACCTTTAGCAACTTTTGAATCTAAAAATTGAATACCTGCTAGATCCCTGCCACACATAGTTCAAGATATTATAGAACAGGAGAAACAACAGGGATTTAATAATCATGAACAATCAGTCTTTTTTTTTATGATGATGATATTCTGCAGATATGGAACTTTACACTGATGCTTCAGGGTCTGGAGGTTTTGGGGGGTTATTTTAGAGGTCGCCAGTTTGCAAATTCATGGCCAGAGGAGCTACATCCTTTAGTAGCCCATACACTTGTCCATAGCTTTCTGTGAATTGTATCCCATAGTGGTAGCAGCAATGTTCTGGGGTCAGGAATGGCAGCAACAGAAAATTCACTTCCACTGTGACAATGAAGCCACAAGTTTCAATTATTCAATAGCAGAATAGTTTACTGAGATATCACAGACATGAAAAGAATGTCTTTTCCTAAGCACTTATGTGGCAAGAGAGATAGAGGGAATGTATTTATGAGAGAACATCAGTTTGTGTAAGAGTGCTCAAAATGAAGATGATTATTAGTGTTTTGTTTAACATTTTATTAAACATTTGCTGAGCAACATATACTTATTCCAAAAATCACATCCTGTTACATAAAACAAACTCCATTCCACAACAACCATTTGAGGAATACGATACAAGTCCATTAGAAATTTTGAATGTTAATCATAATGTTTAAATACTCTTTATCATTCATAATGTTCACAGTTAAATCACCTGGCCTGGAGCAGGCATGACACATTGTCTGCTTTTTTCTTTTCTTTATCATTCTTCAACTGTAGTGGCTTGTGTTAATGACTCCACTTATTGCCATATAATGTTCTTCTTAACAATTGTTGAATTTTGATTTTTTTTAATACAGCTTAATAAAGCTTCAGGGAATGTCATATCACTACCAGGCGGCACCGAACATACATTCTCATCAATTTCATTACTTCATCATCAGCTTGATTGCATTCATGGAAGCATGATACAAGTTCATGCTCCCTGTCATTTTAGTTTCCACAGCTGGAACATCCGCAAACAAGCTATCACTCCAGGCTCTGGTATTAGATGCTGGGGCAGTGCCACCAATGTCATCACCATTCATTTTAACTCAATCATTTCTGATGGCTTCTAAATATGTAGTACTTGTAATTGTATTTGACCAATTCTTCATGATTTCTTTGTTTGGTTATCATGATCAAGTACTTTGCCCCATGACCTGAGTGATATAAATAAGAATTTGCATACTTTAATGATACTGTTAGATAGTACACAGCACAAACTTGACAATGATATAAACCGTTGTTTTAAGATTTTTGTGCAGTGTTTAATTTTAGTGTGCTAAAAGATGCAAGAGTGCAGACTGGAGAAGAAAGAAAAACATTTAGATATTTACTGCACACAGATTTGTCTGCTACACATATTTTTTCATTTGTAGAGATCTACCAGTATTTCTCATAACTCTTTGTTTATATTGAAGGGACTTTTTAGCAGTCCATACACTGAAAGAATGGTTTATTAGGTGACCATTTTCTTCAGCAGTTGACAAATTTCCAAAAGATATTTTAAATATTTGCAATAGTTTTACATCAAAATTTCCTTTACATTTTTATTTCAGGTGTTTGGAAGAAAATGATTGGAACTATGAAAAGGCTGGGCTGATGTTCTTGGAATTAAATGTAAAGTGTAGCAGCTACTATTCATATACACCTAAACATTAAGATAATTTACTCTTTACCCATCAGTCTTGCTATTTTTTTAAGTAGTTTAACTGTCCAAGTGGAGCTAATGTTATAGCCTTGTGTCAATTCTGCATCCTCTATCCTGCATTTATCAATATTGGATGGAGCCACAGAGACTCGGCGGCTAGCATAATGGACTCTATCAAAAGGTTACAGATCAAGATACTAACATCAAAAAGTAAAAGTTGGCTTCTTTGACATGTCCATTGGCAAGGCACTTAACTCCAGTTGCATCAGAATTAAATAATGTGCTTATGTTGCTGAAAACACCAAACCATTCTCAACATTATCACTGGGTCATATTCAACCAAACCTTGCATAAATCATCATGGTATGAAGGGCTTTTAAGTTTGTATAAATGATGCAGATTCAGGTGTGGCCACTAAAATTGGAAAATTTTTGAAATTGCTTTGACTCCAAAACCATTCAATAGATTTTGACCAAATTTTGAAGAAATAAAGCATCCCAACATTTGGTTCTTTGGCAAAAATCAACCATTTACCTTCGGCCATATTTTCTTATTGGTCTTTTAGCTCTCGAATTGGTCATAAAACTAGGGGGAAAAACACTTTTCTTGGAAGTATAACAGTTGTTTGCTAAATAAATATAAAATAATATAGAGTTATATCTAAGATTGATAATTTCTTGATTTCATTGCATTCATTTTTATTTATTTATGTTAGTTTTTATTTTCTTTCAATTTTTCTAGAAACAGAACAAGATTCCAGCTGAAGCCTTTCTCAAATGAATAAAGTATAAATCATCGCAACAGTTTTCAGAATTCTTTGAAACGACAATAGTTGGAAGAGATCTAACATCAAGATAGAAAGGATCAGGCATGAGTTACACCAGATCTACTTTAGAGAAACCATGAAGAATGTAAATTCTTAATATTACTTTATGAATTGGACTTGTTTCAACATTCTGTGTCAAGGATTGGACAAGTTGTTTTGTTGAATTTAGCATTTTTTGTCAAGAATGGGACAGGTTTTCCTTTGAGTTATTACATATTTTGTCAACTGTAATGACAAGACTTGAAATGAGAGAAGAGAGATTTTTGTTTTCATAAATATGCTGCAAAAGAACATTTAAATGTTTCATTTATGTACAGCTTACAAACAATTATAAGAAAAGGATATCATCATCTCAAAGATTTTCATCTGTCTTGTTCAAGTATTTTTTTATCACTAGATTTTTCTTACATTTATTTTGCCAATATTGCATTGAAAAAAAAAGTTTTCATAGTTAAATGCAGCTGGTCTTTTTTAATACCTCTATTATAGCATGTGAATATAAGAAATTTTTTAATGAATGAATGCCTTTGTTAATTAAGTAATTTTTCATGTCTTAAGACAGTTAAGATTCACACTATTGACCTCCTCACAACACAGTATGGTGGTAAACTCAAGTACCTGTGTTATTTTGCATAATCAAAGTAAAATTCTGCAGATAGGTTGTGATATGCACAGTGATATGTATGAACGTATTGTTTTAAATACAAATGCTGTATATTGTTTATTTAATATTTCCACATTCATTGACCTTTTAATTATCTATTTCAGTATAAGGTCAAATCTGATACTTCATTCTGTCAATTGCAGATATGATAATTTGGCGACATGAAACATAGTTCAGGTAAATTCATTATTATCCATGGGTTTTAAATGGTGATCACTAAGTTCTTAAAGAAAAATGACATAAGCTGCATTATTAAATTAATGGTAAAGTTATTGACAGGTCCTTTGCAGCCATATATCTCACAAAACAAACATGTGTTCTCTTCATTAGTTTTGGTCTCCTATTATATTAAACAAAAAAAAGTTGAGAGAAAAATTAAATGCTAACATGGCTGCATTTTTAGCTTTTGATTTTATTTGTTTAGATAAGGTGGAATACTTCTAAAATCCTGTTTGAAAATTCCTTCTATAGTGGAACAAAGGAGCATCATCCATGTTGAATGTTAATCGTATTTTTAGCATAGTCTTATTGTGGTGCAAATGAAAAAAAGAAGTGGTAGATTGTTACTAGAGGGAGAGAGGAAGATATCACTATATTTTTTATATTTAGTAGAGGAGTCACAGTCATCTTGAGTTAAACACTGGTCTAGTCTTTATGATTGCACTTTGGATTTCTAATCTTCATTATTTCAAGGTCAATTATTAATCAGTTTTGCTCATGAAACTTGAAGAAAGTTCAATCCTTTTCAATTGTGTTTGTACTTATGACCTTTAGCAGCCCACATTAATCAAACAATAATACTGTAGAAGTTTGTGAACTTTTCATGTTGAAACTGACCATAATATACTACATTTCAAATTGATATTTATTCTTTATTTTGGATCTGTATGACTTAGTTGTTGCCATGAAATTGGGGCTATGTGTGTTTCTTATATTATTTACTACCATAGCCATACATACCAATCATTACGCTTTTTTTCACTAAATTACGCCTTACCTGTAAACATATATGGGTTACGCTTTTTTGGTATATCCACCTTACAAAAGAATAAATTATTTGTTTTCTCATTTTTATTAACATTCCATTAATTTCACAGATCGTAATTTAGAAAAGATGGCTTCTACATAACTACAATATATAAGTACGCTTGACCATGGACTTGCATGCACTTTACTAATAGTGTGTTCTATTTATAGTAACTATCCTATTACCAAGAAACATACTGGTTCTACTTTCAAACTTTCAACCTCTTATTCTATTTATAGCAGCTGCATGGCTTGATGAGGACAGAACAGACTGGTTTCCTAATTTTAATCTTTACGTGCAGATTCTTTGTTCTAATTCATATTTAGTGCATTGCCAGTCTAAATGTATTTGGCACTAAAAAGTATAATTTATTTTAGTCGATGCTTTTATGAGAGCAAAAATATCTCTTTTCAAATAATTTCACAGATGGATTAGAAAAAGACAAAATTAAATGAAACAAAAAAAAACAATCATCCAAATATGAAGGTAGAACCATGTGACATCTATTACAGGCCATGTGGAAAGAATTTTAATAGTTGGTGCAAAAGGTCTTCAGATTGATTCTAATTGATATGTTTGTAAAGCTGAAAGTGCTACATATGAAAACTTGAAGCAGTAAAGGATGTTAAAAGACAAGAGGGGCAAATAAATCATTGTTCATTTAAATTTTTAGCATGTTATATGTGGTTTTCGCTCTTTCTGCTTTTTGACCACTTGGATTACACTTTTTTCCTCATCAAGAGTTGGCATGTATGCATAGCAGATCCTAAATAGCATTCCATTATGGCTAAATTCTTAATTAAATAAAATGTTTTTTATTGTTTTTGTTTCATAATGGGATCAAGTCACAGCTTTATTTTACTGCACCTGAATAATTCACAAACTAACTTACTGTCCAAAGGCAGGTGTTGATTTTTTTTCTTCCTAATAAGAGACACAAAAGAATAGGCTGCTATGAAATTGGTACATGAAATGTTTATATATTGCTTGTTTCATCATTAAAAATGGTGGTTAGTACATGAAAGTTGGGAATTGCATCATGACTTTTACTCCAATTGAATAAGGAATGACATACATTTTGTGAGATTTTCATTAATGAATACATGTTTTCATTTGACAAAATAATAATGAATTATTAATCAAAATGAAAATATTGGTTAAAATGCCTGTAAGAAGTAGATGCTTATCACAGTAATCACAAATAAAATTTGTGTTATAATTTTATCATCTGATTAATAATTTAGTGTAATCACCATAATTATGGTATGCTTTCATTTATTTACATGGAGAAAAAGTCAATCATTTGTCACAGTGATGTTTGTGAGCATTTCCATGAAAACTTTAATGGTTATTTACTCAGATCTTAAGCTGGCTTTTGACAAATGTTGTCAACTTAATGCTCTTTCATCACAATGACAAGTTGATTAACAGATTGTCTCAAGCCAATTACAATACATGAAAGATGTCAGCATGGGTGTAGGTCTTGTTAACATCAAACAAACATTTGCGTTTTTACCTTTTTTTTCAATATGTAAAATATTCTTCAAAATTTGCAGTGATACATTCCAAGTAACTTGCAAGTTCTTGTAAAAACTTGAAATTTTTGTTTTTTCTCATTCTATTTTGTTGATTTTTTACAATTTCTCCAGATGTAGTGTACTGGGGAAGTGCAACTGCCATTTGCAGAATGTACTTATAAGATTGATTGATTAATTGGATTTAAGACGTTTTCGCCCATTGGGTATTTACGTCTGTTTAATGCCCCAAAAGGGCTAATTAATTGTTTCGGGGTACTTATAAGTAAAAACAACATATATATTTACTTCGTCACTGCCATGTGGTCTCAACAAAGAAATATATGGTGAAATTTGAATTGTACTCTTGATGTATTAACCGCTGCAAGCATGCAACCATGTTGATTGGTTTGTCTCCTTTGTGTTTTTTTTACTTGTAATTATAGCTTTAGGGCTCGGGAGGGGGGGGGAGTGCTTACAATGGATGCATGACCTTTGATACTGAGAGGTAGGCAACTCACACTTTTTTAATGCACAAATTTGTGAGTACTGCATGTAAACTTGATTCATCTTATAAATTTATCATCGGTTAATTAAATTGACTTTCTAATATCTAATGACCATTTAATGTTAAAATCCATTATATAAATATATATATGTACATCAAGGGGTATAACTCATATAACAACAAAAGTTTCAAGCACCCCACCCTCCCAAACAGTTAGAGTTAACCAAAACTTTAGTCTCCCTCACTATTTTGTGCTGCAGTCAAGATTTGTGTACCCAGTTGATCATGAGGGGCCACACTGTACTTTTAAGATTCCAATTCAATTCTGATTTAGCTGTGGACATTACTCATTATTAGTGTTTTCTATTATAATTTCCCACTTTTTCAGAAGTTTCTAGTCAGACTACATCTGTTTTGCAAAGGCTTGCATTTTTTAATTTTTTTTAAAAATATATGTAACAATACATTACACTGGCAGATGTAAATGACTTCAATGCAAGCCTTGCCAAATAGTTTGTTTTTATTAAAACGAAAAGCCATTTGAAACTTTTTATCACCGTTAGCAGTCACTATTATTGCCATCATAGGTATCACATCATATGGAACATTTCCAGTCTTTGAGTTTATATGCCTGAAGAGCCATGTATTGATTTAATACAAATCAAAAACTAAACATCACTCACACATGTATCCAGAGTGGACTTTGTTGCTGCTGAACTAGGCAGTTCAAAATCCCTGTCATTAAGGACGAAGAGAGAATGTATATCTTATCTGGTTGTATGCTTCATCAGCTGAATAATCGGCTGAGCAGGTTTTATAGTGTCTGTATTTTGAATAGAAGCGTTTTCAGGTTGTGTCATACACTATTAAAATAAGTGTATTTTTCAAGATAGAATATTCTCATCAGAGTGAAAATTATATAGTAGCTATTATATAAATATAACTATCATGAAGTGCATACTAGTTAACAGATGTGTAAAGTTGCATTTTTTTAAAGACCTGCTATTTACTATGGCTGTATACTTTAAATACAAATGGCTCTTATTGACCCACCAACCTACCCCATTCAAAGACTTGTGAAGAAAACAGCCAGCAATATGATTACATTTTTTTTTAAAGCATTCATCCATGATTTCTTTTCACAGTATATGCAGTTTATATGCTTGCCTTTGTACATGAATTATGTCAGGCTTTTTTTGCAGAACAATGAAAATATGTATATACATGTAGTATATTTTGTAAAACTGTACACTTCTTAATAACCAATCATCAAGCAGATAGTGGTCCTGCTCATGACAGGCTCCCTTGACCAGTGACCACTTGATTTATTGAGCAAGAATCACTTGGCACAGACGAGTTTGTGTTCAAGCCTTTCTAACACAGTCACCTTTACACTGCAATCAGCATATTAGTGTAAATAAAAGTCATATTTACTCATCATGATAAGATACATTTATGATTTTACCAAAGTAAGTATAAAAAAAAATATTTGTACATTTCTAAATTCAACACATTTACATTTGTTCAAACATATTGATAAAGTACCTTTTATTCTTACAAATGCCACATGCTTGTACCTGAGTTTATTCACACAGTTTTTTTAATGTTTCTACACCATGATTGATGATTATTTATTATTCATTTTAAATAACATTAGTATATGTTTTATCACATTGATTTCATAATGTGCATTTGACTTTTAAATTAAAATATTAAATTTTAAAAACAATAAATTTGCCTTTCTTATTTTATAGATACTTACTAACATGTGTGATCCCACTCTAAAGGGGACACCTCTCTTATAAGGCCAGTTTCCTACTACAAAAGGAGTGTCCTTGTCAGATGGAACTGCTGTATTTGTGCACAATTTAAGGGATTGAAATTATGAAATATTTCATTGTACATAGGTGTATGTATGTGTGGTTTAGCATATAAACACAATCATGGTTTTGTAGAATCTAGTATGTTTGGGGCATCAAAAAAGAAATACATGAAAATCAGAAAGACTAAAATACATGTATGTCAAATCTTTAGAATACAGAATCATTATTTTGATCTTAATTATAGTCTTTTAAGGGGGTGAAACAGTGTATCAATGCATCAAAAAAGCTGCCAGTGATACATCAGTAGAAAAGAGTACATTTCTTGTAAAAGTTCCTTTCAATCTTTTTTTTTTAGTGTTAATAATATATTTTAGTCATCTGGCTGATTATTGTTTGTACTGTATTAATATGTATCATATCATTGGTTCTGTATCATAATACATATTTATATCTGGCTGAGATGTGTCATTTCACAGTATCTTCTAAAACAATCCAATACCATCCCAGCTGGATCATCATCATGGGAAACAATTTTCAAGGCAACAATGTTGCCTCACTTAGTTGCCTTGTACAACTTGCAGGGCAACATATCTGGCCTATTCTACATGATTGGAAATGTCCGATGGTTTGTTTCAAGAAATAAATATTATGCATACAATAATTTGGACTCGTGTCTTTTTTTGTGTCTGTTGGTGAAACATGTTTTTGTTAATAATTAGTTGAAAGGCGATTTAGAGACAAATCACTGAGTAAAGGAAAATTGTAAACTTGCGTTACTCATGCATAGACGTTATACATGTTCTATGAAGTGTTAAAACAAAAGCATTTCCCAAAAGATTTAAATTTGTTCCGATTGTATACAAACATACTACATCCAACCATTTATCTTCTACTTTGTTTCTTCTTAGATGCTCATGTCTAGGGCAAAGGGAAGCAATTTTTTTTTAAAAATTACTATTTGTATTGTTATTTACTCCTGCACTAAATTTAAACTATTCATCAAATCATAAAACACATATTTATATGTGAACTGTGAATGTTTGCAATGGTCAGTGTGATAAATGTTCCATTACATGTCTACATTTTGCATTATTTATTTCTACTAGTCATGGGCCAAATGAGCATATAGGAGAATATGTTGTCTGTTAGAACAAAATTTTAAATAATAAACTGCATTTAAATGCAAATTAAATGTTTTCATTGGTCAGATTATGATGAATGTGCAATTTAACAGAGCCAGTTAAAACGTTCCATAATCTGTCTGCATTTAGCAGGTTTTAGCTCTACTGGTCATGGACGATTGTTAACACCACTTCTAATGAATGGATGGTCATATCAATATGGTTTTTTACTACATGACTTCTTATGAAGACATTGAACCTTGACTCATACAATTCTTATTTTGATGTACATAAGATTTAAGATATGCTTTAAAAACTAAATAAATTTTATTAAATTATAATTTAAATCAGTTTGGATGTTTTTAATATCTTATGGATGCAGATGATATAGTCTATTTGCTGCACCTTGAAAGCCCATAAAATTGAAAACATTTGAAAAGTACTAGATAAAACTGTTTTTAAAATTAATTGGGTATAAGTGATGTGCATGTGCTTGTAATTATTATTGTAGTCATTAGCATAATGACAATCAACTTTGTTACAGTGGTGTTGTCAATGGACCTAAGACACAAAATTCCTGACCTATGCTTAAAAAGACAAATGTGAAGATTACAAGAAAAAAGGCACTTTTGGGTGAGGTTTCGTTAAGACTGACCAATACAGTGTATGCTAAAAACAGATGCCGTATGAAGTATTGTAGTAATATTTATCTATGCAGACTAACTAGAAAAAGATTACTATCTTGTGAAATTTAACATGCTGTTTTAATGTGTGAACTTAGTGTTTAAAAGGAGTGCTGATATTAAAAGTAACAATACAATATATCTGGATAACTTAGCGTTTTTTTTCTTTCTCTACATGGATAAATGTTAGATTGGTTCTAATCTCATTATGCTTAATATTCATTGAAGCCATTGTCAGTCTGCCATTTATACCTATGGGCCAGTACTAAGGTTTCCAGAGGAAATGTCGTTCTCGTCATTCAGTAGATAATTAATAGGGAATCCATGTATTTCAATAAAGATTTCTTTTTAAGAACAGAGTCAGCTTTGGGGGAGGTTAATGACAAATTCTTAAAATTTTCCTTTTGTGCATTGTTTTTTGTAATAAACTTGACCAAGTACATGTATTGTATATTAATTAAATCCTCTTTCAATTTTATGAATGATTTCTACACTTTTGTTTACATATGACATTTTGCGACCAACACCATTCATTTCCTGAGAATTGTATACCCAAGACAGTTCATAACTGATTATTGTTGCAGCCAAAGCCATTTTTAATTTAATACTGTAATTTTATATGCATTCCATACCAGACAAACTGTTCTTAAGGAATTTAAAACCAAGAATAATTTGCACTAGTCATTAAAGGTAACATAGCTAATGAATTTCACACCTAACAAATTTTGCAGTCAAATATATAGATGACATTATGCTATTAAAGACGTACATGTCAGATATATTACTTTAAATTTCATACCCATAAGGTTTCTTACCTTAAGAGAGTTATCTTCCCCATCTAAAATTTTTGTTGATCATTTTATATTTCAAGTATCCATATATTAATTTGTGTCCGATTATTAAAGAACATGGAGGAAATCTTAATAAATTAATATTTTCTCACTTAGAATGTTTTTTTACTCTTCTGCCGTATTTAGTGCCTTGAAATATTACTGAAAGATTAATTACATTTTTTTTTAGAGCACACTCCTGCTTTTCACCACTTTATTTGGCCAACATTCCTTCATGAACTTTTGTGTTGTTTTAGTTTTAGAATGTAGTTCTCTGACTTAAACATTTCTGACCTTGGCACAAAATATAACAACACAATTTGAAAAGAATTAACTTGTTGTACCAGGAGACACATTATTAATACAGTATACAATGACAAAAATATGCAAACATATATGCAGTTTGGTCAATTTTCAATTTTTTTCAATGTCTATTTTGTATAATTTTATAAAGTGTATGCACAGAGCCTGGAATAGATAACAATTGGGAATATATTATCTGATTAATATATCGTCTTAATTCAGTATTTTAATTTGTTGATGTTACTCGATATTCTTTTTAAATTGGAATTACTATATTATTGGTAATGTGTTTTCATCACCCGTGAACAAACATCCATAAAAAAAATTTAAAAACTTAATATTTCTAGTATTAGCTCAGCTGGTTGTAAGGCCAAATGAATTTATGGTACGGCCTTGTATCCATTGTGAGTTGTCCAACATTCATCTACAATTGCTTGTTACCATATATTAATGAAGTTATCTAGCATTTGATTGGTTGGCCTTGTTATCCCTCTGAAGACCATCTTTCTGATTCAGCTTGATCAAATATTGTCAAATTGTTGAACATGTTTGTTAATGAGCAAGATAACAGGGATATTATTTATGTGATTTTGTATTATGTTATTATTATAGACTTGTAGCATCAAGATCTTGGATTGATTAAAAACAGGAACATGGTGCCTATATATTAATGATGTAATCTTGCATCAGATTCACTAAGCTGATTACCTTTCTGGCAGCCATAATTCGCATCCAGTTTGGAGTCCTATATATGCCTACATGATCAGAGTTTTAGTTCCATAATGAGATGCAAACATAGTAAAGTGATGTATAAATATGGTTCACAATGACCTTGTATGTAATGAGTGTGTGGTACTCGTAAAGATGCATCCCTCACCAACTTTAATGAATCTAGCTATAACAGTATGAAGGGTACATAGAAATATGGTCTTGAGCCAAACACAAAAACTTAACATAATCCAATTAATTGTAAAATGAAAGTTACAGTGACCTTCTGTTATAATGGTGAGGTACTAATAGAGATGCATACAGTTACCTAGTCTGGTGATTTTAGAGTGAACATTGAGAAATTAATTAAAACCATAATGAATTCAAATCAGTGAAAGGTGAAATATGGGTTATAGTTACCTACATTTGGGTTGAGTGTATAGTACTTATCAAGATACACCCCCTTGTCAATGTTCACAATTCCAGATGTAACAGTAGTTACACAAAATGCCAAAAAAATATTGAAGCTAATACAAAAGCACAATGTACAAATAATGAATATGTACAAAATTAACCCCCTCCTCAAAGGGTATGTGATATGAAATATGTTGCTTAGGAACAAAAAAAAAAGAATTTTTGAGAACCTTGAGGCTATTCATATATGCTTTTATATGTGGCCACCAATAACAGGTGAAGTCTAATATCCCTACTCTACTTTGTAGAGGTGACTTAAAAATATCTGAAAATTATAATATACTTTACTTTTTAAACTTTACTAACATAGTTACATGAAAATGATCAAGTTAGGTCAATACATTAAAAACATAAATGCAACAACTTGCCAAGAAATCTTAACTACATGGGATCCCAATGCCAGTGTGTTTCCTGTTCTTCAAAAAAATCAAGCTTCTCAAAATAATGAAGAAAAACCCACCCAACTGCTAAAGAAAAAAAAGTGAGGAAATGCCATAATTTCTTTAATTATATACATATTTTAGTTTACACTGCAAATACACATGGGTTTATGATTTGGAGGCGAATTTCATCAAATTAAATGGAAAATTAAAAACAACTGGTTATCAAGAACTTGTTCATATTTTGTTCAGTCTTTTGATTGAGTGTGCATCTTGATGCATGTGAGAATTACAATAATGTATGCTTGTTCTTATGTGGATTGTATATTGGGGATGCATTGACAGATGAGCTGCAGATAAATTGAAATATTTTAAGTTTCAGATTTTAGAGGAAGGTAAGAAGATAGGTAAGAGCATCAGTTTTTTTTCCTGCAGATATTCTTTACAAGAAAGGACTGTGCCCAATTTAATTGTAATTTGGTATTTTAGGTATGCCATATTTCTTTTCAACACACACACACACACAAGTTTGTAAAAAAAAAATATATAAAAAATAAAAGAAAACCATTTACTACAAAAAGTTTTTATTTTTTATATCATCAACAAGGAAATGTAAGTAAATTGCACAGACATGAGAAATACAGACAGATAAAGCAAGAGGAGAAATAGCATTCAGTCATCAGTTTCATCATCAAAAAAAATTTTCAGCAAAGTAAAAATTGGACTAAAAATGTCCCATTCTTTGAAGTCTTTAAAATTTTTCTAATACTTAACAAGTTTTGTTTAAATAATATTTACTCATTGCATCAAGATGGTTCACAATTATCTCCCTTTGCATATTTTTCTTTCACTTTTACGATGGCAAGACTGTCATCAAAAACCCTCAACACTGCCAAGCTTTCACTTTGATGTCATCATCTTTACAAATTCTGCAAAAATAAATTAATATAATAATAACCAGTATGTGGTTTTGAGTGAAGATGGATTGATTATAATATGGTTGTGCTTAGATTATCCTCCTTTGGTAACAAGACAGAAAAAATTAACTTCTGCAATATATTTCTATCTCTCAATTTAATAAGTTTTTATTATTTGCTTTTGATTTAGTTTGTTTGAAAGTGACTCATTAACAGAGAATAACAGTTTGATGCAGCACACTTTAATGTGACCAAACCCAATCAAACCAAAATGATTATTCACACCAATCATTTCTTTACCCTGACCTGGACCAGTTTTTTTTTTAAGAATTTGTATCTTCTTAATAGTCTTGTATCAAAATCCCTTTGTAAACAAATAGAAATAAAATCATTATAAGGAATGAATCTATGTTGATAAAGAAGATTTTGTACCATCTCTATCTTGTCTTTGTAACATATGACACAACTTTTTAAAAAAAGAATCCAAGTATAAGAAGCCACATTTCTACTGTACCTTCATAGTTAACTTGACCATCACCATCAATATCAGCTTCTCTGATCATTTCATCCACTTCCTCATCCGTCAATTTCTCACCCAGGTTGGTCATCACGTGCCTCAATTCTGCAGCACTGATGAAGCCATTACCATCCTTGTCAAACACTCGAAATGCCTCCCTGATTTCCTCTTCAGAATCTGTATCCTTCATTTTTCTGGCCATCATTGTCAGGAATTCTGGGAAATCTATTGTTCCATTACCTAATTTGGACAAAAAAATGCATAGCCTTGATTTTGTCAAATATCATTTAGTGCTCCTTCCCACCAATCAGTGTAGTTTGAACCTTATACTTTCCCATTCCTAGATTACATGAAATCTGATAAAACTATGTGCTAAATCTAACAAAATCTCTATTTATGTATACAATTATATTGGCCATTTCCAAAATAAAGACAAAGGTTTACAATAATTGACTATACAGACTTTTATACAGATACTTTTGCACCATAATACAACGTTCAATAATTTGCTGCATATGAAGAACTTTCACAAGCACTATCAAGCAAAAAATTCACATGTATCCAGACTGCTTGATTTATTCTTAATATTTTTTAGGAATTTGTTTTATAGTTAAAATACCAAGAACTAAAATGGCTGAAAATTAGGTTAAAAATCTTACTTTTGTCTTTCATGCAGCTATTATAAACATGTATGATATAAATTCACTTTTATTTTGTGAATCATTAATAATAGCAGGCAATGAAAATCTAAGTAAAAGTCTAAATTAAAGGTCAAAGAGTTCAATCTGCATTAGGTTTGAAACAGTAAAATAAATAGGCAATGTTCTGTAATCAACATGTGATAAAATTTACATTCATCTTTTTGGGCGTCTGTATGGGAAATAATGTTAAAATTAATATTCTAGTTTTTCATTATATAATTTTGAAAACTTGCAAATTAAATTCTTTGAGTGTGATTTTTGATTTTCATGACTTCTTAATTACTAGGGATCAACAAAATACATATCTTTTGAGAATCAATCCATTCAAAAATAAGATAAACTACATTATTAAAATTGATTCACAGAGAAAACTTTTTATATTCTGATGAATATTTTTTTTTAATATTTTGTTATACCATCAGCATCCACTTCATTGATCATGTCCTGAAGCTCTGCCTCTGTGGGATTCTGTCCCAGAGACCTCATCACTGTCCCCAGTTCCTTTGTGGTAATTGTTCCATCCCCATCCTTGTCAAACAGGCTGAATGCCTCCTTGAATTCTTAAATAAAGAACAGCAAATTTGACATTCATTTTGCTTCTTATCATCTGTATAAACAAATTTTTTAATTTAATGTTCAATACGAAGTGCGTGTTTGATCTTTGTTAACATTAATATGTTTAAGAAAAACAAGATTTTTATTCAATCTTTTGGCCAACAAAAGTAACAGAAAGGGGGGCTGAGAGAAAATAAAATGGTGCATAGGTGGTTATATATGCAAGTGTAACCAATGTCTTGTGGTTTCATTTCAACCTAAAAAATAACATTATACCAGTTCTCTTTGATTTTTAATAAATTCTTTTAAAAAATTCTTGATATGTGAATATATTTCAAACAATTAACGTTTAATTCTTTTCATATTATCAATATTGTTTTGACTTGGTGCCAAACTTTATTACAGTCATCTTTGATGTACTATTTATCATTCTGCAGACTACAGTGACCCTTTTAAATATATAGTGAAAGGTTATTTCTTTCAATTACAGTTCTTGCAGTGTTTAATACAATAGTTAGTTTATTTTCTAACTTAGATGACATACTTACAAATAAATTTACTTTCATTTTTCAAAAATAAACTCCCTACCCTCTGAAAACAAAAATGATCATGGACTCTCAAGTCAGTCTACCATAACTTCAAGATAAGTGTCATATGCTACCGTTTTCCGCTACATTCATTTTTGCTCATTACGTAAAATATTGCACGGAACACGTATATGATGAAAGAAATGGATCAACAACTGTCCAACAACTGTCCAACAACTGTTAGGGACTTTAAAGTTCATTTCCAAATATCTTTGGACTGATTGGATACAATTTAGGTGTGTAATACACAGGAAAATGCTTACCGGCAATTTGTTCTTCTGTCAACTGATCGGCCTGAAATGAAAAACAAAAAACTACAGGATGATATACTTTGTTATGAAAATATGAGGAATCTTCAACTCTTCTTTGTTATTAAATAACAGTCAGGCCTCTTACGTTCTCCAACGGCTATTTCATTGAGGAAGGTGAATAAAAAAAATTAAAAGTTGGACTCATCAAGAAATTAAATTCCTCCTTTTATTTTTAGTTACTACTCACAAATATGGACAAATTGTTAATGAAACCTGTCTAGAATATCATATTTGTATACAGTTAAGTTCAACAGGTCCTTTTGGGGCACACTCGTAAGTAGTTGAGCACTTTTTTGATGACATTAAAACATCATGCTGACATGCAAATGAACAGCCATATATTAGTATTCTCTTTCACAGAATGACTATTCAGCATCCATCAACATTGTTTAAAACCTTTTCAGTCTGAGGGAGAAAAAAGGTATTTTATTCTCTTTGTACTGTCCGCGTATTACCCATTAACTTTAGTTTTAAATTTGTAACTTTAATCTTTGTCAGTATATTCTTTCATGTTAGGCTTTAAAGGATATATTTAGCTGCCATGTCTCAACCTATACTTATTTATATTTGATATGTAAGCATAAATCAATATCTTATCTTTCCACTTTTAGAGGAACTGGTATCGTCAGATTACACTCCCTGTATAGGATGGGCTAGTTGCATTTTTTTCCAAAGTCAGGAGATTTGTCTGAATAAACACAAACTCTAGCACAAAGTTGTGATCCAATGTGTTACAAAGAAGCATCCACTTGCTTGTATACTGCCCCCCCCCCCCCCATCTCTCGACCAGTGTACGGTCGTTGCCTTGAATTGGTCATCGCTGGAGGATCCTAAGGTAATAATTCCGACTATTATGATTGCGGCTGACGGGGAGAAGGGGTTTGTCAACTTCTGTACAAAATTGCGATCAAAGGTATCGGATCAATCTCTGCATGCTCTTGTCTTTTTTAAATACAATTATATTAAATACTATTATATTAACAAGAATGATGTTTAAATAAATTATAGAGAAAATTATTTTTCGTACTACTCAAGCTCGAAAGCTCGAAAAAAAATTACGAGCTCCAGCTCGAGCTCGCACGAGCTTCAAATCTTCGAGCTTTCCTATACTCTACTGCAGAGATTACTTTTTTTTTTAAGATGACACTCAGACAACCAAGATCCAATATGTGTAATTATCAATACTACAAAAAATGTATTAGTAAAGTGTTTCTTTTTGTAAGATATTAACAAAAAATATATTTTCCAATCAGTATTGTGAATTGATACATGTTATTGAATGTGGGTGTATTTTCGTTTTCCCCCGACATGCCAAATTCCAAGGCTTTAATAAACTTTTAGTATTCGCATACTTTCTTGTTTGTTGTAAACCAACCAACCAAGCAATCCCCTACCAGATTTCCAAAGCCATACAGAATAATGTATTTAAAAAATGCGTAAAAGTCATTTAACTTCATCAATTTATGATTTCTATCCTGATTGTTGGCGGCGGGAGGCACAAACTCTGTCAAATTGACAATCTAACATTGTTCTCTGTGACAGTGTGTGACAAAATGCTGTAGTAGGATAGAAAGTACATGTATTTCACAAAACATTAGTATTGAGGTCTATGGAAAAACAATTGGTACTGTGATACCTATAGGGAAGAACAGCCCTCACATTATATTCATTATTGTGGGCACCATTTATTAACTGTAATAGTTTATTGTAGAAAAAAACAAATGGAGGCTGAACATTTTCGGTTAAATATTGACAGTCTTTTAAGAATAACATGTATGAAATCTTCAGAAAATATCACAAGTTGACTTTGGAATGGGGCTTTTATAACTATAGCTATAACATATATAGACTGATGGCTTTATTTCTGTGTAGTCAGTGCCAAGATTAGCATACATAAATAAGTTATGTAAAGATAATATAGTTGACATGAGCCAAATATTTACTATTTGTACTTGCAATAGATGAAAAATCGTCTAGAAATAAACAACAACTATATTGTTCTTGTAAAGAATGGCATAGACCAGGATAGAAAACATTCTAGGTCCACTTGTAAATAGATCATTTGTATCATATAGAATATTCTGGCATGAGTAAGTTTAGGTATTTTATTAAAGATATGGTATTCCTTCGTACTTTGGTCTTAATTGTCGCGCTCTCATTGTCCATGTTTATATGCTTTCCTGCCTTGAAATTGTTTGTGCAGTCCCTTTTGTTGAAATAGCGGGGAATACCAACAGGCAAGAGCAGTTTCTTTATGTCAGCATTTGCCTTTGACACTTGTATAAGCCCAATTATAATCTACTATTGACTTTCAATTAATTATATTTTTTTCTGTCCAGATGTTCTTTATTCGGTCCAACATTACTGAGTGATAACCAATTTCGTTTTTGCCCACTTGTTCCATTCAAGTCCACACTGTTCTTCAAACTTTGCATCCCATCACAAGAATCCAGACTGGCATGGATTGTATATGCGTGTTTATGGAAGGCTGCATTCCACGTGCTGGCATTGTAGAGAGCATTATATATATATATATATATATATATATATATATATATATATATATATATATATATATATATATATATATATATATATATATATATATATATATATATAACAGCCGTCCCATGTCACAACACATAATTACATCACATATCCACTACATACAGAAGCCTGAATTGTATGTTCTCGCTTTATTAGTAATGTATTTTTGGATACATGTAATTTAATTGCATTGAAGTTAATACATCTGTTCAGGAGATAAAAATATCACACCCTATGAATAGAATTCAATTATTATTAACATTTCAAGAAATAAACACTCACATTTTCAGTGATTGGTTATGTTTGTTTTTTTTTTTTTTGTTGTTGTTTTTTTTAATGGTTTAACGTCATTTTTCAGCACAATATAGGCTATACATGGCGGCCAGTATTAATGGTGGAGGAAGAACCCGGAAAACACCCAGAAAAAAACACCGACCCACGAGAAGCTACTGGCAAGCTTTCTCACATAACTACCTTAGCCGAATCTTAGACTCGAACCCACGCAGACAGAGGTGAGATGGCAGTGATCCGTATCGGAGAGCGCTTTAGATTACTCGGCCACTCGGGGCCCCTGATTGGTTATGAAAACAAAGAGAAGATTTGTGAAGTATTATATTAGCACTCAGTCTTGATACAAATGTAACTAGAAGTAATTTTATAATTTGTCACAGTAAAGTTTACAAGTCTAAAAACTATACAATATGTTTTGTTTGGGTTTGGTAATTTTCCGCCTAACTAAAGCTAATTATTGTTAATTTCTTATGTTGAAGAAATATAAATTATATGTATCTATATTAACTACATCATTCACCCTTTTATATTAGCTGGGAATGAATACCACTTCATCTGAAATGTTAGTGCCAGTAAGGGATGTTATAGCACAGGTGCCTTTTAACTGTGTTTGGACTTTTGGAGCACTGCCTCCATATATTGTCCAAGGTAAGGTCATCAGACTTTCACTTCTTATTTTTTTCATTGCTGCTTTAGTCTCCTTTAATTCCTCTATTATAAGCGACATCTCCCATTTAGTTACACATTTTCCTCCTGTTTTATACTCAACTGGACTCACTCATAGGTTTGTTGAGGCCCTAGACGCTGGCGCGGTGCAAGGGAAAAATACAATCATATTATTTAATGTGGATCAAAATACTTTTCAAATTATATTTATTGTTTATATCTTATAAAAAATAGCCCCTTTCTCTTTGCGTCGTCAATCACATGGATTGAATATTGGCTGTCTGCGTGTGGTTAACAAGAATCTCGGTCGAAAACTGTACATCTGTAAATCATAAGTTTGGGCGTCCTGATAATATGTGTTGTGGGTGACAGCACCACTCAGTGTATATTTGCTTTTTCCCTAAATGATACGCAGTTCGACGTTTAATTGTTCCCACCCGGACTATATTTAACCGTTCGCACTCACTTAGTGTCAATTTACACACTTTCCCGTCATATCACGCCAATGGTAAAGAAGCCCTTTGCTGTTTGCTTTATTTACATTAATTTCTTTTCTTCTTTGAAATTAATTCTTTTTCTAGCATGTAATTTTATTGTACGTCAGACCATGTTTTAAGTTATATTACTTTGATTACCATCCTGTTATTTTTTTTTTTTATTGCTGAACATTCGGACCAATTTGTGTAAATCATTCCACTTTCTTTTACTTCATATTATTTCATATTATATAATGTGTATTGTTGCAACACGCTATTGTGATGAAATTTAGTTTTTCCGTTTGCTTTCTTCAAAACAGTTTATTTAATACTAAGTGATTTGGAATCCGATGTAATCGTTCCGTTTGTTAGGTTAAATCATTTCATTTCATTCGTTCGACGCCATTTCCTTCACGCAATTTTTGTGTAAGCAACATATACACTATTTTAACAAGTTTGGTATTTTGGAATAGGGTTCGGTTTAGTTTTATGCGATGTCCGATACATTTTGCAGTCGTGGCCTATTTTGCCGTCCACTGCTCTAGCGCTGTAATATCATTTAGGTTTATTATCAAAATGTGGTCATTGTGGCTACCTGTCGTCAGCGAGGCTATATTACATCAATCAACACATACAGACTGACATCGTGTACAACTTTACCTGTCAAAGGTAACTACAACTCGACAACTACATACAGTTTTTACCACTGCGACATGTATAATGATGAAAATGACTAGATCTCCTTATCCCACGGTGACCCCAGGTAGCCTATTGGTCTACGACGCTTGCCTTTGCAGATCATTGGCATCTCACCTCTGTCCACGTAGGTTCGAGGCTCTAGCTCGGTCAACGTGGATATATTTCCAGAGTGTCGGTTCTTCTCGGGGTTTTGCCAGGTTCGCACTCCACAGCTGCCAGTTTGGATACAAAGATTTCTAGTTTCCCACTCCGAAGAATATTAAATGATAGGTCTTTTACTATCAGTAGATCTCAGTTTCAATCAGACTGCAGTGTGAATAGTATACTTAGCTAAAGTAAATAAGAGAGAGAGAGAGAGAGAGAGAGAGAGAGAGAGAGAGAGAGAGAGAGAGATTTTCACTCAAAACAGATTGCTTTCGTTACATTTGCTGGAATAACTGAGTACCAAAAGTGCTTTACTCCATGAAGTATGCATTAATGTGCATTGAAACGCTTTCATTACATCCGTGATAATAGTAATTAAGCTTCTATTTACCACCGAATTTACTCAGAATTGAACATTGAGGAGTCGTGTGTTCATTTCACCTGCAGCCCTACTTTAAGACATAAAACTAATATATCCGTCTAAACACAAATACAAATTCAATGCAATATTTTCAAGACAAATTCATAAAACAGTGTTCAACTATGTGTCGCCCATACTTTTTGTTAGTAACATTAATCAATAAAAAAAAAAATTGACACAAATCTATTCTAAGCAAACCCTACAAAGTGTCATGTATTTAAGCAGACACTAAAAATTCACGTCTGAATGGAAAATGAGGATGTGCATGAAACTATTTTAAATCTATTTGAAGCAATTTATAATTACTTTCCTTTTCAGATCAAGTATTTTGCTTCAAAGTGTTTCATATTGCCCTTATTGCTTTTTGACTTCGCGAGAGACGGGTCCATTACTATAAAACAGTAAGTTCAGTATTGTCTGGCGCAGCTTGCTCGTTTTCTTAAATCACGTGGCTGGCACACCATTCTGATAGTGCAGTACCCATTTCCCCGTGAAAGTTAGAAAAACAGTTCCATAAGGAAGTACTTTTAAAAATCAACATGTGTGTGAGATACGTAACGTAACAATATTTCCTGTTGAGCAATCGATCACTAGCTAACCGTGCAATGCAATGTAGCTAGTTAGATGGGATAGGCGGCAGGGTGATGCACGGTGCACCTATGGTGGTCTCACGACTTATATCGCACCCATCTCCATAAACTGCGCGTTGTAGATATAAATGGTTGGGCGAGTCATAAGCAAAGAATGTATTACAAAATAATATCAGTACTCGGTGGAACAAGTTTTCTCTGTGAAACTAACTCCACGTAAGTCTGACTTTTTTGTTGTGTGTGTGTGTGTGTGTGTGTGTGTGTGTGTGTGTGTGTGTATGTGTGTGTGTGTGTGTGTAGTTCGAATACGTAAATGGATCTTATACATCAACGCCAATATACCACGCCCTCTACTTTATACAATGGTAAACTCATCAATGTTCAAGTGGTCCGCGAAAAATAGAATTTTCAGAACCAGCGTCATTGAGCATTACACGTATACAATGCTGTAAGGGTGAAACAGTCATCATCCAAAATATAAACACATTAGAGTACTGTCCAGAGTAAATGAACGAACGATGATGTTCGTGAGATAAGAACTTTACTCCTTATTTTACAAGATTCATGAAGTCGTGAAAACCTGAAAGGCAACTACACAATGTATGAACGGCCTTAACGATGCGAAGTTCACTCCTTAAAATAAAAAAAAATAGTTTAAAAAATAATAACGAAATTCAAACAAATAAAAAAGAACTATAACCGTGTTTTACAAACGCACAACCAGCAACGCTCATAAATACATTTCTAATTTCTTTCTGGTGTAATAAATCGTTTACACCAATCTAAATGCTACTTAAAAAGGCCGGATAAAAGACTATTTATCTGAAAAGAGGAGCGAGTATGATAGCGCCTGCCATCTAAAATAACTGACTGAATTTTACGTTATCTTGTGAGACACGCATTTGGACTATATTCGAGTGCATTTGAATACTTGAGTAGATATTCCATCCACCGAAAATGCATACTATCTGGGTAGATTTGTATATGAGTATATTTGTTTAAATGGCTGTTCGTCATTCAGTAGCGTACTAAAGGAGTGGGGGAGACGTAATCGTTGCCATTGCCATAGGTCATGGGGCACAAAAACCTATTAAGCCCTCGTCGTCGACATGTTGCCGTTTAACCTTAGCCTTAGTATGCCAGAGTATTATAAAAAATTTTAACGTAGTAAGTTTCATGATAACAAAATCCACTTTTCTCGAGAAAAAGAAAATCAAGAAAATTATTTCACCAATATTTGTGCAGCCAATACTGTTGAAATCTTAATAGGGGGAAAATCTTTCTTTTTCACGTATAAAGTATGCAATCTGTTAAAGCATGCAAATAATGAAGCGATTTTTTTTCATGAAGAAATTTCTTCCTATTATGAAACAGCTCTCTTCACGAAACCAGAGTGTAATCAATCAACAGCAATTACATTTCATAAAATAGATATAAAAATTTGATCTTGACAATGAAATGTCATTCCCTTTTCTTTTGTCTTTATTTTTTAGAGCTTAACTCGGAAGAGCAAGATAGGTACGGCTGTGTAGAAATGCCGTTAAACCATCTGTAGAGATATAGATGCAGTCTGGGCAGGCCGAGACTGTACGGATGAAAAGAAGGAGAATGTATTCGGTTATGAGTTCCCTCAGTAAAGCCCGAGATAAAAATAATAAGAAAAAAAATATCCTTTGATAAAAAAAACCAAGTAATTCAGTAACACAGAAATTCTTCTCTTATAATTTCTGCTGTATCATCAATGACTAAGTAGTTTTCATAAGTGAAAATTAAATACATGCGCGCACGCACGCACATATATATTAAAGTGACGGACAAGACAATAGTAATAATAAGAAAAGAACATTCTTTCACTGATATTGACGTAGAGGTACTACAACGAATTATAAAACAACAACAAAGGCAATTAAAAAGCCAGTATTGCATGCATAATTCAGGCATAGTACAAGTCTATTTCGTGCACCAGTAATTACCTTGATTAGGCACGACTAGTCTATTTCGTGCATCAGTAATTACCTAGACGAGGCATTACAAGGTGTAAGATTTGTTTCTTCGATTTTAACGGTACTTTTTACATAATTTTGGATATAGCGTGCACAGGAAACGGGAGACAAGCGCCTTTCCCAATGAAAGAGGCAGCAGACCCTGGCTGACCGGAGCGGTCTTAAACTCTCGACTCTTGCATTACGAATCTAACCCTTTACCAAATGAGACACGCAGCTTCTCGTTCATATGAAAGACATGCATATCACTGATTTAATTTCTGTACTCAGCGACATGTACAATGCAAAATTAAGTTGTGGAGAGTAACAATACGTAATGTATAGTAATTTCAATACTTATTTCAGTTTCTAACTGCACTGATCAGAATGGCATTCTATGTAGAGAAGGATTTATATATTGTAAAAGAATCTGTGTGATCATGAGCCAGGTACAAATACCTAACCCATTTAGTAAAACATACAATTTCGTCACCTTTCTTGCTTGTAATGGTGCACTGCTAACAAAATGGGAACAATTATTAATTTTCATAGCTGGGTCATAAACAGTGCCCAGTACATTAACTTTAACTACAAAAATTTCAACAAAAGCCAAGGAACCAATTTAAACATAAGTCAAAGAGACCTTTTACAATAAGGGTGTAGTAAAGATTTATCCGCACACCAAGTTTCACACTTCTAGGTAAGACAGTATCCATATAACACACAAAATTCATCTAGCCATGAGCAAAATGACATAAACGTGAAATATGGGACATTGTACAGGTACAATACCAACAGAAACGTATGCACGATTCAGTTCTCTTATTCAAGCATGAAAAACAGTTCAAACATAACTGAATCCAAGTCAATCAAGCGTCAAATATGGGTCACAATGACTTATGCTTGTGAATAGGGTGCAGTATTCATTAAGATGTATCACTTATTTTTTGTTATTTTTTGTTAATCTTAGGCCAGTAAAATATACGTTAGCGATTTCTTTTGTGATAAGGGCGTGGCCTCCCCCTATTTCACCCCTAAACATGTTTTGGTCTACATCCGTAAAACTTAATATCGAACAACTACATGTTTGCCCTAGCCTCCACCCCACCCCAGAACATTATTCATCGTGAGCCCTCGAGGCGTGGTACTAATAGAAATTTATACAGTTATACAATTTGATGATTTTACCATGAACAGAGTTTGATAAATAATCGTACAAGACAAAATTTAACTGACGTCACTGTAGCATGAAATATGGGCATCATTGACCAACGTTTGTAATAAGGACGACGTGTCTGTCAACCCTCATCCCATAGCTAAATTTCGTGATTATAGCTATCGTGTTCAAAAGCAGCTGAGCTAAGTAAAAAAAACTTCGCCGAGAATGAATGTGTAGACACCAAGTTAGATTCCTCCCTAGAGGGTAGTTTCTATGAAACTTAAAACTGTCGTCTAGGATATATGAAGAATGTTGAAAAATGCATTTAGGTCGTGTGCGTGTGTGGGGGGGGGGATGGAGAGAGAGAGAGAGAGAGAGAGAGAGAGAGAGAGAGAGAGAGAGAGAGAGAGAGAGAGAGAGAGAGGGGGGGGGGGGGTGCGCCTCCGCCCATAGTAGTACAGCAGCTCTCCCTCATAAAATCATCTCAATATCATCTTCATAAAGACGGTTACTTCTGCCGTCCCACCATAAATACTGGCCGACATGTTTAACCAATTTCAATTTTGTGCTGAACGATGGCGTTAAACCCTACAACAACTTCTTTCGTCAAACATTTACATGGACGTGGAAACTGATTTTTTCGTCAAAGACATGCATGGACATGTATCGGTACTTTTTCGTGTAGAAAGTGACATTCGCCATCAAGATCACATTTTATCAGGAATGACGTAAACTTCTTTTGTGAACGACTGGACAGTACCAATGGTACTTTCTTCAGGGATAAAAAGTGACGTTCTATATGAAACTATCCGTAAAAGAAGTAAATAAAGCCTCTTTGTGGATGAAAAATTTGTACGGACATTTCAGTGCACATTTTGGTGAGGTGACAACTCTTAAGATTACACTCTTTAGCTAAAATAATACTTTTTGGGGGAACAGTGTATAATGATCATACATAATGCCGCTTTCGTCATGGAAAGAATTGACTGTATACGTCTATACAAACTTTACAAGAAACTATTTCTAATTTCACAAAACAAACGTTACTGTTTCTCGTGAAAAAGACAATCTGTATTAACAGTGCAATTTTTTTCACTAAAAAGTGATCTAACACGTCGATATGAATTTTACACGAAATATGAAAATGTATAGCAGTTGTAACATTACGTCTACATGTCATAACAAAACGCCGAGTTTTGACGTTTATGACCGAAACTAATTGATTACATTGATAACCATTATTATAAACAGCTTAAATATATATGTTGTCTTTCTAGATCGTATTTGTATGTTTTTTTCTGAATAACAGATTACACTGTGTTTGAATCGTAGTTTGTCGTTCGAGCAAGCCTCAGGTATACAACGGAGGTAAATAATTCCATCAAGCCCACCTGTTCATAAAATATAATAAATGTATAAAAACTGTATTAAAAACACAAATATTGGAAGCGATCAATAAACAAAGAAGTCTAAAACAGACAAATCATACAAAAATCAGTAGATGGCCGAAAATCAACACTTACCATCGCGGATTGTAGTTTCTTTGATTTGCCGCTCACAAATTTAAAAATTCTACCTGTTCAGATTCCGATGTTGTGACGTCAGCCAGGTATGGGGTCACACACGCCTACTCTTGTCGCAATGCGGTACAGTGAAATCCTTGCATTGAGTACCATTGAGTAGGACGATGACATTGAACCTTGGTTGCTTCTTGGTAACGTACACATACAGCAAAGTGCGATCAGGCAGTACATGTGTAGATAAATTATAGATGGAAATTACACATTACTTAGCCTTCATCATAAAGCATTTCTTCAAGCGAAAATACATGAGACATGAGATAGAGACTCCACACAAGAGACGGTGGGAGAGAGAGAGACAGACAAACGGAGTTAGAGAGAGAATGAGTTCTCACTTTACATTTTAGAAAGAAGAAAAAATATGGAAGTTCTGAATAAGTTTCATCTTGTTTTGTTCCCAGATACTCTCTCTCTCTCTCTCTCTCTCTCTCTCTCTCTCTCTCTCTCTCTCTCTCTCTCTCTCTCTCTCATGAACTTTTACAAAGATTCGGTGAGTGGGGTGTGGTGAATAATCTGAACAAGCAATACATTCGGTTACTTTAGAAAATATCCCACTTGCCCTAATCTTTGGCTGTTACACTGGAAAAATTGTTTCATTAAGTTTACATTACAGTCGACAAGGCATGGAAAGTGAATGGACACACTGACATCGTGTATTTTGGGTCTTGGAGGTTTTAACTACATTTTAAACACGTCATTGGCTATAACATGTACATAAAGTTGGAATAAATGCCTTTCCCAAAGTCACACCGAGACAACCGACCCAGTCCGGCACGGGTGGGTATCGCACCAGCGACCATTGAATTATGAGGGAAGCTTTCTACCAATCTACTGAGTTACCGCGGCTCTCAAACCTAGTTTCTAATTTTATATAATATTTTGCAAACCGACCAGGTAGGTCGTAATTAATTTAATCGATAATATAAATATTAAAAATGCTCTCACCGCCTGTTTTACCCGGTTATACCACATACATACATACATACATACATACATACATACATACATACATACATACATACATACATACATACATACATACATACATACATACATACAAGAGAAAGCCGTGTCCGTCCTTTATTTTTGTTAATTTGTGTACATAAATATTGCATGATTCACGAATAATATTTTGCAACTGCTTGTACATTGTCGAACCATTTGAAAATGCTTTCGTGAAATATGACTGGTCGAGTATCACTGATTGGTGTAACTAATAACAATTCAGGCATGATGAGCGGGGGACTGAGGAGAGGACGTGATGGATTACTTTCCGCCTTTTCAACGACAAAATATGGACAGTCCTTGTACGTGCGCCTGCGGCCTGTGTTGGGGAACTAGAAGGAATGTTGACACTATATGTACAATTACACTAAAATATATTTTATTTATATTGAACTAAACAACATATACGGTACAGGTAAGCACATGACCTATGCAGGAGTAAAGAAGATTTGTGACAGGTAAAATTGGCCTGCAATGCGACAAATCTCCATGCCGATGATCTTCTGACACAAGTCATGTGAGCAAGTGATACACGAGAAAGTGAGTTACGCCCTCCTATTTGAGCGTTACTGACATAATTACAATCAAAGACTATTCTACGTAATGTACGTAATATTTATCATTCAGAAACTTAAAACCTAACTGTTAGCCGTATAACTGTTAAAATAATTGTTAAACGTAGTATTGTAGTACATGTCTTTAATATTTATTTATCTATCATTCGGAACCACCTCAATTAGTTTTGGAAGACAAAAATATGCCTCGAATTATGTCGACGCTCTAATTTACAGAACAATCGTACATTTTCTTTTCTGAAAATTTCTCCGCCCCCCCCCCCTAAGTAAACAAATTATTTCTTAAAATAATAATAATAATAATAATAATAATAATAATAATAATAATAATAATAATAAAGAGGACTTTGTATAGCGCCAAATCTTTAGAAGCTCTAAGCGCTTTACAACATCATTAATGATATGACTACACTAAAGAAAAGCAAATAACAAAAACCATGAATTTGGAAACATAAAAACATGCTGAAAACATGTAAGATACAAAACGTTATTAGGTCTCAAAGTTTGTTCCTACAGTCGATAAAGGTGAGTTTTAAGAACACTCTTAAAAGGGACCACTGTGTCTTTGTGTCTAATTTCAATGGGCAATTCATTCCACATCACCAGGCCCTGGTATGCAAAAGAATGTTGTCCATATGACTTCGTTTTCATAGTGGGAACAATGAGTATACGATTGTCAGAAGAGGAGCGTAAGTATTTTGCTGGTGTTTACATATGGGTGAGGCCGGATAGGTATGTTGGACTGGAGTCTGTCAGTGAAACATAGTACAGAGAACAAATTTTGTGTTTGATTCTGTATCGAATTGATAGCCAGTGTATGGTACAGATCAGTAATGAGGTGTGCTCTGATCGAGGTACTCTAAAGATGATCCGAGCAGCTGTGTTTTAAACTTTTTGAATTTTCTGGAGTAGATATTGTGACAAACCAGACAGAACTGAGTTACAATAGTCCAGTCTTGAAAGTACTAATGAACACACTAGTGTTTTAGTGTCATCAACTGAAAAATATTTGCGAATGGAACTGATGCGTCTCAGTTCAAGATATGCAGCCTTGCATATGTTCATGACATGTTGGTGCAGTTTGAGAGTACTGTCTAGAGTAACACCTAGGTTTCGTACTGACTGTGAGAATTTAATGTTGGTACTGCTGATATTTATTGTCTGAGGTAAAGGACGTCAATGAAAAGTCTTTGTGTTGTGATCAGAATAGCCTCAGTTTTATCACCATTCATCTGCAGCTTGTTACATGTCATCCATAATTTCACATCAGAAATGCACCTCTCTACTCCATGCATGGTATCATCAACTTCAGTTGGGTGGCTAGACTTGCATAGTTGGGTGTCATCAGCGCACAATTGGTGAGACACTGGGTGAGGAGTTATGACACTTGAGAGCGGCTGAGTGTATAGAATTAAGAGAACAGGTCCAAGAACAGGCCCACAACATAGATCAACTGGGCTGGAGTGTATTCCATTTGCAGATACAAGTTATGTCTTGTTCACTAAGTAGGGCTTGAACTACAGTAAGGATGTTTTGTGACTGCCATATACATGCTGAAAATGGTGAAGTAATATATCATGGTCTATTGTGTCAAATGTTGCAGACAAATCAAGGAGGGTGAGGACTGTAATCTTTCCACTATCCACAGCAGAGAGAATGTCATTAAATACTTTCAGAAGAGTAGTTTCAGTACTATGACAAGGGCGATATGCAGACTGTACATCGCTAAAATGACTGTTTGAATTCAAAGGAGATACAAGTTGGGTTAGAACAACTTTTTCTAAGATTTTTTTTATATGAATGGGAGATTAGAAACTGGGCGGTAGTTCTTTAAATCGTCATGGTCAAGTGTTGGTTTCATCAGCAGAGGCTTTACGATGGCAGTTTTGAAAAATGATGGGAATTCCCCCGATGAGAGAGAGATATTAATAACATCAGTTAGTGAAGGTAATATTAGGTCTAAGCACTCAAGCAGCAGTGATGTCGGAATTGGATCAAGTTCACAAGACTTTGATGCACTCTTCATCACGATTGTCAGTACTAAATCCATAGAAACAGGTTAAAATGCTCCTAATGGTTGTCGCTGAAATTCTGTATCATAACTGAATGGTGACGAGTCAATTGAAATTGTGTTGTCAAGTGAATCTCTAATGGTTTGTAATTTTTCACGGAAGAAATTTGCAAATAGGTCCTGAAGGTCTACTGGAGAGAAAGTAGTTTGAAGTGTTGGACATTTCTTCCTTGACATTAGTTTGTTGATTATCTCGAAGAGCTCTTTACAGCTGGAACTCTCCGTGATCTTAGTACTGTAGTGGGATAATTTGGCTAAATGGACTGTGTTTGTGACGTTCTTCTTAGCGGCTTCGTAAATTTGTTTATGAATAGTGAGTCTGATGGAAAGCCAAAGCCTCTCTGCTTTTCGGCGATGTCTTTTAGCAGTGTGAAGCTGGTCCCTAACACTGCTATACCATGGAGAACACTTTTTATTTATTGATACTCTGCATTTGGTGGCTGGGGCATGTTTTTCAAGCAATAAACACAGGCAGTTATCGAGTTATTCTGCTGTAGGATGTAAGTAAGTTGTTATGTTTTCTTGGATGCCATACATGAATTTGGTTCTATTTATCATACGGAAGTTTCTCTTAGTAGCAAATAAAGGTGGAGGGTTAGGGACTGATACATAGGGATGGCGTATAATCCAGAGGTGATCTGATGCAAGTTAGTGGGATACAAGGGTGGATGCAGAATATTATCATCAGGTCTATAAAGAAACCTGTCTAAAATGTGATCAAGTTTATGAGTGGGTTGGTTAACTGACTGTTTAAGATTGAAAACATGAATGGAATCTAGGAGTTTTGACGTGTATGGGTTTTCAGAACAGTCAAAATGAAAGTTGAAATCTCCAAGAATAATGAGGTCTCCACCTATCGAATTTCCATACTCCAAAAGATTCGGAAACTGCTCCAAAAAGAGAGATTCAGTCAGGTTTTTTTCTACTAGAAGAAGGGCGGTAGAGACAGAAAAAATGGACTGACCTTTGTTCCAGTGCGAGTGTTGTTTGGACATGTTCAAACGATGTGTGGTAGAAATTGAAGGTTGTGTTGTACTTAAGACATTTTATCATGGAATTCTTTGTGATGATAGCAATTCCACCTCCGCGAGAGTTGCGGGGGAACGACTTGATGGAGTAATTGGTGGGTGTTAAATCCGCACACTTGGGTTCATCGCCTGATATTTTTAGCCATGTTTCTGTCAGGAAGAAGACGTCGATATTCTGGTCGTTGATAAAATTAACTATATTTGTGCGCTTTTCCGGTGATCCTACTGACTGAGCGTTGAATTATGCAATACGAAGTGGTATCTCTGGGACAGCTGACACAACGGTTGACGATTTAAGATGAATTTTAGCCAGGTTATCAAATTAACGGCCGAATTTTTAAATTGTTTATCTGTTACGGACGAAAAGGAGATAACTGGAATTCTTCTTCCTGTTCTACGCCGGCCAGCTTTGAAACAACGTTTCTTTTTTCGCTTTCGTTTACATTTAAGTAATGATGAATGTAGTCCCAGTTCGTTTAGTCTTGAGCACAATGTAGTATCAAGAGCCAAGGTGTGGTCATTTAATGCAATTAATGAGAGTCCGTCATAGCGTAAGCGGGTTGACCGGCGATCACGTGATGGCGGTTTATTCAAAAACATATGACGTCTTAACAGGGGAACAAAACAGCTGAGAAAAATTCTAATTGTGCTCGTTTCCAAAACAAGGAGACGAACAAACACATACGAACGGAACAGCCAATGCATGATGAAACACAATAATGTAGACGAAGATAGACAACAAGCACATATATCATGAAAAAATAGCACAAAAACGGAAGAGCCTTCGTCAAGCAGTTAAGAGATGGCAACCATCTCACTGAAGAAAAGAAAAAGAAAAAAAATGCAGTCTATTCGTACCACGCGTACTTTTTTAGGATCGATTTGGCCCGGAGCTACGACTGAAAAAGCATGCGATGCATTCGTGTCTTGTTGGTCAGTTAATTGGGGACCCATGTGGCCGAATGATCTACGGCGCTTGCCTTACAGATCACTGACATGTCACATCATCTCTGCGTCGGTTAGAATCTCGGCTTGGTCATCGTTAGTGTGTGATACAGCTTGTCAGTAGCTTCCATGGCGTCAGTGATTCTTCATGGCATTTTATAGGGTTATTCCTTCTACAAATATACCGGCCGCCATGTATATGCTCCTTTGGATCAACCTAGACTATTTCAGCAGGACTACAATATGCCTCGAATATTTGTAAGAGAGGTAATCTACAGAAAAATAATATATTTTGTTCGCCGGAATTTTCACCTGCATAAAAAGAAACCCCAATCTACTAAAGAAAACTTGACTATTTCTGCAAATGGATTGACTGTATGAGTAACCGCCATTCTCTCTACTTTGGATAACAGAAAGATTACAGTCTTCACCCTCTTGATTTGTCTACAGCATTTGACACAATAGACCATGATATATTACTTCACCGCCTCCAGCATGTACTTGGCAGTCACAAAACAGTCTTACTGTGGTTCAAGTCCTACTTAGTGAACAAGACATAACTTGTATCTGCAAATGGAATACACTCAAGCCCAGTTTATCTATGGTGTGGTGTTCCACGGCGTCTCTTCTTGGACCTGTTCTGTTCTTTGACCTGTTCTCTTCATTCTAATACACTCAGCCGCTCTCAAGTGGCACAGATCCTCACCCAGTGTCTCGCCAATTGTGCGCTGATGACACCCAAATATACAAGTCTAGCCACCCAACTGAAGTTGATGCTACCATCCAAGGGGTAGAGAAGTGCATTTCTGATGTGAAATTATGGATGACATGTAACTAGCTGCAGATAATTGATGATAAAACTGAGGCTATTCTGATCACAACACAAATACTTTCTCATTCACATCCTTTACCTCAGACAATAAACATCAGCAACACCAACATTAAATTCACAGTCAGTAAGAAACCTAGGTGTTAGTCTGGACAGTACTCTCACATTGCCCCAACATTTTCATGAACATATGCAAGGCTGCATATCTTGAGCTGAAACGCATCAGCTCCATTAGGAAATATATTTCAGTTGATGCCACTAAAACACTAGTGTGTTCATTAGTACTTTCAAGACTGGACTATTGTAACTCAGTTCTGTCTGGTTCGTCTCAATATCTACTCCAGAATCTTCAAAAAAGTTCAAAACACAACTGTTCGGATAATTTTTAGAGTACTACGATCAAATCACACCTCCCCGCTGTTCTGTACCCTACACTGGCTATCAATTCGATCCCAAATCAAACACAAAGTGTGTTCTCTGTGCTACGTTTCACCGATGGACTCCAGTCCAACATACCTATCTGACATCACCCATGTGTACACACCAGCAAGATACTTACGCTCCTCTTCTGACAATCGTATACTCATTGTTCCCACTATTAAAACGAACTCATATGGACAACGTTCTTTTGCATACCAGGGTCCAAGAACGTGGAACCAATTGCCCATTGAAATTAGACATAAAGACAGTGATCCAATTCAAGAGTGCTCTTAAAACTCATCTTTATCAACTGCAAGAACAAACTTAAAATACCTAATACTGTTTCCTACCTTAAAATACTTTCAGCATTTTTTTATGTTTTCTAATTTCATGGTGTTTGTTTTTGATTTTTGTAGTCATATCATTATAGCTGTTGTATAGCGCTTAGAGCTTCTAAAGATTAGGTGCTATACAAAGTCCTTTATTATTATTATTATTATTATTATTATTATTATTATTATTATTAACTGGCCTGTTTTGAATGAGAAAATAAAAATAGCCTGATCGTTCGTAACTTTTCTGTCAATCCTTTCTTTGTAATTATCCAAAGTGGTTCGAATGGGAACTATCGACATACATTTCACAGACATTCGAGGTATGCTATGTAGGATTAGCCTCGAGTATGCGAATGGTATTGCCAACCATGTGCTGAAAAACCAGTCAAACAAATTTACGGCCAACCATTGTTTCATAGATAGCTGGGCTGGTCCGAATGGCAGTTGTCGGCATACATTTAAGGCATGATCCGTAGGATTGATCTCGAAGCTTCGAATGATTTGTCCACTTCTCCACTTATTCTTTTTCGCTCTTATCGAGAGTTATGCATACAATGGAAATCGCTCCTTGGATTCACACAACAATCAACATTTAAATTGACCTTTTCAACCACGTAACGAGCACAACAAGCAGCATTGTTCGCACTAATCCCATTTCTTGAAGTACATGCACTTGCCCACTTTCTCAAGCTAAGTCAAATAACAAAGACTTATTGACCTGTTATGTGGGAACGTTTTTCGTGATATTAAACAGGCACACTGCATGTATATTTTTTTCAGGGTAAAACTGAACGGTTAAAGCACTAAAGTTTGTCAGTACTTTAAACTATTAATTGACCAAATACATATAAGTATAACGTTTTGTAAGCAATATTGGAATCTAATGATTCAGCTAAGTAGAAAAGATGTCCGCGTCCACGCATATACTCTGTGTGTGTGTGTGTGTGTGTGTGTGTGTGTGTGTGTGTTATATCGACGTATATTTAACGTAGCTTTAGCAATCTTTGAGTCATCGCTACGATGTCTGCAGTGTGACAGTTTATCGTTATGTCTAGCACTGGGGCATCATGTCGCAGAAATGTAGCATGATGTCCCACCCAGTCACATTATCCTGACATGCATATTTTAATATCAAGAAAGGACTTGAATAATATTATAACTATTTATTTATAAAATTTTAGATGAAGATCTTGTACTACAGAATATTTTTTTTTTAACAAAATCTTCAATCCAGTAGCCTGTTGGTGTTGACTATGAAAAATTTGTATCAGATCTCATGATTGTTCAAAAGGCTAGGCGAAAAAGTCATATCATCTGTGACCTCCTTTAGCGTGTAAATGGACATCAACTACATTGTGTTATAAATGCATGTTTAATTAATAAATACTGAATAATTAATCTCACAGTTTATATATATATATATATATATATATATATATATATATATATATATATATATATATATATATATATATATATATATATATCGATCATAACCTTGAAACGATTAAACTCCAAGCAGTCAACTATTTTAGCAACACCAACTATGTCTTCAGTGAGAATAATTTTAACAACAAAAAAGAAAAAGGAAAGGGGACTATCTTTATATGTTTAGTATATGTATGGTCGTAGATATACTGAATAGATATATGTGGTATTACCGGTTTACGAATGTATTTTTCTTCTTCTATGGTGGTACATACACGGTACTTTTTCCTTATACAGGTACCGGTGCGTCGTTAGTTTCCGTAAGTGAGAAATGTACGGGAAAATCCCGATGAACCTTGCTACGACTTAAATGATATTAACATTATGTTTTCATTGTTCATGAAAAAAAAGTTCAACAAACTTTACCTTGTATAAAATTATGTATATGTCCCAAATTAATGGTGGATATTTCAAATATAACTGTATTACATACCGATTTAATATTACATGGTTCGATCTGGCATGCGATACAGATGTTCAATCTGAGAGAGAGAGAGAGAGAGAGAGAGAGAGTTACTTCGATGAAATATTATGTTGAATTTTTTAAAAACTCTAGACAAAGTAAGAAAAACCCAGGGAATCAAGAGTCAAGATTTAAGACATGGTAAGAAATGCTCCACCTTTGGAGAGACCTTTTCTCAAGTTTAATTCAAAGAGACATTTCATACAGTCATGTATCTGGAGGAACTTTCAATTTGCCTATTATTATGACTGAGAGATTTTTGAAATAGTAAATCTGAAGATAAAACGGACAAACATTTGCAACTGTTTTAAATATGGTGGAAAGTTAGAAGAATTACAGCTTGTTACATTATTGTTGATAATTTTTTCATTATTGGGACACAAGCTGGGAATTGTATGTTTATTTACTTTTTAAATTTAAATAGTTGCTACTTTTGAAGTAGAAGATGAAGAGAAGAAAACAGAACAATATTATTTATAATTTAAACAGAAACATCCAAAGGATTCTTACAAATCTAATCTGCATGTTAGAATAAGACTATATTTTCGTTTTGTTTAAAATATATGAGATTGAAAGTACTGTAAAATATTTACTGGTATAAATTATTTTGTTACACCTGTCTAGTTAAGATCAAACCTCCAGTGGACCTTTCTCCTCGAAACAAACGCCATCTGCACCGGGAAAAGATTACAAGTTTATCCCTAATGTACTATATTTATCTCTCCGATATATATGAAGTATTTCGGTTCTTAGGTTTAAAAAAAAAATTCAGATTTGTCAACTAAGGCATTACTTTGTCGCATGGCAAGTATATCAACATGGGATTGATAAGACTATATGGATTGGGGCTATGTACATGAAATTACATGCATTGGGACAGTATACATAACACTATATACATGATTAATTTAATTTTATTTATTCAGTGTTTTTTTTTTCTTCCTGCAGTGTTCCACCTTAAACCTAAATCAGAATGGCTTTTATTAAAAGATATAGACTACAGAGCAGCGAAGAATACTTGTCCCTGTATCTTTTAACATGTTAATAAAGAAACCCAAAAAGAGTTTCACAACACCATGGCCGTATTGAGCGAGCACGGGCACGAATAAGAAACACCCGGGCCTCTCCTAGTTCTTGTTTAAACAACAAAATTCTTTTACAAAATTAGAAAGTGTTGTTCGGCTCGAACCGCGTACAGCAGACTCAGATAGTATATGTAGAGGAGAACAGTTGGTCAGGCTAATAGAGAAGTACAATTTTTTTAGACCCTTAACGTGCCGCGAATCTAATCTCATGTTAATCAAACTAAAAGCACGTCTAAAATTTAAACTTTTGACCATGGGCATCATTTTTGTTCAAAACATTTCAAACATATGGGTCCAGGAATTTATGTATGCAGCACCTGCAATCAATCGTTAATCGAAGTAGTATCAAAGAATAATCTATAATTTTTCCGGCTCAAATGGTTGCAAAACTTAATTACATTTTGTCTCTCAATGTCATTATATTACACAAATCCGTTGGCAACCTTCATCCATTCGCATCAAACCTTAGTAAAAGCACACACACACAAAACATTTTATTCCTGTGCTGATATTTAAGCTACCTATACTGCTTGTGATATTCCATATTCTAGTTCTACATATTAATATATGAAACGCGTTCAACTGTTGCACAAAATGAGTTTTAGAAACAAATTACAACATTATAAATTATTTTGACACGACTAAAAACTGAAACATAAATAATACTTAAGGTAAATGTGGTGTTTATTTGTGCTCTTTTCTTCGTGTGCGAGCAAAGATACGAGTAGAAAACTGTTTGTGGTGCAAATAAAATCTCCAGTACGAGATGACATTCCTTCGTGAACAAGGAAACGCGACTTTATATCTTCACCATAGCACCTCTAAAACATACAAGTAACAAGGAAATAAATCCACACGAGTTTTATAATTTAAAAAATCATTGACTTAGGTCTTATGAATGTATATGAGTGAGGGTGGGGTGGGGCGCTCGTACGTGCGCGAGCGCGAGCGTGTGTTGCCAAAATATTAATGGAAACTATTGCAAATAAAGAACATCATTCGTTTTCAGGAACGAACACCAACATTTTTGGTGACTAACGCATCTCTGAAGGCTCTAAAAAGACCCCGTGATCAACCATAACAGCCAACAGTTTTAAACGTTTCAAATGCACAGATTGTTATATAATTATTGCTTTTATAATTTGACATCTATCAACTATACATTCACCCATTGAAACCATCATTTGTAATGACCAGGATATGTACGATAAATATAGAGTCACGCTACAAGACGCTTTTTTGTGGCTTTTGTATGGCTGTAACTTTAGAAAATTCTACTATATAACAGTGAATTTTGAAGAAAAGTGTTATTGCAACACATACATGAGTAAATATTGTCGCTGTCAACGCGACAGATAATAAATACCATTGGCGCATGGGTTAGGCATGTAATAAATCGCTAACCTGCGATGGATATACTGCTCTTGTTTATGGGTATGATCGATTTTAATTAGAATCCGCTGGGATAGCGGCCAGACAGGTAGAGAAAATCGACGATGTTAACGTGGGTTTAAGTAGCTAAGAAAATAAAAAACAACGTGGAGATAATCCAGAGATAATTTTAGGCCATTTGAAATAAATGTCATAAAATGAGTTTTTCCAGAAAGTTATTTTTAAAAATCGTAATTGAGATACTTTTATAATTTCTATAGGGCTGTTGTAATTTTGTTAGATAAAGCACATTATGACTGGCTAAACTAAACGAAAGGTGTGTGCTTCTCAGAATAAATTCTTTGCAAATTTACCTCGCGAAATTAGTCAGTCTACGTTTCTGTGGTAAGCCAAGAACTTGACTCCGGGAAATATAAAGTACTTCTCGTCATAAAATTGTCCAAGGGACGAGTGTCTGGGAGTTTAGCGACACGGAACCTTAAAGGTACAAAGAGAATCGGCAAAGCGAGTATAGGAAAGCACAAGGTGAAATAGCTCCATATCTGCTTCGTTACAACTCTTTCCTACTATGCTCTAATACACACCTTAGTGGCAATTTATTGCAATGCCATTATTTTAAAATTGATTCTCGTGAAAACCAAACGGTAACGTATTTATTTTATTCACTAAATGTCTCGAACACCTGCATAATTATTTTCAGTGTGTGTGTGTGTGTGTGTGAAACAAACATGTAAAGTCATTTATTAAGTTTGACCGATGTATGCCAAACATGCTTAGTGGTGAAATGGGGTGGGGTATCTATTTAACAACGACAGTGTTATTTATCAGTTCAAACACATTTCTATTCAAAGTCATTTGTTGCATATTGTCTCAAAGATGTTTTCAGTTCAATGAAAGATTTACGTCATGATTTAAGATACGACAAACTCTTTATACATTTTCCTCAGCTATTCCAAACTTAACATACCGATTATAAGACTGGTCTGCAGTCAAAATGTTCCTGAAAAAAATGTAGTCAAACTTTACAAATTTTGGGTCACTAAAAACAAAAATGATGCTTACAATTGCTCTAGTTTAAAAGATATGATACTGAGGCATTATATATGACCCATAACTTGCGAATGGCGGAGGATAAGTGAATTATAAAGAGAAGGGATTTAAATTTAAACCAGAAATGACTAAAATACATCTCTGACTGGATCTATAACAAATATATATATATATATATATATATATATATATATATATATATATATATATATATATATATAAGGATCGGAACCAAGTCAGGATGTGACAAACAAAAATACAAATTTGAAAGTAGTAATAATTCAGTATGGAAAGAAAAAAACGATCTCAAAGTATTACAAGACTCAATCAGAGAACGCTATGAAAATCAGATAGGTTTACTAAACAAAGGGATTAAATTGTCGCCCACATCTAAAAGAAACATAACAACACTATGGCCAGACATACAATAATTTAGCCGTGATATTTTTTTTAACACGTTTGAATTATGAAGGAAAACGAAAACATAAAAGTACAAGGTCTTATAAGATGCTATTCAAACTGAAAATAATCACAAACAAGTTAGAACATGTCGCAACGTGACCGACAAACATCGAAATCCTTGTTAGATGCCGTCAGTTACTGTCATAAAAGTAGACTAGGGCGGAGCTGTTCTAATTACGAAAAGTAAAGACACAGTACACTAGAAATAGATAATGACCAAAATTTCTACCTGGAAATGAGAGACTAGTCACTTTTAAACAGGGCATGCGCGTTTTTGTGTGTGGTGATGGGGTGAAGTGAGAGTTTCTCTGGAACCATAGTTTTTCTTTTACTTGTAAATATAGTAATAACAATATAAGCAGTTCCTTTTTTTTTCCTACAAATCTGAAATAACTGTTTTAGTTAATCGGAGGCCTAACATTTACCCCTCCCTCCATTGAAAAATATGGAAATATACCAAATCTATATATAGTAAAAGATTATTTACGCCGTTTTGTTTACTTTTGCTGCTTCCCGTAAAATCACCAAGACGTATACAATCACAGAATACATTTAGCAGCATGCTTCAGAACTGATACCAATAAATACGCCTTAAGATGTAAAAATTTTACCCATCGTTGTAGGGCCTACTACATGTTTAAGATATCAAAACTAAAAAAGCTTCGAGTTTCTTATGGGAATTATCTCATACAATTACTATACATAGTAACCGCACACTTGTTACATTTCTGTGTATTATAAACTTGAAAACAAATATTCCATCTGGCCATGGAGTAGAAGCAGTGAATTTTGGAAGTAACAGAAGTTAAAACATAGATTCGTGACTCATCCTCGACTTTTAAAAATGAATCCTTTATGCCGGTTCTTGCACGTAAACATGCTAGTTTAATGGAATAACTACATACAGAGGAAACGCACAGCTTTGGTACTAAAGTTGCAACGTCATTCTCTACCTTAGTACTTGGAAGATACAATTAATAGTACGATGGAGAAATCCGTAAAATAATATAGATTTAAAAAAAAAAAAGAAGGCTAAGAAAGTAATAGACGACTGTTTCATAATATGGAACTTTGTAAATTACATCCAGCTATAAACTTCACAAACAAGGGACTGGTGATCTAATAGCCGAATAGAACGTTCAGGCATCCGAGATAATGCCTCGTCTTCTTTTGAACTGCTGAAATAGTCTCTTAAGGAATAACACGATTGTCGAATTTCCGGCTGTATCAGTCATGCTGGACGTAAAGGCCTATCTATTTTGTTTAAGATCAAATAGACATTACAGGAAATATATGGGGGCCCAGAGTGGCCGAGTAATCTAAATCGCTCTCCGTTACGGATCACTGCCATCTCACCTCTGTCTGCGTGGGTTCGAGTCTCAGATTCGGCCAAAGTGTGTATGTGAGAAAGCTTGCCAGTAGCTTCTCGTGGGTCGGTGGATCTTTCTGGGGGGTCTCCCGGGTTCTTTCTGCACCATTAATACTGGCCGCCGAGTATAGCCTATCGTGCTGAAAAATGGCGTTAAACTCTACAACAACAAGAACAGAAAATATATTGGTGAAAACAGGCAGTAACGATGCCATCATGACAGCCATATTGAAGACATGGTTATTATTTTTCTCTCATTTAAAACCAAATAGACAAGATACATTTGGTAACAAAAAACAAAAAACAAATCAAACGTGTCGATATGGACATCCATTCAGGAGGAAACGCAATAAAAAATAACCATACTGGATGTCAAATCGGCATCAATTTGATTTAGAACAACAAGGTGCTGAAAATAAGAAACACGGAAACAAAGAAAAAACCATTAAAAAAAAAAACAAAACCAAAACCAAACAAATATTCCCCCCTCCATCCCCCGAATCATATCAGTACGATGTTAGCTGCAAGATTTTCAAGATGGCTGCAATGTGACCATACTGAATGTTATACTGACACAGACATAGAAAACCAATAATAAAAGAATATTTAAATTTATAATAACTTTTTTTTTAACAATCCCATTAGTTTCAATTTGTTGCTACTGGTTAATATCCTGTGGTATTGACTATATTTAAGTAAAAGTATTGAACTTCCTTAGAATGGAAAACATATGCCTGCATTTGATGAACGAATTCCAGCAATAGTTAAAGAAAAATATTGACAGAAACATCAAATGCTGTCCATATCATGAATTTTAAATCCAATACTGACAAAAGTGCTGGAGAACTCATTGTCTGAGAATTATATCTGGTAGTGCTCTTTAAACAACATATAAAGAAAATATATCCAAATTATATGTCCAAATTAAAGAGAATCTGAATAGAGTACAACCAAAGACTTGAACTGCATTAAGAAAAATTAAAGATTAAAAATTAAAATTATACAAAGATAAAAAAGGACTGTTAGTGATCACCAGTTGTTAGTTATGTGAGTGAGAGAACAAGTCAAATTACATAAATAAACAACTTCAATTTCATGTCAATAGCGAACTTTTATCCACTCTCAGTAGCACCATCTTATCCAGCAGTCAACTAGAAATTTAATTAAACACAAGTGACTCCAAAATGAAATCTATAACAGTATTTTCAGGTATCAGTATCACCTAAGACAAATTGGCCACAATGCTCTGGCTATAAACTGATGCACAATAAACTGATGCACAATGTGCATCAAATATTTCCATACCACCATGATAACAGCACCATAATAAAGGTAATCACAAAGACCACATTTATACAAAATATTTCTAGCTCATGTTTTCATAATTGTATCTTAAATTTTCACTGATGTATTGAATTCATTGTTTGTTATAACACTATTTCATTGTAATATGACATTCTATCCTCTTTAGCAGACCAAGTTTTGACCACTGAAAATGAAAATCATCCCAGGCACATGTGAACTTTTACAGCAGTAAAGGAGAGTGTATTATTGTGCTCATATTTCATTCAATAAAACACTGAAATAACGTTTGACTGTGTTATTACTATAATCTTACAATCAGAATGCTTGTTTTTTTAAAAGTATATAATAAAAAAGGTAATTATAAAATAATACTGGGTAATCATTCATGTTGAGCTGAATAACCTCACAAACTTGTGCATTCTGTCATATGACAACCAGTCCACTATTTTTTCACATGACAATCAGTCCACTATTTTTTTTTTTATTACTCTGTTAAAATCCTGTATTTATTGGAATGTATAATCATTATGTATCCTTGACTTCTGTCCATGAGTGAGGATAAAAGTTTTGTCTTGTTTGTCAGTTATAATTAGATTGTTTACTGGTGTCTCAGTTTAAGGTCTTTTTTAAAAAAAAGAAATTTAAATGGCTCTGGAAGAGAACTTTTAATCGACATCCTGGTCATTTTATTGTGTCTAGATTTTTATATAAGGTTCAAATAAACAGAAGTAATTAATTCCTCCTTTAAGTTCTGTCTAAAAATATTATTCATTTGGAATTGCAAAGTGCTCACTAATATTGGGATGAAATTGCCATTTTGGGATTTCTGTGAATTCTAAGACATTCTGGATTATATCACTCTGATACATCAAAACTATTGACACATCAGCTCATCCAAGACAACTGGTACTTCAGCAATTTCAATACTGAATGCATCTGGGAACACTATACATTTGACTTGTGATAGAACTTTAAGTTTTGTTTGGGATTAAAATCACAATACTGTAAATAGAACGGAAAAAAATCGAAAATATACTCAGATATAAATCTTTTAATATTTACTTTAGCAAGATGTTTTATTCTTTATTCAGCTTTACAAGAGTACAGTATATGTTTCCTTTTAATATAAAAGTTTTATCAAACTTCATTTATATAGATTGCTTAAGAATCCATTAGTGCTCACACTCTTTCTCTTATTTTCTCCCATAAAGGCAGCCATGAAATTTGGCTGTTATTATGACAAATTGCCACTGAGATATATACATGATACATGTTCTACAATTGTAACAAAATAAATGAAGTAAATGTCTGAAAAAAGGTAAGTTAACAGTATAAATAGACCTCTTAAAACATGACAAAATATGGTCTGCCTTAAGGCACATGACCAAGTCGGTAAATAAAATAAACACAAATGCATATGTAAATATCAATATATGTGAGCTGAAATTTATACAGGGCTTGCGAATTTCTAAATTTATCCACTTCCATTTAAAAGAAATCTTTCTTATGATATAGAAAGTAGTCTAAGTAGTTCTTTTATTAAATGCAGTGAAGGTCAGGCATTAATTTTAAAAAATCCAAACTGACTGAGAGACAGATGAAAACTTTTTAAAAAAATGAAATGAAGAAATAGATGTCTGTATACAGTATTTTATCTATCAATGGGAAATTGGAGGCAAATACATACACTGCATGATACCAAACCTGGTTTGAGTTAGTAATTTATCATATGATAACTGTGTTATTTAATTTATCCAGAATTTTGGAAATGTAAGCCATATAACAACCTCTCAAGATGTCACAAATGGCATCATACCTGACAAAGTCATAATGACTGAGGCATGCAATTCATTTTAAAGTCACTGTACTAACGTTTCCTCAATATTATCTAAAAGAGAGTGGATCAACTCAAGAAATCTGTCATGTTTAAAGAATTGTGGGGGGAAAAAAAGCAGGAAGGAAAGGACACAAAACAATGTTGACTATCAAGTATATGGTCTCTTACTATGTTAACAGAACCATGATTTTCACATCATAAATAATCAACTATATAGATGGCATTAACCGAGACATTTCTGTTTGGTGTTAATGAGGATGAGTTATGCTAACTAAATGTAAAAAGTGAAACATAATACTTGGGATGAAATGTTTCACATATTTTGAAACAATGGCAGAACTCAACAGCTTTGCTTTTATTAAAGATCAACATGATATACCACCATAAGTCTTTTAGTGTAAACCAGATGTTAATATCCCATCTATTCTATAGTAGTAGTGATAATTTTCAAGATGGCCACTGTAGTGACATATCTGGATTTTATATTGGCACCATTTTCAATTAGAACCTTCCAGAGATCATAATAAACCACAGGTGAAAACCAAATGTTACAGAGATCATAATAAACCACAGGTGAAAACCACATGTTAATATGACCATCTGTCAGGAGAAGCAATAACATGATTTTCAAGATGGCCAACATTTGCCATTTAGGACCAACTAAACCTTGGGATGAATATTTGTGTGCATAGTTTCATGGCAATCATCTCTGTAGTTTAAAAATAGCAATAACAAACTAGTGCTAACAGATGAAAGACAATCACATATTCTCTTAAAGCCATGACTAGTGGGGGTAAAAACTGAACAAGTGAAGGGTAAACCTCAGCGCTGAGTGCAATGCAATGGGTCACACTTGCTACAGTTCACTCTGCTGAAACCTAAAGCAAAAGCAAAGTTTGGTGAAGATCTGCATTATTTCCTCTAAATGGTTCTCAGGGATGCTGAAAACTCATTTAAGGCCAAATCAATATTGAGCTACTGCAAAATTTGGTTGAAATCCAACAAACCCTGGTAAAGTTAACCCAAAGAAGCAAAAGTCAGGAAAAAGGGCAATCTGGAGCACAATTCCTCTAAACTGTGTGATGGAAAAAAAGATTTTAATAATCTAAAGCTACATGCCAAATTTGGTTGACATCCAACAAATCTTGTTAAACTCAAACTGTGAAAATCCAATTATGGCAGTTGGGCAAACAGGTGGCATAACTGTTGTAAATTAAATCATTAAATATTAATTGATATAAAACTTTTAACCGGATTTCATTTAATAAAATGATACACAGTAAAGTCATCCTGCAGATAATAAATTGTTGACAGACCAATGTGATTACTTAATGACTACTGACTTCACTGAGCAGGTTCCTAATTAGTGTATCTATACTAAATTAATACACAAATATATAAATGAAGCTGTTCAATTCAATTTTAATAAAAAAACATTACTTCAGTGTGGAAGTGACAGTATGCTACTTTTTAAATAGCAATACTTTATATCCAACAAAGAACAATTCAACAGAAAGGTCACATTTACTCTCAAGCCTCATTTCCACATATATTTAAAATTCTACAAATATCCCATGCAAATGGATACATTTATAGTAACTTTATTTTTAGTATGTCTTTGGACAATATTTGTTTATAGAAAATATTTTTTAATACAATTTTTCATGTCTTGCAACTTTTACAGAAGAGTTTTATTTATGCTCTTATGTTTCTTAATGGACAAGAAAGACAACCTATGGGATTTGCTTACCCTCGAATTTGTTTGTATCACATAGCCACATCAATTTATAATTTGTAACCTGATTGTTGCCAAGTGGCCACTAACATGGTCATTTTGTTCGTGTTTCAAACCAAATGAAGGTTTCTATGAAAATAAACTAGAGAGAGTGCCCACCAAACTTTTCTGGTTTCTAGAACAGTCCATTTTCTGTCCTTTGCATCCATTATTTGCAATCTCTAGTTTAAATACATGTATTTATAAAATGGATGAAAATATAAAGCTGTAACTCTTGCATACATGTAATCAAAGGGATGTAACTCAAATATTTATGAACATTTACTGATTTATTCAGAACCCAAACTGGAGAACTACATCACATATCTTGTTTCATAGAAAAAAAAAAAGACTTGCTCATACAAATATGGTGATAGTGTTGGTAAAGAAACTCTTGTTTGGCTTGAAATGTGAACAAGATAACAGTGTTAGAGACCCCTTAGCACAAATTAGTTTAAAAACTTAATTGATAAATAAAATGACTAATTTTTGTGCATTTTTATATCCTTGATGTTTTCATTTTGAAACTTGGTGTGTGTGTTTGTAGGGTGCAAGGCAAACAAATGGGAGGAGAAGCAAATACTATAATACTATAAAATACCCAAAGTCATGTTCTGAAAAAAAAAAAAACAACTTTATTTTATGCTCCAAAATGTGTTGATACAACTGATTTTAGAAACACACACTCCCAAATGTTTAACAATACAAATGGCAGGGGATGTGGATTACCACTGCTACGAAAATATAGTTTCTGTTGATGGTCTATCCTGAACTGAGAAAGCATTTAGAGTTTAATTTCTTCAGTTAGGTATTAAAAATTAATTAACAGACTATGCTGCATATGGTATCAAACAGATGGCACATTGGCTCTTGCTGAAAGTACATTCAGTTGGGAAACCATGATAATTTGTGCGGGAAATAACTCTATCATGATTCAGAACACTGACACTGCTAAATTAGAAGAATATCAAAGAAAATATCCTGAATTTATATCTGGTACAAGAATTAGGGCATTTCATGTTTTTTAAATAAAATAAATAAAAAGGATAAAAAAAATTAAAAGCATCAGGCATGTTGGTGCTATTAACAAACTACTAGTCATAAAACTAAACAAAATAAAATAATACAACAAAGGTATTGATAGTCACTGCTTGTTTGTTATATTTACCATCATGTAAAGGTCATAACAGCTTAATGTAATCAATTATTCATATTTAGCATCTTATTTTCCCTATCATTTAAAACTGAGGTAAAATAAAGAGACTTCCAAAGGCAAATAATATAATAAGATATTTTCTAAATAATTATGAAATGTTCTTTACACATGCCACAAGCATGGACCCCTCCTTACAACCAATAAACCTTCCCAAAAGGTCCACCACTGTCTAGAAATTTGGATGATATGATATTATTTTTGAAAGCAGAGAAACGGTTTGTCTATCATTAGAAATAGCTTTGACAAACTACTTTTATAAATAAAATTGTTGAAAATTGGGGGAACTATATTTTCACTGTTCAACAGCTAAACTATATTACTTATATGTCACACCTTTATAGAGATAAAACTGTATGACTCAAAGTTTAAATTTTGTTTGACACTTCCATACTAAAACTTGTCCCCCCTCCCCCTTCATGTACCAGACAAATATTGAGGACTTAGTTTCAGTGGATAATAATGCATTATAAATATAACCTAGCAAAAAATTCGATCCTAATTTCAGGTGTTTTATATACTGTAATGAATTTATAAGCATTGGAACATAATTTAGTTTGCTATTTGTCTTATATAAGTTTCAGTATCAGATTGAACAAACTGAAATCATTTTATTGTGTTAGTAATGTTTAGGACTAAACATTCTTCAAATAATCCTACCTGTTATTATAATACACTACTGCTTTATCTAAACTGCCATAACACATTAACCCCAAGCGTCGCATTTATGGAGCATGAGGTAATAGCCTACTTCCAAGGTCTGTAGCATCAAGGTCATGCAAGATACACTAAAGTGGATGGTATTATAGAAAGGTAGGCAGATTTAGCTCTACAATGATAGCAAATAATCTGGACATTTTAGTTGCACTACAAAATACAGTAGGAAAAACCTAATATTTTGGAATTGTTTTTTTCCCCACCCAAAATACACCCATGGATGGAATCCGATTTTGTGCCCAGATTTTATACTTTATGGCCTCAGATCTACGGCAGACTGGTCTGAAGTGCACAAAGACAGGTGAACCTGTGCAAAAAGTAGGATTAGGTGGACATTTTGAATAAAGAGTCTTCTCCATACGAAAATTATTGATCTGTTAAATAAAACAAAAAACCCCAACTTTTCACCTTCTGCTCATATGCCAGCAAACTAACCAATGGGAAATATTTTTTTTAGCACAGCTAGGCATTAGGCAAATGGAAAATTACTTGGAAGTTGATGTATTAGGATGTATTCAGAAATAGTCCCCAAAATGTGTTTCCTACTCGCATTTCATGCGAAAACTGCAAAACCTCCAGGGGTTAATGTGTTAAAGGCATTGACACAATACTAGAGATTTTTTTTCTTTCTGATGTGGTAGACATATTGGATGTCAAATTGACACCAATTTCATTTAAGACAAAGGAGACAGTATTATATGTCTCTTGGTCAAAACTCTAAGTGATGATAATGATCAATTTTAGAGAAGTAGTAACAAGATTTTCACAACAACCTATAAGGCAGCCATACTGCATATATTCAACATGTGTCAAAAACTGGTAGAACCACATATGGACATATTTTCATTAAGGGTCAACTAGGTATCATATCTATTACTGAATACCCCAAGTAGACACCATAAAAAGTCTTCTGATGAAATGATTTTCCCTTTAATAGCAGTAGCAAAAAATCTCATACTTAAATGATCATCCTTTCTGATTTTCTAAATGTCTACTGTATGGTGGCCGTACTGAATGTCGGGTTGCAACATGCTCATTTAAGAGCAACTAGGCTTCAATAGATGTCTTTGGGTGAAAACTCTACATCAATATTAACTTTCTGTTTAAGAAAAGTTGCAATACGATTTTCAAAATGACTGCCATGGTGGCCATATTGAACTTCTTAGTTGCTACATTTTTATTTAGGATCAAATAGACATTATAAGTAGTCTTTTAGTGAAAACCACATACTGATATGACCATCTGTAATGGAAAAGTGGCCAAAAAATGTTCAAGCTGGCAACCATATTAGACATCAGATCAGTACCGTTTTAATTTTGATCTAACTAGATATTGTAAGAAGTCTTTCACTGAAACCTTTGTTTTGACATGACCAGCCATTCAGCAGTGGTAAGATTTTCAAGAGGGCTGGCATGATGGCTATATTGGAAGTCATCATTATTATTTATGACCGAAAATATATCATAAGAAGTCTTGTAGTCAAAACCGCATGTAGATCTCACCAACCATACATGAAAGAGTAGTAATAAAAAAAATTTCGAGATGACCACTCTGGAGGTTATACTGGTTCTCCAAGCATCACGATTTTGATCTGGGACTAACTAGACCATGAGATGAATGTGTCTAAAAAGTTTCATGGACAACATCCAAGTAGTTTTGGAGGGGTAGAAAAAACAAACTGGTGTTAATAGATGGAAGACTTGATAATGGACAACAGAATAACCATCCCATAAGCTCTACTGGTCTATGACCAAAAAAGCTAACATTACAGTCAAGATTTATCTCATCACGTCCAGTTTCATTGTTTTTATTTAATGACAAACTCTGTGCATCCAGTCTGAGTTTTATTTATATGGTAGATGACAGTAAGAGATTACAACATAGCATATTTCTTTTGCATCATATGAAGCTGTTTGTTTAAAAATACAGTAGTCCCCCTCTTGAACGGAACCCCTGACTAGCGGCCACCCGCTTCTTACGGCCAGAATCCCTTGGCACCGACGAGTTTGTATTCAAAAGTACCCCTCAAGAGCAACCACCCGTCTAACGTGACCAGTGGCCAGCATTTTAGTACAAAAAATGAAAAATGTCCCCCTCATGAACGGCCACTTTTGTTTCTTCAAATGTATCCAGAACCAAAAATTAATTAAAATCTTGACGTAAGGTAAGCAATTTTGATTATCGTAGATACACGTCTCCGAGTGTCAAGTCAAGTCGCCGTTAAAAGTGTCCACTAAAGATTTATAGTATATCATTATCTGTAAAAGTCGATGTTTACAGGAAATGGGCTCAATAATGTTATGATAGAGTTTGGGGTTTAACACCTATGTCGAGTTCTTCTCTTTGATGATTATAACCAGACGTAATTGTTATAATCATAACAGGGTCAGCATAGGCTAAAAATAGATTTTGTAGATTGGCACACACAGAGAACCTTAAAAAAACAAAAGGGTATCAGACAAAGACCGGAAAAATCACGTGACCACACATAATGGCTTCCTTTATGATGACTTTACTTCGTACGCTCGACACAAGTTTTGTCTGCATAATTAAATCGCATACAGTCAGCAATAACCGAATAAAACATTACCAAACATTAAAATGTCATCACACTAATGGAAACATTATTTTAGAAGAAAATCGTCGGTTATTCTACTCGACGACGTCGGGGAGGGGAATGCCGAACAATTTTATGTAGGAAAGGCTCGAAAAGACAAGTTTATGTTGAAATAATTTGAATAAACAAAGTCAAAACCGATAAAAAGGTTTTTCAGCAGCAGTAAGAAAATGGAGCAAATGGAAACATAATTATGTATGTACCAAGATGTAAATGACATTTTTGAATCCATTTGCAATGTGCATGACAACAATTCCCGCTTGCATATCACACTTACGCCAAGAAAGATAAAATAGTAATGTATATTCAGTTGAAATAAATTTGTTATTATAACAAAACGAACCTTGTAATGAATGTTTCATTTAGACGAAGATATTTAATGTTTAGAAGTATGTAGCTTTCTTACTACGTACATATACATGTACTTCTCATAATAAATTTAGCCCCCCTCTGGAACGGTCACCCGTCTTATAAGGCCACTTTCCCGGTGCAGCAGGGGTGGCTGCATAAGAGGGGGACTACTGTACTTGCATTTTCTCGTGGGTGAACGAAGGCACGAATGTCCATTTCATTCATTTATGTACATGTAAAGTGTGCTTTGTGACTTAAGGTATAGCCTAATGTTGTATGTTTGAGTTCAGTTGCTAGGGGTTGGAGGTTTTACTTGCTTGTCTGTTTTTGGATGCCAAATTAAATATTCAGACAAAAAGTAATTATTTTTAGCATTCAAGAATTCCTGAAAATATGTTGTACCAAGAAAACTGATCTTTGACCGAATTTTGCCAACTGTCACATATTTAATTTTTGTAGTTATTGGAGCAGTACAAAACTTTCAGTCTTGGGAATGACTTGGAACATATAGAATCAAACTTATGAATTCATATTGAAGAAAGAATAGCATCAAATGATTTGGAATTCAAATCGTTGGTAAGTTCATGCCTGAAAACTGAAACACTAAGGTAAACCTTGCTCTGCAGGAAGTACATATGAAATTGACAAAGATACAAGCATCCATGTAATGTAAGTTTTGTGGAAATAAAAAATATCATTCAAAATAGGAACATGGATATAAACATCCAGCTGGTATGATGCACATAATTTGACAACACAATGTATACAGCAAACTGACAATTTTCTTAAGTAAAAACAGAAATAAGAAAACAGAACAAGAAATATTATGGCAGATATGTCAGAAGTTAGGAAAGCTTACATGCATCTTATTTATAGTGTATTGGATTGTGAAAGTTAGGTTATGGTAACATACTTTTGGAAAAATGGTGTAATACTCATAACTGTATCAGATATAAAGTTTGAAAACAGCACAATCAAGATATGTACATAAATGCAAAAAACTTGCCAAGATCAATGGATCATGAGAAGTAGGTCACAATGACCTATGTTTCATAACTATTAGAATATATGCATTTGTCACATAAATGAAAACAAATGCTAATGTTTGTGAACTAATCTTATTGCCAAAAATATTAACTTTATGTTGAAGATGATACTAATAACTACAACACAGGTGTCATGGCATATGATGTCCCCCACGTTTGTAGTAGTAACACCTAAAAAGAAAATAGCAATTACATGTAAATAAATATTTTTCTTGTATGAGGTATGTTTTCTTTCATAAATAACATGTTTAACAATATTTGTTAAACTTTAATCACATATCTACCAACATAAAGCCTTTTAGATTTTTAGATATACATTGTCCCATGTGTCCCATGTCTAGTAGTACCATCTCCAATGTCCAATTCAAATTCATCATGCAGATGAACCTGACTCAGAGAGGAGGATGCCATTGCAATATCTGGCATTGCATCACTCAGTGTACTCCTTGTACTGCTCAAAGTTCCACTTCTATTCTGGTAGTCAATGTCACTGCTAGGGCTTCCATTAGGCTGAAAGAAAGTGAATGAAAATTAGCTTTGGAATCTTTTGAAAGAGCTCAGATTATTTAAGTTTATTAAAGATTTCACAACATATTACAAGTGAGTAACTTAAAACACAACATACTGTCCTAATCAAATTAAACTAGACTCAACAAAAATATTTTGTTAAAATTATATTACTTACAAGTAGAACTTCATTGCTACAACTATCAATTTTCACAGCTTTTGTGTTTCCAAGTACAACTTTTTTCATTGTTAAAACTATCAATTTCACAGCTTTTTCACATCTTCACTAACCAAGGTTCCAATCTGTTACCCCATCTAAACCTTGGTTGACTGATATTTCAGTGCTTTGTCATAGTGACTTCTATCGGATATCATAGTTGCCTACCTTATTATGTAATGTCAAGTAACCAAAAGTGTGAAACTGGTGCTTTGCACACTGGCCCAAAAAAAGTTTAACATCTAATGCCAGGGAGAAGCTTTACAAGTGTATCAAAGGAAAGAATATATTTTTTACAAACAGATTGACAGTGGAAAATTGCTTACTTATGAGTCAATTCCAGTTGTGTGCTCACCTTTTCTTGATCATGTAGGAACAATGTTCAAATTTGAAAAAGTTCATTTTGACTGGATTTGGTGGCATGTCAAAACAATTTATACATTTTTTTTATGACAAGAGTTTTATTGTAGACCATAATGAGCATATGCAATATTGACATATTTACCTCTTCTGTTACTGGCCCATTATTGTATGACTTCGAGGGGGACATTGGGGGAACACATTGCACTGGTTTCGTACGGTTACTAGAATATTTTTGATGAGCACTAAATTGTAGGATTGATTTATGTCTTGTGGGTGTCGTCCTTTTGAACTGACATTCAACATACTGAGGTCTCTCACTAAACTGAGCAACGGAGTCCTGAGGATGATAGTAACTGCTGTTCTGAAGAACTTCCACAGTTAAGTCTGGCAGTCCAAATTCACGCACCACTCTCAACTGAATCTGGTACATGATGGCCCTTCGATCCACGCATGCAAGTCCTAGTGCCCTCTGGATCTGTTTACTGCTCTGTATTTCTTGTTCTCGGCTTATCATTAAGGACAAGGTGTTGCTGTCAGGAACTGATGGAAAGAAGAAAAGGACTTAAAATCAGAGCTGTTCAAAACTGATTTATTTCTAGCTGAATAAAAAGAGGCTAAAAGTCACAAACCCAAGCATAGTGGGCAAAATTTCCTTTTAAATTTCCCACTAAATAGTCGTAAAGTGGATAAAAAGAATTCTCTTTTGCTTGACATTGCCATTAAATTGCACCAAGTGAAGCATATACATAGCTTGATTAAGCCAAATGTGATAAAAAGTATTAATGTAACAGCTTACTACATATATATTCTGTAAATATCAATATTTCAGTCATTAAAATTAGCATTTCTATTTAGTTATATATCTGCAACATAAAATTTAATTATCAAAGTGCATATAAATAAATGAAATTTCTTTTATATTATGTTTTAATTTTTTTTATATTATTTGGCCTCTTTGAATGCTTTTAAAAAAATAAAATTTCTCTCAGGGTAAAATAGCATTGGATATTACCACTGTCTTTGACATGCATTTGTGACTGATTTTATCAAAGCTATTAATCCTTGTTTAAGTACTACTGAAATAGACAAAGAAGTTTGGTAGCCCACAAACTAGCTTCATTCAAACAAGTTGGGGAACATAACAGTTTGAGGTCTATGGTCTTTCTTTATTTATATAAACACAAGTCCTTCAAAAGGTCTGTTAATCTACTTGGTAAAAAGAACTTTGAGAAATTTAAGATTACACAATTTCTTGTTTTTAACTGGATTGTTGAAACCATTATTACCAAGATTTTCTTAACTGCTGTGGCAGCCATAATGCATATCGGATTGAGACCATTTTCATTTAGGACCAAGTATACATCATTAAAAGTGAAAACTCCATTCTGATATGACTTTTATTTATCTGAAGTTGTAAGGAGGAGTAGCTATAAGATAATCGTCAAGATGGTTGCTGTGGTAGCCATACTGGATGTTATATCAGCACCATTTGCATTTAGGATCAACATGACATCAAAGAAGTCTTCAGCTACCCCCTCCCCCCACTCGGGTAAAGTAGTAATGAGATTTAAAAGGTGGCTGACACAGAGGAAATATTGTATATCAGACTGGCACAATTTTGAATGAGGACCAACTAGACATCATAAATTTGTTTAGTCATAACTCCACACTAATATAACCATCCATTCCAAAGAAGTAACAATAGCAAGATTTTCATGATGGCTGCTGTGTTGGTCATATTGGATATCTGATCAGTACCATTTTCATTTAGGACCAACAAGAAGAACAATGAAAATTTGATTTCAAATGACTTTCTGTCCAGGAGAAGAAATGACAAAATGTTAAAGATTACTGCAGTAATGGCCATATTGGATGTCAAATTTGCGCCCATAAAGAACCAACTAGGTGACATAAATAGTCTGTTAGTGAAAACCCCATGTTGATACCGTATGAAAATCCATTCACAAGTACATGTAGCAATAACAAGATTTTCATGCTGGCATTTGTGGTGTCCATACTAAATTTCTGAACAGCACCAGTTTCATTATTGGTCAACTATGCCAGGGGATGAGTATGAGTGTGTGTGTGTGTGTGTGTGTGTGTGTGCATGTGTGTGTGTGCATATGTGTGTAGATTCAAAGCAATCCTCCATGTTGATTTTGAAGAGGACTTCCTATATGGTATATAACACACCTTCTTGTAATTATGTCCAAGTGTACCAAATTTCATCCTTTAATCTTAGAGAGCTTTAAAGTTGTTGTTCAAAGCGTGATGGAAATATTGAGCTGTGGCATTGATCTTGGAAATAGGTTTGGTCAGTCACTCTTGAATATACACACATTACAGCAATGACGTGTAAGTATAGTAATTTTTATCCTTAAAATTCAAACAGCTTAAAAGTTATGAAGTGGATGGAAATATTTGATGATAATATAATATATTGAGCAAAGACCTTAAACTTGAAGACAGGACACCTCCTCAATGTGGTCTTTGACAAACATAGTAATGATGATGTGCAAGTATATAAAATTTCTTCCCTTATAAAATGACTTTCAAGTTATGGTGAAGGGAAGCATGATGGAAAAATGAAAATACTGAGTCATAACCTTGAATTTGATGATAACATTCCAAATGTGGTACATGGCACACCTTCAAGTGTGTGTGTGATTTTTAAAGAAAATTTAACAATTTTTCAGTCATATGACTATGATGTCTGCAGTGTAGCAGTTTATAGTGATCTTAGCACTGAGCATCATATCACAGACATGTAGCATGATGTCCCACCCAGTCACATTATCCTGACACCAAACAGACCAGTCCTAATACTAACCTCTTAATGCTGAACACAAAGCGAGTCAGCTGTTAGTACCTTATTTGTAAGTCTTTGGTATGATTCGGCCAGGGATAAAACCCACGATCTCCTGCATCTGAGGCAGACACTCTAATCACAATGCCATTGGAGTGGTTGACACACCTTTTAGTACTTTTATCCAAATTAATTTCAAATGGTGTTAAAATTACATACCACTAGGATTCAAGAAAACCCAAAACACAAACTGGACTGGTCACTATGTTGTATCCATAGGCATTTAACTCTATTTGCCTTAAAGTGTTGCTGATTAATTTAAAACCCTAAAATTGCTTTGTTTCCAGCATGTTTTAGTACTAGTACTGTTTTCATGATAATGAAATTAATCACAAGTATATATGTACATGACAAAATCAGGCTGTAATTTTTTATTATCGTTAGGCACCCCAAAAAATAAGTGTGCTTTCAGTTGTCCGACTGTCCCTGTTATTCATTGCTGACCCTAACACCTTTTATCCTGGGTAAAAAAAAAAAAGAATTAAACAAAGTTCCTGAAATTTATTTGTGCATCTAATTGAGCTAGTTTTGCCCAGGACTTGAAACAGTGAGTACATTTATATACTAATCATTATAACATATGTATAATGTTTAAATCAAAGCTACCTACCATAATTTTAAAATCAGAGTAATGGGAATCAATATTTTTTTCTTTTTTTTCTTACAGCCTTTAGCAATGGTATGTACTGAGACTGGACACAGACCATACATTTAATTGATATAGGGGTAGTAGTGACAAAACATTTTTTTGGACAGTCATCATGGCTGCCATTTCTAGTTATGACCAACTAGGAATCAGAAGTCTGTTGAAAGAGCAATCCATTTGGAGTGGAGTCGAGATAACACTATTTTCAAGACATGAATCTGTTCAGGAGGTGTGCAATAAAAAGGTATTTAATATGGCTGAGTAGCAGCAATATTAGACTTCAGATTAGCACCATTTTCACTAAAGACCAATTGAACATCACAAATTTTCTGTGAACCCCCCCACATCAATAATATTTTCTGTTCAACACTTTCTATTCAAGTACATCTAGACATCAAAAGAAGTCTTTTTGTGAAATCCCATGTTGATACAACTATCCATTCAAGAGGAATAGCAATAACAAGGTTTTCAAGATGGCTGCTGTGGTGGCCATATTGGACATCTGATCAGCATCATTTTCATTTGTTAGCAAGTTGGCATCATAAAAAGTCTTTCTGGGAAAACCCGATTTTGATATGACCATCCATTCAGAAGTAGCAAAAACAAGATTTTTAAGATGGCTGAAATGGTAGAAATACTGGATATCAGATTAACATCTTTTCATTTGGAACCAACCTGACATATATAAAGTTTTTCAGTGAAAACCTGATGGTAATATGACCATCCTTGAAGGAGGAGTAGTGATAATAAGATGGCCAATGTGGTGGTTGCACTGGTTTTAAAATTAGGGCAGTTGGCATGCTTTAGTTTTTGAGTATTTTTTCTATAATTATTGGAGTTGGGTGGTGGTGCCAAGGTTGCAACTGAATAATAGGGATGGTCAGCCAACCTGAAACACATTTTTTGGGCCTAAGTGAAACCTTATGTGTTGTTGATATGACTTTCCATTCAGTAGGATAGGCAATAACATTTTCAAGATGGCTGCTATGGTGCCATATTGGATGTCCAGACAGCACATTTTCATTAAGGACCAACATTATCATATAATGACTGTATGTGTAAAGTTTTAATGCAATCATCCAGGTAGATTAGGAGCAGTACAGATAACTTGTACTAACAGATGGATGGGCAGCTTGCTAAAAAACACATCCAACAAGCTCTTCTGGTTGTTGAAAAGTACAGCAAAAACACCAATTTCCATTTTGTAATAGTTGCAATAATTAGACTGTTTAATGATATATCCCTTGTTGAGGCCAAATATCATTATTTAATTGTGCAATGGCCTAATAACCAGTATAAAGAGAGTTCAACGTCGAAGTAAAATAACATACATTCGACTATTGTTATTGTATTGTCACACTGTATCAAGGTCAATTCTTGAAACGAACCTACAATACTCTAAAAATATGACCTATTCAACCCAACACATTGCAATAATCTACAAATCCAATGAAAATTTGCATCCCTGAGTCAAACACAAATTTTTAATATGTTCATGAAGGCCAGATGTCTGACCACAGTTTTTAAAATTATCTAAAACAAAACAGAACCAAGGAGTGACGGATGGATGGACAAGGGTAATACTATATGTTTCTACCACTGCTGGAATAAAACAAGAGGTCCAAAAATGCATGACAGCACACCTGCTTCACATCTGTATAGAACATGCCAGATGAGACTAAACCAGCATTATGAAAATCAATTAGAAATCATCTAAACAATTAGAATAATACCATTCTGTAAAAATTATCAAGTGTCCAAATTTTTTTCATTAATTTTAACACAAAAACAGTTAGTTGAGAAAGTAATTTCAGATTGCTTAAGTTGTTTCAGTTATTGATGAGACCAAACAAATCTGGGCATGTGTAATTCAACTGAACACCTTGTGCAGTCAAATATGAATTTAATCTGCCATCACAGTTTCTCCTGCAGACTATTCAAAATGCTATAGACCTACTTAGCATAGTTTTTTTTACAAGTTTTTATTTTGTGAATAAACAGAATAGCAGATGCTATTTAGGATAGCTCATCTACCTCATTAATGCAAAAATGCCTTGGCTTATTTATCACCAACTATTTGCAAGAGTTGTGGGCCAAAAGATCTGGATCTGCAGGTGCTTGCTGTACAAATTTATGCCTATGCTACATATGTTATAAAGAAAAAACAATTATTTCATGCTTTCTCCATTTTTTTGTATCTTTGTCTACATTTAACGCATAATCTACATCAATAGTCTTACTATTGAAATTTAGTATGCTTCTATCTATGTTTGTTAATTCTATGGAGTGGTTTTGGAGATGAAGCTGTTTATATATTTTTCTCAAATTTGGCAGTATTAAGTGACAAATTGGCATAGTATGTGTGAACATGAAAAACAAAAACATTTGTGTCCAATTTAATCAAATTTTTATCAGCTGAGAAAAAGTCATTTGTTCTTTTTTAATTCAACAGAAGATCAGCATTATTTGTATCAGTCTGAATGCCTCTGATACCAAATTGTCAAATTTAGACATTATTTTTAGACGTTTTTGAAAAATGTCTTTTAATGGTTTGAATGTGAGATTCAAACAGACTGCTCTAATTTCATAAGTTGAAATTATCATGTGCTGATTCTGATATTTGGAGACTTCAGATTTCCTTGCCAAGTGTATAACCAATAAAGAAATGGCTTTAAGATTAGTATCCTGCTTACTGGCCTTTGATGTGCGAGAGACCATGTTGTACCATCTGGCCTAGATAAAGTCTGAGACTGTGACAAAATCATAAAAATACAATATAACCGGTCTTGAAAGACCACCCCTTTTGCCAAAAAAAGTCTCTCTCAAGACAGGTGGTCTTTTATAACAGGATGTAACACTATATAATCAATAAGTGTGTGCATGGAAATTCTTGTCTCTCAAAACAGGTGGTCTCTCATAGCAGTGGTCTCTCAAGACAGGTTTTACTGCACTACCCATTTATCTTGACATCCTCTGGAAGTAATGTTGATGTCAAAATAATCTGGGGGATGGGAGGGAGATGTAACAAAAATTCACATGAAATTTGTATGAGGTGACCTGTCACTAGTAAATAGGAGTTACACGGGGAGAAAATAAACAATTGAAATTGTGATTAAATGAAGACAAAACTAGTCTGATATACCCCTGTATATTATAATAATAATAATAATAATAATAATAATAATAATAATAATAATAATAATAATAATGAGGACATTGTATAGCACCTAATCTTTCGAAGCTCTAAGCGCTTTACACTATCAATAATGATATGACTACACTACAGAACAACAAATGACAAAAACAATGAAATTGGAAAACATAAAAACATGTTGAAAACATATAAGATACAAAACATGATTATGTATATTGACAGTTTACATTTGTGTAGTACAATCTATTATGTATTAAGTACTATGCTTGTATATGATGAAAAATACATGAATTTAAACATAGGTGACATGTTACAAAATTAATGCATCAGTGACCACATCCCATTAAGAATTACATATAATACATAATAAATATAATAACAAAAATAGCAGTCCTTCTCTGATCTCTATCCCATTGTCAACAAACATGTTTTACTAAACAATTGACTACAATATTCATTGTCACCAGAAGTAAATGGATGTATAGCTGTTGTTACATGCTGCATTATCATGTACATAGATTTTGGCCTACCTGGGACAATTATTGTCCACTGAGGCTACCAAGGGGATGAAGTTATTCAAAGGAAAATGAAAATAGGTGTATACAATTTTTTTTCTTCACAAAAACCTTTGCATTATACCCCACCTTCAATTAATTTGAGGGCCAGATGCCTAGTTTCAAATGATTAATTTAATCTGCATTTACACTGCTGTTTGTAGTTATCAACATAAAGTTGCCTTTCACAGCACAAAAAACATGTTCCTGTGAATTTGGAAAATGCAACAATTGATCAGATTCCATTGGTTTAAATCAAGTTTGGTCAGTTCTTTGATGAAGGGTGCCTTGTTTTAAGATTGTAGCCAGCTTGCTTTGATCAAGGCAACAATCATTAATGAAGCAGCAGCAAAAAACAACTTTGGTGGACCAACTAGAGGCCTGTTTGTTATTGTGGTGGCATCATCAAATAAATGTAGCACAAAGAATGGGTTGGAACTGGCAGCCTGTTGTCTTAAATAATTTGAAAACAAAAGGCTTCTATCAGCATATGTGTTTATTTTTTATTATCTCATCATCAACATAAGCGTGGAATGTTTGAAAGTGAAAATAGAGTATGGGTCTGGGACTTTTCATTTTCTTTGTTAAAGGTGGGTTGTCAGCATAACTAATGTCGTTATAAGTGGGTAGGACTGTAATAGGAAAAATAATGGTAAATACATCATGTGAATCATAATTATAGGATTAATGGCTAGAATACACACTGATATTCCCCGTGATTAGTGAGTGACCAGATGATGTTTTAGCTTACGGTCAAATTGTAGACATGCATCAGGTCATCAAATATAGCTGGTGTTGATTTCAACTGTACCAACAAACAAACTCTTTCATATATTCACAGGCATGTGTTTTGATAGTAATTGACAAGTGACCCTTTTCTGAGTAAGTTACACCGCCCGATTTCTGCAAGTTACCATTGAATGATAAAAGTATACAAACCTGAGTTTCTAAACTAAAACAATAGTACTGTATGTAAATAGCAGTTTGTGTTTTAAAAATAGAATCAATGATCTAAATATCTTAACTGTTGCATGTGCATTTTTTTCTTCCTAAAATCAATTTGAAAACATGAGATAATATGTCGAAGGGAAAAAAGGTGGATATTGATGTGATTTGGAAGTACAACTCTATCAAACTGTTTGTTTTTGTAAACATTTGGCAAATATATTTGGGAAAATATTCAATTCATAGAAGCATACAAATGCAATTATGTAGGTTATAAATATACTGAACAATGCTATGTTGCAGAATTTGAGAAGTGCTATAAGGTCAAAGTTGTTTTACTCAACTTTCTGATACCATGAAAAAAGCAGCGAGCAAATACTATTTTAGAAAGTTGTTACTACACATACATAGACAAATAATACAACCAAAAATCTGGAATCCAATCAATCTTGAATGATGACATTAGGAAACACACTAAATGCAGATGCACTCACATTTGGCTATTTCAATTTGGTTGAAACAAAGAATTTAATTTAATTTATTCATATACTGATATTAATGTTTCAATGTGTTATCTATGAATAGTTAGTGTAATGTTTTATTGGCAAGAAATTAGATGAACAATATGGTATGAAGACATGTGCATCTGCTCTTATGTACATGTTACAGGAGTTGTTTCAAACAAGTTTACAAATCTTTTCACATGCCAACTGATAATAAACTATCCTGAAGTAATACAATAATTCTTGATTAAGGTTAGTTGAATAAGCAATTTTACTTACTTGCAATTACAATACTATAATTTAGATACTCCAATCAGTTAAAATTCATTACAACTTATAGCTTCTACAGTGCTCTTTTAAAGTCATGTGGTCAAAATACAATGCACATGAATATAATTTTTATACATGCACAAATATATACAAAATATAATTAAGAATCAGATGATTCTCTACAAGAAAATAAAATATTGCTTAAAACTAATTTTCTAAGCAGATATACATACTGAGAAATAGGAGCATAATTCAATACGAAAACAGAGAGAGAGAGAGAGAGAGAGAGAGAGAGAGAGAGAGAGAGAGAGAGAGAGAGAGATTTGACACAGATTTTGAATTATGTCTACCTGGTACAGTTCCAGAGAAGGCATCAACAATGGTGGCATAAGAAGAGAGGCTCATCATCATTGGCTTGAAATACTGGCGGTCTTCAACCATGTACAAGGTGTCAGGAATTGAGGACAAATGGATTGGTCGCACCCGTGACTGCTCCTGGTCTTGCCCTGATGCAAGGTGCTCTTCCAGAACACTCTGTTGAAGAAATCATTTACATGGAATGCTGGGTATAATGTGCAGGTATATACTGCATTTCTTTTTATAATTTGCACCCCTTTGTATTACCACAATAATGTTTTACTTCCTGTAGTACACGTATGTAAATTTATAGAAAAAGATTAGCAAGGTATCTTTGTTTTACAAACATTTGTATTTTACAGTCACATTAAGTAAATACTAATAACACTGTATTCATTTTATGAAAAGATCTGCAAGGTGATAAAAAAGATGAAAACCTATGCAAATCTGATATGGTCGGACCAGTTTTTCCAGTATCACCAAATAAAGGGCATCACAAAACTCTGAAGAAAGGCAACCTATCACTTAGCTGGCAACCTCTATATATAGTCTATGTCTAAAGCATCAGAAGAAGTCATCTACAGATGCAATATGCATGCCACTGAGACACCCCATTCACACACACAAAACTCCCTTGATACCTTGCATACAACCAGGTTCAAATACACAAGATCACATTATAAGCGAGGTCCCTTGCTAGACATCAAGCAAACCTGGGATGTGGGATAATAGGACTGTTTAATGGCAGAATACTCGTTTTGTACTTGTGTTTGGAATAATTGCCAATAAAGTTATTTGTTTTTCTGTAAATTTACCTTTATTTTCAAGATATCAAACCTTTAAAGATTGGTAAACACATTATTCAATTGGTCTCAACATCCATATGAATGTTAAAACACAGTCAATGCTTTCTTTTATTTTTGATTCAAAAGATACCATTTTTATTTTTAAAAAAACACTGCTTTCTTTTATTATTGTTTCACAACAAAACTTTTTTTGTGTAATTTACTGTCACTGCTTTCTTATATTAATGTTTCACAAGAGACATACAATTTTTTTTTAATTTAGAGACATTTATTTCTTGAAACAACTGTCAACATTGAAACATTATTTGAAACTGTTCTATTAGTAAAATACTAATGTCATGATTTCATTGCAAGTAGAAATGAAACATTTTGTCATCCTCAACAAAGTCTTAGTTTAATATTATTAGCATTAAAGAGAAAGAGTTCTTTTTTAATTGCATTTTTATTTAAAGCTGTTAACAAGGAATTGAAATTAATTAGCAAATCTAGGTATTCATTTATTCTTACAAACTAATAAGACATTCCAGAGTAAAAAATATTTCTCAAATGGCTTTTTAATATTAACTTCAAATTTATTACATGAGAGTTATCCACCTGATCAGTCTTAATGATATACAATCTATTGTTTAGTTAAAAATGGATGACAAAGAGTTGGCATGGGCACATCAAATGATATGGCTCTTTTGCAATGTTAGCAAGATGACAAGTAAAATCTTACGTTTCTGACCAAATAATTGATTGAATACACTACAGATGTCATTGATTGATTGAGAGAGAGAGAGAGAGAGAGAGAGAGAGAGAGAGAGAGAGAGAGAGAGAGAGAGAGAGATTCTGCTGATAAATATTTTGTGATAAAACAGAAAACTGAAAATGCAGCTATGGAGAGAGAATGCTGAAGGTGTGGAACAATGCTTTCAGTTGTAGAGCAAGAATACCGTAATAAACATAAATTCTTGGGTACTCAATAAAACAAATACTTCTTTATAAAGAAGCATTTACACTGTTTAATTGGAAATTGATTGTTATAATTATTTCTTCTAATTCTACATTGCTTACGGGCTGTAACAGGTGAGATCCATATAACAATCTCCCATGATTAGAATGTGGAATATAATGGACCAACTGTCATTGTTTTCAATCTGTTATCATGGCTGCCTCTGCTGTCATAATAAGATATTATTTTTTAGCATCCTGCATTAAGTAAACAACTTTCATTGTGCTCCACTGTAAATTCCTGGATATTAAACATTTTACCCACTACATACATAATATCAAATGAAATCTCTAATTTGCATACAGGAAATTTTGAGTTGGAAAGATGCAACTGAAAATATTACTGAGTGTAGTATTACAAAGATCTACACTAATTCACTAACACATAATGTAAAAGGGCTATATAATGCAACATTCTAGTAATTTGCTTAACAAATTCATAAATAAAAATTGGCAGTGGAAGAGATGCAAATCAGAACATATCTCCAATATAAATAGAAAACATAAACATATAATAATTTAAATTGCAGTATAAAAGTACATCATATACAGACAAAACAATTATAGCAGTGATTCCCCACTAAAGATACTGGGTTCATATCAAAGTGCAAGTTCTCTGATACTTTGAACATGCAGGCTAATAATAATCTAATACTAATAATAAGTGTTAACTGTTTACCTTGACTTCCTCGTAGTAAGGTGTGAAGAGTCTAGGACAAACAAACATTCCACTGTTTTTTCCTCGAACCCAGGCTGACACACAACTACTGTTCCCTTCATCACAAATCATGTGTGAGGGAGGAGAACTAACTAGACCACGCTTGACCGCATTCCCAAGTACTTCATTATTATATGGTACAACATGGTCCATTCGTACTAGGGGAAGTAACTCTGCTAAAATTTCCCTTAACTCTGAATCGTTTAGATCTCTTCTCTTCACACCCTTCTTACTAATGCTATGTGCAGTATGATTCAACAAGTTAGGCTCTGAAACAGAAGGAAGCAATGCAAGTCTAATTTTTGTCTCAACTGAGCTCAGACAAGCAGTGCATTTGGCTCAAAATGTACTAACAGATTTTTCAATGTTTTCCAATTACATAAAACAGTTTAATTTCAAGCATTAATTTTTAAACTGTCAGTTACTTGATTGTGCTTTCGAACAATATAAACTATGCTACTGGATCAAATTCCAGATGTTATGTGCATTTTGAAAAACAGTACTTGATAAGCATGAGAACACTCAAGATCAGACGATTTCTTAAATTTTCCCAGTTGATGATCCTTTGTGTGTGACATGAACTTGATATTTATTTGTTCAGTGCCAAGTAGAGTCCTAGAATCCTATAAGCATCTGACCTTGTAAAGGCATAAGCTTTGTTTTCCCACTTGAAATTCCTTTGTTCAGGTCGTAAATCTAATACTTGTTCAGTGCCAAGTTGATCCCTATATTCAACTAACATAGGATACTTATATGAACTCTCTGTGATCATACTGCTTAAATGACATCATTTCATTTGCAGCATATCCTATAAAGATTTCTGAGACTGTAAAATCCAAGTGTCACTTACAAAGCTCACACAATAATGGAAGATTTCAGAACTTTATTTGGTGACTCTGACGATGAGGATGAATTCATGGGCATTTGAACCATAAAACATTAGAGAGTAACATTCATTAGGTACTGTGAATCACACAAGTGTGGACTTTACTTTCATTGTTTATTTGTAAGATGTATTGAATAAACATATTACAAGATATTGTGAATCACATCATTCTAGACTCCTATTTTTATACCTGTAATAGAATTCATAGATTTATCATATACCATATATACTTGAATATAAGCTAAATAATTTAGGAAAAAATAAAAGTCCTGGAAGAAGGGGGTCAGCTTATCCATGGGCCAGTCTAAATTTGACAGTTTTTAAGTCCTTTTGCTGACTGCTGTAATGGTTGTAAATCTTGGGTCATGAAAAAATAATTTTGTCTGTGTCCTAAAACATATGCATATAAAATAATAATTTTCAGTGTCCCAACACTTTCTAAACTGTTTTAAAGTACTATGATTGATTTTGCTATTATTTTGCATGTGCATATTTTCAGATTTCTCCAACAAGAAATTAAATATAGGTAATACAGACTTCATACTTCATGGGAGACCATGCTGAACTATAACGTACAGTATTTATACAGTGCAAAGCATGCATAGCACCATTTAAATCCTTATTTATTCCCAAACAAAGTAGATGCAGATTCTGTGCTAGTCATTGTTTTGACCAAACTGCATTCTTCCAGATAACAATTTCAGCTAGTCCTTAACAGGTGTTTCATTTATATTGAATCATGCGCTCACAAGTTACTAATTTTCAATGATACAAGTGATCATACAAACTGAGGTAATATTTATGATAAGGTACACACGTTTAATTGTACAAGGCATATAACCAGCATAAATTAAATGTTCACGAAAAGTGGTAATAATAAAGTCTAAAATCCTCATTATAATCAACTAAGATCATCATCAATTTACTTTAGTTTTGTGTTTTGGCTGAACAACATCATAACTTTCCACACAATGGAAACCTTGATGTTTTGGCATCTACTTTGTTGACAGTTGGCCTGAATTGTCTTTAGTTTTCTGACAGCAATACAGGCCAGTTAATCAATAAAACCCTGGAAATGGTTTGTGTTAAGAGGGAATTTTGAAAGACAATTATACCGATACATTGATGTGTAAATTTGTCAAAATCCAAGTAGGGAGAATGAATTAAAAAAGTGAGATTGGGACTTAAAATCTGGAGGTTTTTTTGTATGGCATTTTTTGAGTTCTGGTTTCACTAAACATTGTCCGATCTTACGGGTCCAACATGAGTGAAAATTGCAACGGATGCATGGTTTTTCCCCAGTGATGTCCCTTATTTTTCCCCAGGACATGCCCTATTTTCATTCTGGTCAGCTGTGGCCAAACTGCACAACAGCTAAAAGTTAGTCTTAAATAAACAAATAAGAAAGCCAGCACAACTAATTAAAAGTTAATCCTGCTTATCGATGCAACTATTTTTGAAAACAACTGGCCCTCCATCATAATTCAAAGAAACCATGTTCTACACTACTGTTATACAAGCACCAGCAATTGATTAGCAGATGAAAGATTCCCAATTTCGGTGAAATAAAAGGTACCTAAATAGGCAGCCTCATGGTACCGTACATGTGATAACTATTTTCCCCTTGTTGTATATCCGACTTTATTTCCTTACTGTCAACTAGTAAGGCATTTAGTATTGTTTACTTTAAACGTGTTCTGAATTAGTTTTTTGAGGACACATATACTATATGGTATTTATTTTCATTTGTTCCTTTTAATTTTACAATGGTAATTAACGTTCATATATATACTGTATAAAAACGCCAGGTGTTCACTTGTGTAAGTTTCTTTGGTGTGAATGGCATATGGAGTTTCAGCATTCGCAGTGATCATTTGTGGGACTAAAATCAATTGTCGACAATTTTATTGTTGATGTTTATTTTTTGTTCAGGTATATTTTCTGACTTTTGTATTTTTGTAGAGGTTAAAAAAAATAATAAATTTATGTGAATAAATGTATAAACTTAACATTCTATTTATTGAAAAAGTAAATTCTTTCTAGTAAAGTAATTATTTCATCACAACAATAATCAGAGGTGATACAACAGAAAATGACTTCCAAGGATTTGATATACTTATTTATGTAGGATTTTTCTTTTTAAGGATAAATGAAAATTGAAGACATAATGTAATAATCAGGAGTTCTCGGCAAAAATCAGGAAATATTATTAAATTGAGATTTTTGCATTGAATGACCCTAAGAATCAGGCTTATTTTTTTGTGAGAGTTGAGAGGTGTGGTGTAAGGTTGCTCACATCAAAGCGAACTACAACTCAGCTTTTATGGCATTAGCATAATTTTTGAAGCATTACTTCTGAAACTTCATTTTTGTATTTTGGAGATAGCAATAAAGTTTAGTGCAGTGGTGCCCATGATTCGACTATGGGGGATGTACTTCATTCCTCAGAATGTACTTTGTTCAGTACATATTTAAACCTTCAATGTGCATGCAGTGGTGCCATTATGTAAATACATTCAGTAGCCTAATTGAGAGCATTGAATCAAACTATTTTGTGTTATATTGGGATCACATTTGAATGAATTATGTATTTACAATTTCAAGGTAAAATAAAAACGTAATTACTGGTGCACTGATATAAAATGTCCAATGCAGTAATGCATAAACAAACAATAACTGAGTTGAAAGGGAGAGGAAGTGTTTATATCTATTCAGTTTGGAGGGTCGGCTTATATGCTAGTATACATAATACTCATATATAAGTCAAAGAATTCAGGAATAAAAATAAAAGCCTGGGTGAAGGGGAATAGACTTTAAAATTTTTTTTGTTTTGTTGATGTCCATAAGGATTGTAAATCTTGGAACATGAAAAAAGTTATTTTTTCTGTGTCCCAATACTTGTAAGCAACAAAAAAAAAACATTAACGATATAATTGGCAAAATCAACACAGCAGTAACCAACTCTTTCAAAAAATTGGTATCAACCTCAATGATTCTTTTTATTTTCATACTGTATGTGCATATTTTCTGATTTCTCCAACATGAAATTAAATCAAGGTAAATCAAGATATAAAGATGTCATAATTCATGGACTGGTTTGAGTTTACCCAGGAGACCAAGCTCCACTATAATGTACAGTACTTACACAGTCCAAATTGTACTTAATGTCACTTATAGCTTTGTTTATTCCCAAAAATTTTACTTCTTTTTATTTTTTCTGCCAACTCAACATTATTCCAGATAAAATTTCAGCTTGTTGTAAACAGTCAAGTTAATTACATTAATCAACATACTAATGATTTACTCTTTTTAAATGATATAAGAGATCCTACAAATTGCTGTATTCTTTTCGAAAAGGTAAACACGTTTAATTGTATATGGCACATAGCCAGAATATATTCATGTAACTGTTAAGTTTCTGAGAGAATGATTATAATAAAGGATAAATTTTGGAATATAGATGGGCTAAGATCATTATCAATCTTTACAGCATTGATTTCTGGCTAACAAAATCATAATTTTCCACAGATTGGAAAGCTGGTTGTTTCAGCATTTACATTTTTTAAATAAGTGCAGGTGAGTCTTTTGTTTTCTGACAGCAACCAAGGCCAGTTAATTGTTTCAAACTTACAAAAGGGTCAAAGAAAAACTTTTTGCAGCCTAAAAACTGGAGGGCCGACTTACTGTCAAGTCATCCTGTAAATGAGTATATATTGAATACTATTTTTAACATAAATTTTTTTTTCACCCATTCTTGCTATAATCATAAAAGTTATACTCTGTAAACTCTGTGCATCACTGTTTTTAAAATACCTCGTTCTTCAATCCTGCGAACAAGGCAATGTTCTCCCCATTTCATCACTGCTGTAAAAATATCTAGTTCTCCTGCCTGAAAATGCAAAAGAAAGTTACTGAACAAAATTGATCTCCATCCAAAAGGAAAAGGGTATTGTGTCAAACCCTGTTAAAAATGCCATTAACTGTAACAGAATATTCATGTGCCTATTAAAACACAAGAGGGTGAGAAAAATGGGGATTTTCCAGTGTGAATGAGAACTGGGCCTATGAATCTTGAAATTTCCAAGAGGTAATTGCTGAAATTGGAAATTCTGTGTGATTTTGATGGGTATGAAACAGTTAAATAAATTTGATAACCTGTTACAGTAATTAAGTAAACTATAACTGGCTAATTACTGCTGGAAATACTATTTATAGATTATCAACTGTCAAAAATACTGCATTCAATTTTTTAATATGTTAAAATAATAAGCAAGGTATTTTGGGCACATAAATAAACTTAATTTTGGTTGAATGTTTTCTAGCCACTTGTAAACATTCTTGTTTCAAAATATTTTTAAATAAATATACTTCGCTTGCTTCCCGTGCTATTAGTGGGCCAGCAATAAAATTGAATGTGCTTCGATAATGCGCCTGAATGACAGGCTGTCTCTGTGTATTCTGTACAAACAAATCATAACCAAACCCTTGTCATTGTGTTCAACTCATATAAAAGCCTTTTTTAAGTGATCTTGTTGAGTGCACTTATTTTTGTAATCCTTTTTTTTAACCTGGTTATGCCCAGCAGTGATACATGTCTTGCAGCAGACAAATTCTCTGTGATTGATTTCTGCCTTCTACCAGTAAATCCATACTTAAACTTTTAGCAGCTAGAAAAAACAGCAATCTGATAGATGCTTACTTAGCTATGGTGTAGAACAAGTAATAATTTGATTGACAATGATCAAGGCTAGACTGGTCGTCAGCATATTGATTACTAAATTTTCAGATTTCCAGTGATATTTTAAGACACCAGCCTCTCACTATGGCTCAACTTCAGCTTGTATCAGTGCATTTTTATGACCCTTTTTGATGTTTTGAAGATTAAACAGCACATTATCTTTAATTTATAGGAACAAATAAGAAACACTAAAGGTTTGATAGCTAGTATGGATTTCATTTGACTGATCCGCAGATAATCAAAATTGGTCATGGACCTCAGACTAGTGCAATGTTCATGCTCTGAATGAGTGTTAAACTGAAGAAAAATCAAGTTATTCCTTCAGTGTACATGTCATAAAACTAAAATAGTTAAATATGTGGTCACTCACTGAGTCATATGTGTGTGTGTGTGTGTGTGGGGGGGGGAAGCTATGAATACTGGCTAGTCTGCAGAAAATTTGTGCAGCAAACTATATTTTGATTATTAGAAGTTTTGCCAGATGTATATTTTTTTTCTTCTTCCAACTTGATCAATAATTTTAACATCTTGGAAAATTAATGATAGACAGGCTTACACTTGTGTAACATAAATCACATGTAAGATAAATACAAATAACATAATATATAGTGTATGGTAATAAGTAGAATATTTACTACTTTTGCCAGCTGAGCTTACATTGCTGGTTGGCCTCGATAGGATTTGAGATTTGTTATCATGATAATCTTTTCTTTAAGATGTGTTCCTTGTAAATGTACAGGTGTGAGTTTAGGTCTCACTAATAAAACAATGTGGCATGTTGCAAACAAATCAAGAATCTACTCGGATGTCTGTTCACTGCCACAGCCAAAGAGAAACTGGCAATTCAGTCAATCATTCTTTAATACCATGACTCTGTATTTAAATCTAGGCAACTAATTGGAATTCAAGGCATCCTCAATATGTGTATTCATCCAAATAAATTCTACTGTAAGGAAATTAACTGGACAAAATAATATTTCAGATAACTTGTTAGAACTATTTTTCATCTGAATCTCTGTTCATAATTTAGTACTTTTATGTATTAAAAATACATAATCATTCAGAAAAAATATTTTGTCCAATACAAGCTATCTATATATATTTTTTACTGGAAACCATGCAAATCTTCTCTTCATCTTGAGTGGTGTCTGTTCTCATTAAAAAAAAAAAAAATCATCTAATATACTACATTGTATTAGTTATCATTTCCATGTCATCCAGATTAAGAGCAAGGTTAAAACAAGTATGCCAACTGTAATGATAAATTACCTGCAGGAAATCTGAGCTGAGCGTTTCAATAAGGTGCATCTTGTTCAGTTCAAACAACACTGGAGAGTTGGCCACCTGAATGAACTCTTCACGCAAAAAATGTAGGGCTTGTCGCAACACCCACTTGGAACCATGTGGTTCTGAGCTCCAGTTTAAAATGGAAACAACATTTTCAAGAGTGATGCTATCTGCGATGATATCCTCACATCCTGCAACATAAATATCAGTATACCATTAGCATTCTATATTTAGAAGCAAATACAGTGGCATTATTTGCCCCCCCCCCCCCCAATCTACCTCGATGAAAACACAGAAGATCATTATAATGAAATCTGACACAGAAGCTCATTATAATGAAATCTGACTATGGCCTTTAAAATATCTGTAAAGTTTATGGAAAGACAGGGAATGTTTCATTGCTTTCTTTCAAAGGGCATTTAATATAATACACAGAAAAGAGGAGAAAGCAACCCAGAAGAGTGAACTTAAACATGAACATAAAATCTTGGCTATGATAAACAAGATATCATCAAACCAAGAAGCAGAAATTTGCCACAGTTTATAACTCAAACAGCATTTATGATACAAAGCATACAAAAATTAAAATGTAACATAATGAGTTGTGACCATGAACTTGAAGATAAATACAACAAATTACGGTGCAATACATCTTCTAGTGACAAAATATACCAGTATTGTACATTACTACAATTACACCAATTTTAATTGCTTAATTTTTATGGCTTTATATCACAATGGAAAAAGTGATGGAAATGTGTCTGTGTAGTCTCAACACAACGAAAATAGAATGTAAAAAAAAAAATAATTTCAATATGAGCTACAAGTTTACTGAATTTGTAGTTTGGGATGGGGTGGGGTTAAACTAATTTTAATAATTTAATAAAATGTACTTACCTATCATTATCATGAAACTTACCCTACTCTGATATGGAAAACCTTTAATCAAGCCAGATATAACATCCTATCATTCTAAACAGATGTGTGTGGGTTTTCGGGCAATTTAAAGGAACTCCATTCAATTATCTGCCTTTACTGAGCCACTAATTCTGATGGTATTAAAAATCGGACACAGAATCCTTTTGATTACCAGGTATCCAAAAGGATAAACTGGAGAGGATATAAATATATTTTATCTAGGAGAACTAGTTTCACCATTTAGTTCAATGTACCCGGAAGGGAAAGGTCAAGTCAGGTCAACAATGAAGTCTTATCCTGAAGAGTCCTCAAAACAGCAAAAATGATATCCTTTCACAAATTTGCCTTTTTTTGGATACAAGACAAACTGGGAGTAAAAGACGGAAAACTGGAAGTTATATATCCTCTCAACTGCACCCTTCTCAAATGTGCACACCTCTTCCATTACTTTGGGGATGTGTGACTAATGAAACAGATTATGGTTACATGAAAAGATGGAATTAAATCAATCAATATCCACCTAGACTACAGCAAGGACCCACCAATCTCATGTGATGCCCGACTAGACCTATGAAAAAGAAGCTGAAACAGGCACATTCTGGTGCTGAATGAAGAGGAACATACTGTAAGAGACATACAGAGTCCTTATTACTCCCTCACCCTGGTTTGGAAAAAGAGGAATCTGCAGTTGAATTTCATGGATCAGCGTGGAAGGGCTTGGATATGGCTGCATCCTCTTTTGCAACTTATACTGCACAAAAAGGCTAATCTGGACAGGTTCATGCTTACATCCTGCAAGACCTTCAAAGTTTCCAGCACAATGTCTCTGCAGAATTGTTGTTTGTTGTTTTAGGGTTTAACGCCATTTTTCAGCACACGATAGGCTATACATGGCGGCCAGTATTACTGGTCGAGGAAGAACCCGGGAAAAATCCCTGGAAAGAACCACCAACCCACAAGAAGCTACTGGCAAGCTTTCTCATATAACTACATTAGCCGAATCTTAGACTCGAACACACGCTGAGGTGAGACAGCAGTGATCCATAGCAGAAAGCACTTTAGACCACTCGGCTACTCGGGGCCCCTCTGCAGAAGTGTAGTAACTCAACTGAAAGTGCACTGGTCATGGACAAAGTGGCTGGATGTGACAACTGATTCTAATAAGAGTTACACAGCAACAGGAAATAACGAGTCCTTATTCAACAGAATGAACAAAGAAAAAAGAGAATAGGTCAGCAAGCAAGGCTATTGCAACAATCAAGCTAGTTTTTTTTATTATTATATTCATATGCCTTTAAGGTCTTAACAGAGAGGAGACAGACCAGGACCCCATCAAAATCACTCCTGCAAAGCTCTGGTGTCCAAGGAGGGGAAACTGATGGGCATGGTAGAGAAGTGTTCCTAATAACTAGATCTTGAACCCAGAGGTCTCAGCCTAGAATGTGGACCCTGTCAACACTTTATGTTGCCGTGCAAATTCCTGACATTCAGCAAACCTTTGTGAAAACTCATTGATCATGGAAAGATGAGGAAGCAATTGATCTAACTTTAATGCAGCACTGATAGCCTATCCAAACTGCAGAGGATTTTAGTATCCCATAAACCAAAGGATATAAAAAAAAAACCAGAACTGTTTCTCTCACAACACCTGGTGAACCAAGTGAGAAGGCAGGAGACCTTAATGGGGAAGGTGGATCCTTCCCTCATAGTTCTTGGCAAACTCAGCAGACTTGGCCAATATAGAGAAGACGTCATCCTGTTCGTGAGAGGCAGGACTAGCTGCACTGGCATCTTCTCACTGAGGGCAAAAGCAGGTACAGTAATAGGGTTGTTAACTTCCTGTGACTCCTTATGGGGAGTGACAGAACTGTCTATTGTAGTCACAACGCCTTAATTTTTTTTTTTTTAAAACATAAAAATGTAATCCATATACAAGGGAGTGTAAAATGCAATTTGGTGAAATATGCAAAATGATTACAGAAAAAGCATAATGGTTGGCATGTATAAGAAAGAATTGTTACTAATTTTCTGTTTCTTAGAGTCAAAATGATCATCAGTGGCAGGTTATTTCTTAAACTTAGAAATGAGATATACTTTTTTCAAAATTAATTAATATGAGCCTGAGCATGCCATTGCAGTAAAATAGGATGAGATGTATATCCTGTAAAGATTAGTTTTTAAAATAAAATCCACAAGCATATTTAGTGTCATGCACAAGATCATTCACTGGTGACTACTTATTTGTGATGACATGGTTTCACATTTAACAGACTCTACAGTTTAATGGTCCAGAATTCCCTTTCAATCACTTGATTTTGTGAAGATTGAGAATGTCTTCTATGTATCAGCATTGAATGTAGCAATGACAAAACCACCAAGCTTAGCCAACAAGAAAGTTCAATATTCTTGTAATTAGATTTTAAAGAATGTTAACTGCTCTCCAATACAACTCCAAGCTAGGTTCATCCTGAGGGGAAAGTTTCCGAGTTGGATGAGATATATACCCAAGTTTCATATTTCACAGCCAATGTTAATTTAGCACCGGAAGAAAACTTGTTTCATCATTTTGACATGAACTAATGCATTCATTACCTGCCCTTACAGGGTTCATACTCAACTATGACTGATAAATTCAAAGACTTTTCCCAAACTTTCAAAGACCACAAACAGAAATTTCCAAGACCTATTTTTGCTAACATTGTGTATACAGGTTATAAGAGAAAACAACGAATGCCAAATACCACAATATTTTTTACTGATTAAAGTCAAACTATACTTAATTGCCTAAAATTGCATTATAATGATCTAGAAAATAGGTTAACATTTGTTGTTTTTTTCTCCAGAAATATGTAACATACGTGTCAGATTTAATACAACATAAATTGTTCTCTTAAAAGACATCAGCACTGCTTTAAATGCATTATTTTATTTGGTTTTTTTTTTCTCTTCAATCATTTTGGAAAGAGATGCCACCACTGTCATCTTTTCCTCTGCTCTTCTCCTAAGAGCATTTGACTCTGTGACAAGCACAATGAGTCCTTTTAATTCTGCCTCTTCTGCTTTCTGTACAGAGGAAGCATGTAGGCTGGCAATGTCAGCGTCAAGACGCAGCTTTTTGGCTTTAAGTTCTTCCACTTCATCCAAGGCCAACTCCCGTTTCTTTCCTTTTGGGTTTTTCTTCTCATCCTTCTCCTCTGCTTTCTTCTTATCCAGATAGGCATGGTACTTATGTCTTGCAGAGGAGGCATATGTCATCATTTCATTGCTAATGATGATTTCCAAAGGTCCACCAGCTTTTCTCATTGTGTCAATGATTAACCTTTGAGCTCTGAGGCTTTCTCTGCTGAGGTTCTCAACATATACCTGTTTGTTGATAGAAAATCCTCTCTCTTGCCTGCCCATGTGATAACAACAACATTTTCTGGAGAACATTCCAAAGTTCAACATATTCATTTCTTTTGGAAAGGACAGAATAAAACACTTCATCAAGTCTGTCATCTGTTCTACTGAAGCATTTCAATGGATGATTGTCCGATTGGATAACTTCATCCACTAATTTTCCGTACTGAGTTAATATTAAATCACATCGGGACTCTACTTCTCTTCCTGCCTCACACATAATTTTTAGGACCCTACGAAGTTTTGTTTCTCCCTTTTCCTTGTCTGATCCTGATTGCATAAGTCCAGGGTCAGCCCAGGACATGTTTTTCCACATTTTTTGTAATAAACATCTTTAAATTTAGTAATATTTCACGCACTTCAAAGTACTGGACAAAACAGGTTCTATATATAGCAACCTGTTTGTTTCGTTGAGGCTTTTTTTATAATTTTTTATTTTTTATTTTTTACTCGCAATTCCAGAACAAGAACTCTTGTTTAACTCTAATATAGCGTACGCATGCGCACTTTGAAACTGTTTATCCGTGAATTTAATTTATTACAATGGATTTTTTTGTATTAAATCAAGGAATATTGTTATGTAGAACAAATTTTTCGAAAATGATTTTTGTTCCTCAAACGTGTTAAATAAACCGACGGTAGAAGTAAATTTAAACAGGCCCTCTTTTGCTATATCTCCCAAATCATCAAACTAAACGATCTTATTTTATACCCGACGAGTAATGAATTACCATTATTTTTCCAAAAACTACCAATTGCTTATACTTCTGCATCTTTGTTCCACTAAATGAACATGTAGTTACTAATTTGCAACCTACCTTTGGCATGACTTGTAAGGGCTCCTTCTCCCATTGAAGCCAAGTTGATCGTCTTTTTACACAGCGTACAAAACGCCTTTCGTTTGCATAACTTATTCTTTTGCAGCCATTCCTTGTACTTCTCTTGTTCAAGCCAGATATCGTTGAAAGAGCAAAGACCTGGCATTTTTAAACACTGAACTTGCAGACGATGTAAATCGAATGAAGAAATTTTGAATTCTCGAGCGTATAACTTTCGCGAACTTTCTACGTAGAATTAGTGTAATTAACATTTTGATTGGCTAAAACTGATGGACTCGTCCAGTCAAATTGAACTATTCGTCAAACGAAAGAAGCCAGGAAAACCAGCTGCATCCGAAGCTAACGACCTTGGGCAATTTTATTGGTGACTTCCTTTGATGAAGTGTAGCGGCACCGTATTGCTTTGATGAAGAGTGCATGTGTGATTGAAGTCGCCGCCGCGGCATACTTTGGATGGCCAAACAAAACAAAGCCTCTTTTGTTATTGCGGCGGCAATAAACTGAACGGGTCATAAAAAGAAAGAAACCAGGATAACTAGATTACATCTGAATCTAACAACCTCGGATAATTTTATTTGTGATTCTGGAAAGAAATTATTTTTTGGGGGGTTTATTTCAATTTTCAAAGACTTTCAAAGACCTCAGGGTAATATGCTCGATTTTCCCAAACTTTCAAGGCCTTGAAAACGCTACCTCATTTTTCCCAAACTTTCAAAGACCTTCAAAGACCGTACGAACCCTGCCTTAAATATTCCTTTAAAAGTCATCTTGAGCATTGCTATAACAATTAAATGATACAACAAATCAAAATACCTATTCAAGTGTTTCTGTCATGCTCATTTTCTTATCTCACCTCTGCCAAAGGTCAGTTGATTCTTTTATTAAAGGACTTGAAAACCAACGTGGGTGACTCTTAACCCTTTTTTTTAATACATATAACACCCCATAAAACATTCTAAATTATGCCTTAAACTTTCCAGATTACATTAGTGACATAATCCATTAACAGCTGATTGAGTAGATATGTTGGACTTCATAAACTGGTTTACTCAGTCACACATCAATGCAATGGCATAACATTTCTGGTCCCCAGCCAACTGGTTATTGTATTGTGGATATATAATGCAGAAACATACAGATTCTTTTGTCTCTAAAAATAAAAATTGAAGAAAATAAATCATTGTAATCTTTCATTTTGTAAAAATGTTTGGGTAGATTTCAGCTATCAATTAGCATTACTATAGACAGTCTGTAAAATGTTATTTTTGTCCTTCCAGTAGAATTGGGTATGTAGATGGGCAAACAAACAAATGCCAATATTCAATCAAATGCTATATATAATCCAATCATCATAACTGATTCCTTCTTTCTCAATCATAAATGTCAAAGATAATCTCAAAACAATATACCAGCAACCTTGATACAATTATGGCCACATAAGCATGACATCAGTGACCTACCCAATGTATATAAATTTTTCATAGGTGCAATATTTTTGGCATTATTACCCAATTTATATAAATTTTTCATAGGTGCAATATTATTGGCATTATTACCCAATTTATATCAATTTTTCATATGTACAATATTTTTGGCATTAATACCCAATTTATATCAGTTTTTCATAGGTGCAATATTATTGGCATTATTATCCAATATATATAAGTTTTTCATAGGTGCATCATTATTGGCATTATTACCCAATTTATATCAGTTTTTCATAGGTGCAATATTATTGGCATTATTACCCAATTTATATAAATTTTTCATATGTACAATATTTTTGGCATTAATACCCAATTTATATCAGTTTTTCATAGGTGCAATATTATTGGCATTATTATCCAATATATATAAGTTTTTCATAGGTACATCATTATTGGCATTATTACCCAATTTATATCAGTTTTTCATAGGTGCAATATTATTGGCATTATTACCCAATTTATATAAATTTTTCATATGTACAATATTATTGGCATTATTACCCAATTTATATAAATTTTTCATATGTACAATATTTTTGGCATTAATACCCAATTTATATCAGTTTTTCATAGGTGCAATATTATTGGCATTATTACCCAATATATATATATATATATCAGTTTTTCATAGGTGCATCTTTATTAGCTTTATTACCCAATTTATATCAGTTTTTCATAGGTGCAATATTATTGGCATTATTACCCAATATATATATATATATATCAGTTTTTCATAGGTGCATCTTTATTAGCTTTATTACCCAATTTATATCAGTTTTTCATAGGTGCAATATTATTGGCATTATTACCCAATATATATATATATATATATATATATATATATATATATATATATATATATATATATATATATATATATATATATATATATATATATATATATATATATATCAGTTTTTCATAGGTGCATCATTATTAGCTTTATTACCCAATTTATATCAGTTTTTCAATATGAACAATATTATAAAGTATGAAGAGTAGTCTGGCAAGACTGTAAATTTGTTATGGATGGCACATTCTCTGAATGATATTATGCCATAGGTGAATCAAGAGTAATTAAGACTAATGATTGATTCAAATCAGCATGCATCATAAAGACACACAGGTTGGATTTTCCATGCATAAGAAAGTGGTCCAATTTAAACTCAAGAATCAAAACCCATGGATATGTGTCTTTTGAGAACCATGAATGGCTACAACCAATGACCAGTAACCCATGCTCCGTAGTTAGGACCTGGTACCATGTGTTGAGCCAATGACCAGCCACTTCACTCTGAAGCAAATGGTTACTGTGATCTTGGGAGGAATCAAAAGTAAGGGAACTAGAATGCTAATGTTCCCTATCTCTCGGGCATTCATTGGGGTGCATTCGATTCTGTCATTCAGAAAAGAACAAAGAGCACTACTACACATGGGCCTATGACATGGAGTCAGACTTTTGTGCATGTATTAAAACATTCTAGAATGGGAGAATTGTATGTCTGGCACTGATGAGGGTTTTCAGTATTGATGTATTACTGATATTAAAATACAATTGACCAAATCCTCAAATTTATTTGAGATTTAGAGATGTGAGCAGAACAGACTGCATAATGTTCATTAAAGTTTTGGAGTCAAATTTCAAAGGCATATAAAATAATCTGCGACATTGGACTGCATTATTTTCTTCAAAACTTCACTTCGTAACCTCCTATCCGTCGTCAATCATCTTTTTTCTGATTTGTTTTCAGCTGTCTGAACTGTAGCTGTAGAACTTAGTAAACAAAACCTAATTGCTTTTGATAAAAAAATAAACTGCTTTTAATAAAGAGCCCTTAATATGAAACAAATTTTAGGCAGCATTATAATAATTCCATTTGTTAGTAACACATTATTTGAATAAGGGTGCCCAATGATTCAATGGCAACATTAATTTTAATATGAATTAAAATTTTGTGTTTTCAAGGAATCGTTGCTACATATTTTTCAAGTACACCTATGTCAGTAAACTATATTCCTTTTGGTCTTGTATTTTATTGCATCATCGCAATTATGTTATATACATGTCATGCCATGGCAAAACTGGAGTCAAGTGCCATGTACCTTATTTACCATATATGTTGGAACATGATAAAATAACAAACTTTTTTTCCTCTCCCTGAACATATGGTGAAACATTTTTCACTTAGACCAAATGTATCTTAACTCAAGAAAGAAAACAATTTTTGTGTTGAATTTGTGCCTCCCCTCCCACAATAAAACTGTTTGGTAATAAAATGAAGGAAGCTAACCTTGTATTGTTATCATTCTGTCCTCTTTTTGGGGATCATGATAAATGAATTAAAAAAAAACTTTACTAACTAACTTCATATATTCAGCTTATAAATCCATATTTTAGTGTGTATGGCTTATGTCAGATAACACACAACACATTGTTCATTGATGTGAATATTGAGAAACAAATCGTGCTTGTTTGCCTGAAGACAGAAAAAAATTCATGCAAGACATGGTGAAAGTTGCAAAATAACCAAGCATGTATTATATCCATGTTAATTATATGACTGTATCTCACAAATAAAAATCATTATTTGAAAAGACATCTCTGAACATTCGAGACTGCAACCTATTTAACACAGAACCAAAAAGATATATTAGTCTTGGAATGGAATCATGGCAATTTGTAGGTGGAGTGAGAAAGAAATGCAGAATATTCGTATACCTTGTGAAAGAACGGAAAAATCCAAAAATTGCCCAATCTGATAAATTTCCATGGCTTCATCGGTGACAGTCATTTGCCCTTTACCAGCTACAATTGCCTGGACTTCACTAAGACTACACATGCTTGCACTTCCTCTCATTATGAGAGACAAGTCTACACTATCCTGGTATATTGCATGACGCAAAACTCTAGCATATCGCCAGGGAATGACTGATTCATCCAGCACTATTCGTGATGGAGTTTGCAATGTTCTTTCAGTCATTTCCTCCCCTGACCTAGCTCGCCTGAGCAGGAGATTCCTAAAGAATGGTGAACGTGCTGCCAATATTGCTTTGTGACATGGAAGTTCATGCTTGGATGATCTATGAATAGCCTCTGAAGATCCTCGTTCTGATATAACACTATCACTTAAATCTGACTCACTGGAAAACACTAACACAGCATCACATAAGTCCCCCGACTCCATTAGGGTATGGAGATCATGGTCTATAGGATTGGGCATTCCCAATTCCTCAGCCAGTTTGATCAGAATTTCTTGATTTTCTAAATGAAGTTCATCAGTGTTAATTGTATCTGTATAAAGATATCGCAACAATGCTGCAAATAAGGCAACATCAACACCTGGAGTCTTCAGCTTAACTGCAATTTGAGAACCATATCCACGATATCTTGATAACAAGTCTCTAAAAAATGGACTCCGAGCTGATAGCAAAGCATGATGTGCCGGAAAGCAGGCACCTTTGTATATTAAATCAACATCAGTGCAGAATTTATAGTCAAACAAATGTGACAAATCTATCCTGAAAGAATTGGCCAGTGGTCTTGCAAGACTGGCTGAGACTGTAATCTCCTTTAAAGCTATTAAAGCTTCATACTCTTGAACTAAAGCACTTAAATCTCGCACTGACCAAGAAGATACGAGATCTCGCAATGACTTTCCATAGTCAAGAGATCTACTATGTCTCCGCCCACGAATAAGCTTTTTCCGTAAGGTTGCAAACTTAGATGCTTTTTTTTTCTTTGCGCTTAAGTCTGTATCTGACACCGTGTATGCCTGGGCAAGTTTTGAAAAGGCCTGAGGCTTGTTTGACAGGCTCCCTGGCTGGACACTACCCTCAGGAAAGGAAGCATTAGCTCCCATTTTCTGTATTCTGTGTTGGTTCAAAGCATCACACCAACCTCACTTCATCACCTGCAAGAAAATAAAAAATATCTAAGCACTGTTCAGAAAACATTCTGTGAACCATAATAATATTCAATCTTTCAAATTCAGCAAATTTGTTTTAAATATAATTCAATGACAATGATACTTGTGCTTAATAACTAATGAAGCTTACAGTTATGAACTCCGGGATAAAGGGTTCCTTTTTGGTACACCTTTTGCCAATAGTGTTATTTTCATCTTTGACCTTGGTGCTCGAGAAATCCAAGACAGAATATCATTAGTTGTTTTAAACAAACTTAACTGACTTCAATCCAAACTGCCTGAATAGAGTGTACTTACTGCCAAAAAGATGACCAATTTTCTTCGCGTGACACATGTCTTGATGATTTTCATTTGATTGGGCACCAATCGAGAGCACATGATTAGTGTCATTCATAGAAAATGTAAAGAGCAGTTGAAATCTTTAGTAGCACAGTACACACATTTCTTTACAGTTACATACAATCAAGAAAAAAATGTAGACTTAGACATCCAAAACATATGCCAGTGAGTCATAGTTACTGGAGTATGAGAAATAAAATTCAAGAAAAATGGCTTGCAACCGGGAGATGGATAATGCTCACAGGTGCTTAAGGTGGAATTATTTATTTCAGCAATATTTACTTTTCCAGTATTATATTCTTTGAATCAGTTGTTGTCAAGTATTGTCAAGTCAGATTATTGCAATGTAAGTTACGATTTCTTGGTCACTCAATAAAATGTGTCCTGAACACCGGATACAGTTAATTTAGTGGACAAGGGACCTCTGTCTCTGCAACAACTGAGTTATATTAAATAATTTTGAAAATAAAACTTTGATGCTGGTATTAAACTATATACAACCTAGTGATTGTCTTGAGTAAGAACATGGTTCACTGTTGCTTCTTCTCCCTTAAGTAGATTTCCAATTATGCAAAAAACATACTGATAAAGGTACATATCAAATCATGATTAATACTGAGGATATGCCTGGGAATTAAATCTTAAACAATGAGGTCAATATGTAAACAATAAATTTATTTGTGTATGAAAAATAGGTTTAACCAACTATGTTCCCTTGTGGGAGGGGTAGAATGATGTAAAAAAAAAATCTTTCAAGAAGCAAAGTCAGCAGCTAAAAAACGTAGGTCACTGTGATATACTTTTCCATGAGATAGTTCATTTAAGAAAGAACATGAGCATGTTTCATAAACATCAGTTTTCTCCCCAGGGCATTTTACCATAGTGATCCCACTGTACTATCATTTAAGCCCACGCCCCTTTGAAACTTGCCGCTACTCTATGCGCTTGTGTTGCTACGCTTTTATGCTTCCCTATCTTTGTAAAATTAATCTGCTAAACAAATATCCTTTTTCCTAAATCAAAGACCTATTACCTGTAATCAAATTACACCTGTTCTTACATCTTCTTGGACATTTAATTAAGATAATCCAGGATACAATCAACTCGTGATTTAACTTTTATCTAACTTGCATCTTGTGGTTACATCAATTATTATCATCACTCAAATAGATCATATGACCAACTAGAAATCAAAATAAGTCGTTCATAACCCCATGACCATCCATTCAACCCCCATTCTGGAGGAGCAACAAGATTTTCAAGATGGCCAAAGTAAGAGATATCCAAGCAGAACCATTTTCATTGAGGATCAACTGGACCAATTGATGAATGTCCATATAAAGTTTCTGTACAATCCTTAAAGTAGTTTTGCGATAGTGATGGACAGAAAAAAAGACAACAGACCATCCTATAAATTCCTATAAATTCTGTTGATCCATGCCCTGGATAAGTGCATAAAATTATACCAGCCTCATGTTGGCACCATCTCAATCTGAGTTTGGTGTTACCTATGGTTAATCCAATTTCAGATAGTGTGATTCTTCCCACATACAGAGAGTCAAAGAACTGAAGGATTACTATTATGCAAACTTAATAATGAAATAGTTCTCTGGTTGATACAATTATATTCAGAGTACAACAAAAAGGGTCTTTCATTTTAAAATCAGTTTAGTTTTAGCTTTATATAAGTAGAAATTCTTATATTCATACTTTTTTCCACTTTGTTTAATATGCACTGTAATTTAAAAAATATGACCACATATCTGTCAGAAAGATTTGCAGATAGTTAAAAATGGCTAAGACATGTTTGCAAAGGCTATAAAATCAATTGCACTTATGCTATAAATGCACAGCTTAATATTTTTTTTTTATCACTTTAAACTGGTATTTCTGGTAGAATGTTGCTGTGTACTCGAAACTGAAAATGGAAGATTTGCGTTAAAAAATTAGAATCACATTTTCTTTTTATGGTGAACCTATGGTATTAATTGATTATTGTAGTAATACTGGTTCAATCACCTTTCAATCTATTGAAATTTATGAAGGTTTTGAATATGTTAATTATGAGTAGATTCAACAACAGAACAAAACTAGAACAATAAAAAGCATTCTAACAGCATGTTAATAACCCTATTAATTTTATATAATATTCTGATTATACCAAATCTTATTTCTACATTTTTTCAGAGATGATTTGCAAAATGAAGATTTCAAAATTGCATAACCTTATATTACCTATGGATGTCTCTGAGTTAGTGATAAAAGCTACATATATCATTAATCGAATGTTATGGTGCATAAGCTCTTTCTCTTACTTTTGTATTTAAAAAACATTTTAGTATAAAAAAAAGATGCAATTTTTAGACAGCTTGTAGTGTAATAGAACTCTTGTAAATGTGCACTTATTGTGTGCTGTTACAATTAACTTGCATTATAGGCATGAAATATCACAATTTAACCTCACTGCATTTCTCCAACCATATCACAACATCAAAATTGATTTCTTTCCCAGCTTGCCCATTAAGAACTATAAATAAAAAAATTAAAAAAAACATTTTATTTATTAAGCTAATGTTTTTTTGCTAAAGATAACATCAATCCATTAGACATTCCTGACTGACAATTGTTAACACTATAGCAGCTGACATTAATGTAGAATTGTCACTCCTCTGCTTGTTCTTGATGATCAACAAATAAGTGACAAGGGAATCTTTTCATGAAAACAAATTTGTTTATGGCAGCCATAGATAGAAATCTGAATTGAATATAGTGTAGACAAATTCATTGCAATTGAAAATTAGTATACTCGTCTATAAATGAAATGTCATTTTCTAAGTCTACAAATAAAGGTACAGAAGACCTCTGGCATATCTCTTGTTTTGCTTTGTGTCATTATATTATTCCACATTATTCTTACTGCATAAACTTGACACATAATTTTAACATACATGTCATTATATCCCTTGTACTTTATCATGTTTATATGCAACACATGTAAATAGTACAAAGTTTGTTTGTAAATGCTACTGGTCATAATTATTAGTCTTTACATTTATCTACATTTTCAAACATTTTTATTGCCATATATGACACTCAACATTTATTCATTTTCATAAATTAAATGAACTTAATTACTTAGTACTTTCTCGTGTTAAATCTTACAATTCAATAAATTAGAACTGTCGTACATGAATGTCTTACGCATTTTGTGAAAAGGTGGGCTTTTCATGTTTTTTTTGTATACAAGCTTTCTATATTTTGATTAAAGGAGCTTTTAAAAAAGTATGAATATTAAAAGGAAACTGAAATTAAAAACCAGTAAAGCAAGGACTTTTATGAAATATCATATATTGAGAAGGAACAAAATTACCGCTTTAGGTAGAAGAACAGTATGTAAATGTTCACATGTGTATATGATAACAGAGATGTATGTTGTAAGTAGGCAATTTTTCAAAAGAAAGCCAAGAAATTGAAAATCTTTTATTTTTTTCTTAATATTATATGCATCCATCTTATGTAACCCTAGCTAGGCCACTGAAAAGTACTAAGAGAAATATTACCAATAAAATCAGTGACTGGTGCAATCAAAAACAGGCCACATGATTCACCCAAAACCTGCCCCAATCTGCCACAAACATTATGTAAGTGCAATGCATCCAGCCGAAAATAGATGCGGGACAATTTTCTGGTCAAAGAAAGCATGCAAAGGCGGAACGAAAATCACAAATGAAATGGCGATAATATTGATCAATGACCGAAGAACTGAACTAGAAATACACTTGTCTAATGTCGAGACATAGCCACACATTTCCATTGTTCCAGGTTTTGAACTGGTTTTATTTAAAATTAAGTCTTTGCAATGTTTATAATTTTTGTAGAATTTTTATTTACTTACGACACAGGTTGCATACATTATTTGTATTATTTTGATTGTATTATTGCTTTGCTTTAAAATATGCAAAATACAATTGAGTTGAACTTCATTAGTTTACTGTTTATACACTTTATTTCATGTTTTCAAACTGTGCTTGATAATACTTGGAACAAAAATCTTAGTACATATTTATAAATTTATAGTCGGCAGTGAGATATGCCATATTTGATAGAAATCTAAAATCTATTATAAAGAAATTATTTGGTACTTTCAGTTATGGCACTGATAGGCAATAATATACTTAAGATGATTCTAAATAGGTCAATTTTAAGAAATGCAACGAAGAAATACAAAATACATTTTTTTAAATCCCATTACATGCTACTGTAATGTAATTTTTTTTTACTATATTTGAATTTGTCCAGAATAGAGTTCAGTTCTGACTGGTGATGAATATAGTAATATTTTTCTCCCGTTTCAATAATTACTTCCAATCTAAAAAAGGAAGGTACTCTATTTTGTCGTCTGTTTCAACAAAATAATACTGTATCCAATATTTTCTTGTGGTTTTGAGTATGATTAGATTAATTTGCATCATGTTTTTAGTGGTTTTGGGCAGTTTTGGGTGAATCATGTGGCCGATCAAAATAATACAGCTATTTCAATACTTAATGGAGTTCTACAAGACTGATTGGACTTCCACTAGACTAAGGAGAAATGCACCTGATACATCAAACATCTATTATTCGCCACATAACCTGCCTACGTCCAGCAGAATGAGCGACCAATAATCCACCATGAGTGTACTTCATGCATTACAATATTAGCACCCATACTTAAGATTTTATTAAGATGGTGACAATTGGTATATGGCAAAAATCAGTCCCTTACCAGTAATGAACCTGGGTATGTGTAGTGATCTTTACATACAGACGGCAAGCTGAATTTCTCTTAAATCGATCCGCTGTGTGCATCTGTCTCCCAAGCGTTTAGTTAAATAGCGACCCCCCTTTAGAATTGACGGTCCAGAATTTACCATCTGTCATCCCAGCGACCTATGCGAGCTGCATCTAGGCCATCAACCATTTAATTTGTCGTTGTACAGCTGTTCACAGCATGGGCCTATAATTTATATAAAAAAAAATATACCAAAAGAATGTGGAAGATAACAACTTATTGGTTTATACAGGTATGGACGGAGTGCACCCAATTTTCAACAGCTAAACGTAAACATAAAAGTGACAGTAGTTCGATACTTATCATGAGAGATTTAGTGTAATTCAAACTTACACATTTGTAACATGAAGACTTCTGCTGCTAGCTTTGTGTTTTATACAGTTATTTTGATATTTCAGATGAATCAACATTCATCTCATTATCGGTTATTCCGGTATTGCAAATCCGCAGTGAATGTTGTCAAAAATATAGATGGCATAGTCTTTTTATTAATAAATACTAATTCAAGGCTATAGCATTAATGTTCATAATTAAAACAATTATTTATTAAAATTAACTTATGAAAGTTGAGAAACGACTACTGGATTTTATTGAAATATAGACCCATCAAATTCGAGAATTTTATTAATTCCGTATTTCTCCTTCGGCCTTCGATTTCACCTTGCATTGAGACCGCTAGTAGCACAAAATGTTTGGGGTTGTTAGAAGGGGTGTTTGCCTAATGAATCCTGTCATAAGAGCAGTTAGTCTTCAAAAAGCAACAGTTGTATCAGGTCCTCCAAGATATAGAGTGTCGTTTGCAGTGAGTTTCACTTAAAACATTTGTCCTGTAACGTACCGGTATTTCTCTGATTTCTATAGCTATTTTCTACAGGTGCACGTCGCGAGCTGGATGTTGAGGAAATAAAGAAATAATTTGAAGGAAAAAATCATACAGTGTGACAGAAATACCTTAGATTACCCCCTAAGTAATGATAACTGTATGATTTGTTTTCTCCCTGATATTATTGTTTTTCTCGATTTTAAGCTCGAGTCTAGCTCCCGTGTTTTCTAACGGTACTTTCGCCTGTTTTATGCATAACAGTGGCGAAGTTGTGACTAAATAACTATATCACAGACACACACACACACACAAACACACACACACACACATATATATATATATATATATATATATATATATATATATATATATATATATATATATTATAAAGGTTATTTCATGTCACATATTCTCATTGGTATTTTATATTGATAAAGCGTCATGTGGTAGCAAAAAGCAGTTTTGGTAAACAGTGTACAGACACTCAGCTATGAAGCAGTAGGTGACGCATGATTAAGAATATAGGAAGGTAACGATAGGACAAATAGAATAACAGGAAAAGTAGAATTAAGGAGAAGAGTGTCAGTGCACATTTTTGTCCCTATATACTCAAACCAAACAACCTCTCCTGTGACCTAAGTGGTTGAAGGGTCAGCCTCAGATGTGGGTAGTTGCAGTTTAAAAATCGGCAGTCAAACCAAAGATTTATATTAATTATACTAGCAGCTGCCTTACTTGCTGCTCAGCATTACAAGATTAGTGTTAGAACTGGTTGGCCTGGTGTCATGATTTTATTTTAATCTCAGTCGGTTTTCTGTCAAAAATCCATTGCTACCAACTAAGTAATAAAATGTATATTCAAAAGTCTCAATTTGAGTCAGTAATCTTTAAAAATTTAGTGAAACTTGGACCAGATTTAACTTCATATTTCTTTCTGATTACAGGAAAAAGCTGCCCTTGGGTTTGTGATGTGTGCAGTGTCCTGTGCCCCAGGTCTCTGGATCTTAGCCCATATACAGGACTACAGGGGAATACGTGTTACCGAGAAGTAGCAGTTACCTTTTAGACCAGCTTTAGGAATTTCTTCTTATGTTTTCAGTGTGATCATATTTAATGTTGAAGATGATGGTGCTCATGCACTAGAAGACTAAAAGACTTGTTTTCCAGTACTCAGTTTGGATCAGATCACCATGATGAAAAAAAGGATAAACACTACTATTTCAATCATATCTTAATCATAAATGCAAAAAAAAAATACAACAGTAATCATCTTTTGTGATGAAAAAAGATCTATTAAAAGTTACACTGTACATCGAATATTAAAATAAGGGAAGGAAAGAAAACATAATGACAATACCACAAAACTTGAGTTGGAAATTTGAAGAAATTACAACTAGGAAAATTGTAATGTAATAAATGAAGTTCTTATAATAAATTGTATCTTGCGTGTTATTTATAGTACATATTTGTTGTCTTGGCTGCTTGGTGAAATATACACGCCTGTTAAAGAGAGATCCTTCATACTTCTCAAAACTGAGGGAGTTTTGCCATCTTCTTCAAAGTCTCCCTCTTTCCTACATCCAGAATAGATATTTTTCAGAGGCTTGTTCACACCTTGCTTGGGCAGTTGAAAAGGAAGAAATGGTGTTATCTTGAATAAATTGGAATTCTTTTGGTAAGATGAGGGTCAGTTCCATTGCAAAAAGTCTTTAGCAACAGAAGTAGCCAATGACAAAATCTGTTTATGAATAGATTTGTTGTTATGCAGAGTTTGTTTGTTTGTTTTGGATTTTTAATGTAGCTTTAACAACTTTTCAATCATATTGCTACGATGTCAGCAGTGAGGCAGTTTATAGTGTTGTCTAGCACTCGGGCGTCATGCCACAGACATGTAGCATGATATCTCACCTATTCACATTATCCTGACACCGGGCCAACCAGTCCTAACACTAACCTCTTGGTGCTGAGCGTCAAGCAAGGCAGCTGTTAGTACCATTTTTGCAAGTCTTTGGTATGACTCAGCTGAGGATCGAACCCACGACCTCCTGCTTCCGAAGCGGACACTCTAACCAATAGGCTGCCGGAGCGGATATGCAGGGTACTTCCTTAGCAGAAAATATTTAAAAACCAAATCATCATTGTAAAATACAAGATTCATATCAATAGAACAAGCTGGAAACAAAAATGGAACAACATAATACACCTTATACATGTATATTATAAAGAATTCCTTTTTATTTAAAGTGAAAATAAGTAAGAAATAGTGTAGTGTATTTTAGAATGTGGTTTAGGAAAGGAGAAGAGCAACTCGGACATTAATATATGATGTAACAACTCTATGCTCCAAGCTGTTCTTTTTCCTTGATAGTTTCAATATGTGTACATTTGCAAGCTAATGTACTAGTATCTGTATATGTAATGATAAATATAAATACATTAACTTTTTATCTCATGCAAGTAACTTTGGACGCCTCTACACCATTCTCATGGAAGTGCCTTTTGACGTCTGTTGTAAACATCAGCCATTTTGAGTGTTTTCCTAGCGTCACCTTCGGAGAAAACCTCCAGTTAGATACCGCATTCATTGGTGTGAATGACCATTCTGTCAGATCACTTGGACACTGTTTATGCTCTGGTCTAAATGTACTATTTAAAGTAACTGGGTCGTATTCTCAACTCTCAAAAATGTTCAGTACTAGAGTTTTCATGATTAGAATCACAGTTATGTAAGCTTCAATAACTTGGGCAACTTAGTTTTTACACATTTTCTAATTCAGATGATTTAGTGTTGTAGATGCAAACAAAGTAAATTTGGAGTATCAGAAATGGCAGCTACTGTTGGTCACATGGCTCCACTGATTTCATGGTGAACGCGTTATCTGAAGAATTTGAAGCACATAAAAAATTCTTGCGTGAAAAATAATTATGCAGCTATAATGATTGGATTTTACTTTTAAATCTTTCCATACATAATATATATGTATGTAAAATGGTTAAAATTGATGTTAAAGGTAACATACACTACACTGCTTAACAGTTAACAGGCAGGCCTATATGTATGGAGTCAAATAGGTAACAGGTGTTCTATTTACAGTGCACTGCACTAGGTAATTTTGCCTATGGGATAAAAAGCCATACCCTATGAGGTAAAGGGTAAAGAGAACAATGTATATTGGCTATCAGCATAGTTAGGCTGCTTCTGTGGCCTTGTGGTTTGAATGTCTGAATTGGATATGGGAATTCCCAAGTTTGAACCCCGGCTGAGTCATGCCAAAGATCGTACTTGCAGCTGCCTCACTTTGCCCTCAGCATTGAGAGGTTAGTGCTAGGACTGGTTGAACTGGTGTCAAGATAACATGACTGGGTGGGACATGATTGTACATGTCTGCAGAATGATACCCCGGTGCTAGATAACTGCATAAACTGTCACATTGCAGATTCTTAGCTATATGACTGAAAAATTGTTAAAGCTATGTTAAAAATCCAAATCACACACCAGCATGGTTGAAGATGGAACCTGTCACCTTTGAAACCATCAACATAATATACATTTTCAAAACCATCAAAGAATGGATAAACTGTGTCAGAACAAGGATTGGCATGGCAAACCTGATCCTTTGATTACCATTTGGAGACACCAACCTTCTTGCCTATATATTGTGTATATTCAATCCATTAAATAACCTATACAGTAGAACCTGTCTTGAAAGACAACCCCTTTTGCCAAACAAATATGGTCTCTCAAGACTTACTGTACTAAATAGAATTAGATAATAATGATTTTACTTCTGTGGGCAGTGATAATTATAATAATGCTGAAAATGAACAGGCTGATTACCAAAAAAATTACTCAAACAATATGGTCAACTCCTAAAATCAGCTAGGAGAAAATAGGTAACCATGCATGCACACATTATTTCAAAACTCTTGGAACAAGGCTTGTGCAAGTGTTTTGCACTGGACTAGTCACCCTCTGCACATAACATCAATCATGCATTCCTGACACGTCAAAAAAGCCCAGGGAGGAGCATGAAGATTAATTTTTTATTGACATATATTTACCCTATGGCCCATCATGCAGAACTGTTTGGTGCTACCTAGGCTACCATTAATATAGTTGGATCCGATTGTAGACTGCATAGACCAAGATCTGCAGTATCAAAAGGTGCCAGGGTATATGTTGTATGGATTAGTCCTAACAAACTGCATATACTCCGATCTGCCAGTGCATTATGTGGCTGCAGTTGGAGCTGACTTGTGAGTATACATGTAAATGGTGAATGATGGATGATGATAGCATAATAATTTAATGATTTTGTGAAGCATCTGATTGACTGAACTAATTACCATTTTAGAAGCTTGATGTCTTAAATAGAATCAGACAAAAGTGTGCATGTTGTTTTATGGTGTCTGCCGACTGGCTATGTAACAAAATTTGTATGAATTTCAAGATGATTGTTATCACACTTAATTAATTTGCCTAATACTATGCTTGACTTTGCCAAAACAATTGACAAAATTAATTAAGATAAATTGAAAATAGAAAATTGCACATACCAGACTTCACATGGATCAGTTAATTTAAAAAGGCATGAAACATTGTACTTGTCATGTAATAACTATTCTGTTTCAATTGTATTTCTAAGCAAGATTCACCAAACAGGTTGTACATAACGAACATAAAATTTTGATGATGAGCTATCTCTGCATTTTAATGGTGTGTGCTGTGAAATAATCAGGCTAATCATAGATAGGCTCAGTAGACTGTACAGGAAAAGTTTATTAGTAATAGATTTCCATTTCTCAAAAATGAAAGGTACTTAAAGATAGTACTGGTCAATTATTGGTATATATGATACTGTTGGCTACATTGAAGCAGTGTATTTCATTGGTTCATATGCAGGAGGTTAGTGATGCCATAATGGTGAGTTACTATGATCTTGCTGCTGTAACTTTTACTGCATTTACCTTGGCTTTAATTTGACGCAAAGCATAGAAGTGGCAAGAAGCTGCTCTTGTTCATCTGTCAGGCAATCTAGCCTATTTTAGGTCATTTTCCATGTTCTATTGTCAGCATTTTTGTGTTGTGAACACATTTCAAGTAGTTTGTACTAAACAGTAATTCAAAATTGATGATTGTATAGCTCAGTGGTACCCAACATTTTTTGTCCAAGACCCTCAAATACTTTTTCAGAGCCTCACAACCCTGTTTCCACATTTTTGTTTGTTTTGCCACCCTCAAAAATCCAGGTAACCTTCCACTACCTTCCAGAATGCCTTCATGACCCTGATTTGGGTTGCCACCCGAGGTTTGGGTACCACTGATACAGTTTAAGTATATGAATATTGAATGAAAACAATACAACTCTTAACAACAGTGACTCTTTTCTCTCTTACTTAAATCCATGAACAAATGATAAATATTGCTGATATGATTTTTCCATGTTGCTTGACCAAGTGCATGAAATCATTTGCTCTTGTCTGTACAGTATGAAAATAATTTTGATTGAGAACAATTTTTTCATTAGATTACATGTACTTGACAACTGATGATCACATCTCACTTTATTCACTTGTCTTGCAATGTCTGTTGGATGTTCATTCTTGAATCTGATCAGGTATCTGTGTTTGCTTTTAGGTTCTTTTGTTACAGTAGGCAGTCATTACGAAAAGCACATGATGTGGGAATTAACTGATACATTTCCCAATAACTTCATTTTGAATTTAATCCTTTGACTACATTATTCATCTTCTTAGTAGATATTTGGTGTATCTATGACTAAGTTATATGCATTTTTGTGATGTAAATAGTAACTCCACAGTCCTTGCATACTTTTTGTTTATCTGTACCTTTGTTTTTTTTTACAAAGTTGACAGAAAGTCAGGAGCATAACCTTTTGAAATTTTGGTTGATGCAGATGAGTTCCCCAAAACCTGGTTGTATCTGGCTTTGTTCTTTGTTTTGAGGTACAAATCTTCATTCTCTCCTTTCTGTGTCAAAAGCCCAAAGGGTCATCAGGCATGCCAAGGGTACATGATCCACACAAGATGTCATGGCTCTCATCTTTCATTATTAATTGAGCTTCAGAGAATGGTTTCTTGCTCCTTAATTCTGAGATGGAACCTTTCATGTATTTTTGTTGTTGTCAGTATCAAAACTTCTTTGAGTGAAATTTTATTTCCCAACCATACCTTTTAAGACAGTTTTCCATCTGTCACTAGTAGAGTGAAATTCATGCCTTATTAGTAACCTGGGTTTCTTGCTAAAAATCACTACCTTCATTGGTCCCTTTTCCGTTTGAAATCCTCCTCAGTTGTATGTACCACTTCTACTCTCCAGTAGACCTTCAGGACAAAGTACAAACCATGAGAGATTTGCTCGACAACACAATTTCGATTCACTCATTGTCACCATACAGTTATGAAACAGAATTTCAGTGACAACCATTAGGAGCATTAGGAGCATTTGAACCTGTCATCACTGCTGCTTGAGTGCTTAGACCTAATATTGCCTTCACTAACTGATGTTATTAATATCTCTCTCTCATAAAACTGCCATTGTAAAGCCTCTGCTGAAGAAACCAACACTTGAACATAACGATTTAAAGAACTACTGCCCAGTTTCTAATCTCCCATTGATATAAAAAAATCTTAGAAAAGGTTGTTCTAACCCAACTTGTATCTCATTTGAATTCAAACAGTTTTTATAGAAATGTACAGTCTACATATCGCCCTTGTAACAGTACTGAAACTACTCTTCTGAAAGTATTTAACAACATTCTCTGTGATTTGGATAACTGAAAGATTACAGTCCTCAGCCTCCTTGATTTATCTGCAGCAGACCATGATATATATATATATATATATATATTACTTCACCGTCTCCAGGAGTAGAGAGGTGCATTTCTAATGTGAAATCATGATGACATGTAACAAGCTGCAGATGAATAATGATAAAACTGATGCTATTCTGATTACAACACAAAGACTTTCTCATTCACATCATTTACCTCAAGCAATAAATATCAGCAATAACAACATTAAATTCACACAGTATGTAACCTAGGGGTTACTCTAGACAGTACTTTCACCTTGCACCATGTCATGAACATATGCAAGGCTGAAAATCTTGAGCTGAGATGCATCTTAAGTTGATGTCACTAAAACCTTGTATGTTCATTAGTACTTTCAAGACTGGACTATTGTAACTCAATTCTGTCAGGTTTGTCTCAATATCTACTCCAGAAACTTCAAAAAGTTCAAAATGCATCTGCTCGGATCATCTTTAGAGTACCACAATCAGAGCACACCTCTCAACTGCTCTGTACCCTACACTGGCCATCCATTTGATCCAGAATCAAACACAAAATTTGTTCTGTGTGCTACATTTCACTGACAGACTCCAGTCCAGCATACCTATTTAGCCTCACCCATGTGTACATACCAGCAAGATACTTGCACTCCTCTTCTGACAATCACATACACATTATTGCCACTATGAAAACGAAGTCATATGGACAGCATTCTTTTGCATATCAGGGCCCAGCAATGTGGAATTAATTGCCTATTGAAATTAGACACAAAGAAACAGTGGTCCCTTTAAAGAGTGCTCTTAAAACTCACCTTTTTCAACTGCAAGAACAAACTTCAAGACCTAAAAATTTTCCCGCCATAAATATTTTTAGCATTTTTATGTTTTCCAATTTCATGTTTTTTAATTTGTGTAGTCATATCATTAATGATGTTGTAAAGCGCTTAGAGCTTCTATAGATTAGGCACTATACAAAGTCCTGATTATTATTAGAATTATTAATAATATGATAAAGATAGGTCCTTTTGTATGGTTGGGCTTTAAGTGTCTGTTGGGCCAAATCAAATGGAAAAGAAAATGCTGGAATCATCTTTTTTCTTCTTGCAAAGGTACTGCAGATATTTAAGCAACCACCATGTGGATTGCTATAATAAAAGATCTTTAACAAATATAAGAGAGGTTGTGGCTATTGCTGTATATAGGGCCTTTCTTAAATATTACACTTCTGGATATCATAAAAGCCGCATTCTGACAGTCTCACTATGGCAAGTGTTTGTTCAACCACTGATCAGCGTCACACCAGAGCAAAGGTTTGTATGCATTAGGTCCAAATGTATGAGTTAACAAGCCACCTCCTGTGTGCAGTTGACCACACTGCAGAACTGACAACAAATGATAAGTTCACTTGATAGCATATCTTTAGTCCATCAGCCTCCCAGTAAATTCAGAATTGCAGTACATGTAAAAGCTATTACTGTATTATTGCTTATCAAATTTTACAAGCTATTATTGTCTGATTCCCTCCTTCCCAAGCATTGATGTCATTTTAGTTTCAGAAGTAAAAGAAGGCTGACATTCTGAATTACCAAAGTTTATCAAGGTGTTTTCATTCCAATTACTAATTGACTATTACTAACTGGAGAACAGAATATTCCTTTTGAAATGGGGACTAGTGCCAGACATTGCAATGCAACAATAGTAGGTATCACAAAATTAAAATTAGTTCCCCCCACCCACCACATAATTTAATTTTTTGTTTACATATGCAAACAAAATACATAATATATCATTGTCAAATTTGAGATATAATCATATACCTTTTTCATTATGGCTTTTAAGTGACATGAGACAGTAAAACTTGTGTTAACTGATACAGAGTGGAGGTCAGTTTGTAAGTTGACTGGTTTATAAATCTTTCTGTTCACTTTAACAATGGTCCAGAATTGTTTTATCATGTGGTTTAGTCCATTATAGTGAAATTTAAGGGTAAAACACAGAAAGTCTTCAGTAACAAATATCATTTGAGCTGGCATGGATTCGCTGTAGTATGTGACATCAGATTAGAAAATAGCTGAAAATAGCAATTATTGACCAGGCATTCCTGTGGTGAAATTAGTGGAATAGATAATTGTAAATCTGTCATTAATATGTTCTGTGCCTAAAAATGACGTGAATTCCATTTTATTTGTGAGGTATAATTTTTTTTGTTGATTTCATGGTTTCTACAAACCATGAATTAAATGTCCCCAAAATTACAGTATGTCTGTGAAATTTTAGGACCTTCCTTCCATTAAAATACTTAACAAGCAACAAAAGTGTAATTTTTTATTCAAACAATAAAACTGATATGCACACAAAATAAATATTGTATACATGTTGCAAAGATTAATAATTAATCGAGATGCTATGTGGAACATGTTGTGCAATACAATCGGTGAAAGTTCTGAATATTTGCTGTCCAACATCAAGTAAGTACATTGTCAAACGGATTGTCTGCAATATAAGTGTCTTAAAACATTCAACTTAAACAACTTATGTATTATTCATAACTAATATGGCACAGGACATAAAATTAATACAGCTATATAATTATAATCAATGATAATATTTCAAAAGATAATTTTGTCAAAGTCTCTATTTGATTGGAAAGTTAGCCATCTATTTCCCATAGTTCATTAGACTTGCATAAGCATGATTATGTTAAACTATCTTAAAAAAAACTGGTAGCGTCTAACATTTCTATACCTAATTTCACTTTTAAAACCCAAGGGATATATACTGATATCCTTTAATGATTAACTTAATTAATCTTGATAGTATGTGTTGCTATATATAAATTACCTGCATTATCTAGTAACTAATACACTAAACATCTTTAGTTATTTCTCAAAAGTACTGTTATGCAAATGTGGTGCCCCTCTGAACAGTATCATGGATAGTTTTTAAATAAGGAAAAAGTATCATGGATAGTTTTTAAATAAGGAAAAAGTATCATGGATAGTTTTTAAATAAGGAAACTGGTGCCAGGTTAAACTCTCACATCTTTCATAAATTACAAGAACAAAAAATTAAACCCAGTGTATTCCAGATAACTGAAAAGAGTCAAATATTTGTGATTGTCTTTAGACTAATTTTCCATGTCATTACTGTAGTCAGAAATGTCTTGATCTGATATAATAGTCACTACAAGCAGTTATTTCCTAAAATTTACAGAGGCCTGGATGGGGCAGAGAAACTTCTGTATGAATTCAGCCTCTGACATTGTAGAAAAGTGAAGTGTGTCCATGTTACTGCAGGTAAAGTGGTCACCATGGAAACTGGAACTTGTGACCAAAATGTCTGCTTGTTCATCTTTAATGGCAGCTATAAACTTGCAATGGAACTTCTGCAATGGGTAGACAATGCTGCTGTAGACTTTGTATTCCACAAACATTTGATCTTTGGCATCAAATGACTTAAGGGCTTTCTGTTTTACTTCAAAAATCCTCTGTTCTTTGCTGCACTGCTGATTTACATAGAATACATCTAGATTAGCTGTGAGCCTGTTTTGGATAATCAACTTACACAGGTCAACCAGTCGCTCTGCATCCAAAAAGGGACTGACAAGATAAACCTTTCTGTTGGAGTCCTTAAACCAGTAGTTCAAAAGAGATTTCCACAATTTGTAAATGTATGTAGATCCATCCTTCACACATGGGGTCTGCAACTTTTTAAGCTGACTTTCTACAACTGAGTCTGGCCACTGCAATAACAAAAATGACCATTATGTTGTGTCTTGTAGGTCTTGAAGGAAAAGGCATGGACATCATACAACATCAAAGTCTGTTATTAATTGCAGAGTAGAGACAAAAAATTAGAAACTGATTTTGTATGAAATGTTTTTGGAACAAACATTGCCATTGAATGTTAGTGTCTTATAAATGAATCTGGTGTCCAGGGATATCTGTCTACCTGCCACCTCCCTTATAAATGCCCAGATAAAAATAAAAACAAAAGTAAACTGGATTATAATATCCCTGCTGTAAAGTGATCTGTCTGTCCATCACTAGGCGAGCACACATCTATCACTGAAAATTACTTAATACATTTAGTACTCTAGTTTTGCATCACCAAATCTTTTTTGGATAATGTTCTTCTTGTGCTATTTTAATCTGACACTGCTTTTCATTAGGTATTGTTCAATTATTATAACTGTCTTAGTTTTTAAAAAAAATCAAGACTTTTTTTTTTAGAATAACTGATTACACACATCATGCTGTTTTAGCCTTGACTCCTCATCTGACATAAATCAAGTTTGCTAGAAGTCAATGTGCACTGTATTCATTCAACTGTATTTACTCTTTATTAACACCAATATTAACAGAACTATGGGTTATACACACCAGATCAAATGTCATAAGTTCTAATTCCTCAGCCAGGTCATTTGCAGCAGATTTGGCTGCTTTTTCTAGTTTTTCTGCCTCTGCATTATCTCCTCTAGATCTGACATCAGTAATGACTTGATTCCTAATTTGGACAATTTCCAATGCCTTTTCTTCTTTCTCAATTATTCTCTGTTCCTCTGCCACTGAAAGATATACATACATGCTTAAGCATTAGCTCTAACTCACTGTGATACAATGTTTTCCAAATTGAAGACAGTGTATACTATTAAACAATTTCCCTTGAAAGCAGAACTTTGTTATGGCCAATATCAATAATATATATAAATATATATAAATATATATATTTCAAACACTAACAAAAGTATGCTTTAGTAACATTCACTACTATTTTCCTCAATGTACTTGATAGTTGTTCTTCAATACTACTGGAAATTCATGTATTTCAGTGGGTAGTATTTCTATGGTTGTGCTAAAAAAATGACATGTTGTTTGTACAGGCCTAACAATTGTGTTTTCCCTTGTCTAACAAACTCCCAAAAATCAATCTGACTTTGAATTCAAATACATGTAATCAATATCTGTTTGATTTTTGTTCCCTTTCTGTCTGATCAACACTGTTTTGCAGATGTGTGTTTAGACCCTGATCCCAACACTGCAGCATTCTATGCATTTCTGTCATGCAGAAGTGAGATGACAGTTTTGCCTGATATTTAATGAAGAAATATACAGTAAATAGCATAGTTCATGTGTAAGTGTCCTCTACATAATACAGGTATTGTTATTGAATGGATGGACATAACTGCATAGGGTTTTCACTAACCAGCTTCTTATAAGGTCAAATTAATCCTAAATGAAAATGATACTGATGACATCCAATATGGTCATCATCAGTGGCCATTTTGAAATCAAGTTATTGATTCACCTCTTGAATGAATGATTCTTCCTTACTCCATAATGTTAGCCTTACAAAGTTTTGTTACTAATGTGCAAACGAGAACCCAAATTACTAAGAGGAAGAAAGACAGAAAGGCATAAAATAATAAACCTTTTGGTGGATATATAAAAAGACAAAAGGGAACATGAGAAGGCATATGTGAACAAATTTTTTATGAATTGAAACTTGCTGAACCAACTAACCAGGTTCCATATCAGGACAGAATGGAGGTGTGAATAGCCATCAATAGCATGGCATCTAATTTGTTCAACCTGAATTACTGTCAACTGTGATGAACATTGTTGTAAGTATTTCAAGTATTGTGTTGCTAATTGAACAGATTGCTTTTCAGCAGTATTTCTCAATATTAGGAAACAGTCAGCTTTAGTGCTTCTTAATTTGGTTACTATTTACTGTTTCATTTCTCAGCTGACAAATTTCAAACTATCTTTGAAATCATTGATGACTGTTTTGAAATGAATGTGACAGATTAATATATAAGATTGATATACAGCATTTAATTCTTAATGTTTCAGAAATAATTTTATGTATGTTGATTCATTATAAAACCTCGAGTTTGCGTATTGCAGCATTACGGAAGTTTTTTATCTTTGATCTTTAAATTATTTACCATATATATTTGGATTTAATAAAATGACTGTGGTACCAGAAAAGCTTCATGATTCTTTTCCCATAATCCCAATCCTGCTAAATATACAAATATGTTGCTTTTAGTTGACATATCAGGAAAAATATTTTTGAATATATCTAGTATCCCAGTTTAAAAACTGGATGTCAGGAAAGGGAAAACAAGCATCATTTTTAACCTTGATTATAACTTTTGCATTCTCTTATCCGCTGAAAGATAAATGTACATAGGGATTTTAAAATGAGAAAAGAAGAAGAAAATAAAAAATTGTACCTGATGAAAATTAATGACTTCATTGTAGTCAATTTGACTGACTGGAATGCAATGAGGCATTTTTCACTCAAAGTTATTTCCTTGTTTTGATAATGATTTTTTTTAATAAAAAAATTAAATGAGTAATTTATTTATGTCACTCATTGTGTATGATTATGAACAGTAGTATTTACAACTGAGTTAATGTCAAATTTTCAAATACCAACACATAAATTTTTTTACTAAAAATGTGTTCATGGAACACAAATGCCTTATCACAATCTAATACAACATTTTGAAACCTCAGATAAACTGAGTTGAATCTGTATTATTACTGATTCATGTAGAATTTTTCAATCTCCTTGTACCTTTCTTCATTTTATCATCCTCTTCCAGTTTTTTCCAGTTCTCTGTGTACTGTCTATAGATTGTGGTTTGAGGTTGCGGGGTATGTATTGGTGCATCATAGGCATCCATGATGTAGAGGAATCTGTTCAGGAACCATTCTAAAGCCATAGTGCCCTGAATTAGCATAGTACCAGTCTTGTTAAACACTGTTATTGTAATATCATCAACTTTCAGAATGATCTTATTGTTTCCCTTCTGATCATACAGCTCTTTGTAAGAGTATTTAGGCATTGGGTAATTGTTCTGATGCCTCAGCACTCGCATCCAGAACATTGCTAATGCAATGGAGCCATGCTTGGACCTATGTCTTATAGATATTGTCAGATTTTGTCCTACTTCTAGGTAAACTTGTTCCTGAATCTTTGAGTAAACAAAATGTTTGATGGATTTCTCTATAGCAGTCTCTTCTGTAGCCATCATTTTTCAGAATATTAAACCTGAAATAAAAGAAAATAAAGCAACTAAAAGCTATTATATTTTCATCTGTGTGAATACATGTAACACAAAGATAGATAAAGACCAAATTAGTATAATAATAATAATAATAATAATTCATTATTTGTGTGGAAAGACCAGATAGATCACTAAGCAAAACAAATGCATTGAACAAAAATATCTTAAATGACTATGATCTATCTTGATACCTGCTTATATATTCTTACCAATGTTATAGCATTTCACATATCTTGGCAGAATCATACTGGCATAAATACAGAAAAGAATGGAAAACACTGAACTTTTGGTTTGTTCTTGGAATTTAGCAATGGATTTTATGCTTTGCAATAAATGATGGTTTGCTAATACTGTCAATAATGGCTCATGACACTAATACCAAACAATGGGTGAACTAATGCAGTGGTTGGGGCCAGCTCGACAATTCCATATGACAAAGTACAGTAGTTAACCTAAGGTATCCATGTGTTTTAAAACATGATGAGCAACATGTGTGTGACAATTCCACCCAATGTGCTTGTATGTAAATTAATGAAGTATTCTATTCATTAAGGCCAACATTTTAACAACCCTTTCTAACAAAACATCTGAACAAATGATGCATTGAATTTGTTACACGCGTAATGGTACATAAAACATACTATAATATATACTGAATGTTTATAATTACAATGGCCACACTTTCATGTGCATCGTTTCTATAATCCTTCGATTCCTGAAGAACCCTCCCACCTTCCCTTCAAACAGAACAATACACCATTCATTGTATCTGTTACACTATGTCACTAGTTTATTGTATCAACAAAGAAATAAGGAGACAAACGATATGTGTTTGTTGTGTTACAAATCAAACCTTTAGGCTTTAGATCTTAGTACACCTCATTGTGATGAAAGCCGAGTATAACCGGTTGACAAATGCTACGATAGCAACGGCAAACGGAATATCGTCCATATTTGAGGGAAATGACCGAGGTATTCCATTTTATAATAGGGAACCAGACTACCTATGATAACTGTTTTCCAGGTGGCGCTCTTTCTTGCCTTGGACTTGTGACATGGCATGTATTCGGAATATCTGAAGGGTGTGAACTTCTTCGACTCTTTGAAAGAGACAAGAATTAACTGTTTTGATACTTCCCAATTGTCCAGTTTCCGAAAGCGCTGCTAAATTTGAGGTCCGTCTAGTAGCATAAAGGTCAAGATAAATTGTTGGATAGTCTGGTTCCCTAACATATCACCCCTTGACCATTCGTTTAGAGTCGATGGGGGAAAAAAAAAAGACAAGAAATAAAGAGCCAAATAAGGGAACCATGCTACATATCCGCTAGATTTTCGCGGGAACTGCTTCGCGCCAAAATTGAACCACGTGGGTAAACAATTGACAACAAAGAGAAATGGCTACAGGTTTTGATGATCCAGGTGTTTTTTTCAGTGATAATTTTGGATCAGAAGATCAGAACAATGAAGATCAAATCAATAAACAGCAAGTTAAAAAGAGGTTTCGGGATTTTATAAGGCAGTTCCATGAGGGGAATTTTTCATATCGTTATAGGTGAGGAAACCACACTCGCTTTCTACTTCATGGTCTTTTCTTAAATAGTTTTAGCAACGAAGTTAGATATCGGAAAGTTTAAATACCAGTTTTTGCAAGTAAATCGAACTATTTTTTTTTAATGGGGATGCATCTAATGATGGTAACAATTAAGTATAAACCACAGGCACTTGATTCTGAGTAAATTCATGTATACACTCACCATATAACATGGTGAGTGTATACATGAATTTACTCAGAATCAAGTGCCTGTGGTATAAACTGTTTCTGTGATGCATATTGGCGTGATTTCAGGACGTGAAATGAGTGCAGGGTAGGCAATTCTCAAAATGCATTTGGACAATTTTCCGAAAAACATGGTCATGAAAACTAAGAAAGTCCACAACTCTAGATAGTGCCTGAAAACATTTATAGCTTCAGCTTTAATTAGGATAAACGGTGAAAGCTATACCAAGTCACGTGTGAGCCTGCTGGGGAATACGAGTACCCTTCCCTCCCCGCCTCATCCCCCCACGAGTCCCGACCCCCTGTTTATTTAATAAAGTCTAGTACGAATTTTGGACCATCATTACAACTGTTTCATGTTTGTATAGATTATTCAACAGAATATGCCATGCTTAATAAATACTAAACTTCATAAATGAAAAATAGTTGGAAAGGGGTCACAATAAGAGGGTCCTACTAAATACTGCTAAGCCCGACAAAGCCAGACAAAGCCCGACAAAGCCTGACAAAACCTAACAAAGCCTAACAAAGCCAGACAAAGCCTAACAAAGCCATGTCAAATCAAATAAAAAATGCGTATTTATATTTTTAATTATATTGATGAATAAATTAACAAAGCCGAATAACTAGTTTTCAACATATTTATGCAAAATTATATGACCGAAAATTGGAAGACAGAGTACAAATTCAAACTTGAATAATGGCAAAGTATGACAAAATCTTACGTAAACTGTGTATTACCGTATCCATTGTTCATTGAACTTATCGAAAGAAGGTGCAATTTTTTCAATATGTACTAATCACACAAAGCCAGACAAAATCATACAAAGCGTAACAAATCCTTACAAAGCCTGACAGTCATAAAAGTCATTTTAGACAAGTGTATTTATATTGTAAATTATATTGACGAATAAATTAACAAAACTGAAGGACTAGTTTTCAACATAATTATGCCAAATTAAAAAGGCAATACAATTTGGCGGCAAAGTTCGAATTAGAATAATAAGAAAATCGTATGTAAAATCTTTATTGTAAGTTTAAAAACGTTTCTTTCCTTGTAATAAGTTAAATATATAATAAAAAAAACAATGATCATAGACAAAGCAAACGCTTTCTAGTTCTGTTATATTTATTGATATAAAGTATGTATCAACACTATATATTATCAAATATTTTTAGAATGTTACAATATTGTACAAATAATAAAAAGAATATAATGAACAATATATACTCTTTTTTTTAATCTGACTTTGCGTGGCTTTGTTAGGCTTTGTCGGGCTTTGTTAGGCTTTGTTGGGCTTTGTCTGGCTTTGTTAGGCTTTGTCGGGCTTTGTCATAATAATAAAAAGAAAATATTTGAGAAAATGCAAGATTTAATATTTAACTTAATTCACAATAGTTATATATGTATTTGCGCGTCTTTGCTGTGTTTAGTAGGACCGATACGTCTTGGGGATGAATGTTATTGGGCGCGACATTGCCCATGGTCAAAGAAACAACACGATGATAATTACAGCTGGTAACAGCGACAACTTATGTAAATGGGTATACCAAAACAAAATATTATATCCTTGCTATTATTTGTAGAAAATTATAATTATCTTGAGAAAGAAAACAGAAAATATTTAAAATCGCAAAGTGTCTGTCTCTCCCAGTGCGCACGTCGAGATGGCACTAAACTCTTAAAGGGAAGCTGAGAAAATAATAGTATAAGAAGTGGCACAGGAAGAGATGAGGATGGAAGGAGAAGGAAGTAAAGAAGAAATCGTATATTAGAATAAAGAAGGCAGTTATAACAAGCCAAATTAACATATATTCCGTATTTATGTCATATTTAAATTTTTTTAAATTATAAAATACCATTTTTATGATGTCTTCTTATTTAGTACAAAAGGCTGAACATGGATTTGGCAACGGCCAATCAAATCTACAATGAATAATCACGGATTCTAAACTGGTTACATAGTTTAAACTGTTCTTTTGCGCTGAGTTAAATCGATAATAAATAAGAAATAACGATAATAGACTAATAGACAGAGCAAACATTTTCTAATTCTTTCTCTGAGTCCTTGTCGCCCGACACCGTGTTTTTTGATTTGGCTTTTTTGCCAATTTTGGGGCTTTCAACACAGTGTACATGCCGTCAGAGGACGTGACCGCTGTTGTTAATTTAAGGTGTGGTTTCTTCAAAAATGTCATAAATATATCGTCTTTTTCTTCCTCAGATTTGGAATTCCATGATAATTTAATTATTTTACATCTGGAGAATTTTGTGTTGAGGATATAGTTCCCGGTGCCGTAAAGAGATCGGCGGAGGTCCACGAGCTGGACCTTGATCAGTTCATATATTTTTTCTATCTATAAGTTCGTTCGTTTTCCTTGGTTGCCAATTGAGTAAGACCTTTAACCGGTTGTTCATGCTTTCCGTATTATTATTAGTCCAAAGTTGGTCATCACCGGATACAACATGTTTTGCTATTTTCTCTTCAACGTATCTTTCGTAATAGACCAAAAAATCTCCGTGATTATTTTCAGTCAACTTAGTTTTCAAGATTTGGTTACGTTCGTCAAAAGTTGCTGAGTCATTGGCTGTGGCAACACCATTTGATCCAAATATCATTTCAACGATACATGTTCGCTCCTTAATGTTTTTGGGAATCTTTTCTGTCATTTGACGAATAAGATTGTCTTTGATGTGTTTCGTGCACAGCTTTCTTTTGCAATCAGGGAAAGCCAGATCAATAGCGTTGACCATTGCCTTCTCATCGTCAGTCCCCATTAGTATCTCCACATTTTTAAGTTCAATACCTAGCACACCTCTTAGATGGGAAAAGAACCGGAAATAGTTCTGTTGACGACCGTCCCAATGTAGCATCAATGGCCCCAACAAAATTGGCGCATCGCCTGTTATCTTCCGTAGCACTTTATGCGATTTGTATACTGTGGTTGTTACGAAACATTTCCCGAGAGAAAATGTTCTGTCAATGCCAACCACACCTGCTCTGGACGTTAAAAACGATTTAAAGTCAGCCAATTGTGCTTCTGTGTAGCATATGATTGCAGGAAGAGCGTTGTCTCGTGAATGAGTAACTTCAGCTACGTAGGGATGATGTTTCACTCATCATTCTCAAAACATTCAGTAACTCGTCGGCGACATTATGTGAGCTTCCTTTGGTTATCTTCTCCGCTTTTATTTGGGATTTAATATTCTGACACTGTCTGATATCACGCGGATAATCTACCGATATATTATGAGATGGATCAGTCATCCTGGCGTACACATCAGTCGGTTTCTGGTGTTCTGCCAGTTCTCTAATTTTATCCATAACCTGTGGATTTGTTCTTTCATAACCATCTGAGCAGATTTTTGCATTCCAATGTTTAACCAGCGTAGCGTCATAGTCTCCTGTATATTACACTATGGCGACATCTCTAGACTTTAAACCGTTTATCCATGTGACACGTTTTTTGTAATTTGTTTTTTTTTTCAGTGTTGCATAATACCTAACGAATGTAATTAGCTCTGACCTAGGTGGCTGCGGTTGCAGCAATTTTAATTTCCTTGTTCCCGCTTCATGTGTTTCTGTGTAAATCAAATCGTCTTTGACTAGAACTTGACACAGTTTCTTATCTTCTCCGTTTACTCTTATAAGATATTTTGTTTTACACACGCGGGACTTCTTTGAGTCCCATACACCACAGTCATCCCAGTATTGGGCAGGCTTATAATTGTGTGCTTTTCTTCTCTCTGTATTGTTCATATTATCCAGAACCACATAGACATTTTGTTTAATTCCAGGTGGAATTTGTTTCACAGTCGGAATGTCACCCACAATTATATTGAATATTTCTTCTGCATTTAGCGTTTTTTCACCGGTAAGACGGTAAGTACCTGGTATTTCCTGAATGTCTGTATGCTCCGAAGCTCCACTACTGTCTCCAATGTCTGGGATTGATGATGCTGCCGCATCCTCACATTCAATATGTCCATTTAACGTGCCAAAAATATAAGTTCTATCCAGGCATAATATTTGAGTTTGCGCTAAATTATCCTCATCTGTGACAATGGCGTCGGTGGGGATACTTGATTCTTCGCAAGTGAGGTCCATACCATTCATTAACTTATTTGGTGTGCTGACCATTTCATTTTTACATGGAACCAGGGCAACAAAATGATTCGGCAACCAGATGCGACCGCCCTGTAATCCAATTCTCGACCACAAAATTCCAAGTGACTTCGTTGTTTAATTTGTGCACTGTGGCACATGTGTTCTCGTCAAAAGTTGTGCTATGTAGTCAGCAGGTCCGTTTACTTTTGGGTACAAAGCGTTGATATTACAATTCAGCGCATCACTTGCAGCCTGGATGGTCCACGCACTAGAATATGCACCAATCTTAGCACAGTTCATGAGAGCATCTACAAACGAGGGTGAACACAACAGAAAATCTTTTGAATAAATCTGCGTTATGTAAAACTGTTCATTACAGGCCATTTCTATACAGGTGCGCACTTTAATTTCATAACACATAGACTCTGCACCACACAATGCGATGGAAAGGGCAATAAACAGACAGTTCCCATCTCCTGTTGTCAGTAAAGGCCGATACGTTTGGGAGTCCTTGTTGGCATTTTCTTCCAAGTAGCCAAGTGCTGTGAAGTCGATGTAATTTTGTGCTGCGTTTAATTGGTGATAATCCAATCGTAATGGCGGCAGAAGTTGCTTCTCTCGTTTGGCCATGACACGCACGTGATCAATGCTGACCGAAGCAGCCTGCAACGAGAAAAATATCAATAATGAAAATGAACACGTAGCTATCCCTCAATTTGAGAAACTAATGAAATTTTGTGTATATAGGTTTAAGGAATAGGTCAATTTGCGCTCATAATTGAAAGTATAGCAAAATTAATGATAAACTACACTACATTCCACCTCACTTAATCAATTCAATGTAATAATGAATGTTCAGTAATTTTTGATAAATTGGATTAAATTTAATAAGGTTGAAGAGAACATTTTGAAGAATTATGTTGCGCTAATAAACAGTTTTACCTTATTTTAGGAATACATAAACATAAAGCGACAAAAATCATGATCACATTAATATACTTATATTTTGCATAATCAACATTCTGAAACTACCCATATAGTGCATCTGTGTTAACTCACCTACTCGTGATTGTAACACTCGATAACGCGTGTTAATCGAGTTACAGTAGCACTTCGACCATATGCCTTACATTTTATATCAACAGTAAATATTTTACAGTATTCTAAGTTTAAAAACGTGTTAATCCTTGTACTAAATTAAATGGATAATGAAAAAGAACGATCTAAGTCTAAGCAAACATTTTCTAATAATTATATATTTATTGGTATACATTTTTGTATCAACGCTACATATATTTTCTGTCTTTGTAGTGTCTAGTAGGACCGATACGGTATACCAAAATAAGCCATTTATATCTTTGCTAAATTGCTTGGGAAAGATTGTTAATTATCGTGAGACAGAATGTATATCATTCATCGAAAACGTTCACGATCCCGACCTCTCATCCCCCACCCTGACATTTCGATTGCCAACACCTTATTGTAGATGATTTTACAACACATTGTTGCTAATAATAATAATAATAATAATAATCATACGCGTTATTGGCAACATAGTTCATCAGTCCAAATTACATGCGTTTACGACAAATAAAGGTAAAATCACAAAATATATCAATATTAGGATCAATTAATGTACGCAACATAACAATTAATTAAACCATGAACATAAAGCACGAATAACTTATTTTCAAGAGAAAAATAATCCAAAAGAATACAAAATCAATTATATGGCTAATTAAAACCCCGATAATCAATAGTTTAGGTGCTATATCTTTAATAGTTTACTGAACCGATACACCGTTAATATGGTCAGGAATATATGTCTATAAATAGTATAGACATAATGAAAATAAAAAAGGTGATCAAACAACCCGGCCGGGCAGTTACATATTTATTGCAAGCCATTTGGCGTTTTCACATAAACTTTGACATTTGCATATATGGGTTTTAGTATAGTAAGCATTTTACTATTTTCATTTGCTAATTTATGACAAGTGTGCTTCTTTCAATACGGTCAAAAGTTTTTTCATAATCAAAATAATAATAATAATAATAATAATAATAACAATAATAATAATAATTACCGTATTTAGCCTGTTCATTGCACTTTCATAGTTGTAAACTCCACCGTCAGCTGTACGACTGCACATACGACATTCATATGGGTATTGTCCAGAAACAGTTTTTAAATCATCAATTGTCAAACCATCACATTTTGCGTGCATTCAATGCTTGCAATTATCACAAGCAAGGGATCCCACACCACAATTGAGTCCACATAAAGCACAGGGCCAGTTCGTCTTTTGTCTTTTTTGAGCAGAAGCACTAGGCATGGTGTATGTTAAATATAAACAAGAAATATATTTCAGAGAGATGTAAATAATATCTAATGACGCTAACACTTAGTAAATTGTTGAATGATAAACCAATATGTACGTGTTCCCTAGTATAAATAGGTATCATATGGCATGATTTTAATTGGCTAGTTTTTAACATGTAAACAGGTGTTACAATTTGGGGATTAACTACCGAAGCCGTCAAACGCAATGCCCAATTAAATGATTTGCGGTGCTCTTTTGAACATAACAAATGGGTTTTTTTGGTTGTTTTTTCTTTCTCAACCATCTGTTGTTCATTTCACCATAACAGACTAAGTTCTGTTTGACGATTTACGTCAACAAAGGCACGAACCTGACTTAACCAATTAAACAAATGCCGATTGAGCAATTTTGGTTTTTACTAATAAATTGAGATCACTAAAGCCAATTGGCCATTATTATGAAAAACACATATGCATTCAGTCTTCACAAAACATACAAGTATTTAATAATTATCATCATATATTTATTAACATGAAATAAAGTGTATCAAGATTAAACTAACGAAGTTCGTCTCAATTGTATTTTTCCTATTATACAATATATTAAAAAATTGAATGTTCTTTCCATAATCAGTCGAAGAACAATTTATAAAATTATAACAAACATTTCCAACATGATTATATCATATTATATCACTACTTTATGTTTGTTTGACATGCAAACTTTGTCGCCCAATTTTCGGTCATTTAAATCTACAAGAATAAGTTGAAAATTAGTCTTTCGGCTCAGTTAATTTTTCCATCAATATAATGAACAACATATACACTCTTTTTTTAATCTGACTTTGCGTGGCTTTGTTAGGCTTTGTCGGGCTTTGTTAGGCTTTGTTGGGCTTTGTCGGGCTTTGTTAGGCTTTGTCGGGCTTTGTCGGGCTTTGTCAGGCTTAGCAGTAATTAGTAGGACCGCAATAAGAGGGAGATAACTCAGTGGGCCTCTTCCTTAGTCCGAGTTGACCCTTGCCACCCCATTTTTTATATTTGTTTTTTTTTATGTTGGGGTGTAGGGTCAGAGCGCATCCCCTATCAAAAAGTTGGAATTCGCCGACACCAGCTGGTGTCAGCATTGGGTACTCACCTACTGACAGGCCTAGAAAATTTTAATGACATTATATTGGGTCATACTTACATTAAATCGATAGGGAAATCATTTATCTTCTCAGAAATTACAAGTATAACACTGTGTATTTAATCCATTGTCGGATGAGACGAAATTACAGCGTTGATCAATTTTGACCTCGATCGCACCACTACTACATGACTTCTCTTGTGGTCTTGCACTTTTTTATTGCAAAATTCTCTTCAATTAATTTTTCACATTTGTGTTAAATTAGAAATTAGTTTCACCCTTTTTCTGCACAATTTTCTTTTTCTGTACAATGCAGCTAGAAACTGAGTTCTCTAAAATTCTTTCAGAGACCAGCTGAAGCGCCACTACAACCTTGGCCAGTACTATTTGGAAGTTGATATTGAAGATGTGGCCAGCTTTGATGAAACACAAGCAGAGAAACTCCAAAAATCACCAACAGAATACTTACCCATGGTAACAAGCAAACAAATTTTTGGCATTTGTCCAGGATAAGTGATGCTGGATAAGTGACCTGCCCTTTTCATTTTTTTTATATAAAAAAAAAAACCTGTCTTGTTTTGTATTTTATAATTTCTTAATTCTGCTGGTTATGAATGATGTCTATTCTGCATTCGTAAATACTTTGTTTTAGTTGCTAGATCGTGTATGATTGTATCTGTTAGATTTGCTATTATTTTTGTGTGCAATATTTAGGTCTACTGATCGTGGGCAAGAAAAGTATACAAGATAGCATTTTGTCCATTGTCATTCCTTTTGTTTAGGTTTGTTATTGCTCTGCCTAAATAGCACATTTGGAATGAAACTTTACATGCACACTCATCCAAAGGTCCTAAATGGAAATTGTCTTTCTGGGCCCTCCAAAATAGACTACGCAAGTACATCAAATTGGATGATAGCAGCATAGTTTTTTCCGGAGGACCACTTAGAAGTTTACTTGATTCTAAATGAAAATGTTGCTTATTTGACATTTGTTGGTTGCCATGGCCGGTGTCTCGAAAATCTGTCAATATCTCTTTTAAATGGAGTAATTGTTCACCTGAGCTATTTACCATTGTGGTCCAAATACACGTTTGTTTTAGCTTTTGAAACTGAGAATACGCTGCATATTAATACTGTATTCTGTGTTGTTTTTTTTTTAAAATGTATTTTTTAATCTGTAAATGGATTAAAGACTAGGATTTTTTTAAAATCTCACTAAGGGAGAGAAGTTTGATCCTCTATGGATTTCATGCATGTGTATGACAGAGTAAGGTTGCTATCACCCCCACACATTTCAAGGTTATCACGTTGGGAGAAAGTCAGACTTTCACTTGATATAATTGAATTTCTGTACAACAACATTATAAAGGAGTTTGTTGTTTATATCACAAGACTATTGGACTAAAGATGGCATCATTGAGATTGTTGAAGTCATGTAATGTGGGCGCTCAACAGTTATTTATGTGCTTTTCAGAGAGCGACATGTGAGGTGAAGTTGCTTGCATTTGTAACATGCACAATGGAGATAATGTTGGCATATCTCTATGCAGCATTGATGTAATATGGCTGACATTTCTTTTGATACTTCACTGGTGGAATTTTTACATGATCTAAGCACATAATAAAATAGATGCTCCTATGTGCTTGACAAATTAACCAGAATTAATCAAAAGTACACTAGCCTTAGCAGTTATTTTAATAGTTTAACTGAATTTTGCTGAAGTAGGCAATAGCAGCTTCTGAAAGTGCAATGAATGAATTACAAAATATCTGAAAAGTAAAAAAGTATTGAATTGTTTTTCTACTTGTGAAAATGATCATGCAGAGCTGGCATTTTTTTTAATACCAGCATATCTTAAGTTGGCCCGAGCTGTATACTCTAGAACCTAAAGTTCACCAATCATAAAGTACACTGATCAATCATACATCAAATTAAAGTGAATTGAAAGTTCTTCTAAGAACACCTTAGATATACAAAGTCTTTATTATACAGCAAGTATAACCAGTGAAAAAATTTTTAAAAATAAAATTCTAACCCTATGCAAAATATGAAACTAGAGCGCCACCACAGCAGATAGCATGTACCAGGTGAGTTTTAATCTTTGCAGTAGTTTCATGTCTGTCAGCGGATTAACTTCATAGCAATTCAAATAATTGCCTTTTCTGAGAAAATAAATAATTTTCCTATAGATTTCATGAAGGTATCAGTTGATTTAACACAAGTTTACATTTTCTAAGACTACCATATGTCACTGCTGCTGGGTGGAGGCAAATTCCAAATTTGTATATATGCGGTTGCATAGACCCCACACTTGAACCTAAATGTCTAAATATGACAAATGGGGTGGTAATATTCTGAGGATATTTTTAATTATAATGATGGATTTTTAACCAGATATTCTTAAGGATCTTTGGTTGTTTGAAAAATAATTATTGGCACAGCTATGTTCAGGGTTAAACTATATTCATTAAATACAAGTTTCTAATTATTTGAATTTATTTTTATTTACTGTAATGGGAAGTGTTACTTTCTCTCTCTCTCTCTCTCTCTCTATATATATATATATATATATATATCAGGGTTCGTACGGTCTTTGAAGGTCTTTGAAAGTTTGGGAAAAATGAGGTAGCGTTTTCAAGGCCTTGAAAGTTTGGGAAAATCGAGCATATTACCCTGAGGTCTTTGAAAGTCTTTGAAAATTGAAATAAACCCCCCCCAAAATAATTTCTTTCCAGAATCACAAATAAAATTATCCGAGGTTGTTAGATTCAGATGTAATCTAGTTATCCTGGTTTCTTTCTTTTTATGACCCGTTCAGTTTATTGCCGCCGCAATAACAAAAGAGGCTTTGTTTTGTTTGGCCATCCAAAGTATGCCGCGGCGGAGACTTCAATCACACATGCACTCTTCATCAAAGCAATACGGTGCCGCTACAGACTTCATCAAAGGAAGTCACCAATAAAATTGTCCAAGGTCGTTAGCTTCGGATGCAGCTGGTTTTCCTGGCTTCTTTCGTTTGACGAATAGTTCAATTTGACTGGACGAGTCCATCAGTTTTAGCCAATCAAAATGTTAATTACACTAATTCTACGTAGAAAGTTCGCGAAAGTTATACGCTCGAGAATTCAAAATTTCTTCATTCGATTTACATCGTCTGCAAGTTCAGTGTTTAAAAATGCCAGGTCTTTGCTCTTTCAACGATATCTGGCTTGAACAAGAGAAGTACAAGGAATGGCTGCAAAAGAATAAGTTATGCAAACGAAAGGCGTTTTGTACGCTGTGTAAAAAGACGATCAACTTGGCTTCAATGGGAGAAGGAGCCCTTACAAGTCATGCCAAAGGTAGGTTGCAAATTAGTAACTACATGTTCATTTAGTGGAACAAAGATGCAGAAGTATAAGCAATTGGTAGTTTTTGGAAAAATAATGGTAATTCATTAATCGTCGGGTATAAAATAAGATCGTTTAGTTTGATGATTTGGGAGATATAGCAAAAGAGGGCCTGTTTAAATTTACTTCTACCGTCGGTTTATTTAACACGTTTGAGGAACAAAAATCATTTTCGAAAAATTTGTTCTACATAACAATATTCCTTGATTTAATACAGAAACATCCATTGTAATAAATTAAATTCACGGATAAACAGTTTCAAAGTGCGCATGCGTACACTATATTAGAGTTAAACAAGAGTTCTTGTTCTTGAATTGCGAGTAAAAAAAAAAGAAAAAAAAAAAAAAAAAAAGCCTCAACGAAACAAACAGGTTGCTATATATAGAACCTGTTTTGTCCAGTACTTTGAAGTGCGTGAAATATTACTAAATTTAAAGATGTTTATTACAAAAAATGGGGAAAAACATGTCCTGGGCTGACCCTGGACTTATGCAATCAGGATCAGACAAGGAAAAGGGAGAAACAAAACTTCGTAGGGTCCTAAAAATTATGTGTGAGGCAGGAAGAGAAGTAGAGTCCCGATGTGATTTAATATTAACTCAGTACGGAAAATTAGTGGATGAAGTTATCCAATCGGACAATCATCCATTGAAATGCTTCAGTAGAACAGATGACAGACTTGATGAAGTGTTTTATTCTGTCCTTTCCAAAAGAAATGAATATGTTGAACTTTGGAATGTTCTCCAGAAAATGTTGTTGTTATCACATGGGCAGGCAAGAGAGAGGATTTTCTATCAACAAACAGGTATCTTTTGAGAACCTCAGCAGAGAAAGCCTCAGAGCTCAAAGGTTAATCATTGACACAATGAGAAAAGCTGGTGGACCTTTGGAAATCATCATTAGCAATGAAATGATGACATATGCCTCCTCTGCAAGACATAAGTACCATGCCTATCTGGATAAGAAGAAAGCAGAGGAGAAGGATGAGAAGAAAAACCCAAAAGGAAAGAAACGGGAGTTGGCCTTGGATGAAGTGGAAGAACTTAAAGCCAAAAAGCTGCGTCTTGACGCTGACATTGCCAGCCTACATGCTTCCTCTGTACAGAAAGCAGAAGAGGCAGAATTAAAAGGACTCATTGTGCTTGTCACAGAGTCAAATGCTCTTAGGAGAAGAGCAGAGGAAAAGATGACAGTGGTGGCATCTCTTTCCAAAATGACTAAAGAGAAAAAAAAGCAAATAAAATAATGCATTTAAAGCAGTGCTGATGTCTTTTAAGAGAACAATTTATGTTGTATTAAATCTGACACGTATGTTACATATTTCTGGAGAAAAAAACAACAAATGTTAACCTATTTTCTAGATCATTATAATGCAATTTTAGGCAATTAAGTATAGTTTGACTTTAATCAGTAAAAAATATTGTGGTATTTGGCATTCGTTGTTTTCTCTTATAACCTGTATACACAATGTTAGCAAAAATAGGTCTTGGAAATCTCTGTTTGTGGTCTTTGAAAGTTTGGGAAAAGTCTTTGAATTTATCAGTCATAGTTGAGTATGAACCCTGTATATACACACACACAATCGAATCCACTTATCTCGACCTCGGTTAACTCGCCAACCTTATTAAGTCGACGTTTTTGAAGTGGAAACGCCAAATTCTCTTTTTGTCTTAGCATTTTCTCATCGGTTATGTCGATTCTTTTATGTCACCGAACCCTAATATCTCGAGCACAAAAGAGGGCCAAATTTTCCAATTAACGTCGGTTATCTTGATCCCCATGACCAATCGCCGGCGTTGGAATCAATCAGTACACAAATGATCCTTTGTTTGTATCGACAACCCCATCTTAGCAGTGCATTGTTACACCATAATCTGCTTATCCTGACATCTGGGCCGAGTACTGTATGCTGTGACAGTCATTCATGCTACCGTACTATACCTACAACTGGCCGACTTCTGAAGACGCGAATAGAACAAATAAAATTAATGGAATGGCTAATCCTTCTGTTTGTTGGCCGAGATATGATAAAAAGTTAAAACAGCTGTTCTATGATGTATGTATCAAGGCAAAGTTCGTCAATTAATTTACAACTGGCTGTGCATACATGCCAACCATTACGTTTTTGGCGTAATCATTACGCTTTTTGTCACTAAATTACGCGTTACGCTTAAACGTATATGGATTACACTTTTTCAGTATATCCACCTCCCCCAAAAAATAAAATTGTTTTCTCGTTATTATTAAAACTCCATTAATCCCAAATTCCGTATTTTAGAAAAGACGGCTTTTACGTAACTACAATATAAGAGTACGCTTGACTGTGGATTTTCGTAACAGTATCGTGTTCTATTTATAGCTAACCTGGTTCTACTGTTGACCTCGAATTATATTTATAGAATCTGCATGCTTAGTAAGGAGTGAGCAGACTGGTTTTCCAAACTTAATCTTTACTCGCAGATTCCATGTTCTAATTTATATTTCTTGCAGAACCAGTCTATAGATTTTTTAGCTCTTAAGAAGTATATTTTATTTTACTCTATGCATTTATGTGAGCAAAAATATCCACTTTCAAGAATTTCCCAGATAAATTAGAAAAAGGCAACCGAAAACCCCCGAAACAAAATATAACAGAATCCTCTAAATATTAAGAAAAGAGTTCAGCATCACATGACAGCTATTTCCGGCCGCGTCAAAAGAATTTTAAAATTTAGCGCTAAACGTCTTAAGATGATTTCTAGTCGATGTGTGTAAAGCTAAAAGTGCTACATATGAAAACTTGAAACAGTAAAGGATGTTAAAGGATGAGAAAGACAAATAATCGTTGTTTATTGAAATTTTAGCATGTTATATGTGGATAACGCTTTTCTGCCTAGATTCCGCTTTTTGACCACTTGGATTATGCCATTTCCTCGTCAGGGGTTGGCATGTATGGCTGTGATATTTTGAAGAAGGAGTATGTCACCAAACATAAATCCAGGCGGTGTAAATAATATTTGTGCATTTTACTCATTGATCTTTTCCTTTTGCCATCAATCCCGTGTTACGGTTACAGAGACTTAAACTCCGCAAGAAGAAATAGCAAACAACAAATAAACAAGTTTTGCATAATTAAAAATAATTATTTATTTCTCAAAATACACGAGTGAAAGAATCTCTATATTGGGTGTTAACTTATGCTACAGTAATATATACGGTCCAATATTGCCAGGTGTTGACTCATGTAAGTTTCTTTCGTGGGAATGGAGATCCTGTTTTGCAAGAACACTGTTAGCCATCACTGTCCAGGAATTCCAAGATTACATAGAAATCAACAGAGACATTGTTACTGATGGCGTGATCACCGATGAAGACATTGTATCAAGTGTGCAGTCAGCACAGGCAAGCACATCTGCATGCGGCAATGACAAAGAAGATGAAGAAGATGCGGACCAAGATTTGGAACTAATTCCCTCAGCTGGTGAGGTGGTAGAAATGCTACAGAAAATTCGACGGTATGAATCTTTTTTAGGAGATGAAACTGTTTTAGACAGCATAAATAATATTGTAGCTTTTTGTAAAAACGAACTACACCCCGCATGTTTTTTGTGATTTTTTGAGCGATCTTTGTGTTTGCAATGTTGGAGAATATAATAAAGGTTTGTATCGAGAATCGACAGTGGTTTGTATACTGGTAAATCTCTGCTGTTAGTTGGTGCACATATGCCTTTTGTTAGCAAACATGTCCGTACATATTTATAGCATGCCGATCGCTTCATCAAACAAATCGCGGCAACGCTGTTGTGTAAAAAAAACACCTCCAAAAACGTGCATTACATTCTCATTTATTAACGCACATCATGTACATAAAGAAATTTCAAGCACATGTTAATATATTGCCGCCATATTGGTTTTCGTTTATCTCGATCATCGGTTATCTCGACGCTTTTTGGCAAACCCCTAGGCCGGCAACATAACCGGGTTCAACTGTATGTGTATATATGTATGCGTGTATATGTGTGTATATGTATATATTATTTATTTTTCTTTTGAATTCAAAATATTAACGGAAAGAAATCATAATTTATGTTCATTATGTTGTAACCAACATAGCAACACAATGCAGCAAAATAAACGTAGAATTTTTATACTGCACATGGAAATGACTACATGACAATTTATAGGAATATAATTCGACTTGTTTCATGATACATTTTGTGGTTTTATACATGATCATCTATTCTGACTGATGTTTCTGGAATGTCTTGAAAGAGAAAAATCTTTAGATTTAGAAAATGTATGTTTTTAATGTAAACTGTTCTTTAATTCCATTCAGTAATGGACATCAGTGGATCTTGAAAAAAAAGTAATTTATCCTCTAAAAAAAATTGGAGATGACCTGGAAATTTATCTTAAAAAAAAGTATGGGAACCATTACATGGCTGCCAACCCTCATAATTTTGGCATGAATTTCATGACTTTTTGAATGATTCATGAATTCACGTCGCTTGCAAAAAATTAATGGTTTCTCATCTATTTAAAATAGCTAATAAAACCGATTTCCCTTTAAGTATTAGTCGTGATATTTACAGTTGTCGACATGGTCTGGTACTATTGGTAGCGGTATAATTAACTAAAGCTGATTGGTACTGTTGCCCGGTAGCAAGCATTTTAGAGTATTGTAATATATATTAGTTTTTCACATGCTTTTAAAAGAAACTGCGGTCTAACCAAATTTTATTCTGTGCATGCGCCGCCAATGATGATTTGAATTACCATTCAATAACTTGTTTTCAAAATGACCTAGTTTTCTCTGACCCTTGTTACCACATTTTTACTTTGGAAATTTGTTTATTGTCTATATCACATTGGCAATATGACCTCGTTGACATATAGGTTGCGAGATTTATATAGTAATGTGACTGACTGACTGAAAATAGCCAGATCCGGGTCGAGTTTCATCTGCAATGTACTTTCGTCTCCTGTCAGCAGATTAAAGACATGATGAATGTAATGCTCATGATTTTTTTGAAAATAAATCATATTGCTTTTGATTTTATGCAGGTATATCTCGAAAGGTTGTTGAAAGTTTTATCAGCTAACTACCCCATGCCGACACCAAATGCTGTTGGCGAATTCAAACTTTTCTGTAGGGAATTAATTTTGACCCTACACACCGACATAGATGTCCAAATAAAAAGAAGGGTGTGGCAAGGGTCAGAGGAAACTCGGAATAGTAAAAAAAAAAAGTACATTGCACAAAAGTAAAGTTTACTTTGGAATATTCCAAACATTTGCCGTGCATTCATTTGTTAAAATATTTGTGGACTCTATAATGACTTAATGAATTCTTGTCAAAATTCACTAATTTTGATCACCATTTTCACGAATTGAGAACCTGGAGAGTGCAGATGTGCATGTAATTTGCAACTTTTCAAAAGGCAATTTCCTCTGACCCCAAACCCCAGCATTAATTATATCAAATCAAAATGGTATGAGATTAGGGTGATTATGGTCTTTGACAATTTTGAAAAAATGACTGAGTATTTGCAAGGCCTTGAAAGTTTGGGAAAATTGAGCAGGTTACACTGAGGTCTTTAACAGTCTTTGAAAATTGAAATTACCCCCACCATTTTTATTTCTTGACCAGCACAATCACAAATAAAATTATCCAATGTTGCTAGCTTGAATTTCATCATAAACAATATATTTGCAGTTGTTGTTTTCTTGTATAACATAATTTGTAAACAAAATGTTGCCAAAAATAGGTCTTGGAAATCTGTCTTTTTCTTTTTTCTTTGAAAGTTTGGGAAAAGTCTTTGAATTTATCATTTAGAATTCTGCAGTCCCAATGCTTTTGTAATAGTTACATTTAATGTTTTAGCAGTTACAAGTTTGTAATGGCAAAATCTTTGATAATGTACATTTGTGTTGCTTTGCTAAAGAAAAAATGTGGTGGTTCTCATAATGTAGAGTGATTTTTTTATAGCAGAATGTTGAGTTGATAGAAAATTCCAGTAATTATTAATACACATAAAGTTTTTTCATTAAATTTCACACAAATTAGTAATCTTTGTGTAATTATCAATTGATTAAACTGCTGCTGTCTGTATTTAGTTTGAAGATGCTGCCAGGGAGGTAGCCGATGAAATCACACAGCCTCGGCCTGAAGGGGAGGAAGATGTAGAAGACATACAGGTTATGCTGACCTCTAAGGCTAATCCATGCAGTATACGGGATTTGAAGGTATTTGACATCTTGCATTTGTAATCGATGAAATAAAACCCACTATTATCAATAGGTTGGGTATTGAAGTAAAAATTACATTGCGATATATCACAATATCAAGTTAAATCTTGCAATATATTGATTTAACAAACTTATCAATAACACTGCTACTGTTCCCTAGCTGCTTGTGCCCAAGAGTGTTTTACCAGTTTGGAAATTTTTGTAAACATTGTGCACATGCATTTACACTTGCCTTGATTTCTCTTCTTCTATCCAGTGGTAATCCATGACATTTTCACCCAATTATTCCAAATGAATTTGTCTACACGGTGATGTATTTTTCCCCCCTAAAAGTCTTTCACAATTTATTTTAGACACTATTTACAAAATCATATGCAACATTCTTGTGAATATCGCATCATCAGCCCTTAATTCCGTTAAAATAAACCAGGAAATTTTAATATGTGCTATGATTTGAAAAAATTTGAACATAAATTTACCTGGCAATGTTTATATCCAGTTTTTGGTCAGTGACTATATTTTTAAGGTTTTTTTTTCTTTGGCATGACCACTGGCCAATGCAGACCAAGCTGAATCAGGGAGTGGGGGATGAACGTCTACTTTTACTTTTACCTGCAAATCCTCCAAGTAGTTGCAAGATTCATTCTAAACTCCAACTGAGTTCTAGCTCTTTCCATTTTTGTTTTTGGTGACAGTATTATGGTTCCTTGATTCTTTCATCAGTAAATATGAATTGAAATGGTGAAAAGGAAAAAGCCCCAAATATTTACACCATTTCAGGGACTTTCTGCCAGTACTGCAAGTAGCTCACATTTGATCTGCATGGTTTACTCCATTCATGTACATGTTGTACAGTTTTGACCTGGAGTGTACATGAAATATCTTTGAGTGATCCATCTTTTTGCTTCTGGCTAAAAGATGCTGCCTCACCATCACAGCTGGTACACAGTGAAGTGATGATTTTCTGGTCATGCCAAGATGTAACCCTCGTGTCTCCTTTCTGTTTAATTATGCTTTGGCTCTGCTCTTTCAGCTTCACTCTATGTAATCCAGATGGAAGACCTTTTCGATTTGATCAAACTGTTCCTGAACCATTTGTACCTTTGTGGCAAAGGTGAAGATATAGGTCTATGATTTTTTTTTTTAAAAAAACTGTCAGTGTTGACATAGTGTCCACGATGAAACTAAGTATTTTGGGGTTAAATGGCAGACTGACAAATATTTTAACGAGAGTCTGAAGCATGCTGAAGTTTCTAGAACTGACAGTTTGGACGGAATAGTAGCCAAGTGTATGAAAGTATATGATGCCTGGCTTAGTATTTGGAATATGACCATTCCTTGGATTGTTAAAATTCAGTCTCATCCTGAAGGACTAACATGAGTTACACTGCTGTCTGACTAATCTGTATCTATGGATGCCAGTATTGTTGCAAAACCTATACCGAATTCAATTTACGAAAAGAACATTCTGCAATTCTTACCAATTTAAAACACGGCAATTGTCACCAGAATATTATATTGAAAATAATACAATATTTGGATTAATGGTATAACACCCCTATGTTTCCATGACTTGAGATATGGCGGCTTATTCTGCGCTTGGTTTTGAAAAGATGTTATCTTTATGCATCAGGCTATGGAAATGAAATACATTACTTTGTACTCTTTCTGGCATTTCAGCCATAAATTGAATTTTCAACCAAAACTAAGCATGATCCAATGGTTCCAGAAATGACATTTCGTTACGCAGAATTACAAGACGCACCGAATAGGCTGATGACACGGTTGTACAGGTCAGTGTTATGTAGAATGTGGAAATTAAACTCAATGACAACCAGCAGTTCTTTTTATCTGCGAAGTTTAACATTGTCTGGGATAAGACTGCCTTGTGTGCGGGTGGGACTCTTATTTTTACCGAAATGGGAGTCCTAGACTGCTAGTTTGTAAATCCTAGTGAGACCTCAGGAGGATGCAGCAATCAAAATCCAGGAAGACGCCATCAAGGAGATAGGGTCAAAAGACTTGTGATAATTTCAATTGAAGGACTGCATGTGAGAAACTTAAACTATAACAAGGCATAGGTATAGTGGAGGATAAGGAAGGACATGAAACTATTCAGGAATCATAATTGCAGCAAGTCTGGATGCAGATGTATGTTTCATTTAAGAATTGTCTGTTGTAGAAACTATTTATACTTTCCCTAATTCATTTTGAGCTGTGGACTAATTTAAAGTGTCCAAGATTTTACCAGCAGTCGATTCTTCTGGTGGTATCTGCATAGCTGTTTTTCTCCCTGAACTCTTTGTGTTGCCCACAGCTTTCATGTGCGTTTACTGATTCAATTTAAAGTTCGCACAACCCGCTTTTCCCAATCATACTAATTATTCTTCTCTTTTACGTCATTTTCATTCAACTTTTGCTTTTTCCGGAGGCTGAACACCTTCTATAAAACACCACATTTTGCCCGTCTTATAAGGCGGGAATTGTGCCTCGTTTTGAAATACGAGATGTTACAGTATAGCTGACGCAAATTATTAAAGTAATAAAAGGAATGTCACTGTGTCCTTTATATGGAAAAGTCCGAGCACGACACACCTATAAAACACGTGCCTTTGCGCGGCCCCCCCCTCCTTAACGGACTTCTCTCTAATAAACTCTTAACTTCAGCGGATGTTCTGCAGGATCAAAGCAGTGGATATTGTAAACACTGTTATAAAATATTAAGATCAAAAGATAATGTTAGTTTCACCTTGGAAAATGTGTGCTCCCATCAAACGAAGCCATCTGACTCGGCGTGTTGTATTTAACAGCTCCAATTTGTTATCGTCATTAATGGCACGTGAATTCAATTATTTGTTAAGTCTTGTAGTGGAATAATATAAAATCAATTTTTTTTGTCATAGGTAAAGTAATTGTATGGAAATAATGTATCAGTATGACAATATTCTTATAATTATTTCGATCCAAACGTAAATTATGCAGTTTCTCGTTTTCATGTGCACGACTTGAAACTTAATTTGCAAGAGTTCTTGCACTTAATTAACACTTAGTTTCAAGTCGCGAACATGAAAATTTACTCTGCACAGTATGCAGCTTTATTCAGTGCTTAAAGTAGACTGTCAGATTTTTCTAATGCTTCATATTGATGAAAGTTCATTTGATTGGGACATTTGGTCTCATAACGAGCATTTTGCCAAAGTTTGAACCTTGCATCAAGAAGTTATAAAACCCATGCTATCTAGAAGATCCGCATTGACAGATTCCAGTGCTTTTAATTTTTGGATTTTCCAGTGTTAATCTTTAGATGATCCATATTCCAGTGTTGTTTATCCTTAGATGATCCATATTCCAGTGTTGTTTATCCTTAGATGATCCACATTCCAGTGTTAATCTTTAGATGATCCATATTCCAGTGTTGTTTATCCTTAGATGATCCATATTCCAGTGTTGTTAATCCTTAGATGATCCACATTCCAGTGTTGTTAATCTTTAGTAGATGATCCACTTTCCAGTGTTGTTAATCTTGAAAATGTAGTCAGTAGAGTGCTATTGTAAGAAACGTTCTAGTTTGTGTTCACAGAATTTTCCAAAAGATAATACCTGTGAACTGTGAATAGGGGTTCTCGGGGCCGGGGTTCTCAGTACAGAACAGTATTCACAACCAAATAAGAAACATTAAATTGAGAAACAATGAACAGATTAATGCTTATACAGCTAGATGCAACATATGTAGGAGATTCTGATTTCAGTAGCAGTCTTGTAGAGTTGATCAGGAAGAGAGACTGGTTTTGAAGTGTTACGTAAATACTTAATGATGGCTCTCCGTCCCCCCCATTTTTGTTCTACTCACCCGTACATGCCAACCATTATGTTTTTAGTTTAATATTTGGCTTTCTTTTCACAAAATTACATTTTATATACTCGCCATATATATTGATTGCACTTTTTCCACTTGTGCCTGGATTTACTTGATAAGGAAAAAGGTGCAAGTGTAAAGACCATATAAATGCATTCAGACTCTTGAGTTGTGGAATGGTGTTGATATGGTTTGCCATCTATGTGAGGTATTCTTAAAAATTGGGCCTCAAGTTTTCCTGGCAATGGTTCCACAGTACATCAACACACTTAGGTTATTAGTGCAGAGGCATTTTTAGTATAGTGCTTTGCTCAAGGACATAACAGTGTAGCTGACATCGGCTAGTTCAGTGGTAGGATAGGATTTAAACCCACATGATTTTGATTGTGAATCTGGCATGTTAACTGAGACACCATGCCACACTGATTATTATGGCCACAAGAATTTGATAACCACCATCGCCTTGTATGATGTATTAGTGTTGATGCCAAAGATTGTCAGACTACCTTTATGTAATGTACCAACCGATCTTAATCGATGCCATTTTATTCTGTTGAATTGGAATCTACATTGTAGACATTATAATAATAGCTATGCATTATGTTTAGGTCTATGCAAAGTCTTAGTTCCTTTGTAGATGTTTTAGAACTCTACTAGGTGTGTTATACAAGTCTTAAAAGAAAGAATGTCTTCTTTAGACTAGTTGCATTCTTTGCTGTGTTTCATCATAATTTCAAATACCACGTTAGAAAAGAATATTATTTCATGATCTCTATATCTTCAGTCGAATCAGATGGCGCGCCTTGTAAAGATTCCCGGTATTGTGATTGCTGCTTCGGCTGTACGTGCAAAGGCCACCAAACTGGCGATCCAGTGTCGCAGCTGTCGGAATGTTATCAATAACATTGCTGTTAAGCCAGGACTTGAGGGATATGCATTGCCTAGAAAGTGTAACACGTATGTCTAACTTCAATTTACAATTTTTTTTTTGTATAGCTATGACTGGATTACTATTTATAATTGGGCTCAATGCTGCTCCTGGTTTGATTTTGAAATGCTTCATCGATTTAAAACCAAATTAGATGAGGTATGCAGACCTGCCAACCCATGATTTTGCCACCACCTGGTTCTTGATGAAACATGCTGATCATTCATTCAGTATATCTACCATCATTGTTTTCCTGATGAATTTAAGTATCAGTAGTTATAAAGCAGAACTGGCTTTGTCTGCAAAATTGTTTCAGCCAACAGAACGCAAGTTCCTTTGAGGGATTCTTGTTGTTCTAAGTTTATTCTTTTTAGAATTTTTATTTGGCAGATGTAAGTGAGTGTACAGTATTTCTCTTCCATCTCTTTCAGAGATCAGGCTGGGGCACCTAAATGCCCTGTAGATCCTTTCTTTATTATGCCTGACAAGTGTACATGTGTCGATTTCCAAGTACTCAAGCTTCAGGAATCACCAGAATCAGTTCCAAATGGAGAAATGCCTCGCCACATGCAGCTTTATTGTGATAGGTAAGTAAAGCAGTTGTTCATTTACTTCCTACTGTCTTACCTTGTACCCAATCCAAACGAAATAGTTCATTAAGTCTTAGCACCAGCTTATGGAGCATAGGTTTCTGGGTTGTACCTTTGGCAATTGTTAGCACCAACCTTTAGAAGTGTAAAAAAACCCAACAGATTTATAAAAAAAAAATTCTTGAATGTTATGTGTTATCTTTTAATTTACTACTTGTTTTCACATACAAGAATGTGTGCAATTGAAACAGCAATTGCACATTTACACTCTGATTATCTGGATTTTGTTTTTATTTCGAAGTTAATCAAACTGAGGAGAGTTCAAATTTACAGTCAGGTAAAAATAACCCCAGATATGAGAAACATGGTGACTACATATTGTCCCTGTCTTTTAAATCACTTGAAGAAATATGGAATATCGCAACATTTATTTAGTTTAATGTCCTATAAAAACTGTTTGTAATAGGTAATGTTTGTAAATTCCACATTGTTGATCAGAAAATGGCAGAATTTGTTATGAAAGATGCATATTTTATATTACCTTGAGCATAGCTTGTATGAATATTAAAATTCTTCTACAACTAAGTTGGCTTTCAAATGCACGATTGTTGGAAAGGGACAGTGATGAGCCACTAGTTGAATATACATAGCATTTGGAGTGGATTATAATAATGCTTGTTATCACATAGCTTGGGAATGATGATGCGGTGTCTCTTCCTCTCCTCATCCCCATCACAACACTCACACTAAATCTGACGTTTATTTATTTTCTCTAGATACTTGTGTGATAAAGTGGTGCCTGGAAACAGAGTCACAGTAATGGGGATCTTTTCCATCAAGAAGTCTGGCATGCCTTCAAAGGTTTTGTATCAGTTGCTTTCACTTTGCTATTGTTTTGGTTTGTGTTAAATAATATTGTTCCATTGTCAGTGAATTTGCCATCTTTTTGTTGTTGTTGCTTTTGATACCATTTTTAATATTTCGTTGGCTTCATACCAAGGAAATATGATCAAAGTGCCTTGTCCAAAGACACTTCAGCAGTCGACCCAGGCAAGTACATGCAGAATAACAAACTAGTGATCTTCATTTACAAGTCTAACACTCTAAGCTTTCTTCCAAAAAAATAGAAATGTACAAGGGAGAAGTGTGCTAAAAGTGAAATAAAATATTTTACAGTGTATACAGAAATTTATTTATAATTCTGATTTATCTGCTTCAAAATGTGGTATGTTTTTTTTTTTAAAAAGTACATTGCTGCACATTTCTTACATTCTTTTTATTTATTTTTTTAAAAACATTTCAATGTTATCGGGTAAAACTCCTACCAAATTATGGAGAAAAACAGGTTATCTATGCAACATGTTGCATATATCCTGTGGCATTTTTTGTATTTATGGAGTTAACATGTAAAAACTGAACTTTGAAAGAAAAAAACATTTTGATAAATATCAAAAGAAAAAATGGGAAGTTTGGCAGCGTTTTATCGGATGAACTGAAAGCAAAATGTAAACTGTAATGTTGAATTAGTTTTCTTTGTAACAACTTGAAACTTGAAAAGTCACCCAAAATGCAGTCAGGGGTTGTCAGCCTTTTTTCTGGATTAATAATAAAATGAATGAGCGCATGCCACCAGTAAGAGAGTAACTGTTCAAATCAACATTTTTGGCTGCCTTTTGCGTGTCGTACAAAACGTCATGCAGTAGGTTGCTCTGAGACTTATAAATAGTTTGACATTGTTTACAACATTTCTATTCATGCATATGTATTGCTTCAACTTGTTGACAAAGATGGTACATCAAATTTGGAATTGATTAGAGGCTATATTATGCTCATAGCAAAGTCAATAAGGCCTCTATATACAGGGTCCATAGGGGACCTTGCAAAATGAATATGCAACTCGAGGCCTTGAAAACATTTGGACCTTGAAAAGCCTATATTTTCTTGAAACCAAAAAGAATTATTAGTTTTCATTTTACAGTTTTAAATTTTTAAAAAAATTAATATCTTGCAAATTTTACACCAGAACAGAAATTTCCACAACTGGCTACTGTGCAGTCGTACATTTTGAATATCCAAAAGTATGAAGCCTTGATGTAGCAGTGGTTTAAAGACGGGGGAAAATGGAAATGAAGATAAAGTAAATATGGGTTTGGCTATCCAGGATTGGTTCATAATGTAATATATGTTTAAGGAAAAAGACTTGAAGTTTATCTTATTTGTAAGTTGAGAGTAAAAAACATTTTATTGATGGAGTTTCAATCATTTAAAAGTCTTGTGTTTGGAACACGCATACAAAAAAAAAATTATCACTACACTAGGTGCAGAATTGAAAGCACATGTTCAAACACGTTGGTCCAGAAAATGCTGCAGCTCATATCCCTTCATCTACACGAAAGCTGTCATCCAGGTTTAATCTATACCATAGCTGTGTCAACTGTCCTGCTTTTTTTCCATATTTTTCCGATAGTTTTGGACCTGAATATGGGTATACGTTTATTTTGGTTTAAAAAAAATACATTTTGTAATTAACAAATATACATTTTGTAATTAACAAAAATACATTTTACAAATTCCTTGGAATTGCCAGCACTTTCAATTTTTTTGCAGGTCTTACAAAAATGATGCTTACAATTCTGGATAATAGTTTCATCCGTGTTTGATTTGGATAAGGGTTTCATATGACTTGTGGAATTAGTCAGGGAACAAGACTAACTTTACACCAGTACTTCAGATGCTTTAAACTGCACATATTTTCATGCAAAGCATTCTATGATCAAACTAGAGAACTTGTTAAAAATTGCAACCTGCAAGGGGTGCGTTTTGACAACATAATGGAAAATAAGCTTCTTAAAACGGCACAGAATATGAAAAAGGATTAATGTTGTGATTAAAAGCTGGAAGAGACAGTCATGCTAGTACTATAGTCAGAGTCTATATCCCCGTTTGTTATTACCTCCCTGCCGATTTCAGTAACGAAAAGCATAAACAAGATAAAAAGTCAATAAATCTTGCTCAGTTCATTCATTGATTTATAATTTCTAACCTGATTGCGACCAGGGTGTCCATAACACCTTTATCGTTGGCGCGTCTCGTGCTTAACAAGTTTTCATTACAACCATGGCCATCTTCGAGATCAATTTCCGATTCCTGGACAAGTCCATTTTCAGCATTGGGGCGGATGCATAAATACGCATGTATGTACATAGAAGATATATTTTATAGGTGGCAAAGGGATATAACTCTTAATCTTACCGTAATTGATGGAAGTATCCGGGAGTAACCAAATAGGAGCAGTGACATCACTCTATTGTGGAAAACAGACTTGCCCAAATTGTATGTAATATGGTGTCGTGTTCGTATGAAAACTTCCATTTGCATCAGATGCGCAGACGATAAAGGTGTTATGGACACCCTGGTTGCAGTCGGGTTAGAAATTAAAAATCAATGAATGAACTGTGTACGATTTATTGACGTTTTTTCTTGTTTATGCTTTTCGTTACTGAAATTGGCGGGGGGTGGTGGTGGTACAAACTAGAATACAGACTCGGACTGTAGTGGTCTACATGTACTTAAAACTTAATGTTTACCGTATCTGCATGTTTTAAATACTGAACTTTTAAAGAACTATTTCAACTTTACAATGACAGTTTATGATATTTTGTTACGCCATACTGAAAATTGGTCACACTTACAAAAAATAATAAACTGCCTCGCTGAGACGGTCTCATCAGGGTTGGCAGGTCTGCTACTATCCTTCAATCCCACCATGATGTCCAATGGTCCCAGTCCAATATCCTTCCATCCCACCATGATGTCCAATGGTCCCAGTGCAAGTTAAAGGAGGAGAATATGTACATTGGGTGTGGCTGGAATTGGACTGTTGTGTATAGATTGTGGGTGTATCTTTTCTTGGCCATATTTGTTTGATTGGGTTTTTGGGAGGGAGGTTGGTTGGTTATCCAGGAGGAACTAACTTGGAGGAGTTAATATTTATCTTGCTCTTCAGAATAGCATCCATAAAAATGTAGCAGTTCACGAGTAGCCAGAAAGTTCTCTTTGAATTTGTTCTAAATCACTCACCCACCCTAAAGAAAATACAGATTGTTCGACCATTGCAGTAGAAATGTTGCTTCAAGGCAAGCTGAAGCCAAAGAGATTTGCAAGCTTATGTTTTAGACATAGATGGACATATCTCTTTTGAACTAATAGTGTTTTAATTTTCTTTACAGAAGAATTCAAGGGACAAGGTAAATGTTGGAATCCGTATACCTTACTTTCGTGTGCTTGGTATCCAAGTTGATACAGAAGGAACTGGAAGAAGTGCAGAAAATCCTATCAGGCCAGTTGAGGAGGAGGAGTTCCGCAACCTGGCAAATAATCCCAATGTCTATGAAATTATCGCAAAGAGTATAGCACCCTCTATCTATGGTAGCTTGGATATCAAAAAGGCTATTGGATGCTTACTGTTTGGTGGCTCTAGAAAACGGTGAGTATAGTCTAAATTGAGTTTCAAGTTAGGAACATCTGCTCTGTAATGACAACAAAAGGATACAGATGTCAGTGAAAGGTCCAATGTACCAACATCATGTGTACCATATCATACAGTATCTAACCAAGTCATTTAACATAAGGTAATATCTGCTGAGCTGTAAGGGGGTGGGGGTATTTGTGCGCAAAACTTTTGACATTTTATGCAAAATGAAGGAGACACTTGAATAACTTGTTACACATGCCTTAACTTTTTGGACAGAAACCCTCCATTAGTACATACAAATGTACGAGAAAATTGGCAACTAGAAATTCATACATGAGTAAAGGGTATTGATCTCAATGTATACAATATGATAATTCAACTGATATCTAACTCCTGAATCCAGTTTGGGAGTAAATTGCTTGATTTCATGGTAAAGAGACATTCTTTAAAAGATTGAGGAAAAAATAATATAGAAGAAAAAAACTTAATTTTCCATGACTTTTTTTGTTTTTACAGCTATGATTTTTCACCATGACATAGCAAAAGCAGAGTATTGTTTGATTATATGGTGATAGCAAATCTGTCCAGAATCACAATTCTGTTCTAGTTTTAGCATAACAGTGGCAAGTGCTTGTGTATGTATGGCTTGATGGCTTTATTGTTGACAATTAAAATTAAATGGATAACAATATATTGATAATTTTTTTTGGGTACTGAATGCAACACATCTTGCCATATTATTGAGCACCCATTCCTTCCATTCTATACTGTGTGTAACTTTGCTGAGACTGCGAGGATCAGAAGACTGATCAGGCCTAGATCATTTTCAACCCTTCTGGACTCGATACTGAGGGATGAACCGGGATACAGCTTCTCACCTTTTCCAGTTTATCATCAGTTAGTTTCTTATGTTGTTGTAGGGTTTAACTCCATTTTTCAGCACACGATATACATGACGGCCAGTATTATTGGTGGAGGAAGAACCTGGGAAAACCCCCAGAAAGAACCAGCGACGCATGAGAAGTTACTGGCAAGCTTTTTCACATAACTACATTAGCCAAATCTTAGACTCGAACACGCACACAGACAGAGGTGAGATGCATTTAGTTTCTTAAGTGAAATAGAAGAGCAACATTTCAGTAATATTTCACCATCACCCCATATTATCAGAAATAGAATGCACTTTAAATCGTAAACCAAGATTTTCTAAAGAATGGGAATGAACATTGTGGTCCTGTCGTGTCCTGGGAGTGAAGATGGGACAATGAACTTTCAATTTGTTTTGATACAGACTAGTCTCCGGAAGAGCTAGCTGCATTGGTCTTTCTTTTATAGTGTCTCCATCTAGATCCCATCTTACAGGTCAGGTGGGGGCCCTGAGTGGTCTAAAGCGCTCTCTGTTATGGATAACTGCCATCTCACCCAAGTCTGCATGGGTTCGAGTCTCTGAATCTGCCATTATATGTGAGAAAGTAATTTTCTGGAATCTTAATCATATTTAATGCATTGTAAAATGACTGTACATAATAAATTGGATCTTGTATTTGCAGCCTCCCAGACGGACTGACGCGTCGTGGAGATGTCAACCTGCTCATGTTAGGAGATCCTGGCACGGCCAAAAGTCAGCTGCTAAAGTTTGTTGAGAGGTGTGCTCCAATCGCTGTCTACACATCTGGAAAGGGAAGCAGTGCTGCAGGTTTGACCGCTTCTGTCACAAGAGACCCAGCTACTGTAAGTTCATTTATGTTTGGACTGAATTAAAGTTTCTGAACTCGTAAATAATTGGAAAGATTAACAGGACAGTGAATATCTGGTTTTTGCCCATGCATCAAGAGCTGTAGTTGAACTTGACATGCATGTATCAAACTTGAGCTTGACTCATTCAGCCCCGACAAAATTATCAGTAACACTGTTACTGTGCCCTAGCCACACTAAGCTGTCTAGCTGCTTGTGCCCCAAAGTTTTACCTGTTTGGAAAATTTTGTAAAAATCGTGCACATGCCTTCACACTTGCTTTAATTTCTTTTCTTGTATCCAATATTAATCCATGAAATTTTCACCAATTAATCCAAATGAATTTGTCTACACAGTGATGTATTTTCTTTCTATTTGTCCAAGTCTTTCACAATTTATTTGCCGTATTTTCCCGCATATATCCCGCGTGTTATACCAGATTTTACAAACCCCGCAGGGGGGAGCGGGTTATATAAGGGTGCAGGCTATATCACAATTTTTTTTACACATAATAATATTTCAATATATTGTTTGAAAAACGCAACTACATAACATATATTGTTCTAGTTTTGTTTTGCTACTCTCATCAATATCAAATTTTCTGCTGTGGCTCTATTGCCATGAACTTCAGCATACGCAATGGCAGTTAGCTTGAAGTCGGCTGTGTAAGACTTTTGTTTCGGCATTTTTTAAATTAAACAAAAAGAAATTATTTAAACTCGAATCTACACTTAACAAGAATACACTTCACAAGAATACAAGATTATTTAGAAATGTCCGTGTTTATGTAGCCTGTAGTTGAGGCACAGCTCCTATAGACAGCCTACGCACACAAGCACTGTGTACCGTGTTTTTTGCTGACTTTTTTTTAGCAAAGGTCGTCGGCTTACTTTGATGATAGCGCCGCTAAAGGCTCCAGTTGAAGGGTCAAACAAATACCTGTTTGTTATTGCTGCGGCAACTTCAGATAATTGTAGAACATTGAAACAGATTTGTTTTATTTGTTTAGTATATATCAGTGCTTCAAAGGTAATCATTTCTTTTTGAAGTGTCAGCAAACGTATTTTTTCTTCTTCCATCTGGTATTTGTTTTTAAATTAGTGTCATCTGCTTGACTGTACTCATTTTACGTTTCCGCCTTCTGCAGATTCGGATTTTAACTAGTCAGTTGCATAAAGTAATATGGCCAGATATCATCATTAGCGGATTATGATATAACAGTGCACTGTTAGTGTGGTTTGTCAGTATGAGACAAGGACTTGTTATTTTAACAATATATTCCAGTACATTGTTTCCTGTCATGGTGCCTTTGATTTTCTCTACTCCAAACGCAAGACTGTATATACGGTTTTTATCAGCCAAATTGGTGTTGCCACAAATATCACCAGATGGTATATTTTGTCACCAAAACGGAAAACAAAAACAAAATCGCAGTTTGCTACATCAGCGAAGCCCCATGATCCTGTAACTGATTTCATTTCCGATTGTAGCTGTATAAATATATCTATGGTTGCGGGTTATACAAAGGTGCGGGTTATGCCAACGATTTTTTACACAAAACCCCAAAACCCGCGGGCTATATGAGGGTGCGGATTATCTGTGTGTGCGGGATATATGCGCGAAAATACGGTATACACTTTTTACAAAATTGTGTGCAACATTGTTAGGAATATCATATCATCAGCACTTAATTCCATTAAAATAAACCAGGATGTCATTTCTGCAATAAGGGTGGAGGAGTAACTCTAGCAGTTTGAATGCATGTTTCGATTAACATTTAAGGGTGCATGGTATTAATTCAAATCTGTATGACCAATCATTCAGAATTTTGCACATTAATTCCTAATTTGATTTTAAAAATTCCAAATTGACAAAGTTCAAGAACATTATTGTTGTATTGGATACAGGAGTTTTTAAATGAACAAGATGGAAAGAAAACTATTGAACATGACTGATAGATTGGTATGTAAAATTTGGGTGTAAACGATTGAATGCACTGAAGAACTAGTGGATTAATCTGTAAATTGGTGGAAAATGGCTTGAGAGATGAAGAGGATAAGAAGATAGGAGTAAAGTATGTTTATAGCTAGTGTTTGGGTTGTGAATGATTTCATGGTTTTTGCATGACAACTTTGATATCTTGAAAAAACTTTGTGCAGGGCTTGTGCTTGATGTATGAAAGAGGTCTATTGATTTGGGCTCAAAACGGTTACTGACTTTAAGAAAGTACTGTACATGAACTAGTTCAATGACCAAAGTAAGGATCATCTAACCTTTGGTTAAGAAAGAAACTTTTAGATCTGGGAGCATAACAGGTCAAAACCATGGTAAGTCAAATCTGAAAAATAATATATTTACGCACAGCAAATTTATATCTTGCTAGACATGTTGGTCCCTAATCTCGAGAGTTGACCATTCCCAACTATTGTGTATGTTGAAGACTAATAAATATGGTGTCGCAATATAATGTACATTTGATATTCATTTGTACTTGTTGGTTTTTTCATTTTAATTTTGAGAAATAGTACACTGCTTAGATAATTGTTGGGGTAGTAGCTGTATGTTCATGTAGGGCTCTGACATTTTTTGTATAACTTTGGAAGCATGTCATGGAAGGGTTGTGTTATAACCCTGTATCTTTTGTACGCCTAAGGTACGTTTTAAAGATTAAAATAAATCTGTGAGCACCCTCATTTTAAAACTTGTCAGAATTCAACCCCTTTGTATGGAAAGCCTCATGGAATGATGATTTTTGAGTTCATTGCAACTGCTGTTGGTAAGAATCTAAAATATCTAAAAGCAGTTTGTCCTAAATGGCAATAGAACTTGAACAATGATTCCAACCTGTATTCAAGTATGGCCAACATAACTATAAACTGAAAACCTTTAAATGACTTCTCATAAATAATGATTCAACTGAATTTAACTCAATTTATCATCATTAAACATCCTGGCATTCGGATATGGCTATCATAACCCAAAACAAAATCTGAAAAGAATTCGACCAAATTTGTAGCATTATGTCCAGGTATAAAGGGTTTTAAAATGTTGACCTAATCCACCATTAACACTAGTAATGGCTGCTGTTATTAACAGAAAAAAGCTTTAAACCATTTTTCACAAACTGGTCAGGAGAGCATGTCCAAAGTCTGAAGGCAGTCTACTAAGAAGTGGTGTCAAATTTATACCAGTGATGCCAATTTAACACTTGACAAACTAAATTGGACATAAAGCATTCTGGCATGAATTTTTAAAAATGATACTGATTTGCCCACAACTGTGGCTTCTTTTGTTGCAGATACAAAATCATTTTCGTCTGCTTCTTACAGATCGCTTACCAGAATTTTACCAAATGTGTCTTTTACCCTAAGATATGGCTAATGTCATTTTAAAACAAATTGATAAACCTTAAATACAAAAGATTTCCCCTTCAAAACTGATTAACACAATTCAGCCAAGTTTGACAGAAAACATTGAAGCAGAATGGACTAGTTTTGAACAGATGGTGTTTATCTGATTTAGATCTGGTTACCATTGCTAAAAATACAAGATCCTACTTGACTCCTACCTTCCGAAAATGCTCAAACAAGTTTGGCTGAAAGCATCCAGGTAAAGAGGTTCTTTAAAACCATTTCTGATGATCCACCATAAATAATCCTGCAAGTATTGGAAAAAGTGAATGACCTCCTAAAAGATTTCAAAGAAAATTGAAAGCTTTCCTGCATAAATGGGACAAATGAGGGGAAAATATCAGTTGTCATGCCCACTTGAGCCTCTTGTTTAAATTATAAAATTTCTGACTCTTGATTTCAAGGTCTGCATAATGTGATCTATTTCTATTATAACCTTGACTTTTCTTTCCAGAGGAATTTTGTAATGGAGGGTGGTGCCATGGTGCTGGCTGATGGGGGAGTCGTGTGTATTGATGAGTTTGACAAAATGAGAGAAGATGACCGAGTAGCCATTCATGAAGCCATGGAACAACAAACAATATCAATTGCCAAGGTAGCTGTAATTTGTTGTTTTTTTAATGTTAAATGGTAAACAATTTCCGAGGTACACAGGATGCTGTTTCTTTTACATTTTATTTGCTTCGAAATTTTGTTTGAATGTGACTGATCATGCTTGTTGATGATAAATGATATCATAGTACCCTTGCTGTGAGTACTAACAGTTAAATTCTGCAGTGATATAGAATGCTGGAAAATTGGTAAGTTTTCAATCAATTAAAGGTTTTTAAAGGTAGTTTGTATTTAGGATGACACTTTTCATTATAGCTACTTTCTGTGTGAGTGGGGTCCAAGGTTTTTTCCTGCATACATTAGTCGCCTCCTGCAAAGATGCAATCACTCGTCTCTTTAATTTCGCTTATATCAATTGGAGAATATTCATAAAATGGTGGCTGCTGAGTAACTACAGGGTAAGAATAATTTATCATTTGCTATTTATAACACAGGCATGATTTTTCTATGTTTTAAAACGGAATTCCACTTTTCTTCTGACTTGAATCCGATTTTTCTTGATATAGTCCTTTTTTTTTTTTAAATAATGTCCGCTCTGTGTGTTTTTTCTCTGGTTTTTAGTCGTTCTTTTCAGTACCATTCTGCAACAACCCTTGTAACGTATTCGTTTCATATATTAGTTAGCCCGCAATGCTCTTAAAGAGTATTCTGATTGGTCAAAAGTTTAAATTCATCAAATGAATCTTTGTGTAAAGGAAACTGATGGCAGTGGAAAGAAGAAGCGTGCTTTGCCAAAAATGGCGTCCTAGTTGTTGAGAGAGACGATGACACGAAAAATTTAGATAAAGATTTTTTTAAAAAATGGAAGGGAATGGATGGAACGAATTGTCGACGGAAATTTAGTTCGTCAGTTTATAAGAAAACTGAACGCTCGAGGTGCCCTCTGCAATATATACATTACAGAAGTCGTGGTTGAAGGAGTCTGGAAACACACCTGCAAATGAAGCTGCATACGGAAAAAGCAATATGTGCACTGCATATTGCCTATATGAGCTGGAAAGGCTCTCATTGAGAAGGAAAAGAAACGATTGCACATTGAGCCAGCAAAATCATTGGTGACAAAAAGGAAGACTAATTAAATCTTTCTTAAAGCCGCAAAAAGAGCTCAGCTGGCATATCAACATGTTGTATTCAATGGACAAAAAGACAAGTGAATATATGGGATTATTTGTATATAGATAATGTATTTGGATGTTTATTTTACATATTTGTTATGAAAAGAGAAATATAATATGTTGGCAGTAAAGAATGCCTAATTATTGACTTAATTACAATGTGAACACTGATATGTGCATGAAATAACTTAAGTACCAATAGTATTGGAGAACAAATTCATGTGACAATAAATATTGTAAAATTGTTTAAATTTTTGATAAGTTTGTTAGTTTTTCAAATGATTTTTTTTGTTACATATTATGGTCACAAGTTGCACCAGGAGCAGATTTTCATGCATGTAAAATGCATTTTTAGTCTGAGGTCTTCGACCCCCAGAACCCTCTGATAAGGGGCACTATCCCCCGTTGGGGGAGTACCCCCCAAACACCCCTTTAAAAGTTTCATATTTTTTAAAAAAAAATTTGAAGCTCAAATTCATATCTGATAACAACTATACATAACCAATTTCCAAGAAAACGCATAGTTTCTTCAAAAATGAACTTTGCCCAACAGATTGATTTTATTGATAAGCTATCTAGTTAGTAGACCAGTATATAATTTTTTAAGAAAATGGCACCAGATGTAAATTGAAACCTTTTATGGTGTGAGTTGATGTTCTGTGACAAATAAGTTTGAGCAGATCTTTACAAACTTCAAAACAATTCAGATCAGAGAAAATGATCGATCAACACCATTTAACAAACTTCAAAAGATGAATATGAGAGTAACGTAATAAAGCACACTGAGCACATGACCATGCTCATTGCAGAATTCCAGTTCACGATCATTCAGCAGAAGTTGCACATGTAGACTAGTTGAAGTGAGTTGTGCAAATGAATAATTTTTCATTATATTTTGTTTTCATTCTGGTTCTAATCCGTATGGAATTTTCCCTTTTTGACAAGAATTTTGACCAGTTGCAAAACTAGGTTGTGAAAATTTATCTTTTTCATTCATGCTATATTTCTGGCATGTAATATATAGATGACACTTTTTATGCCTAAAGTACACCTTTTTTTTGCCACTTACAATAGCAATAAATACACTTGTACCTCTCTGGGGTGGGGTGGCATGTATGTTGACTCAAAGTTTTCGCCAGAATTTTTGTTTTCTTAGTCATAAATAAATATGGTACCATTCTGAGTTCCAATGGTGGCTACTTTGAAAATCGTCTTAGTTTTGCTCCTCCTAAATGGATGATGATATGTTTTCACTAATTAAAAGTCTTCATATAGTGTCCAGTTTCTTTTCAATAAAAGCCAGTATGGTACAACAGCCATCTTTATTTTAGTGCTTTATGCACAGCAAGACAAGTTGGTAATTTATACCAAGGAAGTTGGAGTAAAGTGCTTTGCACATAGACTCCACAGATCTGACCCGATTGTAAGATTCGAACCAGCACTGTTTACAAGTCTGGCACGCTAAACCCATAGCCACTGTTATTTGACCATCTTGAAAACATTATCACCACTGTGTCTGCACGAAAAATAATATTGCCATGTTTTCATCATTAGATTTCATTGGAAGTCTAATTGCTCCTAAATTAAATTAGTTCTGCTTTTAATATGGCCATCATGTTACTTTTGAAAATCTTTTCAGTATTCCTGAATGGATGGATATATATTTAATAAACAGCTTTTTATGGTGTTTAATTGGCTCAAAATAAAAACCCTGCTGATCGAACATCCCTTGTTGACATTTTCAAATTTTTTTTGTTATCACTACTCCTGAATGAATTATATCAGAATGGAGTTTTTACTGAAAGACTTTTCTTCGGATGTTTAGTTGGTTATAAATGAAATGGTGCCACTCTGACTTCCTGTATGGTTGCCATACTATCCATCTTGAAGATCTTTGTATTGCAAATTTTACTAGATGGCAGTTCATGTCGGTATTGTGTCAATCCGATATCCAGTATAGGTCATATCGATATTGTGTCAATCTGATATCCAGTATAGGTCATATCGATATTGTGTCAATCCGATATCCAGTATAGGTCATATCGATATTGTGTCAATCCGATATCCAGTATAGGTCATATCGATATTGTGTCAATCCGATATCCAGTATAACCACATCAGCCATCTTGAAAATCTTGTTATTGTTACTCCAGCAGGATTTAAAGACTGGGTTTCTACCAGAAGACATCACTTGTCTTTCTAATATATTCAACATAGCAGCTAATTTGAAAACCTTGTTATTTCTAAAAACAGTACTAGTGTAGCAAGGAGATGTATTGAAATTCATTTTTGGTGGTGTTAAAGGCTTGTTTAAATGTTAATAGTAGCTATGATTTGGTCTCTCTTTTTGCAACATGGTCAAGATTTTGTCCATCACTTTGAGATCTCTTGTGAAGATAAAAATCCATGAGGTCATGGCTACTGCTGCATCTCTTGCCTTTGTATGGTGTCAGGGTAGCAACCTTTTAGAATAGTCATTTTACAATTTTTGGCACCCTGAAGATAGGGTATTTTGAGGCCAGATGTGTCAGCCCAACAAGTTAAAATGTTCTCCAATCAGCAGTATCCTATTGACAATAGTGGAAAAATTTAGCATTCAGCAATGCAATAATAATAATAATAGCAGATATGCTATTAAAATGAAGGAGGGGAGCATTCATGCTATGCACAATCCTTTCCTTTCTCTTCATTGTCAGAAATGGACTAAGATGTCAGACTGGGATCATGATTTTTTACTTGTTGGATGACAAAGATGAGCTATTTTGCCCTGTTGTCCTAATACTGATTTGAGGGTGTAATGTCCTTGGATGGGTAACAAACACCATCAGTAGTTTCAACTACGCAATAATAATGGGAAAATGGTGAATAATGAAAATTAATCCCATCCCCAAAAATTATCTTTCACAGCACACTAAATATTGTACTTCTAGCAACGGAGAATATTTTCCATGTTAATTTACTTGCATATTTTCTGTAATTTTAGGCAGGGATAACAACAACATTGAACTCTAGATGTTCTGTACTGGCTGCAGCGAACAGCATTTTCGGCCGTTGGGATGAGACTAAAGGAGATGAAAACATTGATTTTATGCCTACAATCCTCTCTAGGTTCGACATGATCTTCATTATCAAAGATGAACATGACGAGTCAAAAGATACAGTGAGTTTTAAGTTTACAAAATGCATTTATTTTGTTGTGTGACAAAATGAGCATAAAAGTCAAAAGATACAGCAAGTAGAGAATCTGTTTGGAGTCTTAGTTGTCTGTTTGATGGCCAAATTTTGGTCAAAATTACTGACTGACCTTGGCAATAAACCTGATTGTAACTGCATTGTATTGACAAGCTGGTTGCTTATTAACTGTAATCCTTGTGTTGTATTGACAGACAATGGCCAAGCATTAATCATGTTCATTGTGTTGTATTGACAGGATGGCTAAACATTTAATCATGTTCATTGTGTTGTTTTGACAGGATTTACAAACATTAATCATGTTCATTGTGTTGTCTTGGCAGGGATGGCCAAACATTAATCATGTTCATTGTGTTGTTTTGACAGGATGGCCAAACATTAATCATGTTCATTGTGTTGTCTTGGCAGGGATGGCCAAACATTTAATCATGTTCATTATGTTGTTTTGACAGGATGGCTAAACATTTAATAATGTTTATTGTGTTGTATTGACAGGATGGCTAAACATTTAATCATGTTCATTGTGTTGTATTGACAGGATGGCCAAACATTTAATCATGTTCATTGTGTTGTATGGATAGATTTTGGCCAAACATTAATCATATTTATTTTGTTGTTTTGACAGAGGATGGCCAAACATGTGATGAATGTTCATCTGAATGCCCTTCAGACAACAGAGGAACAGAGAGAGGGAGAGCTGGACCTTAATACTCTGAAAAAATACATTGCCTTCTGCAGGAGGTATAGTACCAGTTGATGTTTATTTACTAGAAATCTTAGCAGAGATTTGATGGTTAGAAGTGTAATTGTCATCATCAAAGGGTGGCAGAGTTCGCACATTTTACCTGCAGGAGATACTGTCACAGAATTAGGCGAAAATTGAACTGATTTCTGTTCTTGAATTGCAAACGAAACTCACCATTTTCTTGATTTCGTCGTACACGCATTACCTGGGGTGATTAAGTGGCGTGTAACGATTTGCATGTGCCAATTTGTAATTTACATGAAATCCGAAATACTCGTTTTACGTGGTGTACGGCAAGCTCGATGTGATTTATGTTCACCTATTGAGAGTATATAAGGCGAACTATTTATCATAATTTTTTTACGGGAACCAAAATATCTAATCGAAGGATAGATAACCTCGTCTTGCAAATCTCCAGCCAAAGGGGTGAGTGTTAAATTTACATTTCGTTTTATTGTGAATTTTATTCAGATTATCATTTCGTATAATGATGCTTTTATTGCAATTAAACGTGGAATATTTGGAATTACTAGTCACTTTTAGACTTTAAATACAATATCGTAATCTACGGCTTAGATTATTTTTGAGACAACTATTATTAGTCTGGTTTTGTTTATTATAGTTGATTCCGTCGTTGATTCCGTCGTTGATACCGTAGAAGTACATCACTGATAGCGCATCTAATAACATCGTTGATACCGTCTCTGATACCGTAGCTGCTAACGTAGTTGTTACAATGTATCTGATACCGTAGCTGCTAATAACATCGTTGATACCATAGCTGCTAATAACATCGTTGATACCGTAGCTGTTAAACACATCTGATACCATCTTTTGATAAACGTCTTTGATATCGTTTGATTTGTTGTGGGACATCTATTGTTTGTTCTGGAACATCTCTGTATAAATATCTGAATGTGCTTGTGCCGTTAATTTGTGCAAACGGAATTGAAGTATCTGTCTGTGTGTCGAACTGTCTGTTCGTCAACATCTGTGTAACATGTAAATATCCGGAAAGCTAGAAGTCCGAGTGTCGGAGCTGTCTTAGAGTTGTAAAACGTCCGGGTCGACATCTAGGGTAGTGAGGAACCGTTGGTTCTGGTAGATGTTGTATGCTGTCTGAACGTATAACTGTGGTGGATCCGTGTAGGGAAACGTCCGATAATAGTATTGGTCAACCCTCGGTTCTCGGTTAAACTGGGAGACGATTCAACTGTTGCTGAATCGTGCGGTTATACAGGGGAGACACATTGGTGTATTGAAATTGTAATGTAATTTAATACATTGTTGTATTTGCATGCTTATGTCAGATCGCAATAATATTTCAAGTGATCACATAGATATCAATAAAAGCTAGCAACTTGATTGAATACAAGTATATGATCGTGCTAGTTATCGCAATCCATCGTGCGATAGATAGTTTGTCGTTTGTGTTTATTTTTTTCGTAAATCATACTTGCATTTATTTAACTTTCGTAAAGGATTCTTGGATCTGTGTATAATCCAAGAGATTCCTTTACATCTGAGATTCCTTTTGTATTGTTATTTAATTTATTCATGTATTGTGAATGGTTGTGAGTGTAATTGTGGGTTGAGCGCGTGAGTTATTGTGTTAATACATCTGTATTTTTTTCATTTATAATTTATTACATAAATTTATATTTTCTTTCACAAATTGTGTTTGTATTGTTCATTTAATCCACCCTCCTCTCGGTAACAATTCTGTTACAATGGTGTCAGAAGTGGGATCGTTGGATTAAGTGAACTGTCAATCATTTTTGTGAAGGTATACATTTAATGTTTATATTCGAGCGTGACCTTCTGTTAAGATAATACTCTAGCTGGAGTTTATTTTTGTCTAGTTTACCTAGGTCCGTGAGTCCAGTATAAACGTGTTTAAAGTATTGGTTTGGTTATATATCTATATTCATATTACAATTGTCATTGTCATGTCATCCCTTAAGGACTTGGTTGCCTTAGGCAAAGAATTTGGATATGAAGGTGAAAACTTAAGGAAATTTATTCAAGAAGAACAAGCCCGGGAAAGGGAAGAAAGGGCAAGGGCAAGGGAATTAGAAAGGGAATCCGATGAAAGAAAAAGGGGATTAGAAAGGGAATCCGATGATAGGAAATGGGCAATTGAGAAGGAAAAGATAGAATTAGAAAAGCAGGCCCAAAGGGAAAAGATAGAATTAGAGCAGCAGGCCGAGAGGGAAAAGATAGAATTAGAGAAGCAGGCCGAAAGGGAAAAGATAAAATTAGAGAAGCAGGCCGAAAAGGACAGGATAGGATGGGAAATGGAAGCGGAGCAAAAGCGAATAGAGTTAGATGAAAAATCAAAGCAACGGGATCATGAGCGTAAGGTAGAATTAGCGACATCTGGAAGAGAACACGATTCTGCCTTTAGCAAATTAAGGGGCCCCAAATTACCTCCCTTTGACGATGAAAAAGATAACATAGATAGTTATCTTCATCGGTTTGAGCGGTATGCCGAAAACCAGAAGTGGAGTCAAAATGACTGGGCGCTGCATCTGAGTGCTTTATTAAAAGGTAAAGCACTGGATGTATACTCGCGACTTCCTAGGGACGATGTGTTTAAGTACGACGTCCTAAAGGAAGCACTTCTCAAAAGGTACGAGCTCACTGAACAAGGTTTTCGAAAAAAGTTCAGGTATAGCAAGCCCGATAAGGGAGAAACCTTTGGTCAGTTCACCGTCAGAATTGCGAACTATTTTGAGCGGTGGATTGAATGCGGCAAAGCGGTGAAAACGTTTGAAGGGTTGACTGATTTCTTGCTCAGAGATCAATTATTTAATACAGTTGGGCGAGAATTAGATCAATTTCTGAAGGAGAAAGTCTTCACAAACGTAAAAGATATGGCTAAGCAAGCCGATTTATTTGCCGAAGCTCATGGGGGAACCCAGAACGTGGTTTTAAAAGATTTTAAGTCTGGAAACCAGTCTGTAAGACCTATGCCTAGGGAGCCTGTAAAATCAGCTGAGGTAAAAAGGTCAGTTGGGAATCCAGTTTTTCAGCGTGTGCGGTGTTTCTTGTGTAATGCATTGGGTCATGTTCAAAAAGACTGTCCTAAAAGAAAGGCACTTATACATAAGGTAGCAGTGGCTATACAAAGTAAAGGTATAACTGTTAACATCGTACAGGTAGAACCTTGTATTCATTCGCTTGGCACGTGTTTATTTCCTGAAGCGCGTGTACCAACCGCGAGAGGGTTTGTCAACGGTCGAGAAGTCGTGGTATTGCGTGACACTGGTTGTACGGGCGTAGTGATCAAACGTAGTCTCGTGCAGGATAACCAAATGCTCGGGTGGGAATCCCCATGTATGTTACTTGATCAGACGATGGGTCGCATTCCCGTAGCAAGGATCACAGTAAAAACACCTTTCTTAACGGGAACTGTTGATGCCCTTTGTATGGACAATCCTATTTACGATCTGACGATCGGTAATGTTCAAGGTTCCCGTCTTCCAACCATGGCCGATTTTAAAATACCTTTGGCCCAGGCAGTCGAAACGCGAGCGCAAACACGGCGAGAGAAAACCGCGTTTCATAAATTAATAGTCCCTGAATCGATCTCCGGAATTTCCCGCGATGATTTCAAACAAGAGCAAGAACGTGATGAATCCATCAGAACAATTGTTGAGAAAATCACGTCCGGCGCGATTAAACATTGCAAGCGTGGGGGTAGCTCGAGATTCGTACGCAAGAACGGATTAATTCATAGGGAGTTTAGCGCTCGGGAGGGTAAGAAGTATTGGCAAGTGGTCGTACCCCAGAGATATAGATCTCAAGTACTTAGGGTGGCGCATGAGTCAAGCATGGCAGGACACCTAGGTAAGGCTAAGACCACTAGCAGGGTAGTCGCTGAATTCTACTGGCCCGGTGTTAATGGCGATGTCACACGGTTCTGTAGGTCGTGCGACGTATGTCAGAAAACCGTTTGTAAGGGAAGGGTCACAAGGGTGCCCTTAGGACAAATGCCATTAATAGATACACCGTTTAAAAGAGTGGCAGTAGATATTGCAGGACCAATACACCCGGTTACCGAAAGAAAGAATCGGTACATACTTACTCTGGTTGATTACGCAACCAGATACCCCGAAGCCGTAGCGTTACCAACTATTGAAACGGAAAGGGTAGCTGAAGCATTAGTTGATATCTTCAGTAGGGTAGGGGTGCCAGAAGAAATCCTCACTGATTGTGGTGCCCAATTCACCTCTGACCTCATGGGTGAAATAAGTAGGCTGTTATCCATCAAACAGCTAAACACTACCCCATACCATCCGATGTGCAATGGACTGGTAGAGAAGTTTATTGGTACCCTGAAAAGCATGCTGCGAAAGATGTGCGCGGAACGTCCGCAAGACTGGGACCGTTATTTAAACGCTGTTCTGTTCGCGTACCGTGAAGTACCGCAGGAAAGTTTAGGGTTCTCACCCTTTGAACTGTTGTATGGTAGAACAGTTCGAGGCCCGATGCGGATACTACGCGAACTATGGACTGGTGATGTCGCGAACGAGGAAATAAAAACGACTTACCAGTACGTGTTAGATCTAAGAAACAAACTTGAGAGTACATGCCAGATGGCACGTGATGAATTGATTAAATCGGGGCGCAGATATGCCAAGTATTACAACCGCAGAGCGCGTAATAGGAAATTTCTTGTGGGAGATCAGGTGCTATTGCTTCTTCCAACTAGTTCGAATAAGTTATTAGTCCAGTGGAAAGGTCCATATGAAGTTAAAGAAATAAAAGGTGACATGGACTATAAAATTGACATGGACGGTAATGTAAAGACATTCCATGCAAACATGCTCAAGTTATACATCAAGAGACAGAGCGACAATGTCAATAAGGGGAGTTGAAAATATAGGCGCAGACTACTTGAGTAGGGCATGATGGGAAATTTGTATGAATTTGCCCAGTAATAAAATCCAGTTTGTAGTATAACCAGTGTAAATGTTGTAAGATATCATCAGTAGTTATTTTTCTTCTATTCTGTGTTAGTTTTAAAAATGTGTACATTTTTATTCTTAGGGGGGAGGTATTGTCACAGAATTAGGCGAAAATTGAACTGATTTCTGTTCTTGAATTGCAAACGAAACTCACCATTTTCTTGATTTCGTCGTACACGCATTACCTGGGGTGATTAAGTGGCGTGTAACGATTTGCATGTGCCAATTTGTAATTTACATGAAATCCGAAATACTCGTTTTACGTGGTGTACGGCAAGCTCGATGTGATTTATGTTCACCTATTGAGAGTATATAAGGCGAACTATTTATCATAATTTTTTTACGGGAACCAAAATATCTAATCGAAGGATAGATAACCTCGTCTTGCAAATCTCCAGCCAAAGGGGTGAGTGTTAAATTTACATTTCGTTTTATTGTGAATTTTATTCAGATTATCATTTCGTATAATGATGCTTTTATTGCAATTAAACGTGGAATATTTGGAATTACTAGTCACTTTTAGACTTTAAATACAATATCGTAATCTACGGCTTAGATTATTTTTGAGACAACTATTATTAGTCTGGTTTTGTTTATTATAGTTGATTCCGTCGTTGATTCCGTCGTTGATTCCGTCGTTGATACCGTAGAAGTACATCACTGATAGCGCATCTAATAACATCGTTGATACCGTCTCTGATACCGTAGCTGCTAACGTAGTTGTTACAATGTATCTGATACCGTAGCTGCTAATAACATCGTTGATACCGTAGCTGCTAATAACATCGTTGATACCGTAGCTGTTAAACACATCTGATACCATCTTTTGATAAACGTCTTTGATATCGTTTGATTTGTTGTGGGACATCTATTGTTTGTTCTGGAACATCTCTGTATAAATATCTGAATGTGCTTGTGCCGTTAATTTGTGCAAACGGAATTGAAGTATCTGTCTGTGTGTCGAACTGTCTGTTCGTCAACATCTGTGTAACATGTAAATATCCGGAAAGCTAGAAGTCCGAGTGTCGGAGCTGTCTTAGAGTTGTAAAACGTCCGGGTCGACATCTAGGGTAGTGAGGAACCGTTGGTTCTGGTAGATGTTGTATGCTGTCTGAACGTATAACTGTGGTGGATCCGTGTAGGGAAACGTCCGATAATAGTATTGGTCAACCCTCGGTTCTCGGTTAAACTGGGAGACGATTCAACTGTTGCTGAATCGTGCGGTTATACAGGGGAGACACATTGGTGTATTGAAATTGTAATGTAATTTAATACATTGTTGTATTTGCATGCTTATGTCAGATCGCAATAATATTTCAAGTGATCACATAGATATCAATAAAAGCTAGCAACTTGATTGAATACAAGTATATGATCGTGCTAGTTATCGCAATCCATCGTGCGATAGATAGTTTGTCGTTTGTGTTTATTTTTTTCGTAAATCATACTTGCATTTATTTAACTTTCGTAAAGGATTCTTGGATCTGTGTATAATCCAAGAGATTCCTTTACATCTGAGATTCCTTTTGTATTGTTATTTAATTTATTCATGTATTGTGAATGGTTGTGAGTGTAATTGTGGGTTGAGCGCGTGAGTTATTGTGTTAATACATCTGTATTTTTTTCATTTATAATTTATTACATAAATTTATATTTTCTTTCACAAATTGTGTTTGTATTGTTCATTTAATCCACCCTCCTCTCGGTAACAATTCTGTTACAGATACGATTCCAAATCAAACTTTGTTTACTAAAGATCAATGCAAAGATTTGATGGTTAGAAGTGTAAATATGATCATAAAGGGGTGGAAGAGTTCACAAATTTTAGCTCAGATCACTGCAGGATCAAGTGAGATTGTGGTGTGTCCCAGTATCTGTAGTTTAGCAATCAACAATTGCTCATTAGCACTCGTGAGTGCACATGTTTGAAATTGCTTATACAAAATTTGAGATATGGTCTGTATCATTGAGATCTTGGATGGGTTCAATAATGAGAAAGGGCTATGCATATTAATGATGTAATCTTGCACCTGATTGGCCGAGCTTGATACCACTCTGAATGTCACATTTTAGAGATTATCTGAGTTCAATTTAGCTGTATCTGCTGCTCTGAGAAAAGAAGAAAATAATAACATCAAGCATCAGTTATAATTGTTCTGTGTTATTATTATTACGCCATGAACATCAAACTGTGCCAATTTTATAGATAGAGCATACAAATATGTTAATGAGGGCAGTGGGTTGACTTGTTATTCTTATGTGATGAAATATTTATTTTAAAAACTGTTTCCGAAATAATATGTACCAAAACCACCACATTGTTTTGTTATGTCTGAAATGCATGCCCAAATATTGATTTGGCTTTAAAATATTTTCTTTCAAGAGTTCAACTTCTCAGCAGTAACTTTGTTTAGATTTGTAGTAATCTGGTCCTTTAATTTCCTTACTAATATATATGTTTCTAGAAGAGTCCAGTTTCATCCGTGTTGAAAACTTGCATAGGATTTTAGCTTCCCTCCTTATGGTGGTCTTGTAGCTTTGCAGGAAATTTATCAGCAGCTGCTGAATTGCCTATCACTTTGAGACTATCAAATCCATCGCATGCTTTAATTTGTCAAACCATCTAGCACTTGCATGAATTAACTCGTGTACAGTTTATTTGGTCTTGAACTAACAGGAAAAAAAAAAAAAAGAGTAAAAACAAAAAGTTTTGTGAAATTCAATAAATAATTTATTTCCCAAGAAAATTTTAAAAACGACTGAGCATTGGGAATGAAATCCTAAATAGTTGTAAAAGTTCCTATCAGAAGTCCAAATTGAATTCCAATGGTATTCCATGTATATTCTGATATGAATGTGCTATGTTACGTGAGCATTTGTATGCAATCGAAGCACATGTAAATAAAAATCACAGATTAGTAGAAACATGACTAATGGCATTTAGTTTTTCTTTCTAGATAAATTATCCCCAGAAATAAATTGCAAGTCATTAAGTTGTTGTACAAAGATGTTTCACATATAGACAATTTTTATGATTCACTGGCTGTTATATGTATATTAATGCTCATATATTTGTACAAATTTTATGTAGTTTCTCGAGAATTTTATTACTATTACAACAGTTCTAAAATAATCAAAATAAAGTCTACTACATGCATATTGAATATCATCAATATGGACAAATATTTAAAGATTACTGAAAAAGAAATTGACCTGGATAATAGGTTCTCGGTTATTACATTTTATAATCCTGTCTAAAGCATAAACCAATCTTTACTCTGTCTGCAGTGTTGGGGGGGGGGGGTCTCATATAGACATGTGCATGCACACTCCAGATCAACAGATTTTTGTTGTTCCTTGTGGCTTTAACAATTTTGACACATTTTTGCCTGTATGAATTGGGGGGAAATGCCTTTCCCATAGGCTTGCCAGTGCAGCCAAGCAGCTGCTGCATTGGGAAGATATTGAACATGCCATCTTTTGAATTTCATGTCCAGTGCTTTATAATTAATGCTGATGTTGTTGTTGGGGGTTCTATCCTTAATTTGATAAGCCTTGTGGCACCTTTGTATTGGAATTGTGCTAATGCTTGTACATTATATAACATTTACTATTTATATAAACTATTCTATTGCCAAGAAACATCATGGTTCTACTTTCAAACTTTCAACCTCAAATTCTATATATGGCATCTGTATGGCTTAGTGATGAGAGAACAGACTGGTTTCCTAATTTGAATCTTTATGCATAGATTCTTTGTTCTTATTCATATTTAGTACAGAACCAGTCTAAAGGTATTTGGCACTAAAAAGTATATTATTTTATTTGATGCGTATATGAGAGCAAAAATTTCTCCTTTCAAATAATTTCACAGATGGATTAGAAAAATAGGCAAAAAATAAACGAAGCAAAAATTGCAGAATCCTCCAAATAGGAAGACATGAGGGCAACATCTGACGTCTATTACAGGCCGTGTGGAAAGAATTTTAATATTTGGCGCTTAAAGTCTTCAGATGGATTGTAGTTTATGTGTGTGGAAAGCTAGAAGTACTACATATGAAAAATGAAGCAGTAAATGATGTTAAACGACAAGATGGGCAAATAAATCATTGTTCATTGAAATTTTAGCATGTTATGTGTGGATTACACTTTTTTTGCCTGGATAATGCTTGTTTAACAACTTTGATTAAACTTTTACCTCATCAGGTGTTGACATTTATGTTAATAGTCTGATCACAAAAGTTGGTCATCACTTTGAACAAATCAGTAAAGTACAGCAGATTAATTACATGGAGTGATTTTGTTGATTAATTGGATGAAACTCCAGCCTCAGATATTTCTTTTCTCTCTCTCCAGCAAATGTGGCCCGCGCCTGTCACCAGAGGCAGCAGAGAAACTGAAGAATCGCTATGTTCTGATGAGGAACAGTGCTGGAGAGTATGAGAGGGAAACAGGAAAGAAAGTTACAATCCCCATCACTGTGAGGTAAATTGTGCCACAATGAAGATACAAGTTTTATATAAATTTGTCGAAGATGAGCATAACTTTATTCTCAGCTGAGAAGTAATCCAGATATGGGTAATCTTTTTCCTTAAGGATGTAGCATATTCGCAGTTCGCTTTTGTATGCTTAGGGCAGTAATGTGAGTAGGAACCAGTGGCATTTGACCCTTTCATCGCTACAGACCAATTGTCTGGTCTAATGGAAGTAACAACGATATTTTGCATACCAGGTCCCAGCAAAGTGAAATTTATTGCCCATTGAAATTAGACACAAAGACAGTGATCCCCTTCAAGAGTGCTCTTAAAACTCACCTTTTTCGACTGCAAGAACAAACTTAAAAACCTAATAATGTTTCCTATCTTACATATTTTCAGCATTTTTATTTTCTAATTTCATGGTGTTGTGTTTTTTTTTGTAGTCATACCATTATATATGTTGTAAAGCGCTTAGAGCTTTAAAAAGATTAGGTTCTGTACAACGTCCTCATTAGTATTATTATCATTTCAATGACGTGGGGTATTCACCAAAAGACTTGTGATGTCAAGTAGTTTGTTCTAAATGAAAATGTTGCCATTCTTACTTTCAATAAGATCATAAGGATGGTCAATGTTGAACTCTTGTCATTTGTGAATATCATACTGGTTACAAAGAAGAAACGGTATTAACTTGTAATTCCTGGAAATTCTCTTTGGTTTTTAGAGCACAAGTTGCTTTGTTTTTGCTAATAACTATGCTCTGTCACTCAAATGGGTTAGGTTTATTTTCTCATTTGATTCTTTACTTTCTATCATACTATCTTTAAGTAGAGGCCATGTATTTACAAATAACACAAATGGAGTATGTTTTAAGAGAAATATTTTTACTTTAAATCTAATCTAGCTGTGTTTCTCCATTTTCCAGACAACTGGAAGCCATTGTACGCATGTCTGAATCCCTGGCCAAAATGAAGCTGAAACCATTTGCAACAGAGGTTGATGTGGATGAGGCACTGCGACTTTTCCAGGTCTCCACTTTGGATGCTGCCATGTCTGGCAATCTTTCTGGTAAACTTCAGCATTTGTTAATGTCATAACATTTGATGTTGACAGCCTATTAATAGGTTTTATGCATTGAAATACATTCTTCACTCGTTTAATCCATCGACTCCTGAAATTGAGAAAGAATATATTGTTTTGCCCGTTTGTTTTCACAGTTTGCATTATTTCATTGTTTAAACTAATGATTTGAGTGTGGGATTTAGAGAACATGCTGTTGTGTTAATTGTATATAGGACAGTCACACCAAACTTATGTAGGTAAACCTCAAATGGGGTGCATTTGATGCCACTCTCCACTGACAGTAAAACACATTCATGTCAAGTGTATCGGCTGTACATCCATCCAGTGAAGCAGAAGTTTTTGAGGTGAATTAAACTCGGGAGTTGAAGTACCAGCTGAGATAATTTGGATTTGATGAGAATGCTGTTTGTGTCATAATCTTTGCCCTTGTATGTATGGATTTGTATTGGATGCCATTAAATTTTAATCCATATAAATTTGGCAGATTTATAACATCTTTACTTTTTTGTGTGTGGGAATTCACGATTGCATTTTCTTGGTTGGGTTTAGCTTCTTAAAGTTCTTTTGTGTAAGTCTTTGTTTATAGTTCTGTTGGTCACAGACCAGAAGATCTTTTGGCATTGACTTTGTCGGACCATCATCCTTCCATCCATTAGCACAACTACCATTTGAATTAGCCTCCACTCCCGGATCTTGCTGTTACCCACCTGAGGACTTTAGTATTTTGATGACTGGTTGATACACAATAGTGCCGTAGAGTCCTTTTTGGAAGATCCGACCTGCTGCATGTCCAAAGTGAGTCATCGTTGTTTCATTCAGAACCTTGAAAAATGACAGACTTGCTGGAATTTTTCTTATGTTGTGAAGCCTCAGTGCTGGGCATCACTATAATCTGCCACACTGTAGACATCGTAGCGATGTGACTAAAACTCTTTGAAAGCTATGATAAAAATTGAAATCACACACTTATTATTTATAAACACGCAGTTTATTAAAATGTATATTCATTTATTTATTTTAGGAGTCGAGGGTTTCACCACAGATGAGGACCAAGAGATGCTGAGTCGCATTGAGAAACAGTTGAAGAGGAGGTTTGTCATTGGTTCCCAGGTGTCTGAGCACGCCATCATACAGGACTTTACACGTCAGGTAGGATGGAATGATTAGCTAGTTCACCTGTATATATGGCCTTAAATCCATTACCGTATTTTCCGGCCTATAGGTCGATGCGGAGTATAAGTCGAATTGACCAATTTTGTAAATTTTCCATCCTTCGTCCATATATAAGTCGATTCGGAGTATAAGACGAGGCCAGGTCAATAACTTGGCTTTGTATTTTATACTACCGGTAGTAACTTCCGGTTGCAAGAATATTGATGGTATCGTCGTATGATATTCCAAATTACCGGCAATATCCATTGCAACAAGAGCTATGATCATTCCTTCGAGATGAAAGTTTAAACCTACGGTAATTTATTTGAGAAACTTTGTCAAATACATTTACGGTACTTTATTCAGAGAACCATGCATTGGTACATACATGTATCTAATTTATATATACATGTATAATCTGTTGCATGAAAAGAGTATCAACACCGTGTAATCACCAGCAAATCTTGTAGCATACATTGAATCCATAATACAAATATTTCCATCGAAAATATCCACACACGGATGTAAAATATTCAATAGTTTTGTCACAGATCATTATGTGACTGAATTCAATGAAAAGAAAATAACAAAAATTACGTAACGGGTGTACGTAATGAATGATGAAATAGTACATGTCCCTAGATTAAATAATGGAAGCTAAAGTGTATTCTTATAATAACTACATGTACATCTCAGGATCTTTCTGTCTCTGAATTCAGTCATTGTAAATTTAAGTACATTTTCCCACCCAAGCTGCTAGTCTAAGTTCTTTGAACTTGCCGCCCAGCTATTGCGTCATGTTCTTTTGATGTACTCTAATAAATACAGCAGGCAGAACTGGCTGTATTTTAACCACTGAATTATGTCACTGTAAATATCAGTACAGCTAAAATGATCAAGTACCGTATAAACATATGATTTGGGGGATTCAGTAGAATACATTATTTTATAAATAATCATAGAACGCTCCAGTTAATATGGATTACATCCCTTTGTAGGATCAATTGGATCAATAAAAAAAAAGTTATGCCGGTAATTGCTCAAGTGTGTCCAATATTATACTGGAAAATCAAATATTAATGGACTAGTTATTTCATAACTTTTTTTTTTAGGAACAAACAATATGCTTTGAATTAGTACAGTACACTATAGAGTATAGACCGTAAGTGTGCTATGCGGCCCGGTGAAGTTTTTACCGGTAATTGTTTTCTTTTATTTTATGTTTGAGAAATAAGAAAAAAACACGCAGAATGCAAAATAAATAATGACAAAACTTACAAATATAAATGCAGTCATATTATTTTATGACAATTTATTGACATAGTAATTTAACATGAATTTATAAATCTATGTGACCTGTTTATAGAGCAATATCAATAGCATACCGGATACTGTAATCCATATATAAGTCTATGCAATTTCAATGACAAAATCAATATATAAGTCGATTCGGAGTATAAGACGAAGACCGAACTTTCAAGTCAAAAAGTCTCTACTTATATGCCGGAAAATACGGTAAGTATATTCTGTCTTCCTCCAGTTGCATGTTGTCACTCTCAAGTAACATTTCTAATCCATTCATATGTCAGGCATGGAATATTGGCTTGTATTATGAAATCTGAGACTTAAGTATCGATTGAAATCCATTTGTATTAATAAAGTGGTCTTGCTGATGATTGGCCAAGTTTTGTTACCATTCAAAGAGGACTATTTCTGATCTTCAGCCACTCTTGGAACGTATGGCTACATCAAGATATTAAAAAAAGTTTGATAATGTGCAGGTATATTTATGAGGTGGTATTGCATCTGATTGGCTGAAATTTGTCGCATTCTGGAATTCAACACTTCAGTGTCTATTTTTATCACACTTGGAATATGCTATTATATCATCAAGATCTTGGATAATGAGCAGGAGAGAGAAATATTGATATATAGGTGTACATGTTGCTATGGTGATCTTGCAGCTGGCTGAATGAGTATGTTGCTGTTCTGTAAGCCAAACTTGGAACATTTGCTTGTATTGGTCAAGATCTCATGCATGTTCCATAATGGTTAAGATCCACACAAACTAATTCTGATTGGCTGAAGAAGTTGCTATTCTGGAGGTCGTATTTCTCATTCAACTTTCATTGAATGTATGTATTATGTATATGCTTCATCATCAACTCTTGAATAAGTTTGATACTTTTTAATGATCAATTAATGATGTGATCTTGCTCTGATTAGCTGAGCTTGTCACTTTAGAGGCCATATTTCTAATTCAGTTTCTTTTTTATAACCAAACTTAGAATGTAGGCTTTTACAGAGATGCCATTGGTTCAGATTAACTATGGATAATCCCCCATATTTATATTTAAAAAATCCCCCCCACACACACACATACATTAAAAATAACTTTTGATTCACAATGGCTGTAAAAAGATTGCAAATGGGTGAAAATTCTGTCATATGACGACAGCTAAAATGTCCTCACATGTGAGGAAGCAAATCAGTAAAGTTGGTTGGGCTAGGGGGTTAAAGTGTTTGGGAACTGTTTAGTATGGGGGGGGGGGATCACTGCTATGGGGTACTAAATGATTTACTGTTGAGCGTGCAAACCTGTTTTTATGAGGTATTCAATTAATATGAGGCTCCTCAAATGTGTTCTGCTGAATTTCAAGTTCATACTTTGCTCCAGTATCTAGTGCACTATACAGAAACTGTCTTTATATTCCATTTATTTAATTCCTACATTTGCCTCGTAAGAACAGTAGCAGATAAAAAGCAGTGAATTGTCTGAATGAGACATCTCGCAATTTTATTTCTCCATGTATATCATTATATCATTTTACCATTCTTTTGTGTTCCCACCACACCATTTGCTTCATAGAAAGATTTAATATATATATCATTATCTTGGCTTGGTAGTCGTCAGTCAGGATAATTGGAATTTTGCCATGCTGAATTCAAAGACAGTAATGCATTTTTTTCCCTCGCCAGTTCAGTACAAGTGAAAATGAATAAAAGGCCAAAAGAAAAGCACATTCTTTCAAGTTTAAACCTTAGAACGTAATCAACTACTTTTCCCAACTGCTGGTCCTGGAAAATGCCTGGTCAAGTTCATTAACTATATACAGTATATAAATGCTGACCAACTTTTATGTTGAGAACACACCAAATGCATAGGCATTTAAGAAGAAAGAAATGACTTGTTTGATCCCAATAGGTTTGTACTGAAGACAAAAATACCAAGCACCACATTTTTATCTATATTTGATTTACAAAGATTCAGAATATCTGATCATATCTATTTAGTTGTCGGTTGCAGGTACCTGTACATTTTGATGACTACTGTTAGAGCATTAAGAAAAATATGTACATGTACCAGGATTTTACCTCATTCATTGTCTGTTGCATTATGTTTTATGATAAAAAAAATTAGAAAATTATGTATTAATGATTCAATGGATGTATGCTTCATTGTGTCAAATTTACTCAGTCTAATTTTGGGGTAGTTGGTGGTTTTGCCTCCAAAACAGTGACTCAAAGCTTACTTTACAGTATTACTTTACAGTATTGTGATGTTTCCAAACTTTACCCATTAAAATGGGGGCCCCGAGTGGTCTAAAGCGATCACCGTTCTGGATCACTGCCATCTCACTTGTCTGTGTGGGTTCGAGTTTAAGATTTGGCTCATGTAGTTATGTGAGAAAGCTTGCCAGTAGCTTCTTGTGGATTGGTGGTTCTTTCCGGGGGTTTTCCCAGGTTCTTCCTCCACCAAATAATACTAGCCTATCCTGTGCTGAAAAATGGCGTTAAACCCTACAACAAAAGAAAATAACTCAATGTCAAATGAAAAAGTCCAAAACTAAATATATTTCACTAAAACAAAGATTATATTGTATTTTAATATGTTGCTTTTAAAAAAAAAAATCCCCAAATTGCAACAAAATAAAACGGGGGGGGGGGGGGGGGGGGGAGAGGAGTCACATGATCATTTATATCATGTACTCCTACCATGACCCTGATGAGAACCATTCATTTTACCTTTAGAATAAAAAGTTATTTATTTCTTCACTAGTCCCATCTTCACCTTGACAACAACCAACAAGTCACAATTACAGTCTGGATGCAGATCTTAAATGTAAATATTCCAGTTAAGAGTTAAGAGTTTTTAAACAAGCTGTTTCGCTATTAACTCTCCCTATTTCATTTTGAGCTTTGGACTTTTCCTTAAAAATTAAATTTTTGTCATCCATGAAAGTAAAATTTGTGCTCTTCTGATCTTTCTTGGTATGGATTTGTAACCAATCAGAATTGAGCATTTGACATGCAGAAAGTACATAAAGTACATAACATGATTTATAAGATTGGCCAGAGGAGTGACATTATTTGTGCAGTCAAAGGTTGGATTCTTTAATGGTTAGAGTGTACAGCAGTCCCCCTCTTATACGGCCACCCCTGCTGCACCGGGAAAGTGGCCTTATAAGGCGGGTGGCCGTTCCAGAGGGGGGCTAAATTTATTATGAGAAGTACATGTATATGTAATGTATATGTAATGTACGTAGTAAGAAAGCTACATAGTTCAAAACATTAAATATCTTCGTCTAAATGAAACATTAATCAATAAAAGTTTTTTTTTGTTATAATAACAAATTTATTTCAACTGAATATACGTTACTATTTTTGCTTTCTTGGCGTAAGCTTGATATGCGAACGGGTATTGTTCTCATGCACATTGCAAATGGATTCAAAAACGTCATTTACATCTTGGTACATACATAATTATCTTTCCATTTACTCCATTTTCCCACAGCTGCTGAATAACCTTCTTATCGGTTATTACTTTGTTTATTCAAATTATTTCAACATAAACTTGTTTTACGAGTCTTTTGACGTTTTGTACATACAATTGTTCGGCACACACACCCCCTCCCCTCGATGTCGTTGAGTAGGATAACCGACTTTCTTCGAAAATAATGTATCCGTTAACGTGATGGCATTTTAATGTTTGGTAATGATTTATTCGATTACTGCTGACTGTATGCGATTTAATTATGCAGACAAAACTTGTGTCGAGTCTACGAAATACATCCTTCGTAGGAAGCCATTTTGTGTGGTCACGTGATTTTTCCGGTCTTTGTCTGGTACCCTATTGTCTTTTTTAAGGTTGTCTGTGTGTGCCAATGTATAAAATCTATTTTTAGCCTATGCTGACCTTGTTATGATTATAACAATTACGTCTGGTTATAATCATCAACGAGAAGAACTCAACATAGGTGTTAAACCCCAAACTCAATCATAACATTATTGAGCCCATTTCCTGTAAACATCGACTTTCACAGATAACGATATGCTATAAATTTTTGGTCGACACTTTTAACGGCGACTTGACACTCGGAGACGTGTTATCTACGATAGAGATAATCAAAATTGCTTACCTTACGTCAAGATTTGAATTAATTATTGGTTCTGGATACATTTAAAAATAAAATGTGGCCGCTCGTGAGGGGTAAATTTTATATTATTGCACAAAAATGCTGGCCGCTGGTCGCGTTAGCCGGGTGGCCTTTCGTGAGGGGTACTTTTGAACAGAAACTCGTCGGTGCCAACGAATTCTGGCCGTTAGGAGCGGGTGGCCGCTGGTCAGGGGGGCCGTACAAGAGGGGGACTACTGTATATAGAATATTGTTATTAGAAAACAAGACTTTGATTTCAGTTTTAAGTGCTGTACTATAATGTACAGAAGAAATGCATTTAACTTTACTTTTTTTTGTTGCAATTTCTTCTTTTTGAATACATTGAGGTGGTTTTTTTTTTTACACCAAACTTTAGGGCCCTCCCTTATGGCTTCGTTGGCCACCCCATTTTTCAGATTTAATGGGGGCATGTACCCACATTTATCAAATCCTGGATGCAACCCTGCAGTAGGTTGATATGATTACATGTAGTGTAATCGGCTAGAGGCATATAATCTGTTAATCAGCTGTGTCATCACATTCCTGGACCATGTTAATCAGCTTGTGTCATCACATTCCTGGACCATCAAGTTCTCAACTATTAATGAAATAAAGTCAGTGACTGACAGCAACATTAGGTTTTCACAAAATGACATGTTGTTTACTGGGCCCTAAATGAAGGTCTTGTGAAATTTACCCATAAAATAGCAAACACTACCAAAAAAAAAAGTCGTTGCAGAAAAATTTTGATAATTGGATCATCCATATTGTTTTTTATATCTGGTTCATCTTTAAATTTGTGAAATTAGGAAACCAGACTAACTTTACAGCAGCACCTCAGACACTATTAAACTGTACCTTTTTGTTCCTGGGAAGTATCTGAATGATCCAACTGTTTATTATAGAATTTGAAATATGGTGACCAGAATGGAGTTGCTTGTTTAAGATGAAAGGGAAATTAATCTTCTAGAAAAGTGTTAATAATCGACACAGAAGAATAAAAAGGGAGTATTCAGATTCGTGTAAATAAAAGCTGGAAAGACAACAATTACACTTGTTGGACATCAAGTGCTGATTTGTGTATGTTTTGTGGCAGTTGATGATTGCTGTCATCATGTGAAATGGAAAATAATTTCCAAAAATTAATGTAAAGTTGAGAGATAGCAACAAGCCAATGAGCTGCATAGGGTTTGGAACTATAGATTGTGCCACTGTACTAGTGGTAAATAAAAGTCTACGCCTACTTTACAAACTTTTCAGTTGAACATAATGTTTATCATCGATGCATCAAACTTTTTATTACATCTTTCAGCAGATGTAGCAGCTATGAATGTTTTGTTACACCTTCCTGAAAACTGGTCATTCTTGTGAAAATGCCTTATCAAATCAAATGCCTTACTGAGAAGGACTCGTCAGGGTTGGCAAATCTGGATAACATTAAACGGGCCTGGACGTTCAAGATAGTCTCACGCATCTTGTAATTTTCTTGCTGCTAATTCACATCAGCAATACTAGCAGTTGAATATATTTGTGAAATAAGTGATTGTCAGGAAATAACATTTCTGTTGCTGAAAGCAACTAGAATGATGATTCAGTACCAGCAGTTGTAGTTTGAGCTTTTGCATGGCACTGAAAAACATGCAAATAAAAAATCCATGAATGAATAAAGAAAAACCAAATCATTTTTGACAACTAATTAATGTACATGTATGTTGACACTTTCATTTTTTTTTTAAATTTTATATTTATTGTAATGCATTTTATATATATATATATATATATATATATATATATATATATATATATATATATATATATATGATAGATAGACAGTAATTATATATAATCGAGTACCATAGTTTGGGCCAAAAGACAGAAGAATAGTTGGCATTCCAGCTGGTTTGGAAAGCTTTGAAAGTTGCTGCCTATGATTTTACTTGAAAACAATACAGCTGTTAAGTGAAATGATAAATAAATATTTGTAATTCATATACTTTGGTCAATCTGCACCATCAATAATTAGTGTACTTCATTTCCAACAGAAATACCCGGAACGTGCTGTGCAGAAGGTGTTGCAATTCATGTTGCGAAGAGGAGAAATGCAGCATAGAATGCAGAGGAAGATGTTATACAGAATGAAATAAGGACAAGATTCACTGTCATGAAAAAAACACGAGACTTTACAAATAAAAAGTTTTTATACAATGTAAAGTGCAGGGTTAAAGAATGGCATGCTTTGTGGGATTTAACAGCAGATGTGCCTAGAGTGTTAAATATCTTGTTACAGACTGGAATTTCTTGCATTTTTCTCATATTTACCTGTAATAACATTTGTGTCTAAATCATGTACATCTTCATTAATTATATATGTATACTTAATTTGGAGCATATACAGTTGCTTTGTACATAAGATTATGTTTTTGAACAGTGTCTATGAAATAATGAACATTGTCTTTAAAATGGAGTTTAAGTCTGTATGTTGTAATTATCTGTTATCCATCAGATCTGTTGATGGTCCTGGCTTTTAAAAAGCTGTTTAGAAAAAATCGCCAACCTCAAATATTTTTTTGGGCCAATTTTCAAAAAAATATCGCCAGAACATGTAGTGAAGATTTTTTCCAAGTCTATTAATGTTTTAGGCAATGAAGATTGAAAAAGATGCAATACAGTCATAATATTACAAAATAAATCATTACATGCCTGTTTTGCACTACTTCTTTGGTCTTTGCATCCCGCATAACCATTAATGCATCAGTATGACTGTTGTCACCTGAAATAAATGCACTATCAAACGTAAAATATCTACTTTCCTGACATCTAGTCTCTGTCTTATGATTTTAATAGAAACATTAAGTGATGAGCAAATCTATATTATGTATATTATTTTCAAAATAATAGTTTTGTAAGGAACTTTAGTTAATGACAAGGGGCCCCAAGTGGTCTAATGCACTTTACGTTATGGATCACTGCCATCTCACCTCTGCCTGCGTGGATTCGAGTCTAAGATTCGGCTTATGTAGTTATGTGAGAAAGCTTGCCAATAGCTTCTCGTGGGTCAGTGGTTCTTTCCGGTGGTTTTCCCTAGATTTTGTACCGATGTCACATTTTGTCGATTATGCCAATACCGCGGATACCCAATTATTAAAATTGCCGATACCGATTATGAGACTGATTATTTCATTATCATAGTAAATACTCGCGCATAAGCTGAATAATTTAGGAAAAATAAAGTCGGGGGGGGGGGGCAGTCGGCTTATTCGCGGACCAATGTCTAAATTTTACCGTATTTAGGTCTTTTTGTTAACTACTATAACGGATGTAAATCTTGGGACATGAAACGATAATTTTTTTCCGTGTCCTAAGACATAGGCAAGTTTTAAAAAATAACTTTTGGTGACCCAACAGTTATTAAACTGTTATAAAATACTATCATTGATTTAAAAGAGAAAAGTTAATATCCATCTGCTAAGAGTGACCCATCATCAGTGAGTAGCATTTACACTTTGAGAAAAAATGGCAATTTTGAGTACATGAAGAGAGAATCAATGTGAAATACACTTGTGTATTGACAAATTACATTCTGGTTACCTTTGTGTAATAAAATCCACAATAAAATATTGCACTGATCACATCCTGACATGAAAAACAGTACGATATTCAATGTCTGCATTATCACATGGTTGGATATTTGTTATTTACATGCTTCATGTACATGTACTTAAATTGGCCTTGATTTTGGTCAGTCTCTTCCCATCTTATTGAGGCTAACAAGGGGATGGTGCTATTCACATGGAAATGAAAAGCTGTCAGTACATGTATTCTCCACAAATACTTTTGTATCGGATGATATGACGAACATTAAAGCGACTGAACCAACCACTTGTTGCAGTGAAGTTCTCCACACTTAAGTTTTTTCGCAAATGTTTCATTAAACCATTTTGTGGCTTCCTCCACGTCTTCAAATGTAGCAGTCTTTTGCTTCTTCCTTTGGGGAGCACAGTTACCTTCAAGGTAGTCTTTCTTTATAGACTCAGCAGCTTTCATCCTTCCTGAATGGGTGTTATTTTTAAGCATAAAAATTTCACAGACCTCTTTGCGAGATGTTCAGCCCTCAATTTCCTTAACAGCCAGATATTTAATTTCCAGAGACTGTAAATTTAATTTGCGTTTTACACTGTTGTTGGTAGCCATAGTAAATGTAAATAAAGTTAAAAACAAAACTATCACAGCAAAATAAAGTTGTTTTAATCACCGATCACATTCAAAGGTCTCGGGAAAGCGTAATCACGCATATTTGGACGCTTTTTATATCTGGGATTCAGACAATAACGTATACAGGAATTCTCAGTACGCATCAATTTGCCGGATGGATAATTTAAGGGTTGGCAAGTTCTGCTTCGACCACCTGTATTGTTTTCATTTCCAAGTGTAGCAATCTAAGTAGTGCTTGTGACCTCAAAATCAAGACATGTTGAGAGTTAGACAAAATGCTGTTTGCAAATTTTAACAAGAGGGGTTAAACGGCTAATTGGCGAATATTGTAATGAAATTCAACAGTGTGTTAGAAGTTGCTAGAACCAACATTTCATGTGGAACACTATGTATCATGCCTAACTTGGTGCTTGGAATAAGACCTTATCTTGACATGACAATTCACTCTCTAATAGACAAACAAGGGCTACATGTCAGTGCTGTAAAGAAGTTTGAAAATTAAATTTTATGGCAACCGCTGTTTCTACTCGTATGGAAATATAGCCATTTCAGGTATCCCCTATTTGCTTCTGGTAGGGGACTGCAACATTTACTGATGGTACTCTTGAACTCCTAGTTTTAAAATCCTAGTATTCACTTCGTTTAAGTTTCCGCGAGAGGCCAGCTTTATAGGCCCAAACAAAAGTCTAGGGTGTTTTTTTTTTTTTATCTGACCGCGACATTAAAGCCTGGTGGCAAGATCAACTAATTGTTGAACAAAGTATGGGTTGGAACTGGCAGCTTGTCGACATCAATGATTAGAAAACAAAGGATTTGTTCAAGCGACCAAGGGCTTCTGTCGACATGTACGTTTATCTTTTATCTCGATGTCAACATAAGCATGACAATTTGGTAGTAATAGTAGACCAAGGGACTGGGACTTTGTTGTTTTTTTTTTTGTCGACATAGGTGGCTTGTCGATATAAATGATGTCATATAAACGGGTAGGACTATTTAATTCTGATTTAAAATTCAAAGCTATGTCAAGATGAATGTTATGATTGAATTTATATTTTGGAAATTTGTTGGTTTTTTTTTTTTTTTTTTTTTTTACATCAGCACTGATTATTTCTGCCTATACTGATTGTTCTAATAATTGGTCCGATTATGAGTGCGGGCGATTAATTGGTACAACTTTAGTTTTCCCGGGTTCTTCCTCCACCAATAATGCTGGCCACCATGTATAGTATCATGTGCTTAAAAATGGCATTAAAACCTTCAACAACAACAACAAAAGTTAATGACATTTTAATTCTAAAACCTTATGATTGTACTTTGTAATGTAATATAAGTGACATAATGTGACCGTCGAGTTCAAGCATTTAGGAATTAAATTTCTTCCCCCCCCCCCCCCATATTGCTACCTTCACAAAATACATGTCAACCAGGAGTTCAGATATTTATTTTTGCTGTGCTTTAAATGCTTTGCTTGTAGTGATTTACTTCCTAATGCCAAGAATGATCACTGAATGCTGTAGATTTTTTTTTTCTTCTCAACAAGCAAACTAGGATTTCCATTCAAACAATGAAACTTTTACAAGTTAACACCTGGCATTAATGTACCTGATATATAAGCATTAATTACCATCATTTAATTGAACGAAGGAATGAAGAAACCTCACAAGAGCAGAGGTACCTCAAAAAAACTAATATGGAACAAATGATATTTAGTTAGCAGGGTTATATAAATGTTCACAGAAAGAAAATAAGATGGGATATAAAATGTGGGGAAATAGTTGTCACATGTATGAACTGTTAACATAAATTCACACCCATTTTAGGCTTTGTTAGTTATAACAAGAAAGGGCATTGTTTGTTTGTCAGTCAGTTGCTAGTGCTTTCGCTCACTGTAGAACAGGTGATTTCTTTGAAGTGTGTCAAACGGGCTAGAGTCTAATCTTTAGCTGTAGTGCATTTTGTTCACAGCTGACCATAACATGAAGTGGGGGTGCTTGGAGGGTGGTGGGATCGCTCTCCACAGTGAGAAACTGTGTGTCCTTGAAAATTTTGCATGTATTGGATCCACAAAATTGGTGAATATTTAATAAAAACTATGCTTAAATATGCCGCAAAAAAACTTTGGTCCCAATCGGTGTGTTTTCAGATTCAATCTTTCAATTTTGTTTATTGAAAAGATTTATTTTTTGCATGACACGATGGAATAATTCCATGGTATTAACTAAATTTATTCAGCAACAATTTGAATTCTTTGGAAATCTTTCTGTACATTTTAAATTTCAACACTGACATGGCATTTTTCATTGTAACATATTGGAATTGAAAGGACTTTCTGGAAATAGGAATTAATTTACCATGCTGTAATTTAATTCTTTCACTCCTGTATTCTGAGAAATAAATTATTTTAAATTATGCAAAACTTCTTTGGTTTGCAATTTCTTGTTGCACAGTTTAACACGGGATTGATAGCAAAAGTAAAAGATCAATCAATCAGCAAAATTAACATATTTTATTCTGCCTGGATTCTTGTTTGGTATCATACTGCTTCAAAATATCACAACCAGTTTTAAATGAAATGATGACTTGGGCCTTGATACAGAACATCTGCTTTAACTTTGTATCGTATCTCAGCCATGGATGCCCAAGTTTCCAGCTGTCGAGAAACTTGTGGGAACTTTCGACATGATGTCATGTTGCATTACTGCCATCACTACGTGTAGATGAAGTTAGACTGTCGGGTATAGCATAAGGTTCAGTGACTGTGTTTGATGAATTCACGCTAAATCGAAATGCTGTTATTTTGTTAACTTAATCTTGGGATGGGACATTGAATACATGTCTCTGGCTACATATGATAAAGTTGCACTGTTGACAGTATATAATTCTGATTGAGAATTTTTGCATTGCTTTGTGTTTATAGATGGTAATTGGTACTTTAATGGTAATCAATTTTCTCTGAAGTTTAAAAAAAATTATTGGTACAGTTTAGATAAAAAAAAATACAGAAGGATTAGCCGTTGTTCAATTAATTGTAGCTATTTCTGTTTGCATATTCAGAGTTCCTTGATTGTAGGTATAGTGCAGTAGCATGACTGAGTGTATCACGGCATTGAGTGCTCTGGCCAGATATCAACATAAGCGGATAATGATGTAACAATGCACTGTAAATATGGGTTTGTCAATATGAACAAAGGATTTGTTTATGTAACTGATTCCAGTGCATATTGTATCCAAGTTTGTGGCTTCCTTTCATAGTCATTTTCAGTGTCTCCGCCCCAAATCCATGATAGTATGTACAAATTAAACATAAACAAGATATAGCCAAAACAAACAAAAAATCACCAGATGGTATATTTGATCGCCAATAAGAAAAAAAAGAGCAATTTCCAATATTGGCGTAGCCGAGGGCAATCCCAGCATACATCAGTTGGCACAAGTTTCTTTTTGGAGTGAAACTTGACACGTTCATCTTAATATCAAGGTTGAAATGAAAATGGTTACACCTGACAGCTATTATGACCACCACAGCAGCCATCTAAATAATCTTGCTTAACTATTTAAACAAACATATGATAGTCTTTGTTGAATGAATGCATTGCTCAGAGATCCAGTATGGTAGCAACATTGGCCATCTTTAATTTCTTTTTATCACTACTTCTGTAAGATAGAAAGTTGTAGCAACATTTACAGAAGACTGCTGAAGATGTTTTTTGGTTCTAAGTAAAAGTGTTGCTGATTTGACATTCAACATGCCCACCATGACAGCCTGTTTTTGCTACTATTCCTAAACAAGAGGTCACACTGACATTGAGTGTTCAGCAGAAGAATTGTGATGTCTTAATGATCATAACGACGATGTTGCAGATTTGACTTTGAATATGGCTGCCATGGCAGTTGGTATGTGGTAGTTCCTGAATGAAAATGATGACCATCTGTCAACTGATAAGGCAACCATGGTGGCCGTCTTGTAAATTCTGTTATTGCTGTGGCTTCAGAATTGTTGGTAATATTGACTCGACAGTTTTTCACCTAAAGATACTCTTGGGATATCTGTTAGTTCCAAAAAGCAAATGGTCACAATCTGTTACCAAATATGGCTGACAAGATAAAATTGTGCAGTTCTTTTAACTAAAATGACAGATGCACTGAAAGTTCGTAATCTTGTTTCTCAAGCATATTACAAATGGTTTCAACACAACTAAAGGAAAATGGTTTTATCTTCAGTTCCTGGATGGAAATCCTTTCAGACAGTGAGAGCATCACTGCATTAAGAGACAGTTTTTCCACTATTTGAGTTTTATCTACACATTGTATATAGACAGTGACATTGCTGTGGTACCTGCCATAAACTTTCTTAATTAACATATTTCTCCCTCTGCATCAAACAATCATGGCTAATTTTTAACTGTCATGGCTGTATCAAGTTGTGAAATTAATGACATCTGCACCAGCTTGTATTTATTTGAAGTAATTTAAATGGATTAATTCTGGTACAAAAGGTACTCACTGTAAACAAAGAGGAAATAATGCCTCTGGCCTTGTGGCTTTGTTTTCATGTTTGTATCTTCTAGTTTAAAATTTTGATCTAAGTATGTAAATTACTTGCTGTAAACAAAAGGGAAATAATGTCCTTTTTGGCTTTTTAAAGAAAACGTTTGTATCTTTTAGTTACTAAAATATTTGATCTAATTATGTACCCATTCATGTCTGTCCCTTAATATAGACGTGTTATAATCCAAGTAATCCACATGCATGAATGATTTCTTGAACGAATTCACATGAAGAAAAAAGTTTTTCTTTTTTCATAGTACCACGTCTTTATATAAAAAAAAAACAAGGTCCATTTTTTTCATGGAGCAACATGTTCACGTTTTAAGAAAAAACTTTCTTTCCTATTCAATTTTTTAAAATCTATTTTATCATGTTGTAACAACTCACATTTCTAAAAATAAAAATCCTTTTTTTTCATTGATATAGTGCAACAAATTTACATTTAAGAAACAAAGTGTTTTTTCCTATCATGGTGTTAAAAATTCATATTAAAAAAATAAATTCATGTTTAATTTCAATGGTATAACAAACTTACATTTTAAATAAATTTTGTTGGCACAACAAATTCACGTTTTTTTTTAAAAAAAATTCATGTTCATGTTTTATTTCGTTCAGCAGACACACCTTATGTTGGTATAACATCTTTTGTATCCAAGTGTTCAATTCAAAATTTCCATCCATGTACCTCATTCTTGTTGTGTACCTAGTCCTACAATCCTCCTCAGTTTAAACTCCATCTACCTCTCTTCTTTCAGACAGTATTCATCCTCCTGCCAAAGGGATGTAATATGCTTTCAGTTGGGGTTTGTCCTTTATGGATATCCGCAGGTTATACCTGTTTTCCTAACCCGCTTGTCTGCATGCCCCCACCCCCTGCAGGCGACCGCATCTAGCATTCTACATTGCGTATAATCTTTTTCTCAATTCTTTAGTAGTTGTCCCCCATAAACGAGACACAAACACATTGAAATTAATAACTAACTTGTACTTAGTGATCACCCATTAAAGACATCCGCAAACCATACTCGAATACACACAATACACCTAAAGCAGCTGTTCAACACAGAACATCATAACAAAAATACTAACTTGCGGACGTCAGCAAGGTCCTTTACACCCCACCCTACCCCCTTGTCCACACAAAAGTGAGCTTAAATTTGTATCGAAGATATAATGGTTTACTTTGTACATCAGTTACTACAGGGCATCATTTATATTCCGCATCACACTAAACATTTTTTTAAATTAACAAATAAAAACCTAATGCAAGAATCAATACCCCCACCACCCACCCAGCAAACACTACCAATCATTATGTAACAAGGTAGGGGTGGATCTTCCGTGGATGTTATTACTCGTTTAAAGATGGAGATCCTAGTGCCGAAGCACTCTCTTTAGAAGAAGTAAACCTATAAGTAAAACTAAAGAGATATGCTGACACTAGAATGCGCACTTACTCGGAAAAACTGCTTCATAACGGTCTCTTATTTCCTTTTTTCAAGTCGATAATAATACTTCTTCCTTCTCTTTTAGTTATTAATGATGATGCCAACTAAACCTAATTAATGTAAGACTAGTGTTTCTGAGTTTAATGGTAAAATGGAAATGCATCTCTTAAGAAACTTGTACCCAGCATCTACTGACTAAACTGATGCTCCCCCTCCCCCCCAAAAAAAAAATAAAAAAAAAATAATGCGGCATCCTGAAAGACGAAAGTACAAGTCTAAACGGAACAGGCATGTTACAAAGTGACTGGATTTGTACAAACAAAAACTTTACACAATTTAGTCATCAACATTCAACTAGACATTCCAAAAGAGGGCAGAAAGTGTTGCCCTCTTTATTAAGCTAACCGTTTGGTTGTTTTGACAGGACTTGCCAAATTCAATGTTCTGATGCAAAAATAAAACGTTACAAAACGAAATCATTCATACTTTGTCCGAATTATATTTTATTCTTTTGAGAGGAATAATTATTTTGACCTAAATACAGAAACATCAGTTAGGACAACATCGTCAACTCCTTTGCCAAATGGTGGCAAAACAACAACAGTAAATTCGGTCAAAAGAAAACTGTTAAAGCAATTGTGGGTATGAACATGGTACCACATTTATTCCTAATTTGACTCTCACCAAAATGTAACATTTGAAACTATCATTTTCAATTTGAAAAATATTACAACACTTTCAATTGTTTCATCAGAAAGCTTTAGAGATTTAAAGAATGTCACAAAAATGGAGAAAATTGAAAAGCAACAGAGATCATGTCAGAAAACGATAACAACGGAAAGAGAGAAATTGTGAAAATATAGTTTTAAATTTCGTCTGCTTTTCTCTAGTTGATCTTTTTTCTCTATTCCGAGTTGATACATGCATATATAAAATATTGGACCAAAAATATTATAACGATACCTATTCAGCAAAAGAATTAAAAAAAAGTTGCAATTGAAAACAGAATTGGTATGGTTCCAGGTCTTAAATCTAATATAAGTGAATCAACAAGTTAAGTAAAATCAAGCACTGTGTTTCCCTAAAATACATCATACAAATTCAAAAGACAACATTGTGAATGAAATTCAACAACAAAATATACGTCCCATCACAATTCTAAAAAATAATGTTCTGAATGAATTCTAAGTCGAGAATTTATTGATATAACCTGATGCATTGAATAAGTAAACAAAAATCCAAAGTAATGTATTGTTTCCAGAGACCGATCTAAAACAAGAATGAATTACTTATAAAGTCTCAATTAATACACAATGTCTCTTGACATATAACGTAACAGAATGTGAAGCACTCCAGTGGAGAGAAAAAAACGTCAATTTGTAAACAAAACATTCCATGAACTCAAACGCTACATTAACGTTATGTTTATATAACTTACAATCATGAAGAAAAGAAAGCGATGTAAACATTCTGTTTACAACTTAAAATCATTGACAAAAATTGAAAATGCAATCGAAAATTTGTTTGGAGATCGCGGGTTCGAAACCCGACTGAGCCTTACCAAACTTCTAAAAATAGTATTAACAGCTGCCTCGCCTGGCGCCCATCATTAATTACAATAATTGTTTTATTTTAAAAAGTAGTAAGTGAACCGACGACTTTTAATACTTTTGTTCTTGTTGAACACGTCAAGCATTGGTATCAAAAATATTTCAGGAAACAACTCAGAGTAATAAAAAATAGTATAACATTTATTAAAGATCAGCAGCAACAACAACAGCATGATAAGAATTTTGGCTCAACCTCTGGCTACTGAAGAAATGTATTTAATCGGCGTTACGATTATGTTTTGTGTCACTGGTGTGTTTTAAAGAGCGCAACGTGCTTCGAAAACAAATTCAGATTTGGTGAGAGCTATACACCGACTTGTCTTAAAACAAGGTTGGACACCTACCATGGCAAACAGATACAAAATACAGAATTTTTTAAATAAGAATTTTTATTTAAAAAATGTAAACAAACGAACAAAAGTAAACATTATTTTTTTGATCTACTGAAAATCGTGACACGAAGGACAATGTTGTGGAACGTTTTCAAAGAACTGGGGAAAATGTATGTGTGAATGTTTTATACATCAGCATACGAAAACATCGATATGCTTACAAGTCTAGTCAAAGACTACAGTCAGATGTAGCATCAGAATCGTGAGTGTGATTTGGATTTTGTAACATAGCTGTAACAATTTTTTCCGTCATATCGCTATGACGTCTGCAGTGTGACAGTTTAGAGCGATGTATAGCATGGAGGCATCATGCCGCAGACATGCTAGCGCATCATGTCATAACCAGTCACATTACCCTGACATCAGGCCGACCCAGTTTTAACGCTAACTTCTTAATGCTGAGCGCCAGGCGAGGCAGCTGTTAATACTATTTTTAGAAGAGTTTGGTAAGGCTCAGTCGGGTCTCGAACCCGCGATCTCCAGCATCCGAGGCAGACGCTCTAGCCACTAGGCTGTTGGAGCGTTCTCTGTATCTTGATTATGTTAAAAATGGTTATTCATAGTTCGATGATTCTGCTATCCGAGGAGTCACTCGATGTCAAAAGAAAATTAGCATTTCAGAGGACGACTACTATGATCAGAACAGTTGTGACTAGCATTGGCGTGGTTGTAATTGTTGTTATTGTAAGTACATTTCACTGAAATATCAGGAAGAAATAAAAAATACAATTGCTGCTTAAAATAACCCCAAAGTGCCTCTTTCGGTATAGCAAACTCTCATTTCCAATGGTTGCTCCAACAATAATACATACCACACAAATTTGGTTCCGTTACAAATCCAAATCACACACACACACACACACACACACACACACACGCACACGCACACTCGTCAAGATGCAGTATTAATGGAATAGTATCTCTTGTAAAAAAAAAAGAATAGATCAAGACAGGGTCCTAAAACGGCCGTAATTGTTGAAGTAGCTCACGTTTTAGTGAAGAAACTAGTAATGTCTGGTAACACTGGATTTAGTAAAGAAATTTACCTTAATGTGTGTGTGGAGAGAGAGAGAGAGAGAGAGAGAGAGAGAGAGAGAGAGAGAGAGAGAGACGCACAACGTTGTTACAACATGTATCCTTTTTTCGCCATTGTTAAGATTCAAATATAGTCTGCCAACTAACTGATATTAAGATTGATCAGTGCCAGATTACCAAATAGGCAGAGTAGGCACCGGCCTATGGGCCCCGTTCCTTTTTAGGGTCCCGCGACAAAGGATCAAAATAATATTGATAAGAGATAATTTGCGAAGAGGGCCCCTGAGATTTCGACTGCCAAGAGCATCCACATGGTTTAATCCGGCACTGAGATTGATTGATATTTTGTAATTAGTAGATTTTAAAACCGTTGAATTTATGTCGCGTTAACTGAAAAAAAGAGACAAATATTATATTTGTTTTAATAACAGATTGCACTACAGAGAGAGAGAGAGAGAGAGAGAGAGAGAGAGAGAGAGCATGTTTGGCCAAAGTAATATCGTCGGGTAAGAAAAAAAAATCGGTAGGAAAATGACTCAGCAAATATAAATCTTCTATAAGCTTATCAACGAATGGCTTCTATTTAAAGATTTTAAGCTTGTCCGTTCAGCCCTCAGCTCCCCTAAAGGCTCTTGTTATCCGTACATCGCAAACATCTCTGTTGCGGACGGATAATACATTCGATCAGATGCCATTTTTTTTGGGATCTGGGATGCATCCAAGTCGCTTTATACTTGCTCTTCTGACGGAAGAGTGTGTTCGAGATATTCATATTCTCTGCTCACATCGACAGTATTACAATCCATTCATGCTCATTTTTGTTCGACTGCATGCTGTCCCAATACTCTAATCCAGCTTACATAGTCGTGGCCCACTCGGGAGCTAAAATCACCAAGTACGACGAGTTTGTCGCATGCTGGGCCTTCTTGTCTTCTTCGCTGCTAGTCAAAGTGGAGGCATGCGAATTGATGATGGTGATATACGTGACTTAGAGAGGGGGGACGCGAAGTTGCATCAAGCCATTGTTCACATGAATTGGAACCGCTGGAAACTGACTCAAAAGTGCAGTACGAATGGCAAAATTGACTACGTGGATTCTGTGTTCATCTTCTGTTTTCCCCTTCCAGAAGAAGGTGTAGCCACTCTCGGGTTCGCAGACAAATCCTAGATCGTCTAGACGCGTCTCGCTAGGAGCGGAAATGTCAATCTTGTATCGGCCAACGTTTTTGGATATGATAGCTGTTCTTCTCAGAGGCACGGGTGTATCTTCTTTGTCTATGAGCGTGCGGACGTTCCATGTACCGAAAATGAATTTGGTTTGATTATGGTTATAGTGTCGACCGCATTAAGGGTTAACTGTCAACCACGGATAGCCGGCCAGTTAATTTATAAGAGAGACACTTATTAGAACACCTTTCAAGGGTGAGCAACGCTGATCTAAACATGGCTGATCAGTCGTCTAGGATGCTGCCAGACTTCTTTGCTCTCCTGGCCGTTGGATCTTCTGATTCATCTCATCTGCCAAGTTATCGGAGAAGTCTTCGCATGCTGGGTTGAGCGAGTTAGATGAATAACGAAGTTAATCTAAATTATATATTGTACCCTCATATTATAAAATCTTGCATATCATTTTATTCCATAGAACTAGACACTCTGCATTTTTACAGAAAGAAAAAACAAATTTCTTTGCGTAACAGGTACAAAATATTCCATGCAAGCTAGAACAGTTTTAGCAAACGCAGAGCCCGATTTGGATCGATTTGGTGGGTCCCGCTGGATTCACGGGCGGGATCCACTGTGAGCCCGGCATTTTGGAAATAAACTTGTAAACAAGAATTATATGATATTAAACTAAACATTTCTTCCGTCGCTTTAAATTAACTGCTCTCTTTAGATACATTTAAAAAAAAAATTACTAACGCGCGTGGCCTTTGTGAGCATGGGGCCCAATTGAACCAATTAGCATAAAGCCGGCCCTTCTTGTAAGATGGACAACTTCGATGTTCCCTACATTTGCTGTTTTCAAACTTGAACAGGAAAAAATAACTCTGTTTTTTGTGCGTGTGTGTTTCTTTTTTTTCTTTTTTTTAAACCAACGTTTTACTCTCGCCCCCGCATGAGGCTAAGCACAAACATTATATTCAAAGAGTAACGATTCAAACTGACACTGGGTAAGCAACAAACGTATCCTCACTTTGGCGAAATTGTATGTATCAATTCTAATATAGGAATAAAATTACTTTTCAATTTTACAGACAGAACAAATGTTTTAACCTATTGCACATCAGCCTTCCTACCGGTCGTTAAAGACAGACTCTGAATTACTTTGTTTTTTTTAAGTATTGAATCATACATATAAATTTCTTAAGTATGTGCTTTTTTTTCTTTCCATCCAGTGCGTGTATATTCCTATCTTTGTTTTTCTCGCTATATATTGATAGTGTTATTAGAATTATAAGGGTGGTAGGGAGTATTGTTTTGCTTTATATAAGTGGATGATAGTGAAGTAGTGGATCATGGGTTTGAAAATAGAAAATTAATTTTTGTTTATAATGGATCTGAATTCTATTTTAGACTACTTCTTACAGCATACAATGTGTGGTCAGCATTTGAGTGGGTATTGGTAACTCCAACGGCATGTTGAATAGTTGGTGTTGTTTTAACATTACAATTCCATGTTGTCACAGAGTTTCATGGATTAACTTTACATTTGTCTTTGTTACTATAAAGGCACATACACTTAAACTTATGCATGTTTTTAACATTGCCTTTTTTTTCTTGTCCCCCCCCCCCCCCCCCCCGACAGGCTCATTATATGTTAAACACATGGAATATATAACACATTTGTTCTACCTCATAAATCATAAAATGCCGGCCTAATGTTAAATACACATATTGCTTCTTTTCATAATTGTTTATGGGGTCAAAATAACTTTATTGCTTAATGTTAAATCCCCGGTTATACCTACTTTAAAGTCCCATAATGTTAAACTTTTGGAATTTGTTAACATTACTTATCCCTTTAAAAATGGCGGTATATTGTTAAATTCGTATTGTCTATAGACTTGATGGATTTCTTGGATTTACGTCGCATGCGCCCAAAATGGCATGTACGAGGGATTATTTGTAGATCGTCTCACATTTCTACTGTATCTATTGCCCAGTGTACCAAATATTATGTAAGTCCTCTATGTCGTTAAGATGCTTGGCTATAATATATGCACCAAGCAGCAAGGTTCTTAGTGATAAGAATTACCTAGCCTTTGACCCCTATCAAATTACTAGCCCCACAGCGTTTCTTTTGTTAGCCTACATGTACTTCTCAAACTACTTAGGTCGATGAAGGTAATACTTTAATGACTAAAGGGACATGAGATTATTAAGGAGTTACAGACTATAAGAGAGTAATGTGCTGAAATTAATGACCGCTGGCTTTAGCGGCCTGCAATTTAATTTATCTGTCATACCTGTACTTTATCAAAGTTTATGTTGTACATGTATGATTTCTAGGTATATTGTAAGCAGTGATACAGTTTATATACTGTGATACAGCTCTATATAATACATGTATAGGAAAATTAAAAGCAACGATATTAGCTCCAGCATTTGGAAGCATTGCCTTATTTATATACTGTTGAAGTAGTTTTTTTTTTTAGTTTTTAAAGGGGGGCGGAGATAACTTGTTGGTCGGTCATACCGGATGATTGAGGCATAGTCTTACGACGTATCGCATGATATTTTGGTGCTGTCTTACACAGTAGTTCTAGAATGTAAGAGGTAGAACCAAAATATCATGAGATATGCCCCCCTTTTAAAAAAAATAACAAAAAACTCCTTCAATCAATCAAGTCAAATAATGTAATACATCGACCCTGATCTTTTGTGTTTTGGGGAATATCGGGTCGATGACTTACATTGTAGGACAACCCTTAATACCACTTAGTAGAATAACAGTTTTAAAAACCTTAATTATTCCAAAACTTAATAATTTGCTCATCTCATTACCAAATTCTTTCACAATTTTAGCAGGCATTAAATTATTTTTCACCTGTAATAGGCTGTATATGGAAATCAAAAGTGGGCAAATTTAAAAGAAATGTTATAATTAAAACTTTTTCTAAAGGTTGCTTGGTAATGATAACTACTGATAAATTTCTTTTAGTTATAAAAAAGTAACATAAAGTTCTTTTGCCAAAGAAAGACCATATTTGCTGGATAGCTGGAGCAATTCATCCTGTTTCAGTGTGTCTAAGTCTTTCTGGGTAGGATTGGAAATAAAGTTCTTTAGATGACATTATGAAAGCCTGTGGGTTTCAGTATAGATTTCTAAAATGTGAAATAAAACCTGGGATTTAGAAAACTGCAAAATAAGGTGAATTATATTTGAAAAACATATTTGATAGAAATCATATCACAAGGAAGAGTCTCCAATTTTCTACTACAACTCTATGGTCTGAAAACAAATAATAGATAAGAGTGAGAAGCGACAAGCTTTGTAAAATTCAACATTTAATTTATGTCTAGAATTACAGACACAAGTCCTAATGATTAAAGTTCTGACTCAACTTTAGTGGAAATACAATTAAATCCAACACTGAAAGTGTTGATGTGCCTGTAGTGGCCTCTGTCGAGATGATGTGCCAACAGTCTTTCTTTTGTTGGATCACAATAATACAATCCAAGAATATATCCTTATTTAAAATTTCAGTAAAATTTAAAACTCTTTTACCAAGAATTAATTTTGAAGATCATTTTCTATTAACAGTACTTTTTAAATTTTAAGAAATGAAATTCTAGTCCAAATGATCTTCTGGTCACAAATAATGAAGCTGATTCTGCCTCAAGAATTTATAGCATGCATAATTAATTTTTAGAAGAACAAGATCATATAGTCCAGCTTGATCTCGGGTCACAATATTAAAAATAACCTAACCTAATGAAAAATAACCTTCTAGAAGGCTTCAGATGTTTACAAAAGCAAATCTTAGGTATAATCAGAAGTTTGTTACTAACATTATAATATAAAATATGTAGTAAACTGCAGGTAGACTTGGCAATTAATGGTGAATTTCCAAAGTACTAAAAGCATAAAGACATGCATATAAAAATAACTTCATCTGTTCAGCTTCGATCAGAGGGTCAAAAGTGATCATTGCAGTGACTCTTTATCACAAATCCCTATATGTTTTTCCAGCAGATTCCAATCGCCATCCCCCCTCTCTCCCCCCCCGAGATCGTGATGCAAACAGGGTCAAATATATAATGCTTCAACATGTTGTATATTATGTATATATTATGCAGTAGCCTGGAACTGGAACATTGTATTAATGCAGTACATACTGCTGTTCTTGTTACATATTAAAACCATGCAGCTGTTTGAATGTTTTAAGTCGGCAGGGTGCAGTGCTCGCTCTTGTTGTTTTAACTGAAGTCACACTTGTTCTTATAAATGTAAGCTCTCAGTGCAGCAAACATTATACATGCTGAATGTAAAAATGTGCTCTAGTTAAAATTGAAGGTCTGTGATGAATAAAATAGACTGACCCTCAAACAGAATGAAGCGAAAGAAAATGTATGAAATAGTGACAAGAAACATGATACATCACTGGTAACCTTAATGCCCAAACCCGCAAAACCAATACTACATAGGCACACAATGTTTTCAAAATGGCTAACACCAGCAGTAAGAAATACTGGAGGCTAGCTGGAAGAAAAAGATCAAATGGAGGAATAACTAAACACAGTAGTGATGTGCAGTAGGAGCAAAAAAAACCAAAAGGTAATAAAGGAATAGCCACATGAAGCTACCTTGAAGAAATAGCAATACATGACCACTTTAATGGCAGATGCTACATATTAAAATAGGTGAATGGCTAATAATAAATATGTATGTACCATCTGAATACATTAAGAAATAAGAATTTGTTAAAAATCTAATATAATATGTATAAACATCTCAGTGGAAAAGTTCATTATATGATGGGATATTAATTGGGTGGAAAAAGTTAAACTGCACAGACAAATTTCTAACTTATAGAAACAGAACTTGTATTGATTAAAACAAAATGATAGACACATACAGTAATAAACACAGATAAAGCAAACTATACATGGATAATTTATAATATGGATAAATTCTTGTTATTCCATTAGTTAAATGTTTAGAAGCAATCGCCATCATGTAGGGTTTGTAGATAAGTTTTGCTATATCATAATGTATTCCTTGTTGGCATTAGTTCTACTATTGTAGCAGAGATTCTTAATTGTACACAGATGCACAAGGTTCTGATATCCAGTGGCTGGATGTCATGGCTTGTATGGGTGCAAGACAAAAATAATTACATTGTTCTTCTTTGGTTAGTCACTCAGTGTTAAAGACATGTGACTTAGGTACATCATGCAATATGAGAGTGGGCTGTGTTATTTCCATTGACTGTTAAACTGTGTTTGGCAAATTGTTTGATGCCATAATTGTTTAAATATGGTTGAGTTGGACCAACCACTATCTGACATCTCACTAAAAGATACATGAGGAGCATCTTTCTAAAATTCGATCATTCCACTTTTTTTCCAGAGAGTAGAAAGCATGTGGAATGTGGTTTCCACTGGCATTGCCAACCCGTTGATAGTTACATTATGTGATCTTAATTCTGCCACTGCTTGTGCCTGCATATCTTTGTCATATACAATTATTAGAGCAGAATTCTCAGAGTTCATTTCAGTTTTATCTGTGTTGAGTATTCTCTCTAGTCTGTCTCTAAGTCATTTGACTGTAAGGATGTTTGACACTTCCTTAAGTCACATTTAGCTCATAGCATAGACAGAATTTATGGGACTTGACAAGCTTTCAATCTATCCATTTAAAAAGAAAATACCAATAGTCTCTCTAAGGTCTGTCATTCTATACTCTTTTATACTCTGCATGAAACTGTATAATCAGTTTCAAGTACTAGATATATAATTGTATTCATAACCAGTCCCAGCATGGTGTACACATTCACCTTGGTGAATCCATAAAAGAATCTAAGTTGGGATTTGCACCAAGACAAGGAAATCCCAGTCACGGAGTTATATTATTTGTAACCCCTCAACTGGGAATTCCTGGTTTTGGTACAAACACAGACATAGATTATTTTTCTCACCCAATTTTTCCAGTGAAATTAAAATAGCCCTTCACTTTTGCAATTTACTTAACAGATTCAAAATTTAGTATCAAGTACTGTTATTGCTTCTCACTCTATATAAAATCTTTAGGTTGTGTATGAAAATCTGACTAATTATCTAAGTAGATTCTAATTATATATGCCGCTGTTAAAATAAGAAAAGGAAATTAAGAAACAGCTTTAATTGTTATGTGTTGGAAGTATTCCACAGTGAGTGTCTCAAGCCATGTTTTTCAAAATACTGTGCATTAATAGGAATATATTCATGTGGGCAATGGGGCAACTTGTCAACCCTAAGTAAACAAGTTCTCTGTATGAGAAAAAAGAAACATAAAACCAAAAACCATTTTGATTTTATTACTGCATTATCACATTTAATCGATGGATGTCAATAAAATAAAAAATAATTTAATATGTTTCGTACATATAAGTTGTAACTTTCATCAGTTCTAACTTAAAAAAAATTTCATGGTAAGCATGTAGTGACAGAGAAGAGATGATTTCTAATTCATGATATTATGGGAAATTAATATTTTGTGTCGCAACTTGTATCCTGTCTGTAGCTTAGTACATTTTTAGGCCATCATCATTAATTGTAGCTAAAAGTACCTAATTCATTTCGGGGGCCTGAGTGTCTGAGTGGTCCAAGGCAGAGGCGTAGCGATGATATTTTGCGCCCGGGGACGAACTACAAAATTGGTGCCCCAGCGATCTTGTGACAGATTTATTACCCTTGTTTGCTTGTTATAATGTAACGTTGTAAGCCTCATTTTGGCGCCCCCTGTACCTTGGTGCCCGGGGACATATGTACCCCCCTGCCCCCCCTAGCTACGCCTCTGGTCTAAGGTGCTTATGGTTCCAGATCACTGCCATCTCACCTCTGCCTGCGTATTTTTGAGTCTCAGGCTCAGCTAGCATGGGTATATAAGAAAGCTTGCCAGTAGCTTCTCGTGGGTTGGTGGTTCTTTCCAGGGTCTTCCTCCACCATTAATACTGGCTGCCATGTATAGCCTATCTTGTGTTGGAAAATGGCATTAAACCCTACAACAACAGCAACAAGCCTAATTCAATTCACATGAGGTATTTAATACTATGTACTTTTAGCTACATTTCATGAAAATTTACTGAGCTAAAAGATTGGATAAAATTCACAATGGAATGAACTATAGTTTCTACTATAATGCTAAATGGCTTAACTTCAAGTGAATGTGTGTATCTCTCACAAATGTTAGATAATGTCAGAAAACTTTGTTTGACATGATAATGTTGAAATGTCTGTAAAGCATAGATCTAGTATTTAGAGACAGTTATGTTTCTTAAACCATACTTATTGCTTTCTTTATTTATTCAAGGAAGTGAAACATGGCTGCTGAGATAAATGTTGCAGTTTTACCTCCACCTCCACCCAAACCACCATGTCAGCTTCTTCCTGTTATAGCTGCAAATAGAAAGAAATGTCAAATTGGAGATCTCTCACAGGCCACTAAGGAATCCATGAATGAATCTCACCTTGAGAGTGTTGGGAGACGGGCTTACAGATATGCTGCTGACTTAATTTTGTAAGGGAATGCATTTGGCAAGCTTGATTAAATTTTAATTTAAATTAGCTAAGTGTGTCATTTGGACCTTCAGTCAGCAGTTTGTTTTCTGGAAATCCAGCATGCCTTGCCAGTGTACTGTTATTAAAGTTACTGTCTTTTGCGCATTTGGTCATGGAGGTTTTTTTAGCCTCTGCACATATATGTGTGGTGATTATATGGTTCTAACATCCTTTCGCTATAAATGTTGTTACAGGTCACTAAAGTCCTCGAGTTTTACACTCAATTGTAACCCTATGTATTTTTATAACATTAGCATAAGAAATTGATGCGTCTGTTTTCACTGTTTGGGAGAGTTGTAATCTGGCCAATAAAGCAGTTTGCCCAAACCTTTATTTTGTGTTAATCGGCACAACATTGCATTGGGGTGTGTTAATTTACATACCGGTTATGATTTTTATACCATACTTTTTTGTGTGTTAATCAGCAAAACAACAATTTTATCCAAGCACTTTTATCCAAAAACATATTTTCTCTACTGAACCAAAATAGTTCTTATCTCTTGTTTCATTAAGCAAGCTTTTGCTTTGGAAAGATCATATTTTCTGGCAGGTTAAATTATTCATCTTTTTTTTGAAAAAGTCTAATTGTTCCTGGGTAGGATTTGAAAAAAAGATTTCCACTTTTGTTGACATTTTTTTACAAAAAAAACTTGTTGATCTCACTTGAGAATTTTTTTAGAAACTAAGAGATTTCAAATGAAAAAAACCCACAAATTTTGTGAATATTTTAGCTGAAATTCTAATCTTGTGGACAAGCTACCCAATTGTATGTTGTGTTTAGGCTCTAATAACAGTAACATAGAAAAAGTGATATTACAAGCTTTGTAAAATTTAACAAAAAATTTATTTGCCTTGAAAAAGATTGTAAAAATGGAGATTTTTGTTTTAGTCTTAAGAATTAAATCCAAAATAATCCAAGAATAATCCATTAATTAAATTACAAAAGTCGTAGTAATGAAATGTTCTAGTAGATTCAAGTTAGAGTCCTGTTGGAAAATCCAACATGGAAGACGATGACATATACTGAAGTCTGTTTTGTGCTTATCTACAGGTACTTGTTGAAACATGATATTTAACACTCCAGTGTTGGAAATCCAAATAAAATTTTGATAAACTGACCTTGTCCAAGAATTCTATATGAGTGCATCAAATATTTCCAGAGATATAGAGATATGAATTAATCCATTAAAATCCAACTTGTCTGAAGAAAAGTTAACATGGATTCAAAACTGGCTTCAACAAAAGAAAATGACTTAACGTCATTCTTTGAAGCCCAAAACTAACTATATTTCTCTAAAACAAAGATTATATTGTATTCTAAAACGGTTTCGAGAAATCCCCAAATTGCAAAATCGAAGGTAGAAAGGAGTTATGTGATTGTTTATATCGCATGCTCCTCACATGACCCTGACAAGAACCAATCATTTTAAATTTAAAAAAAAAAAAACTTATTTACTTCTAATTCACTAGTCCCATCTTGGCCTTGACAACAACCAATCATTTTAAAATTAAAATATAACCTGTTTACATGGCTGACACTAACCTTGAATCAGATTAAGGGTCATCACTTGTTGACCAAAGAAAATTCAGGTCAACCCATTTTCTGAAATCTTTTATAGCTGACAAACAAACAATTAAATTAAAATAAATATATATCAAATCAGATATACTAAACAAGAGATATAGGTGAAATCTTATATTGTGATAATAAGAGTTAAAATTGTGATTCAGCTTTAGAAATTTGTTTCAGTTTCCTCAGTCAGGTCTGTGGAATCAGAACCAAATTATGTAGCATATTGACAAGGGGGAACAAGTCATCTTTTAATTATGGAACAAAGATTCTGCACATATTTTTTGGAACAGATTATATGGAATGAAATCTTTGACTTTTTTTTAATCTCAGAATGTTCAAATTTAATAATTACCTATTGGTCAAACTTGTAAGATTATTTTACTTTACTGTAGTCTGAGTTGTCCTCAGTCATATTTGGTTATGGTCTTTATCATTGATATCAACAGTGTTTTTGATTGACTCATCAAAATCACCTTGAAAATGCACCCCCACCCCAAATCTGTTCCAAGCTTCCCATAGCCTGAGTCACCTATATTTCATGTAGGATTGATCTCTGAAAAGAGGATCCGAGTTCACTGAATGCAGTTTATTGTAACACAGTGACCTATTGTCTTTAAGTAGTGTTCTGAAATAAAATTATTGCAGATGAAAATTAATTATTGATAAATCTTGTAACTTTGCAGAAATCCTATGAATCAGTATGAATGCCTGTCATTTTATCGACCTGTGAAACCTATACTACAGGCTGGACCACAGTAAGTTTTAATACTGACAATGTACCCACTTTCAGTTTTTATTTCTATTTAAGGTAGATTGGTTTACCGTTACTGTTTCAGGCAATTCTTTGATACTGTTCATGCTACAGTATTATTAAAAGGGTCAAGTCATGATGAGTTTACACAGGAAATGAATTAAGTTCTATACAGATTTAGCCATTTTTAAAAGTGTTTGCGAGATTCACATTAAGATTTTAACAATATTGCTTACAAATCAACAGAAATCATTCAACATATATCTAAGCCCTACCTTTATTCTTCATTAAATCGCTATTTATATTCATAAAGTTTCTCCCTTTTCTTCAGATGTGGTAGGGGTTTGGTTCAGACCTGCCATGTATCCTGATTTACTTGGGTTGATCCTGAATTATTGTTTAAAATTACAAAAATTCCAGTTTCCCAATTTTTTGCCCAAAGTCCTGATTTTTAAATATGTCCCAAAAAAAATTTAAAATACCATTTGACTGATGATGGCTATACAGAGAAAGCAAAAGTGATGCAGAGATTCTGTGAGGAATGCACTACAATCATACCATGAAACTATAATTTGTTCATTTAGTGTGTTAATTGAATTAACATCAAATATCAACTTGAAAAATGAAAATGGAAAAATGAGATTTTCATTCTTAAGATTCTGTTCTAGAATAAACCCAGTATTATCAATATATGATTTAAACATATGCTTTTCTACAGGTGTGGATTTGTTGCAATGGCAATGATGGGTTCTTTACTGAAGAAATGTCCAACGATTGATCAGGTGTTGTCATGGAGCAGAGACATGGGGTTCACAAAGCAGGGGGAACTATACTCAGGTAAATGAAAGAGCTTGATCAGGCAAAAATATTCAGATATTATGTATCTGTTTTTATACTGAATACAGTCATTGTTACCATGTAGTTTATAATTTATGTTATTCAGGTGCAATTGCTTGTACATTTTGTTTGTAGTGCCTTCAAGAAATTGCTTCTGAATATAAGATAATCCTCATACTAAATATAGTAACTTCTTGACAAGAGCTACACTAAAATTGTATTCTTTAAGAAGTAATACAATATACCCAATACCCTAATTTAGTTGCCTTCTCGGATGATCTTATAATCATTGCAGAACAAAATGAGGAAATGACAATAAAAGCCTGTCTTATGTCGGTCAGTATGAAAAATGTTGTTTCGAAGAATTTTTAATTTTGTTCCAAAGTCTGTATCAAGAAATGAAACAAACAGTATCATGGCCCCTGTTTGTCACCTCTCTTTTCCGATGAATGACTAAAATTGCTTCCATTATGATTGTTGAAATACCACATATACTCGCTTTTATGTTGAATCCAACTATAAACTGCACAGACCTAGATCTGCCATTGCATATTGCTCATGCATATCTGGGTCTGTTCCGTTTATTAGGACCAATCAGTTGAACAAGCAGCATAGACCTGATGCAATAACAGATCATTTTGTTTGCAGTTGCACTCAACTTGTGAATGAGTGCATATGGTACTTGGATTAGGACTATAATTATTGCAGTATCTGGATTATTATAAATATGACAGTCAAATTTTGATAAAATTGACATAGATATGATATCTGTTAAATTAGCAGACTACCTTTACATTTGGAACCCGTGTTTCAGCAGCTATACTGAATTTCCTCGGTCTTAAAATGTCTGTCTTAACTTTGCACTTCATTATTTTTTTATATTTGTGCAAAATTTGAGCTGAGTCTCCCTGTGTTAAGAGATGCTTTTTTCTGTTTTTGAATTTAGTTTTCATAAAGCATATGTTGAGGTAGAAATTCTACTTGTATAATGTACGTCCAGCAATTATTCATATTAAAAGTAGTTAAAGACAGGCCCATGGAAAGAAAGTTAAAGTGTCACCAGACTGGTTTTGTCACTGGGGAAGTAACATTATGTGTAGAGCTGTACCGATTAAGCGCCCGTACGCGTAATCGGGACGATTATTAGCACAATCGGTATAATCGGGTATCGGCAAAAATAATCGGTGCCGATGCAAATAATTTTTTTAAATAACCAATTTTTCCTGATAAAAGTTGTATATACAGTCGCGTTTTGACTGACCGTAACTTAATCCTTTGTAACACTAGAGCTCGGGATATATGCAGTATGCAAACAAGTTGCTCATTAACTAACACTACTGTATAGTCGAATAACCAAATATCAAGATAAAAACATCGAACCATCAATTAATCTTTTGTAACAAAGAGATTGCTCTAATAAAGTATTTAAAAAGAATTTATCTTGCTGCCAGTTGTGCGAAATTTTCAACTCCAGCGTCCAGTAACATTTGTAAACTGCAGTAAACCAGATTAAAGTACATGTCGCTAACCGCCATTGTAGTGCCAAAGTCATGTGAATAGCCAGTAAGATTAACATCAAAGGGAGTAATGATGGATATATACACAGTCAATTTTGAGGTTTGTATTTTTTCTTTATCTTTATGAAAACTCACAAAACACCGATAGTCCTTATGTCCCAGTGAGAAATTGTTTGAAAGGGCTTCAGTGTAGGTTTGAGTACGTCGTCTGTCTTTCAGTTAATCCGTAATGCCTGGAGGGTAAACAAACTCATTGTCTTTAATACTAGTAAGTGACAATCATTTCCGGATTTTTTAAAATTATTTTTTATTTCTTTTGTTAGTGTTTCACCAAGCCACCATCTGGCAGAAGGGGCGGTCTCTCATAAGTCATAACAGGTTTTACTGTACCTTTGAAGCACCGACATATACTAAACAAATAAAACAATTCTATATCAATGTTTTACAATTATCTGATGTTGCCGCAGCAATAACGAGTATTTGTTGTTGTCAAAGCAAGCCGACGACCTTTGCTCATAGAAAGTCGGCAATAAACTCAAAAGCATTGCCTCAATTTACATAGTGATTAGAACATATTTATTGTGCCGCGAAACTTTCCTGTTTGCAAAAAAAAATAAAATCGCCCACCCCCACGGTCTGTGGACAACAGAGTAGTAATTTATTTGGACACATTGTTTCAAGATTACTTTATAAAAGTTTAATAATTTTCGGGTCACCGAAAGTTACTTTTTTAACATGCCTATGTCTTAGAACACGGATATTTTTGTCCCAAGATGTACTGCCGTTACAATAGACAACAAAAACACCTAAAACCTGTAAAGTTTTGACATTGGCCCACGGATAAGCTCCCCCCCCATTCCAGGCCTTTATTGTTTTCTAAATTTGTCGGCTTATACCTGAGTACATAATATGATAATCAAATAATCGGTCTCATAATCGGTATCGGCAATTTTGATAATCGGCTATACGCGGTATTGGCATAATCGGCAAAAAGTGACATCGGTACAGCTCTAATTATGTGCCCATCATTATAAAATTTGCAGAGGATTCAATGGTATTTAACACTGAAAAAATCCAGATTGGGAATTGGGAAATATTCTGCAGACATTTTGAATGATATAAGCAGTTACCCCCCCACCTAACCCCCAACCCCAAATAAAAACATTCGTAGGTCACATGAAATGCACCTACAACAGTTGCTTCATGCAGAACTATGAATGAAAGCATACACAGGGCATGACAGTTCTACTTGCCTCAGTTCAAACAAGCTCAGGCTTGTAATGGTCTTCTCTGCAGGCTAGTTTAAAAAAAATGGAGTGATAGAGAAAGAAAGAGGTCATGTTCAGTTCATATAGATTTTATCTTTTGCAGGTTTTATACTCAGTGATCTCATTACAGTACATATATCAGCACCTTTATTTAGAATTTATATGTACCACATGGTTCTGTTACATTAATGCACAGTTTTTTTCATCTATTGATCCTTTATTTCACATGATACAGTCTGTCACTTCTGTCATGTAGTCAGCATCACATTTTCTTGTGCAGACATGATGATATGACTATTAACTATTTAAAGCAAGTTTTGACAAATAGGGAACAAATATTGATACCAGTTCAATATTAATCATAATATTTGTAAGTATACTGTATTTGCAGACTTTCAAGTCCTAATCTTGCCACTGGCAGTTTGTGAGTAGGCTCTGAAACATTCCAAGTTTGTTGACTCACAAAAGTCAGATTGTTTGGATGCATGTTGCTGTTTTTCAAGGTGACTAGTGTATAATTGCTATTAATATAACTCTTCAGATTTCTTTGACAACTGTCTTTGGAAATAAATAGCACTTGTCGTTAATGATTATGAACTTAGATTTTTTTTTACATGCATGCCCTGGTTTTATTGTGCTATATGCTAAAATTTGCATTGCATCAAATGTACAGCAAATTTTTGCGTACAAATCTATTCATGTGATAAATTTACATATATATGTAAATGGACTATTCTTGTAAAGTGAGATACGCTTAACTTGTATTCTTGTTCAGCCCTCAGTTTCTGGCCAGTGGAGTTTACTTGTATCTTTCTTTTTCTTTTTAGCCAAATGTATGGAGCAGATCATGAAGGAGATGTATTCCTGTGAAACACATATGATTGACATTAATTCTGAGGCAGGGAGGAGGGACTTCTTTCAGCATCTTCTGGAAGGTCACGTGTTCTTAATACCATATCCTTTTTTATGTACAAGCCATCATTATGTATGTTCTTCCTTAAGGGCAAAACTCAGAGATTATGGAAATTGTGTTAGAGACAAAGCAGCTTAGGTATGTTATTTATAATAAAAATAATGCTATTCAGAGATCATGTTACCAGGCAAAGTGGACATCTAAGTTGCTGAATAAAATGTAACTTTGCATTCATCTATTAGGAAAGTAACAATGACTTTATGCTGTGATATTTTAATTGTTAACTGAGTGACAGTAGTTTACTGGTTTTGAAATTCTCTCTTGCACAGTTAAAGTGTTGCAGCTACAAATAAAATGTATTTCATGTAACCTTAACAGGTGTTGGTACCAGTTGTGCTGATAAAACAAACATTACAGGTATGTGTTTGAATAACTGATTCACCATTAACAGTTTCCCCTGCAAATAACAATAGTTATCAATGCCCAATTTCTGCAAGTGATCATTTGATGATGTAAACATACCAATTCATATTTTATAATTTAGGGTCAGTATGTAAAAAGCAATTGGTGTTTTAAATATAAAATCACAGAAAGCACTTTCACAATTTGTTTTCTGAAGATTTTAACTACCATAGATATTTTCTTCATGAAATCAGGGTAAAACCATAATTGAACTTGTCAAGCAGTCATTATGGTAGAAATTGTTGTGTCTAGAAAATACATCAATCTCATGGATTTATTTTCCTAATTTATTGGGCACATACACATGGAGAAATATAAAGTTTGTAGAAATTGGTGATAGCAGATTTAGCCTAAAAAGAAACAATTTAGGTTAGAAATATTAGGGGCATTGCTATGTTCTGGAATTCAAGAAGTACTCTAAGGTCAGGATGTTTTTTTATCACACATTTTTGTGAAAATATAAAAAGCAGCAAAGCAAATAAGATGCATGATATTATACATTGACAAATATTAAAACCATAAATTTTCAACCCTATCTATGGCTGGTTGTACTAAAACTAGAAACTGTGAGTAATCATATTAGGAAAACCCTGTTTATAATAATAGATGCTATCATGTGACATGCATGGTGCCATAATTGGTCTTGGCTGTGTGCCAGTTCAGTTGGAAAGAAGGATCTAGGTCATTCATATATGTACTTAAATGATGTAGCTCATTATCATTGAATAGGTAAGAGTATATTTTATTAGCAACATTGAAATTAGAGTTTAAGACTTTGATGTTACTAGAAGACACCTATGAATGTGCTCCTGTGTAAATGGTGTATGGGTTGTTTCAAACTGGTACATGTATAGAATGTTTTCATCTGCAGTTTTAATATAGCCCCATTCAAAACCTTATATATTTTCAAGTAGGAATACATGGCATGTGAATAAGATATATTCATTGGCCTATAAAATGTGTTTATTATTGCATAAGTTAAATCAACTTGAACATGCCTTTGGAAGAATAACTGATAGTAGAACTAGTGACATTTATCTGTCAGTGTCTAACAGTGAAGGCTTGTTTAGCATTATATACATTTGCATGTTTTTGTGGAAATAGTAATTAATCCAACACCTTATGAAGTTGTTATAGAGGTGTAATAAAGATACAGTAGATTTACTCACACCAATCATTTGGACCAACAGTGTACAAATTGCTTGCATTATTTTAATCACATGTACATAAGTGAATACATCTTTTCCTTAATAAAGTGTACCTATGACTCGGATAAGAATTTTGCTCCAGTTTTAAAGCGAGGACACAAAGCTCACTGGGCAATTATTACAGGTAAGGCTTTTGACTCATGTGTTTTAGTACATGTGAATTTTGTTTTATCAATTCAAAGTATTCTACTGTTGTATATAGGTTGGGTGGGATCTCAAAAGAGAAACAATGATTTTGAGTTATCTTTAATTTACTAGGAACTACTGTTGCATGACTTAATAAAGGTTCCAAGATGCTGGCCACAAACGTTTATAGAGACACACAAGGCTCTGGAAATATATCTTCTTTGTCATTAGTTGACAGATTCTCTGTTGTAATTTTGCAATTACTTTAACCTGTATTATTTGGCCTGATTGTTTTAACTGAGCTAATCATATATCAGAAGAGATTATGTGATGGCCCAATGTCCAGAGTCTGTTATCTGTTAACACAAGATTCTTATTGTACTCATTAACTACTGGGAGAAATATGATGAAGCTTTACAAACACATTCATACCATGGTCTAGTTGGTCTCCAGTAAAATTGGTGCCTCAGATATCCAATATGCAGAACCATGGCAAGTTAGTTGGTAGAGGGCCAGATTTGCAGTACAAGGGTTAGTGGTTCAATACATTGCCCATGCTGGCTACCTCATTTGGTCCCTGAGAAATGCAGTTTGCTTTTATTTCCTTGCATTGATGTAGCCAATGTTGAATGTGCTATTAATACCCAGTCAACCAACATTCACTATGGGTGCCAGAGTGGTCATCTTTAAAATCATGTTATTGCTACTGCTGATCAGATGGTAGTATTCACATGTGGTTTTAATTCAAGACATCTTATGATGTTCAGTTGATCTGAAATCAGAAATGGTGCCCCTTGTACAGCCAGCATGGCCACCTCTAAAACATCGCCATTTTGAGAATCTTGTTATTAACTGGATGGTCATATTAACACTTGTACTGAAAGATTTCTTATAATGTATTGTTGGTTAAAAAAGAAAATGGTATTGATCTGACCACAAATATGATTGTTATGGTAGGTAGTTACCTTGAAAATATTGTTTTAGCTGTTTCATCTACCCCAATGGTCATTTAGAAATGGAGTTTTAATTTAAAGACTTCTTGTGATATCTAATTAATCCAGAATTTAAAAAAAAGTGCTGATAAGAGCTTCTGGCAGCCATCTTGAAAATTTCATTATTTAAGTGTCATTTTGATGTTGTTTTCACTAAATGCTTCTCATTGCTAGGTAGTTGGTCCTAAATAAAAATTTCAATGAGACCTACCAAAATTTGACAGATCTTGTAGCATCTACTTCTCCTGAATGGATGGCCCTTCTGACAATTGTTTTTCAAGTACTTTCTTTCAGTATATAGTTGCTCTGCACTAAAAGGATACTGATACAACCTCCAAAATGGCTGCCTTGTTGGTTATCTTGAAAATCTTTATATGGCTACTTCTTCTGAAAGGTTTGGCCATATCTGCATGTTTTTGTACACCAGAACTGAGTGAAATATGTAGTAGCTTAATAGTTCTGAATAACAATTATGCCCACCTGACCTTCAGGATTGCTACAACAGATATCTCAAATAATTTGTTATTACATCCCCTTTTGCTTGAACTGACATTGGATTTTCATTAAAATAATTTGTATAATATTGAATTGGTTCAGAATTTAAATTGTGCAAATCTGATCAGCAGCATATCTGCCTTTTTGTGAAGGATATATGCAATATGGACCTAATTGAAATATGGGTGAAATCAAAGGTCATTGATTGCATTTTTGTGCTACACTGAGCTTGTGAGCATCATTCTCAAGTATGACACAAAATTTTATTCCTATGAACAAGTTGGTAGTCAGCACACAGATTTATTTCGAAGTCAGTGGTCTTGAAAATAGGTTTGTGGCTGTAGCTTTAAGCACAACACAAACAAGTTTTTTGTTGTAGGGTTTAACACCATTATTCAGCACATGATAGGTTATACATGACAGCCAGTATTAAAATCCCCGGAAAGAAACACCAACCCACGAGAAGCTACTGGCAAGTTTTCTCACATACCCACATTGGCCGAATCTGAGACTTGACAGACTGTCAAACAGACAGAGGTGAGATGGCAGTGATCTGTAGCGGAAAACACGTTAGACCACTCGGGGCCCCATCAACAAAGCTTGAATGAATTTGTATTATTAAACCCAGACTGTGGATATATCTGTAAAAAAAAACATTTAATGATACCAATTTAATCATTTTTGTTTTTCCTTTCAAATAATGTTACAGCGCTCACAATTTCATGTTCCTGTCCTTCTCTTCCACCAATGTTTTTTGCTCATAAATTATCATGTTCCAACTGTTTTGCTCTTAGATTTCTGTATTTTCTTGCCACCCTTGTCATTCTTCAAGCATGTACCATGTACAAACATCATTCAGGTCAAAGGCTCTAAGACTATCAGCTTATCTTAGTGAATCCCTCTGTATACAAGCCAAGCTAATTTGATTAATAGCTATTATTCTCCCATCACCCCCACCCCCTTGACATTGGAATATATATATTTATAACCATGGTATTGGTGTTCCTGAAATGATATACGAGTTGACATTGACTCAATTAAATGATTCATCTGGCATAATTTTAGTGAAAATATTGGTTTACTTTAGTTAAAAAAGGGAGAAATATTTGTGTTTGCCATTTTGATTTGTGAATCTACTGTGGCATAGACTAGAAAGAAAATTGTTTTGGATCCTGTTAGAAAGAAGGTTGCGTTCTATTTTAAGCTGCATCTCGGTGCAAGTTATCAAGAAATAGATAACCACTTGCAGCTCTTTGGGTCTCACCTGTTGAAAGATGAATTACTATGTGGGTCTGTTGCGTCAAAAGATAAACTGTCATAGATATTCTTGGTCAGAGTGAACAATGGGTAGTCATCTAAGAAAATTCAGAAAAATTGTAAGTATGCAGATCTAAATATGGCATGTACATGGGGTTTTCTAACTCCAGAACACACAGTATTCCTGGGATTGATGATACTCTGATAAAAGCCTGATGTTACTGACTTTAATGTTTCTAACAATTTGATAAATTTAAAATTAGGCACAGCATTTCATGCTGTATAATCTCCAGAAACAGAGAGACCAGGTTATAATCCAAAATGTATAATTGATTGATGTACCATAGCCTAGCAGGCTATCAAAGTTCTTGGAAAGATCTATCTATCCATCCATCCATCCCATCGTTTCCATTCTAAAATCTGAACTCACCATCCTAATCAATGATGTTGTTTCTAGCGTCATTTTCAATAGTACAGTTTAATAGAGCATTTATGGATATTTGGTAGTTGATTTTGCAGTTTTAGAAATGGCAAGATATGCTATGGATAGTAGTGAAGACAACCTTGCAATGAATATGCTATCACTTGCTCTGGCATTAAGAATGGGAATATGATTTTTTTTTTATCACGAGACCTTGATGAGGACCTTCACATTGTTGTGTGCCTAGAACTTAAAAAAACTAGATTACTGGCAGCTGACAAGAACAAGCAGCATTCTTTGTGAACTTTTTTGACAACCAGAGGATAACTTATAAGGATTAAATCCAACGAATACTATGGTAATTTTGGTTTATTTCTACACATATATTCGTTTACATTGAAACTTATCATAATATTTATTTGTGCAGTTCTGCATTATGTTCTTTTAAGCAAAGTCAGTACTGTATGAAAAGAAAAATATAAACAAAATTCTTAAATGTATCTTTACATTAAAGATAAATGATGACTTTCAAGCAAATTTTGATCTCTCACCAATCTCAATTTGCCACCATGTTCATACTGCTGAACATTGGCTGGAAATTGAAGTGTGGATTTTTTAACCAACTTAGCACATGATTATTACTTGATAATGTTTGGGACAAGTTATTAATTTTCTATCCATGATGGTATGTTCAGGTTCAAAGGCTTTTTTTTGTGTGCATTTGACAGGAATCTTGTAAACAGGTTAACAGATAACAAAGAAACAGTTTTGTTGGTAGAAATTATATGTTGGACTTTTTTAATTAATAGCACCATAGATGGTTTCAGTACTTAGTGGTTAAAAGTAGAAATGGATTTGTATTGGAATCCTGAAAATTCTTTTTGGCTAGTAGTGTGTCAATCCTTTTGAGAGACTCCTGTTCACTTACAAAGTTTCTGCTTATTACTGCTGATTATATTGTGTCCTTAATATTTATGATCATGGATTAGAGTTTTGGGAGGAATGTAATTAAGGTATTCAACTTGCATTCATATAAGATGGCCTCACATATAATTGGGTACTCTTTTATACATTGCTATACATTGTTATATTAAGAGACATATTAATATCATTATAACATTTAATATATTTTCAGCTTTATGAATTCTCATCTAAATTCTTAGGAATTCCAAAATATTTTGTAGTTGAAGTTTTTCTACATACAGAATTCAGGTGGTTGTTTTTCCGTTGTAAGCTTTGATGTAGGTTTGCTGTTTCTCATATGGATCTTCTAGTCAGTTTACCCTTTCTATATTTTGCAGGTTATTTTCTTGCATATAGCAAGGGCTTTGTGAAAGACCTACAACAAAAAAGCAGTTTCCATGTAGACAGTGAGATATCAGACTTATACCACTATGATAATCCAATTTGTGTTGCTACCAACATAAATGACCTCCAAGACATGTCAGCACTTATATTTGTGTATGGTCACCAGGGGAAGAGCCAAATGACAGGAATATGGACTCTGACTGACCTTCTTGACAGCTGCTGTAACCTTGTGGAGGTAGACCCTGGGCGAATTGCTAAGGGAGAAGGGGACTATGTAATACCTGCTGCAGGAATTGAAACTGAGCTATGTGGAAAAGTGGTGGTTGTACATTTGGAGGGACATTAAATGAATTCTTGCAATTTCAGTAGTACTGCATATACATCTTCATGAAATCACATTACTTTTTCTTTCCTCATTAAGTATGGTTTTTGAGGTACTCCCTTTTACATGGATACGTTTTATTTCCTTTGAATTTTGGCACATCCATATCAATTTTTAAGTTGATTGCTATGACAACAGCATATAATTTAAACAGTATGATTACAGATCTGCTATGAAAAGCAGGTATTTATAGGATTAATCAGCCTTCCCTTTGAAGACTGTTACTTTGTCTCCCTTTATAACCCCTGCTATCAGAAGCTTCCTTTCCCAACATCAGAATAGTATATTTTTAACATTTGAACCCTCTCAAGAGAGCCCATTATGTTGGGTAAACTTTTCAGTGCAGAAGGGAGATCTCATTAAAGGTTGTCCACTGCATAACTCTATTAGAAATTACATGCAATTTTTGCTTGTTTTGTGTGTTTCATATATCTTTGTTACTACCATATTGCACTGAGGGTGTATTTTAAAATAAAGGCATGTTTCTCTCAAAACTGGATCACCATGACTTCCTAGAATTGTTTTCCTTATATAAATCTTGTTTCCAGGCTCTAATTGCAGTGACCTTTTACATGTTGCCACCATTACAGTCACATGGGATAAAGATGTCTGCGCTCAAGTGTCCTACTCTCTCAGAATAGGGGATATCTTGTGAACTCTTGTGCAATTTTATTATTGGTGGCAAAGTCAAGACTTTCAAAGCATATTAATATACAATTCCAATTAAATTTACCATACAGTAGCTTTCAAAGTGCAGTAGTTTTTATAGTCACATCACATGATTGTCCCATCTTCTCAGCCTGTTCCCCACAACCAGTGAAATTTCACATCAGTCTTTTTGTGAGTGTACATATATTCATGTTCATGTGTTTGTAGCTCCAAGCTGACACATATATATTTAGTTTTCTACATATCTTTAGGTTTATAATGTTATTATATAGTGTTTTGTTATTTTTGTTGACTCATGTCACAGAATTGGGGGTCTCGTGAACTCTTGATCAATTTTATTACTGGTGATAAAAGTGATAACATTCAAAAAGCATAATAATATACAATTCCTATACAGTATTTTTCAAAGTATAATGTATTTATATTCATGTGACAATGATTGCCTCACCTTACATCAGCCTGTCCCCCCCCCTCCAGCCTTGGTGTGAGTGTATGTATATATATATATATATATATATATATATATATATATATATATATATATATATATATATATATGTTCCTGTGTTTGTATCTCATTCATATTTATTTTGTTTTCTGCATGTCTTTCATATCCTTTGGTTAGTGTTTTTTGAAGTTTGATATTTAAAAAATTGGTATAAAAATTTCACATGCCTCAACTGAACAGCAGCTCAAGTGAAAGCTTAAATTATACCAGACATTTGTTTTTTTTTCTTCAAGAGTTGACATTCATATATGAATTATTGTGTAAACATATGCTTAATCATATGATGAAAGGTTAATAGAAGAGTTGGCTGTGTATCCTGAAAAAAATTAAAGAAATACCGGTATTTGCATCATTTAATCTGTACAAAGCTGAGCTATATCACCTTTTTGGTATTGCTGTTTTTGATGGCAGTAATGTCTTCTCTAAAATGCAGATACCAAGAATATCTCGTAGGTTAATCTATTCAAGCATTGATGGCATCATCAGTAGTGTCATTATGTTAAGATCATGTAACTCTTTTGAAAGTCACATATCTTCAACAAAAATTTCTGTATTCATGTCACTTTGAAATAATGGTACTTAATGTTTAAACTTTGTTTCCTGGTACAGAGATGCCAACTATTCAAGATTTTATTAAATAATTATGAAGTTTTAGTAAAAATGCTCTATTCTGAATTGTATTGAATAAATTCTCAAAAATCAGAAGGGGTGGTGGCATGGAACAACATTTTGACCAGGAGTTTTCTGTATGGACAGAAGTAGAAAGAAAGTACTTTGTTTGTACATTAAAATATTGTTTCGCAGACGGATAAACAGAATGTAGGTAACGAGAAACTAGTCAATCAAAACTAAGTAGGAGAGAAATGAAAAGATGCAGATAATTTGTGAGGAAAACTAATGTTTATAGTTACTGTTTTGTGCAACAATGTTCAAAGATCGTATGGAATTACCATTTATTGTCTAAAGACCTTAATTGTTTCTGACCTGGGTATGAACGGCTCATATTAAGATGCAGTATGACTGTATAGAAGATGGCTTCTTTTAATTAACTTGCTGTTCATTCCATATGGGTGACCTAGATTACGAAAAGAAATTTCTGTGATTCTAAATAAGAATGCCTTTCGGTTGGCATCTCTCTATGAGCAGAAACAATGCTTTTCATTGGCAGGACACTGCATTCAGCAGAACACATACATTTTCATATATTTTTGTTTCTGCAAATTGTAGTTTTTGCATATGAAAAAAATGTTTTTGAATTTTAAACTAATTTGGTAATGACATGTTTTATGCTCATTTGTCAAAAGCATGCATGTTAACCAATCACTGGACTTGTGAGCTGCAAGATGCAGGTTCGATTCCCACCATCAGATCAGCCCGGATTGGTTTCCAGTGTGTCCTTGGGCAAGGCACTGTCATCTGCACAGTTTAACCTTAAATGGTTTCTGTGTTGTAAAACTAAAACCCAAACCATGATCTCCTTTCTACAGGGATGTTTATCAAAAAGACTGGAGATGTTGCAGTGACTGTTTTAAAGACATTTTTTGTATCAAATAAAATATATAGTTCTTCTTCATATAAGTAAATAGCAATACTAATGTAGCTAAAAATGGTGTTATGTGCTTAGGCTCAAATAAACACTAACATAGAAAGAGTGAAAATAACAAGCTTGTAAAAACTTAATAAACAATTTATTGAGCACAAATATTTTCCAGAAAAGAAAAATAAACTTACGGTTTTAAGAATCAATTCCAAAATTAATCCAAAAATAATTCAAAATATAATCCACTAGCGAAATTGCAAAAGTCCTGGTAATAAAATGTCCTAAAAATTCCCAGTTCAAATCTTAGTGAAGCATCCAAGATGGAAGACGATGTCACGTGATGAAGTCAGTTCTGGTCTTATGAAATTCAAAGAGCACAATTGTTTTCCAGATAAATAACAAAATAAATCCTCTTGATCCAAATGAATTGAAATAATTTCCAGTACAAGGTAATTTAAAATAACTCAAAACAACACACAACTTAGTATTCAAACAGCTCAACTTCTACTAAATAGTTCGCTCCCAAAACATAATTTATATACCTGTTTTTACGTAAACAAGAAAGGGGTCACATGATCTTCTAGAATCTTTTAGAACAAATTTACATTCAAAAAATCTCGCACACACCGTATGACCCAACTAAAAATAGAAAGATGTTTATAACAAAGCTCCATAATGTCCTTGGAATCAAGCAATCATTTTAAAAGCTTGTTTACAACTCTGATGCCAGGTCAGAAATGAAGTCAACACCTGGTGTTTATTTGTAAAGTACAGGTCATCTCCCAATGAATGAATCTTAAACTTAAAATGTCAAATTTGAATCAGACAACAAACAATTAAAATTAAAAAATAAATGACCCAAATCAAATACACGTAACAATGGGCAAGTGTGTACCATTTATTTTTTGTAGTTTTCTCAAATTTCATTGTTGGATTACTTACATTACTTTGTCATAATGTTTAAATTTACCAAGCTTTACACAATATTTTATTAAGTACATTTTATAATTTTATATGATGAAACTAGAATCAAATGTTGTATTTGTTTGTGCAATATCTTTTGAATAATTATTATCTTACTATATCAGTAATAAAGTCTTTTTAACAAAAATATATATTTGTGTCTTTAACTAGTCATTAGCCCATCATGGCAGAAGCTTGACATGATGATCACTTTGACATCTGTGTGCATATCTGTACATGTATATATCTATCCATCCACATCCCTGATTAACCTAAACGTCAAAGATTTGTATGTTGCCAGTTTTGCATGTTGCATCACATCAGTTTACTAAACGCTTTGATAAGGGCTCAGTATACAGGTCATGTCAAGCTTTTTTTTCATGGACATTACTGCTTGAATTTAACTTTTAACCAATGAAGGATGTTTTTTGTTTGGAAATTAAACAACTATTTTTCAGGTAGAGCCTCTGGATATTATTGTAAATCATACAGGTCATGTATAGTACTATTTCAGTAAAGGGTGCTAGTTTTTCAAATTTGGATTACACATACCTTTAAATGTGATTATTATTTTGATCCTCATGTATCCATATTCATTTGGAAGGTCATTATTTATGTGACTGGACAAACTCGTATGACAAAACTCAATGATATGTTGACATGATTGAATGTTGCATGCTGTGATATCACAAATAAAAGCTTTGCATGCTGAGATTTTATATAAAAAAATGTCTATATTGTAACAGACCTACTGTGCTCTTTTCTTGACATAGTTTAGTTCCTAGCCAAAATTGTAAAAGTCTCTAGCAATCATTAATTTTGTCTAGAAGTTCCTTCATGAAAGGTAAGGTGCAGGGCATTCAGTAATCATGATTTAATAGATTTTGAATAAACTATATTAGTACTAAATTTTAGAACAAATAATATTTTAGTAAATGTGCTTACATGGCCATATGAAGATACACTATATATATTTACAATCAATAAAAACCTTTTGATTTTGCAAATATTATTTTAAAGAAAATTACACTTTGGCAGTAGCATTGTCAAATAATAATATCAGGGATTTACAATCAAATTATGTGACCCCACTTTTGTTGGAGGCAGATAAGTGTAGTTTTGTAGAGGAAGGGCTAGGAGATACTACTATATAGTGAATAAGTAACACTGGCAGTAAAACATGACCATCATTATCAAGCTGTCTCCTCAATATTTTTAAAATCAAATTATGGGAATTATTATGAAGAAATGAAAGTGGGTGGGTCTGATAACAAGGTGCTGTACCTCTGCAAAATGATGATGTAAAATATTGGTTGTCAAACTCAGTTGATGTCTCATCAATGTCCTGTAGTTACATGTACTGTGCATAAATGATGGGCTCAACTATTGGGTTATAATTCAGTTTAAGGATGATATCACACACTGACAAACTCAGCTAAGGCTTAATCAGTATCAAGTTCCCTACAACATTTGGTTGAAATCCAATTATTTAAGGCCAGATACTATAATTTTGCTGAACAAAGATGCAGTATGCTTACAATCTGACTCAGTCAGGGTCTTATCAGCATTAAACTGCAAACCAGTTCCAATACTAATTAAGAGAGTTTCTGTGTGGAAACAAAAGTTGGTGGGGCTGACACTCATGCAGACTGGAACTCTGCTATATGATGACACAGAATACTGATAATTGAATACAGTGAAGTGTCAGGCTTTTCAAGATTTGTTTTAAATTTATTGTGAGTTAATGTACAAAAATAAAATGGGTGGATCTGAAAATTAGGCTCTATGACTGCTAAACGATGCCTTAGAGTGTTGAACTCAATCAGGCTCTCCTTATTATCATGCCGTGTCCCAAATATCTAGATGCAAATGTGGAATGGATAGACAGAAGCATGGACAGATCCATTACTATTAAATAGGAAAAGTAGGGCAAAAATTAAAAATACATTGCTTAGATGAGGTGCAACATCCATATTGGACAGCAAAATCTGCAGCATTTAAACAAGCCTGAAATGCTTTTTTTTAATAAAGATTGTTAATGGCACTTCAACTCCCAAATTGCTCTAGATGTATAGTGTTGATACAGTGTGAATCAAGTGCCTTGTTCTGAGACACACCACAGTGTAGCTGATTTGGCATGGTCTGGGCAGCTATCAAAATGCATTGCTTGCTTGCAAATCCAGTACTATAACCACATAACACTTTTTTAATTATATAGAAATGGCTGTGTATAGGTTATTTGATTTCTAGTGATAATAGTTACAGATAGCAGCAGATTGGAATTCTGTGTAAATAATTGAAAAAGCTTTTGTACTACTATGCATTCTGTAAATTTTTTTCCAATTTTATGGAGCCTTTTTATATAAAAAAGAATTAAAAGGTTTTTCTATTTTTAATAACATTGAAAATATTTGATGCAGTAGGACATACTTTTATACAAATTTTAAAGGCGATGTTTTTTTGTGGGGTGAAATTTGGTTAAATGCTTTTGATCAGTTTTTAGAAGCTGTTAAAACAAATTCTATTTTTCGTAATGGTAGCCATAGTTGCAGGCGTATCGGTATCATTTGCATCTTTGCTTGCCAAGGTTTCGATATGTTAAAATATCAACACCTTGGAAGAATGATCTGATATTTCATTGTTTAAGTGGCAAGCCACCACATTTTATAGAAGCACATTAAGGGTGTTCAAATTGTACAAAAATGTCTTTCGGATGCAGAGTATTTCCATTATAATTTAAAGTGATAAAAATGAGGAGACTTTATAAAGAAAGTAGAATAATTTTTTTGGGTGAAAAACTGATGTTTACTTTTACTGGCCTTTCAGATCTTCTCTCACCCCACCCCACCCCCATTTTAAACCTCCTGCCTCGTGCATTTGTGAACACATGGTGTCAGTTTAACATTTATTTGTGGTGACTTTAACTTCATTAAAATTTGGGGTTTGTTTTATAAAGTTCATTCACTCTTACACTCTTGTGCTTGTTTTAATTGCAGCAAATTTATTATTCTTGCCATGGAGTTCCTTGCTGAGAAGTAAAACTAAATGATTTCCATTACCAAGGTTTCAGGACATCTAACAAATTAAAATAAACAGTATTGTACTCGTATCCAGTCCACAATCAGTATGCAGTAGGTTGATTCTAAAGGAAACACTTAAAGATGCAATTAATGCAAAGAAGGTAAAACTTGAACATTAATTTGCATACTTTGCATTTGAATAGTTTCTCAAAAGATTTGTTTTTGTTCTGGGCTTGCCATTGCATGATGTATGGTGGACAATGCAACTGGTGGAGGAAGAATATGGGAAACCCTGATATGAACAAATGACCTATGGGATGCTCCTTGCAAGCTTTCTCAATACAGTAAAACCGGTCTTGAGAGACCACCTGTCTTGAGAGACCAGGTTGTCCATGTAGAGATTTATTGATTATATAGTGTTATGACCCGTTATGAGAAACCACCTGTCATGAGACCATTATGTTTTGGCAGAAGGGGTGGTCTTTCAAGACAGGTTTCACTGTACCTACATTTGCTGACCCAGATATTTGAACCCATGTGGACAGAGGTGAGATGGAAGTGATCACCACTCTTTTAAACAGTGGCAAGAAACTAAACATACTGAGCATGTACAGGGAATGCTCAGTTACCATTTATGGTTAAATTTTGTACCCTTTCACTTTTTTAGTATCTACATCCCCCAATACTACGGGCTGATAACTCCATTTCTCTCAGTCAACAATCCTTTGTGTCCAGGATGTAATAAATATTAACTTCTTTTAGACATCTGCTTCAAGAGATTTCTCTTTGGTATTCCCATTGTTTTTTTTTTTCATTTTATAAATACATATAGTCAAGTGTTTGGACACAGTTCAAACCTTAAGTATTTTATTCCTCAAGCGGTGCTATCTCTACACCGATTATATTGAGATACTGATATATTAACAGCAAACAAAACAAAGACCAAATCTCTCTGTATGCCTTGCAGCAGAAACAGGTCTGATGGAATAAAATGGGTAAAACAAAATAGGCTGCTTTGCAACAGATAAGCTGTATAATGTTTTTTCAACATGTCATTTAATTTGCATTGTTATTTTTTATATTTGTTTCATGACATGCTGTTGGTATTGTAGAATTGTATTTTTGTAGCTGACCTTGTCCAGAGTCAGTAGCAGTTCTGTAATATTAAGATTACGGTACTATTATGGTAGGAGTCGAGGACATTTAGTGTACCATGTTCTTTATCATAATTTTAGTAACACACTTTCTAATTATAACAAAGATTTTATCTTGTAAGCATTTGGAGTCTTCCAAAATAGAAATTTTCACTTGGTAATTTTTTAAAATAGAAAATGCTAATTGTGACTCAGGTCAGGTAGAGAATTATACAATCTTGTTTATTGGGAAAAATATTTACTCATGCAATAACATCTGAACAGAAATCAGTCTTTCAGTTGAGTCTAGTTTTTGTTTAGGCTGAAATTTCTTTATTCACTGGAAATACAAATAAGGAAATATTCTTGGATATTATTATAGTTATTCAACAAAAGACTGCTGGCACATCACTGATAGTCAGGCCATAAATGGCACATCAACAATTCCAGTATGATCTATTTTGGAATACCACTTAAGTTTATTCAGATATTTAATCATCAAGACGTGTGTTAGAAATTCAAAGGTTACTTGGAATTTAATTTACAATAGCATAAGTTACTTTTTTTAAAAAAAAATTGCACTTTGCTTTTTAGAGAAATGATTTGTTTGTTGAATTTTACAAAATTTGTTGGTTTTTGCTGATCTGTGTTACTCTAAGACAATAGAGTCAAGATCTACATTTAGACAATTTACAGTCATACATTTGCAATTGGTTCACTAGCACCAATTCCGAACAGATCTATGAATTTAAATGACTCAGATTGTTTTTGCATATTTTTCTTGCTTGCTGGGCAATGGTTAAACAAAACTCCCATATGGAAAGTAATGATAACATGATCAGTAATGCTGTAACCTCAGATAAACATAATATACTGATATGTTTCTGGTCAGAGATGGATGACAACCTGACAGTTTTTAGGCAACAAAAGAACACGAAGAAACAACAACAAAAAAAAAAAACCAGAAGAAAATAGTATGGATATCTTTAATTTGTGATTCCCAATAGATTCAGTAAAAATAGATTAAAAAGAAATGTGCAACATCTTCCTGCAGCAGTACTGAAGGTAAGTTACAAATATTGTATGCATATTATTTGTTGAATAATTTTGATGGCAGCTATGATCATTTACCAATCAACCAAGCTTTTCAAAGTAGGTTGCCTGAGACAATCATGGATTTCGTAAATACTGCTGCTTAGTTTACCCTCTGTACATTGTTATGACAAGATTCCCACGAAATCACTGCTGTAGCTCAAGTAAAGTTAATATTATCACCAATTCAAGAGAAGTAGTGTTAATAACACCATCAAGTTATCCTCCAAGCTGAATGTCAAATTGGCATACTTTAAATTTATTCCAGACCATCTACATTTCTTAAGACGTTTAAGAAAACACCATACCAACCTGAACATTTGTGTATGAGCTTGGTGAGTTGGTTGGTTTTTAATGGCATTTGATTGGCTTATAGCATGCCAAAGAAATGAGAGCTTTCCTTATGACAAACCCACCCATACTAGCTATGGCGTGCCTCAAACCTGTTACTCTTTGATTATGAGTTTAAGTGTTTCAACTGACTCACCATGGTTTCTTGTGTAGAAGAAGCAATAAGATTTTTTAAATAAGTATCATGTGACATGTTAGGACCATCAGCATGTCAGAAGTCTTTTAGTACAAACCCTATGTCAATATGACTACACTTTAAGAAGTAGCAACAACAGTATTAAGATGGTCACTATGATAGGTATGTTGGATGTCAGATCAGCACCATTTTATTTAGGTCCATCAACAAATGACATTTTTTTTGGGTGTCACTTTCATAAAGGACAAACTAGACCTTAGGATGACACATCTATGTATAAGGTTTCTGCACAAAACTTTGGCCTTATGCTGCTGATCTTAGAATAAAATTGGATGCACAGGCAGAACTATGCAGAGTGCCAACATCATATAATGCAAAACAGGAAAAATATATTTAAACAATTTCCTAACAAGTGACATGCTTCAGTCCATAGCAAGAAAAAACTGCAATGGCACTGTATTGAGTAAATGTCGATTCCTTGAGTATTCCATTTTGAATTTCTGGAGCACATGCTGTTGTTTCATTCAGATATAATCCTCATTGGCTGCAAAAATCTTAATTGTTTTCTGATTGGTAAATATTCAATTGTATTTGTCATACATGCGCTTAGGGTATTTTTTCAAATAATACATTCAGATATTACAAGCATTTCAGTGATCTAAGTATAATGGTATTTCAATTGCACTTCACCAGCATAAAATTTTATCCCATGGAAAATCAAAATCTGAGAAAACTGATCATAATGGCATGGGGTTTATATGTGTATCTAAGCTTCGTGGCTTTCCTCCAAGTACTTTAAGATTAGTGGTGACAGAAAACACCTGCTAATGAACAATGGATAGACAACTGATGATGGATCCATAGTGTAAGCTCTTCTGGTCTGTGATTTGGAGCATGTATGTTTGATTTGGATTTGCAACGTAGTTTTATAGTTTACAGTGATGTCTAGCACTGGGTCATTTTGCCCCAGACTGGAAGCATCATGTCCCACCCAGTCACATTATCCTGATGCCAGACCGACCAGTCCTAGTACTAACCTCTTAATGCTGAGTGCCATGTGAGGTACCATTTTTATGTCTTTGGTATGACTCTGCCTGGGGTTGAACCCATGACCTCCCTCATCCAAGGTGGACTTTCTAACAACTAGGCCATCAGAGTGGTGACAAGGAACAATAAAAGAGCCAAGTTCACAATATCAATTACAAGAAAAACTCAGCTCTCAAAGTCCTGCATAGTTGGAAGTAAAAAAATAAATAAGTTAACTACGGATACATTTTGAGCCTTGTTTTATTAAATTGTAGTTTTGACATTTCAAACATTGTCTAATAACTGTTAGCTCAAAATATCATAAGTGTTTGTTCCAGCTTACAAAATGTTATTACATGTACATGTAACAGTTGAAGTACATTGCTTTTAGTTCCTGATTAACGAGGTAAATATGTGAAAATCTTCAGTAGCCCAAGAATGTCGAATAAAAATATGCAACATTTTATGACATACACAGAAATAGCCCAAATATTGTAATACTACTTTTATTACCTGGCAAAATTTTAGGAAACCTTTTGATGAAGAGTGAATATAATTTAAACTTTAATCAAGACATTATATTTACCTATTTATTAAAATGGTGAAATTCATGTAAATTGATCAATATTTTTCAAAAAAGAATTTCAAATCTAACCAGAAATAAATGTGTCAATTCAAAATTGATGACCCACCCGAGTGCCTTAAAAAACCCAAACGAAAAACTTAACTAAGATGTCATTGACTAACATACACACATAAAGACAATGGAAACACAATAATTTCCCTTTTAAAAAAAACTATATAAAAGAATGTGCTTTTCCAGGACATCAAAATACAAATACTGTGATGAGCTGATAACAAGAGGAACAAGTGGGCCAATTATTACCGACTTAGATAACTAATCAAATTAGGCTTGGGAAGCAAAATAACGAAGTGGAAAGAAAAGTGTGGAACAATTTGATTCTGCACTGTCTATTGGATGAAACAAAAAATATGAGTAATTTCATGATCCAAAAAAATTAATCTCTGATAAAACTTTATCAGTGTTATTGAATAGCTCAATGTTAAAGACCGCTATGCACTCTATATAATTACTGGAATTTGTTTGATATAACTTGTTGTAAATTTGAAAGGAACTTAATTTGCAAGCAGCATGAAAAGTTATTTATTAATGAATGATGCTCTTCAGTGTATGTCCAGTTGGTGCTTTAAAATATTGGGATAAATAGTAAATATGGCCAATGGGATGAAGTCTGGCTACCATATTCAGAAACTCCTAAATTTTGTTTACTGGTTGTGTAAAAAAAATATATTGTTTTATGAATAGAGAATTTCTAGGGTCTGTTACTAGGAAATGGGAGGATTAGTAAATCTGGGTTACTGATGGCAATTAAATTGTGAAATGGTTCAGGAGAAAAGCATATTGGGTTTTTGTTTTTGTCTATTTTTATTCAAAGTCAGAACATTTAATTTATGAAATCCCACGAAATAAAGACTATACATGTAACCATTTTAAAAAAACCCAACATTTTATGCATTTTATTATAGCAATACTGACTATAAAGTTTTGTTAGACAGTACCATATTTTAAGTGCAACATAACACAATATATATACCCATATTTAAAGTTTAATAAAACATGGATGAGAAATATGGTTTCAAGAGTGCTAACAAACTTTCTCAATCAGATGCAGGATTACCTAATTTGTAGGCATGATCCATTCACATTATTCAAACATGGCCCAAAGCATTAATGATGTAAGCATACATTTCAAGTCTGATCAAAATCAAATTAGAAATATGGCCTTCCAAGAGTAGCAAGGGCAATAATCAGGTACAAGAGCTAATTATTCACATATATGGGTCTTGCTCTTGATCAAGTTCCTCCAAGTTTCTGATGATATAAACCCTAATTACAAGTCTGACTAAAATCAGATCAGAAACATGGACTCAAAAGTGGTAACACACAACTGTTGATGGGTGGATGCATGACACAACAGGGCCATGTAATATGCTCACCTGGCCTTATCTCCAGGTGAGCTAAAAACAGTTTTCTTTCCTTTTTACAAAACGTTGTTAGAGAATATGCACCAGAAAGTTAATATCATCAAATATTCCTAGTAATGAGTTTACTGAATGAAAGTCACAGGCTTTAAGCAATCTTGGTGTGACCACCATTATGACCATAATTTGAAAGTTATTTCATGCATCAATAATTGCCACATCCAGACAACACAGCTGTGTCGCATGAAATGCATGTAGTGCAGCATTCTAAAACCAACTCATTCACATGCACAATTAAACCTGATTAACTTATTTACTCCTACTTTCAACTACACTGGTCAGAAAAACATATGTAGGTTTGTAAGTTTACAGTACTGAAAAATCTGTGGTCTGAAGATGAAGACACACTTAAAGCATAAACTGCAGGTGAACTTTTTTCTGCTTCAATTACCAACAGGTACTTCCAGTGACCAAATTTCAGGATTCTAGCATGAACAATACACACAAAATGAACTTTAAAGGCAACATTTCAATAAAGATACTAAACCACAAAATCAACAAATCTCATTTTTAATAATGGTACAGTACTTAATGACATGCATCATATCATCAAGTTTAATGATTTTATCTAAGACAGTATGCATATTGCATGCACAAAACATTAAAGCCCAAGATTAACCAATGCCTGTAAATAATCAAATACAGGTCACAATGAGCTTTATTTTGCTGAAAGGTTGTAATACTTACAGAGATGCATATCCACATCAACTTCATGACTAGCATGAAAATGCCTGCAAACTGCAGCCCAGCGGTTTACCAGGAAAACTACAAAGTAGTTGAGCAGGCTACTAGGAAAGCTACAAAGAAAACCAGCAGGCTACCTGGAAAGCTACCACATTACCCCAACAGGCTACCTAGAAAGCTACCACATGACCACAACAGACTACCTGGAAAGCTACCACATGACCCCAACAGGCTACCTAAAAAGCTACCACATAGCCCCAACAGGTTACCTGAAAAGCTACCAAGAAGTCCAGCTAAAATTTTGAGGGCCAAGATAGCTCTTCAGTAAGAAACTATTGGCATTAAAAATGTCCTTTTACTTCCTTCCTTGCCATCAACAACTTGAATCTTTTGTCAAATATTTCTGGAGATACATGTTGAAAAAATAGAGAACTATAAATATTATCTTCAATAGTTCACCAACCTACCTTACATGTAAGCAGAGACTCAATTTTTATGTAGCTCCTGAACTTTGGGTACATGATTTGTTGGATTTTTAGTTTTTATAATAGATGTCATGTTTGATGAAGATTTGGCATTTTGATATAAATGTAAATGTAAATCATTTTGTGTTAGAATTCTTTGTCAAAATTGTTTACATTGTTTGGATTTTCAGAAAATGTTGGGGATAGATGGAAGATTAGCATCGTTTGAAAGCCCTTTACACAGGAACACTTTCAATCAAAAATTTTAAAAATTCTGTTAAGTGGTTTTTGAGAAGTCATTCAGAGATTTTTCTAATCATTTTATTTTTAGCCATAACCAATTATCTGAAGAAAAAAACTAATTCTGGCCAATTTAAAAAAAAAATAATCAAATTTAGTACAATTTTTTTTAAACAAGATTTTAAGATGTCATTTAATGTTTTTTTTAATTGTTTGTAACAAAAACCACATATGATGCCAGATCAACATCCTCTGTACAAAAACTTTAAAGCCTTTTATGTCAAAGTACCTAAACAAAACAAAAAAATCTGTCCAAAGTTTTTGGGAGCGTGCTTGAAGGCTTTTCTTTTTTTATACTTTGACGACAGATTGGTATTATTTATTAAATTTGGAAAAGCTGTCTTGAGAGAATTCATTCTGTCAATAGTAAAATTTATGTTGAAGGGGTTAAGAAATTCTAAGTTTACTCTCAATCTCTTTAGCAACTGAAATCAAAATTATAATATACCTGCACCATCTGTATAATATAAAACAATGGCTATATCTGACTATGGATTAGAATCAATTGGACAACTAAAAGCCTGTCATGCCTCAGTATTTTCTGTCTAATTTGGCAAAGTTCTGTTTTATTTTTCAGAAAAGGCCTTTCACTGCATGATGCTTTCTGTCAAATTAGCTCAAATTTTGCTTAGACTTTTTTCCTCAAAAATATTCAGTTTCAAGTATATGCAGCCATATTTATTGCTAGATTGAAAACATCTGTAGAAAACCGAAAGATCTTCATGCCAAAATGATTTCTGCACAATTTGTTTGAAACTGATCCATCAGTTTTGAGAAGAACTTTAAAACAGCAAATACTAATTAAGAAAACATGCCAGATGTATGGCAATACCATAAACAACTTTAGTTTACAGCTAGATAAGAAAAAAAATAATAAATAAATAAAAAAAAAAAAATTGGGTCCACATACAATATCTAATTTCTAAGTTAACCAAGGTTGAAAATCAGTAAAACCACAACATAAATAGATGCAAATGGAACTTCATTCCTTTTTAATACGATGCCACATTTTGATTTCAATCCATTAAGATCTTCAAAGTTACTAAGCGAAAACAAAATTTATTACATTATGGATGTACAGACAAGGGTAACACCATGTATTCCTTACACTAAATATGTTTAAAGTTTAAAAAAGGATACATGTTTTCTGCAGAAGCAGGCTCTAAAATATGTTAAAATGTTAAAAAGAATTCGTTTTTTTTTAAATATATTGTTGACAGCAAACCCCATATGGCACTGAATTAATTCTCATAATCCATTTCTTCATGTTCCAGTCCCATGGCTAATTGTTTGCTATCGGGTACTGATGTCCTCTCCTCAGCCCTTTCACTTTCTTTTTCCTGAACTATACCTTCTTCAGAAGCCACACCCTCCCCTCCAGCTTTCTTTTCTGTGCCCCCTCCCCCTCCAGCATCCATTTCCTCATCTTCCTCATCTTCCATAGGTGCCCATACCTTTTCTTTTTTCTCATATTTATCCCCCCCTGCTTTAGATTTTTTGGATTTAGATGCAAAATGCTCTTTATCATAGTCTTCCTCATCCTTACTAACTTTACCTGATATGGACCTCATTTTTTTATTCTCCTTCGTCTCATCTCGACCGGACCATCTACGTTCCCTTCTCTCTATATCCCCACTAGAACGTCTTTTCTCCTTATCCCCACTAGAACGTCTTTTCTCCCTATCACCATCTCTATCTCCTTCCCTGCTATGACTAGCTTTCCGTTCCCTCCCCCTACTAGAGTGTCGAGCCTCCCTATCCCTACTCGATCTCCTGTGTTCTCTTTCCCTACTGGACCTTTTCTTACCTTTATCAAGTTTGTTGTGCTTCTGGTCATTCTCTCTACTAGATATATTTGATTCTCTCTCCCTACTTGACTTTCTAATTTCTTTAGTGCTAGATTCTATCTTGCTTTTGTTACTCCTAGAACTATTATCTCTCATATTTTCTTTTTCTTCCCCTCCCAATTTTACTCGCTTCCTCTCAATAATTTCTCCTTCTTCATGATCCTCATCTGCTTCCTCTTCCCCCTCCTCCTGTTCCTCCTCCATGTACTCTTCTTCTTCTCCTCCTTCCTCCTTCTGACTCCCAATCATCAATTCCTCTATTTCCTCCTCCAGTTTTCTTCTACGCTCCATTATCATTTCTGCAATACAGAACGATATATCCATGAAGATGATAAATCTGTATGGAAACTTTCAAGAAACAAATTAAGTTCAACTTTATATTTAAAGTGGTAAAAAACTGCCCCCATACATTTTTCTGCTAAAGACTAAAAATTAATGAAATTGATTATCTGAAACAAATAATTAGATTCATAAATGGCTAAAATGAATGGTAGTAAAGATAATTGCAAAACATATTTTCAATGAAAATTAAAGGCAGTGAAACAAATATTTTCAAGTTACTTGACCACTCATAGAAATGTAACTACAGTGGAACCCTGCTATAACGCAAATTCGGATATAATGCCGTCTTGGTGTGGCTCCCAAAATTTCATATATTTATTTGCATAAGATTTTTTCTTCTTCAAAGTACGTTAAATAATGGATTAAGCTTAAATTTATTATCATTTTGGGGAAGAGATTGAGTATGGAGATGAGCTCTCTTATGAGTTCAAATAAAATACGATCATGGCATGGTTCCTGAAATTTTAAATATATGTACGAGTATTTTTCTTGTACTGGGAGATTTTAAAAATTTAAGTACCGAGAAATAGTGTAAAAAATGTATCATAATTTTGGGGAAGAGTTTTGCATAAAAATTTTAATAAAATAAGATCATGGCATAGCTTCTTAAATTTAACAATTTCACCAGGATCTTGAAGTGTTATGCCAAAATAAACATCTTGTAGTCTTTGTGGTTGTCTTCAATTAATTATGTATACAATCATTGCTTAACAATAGCCGACATGTGTTTCTTCTTTAACTGCACACACAACCAAGCAGCAGACAATACGGTGGTTGACAAAAGCTTCTCACAGTTTAATAAACTTCAAAATATGAAAGCCACCAACGTGTTTTCTTGACTTGGCGGTATTATTTGAAGCAATCAGTTGACCTGTAAATAATGTCCGTTTTACTAGCTGGAAATTGAGAGGGTATGAAATTGTACATGTGTTCAGCTTAAAAACAATTATAAAAGTGACTTGTGACCATTGCCAGCCTACTGCACTTAGTTCTCGGGTTTAACATGTGTACGGGGTTTGCTTATGAAATTATTAGCAATTTCCTATTTTTTTTTAAATATAAAAAATATTTTACCATTATGGAAAAGCAAGTTTACAAATGGAAGTTGTTCACTGCACTTTGTGCAAAATAGTTTATGATGATTTTGGGGAAGAGAATGTATGAATTCTAATATAATATGATATATAATAAGATAAAGGTACAAAAAATAGTGCAAAATGCTTGGCTTCTGAAATTTATTAATTCCATCAGCTTCTTGAATTGTTATGCCTAAATGAACAGTATAACAAATATTACTTATTACTGATCCAAGAGTAAAGCCATTAAATAGTCTTTGTGATTGCCTTTATTTAATTCTGTATACAACGGTTGCTCAAACAATACACGACACGTGTTCTTTAACTGTATACACAACCAAGCAGCAGCCAATGCGATGGTTGATGGAAGATTCTCACAATTTAACAAACATCAAAACATGAAAGCAGCCAACATGTTTTCTGGGCTTGGTGGTGTTATTAGAGGGAATCATTTGACTAGTAAACAATGTCGGCTTTGTTAGCTGGAAATTAAAAGGGTATGAAATTGTACATGTGTACAGCTTAAAAATCTTTATATCAGTGGCTTGTGACCATCAACAGACTCACTGCATTTAGTTTTTAGATTTTATGTATTTGGTGTTTGTTTATGAACTCGTCATTAATTTCCTATTTTTTGTATAAAAAAAAATATATTACTGTTATGGAAAATCAACTTTACAAATTGTATAGACACCATTCATAGACCTTGGAACATAATGAAATGTACACATGCTTCATCTTTCTTAACCTAATTTTCCGATTGAATTCAGACACATAATGATCTGTGACAAAAATATTGAATAGTTTAAATATGTTTGCAATTTTTGCGATGGAAAAACAGGTATTATATCAGATGGTAAGTAAATGGTGTTAATACTCTGTTCATGATATATATTGGACATTGAATTCAGACACATTGATTATGAACAAAATTATTGAACATTTTAAATCTGCAATTTTTCATTGGAATTACATGCATTATGGATGAACTGTATGCCAAGACACGATAGTAAACAATGTTGATACCATATTCATGATATAACAACAGTTGGGGTATTATCGATTGACGTGTATTATCGGAAAAAAACTAATAAGAATTAGTAGAACAGTTTTAAACTATATAACGCAGAGTAATAACTTATAAAGATATTATTCCGTCCATTATTTTAAATAAGGCTTATTACTGCATTCTATTTAATATTTGTCAGATAATATCCTTATTTTTTTTTACATTAGACATGAATACTTGTATATATGCCAAATGCGGTGTTTGCTGAAAAAAATAAAAATATTGTGAAACGCCGCATTAACACGACCAAATTTTGGACCACAACTATTGCATTATAGCGGGGTTCCAATGAATTGTGCAAGTTAGGGGTTAGCTGTGCAAAAGCGTGAACGCTGATTGTACATATAAATCCAGAAGAGATGGCATTAATTATAAGTGTAACCTGAAAACCATAAATGGCACATTATATATGTCACCCTTACATAGTACTACGTGTAGTCATTAGTACAATGACACTGACATCTTGTCAAGGGATGTACTACTTACTAACCAAAAGTCATCATTTTCCCATCAGGTTTACAACAACTGTGACGGTTGGCCTATGATGGAACATTTTCAGAACTTAAGGGTATTAGACAGGGCTGTTCTTAATTTTCAGAAAGGAAGAGAAGAAAATCCAAATCTACAGTCCAAGAGTAGCAGTCTGAATCAATGTGTTGCTTACTGCACCAATGTCAAATGCCTCTCTACTTTCTAGTTTGAGTGATGCCAGTGTCCTGTGAGGCTGATGTCCCAGTCATGGTAGAAAATCTATGCATATTTTCTGGATTGTTTGTGTCAACAGCATACAAATAAAAATTTCTAAGACACAGGCCCTTGATATGCCCAAACTCAAATTCCAGACCAACTGACTCGAATGTGCCAAAAACAGCCCTTATTTATTTATTATAAATTATAAAACAATGCCACAATAGATGCGCTTCAAATATTAAAAAAAAATCAACAAAATCACATTAAATTGACTTGTGTGTTAATACAGGTCCTCAAAATATTTCAAGTATAGCATTGTTTTCCTTCAGGTCCAGAGATGTCAACAATTGTCCAAGTGCCCAAACAAGGCCTTCCTTAATCATTGGATCAGCAGTGTTGATGATGTTCATTAATATCTGAAGTTTGCCTTCCTTTATACAGTTTCTTTCACGTTTGATGTTGTTCATAGATGCAGCTTAATATGTTTAACCAGTATTACATTACTTCCTCAAGTGTCTTGCAGAAATCATTGTTTTGTGCATCTTTCCTTTTTACTCTCACCTCCACCAAAGGACACCAGGTTTTTAATCAATGATGCAAAACCATCATGAACCACCCCTGATCACTTTTTAAAAAATACTAATAACACCTTGAGAAACATCCTGCATTTGGCCTAAACTCTCCAGATTACAACAGTAAGGTGATCAATTAATAGCTTGTTGTGTCCACCTTGGCATCAATACTTTGCCATGCATCTTTGCATATGTTTTTTGGTGACTATGGACTCGTTTCGCTGATTTCTATGTGTGGATAGAATGCATAACAATACCATTTCCTTTCTTTTTCAATTATTTCTAAAATTGTAATTTTAAAAAGTAGCAGATTTTACCTATAAAATGGTGTGCAAGGTAGAACTATTTCTGTCCTACCTATGGTAGCCAAGTTAGCACTAATTATGGGTAATCCAAGCAATATATTCCCCATTTACTGGTTATAAACTTGGGGTGAAATGAAACACATGTGCAGCGTATTAATATGATACATATCAATATACATATAATCTTTATGTTCTTTCCATCCAAGTCCATCATACATATCTGGCCCCACACAAGTGTACACACCAGCAAGATACTTATGCTCCTCTTCTGACAATAAAATACTCATTATTCCTATATGAAAACGAAATCATATGGACAATGTTCTTTTGCATACCTGGGACTAGCAACAAGGAACAAATTGCCCATTGAAATTAGACACATACACATAAGCGATCCTTTTCAAGAGTGCTCTAAAACCTCACCTTTATTTACTGTAAGAACAAACAGACCTAATAATGTTTCCTACCTTAAATATTTTCAGCATTTTTTTGTTTTCTAATTTCATGGCATTTGTTTTGTTTTTTGTAGCCATATCATAATAAATGTTGTAAAGCGCTTAGAGCTTCTAAAGATTAGGCACTATACAAAGTTCTCATTATTATTATTGAAGACTCTTGTTATAAAGGTCTCTTGTGGTGAGGACTCGTGCGTCATCCATTAGGTTCAACCAAAAGCTTGTTTAAAAAGGCATAGTCACGTACATACAGGGATGTTGTGAAAGGGTTGCTTGTTAGGAGACGATGTGACTCTCTAGGGCCAACTTCCTTCTTCGCAGGTAGAGTGGACGAGTTCATATTCTTTCTGCCCTGCCCAGCAAACAAGATTTAAGAATGATAGGGGAGAAGTTTAAAAAATGTTTCTGGTAGTTCTGTTTGGTAATCCTGTTTAAAATATTTAGGCACAAGGACCCAGTCCTTGTGGGCAAAGGACACATCTTATCCTTGTTAGCCCGGCTTGGAACTACAGCCAGTTTGTAGTCTTGTGAGGCCAATGATAGCCATCAGAAATGTATGTACGGTGACTGCTAACAAAGACTACTCCCTCAAATGGTTGTAGGAGGTGAGAACAAAGAGATACAGGCTTGCAAATAACTTCAACTGCAAGTTTGCCTGATGACAAACTAACCAAAGTTTGACCCAAGTGACTTGACATGGATGTGGATCTAGATTCCTGTAGACATCATCCCTCATGGGTTGAAGGCCTAAGTGGCAAAGCAAAACAAATGCACATGTATAGCTCCCTGACGAAACACGATGTTGCATGCATGTTGGTAGTGGGGACTAAGCAACCATGGTGCTGTTTGACTTCCTGCTGACCTGGCATCGCCTTTTGCTCTGTATCTTGCAATATCTGACTAGGGAAGCAGCAGGATGCTACATCTGATTTCATTTCTGACTTTGACTCCATATTGGAATGGATCTTTTTGTCTGAAAACCCACTAGGCTTCAGACACAGCATGGAGGAAAGCAGTAAACTTGCCAGTGTGTAGGGAACTTCTTTACACTGAGAAATGTGTCTGGCCCCTTCTTGAAAGGCTTCCTTCTTCCTGTCTCTATAGCTACATTCAACAAAATATTTTTGACATTCCAACAATGTCTCCAAAATGGAAATGAACCTATTTTCCCAAAGCTCTAGAAGGTTCAGGAACCCATTATGGAAGAAGAAGGCATTAACTTCCTTGTCCACATTTCATCATCATATGTCACTTTATCAGTGGGATGGGATGGAGATGTAAGCATTACAGGAGGAGAACAAAATGCACCTGGGGTATCTTCAAACTCAGTCGAGTTCACAATAAAAAAGAGAATGTTTCTGTTGAAGGGACAACATGACTAATAATTTCCTGCCCTCTATTTGAATGGGACCAGTAATCACCTCTTGATTCAGGAGGTAAAAAATGGCAACCATAAGCCTTTTCTTTCAAGAATGAAGCTGGAAGAGAGGACTGGGAAGGCAGAGCACCTGCCTGGATTAATGGAGAAATGGGGAAGTTATGCACAGTGCAATGGAAGGATAAGGAGACATTCCAGATTCAACATACAACTGGCAATGAAAGTACCCAAGTCTCACAGAGACTGAATGGGAACATACGGAAAGGGGTGTCAAATTTACATATTGACTCAGTCCTTTTCCTGGCAGAAAGCTGGTTGCTTCCTGGCTCAAGTGTAGGAATGACAAAATTGGAGCAGATGAGACAATCACATAATATAGGCACATCAGATTTTCGGAACAATGCTGATATCAAATTGTATTGGTATATTTTGTTTCTTTGCTATACTTTGTTTTATGTTTCTTTGCTATGCTGATTACAAGAGATATCCCATGTAAAGATATGAAGCTGACCAATATGGCCACAACTCTGCTATTATTGTCAATAATGGCATGGACAAGACATAAAAGGCAAATTCATCGCAACAAACTGCATCAGTTAATTAGTTAATTATCAAGGGTCATAACCCTTAACCAAAATAAAGTCAATGACACAAAATATACATACAGCACTTCAAAAATTATATCAAAGTATGTTCAATGATTTCTGAGCTATACTAGTTAGAAGGACCTGCTGTACTGGACATTAAAATTGATGGAAACAGGGCAATAACTCCTTTAAATCTGGACCTGAAAACAAAATAAAAAAGGGCACATATATGTTTAATAAGTGATTTGGTTACCAGCTACATCCAATTATGTATAAGCATTTAAAAGTTTCAGTTGTTAAAAATGAACAGATAAATGGACTGACAACTGGAGAACAAAAGGTTAGCTCAGCAGTGAGAGCAAATTTGTTGAAGACATTTTTCACCTTCAATTATCTTCTCTGTGCTCTTCAATTTGGATTCTAGCTCAGGATTCATGGATGTAGGAAAGTAGAAAATGTGAGGTTTGGCTTTGGTTCGGATGAAGCAAGCCAGTTTCCTGGTCTCTTGCTCCCATGATTCATGCTATTAAAAAAAACAGGTAAAAAGCATATCTTTAAAATATTCAAGAAATCTTTGCCAAAACAATACAAGTCACAAATAAACTGACATAACCAATATTTCTGATTTTATTTCCATGATATAATGTTGCTAACTGTTGTCTCAAATTCATTATTCATATCAAAATTCCCTTAAAGGTACTTACCAAATAGATTTTTCAGGAATTTAAGATAAGACCAATTCATACTTTCTGCCTTTAATCTTGTTCTTCAAATTTATTGCTATTGGTTTTTTTAAAAATTAAAATATTTTTAAAAAAAAGTTGCTTTCATCCATTTAAGCAGTGAAAAATAATGGTTTTAAAAATGGATTCTAGTTGAAGGGAAGTTGAAGACTTTCATGAAAAATATGATTATAAAAATGAAAAAATAAGAAATGTAGTAACTTCTCAGCCATATACACATAATTTATCTGATGAAGGATTTAAAACTCCTTTACAATAAATGTAAATGTATTTGATGTATACAAAGAATTTATTAAACTTATTTTCAGTAAAGATGAAGATCAATTTTATTAATTAAGCATGATTAGTAAGTTCATGAAAAAGTTAGTTTATCAAGAAAAAGTTTAAATATAAATTTAAAAACAAGGATAAACAAGCAGTATATTATTTCCACTCTACAGGTATGGGCTGTGGTGGAAGCAATTTACTCAAGTCTTTAGTTTAAGCAAGAGAAGGAAATGTATGGTAATCACCAGAAGAAACTAGGAAATTGTTTAATATATTATTAATCCAACTGTACCAATATGAGGATAAAAATACTTTACATTTTGTGCAAGTTCCATTTTCTGTTCAAGAAGACGAATTTTCCACTGCTTTTGCCTTCTTTCTTGGAACAGTAATCTTCTTTCTCGTATGATTTCTTCTTTTTCTTGCTTGAATTTCTCCTCTAACTTTTTCTCTATTTCTTTCCTACGCTCCTCCTGGGAACAAAAGGTGTAAGTTCTATGAACTTTGTCTCTAAAGTAAAGCAGAGGTAGGCTCATGCATTTTATTCCTTACTGAAATTAGCTGCATCAGAAAGGTTAAAGAGAGGCCTTATATTCTATGCTAAAAATATACAAAGTAATGACAAAATTCAAAATTTAAAGGAGTGTAGGGTTGTCCTATTTAAAGATAAAAATACCCAGGAATGGCACTTTTAAAAATATACGTGCCAGTTTACTCACCAAGTTCATTTTTTTAATAATAAAAAAAAATGATACAAAAATCTTTAGTTGCATCTAGGGTAGGCTACTCAATTCTGGATGTGTATTCCTTTGGTCTCAAGTCAATGTTTAACAGGGACAGGAGAAATTTAAATCGTAACATGAAAAGTGAACAAATTAATTTCAGGAATTGATGTCCCCTGTCGTTGTTTTTTTTGGAAACTGTGGAATGTAGTTTTGTATAGCAAAGATCTAGATGACATTGGCAACACAAGGTCGAACAATTACAACGGAACCAAGGTAAAGTCTCATCAATATAAACCTGCAGACAAAATATGGGTTCCTAACTTCACCAAATGATGACCTAGAAGCTGAAAATTGAATATGAAGATTTTACTGAAATGCATTAATAATAATTAAGAGAGTTACTGTGTGGAAACTAAAGTGGGATGGTCAAACAATCTCGGTCTTCAAGTCCACTAAGCAGTGCAGAACACTGACAATTGAACCCAACCAAAGACTCGTCAATATCAAACTCAGTACCAAATCTAGTTGAAATACAATAATAATCAAGGGAATTGTTGTGCAGAAACAAAAGTCTGACAATCAACAGCTATAACTTTGCTAAATATGATTGTTAATGTGACACTGTTAACTATGAATGTGACAATCAAACTCAGTTTAAGTTTCATGAACATTAAGCTGCACACTGAATGGGAAAAGACCCTGAGGCACAATACTTTATAATACAGTACAAAAGGCAAGCAGAAATAACCCAAAGTACTTATGAACTTGAAATAATATCCCCTCATTAGAATTTGCATAAGATTTTTTATATGTGCTAATCAACTTTTTTGCTTTACCTGAAATTTCAGCTCAGGAAAAATGATTTAAATACAATTTGACAAGGCCAGCCTACTTATTTTTGACTCTTTGCTTGATGATGGAAATTATGTTTATGTAAAAATTTACCTCAGGTATTCCTTATTTCTGAGATTAGAGAACATAATGTACTCAGCTGACAATATATTCAGTACATCAAGTTATCATCATGTCTCCTATGTGTAAATAAACACGTGCAAGCTTACCTTTTCCTTGGCTTCCACTGCCTCTGTTTTAAATCGCTGTAGTGTTCCTATCAATACTCCAAACATCCTTTTATTTCTGAAAGCAAATTGGACAAAAATGTTGGGGTTTGACTTGTACACTTGATTGTCAAGTTAATTTACTTTAGAGAAAACAGCTTTCATGAAAACCAGATACTGTAGTATCATCAATATTCGTGGGGGATCAATTTTCGTGGTTTTCGTGGTTGCCACAAACCACGAATTTAAATCCCCAACGAAAAATGAGCCACATAGGTTGATGATCCCCCCCCCCAATTCCCGACCCGTTTTTTTTTTTTTTTGGTAAGCGAGAGCCTGCGCCGGGTTCTCAGCTTCTGATGGGTTAGGAAGTCCAGGAACCGAGGGTGATCTAAGTTGAATTTTACCACTCTTAAGCCACTGTGTTAATGCCATAATAGTCATAAAGTACTGATATTGCAACTTTATGGACAGTGGTTTAAGTAAGAGATCATTCAAATGTACTTTAATAACTGACTGGTCTGGTTTTGTTGGCAGCAGCTGCTTCCTTTGATCTTGAACACTCAAACGAAAACATGGCGAAACTGATTAATCCTGACGGGTGTTTGATATGTGCTCACATAGGTGGAAGTATTGTTTTAGTGTTGTTGGCTGAGTCTGCTTTGACAGATGTTAATCGCTTGGTCAAAAACACGTTGTAAGTATTAAACTTGCCGGGTCTTAGATATGTACTCATAAGGGTGGTAGTATTGTTTTAAACATTAATGTGACCACCGTTTGCGTCGGCATCATTTTATTCTTTTGTATTCTTTATTTGGAGTACGTGTAGAGGTTAAATCATGAAATTAACTACCTTATAATATGTAAAATTTGACAGGCGAAACCATGAATTTACGTCCCCACGAAAATGCCTTTTTTTTTTTTTTTTTTTACAAAACCACGAAAATTGAGCCCAACGAAAATAAATGATACTACAGTAATGTAAACTTCACTTATAATGTGGATATCTCATAAAAGTGATAAAACAAATAAAATTCAATTTGCACCACTGTGCTCATTTTTGTTCATTGCTGTCACCATGTGCTGTGACTTCAATATAGCTAATGTACACAATGTATACATTAATTTGTTTGAAACTAATGTATAATTTGCCCAAGAACTTCCTTAATTTACAAGCTTCCTATGAGAAAATTACTTCTGATTTATCACCTCAGGAATGCATCTATGCCATAAATTAAGCGTCACCTATTGAACCACGTGTATCAAGTAGGTTGATCATCATCACTTTTCTTTTTGTTTCCATATTTGCCACAGTAGTTGATAATGTACATTAAGTGATCTGTTTTAAAAATGTATTATTACAGAATTCTTGCTGAAGTGTCTCTGGTATCTTTATATCCATATATACTGCAAAGAGATGATAAAAATGTGTACTATTGGGAGTTTTGTTGCAAAACTTTCTTCTCCTATTTTTGTTGTTTGACCTTCTTTTACTAAATGTTTACAGTCATTTATCATAGTTTTTAGACTGACTTGTGTATCTCGTTATCATAAAGTTACCCGATGTGTAGTTAGTCTTTTCTGACCATTCCAACTGAGTCAAAACCCAAATGTCCAATCCAGATAAGCCAATCTCTGGATCTGACTGCAACAACTGTATTTGCATAAATTGTGCAGTTGTTTTGTGTACCATTAGAAGGTTGTTTCTGTATACGTTACTGTCAAATCATGAAGTTAAGATGGTCTTCAAATTATGTAAGGCCACTTACAAAGCTGCCTTGCTTCTCCAGACCATTTAGCCCAGTGGCATATATGCTTAAGTGTGAGACTGACCAAACAGGCTTGATTTCCAACTGTGACAGATTCAGGATCCCCTTCCAACCCAGTTAGGCAGGCAAGTGTAATCAACAGCCTATGTGCAGCATCTTGCCTGATACCTGGTTTTATCTAGTTTGTTTTTTATGGTTTAACGCCATTTTTCAGCACAATATAGGCTATACATGGCGGCCAGTATTAATGGTGGAGGAAGAAACCGGACAAACCCCGGAAAGAACCACCGACCCACGAGAAGCTACTGGCAAGCTTTCTCACATAACTACATTTGCAGAATCTTAGACTCGAACACACGCAGACAGAGGTGAGTTGGCAGTGGTCCGTAACGGACAGCGCTTTAGACCACTCGGCCACTCGGGGCCCCGGTTTTATCTAGTTACATTTATATAGTGTGCATTTAAAATCGGTATGTGGCATGTACTGACAGGGAAACTGCAGATGCCTGCCGAATGGTAAGGAATGTACCGGGTAAAATGTCATCCAGCTATCTGCTGCAGTTTAAAAGTGACAGCCTGGATAAGGCAATTTACTGACTTACATTATCTCTTGCTGTGACCTTGAACTTTGAAAATAGGCATAACTGTTAAAATGTAGGACACTGTCAAGTAAACATATATAAAAGCTAAAGTTTAATTAAAACATCTTTATTGGTTCAAAAGTTATACCTGTACATGGACACAGGTTAATGATGTCTATTGTCTATTTCCAACATGCTATTATCCTTGCCCTGAATGTGACGCATTATCTTGTACATTATATACAGCTGGTTAAAGGTTGCTTAAGTGGTTAAAAAGTTGTTGTTGTAGGCTTTAAAGCCATTTTTCAACACAAGATGGGCTATACATGGCAGCCAGTATTAATAGTGGATGAAGAACCTGGGAAACACAGGAAAGAACCACCGACCCACGAGAAGCTACTGGCAAGCTTTCTCACATACCTACATTGGCCGAATCAGAGACTCGAACCCATGCCAACAAGTGAGAAGGCAGTGATCTGTAAGGAGAGCGCTTTAGACCACTCTGACACTCAGTGCCCCTGGTTCAAAAGTTATACTTCAGATAAGGACACAAAATACAGGGAATCAGATTTTCACTTGCCATGACCTAACCTTGAGACAGGAGGCAAGACTATGGTACTGATTGATGCATACACCATCTAGTAATGAGATATACTTGGGCAAAGTTTCATGAAAATACCCTCAGTGTTTCACATGTTATACTCTGGAACAGATTACAAGTAACAAAATTACATTTTCCCTTACTATGATCTCAAGACAGGAGGCATGACTATGGTCTGAACAGACATACTTCATCAAAAGTTTTATTAAAAATCTTCAGTGGCGCAAATGTTATATATCATATAATGATACAAGTCAAAGAATTAAATTTTTCCCTTACAGAGAACGGATCTTTATGCAGCAGGAGTGCCAAAATACAATCACAAGATATAATTGGGTAGAGTTTTATGAAAATCTTTTCAACCATAATGAATGTATTTACCAGAGAATCAAATGCTAATTGATGGAAAATTCCATGACATAATATACCAAATAAAAGATTGGCATAATAAAAACACACCATTGTATATCAACTACATGTTTCCTTGGCAATTTCTTAGAACCAAGTATGGCTACAGTACCGACATTTAAAATGATACTTCACACTAAATCTAGCTAGATTCAATGCTGTATATAATCCAATGTCTTGCACAACCAAACACACAGTAATTAAGCAACTGTTTTCAGTGATATTATTAAAGCATTTACTTGTTATAATGAGTAAAGCACTTGAACTTGGTCATATAAAGTACTACAACAATTGGCTGCAAAGCCAGCCTCTTTCTTGAGCTAAACAGTAAAGTTGAACCTTTGGCTTTACTAAGATAAAGTCAAGTGAGGCTAAGACATGCACATTAGTGTCATTGCATCCATAAGAGTTTTTTTTAAACAGCCAGCTGTGAATCTTACAGAAATAAAAAATTTCACACTGAGAAAGACTTGCCTGTTTTTGAAACAACGACTATTTCAACAGTCTGGCCAAGAATGTCCCTTCTTATGGATATTGGGATTTGCTTTTTCCTGCATGTATTTCTGTATTCAGTTTACTAATGACAGCACTGTCCCAGTTTTAATACCTGAAGTTAGTTTTGATATTCAAGATATCAAGCACTGGACTGAAGATAATAAGGAAAATGATAATGTCCTGCAAAAAGTCCATTAATATTTAAAGAAAATAGATCACTGAACAGTTCATATTGGCATGCCGCCATGTTTGCAGTAGTTCAATATATAGGAAATACAAACATCAAAAGTTGTTTGTTTGATAAACAATGAAAATGTGCATATTCCCACAGAAAAACACATTTCCAAAACCAAATATGGTTTAAATTCGTATTGATCACTAAGGAAAGGGAGGCACCCATGGTGGTGGCATCAGTAAAATGTATGGCAAAGGTTTTCAGGACATTCTGTATTCTAAAAGCCCTGTGGCCAAACTTAGCCAGTTGTAGGCAACTAAGTACCCATGTGAAGTTCCACAACTGAATTTAAAATGGCAAAGAAGATTGGAAAACCAAGAGAATCCCCATTTGTGACATTCTGATTTTTTAGACAGTTTAAACACCATATGGTAAAAATAATTTCTAAACTACGCAGGCAACAAAGTATTGTTAACAGACAACTAACAGACAGAAAGTCCACCATAAACAACAGGATATGAAGAGCATAAGATGTATAATAATACCTGTGACTCAATGAATGTACAAACCTTGCCTTTCCATTGACATCTTTGTTCTGTTCCTCGATGGAGGTCTGCCGTGTTCTTGTTTCCTTTGGGGTAGATACCACTGAAGAGATGGTGGGCTATAAAGTCCAAATTAAAACAAAAAAATACAATCTAACTGATACGTCTTTTTGGAATAAAAATGTATAATACTAGTCTTTTAAGAAACAGAAACACTGATTTTGTGTGAAAAAGATTTGTTTAATATATCCTCATCATCTATTTGTTTGTACATAATAGCAAACAATATTATGCATTTCTAGAAAATGCAATACTACCATATTGAAAATCTGTCAACATTTCATAGCAATCTCAACTTAAAATTACAAGACCTCAAGACAAATGATTACTTCTTTGGGATTTGATAGGTTAAGATATGAAGAAGAACCACAAAATGCATGCAATGATAAAACAGAATACCACAACTCTAAGTGATGCATCTATTTCTGAGAAAGGCAGGTGTGCCGGTCTCCAGTAGTTACAAAGAATTTTCCAGTTAAGTCAGCATCTTTGCACTTTGATGGACTCTGAACACATCAAATGCTGACACAGCTGGTCATATGTTTCATTCACATACGTTATGACACTATCCAAACTGACAGGAATCTATAAGTTTAAGTTTATGATTCTTGAACTACTGTTTTAACATCAAAATCTTCAGAAAGTAATCCATGGTGCAACATAATGTTTTATGAAAGAGATCATATATATGTATTTTTATAACCAATTAGCTTTTTGTTATTGGTTGCATTGGCTCTCTTTATTTTTTGTGATTGATCTTGACAGGTATTTGATTTGTGCTATCGAATATTCAAATATTTTTAATATTTCTGCAGTTTGTTACATGAGAGGCAGTAACATATCCAACAAGGTAGTCTATCATGACATTCCAGTTTTGTAAGAGCTTATTATAAACACAGAGCTGGGTAAACTGCATTTTTCATGTTTCATCATGTGTTTAGAAAACATAATATTTTGCCTCTGTAACTTTGATATTTTTGGAGGCAAGTATGATTTGCAAACAATGTGCATGCAATCTCCCCCTCTCAACTGCCTTGTAACTGGACTAGAATAATCACATTTCCAGATGTAAATTTTCCTATCATAAACACATAGCCAGGCAAACTGCATTTCTTGTTATTATAAAAGATGTTGTGAAGAGTATTTTATTAAAACAAAGCTCTGTGCAACTGACAGACTTAAATAGAATCAATCATAAAATACAAGAATTGAAAAATTTAGGAAAACTGGACAACTATGTAAAAAATTAAGAAATTCAGCACATTCCAGAAAGCTTGCACATCTGATGCATCCAAGCACCAACTCGTGTGATTCTACAAACAACAGTGTCTGATAAAATGACATAAATACCAATACTACCCTCAGTATTGATGCCATATGGATGTAGTCAATGACAAAGTTCCTGACAGACAACATCAATTCATAAGCCAAAACTGCTTTGTAACCCATCCAAAAACATGGTCATGATCTTAACATATTAATACAAAAAGCAAATCTTTAACCTACTGCGAATTTTGAAGACCAGTTTTGATGTCTGTGCATTTACATAAAACCATCTTAACAATTCCATACCTTTATGCACCACTTATCACATTTTTTCAAAATCTATTAATGGAAGGCAAAAAGTACTAGTGGAATTAAGAATATTTGCAAAAAATTTAACATGTTCCTTAACTGAAATCATTCCAAACAATTAAAGACACCACACCAGACTCATGCTAAAACTCACTTTGTCTTCGAGGTCTTCATCTTCCCCACTATCTCCTCCTCTTCTTCCTTCTCCCCTTGTGGGTCTGGGTCCAAGGCGAGAACCAAGCCTGCAAAGAACATTCCATAAAAGTTAGAAATGTTGACCCTAATTCACTCTTCTGAGAATTTCATGTATCGATGAGAATGTCAGGTATGACTATCATTTCTGTAAAATGTCTGAAGAAATGTGAAAATTATTCCAGAACAAAATGCCAGGAATATAGATTCTGAAGTAAACAGTATCACATTAAGACCACAAAAAGGTTGACTATAGTGATTACTGACCAAAATGTCTCAATGACCTTGACTTTCAGTTTAAGATCTGGCATCTTGAACTGAAAAAAAAAACCCACCAATTTTTCTCATAAGACATGATGACTGCAAACTTTGACTTTTCTGAACCAGAATTCATGGGTTTCTTTATTAGCATAAGTGCAAGTCAAACTCTTGGTAAAGAAACTTACTCAAAAATGAAATTAACACTGCAAAATTAACTTTTCTTTCATATAAAATGACCTTTACACCAAAATAAAAATGCCTCTTCTATACCTTCAGCGCAGACCATCTACAAACTTTGGCTAAGGTATGTAGTTCAGAAATAAATGTATTATGCAGAAATCACTGTTCTTCTCTCCATTAGTGACAATGACCTTTGACCATTTGCCAAAGTCTGACATGTCTCTTCCGAACACCAAATGCAAGTCATCAATAAAGTTTAGTCCAACTACAGTAGACTCCACTTAACTGCACACGCCGGATAACTGGACGTAGTCACGCCGGTCCCGTTTTTTTCCCAATGCTTTTCAATGGGAACAAACTTCGGATAACTGCACTTCACTTAAATGCACACTCCGGATAATAGCACGAAAATTTTCTGCCCACGGCACATTATTCAATACAATTTTACTCCGGTAAACTGCACAATGTATAGTCATGATCAGTTATTGCCAGTCCACTGCTGTAGCGCTTCAAAAAAGCCGACAATTAAGCCGGTACATGCGACTATGTAAATGATTGACATGTAAAGGACACCCTAGGTGGTATATACATGTATATCCGCGCCCACTAGGGAGCAATAGCGTGGGACAAAATTATGGTAGAGCATGGGAAACATTGCTCTAAACCGTTCGGGTTTGAATGATTTCAAACCAAAAAAATGGATGGTTGGAAAGGTGGAAAATGCGCAACAGAATTCAATTTAAACGACAACATGGCGAAAAAAAGGATGCATACGACTTTGGAGTTGAATGCTTTTTCTGTGGGAGATGACCCATCAATGTCGGACAGCAGTTTTCGAATGACAAGCGATCTATATAATTTCTGGAAATTCGGTATACTTCCTTGATCCATTGGTTGAATCAGTGAAATTGCGTTCAGAGGAACGAAAACAAGCTTAACATTTAAGTAAAAGTTGAAAGAGTGGATTCTAATCATTGTTTAAATTTATTCTTCGCATATATTCAAGCTCTGCTGATTTAAAGCTGCACTGTACCGTACTTCGGTTAACTGCAAACTCCGGTTAACTGCACAGTCCTGTGACGGGCCTGAGGGTGTGCAGTTAACTGGAGTCGACTGTATGTGCTGTAGAAACGTTATTTAGTCTTTAAGTCACAGTGACCCTGACCATTGGATCCAAAATTTGATGCTCTTACTTACCACAAGTGCATGTCATCCACAAAACTTTGTAACTGTTGATGGCAGATAAGTTATTTTGTAGAAACCATTTTTCTTCATTCAGTTACAATGACCTTTTCTTTTGACTGTAATGTGAACCCCAAATTGATAAAGTTCTCCCTTACTTAAAGTGACAGCCATCAACAAAGTTTGGCATCAGTAGATCATGGACAACTCCAGTTACTGGATGGAAACAATTTTTTTCCCCAACCATTCAAGTCAGTTACCTTGATCTTTGAACTTCCGACCTCAAATTGTTAAGTTTTTTCTTATCCATATTTCAAACCATCCATGAAATTTCGTTAAGATAATGAAAAACAAGTTATTGTGCAGAAACAAAACTGGTAAAACAGACCTAAAGACAGATAACAACATAACACACCTCTGGAGATACAACCTAATAGTTGCGACAATGAAAACTCCAAATAGTTCTAGAGGTATGCTGAATACATGAAAATACTATTTGAACTTATAGCATAACAAATAAAATAGCTTGATCCAAAACAGAGTTAAAATAGAGATTGAAAATACTATTAGCTGGAAGTCTGAAGACCCCAAATTTGTTACCTTTAAGTAAATGGCTATTCAAAGTAAAATGTTTTGTGGACTCGATCCGAATCACAATTTAAATAGCCATGGTCAACAATACAGTGCAGCTGTAAACTGAGATAAGCAACAAAAAGTTTATGAAAATAAATATACAAATGCAATTACCAAGCATACTACATAATACACAATTCATACAACTAGGGAGTCTATTTTCAAGGACTTGCAAGTTTTCAAGGAATGATTTTGACTGATGGAAATTGAACTTTCTCCAAATGCAACATTGTTTATCATGTACAAATAGGTAAGGAGGTAGCAGAAAAGCCATGGATAATACATACAATTAATTCTTAATTTTAAAAAATGATATACTTTATTCACTCTGTTGTGTTTTGGATTCAAGTGGATTGTATTTAACTGCAAGGTTATACAAACCATATATTAATATATATTGTTTTACATGCATAGCGTAAAATCATTTAAAACACCTGGATCAAACCTAACTTATAAAAATATAAGTAAATCCAAGGAACAATATGAACAATTTCAGTCCAAACAAAAAAAAAATAGTTAATGAACTGTATATGTCTGTAAAAGACAGTTTGCCTGCCAGATGATACAGAATCAAGTCAAAGGTTTTCAGAACCGACTGGTTGCAAGAAGTGTGAACAGATGGAGAAAGAAAAGACGATTTGCAACAGGCCTCCAACATACTGATGTGGGGACCAAATTATATTTACCAACCAAGAAGAAAATCCTCTAAGAAAATATACTGACTTAGGTACAGGTATCCAAGAAGTCTGATAGTCATAACAAACCAAAAATTTCTTTTACCTGGAGAAAGGGTCTCCAATGGCTCCCCGTCTCTTGGCATTTGGTCCATCCTCTTCCAATGTCCCCCTCCTATCAGCAGAGAAGTAAATTAAAGTTATAAAAACAGTAAGCTAAGCTAACTAAATTAAGAGGTCCTTAATAAGGTCAGCTGCAATGGAGATACTATAAACAAAGGAGCCAACACTTGCAAAGTAGCTTAACAAACTAAAAAATATAGAAAATAAGTAGCAAATGCACAGCTGCCAACCCTCCGCGCTTGCAATTTGTGAAAATAGGGATAAAAATGAGTGATTCTGCACATCAATTCGTGAAACATTCTTAAAGTTCTGGAATATTTGTCGGAACAAATGTTTAGCATGGTCTCCAGCTGAAAAAGGTAGATTGTGTTCAACAAGAAAACTCACAAACAATGCTTCAGCACTGGTATCTTGCAGGTCTTCCGTCAATGGATTAACTATTACAGAACTGAAATCTGTTGAAAGTTCGTAATTTTCCCAACCTCTATGTACTTTTTGCTACCAATGTGCTTTCCTCACATTGTCTCTGCCACCATACCCAATGCGAAAATTTATTGGACACTGTGTACAAAAAGCATGATGCTCTAAAAGCTTTACATCTATGATGATATGAATACAAAATATTAAAAAAAACCACCATGAAATATCTAAGGTAGGAAACATTGTTAGGTCTTTAAGTTTATTCTTGCAGTCAAAAAAGATGAGATTTAAGAGCACTCTTGAAAGGGATCACTGTCTAATTTCAATGGGCACAATTCATTCCATTTTGCTGGGCCCTGATATGCAAAAGAACCTTGTCCATAGTGATGGAAATCGGTCAGAAATTCATAATCGATAATTAGATCCCCTTAAACAACTGATCATCGATTATAATTGGTTACCAAGAGCAAATTTTAATTTTGTTAAACAGTTATATCTTTGAGCAAGAGTTCAATATGTTTATAAATTTAAAGGAGTAATTTCTTTTAAATAAATGACATGTCTATTTTAACCTGCCAATAATATTACATTGTGTGTTATTTTTGTTCAACAACTTTGTTAAATGAATGCAACTTTTTATGGCTGATCAGTCAAATGTAACTGAAATACTGCTACAATCCCACAAAATTCTTTCATTCATATGTGATGTGTCTATAATATAAAGTATAGAAGGACATGCTTTTCATGTTTGTCATTGTTTATAAATACTACAAAAGACATTGAAATTTAACTGAAATAAATCAACAAAATGTGTTGATTGTGTTTAAACTTATTAACTCAACAATTTAACAACTTGACTATGTAATAATGACTATATGTTCCTAATTATGAATCATAAAGTTTCATATTTGTAGTTGTGAAGGGAATTAATAAATTTCAGGTCAACTTTAGTGGCTGGTAGTTTTACTAGTCTTTGTGCTTTGCATACACCTAAAAAATAGTCTCCCTTTACACAGAATCGATTATGGAGTTCCCAAATGATTATCTTAATGGTTTGCTCAACCAAATGATGATCGATTATAATCAATAATTGGAACAACACTAGTTGTTCATATGACTTCATTTTCATAGTGGGAAAAATGAGTATACGATTGTCAGAAAAGCATAAGTATCTTGCTGGTATGTACACTTGGGTGGGGCTGGATTGGTATGCTGGATTGGAGTCCATCAGTGAAACATAGCACAAACAACAAATTTTGTGTTTGATTTTGGATCGCATGGATAGCAAGTGTAGGGTACAGAGCAGTGGGGATGTGTGCTTGGATCGTGATACTTTAAAGATGATCTGAGCAGCTGTGTTTTGAACTTAAAATAAGTTTCTGGAGTAGATATTAAGATGAACCAGACAGAAATGTGTTACAATAGTCTAGTCTTGAAAGTAGTAATGAAGACACTAGAGTTTTAGTGGCATCAACTGAAAGATATTTGCGAATAGAGCTGATGCGTCTCAGCTCAAGATATGCAGCCTTGCCGAGACCGTAATTGGAGCTGTTGAATGCAACGTGCAGAGTCAGATGGCTTTGTTTGATGGGAACACACATTTTCCACGGTGAAATTAACATTATCTTTTGATGTTAATATTTTATAACAACGTTTACAATAGCCACTGCATTGATCCTGCAGAAGTTGAGACTTTTTTTTAGGGAGAGGCTATTTACTCAAGGTCGGGGGGAGGCACGTGTTTTGAAATGCGTGTCTTGCTTGTTATATAAAGGACACTGCCATTCCTTTACTTACTTGAAATAATTCTCGTTAGCTATACTGTAACATCTCGTATTTCAAAAAGAGGCACAATTCCTGCCTTATAAGACAGGCAAAATGTGGCATTTTAAAGAAGGTGTTCAGCCTTCAGAAAAAGCAAAAGTTGAATAAAAATGAAATAAAAGAGGAATAATTCTTATGATAGGGAAAAGCGTAATCGGACATTTCAGAAGACATAGACAAAAGACAAGGAATGGCTGAATTATGATGAGGATAAGAATGTTATGTGGTGTAACTGGTGTATGGAATTTGCAAAAACAGAAATCATCCAGGTTGTTCGAACTTTAAAATTGAATCGGAGATGAAAATGCCTGGTGAAGAGTTAATGGAGATCTTGTTTGAGACCATGGGTTCTGTCTGACCTACTCTTTATAATGTTCCATACAAATGACATTCCAACATATGATCTGTCACTATCAATATGTTTGTGGAACGTTTCAGAGAGACAGGTAAGGAGACCAGAACAAACCCCATACGGACCCAGAGTGCAGGTGGAGGACGAAAAATGACACCTGGATCCCTTTCTGGAATTGGATCCAGATTATCTTGAGAAACAAGAATTGTTAATTGACTGAGTGATGATCTGAAGTGGGATTTCTACTTCTGCATTTCATATGATAATGCTATTTATGAAAGAAAATTGTTGTAAATCTCAATACAAGTGTGTGACATAGTTTTGTGGACAGGACTAGTAAATGTTTGGCAGGACTAGTAAATTTCTCGGTACACTAGTCCTTCTGGCTATCAAGTAATTTGTGTTAAATTTAAGCCCTGCAATGTGTGTATAAAACTGAAAGTGATACATATGAAAACTTGAAACAATAAAGGATGTTAAAAGACAAGAGGGGCAAATAATTGCCGTTTTAAATTTTAGCATGTTATATAAGATTATGCTTTTTTTTTATGCCAAATAAATGCTAGAGACTGAAGTAATATATCATGGTCTATTGTGTCAAATGCTGCAGTCAAACCAAGGAGGGTGAGGACTGTAATCTTACCGCTATCCAATCAGAGGGAATGTCATTAAATATTTTCAGAAGAGTAGTTCCAGTATTGTGGGAAGGGCTATATGCAGACTGTATATTGCTAAAAAGACTGTTTGAAATCAAATGAGATACAAGTTGGGTTAGAACACCTTTTTCTAAGATTCTTTATACGAACGGGAGATTAGTTGTTGTAGGGTTTAATGCCATTTTTCAGCACAATACAGTCTATACATGGCAGCTAGTATTAATGGTCAGACATGATTTTGACCTTTAAAAAAACAACTAAAATGTGAAATGTGTTTGGGGGAACTCGCCCCTGATCTGGGGGTTCCCCGACTAAAAATGCATATCAAACGCATGAAAATCTGCTCCTGGTGCAACTTGTGACCATAATATGTAACAAATTAATCATTTGAAAAACTAACAAACGTACCAAAAATTTGAATAATTTTACAATATTTATTTTCACATAAATTTGTTCTCCAATAATAGTGGTTAAGTTATTTAATTTGCAAGTCAATGTTCACATCATAATTAAGTCAATAATTAGGCATTTTTTACTGCCAACATATTACACTTCTCTGCTTAATTATTTATCAATAGTAATATAGAAGATATATGCACAATATATAGAAAATAAAGGAATTTAAGTGTACATGTATTCTATAGTTGTAAGTACATTTTTATTTACCTGGCAGTATTGAAGATTCGCTCTCTACCCCTAGGTTCTGCAGCCCTCCTCTGAGGTCCAGGTCTGAAGAAGAAAAACTGGCTGAGTAAGATGACATAAGAATAATATATTTACTTAACTACTTACTTAACTAACTAAACAACAAACTTAACCCTTATACATGTCGCCAAAAAACATGTCATTAGGACATTATTGAATATATATATATATATATATATATATATATATATATATTCAGTCAAATTAACAGTTTATAAAATAATATCAAATATTTAAAATATGATTTTTGTCAAGACTATCATTTTTCAAACTTGAAATATTTGTCAATCAATTTTAGGTCATTTAATTTGGCACAATAATGTTGAAAACTTATTTTTCTTTGGTTTATTTATTCTTAAATATCATTTACAATATACACTTTTCTAATTTTACTTTGCACCACTGTCAGGCTTAAGCCTTAGCAGTGTTTAGTAAGACCCAATGATAACATGCTGAGAAAATTGAACCCAAGCGCCTGTCCCAAAAATAAACCTAGTATGACCTGATTGGGTATCAACATGCAAAACTTGGATCTGACACTACCAACTGAGATTCGCAAATGGGGGGGGGGGGGGGGGGGGGGCGGGGGCTTCTTACGTTGCAAGACTATGAAACTAAACATTCTGATGCTATTTATTTAATAAAAATATATTAACCAGTTTAAGAATTAACTAATTATCCACCCAGTGCCCTGAAAATAGTGTCATTTTGCGATACTGTTAAGTATTCGCCCCCAAAAAAACATCTCCAACAGCCGTGTTGTGGTATGGTCGGCCCTGATGAGAATACGTGTGCGTTGGAAGCGATTTGTGAAACATTGTATGTGCGACATATAAATTTATCAGATTATTAACCTTTGTTCTGCTGGATCTCTTCCTATTAATTTCTTAATATTTTCATCTACATCTTTTAAACTTTCTTTGGTTTTTTGTAACTCTTGCTCTAAAGCCGAGAAGCCACGCACGGCGTCAGCCATTTTGTACCTATCAATATGCAAACAAGAGTCGCTTATATCAATACCCCATAATTACGGTACGGTGATAACTCTACATGCCTTTTATTCATTTACCATGAGAAATTTAAAAATTTATCTTTCACTATATTTCATGTAGAATTTGGGTGTATGTCGGTAAGTGTTTATTTCATGGAGGTTTTTCAGCGTTATTAGCGGTTTCAAAATGGCAGACGAAATTCTGTTTGAGCTACTTCATATGGAAATTGTGGGACATCTCCAGAGAAGTGCACAAAAAGATGAACAAGTCAGAAAATTATCGCATTCCTAATAATAATTTTCTTAAAAGACTCCATACTAAAATGTATTGGCGTGATTTACATGGATCGTTTAGTCAAATATTTATCACTGGATATTATCTCTCGTACTACAGGAGTCTGACGTTAATCAATAAAGTTTTCAACGAAATCTTTGACAACATGAAATCACTTATCATCACCTTATCGGTACTAACTTATCACGAGTGGAAAAAGTCTAATCGAGCGTAGGTTTGGGTTATGCTTGCACTCCTTTTGTTAATTTATAGTACCGATAAGTCGATTTCATGTCGGAGATTTCGTCGGATAAAACGACAGACTTCTGGGACCATGCTTAGTAAAGTAGAATATAATATTGAAAAATGCATTTTATAACCGACCATTCACATTAGCTGTGGTTGGAGATTAGTCTTAGGTTTGATGGAAATTTCATATCGTATGATAATTATACTTTGTTGACAAAATCAACAATAGTTATTCAGCAACATTGTTAAACATAATGCTTAACAAACCAGTCGACGTTCGTCATGCCTTACTGTTTCTTATACATTTTGGCAAAAATATTTGAACATGGCAGGGGTGCATATCACAGTCATGACTAGCTTCCATTACTTCTCATATATCTTTTATAATAAAGCCCCCCTCCCCCTTCACTCCAAGACCATCCCTATTATGGAGCGATGGATGGAGTACTACTCTGACCTGTACTCCAGAGAGAGCCACTTGACCAACAATGCCCTCAACACAATTGAAATCCTCCCACTCATGGCTGAACTGGATAGGAAACCTACTATGATAGAACTAAAGAAGGCCGCAAAGTAACTGTCCTTTGGTAAAGCCCCAGGGAAGGATGGCATCTCAGCAGAAGTAATCAAGTGTGTCTGCAGCATGCTTCTCACATACCTGCACACCCTTCTCTGTCAGTACTGGAATGAGGGTGCAGTGCCTCGGGACATGAGAGATGCCAACATCATAACCCTGTACAAGAACAAAGGCAACATAAGTGACTGCAACAACTACAGGGGCATATCCCTTCTCAGTATCGTGGAGCGATAGAGTAACAAACGAGCTGCTTAAATGTGCCAAGATTCCTCCTCCAGCAACTTTGCATCAGATGGCAGGGCCATGTATGTCAAGGGATGTCTCATGGATCTCCAAAGAAATTCTTTATTCAGAACTTGCCTCTGGTAAAAGGTCAATCGGATGGCCATATCTCAGCTTCAAGGATATTGGCAAGCGCGACATGAAAGCCAGTGACTTAAATGTCTACACCTGAAAATAGCTTGCTCTAGACAGGCCCAGCTGACAACAGACTCAGATCACTGGTTTGAAAGCCGACAAGGACAAGCTTAGCTTGCTAGCTGATGAAAAATGATCTCGGAGGAACAAGTGGCTCCAACACACACCAGACTCAACTTTCAAGTGCAGCAAGGACTTCCACTTCCACGTTGGGCTACATAGCCAATGCACAACTACCAATCGGGACATCTCTAGTGGGCACACTTCCATTGTCTCTTAAGACTAATGGATGCCAATGAACCAACCAACCACATCTAAACAAAGAAGTATAAAACAATATTCATATACTTGGCCATGCCAGAAATGCAAATTATTACATTTACAAACAAAATGTTGTGGCTGTTTGATTAATGTTCAGTGCCACCACCATATGAATTAAAAAAGTCAGCAAAGATAATGTTGAGATGAGAGCTTTAGGAAAAAGTTATTAACTCCATGTGTAGGGTTTCTTAAAAACAGTACTTTTTAAAAAACAGCTGTTTACTGTTTCTTATTTTCCAAAAACAGCTGTTTTACTGTTTTTCCTTAAAATGCATTAAAATAAAAAAATTTGTTCTGCAAAGTTTTTTATTTATATGTTTTTAATGACATGTTTTAAAAAACTTTTTTTTACTTCTTCGACTTATTATAAAAAAATTTGAGGAAGACCAGTGCATTCAGCGATTTGTCAGATAAGCGAGATCTGATTTTAGTGCAAAAGCTAGCACTCACGGAGAAAACACGTTCCATGTCAGTTGAAGTGGGTTTGATCGATAGTAGAGCATCATAAAGCTTTTGAAGATGATCTGTTCGTTTACCAGTGTTTTTAAATAATACAAATTCACTCTTCAACGATTTGAATTTATCTTGAGCAGCGTTAGTGGTGGTGGTACTCTCTTGAAGTTTCAAATTCAGCTCCTCTTGAAGTGACATTGTTCTTTCTTCGGCATCATTTGAAAGAGTTTCAGATTGTTTCTCTTCATCATCATCATCGTAATCGTCAATAACACAGAATAAGCGAGAAGCAAGACTGGCGGCAAATATGAGTGTGTTTTTTGATGGCGAAATAGAAGGATCTTTAAGTGAAGGTAAAAGGTTCATAACATCGTTGTTAATTCGCTCATCAATGCGTCGCTTTATGTTGTCATGAAGCGTTCGACTGATTTCATGATCGATGTCTGAGAGTTTTTGAAGCATAAACTTGATTATTACATCTGCAGACAACAATGTAGCATCTTCTTTGCTTAAATTTTTGACAGCAAGCTCAACTGGTTCTAGCACATTTTTCAGAACTTTCAATGCCTCAAAATCAATGCAATTAATATATTCTTCTGCCTCAAACTCCAAAAGTGTCTCACGAAGAGGTTTCTCTGTCTGAATTAAGGAGTCTAGCATTGTTGGAATAAAGTTCCAGTGAGTCTTGACATCCAAATGCAACTCCTTATGATGTCCAAGCTCAGCGAAGACTTTGTCTTGGAATACTTGATTTTTAACTGAAGATTTTTTGATAAATTTGATCAATTTTCGTGCATTCTTAAGAATTTCATTGTAGTCAATTTCTTCCTCAGCATCAGTGTCTTCAATAAAGTCAACATCAGCAATGTCATCGAAATCGTCATCTTCAGCAACTTCGTCACTATCCAGCAACCCCAGCAACGAATCATCAAATTCTGGTTCTTCTATAGCTTTCTTTGGAAATAATGTGTCACAAACACCAAGGTGAATACCGTGATTCAAGCAAAGTTGTCCAATTGACTTGACATGTCGAATAAATTTTTTATTGACCGAAGCACCATCAAGAGTCGATCCAACGATGTCATGATCAAACGATAATCCAAAATCTTTGACATGATTTTTGACAATTTCAATCATGTCGAGTGCTGAGCAAGATCCAAGAATGCGAACTAATTCAGTTTTTATTGTCTTCCTATTGATATTCTCATGCAAATTAATACCGAAATATTGACAATTCCTCGAGCTGGTATATTCATCAACCGAAAGACTAAACTTTGCGCCTTTCTTTAACAGTTCCCTATTGTTGCGAACCATGAGAAGCTTTTTTTCGTCAAAATCGTCGTGAATTAATTTCATTACGCCAGTCTCATTTTTTTGAAGATTAAAACCATCTTTCGATACTGACTGGCGGATGTATTTGTTCCTTGTTGTCGCCCGAATTGTAATGTTGTCCGTGGCCATGTCAGTAACAATCTCCTTAAGAGTCATTTTCTTCAAAAAAGCATCCATTGTAAGAGTTGGCTTGGGAGTTGGCTTCTCGCTCACAACATTTTTGCTGGATGTTGGTTCTTGTTGCTGTTCTCTGTTGAAATTTATTCCATGTGTCTTGAGATGGCTCTTTATTTTTTTTTTTTTGGAAGAGGTCTCTTTCCTCTGATCTTCACAGACCATTTAAAGGAAAGGCTCTCCCCTTTATTATTTTTTTTGTTGTGTGCTATATTATTTATTTCTTTATTATCCATTTTTGTAATAAAATATTTTTATTTTTTCTTAATTTTTTTTTTGTTGTATTTTTTTTATTTTTTATCCGAATTTATAACAGGCATTCATCGAAATACAATTCTTTTTGTCTTTCAATTTGGTCTTTTCTTTCTCTTCTTCTTTTTTCGCTTCTCCTTTACTTCCTCCCTTCTAAAAAGATTTCTTCTGCTGACTTATCCATTATTGTTTCGTCATTATAAAGATTTTCCCTTTCTTCTGTTTGTTGTTCCTCCGCTGTCACTTCATCATTATAAAAAAATTCCCATTTTTCTTCTTCTTCTCTTTTTCTTTCACTTGCAAATATTTCCATTTGTTCCACTATTTCATCTTCTGTGATTATTTCTGGTTGTTCTTTTGCCGCTCTTTAGAGTTGTTGTTGAGTTTCCTGAGCATTTTATGACTTTATTGCATCGGTTGCACTGACCTTCAAGTTCTTTAGTTTTTGCATTTTTTCGCTTTACTGCATGATCCCATACAGACATGGCTAGATTTAAATTCAGACAATTAATATTTATGCAACAGTTACTTAAACTGCATAATTACCTGCTGATTATTTGCAAATGAAACTTTTAAAGATTATTTTCACAATGACAATGCTTCCTAAATCCCAAAAAAATGATCACTGAATGCTGTATATAAATTTTCTCAACAAGCAAAATAGGATCTCCATTCCCACGAATGAAACTTACAAAGTAAACACCTGGAAATATTGGACCGTATATATTAGCATAAGTTAACACCCAATATAGGGATTCTTTCACTCCTGTATTTTGAGAAATAAATGATTATTTTTAATTATACAAAACGTGTTTATTTGTTGTTTGCTATTTCTTCCTGCGGAGTTTAAGTCTCTGTAGCTGTAGATGCGGAGATGGTTATTAGTTCATTGTTCCACAAATGAGCTATTGTGGCTCTAATTCCTAGTTCAAATGAAATTTAGTTCAAGGTTTCATGAACAAATGCTGAGAAGGATCTGTGAGGTTATGTATGATAGGGACCATGATTGCAGATGGCACACTGGGTTTGATCCATTCATCACTTTTCCATATGCAGTTCAGTCTAATTGATGTATGCTATTACTTTTTGAGCTGCTTTGTCTTTGAATTAATTTATTTCCAAAAATACATTGTTCTATGATAGTCATAATGATCAAGACCAAGATTTTGTCCCAGCTGAAAGAACACTCACCACAAAATACCTCCATTTAAAAACTGTTGTTTGAAATGCCTTCTTCCTCCCACTCTACCCCTAATAGTACTGCATGATCTGCATATATTGTTATATTGTACCATAGGATAAAAAAAATTGAGATATTTTATTATTGCAGATTCATTAAGCTTTGAAAGTAATTAATTGTAATTATGTAGTCAAAAAGTCCAAAACAGTATATATGCACATACCTTAACTAATCAGTTAATCTGTAAAAATTTATTAGAAAAAGATATCTCAATGATGTTGTTTTATACTTTTTGTTACATTTACATGTATGTGGTAAGAAAAAAACTTGTTAGTGAAGCTACAATGAGGATTATTTAGACCCTAAGGTAAATGATTTAGCAGTCAGGAGATTACATGTATTGTATCATGCCATGAAATAAAATACCATAATATTCTACACCTCAGTTCCAATTCTGTTAATGTTCTCCTTTTTATTTTCAGGATCAATGCATTGCTAAGTTAGAATCTATTGGTTTTAGAATTGGGCAAAGCCTTGCAGAGAGGTAAGTGGTAGGTGGATTTTTCAATTAATTATCCATTTTAGCTTCCAAGTGAGATTCATATGTTGCTGAATCAGAGTAAGTTTTTCCTCAGCTATAAATAAGAAGTACAATTTACAGTGTTCTAGATCTTTAGTATTTGCTGATTATTTTCAGTTTTATTTTATTTTTTTTATTTTACTGCTCCAGTGGCCTAGTGGTTAGAGCGTCCGCCGCGGAAACAGGAGGTCATGGGTTCGATCCCCGGCCGAGTCATACCAAAGACATACAAAAATGCTACTAACAGCTGCCTCGCTCAGCGCTCAGCATTAAGAGGTTAGTGTTAGGACTGGTCGGCCTGGTTTCAGGATAATGTGACTGGGTGGGACATAATGCTACATGTCTGCAGCATAATGCCCCAGTGCTAGTCATCACTATAAACTGCCTCACTGCAGACATCGTAACGATATGACTGAAAAATTGTTAAAGCTACGTTAAAAAACCTAATCAAACCAAAATCAGTTTTATTTTTCTACATACTACCTTTGCATATATTTTGTGAATTCAGTTTGCTACATTACACAAATTGAAATGCCCAGTGTACAGTAATTCTTCTGTTAAAATAAAGGTGTCACCTTCCCCATCATATTTGTTTTCCAGGAAAATAAACGAATTCACAGTTTGATAGTGTTATTTATCTTCTTATTCTCCTTCATAAAAATAAAAAATTTGAGAGAAATTTAAAGTAAAAAATGTCAGTTATTTATGTTTTCAATCTACATGTTCATGGCAAATATCGGTGTGACAGGATACATGTACAGTGGAACCCAGCTACAACGTGCCCCGCGATAACGCGAATTCGGATATAATGCGGTTGTGGCATGGCTCCCGAAATTTGTTATATTTATTCTCATATGATTTTTTTTCTTTCTCAAAGTACGTGAAATAGTGTATTAAGAATTTATTATCATTTTTGGGAAGAGATCGCATATAGAGAAGAGTTCACATATGAATTTGAATAAAATATGATCGTGGCGTGGTTCCTGAAATTTTATATGTACATGTATTTTTTCTCATACCGGGAGATTATTTTTTTTTAAGTACGAGAAAAAGTGTGTAAAATGTTTATTATCATTTTAGGTAAGATTTTGTGTATGAATTTTAATATAATACGATCGTGATGTAACTTCTTAAATTTAACAATTTCACCAAGTTCTTGAAGTGTTATGCCAAACTAAACATGATGTGGTCTTTGTGGTTGTCTTCAATTAATTTTGTATTCAGTCGCTGCTCAAACAATAGCTGACATGTTTCTTCTTTAACTGCACACACAACCAAGAAGCAGACTATGTGATGGTTGATAAAAGCTTCTCACAGTTTAATAAACATCAAAATACGAAAGCCGCCAACATGTTTTCTGGGCTTGGCGGTGTTATTAGATGCAAATGTATGATTCTGGGGATGACACAAAAGCTACACAAGTCAGGGAACCCAAAACTATCTCTTGCAATAAATAATCATCCATTAGAAAAGGTCAAACATGAAAGGCTTGTAGGTGTGGCCATAGATAATAATTTATTATGGAATGACCATATTGATAAGCTTTGTTAAACACTGTCATCCAAAATTGCCCTTCTCAGCAGAATCAAGAAATATTTACCTATGGAAACTCACAATCTATACTACAAGTCATATATTCTTCCAACAATGGAATGCTGTTCTAATGTATGGGGAAACTGTGCTAATCTGAGCTCGACAGGTTTTATAAACTCCAGAAACGAGCAGCATGTGTAATTTTAGATGCATCTGTTGATCATCTCTCAAAAGCATTATTTACAGAACTCAAATGGTTCACAATATATGACAGAATAGATTTTCACAAGGCAGTTCTTTTATATAAATGTCTACATGGAACTGCACCAGAGTATCTTCAGGACTTATTCAGGCCTTTTTCAACACAATACCAGTTGAGATCAATATCACATGGAAACCTTCTAGTACCAAAACCAAGAACAGAGCAATTCAAAAAGAGTTTTCAGTACTCTGGTACAGTTCTGTGGAATAAGCTTCCTCTACATGTAAAATCGGCTGAAAATATTAGAGTATTTAAGAAGAGATATCATGAGCATGCATGTGTTTCAAATAGATAATGGAATTTAGTATTTTAATACTAAACATGCTAAAATAAGCACTAATTATTGCTGGAACGTAATGAAATGTACACTTGCTTCGTCTTTCTTAACCTAATTTTCTGTTAATTTTCCCCATTGAATTCAGACACATAATGATTTGTGACAAAAATATTGGATAGTTTAAATATGTTTGCAATTTTTGCAATGGAATTACGGGTATTATGGATTAGCTGTATGCCACGACAGTACTATATTAGACGGTAAGTAAATGGTGTTAATACTCATTTCATCCTATGTATTGGACATTGAATTCAGACATAATGATCTTGGACAAAATTATTGAATATTTTAATTCTGAAATTTGTGAATGGAATTACATTTATTATGGATGAACTGCGTGCCACAATGGGACGATAATTAACGATGTTGATACCCTATTCATTATATAACGTCAGTCGGGATATTATCAATCAACATGTATTTTCGGAGGGAAAACAATAACAATTAGTAAAACTATTTAACGCAAACTAATAACCTATAAATATATTATCTGTCCATTATTTTGAATAAGTCTTATTACTGCATTCCATTTAATATTTGTCCGATAATACTTAGATTTTTTTACGTTAGACACGAGTACACGTATATATGCCAATGCGGTGTTTGCTGATAAAAAGATAAAAATACTGTAAAATCCCACATTAATGCGACCCCGCTATTAACGCGATCAAATTTCTTGGACCCCAATTATCACGTTATAGAGGGGTTCCACTTTAATTGTGCTTTATTTCATAGGAATGATTAAAATATCCTAATATTTTGGCAGCTTTGATATTTACTCTTTTCAGATTTACAAGAGACTGCTCAAGATTTAAGGATGAATTGGACACCATGAAATTTGTCTGCAAAGATTTTTGGAACACTGTTTACAAAAAGCAGATAGATAATCTACGCACCAATCACCAGGTAAGGTCTTTGTATTCCTGCTTGGTAACAGATAAGAAACATGTATATTTCCAAGAATAAGTTTCCTTGCTGAAAATTCTATGTCCATTTTGTAAAACTGTAAATAAATGATTTTCAGCAGTATTCCTTCGTTTTTTTTACAATAAGCAAAATATAAATAAGCTGTGTGCCACACTCTGAAGCAGGCAATAGTATGCAACACAATAGATAGATTCCCCTTGTAGCTCTTCACAAGATGGAAACTACTTATATTAATTAAAGTCTGCAAAGCATGAGCATTTAACCATCACAAGATAATATTTAGGCCAAGTCTGAAACCCCAAAAGTGCAACAAAATTAAAAATATGTAAATTCCAAATTACTAAAATGGCATCAAATTTTCGTCAGTACATATGCCATGTACAAATATGGGTAATAAACATGTTTACCAAATTTAATTTGCCCTGTTGTGAAGTTTATGAAATGGACAGGTGGATGGCCGGATTTAAACTTAAAGATGCCCTCTCACTTGTGGCCCCAAAAAAGCTCCAAAAACCAGAAAATTTAAGTTTAAAGCAACATATGTTAACAAATAGACAAATAGATTTACTCATTTATATAATGAGAAGATGAATGCCAATCATTGGTGTATTTTGTGTGTATTAAAATATTAACTTGCAACAATTGTATCGAGATCCCATCATTTCGGACATAAAACCTTATTTTATGCTGTCACAATAATTGGATGCATTTAAAACCCTGTAAGAAGAAACAGGCAGATTTCAATAGTTTCCAGTGGACAGTGGTGATCTGATTTAGATTTCACTGTATTATGGCAGGTATGTCAATATCTTGAAAATTATACACATGAGCAAATCAAAGTTTCCTCAGGCAAATTAGATTTTCTTTTGACAAGCCTGATTGGTACATCACTTAGAATACAGGACAGCATTATCCAAAATTTAGAGGGGCATCAAGCTCAGATGTTTTGAGCACTGAAATCATGACTTAGGATTAAGTCCCTAGGGGTAGGAAAGTACCCCTGGGTCAATATCAGTTGCATGCTTACATCTGTTTTTTCATGCATCATAACATGAATAGAATGATACAGCATTGGTAGAATAGGGTGGATATCAAGTTTTCAAGTACAAACTGTTAAAGACTTGCTTGACAACACAATTTCAGTTGAATCGTCACCATACAGTTATGATACAGAATTTCAGCGACAACCATTAGGAGCATTTGATCCTGTCTCTATTGATTTTGTATGGACAATCGTGATGAAGAGTGCACCAAAGTCTTGTGAACTTGATCCAATTCCGACATCACTGCTGCTTGAGTGCTTAGACCCAATATTGCCTTCACTAACTGATCTTATTAATATCTCTCTCTCTCATCAGGGGAATTTCCATCATTTTTCAAAACTGCCATCGTAAAGCCTCTGCTGAAGAAACTAACACTTGACCATAATGATTTAAAGAACTACCGCCTAGTTTCTAATCTCCCATTAATATAAAAAATCTTAGAAAAGGTTGTTCTAACCCAACTTATATCTCATTTGATTTCAAACAGTCTTTTTAGCAATGTACAGTCTGCATATCACACTTGCCACAGTACGGAAACTACTCTTCTGAAAGTATTTAATGACATTCTCTCTGCTTTGGATAGTGGAAAGATTACAGACCTCACCCTCCTTGATTTGTCTGCAGCATTTGACACAATAGACCATGATATATTACTTCACCGTCTCCAGCATGTATTTGGCATTCAGAATATAGCCTTACAGTGGTTTAAGTCCTACTTAGTGAACAGGACACAAAAATTATATCTGCAAATGGAATACATTCCAGCCCAGTTGATCTATGTTGTGGTGTTCCACAGGGATCAGTTCTTGGACCTGTTCTCTTCATTCTATACACTCAGCCGCTCTCAAGTGTCATAGATCATCACCCAGTTTCTCACCAATTGTACGCTGACGACACCCAAATATACAGGTCTAGCAACCCAACTGAAGTTGATGCTACCATCCATGGAGTAGAGAGGTGCATTTTCTGATGTGAAATCATGGGTGACATGTAACAAGCTGCAGATGAATGATGATAAACTAAGGCTACTCTGATCACAACACAAAAGACTTTCTCATTCATATCCTTTACCTCAGACAATAAATATCAGCAACACCAACATTAAATTCTCACTGACAGTACAAAACCTAGATGTTACTCTAGACAGTACTCTCACATTGCACCAACATATCATGAACATATGCAAGGCTGCATATCTTGAACTGAGACATCAGTTCCATTTGTAAATATCTTTCTGTTGATACCACTTGTGTTCATTAGTACTTATAAGACTGGACTATTATAACTCAATTCTGTCTGGTTCGTCATAATATTTACTCCAGAAACTTCAAAAAGTTGCCAGTAGCTTCTCATGGGTCGGTGGTTCTTTCTGGGTTTTTTCTCCAGTTTCTTTCTCCACTAATAATACTGGCCACCATGTATAGCCTATCGTGTGCTGAAAAATGGCGTTAAACCCTAAAACAAACAAAACTCACCTTTTTCGACTGCAGGAACAAACTTAGAGACCAAATAATGTTTTGTATCTTATATGTTTTCAGCATGTTTTTATGTTTTCCAATTTCATTGTTTTTATCATTTTTGTTTCTTTAGTGTAGTCATATCATTATAGATTGTGTAAAGCGCTTAGAGCTTCTAAAAATTAGGCGCTATACAAAGTCCTCATTATTATTATTATTATTATGCCTTTTTACAAAGAAAGAGTGGTAGTTGTACATGTCAAAACTTTTCCTTTTTTACAGGGAGTTTATGTGTTGCAAGATAACAGATTTCGGTTTCTCACACATATCTCCAATGGCAAACAGTACATGGAAGCTGCACCTAAGGTAATAATAGCTTGGCCTGCAAACATTCCCCCTCCCCACAAATTATAATATATGATAAGACTATTTGGCTATCCCAATGAAGTATAATGAAAAATATTTAGCAAATTTATACACCAAATAGGAAATCAGCTGGGTACCAGTAATGTAGGGCAGATGAAGATAACATGTCAATACACTTGGTGATTTTCAGATTTATCAGTACAGTATGTAAACTAGCAACCATGTTATCATGGCAAATGCAGCTGTATACAGGACACTGATAAATAACTTGAGGGTTAGCAAAGAGCAATGCAGATCACATGCTCTCACTACAACTACCACCGATTTGAGCCCAACCAAAAAACTATTCTGCGTCAAAAGGTACATTTGACCAAACTAAAAATCCAAATCATCATCTAAATACAGAGCATATTTACAATCTGGGATAAGCAAGCCTTATTTTCATTATCTTCAGATCACTGAGTGCAATCGTTACCAATTTTAGCCCATAGAACCCTGGTTTTGCCATTGGCTCAGTGATTGAGGCATTGGCCTCTAACCAGAATGATATGGGATTGATTTGTACCACTGGATTGGCATGAACTGGCTGCCTTGGTGTCTTAGGGCAAGGTACTATACTTGTCTAAAGATGACATAACCTTTGTAGTGTCTGTAAGCTGTAAAAGCTACAAATGAACCAAATGGGGTTTTCAAGAAACCCAAATTAGTCTGAATGAGATCAGTTGATTTAAAACAAATTGTTTTAAAGAGTTGAGTTACAAAGAAAACAATTTTCATTAATTTGGGAACTCTGCTTTGAAGTACATTCATCGTGTTGATAGATGAGCAGATAAATTTATTTGGTATAAATTTTCACACATTAAAGCTTGCATACTAGGTGGTTGAAAATATGACTGGCTAATGCTACACAACTTTAGAGCCGCAAAACTCAGTTCGTAAAGCATTGGACTTGGTCCTTGGGTCAGAGGTTCAACACTTGTCTAGGCCAACTGTGATCAGCTGCTTCATTGTGTTTTGGGAGGGGCACTTAGCTCCTGTTTGATTGTTGTGATAGAGTCAATAATTTGCTGCAAGTGTCATTAGAAAGTAACAAACCAACAACATGGTCAATGTTTTTTCCAATCAGAATGTTGTGATCAGTAAATGTTAAAGCACATGTAGTGGATAAAATGTTGAATAAAATTTCATTAAAATGGTTCTCATTTGTAAGATCGTATAAAAGCATTAGTTAAACAAAAGTTGGATAATGATGGTAACAGATTGCATTGTACAATCATCATTACATCATAGACAAATATTTTATTTGTTTACCAGTACACAACTCAAAGTTCTTTTGTTATAATTGGTCACGTTGAAAGATATGCCCATGGCTTAGTGTTAACTTTGCAAAGAAGCACTCATGCAAGATACAGCATCAATGTGACATGTCACTGCAGTGTATAGTGGTTGTTTCACAGAATAGCCACATGACCTGGAAAACGTAGACACGTTCTTCATCTGTCATGTCAGGCCTTTTTAATAGAAATTTAGCAATATTTTTGTCATGGATTTAAAAAAAGCTTTTGTCTGGATTAATAAATTTACTTTGTCTTTGGAATGTTTTTTTTGTACAATATTGTCACTATATATGAGTTAGTAAAATTTAATATTTTTTCTTAAGGAGATGACTTATTTTGAAGGTATTTGTATGTGGGCTGGTCTTGTAAGCACAAGACCAATGTTATGTTTGGTTTAAAACTCAATGTAAGAAATCACATTGTTGTGAGATCACTCAAATTGCACAATGCTTGGGCCTGCTTCTTGAATGCCATGTTGAAATATTAGCCTGGAGAGGAGCAAATGTTCAACTGATGGTCTTGTTTTTCCATACATCTTTTAGTGATAACATGTATTAGTTTAATGATGTCAGTTATGGTTTAAGGTTATTGCATTTTACAAACTAGGTACATTAACTAGTCTACTTTCTATGTCTCTAGTATCTTGCTCTGCCATGTGGAATGATCCGTGGTGCCCTTGCCAACTTGGGTGTGAACTGTGTAGTAACAGCTGAAGTCAGCACAATGCCTGCATGTAAGTGTGGTCAATTTCTCAATGTTTTGATTGCAGATTTAAAAGGGTACAAAGTGGTCAGGTATATCTATTTTAAGAAACATACTTCTAACTAGTAATATAAGGGAAATGTGACAAATATAACATTTGATTTCAAAATTATGGTCTTTTTCTGTATGGTCAAACCTAGTGTTTCAGACAGATTTGAGAAAAAAGAACCACACTTGACCCTCTTCATTTTAAAAAGTGAGCCAGTGGGGTGATCATAATGATCCAACTTTTATAATAAAATGATATATTATTTGCGTAAATCTATTTTGCTTGTTATTGTTAAATATATATATTTAATTTATATTTATTTAAATTTAATTCTTTGTTTAAATTTTTTTAAATTCTATTACATGCTATTTTAATATAATCTTGTTTACATGATTTGATTCTTAAAACTGGAGGTACTTTTTCCATCTTTAAATTGTTTTTCCAGGAAATAAATTAATTCTTAAATTTTACAAAATTATTTCTTAAATTTTACAAACCTTGTTGTTTTTAATCTTTTGTTACCATTTATTAGAGCCTAAACACAAAACAAAGAAACTGTAGGCTCATCCTTGGATATTAGAAATTTGGTTAAATATTTCAAAAAACTTTTTTGAAATCTGAATTCTCCTAGGTTTTGAAATCCTTAGTGAAATCAACAAGCTTTTTCTAAAATGTCATAAAAGGTGGAAATCTTTCTTTCAAATCCTACCCAGGAACAATTAGATCTTTTAGAAAAAGATGAATTGATTCATCTTGCCAGAAAATACAATATTTATGAAGAAAAAGATTCCTTAATGAAGCAAGACATAAAAAAGATTTTCGTCCACTATAGGGTAGATAAGAATGTTCTCGATAAAAGTGCTTTGTTTTCGATCAGTATGTCTGTATCAGACAGAATTAAAGATTAAAATACAAAATTGAAAATTGAAGTTAAGAAAGCTTGAACTTCAGAAAGAGAAGGAAGAAAAACAATTACAAGCAGATGAAAAAGAGAATGATAGACAAATGCATTTAAAAGAAAAAAGAATGCAGTGATAATTTGAAAAAAAGATAGAGGGACATGAAAAAGAGAAAAAAAAAACAAATGCAATTAGATAAGGAAGAAAGATAGGGAATATCAATTTAAATTAAAAGAAATGGAGCTGGCAAGTGAAAAGCACATTCATACTTCAGGTCCAAATTAAAATTTTGAGCTCGCAAAGAATATTAGGTTATTGCCCCCGTTTAAAGAAAAAGATGTAAACAAATATTTTCTTTATTTTGAAAAAGTTGCTGAAAATTTGAAATGGCCAAGCGAGCACTTTACATTTCACTTTCACTAGAGATCACTGACTATGATGTAAAGGATTATATCCTGATGGGTTACAAGTTAGTTTTGAGGCTTATCTGCAGAAATTCAGACAGAAACTATAAAATATCAGACTTGTGTTAAATTTGCATAGGAAAAAGCATGACAGTTTGATAGGTGGTGCTTTTCTAGACAGGTTAATAAAGATTATGAAAGTCTCAGACAACTTGCAATGGTTGAAGAGTTTAAGAGCTGTGTCCATAGTGACTTATCTTGATGAGCATAAGATTGAAACCTTGGAAAATGCTGCTCATGCCACTGCTGAGTATTCTTTAACTCATAATGTTTCTTTTGTAAATAAAAGACTTCTGTTCAGCAGTCATCTGATTGCTTCAGATTGAAAAATAGGCATCATAATCTAGACAGACCTATTCCAAATGCTCTTATTTCTAAGAGGTCATGGTCATGGTAATGTATTGAAAGCATATACATTTGAGTGATTCGGCTAATCCTACCCCTATTAAAATTGTAAGGGACACGCAAGATTCTTGGTCTTTTATTATCAGCATATTCCTGCATTTGATGAACATTTAGTAGAATTATGGTAGATTGTGTTGGTCCCAGACCTAAGACTAAGTCAGGTAACTAATACCTGTTGACAATTATGTGTGCATCAACAAGGTTTCCGAGGCAATGCCTTTGTAGGATTTTAAATCTAAAACATTAGTAAAAGCTTTGATAAAGTTTTTTTTTAAATTAATTTGGCCTTCCTAAATTTATCCAATTGGGTCAAAGGTCAATTTTTAGGTCTGGAACTCTCCAGCCTATTATGCTTGAAATTGGCATCCAGCAATTCAAGTCACGAGATGAGATGCTACAGAACCATCCTTGGCATCTCTTACATGGACCACATCAGAAATGAAGAAGTGCGCAACATCATCAGGCACAAAGTAGGCCATTATAAAGACCTCCTCACCATTGTCAAAAAGAGAAAGCTGAAATGGTATGGCCATGTCACTAGAGCCAACAGTCTATCCACAACAGTACTGCAGGGTAGTGTCCAAGGTGGTAGAAGGAGAGGTAGACAGAGAAAAAAGTGGAGTGACAACATCACAGAATGGACCAGGAAAAGTTTTGCACAGACACAGGCATTGGAACATGATTGAGTCAAGTGGAGGAACTGGTCAGATGTTCAGCAGCACAGTGCCTCAACGACCACACTAGGTCAAGAGACTGATGATGATGATGAATTCAAGTCAGAAGTGAAATTAAGGTTTGACGGAACTACAAAGGAGAGAATTTTTTTGTCTGGTAATGGAGTTCTGTCTATCTTGCTTATCAGAAATGCCAAGTATGGTATGTCACCAAATTTAACCCTCAAAAAGAATTTTGGCAAATTCCACTAACAGAAAGAGCAAAGGAAATTTCAGTATTTGTGACTCCAGATGGACTTTACCAATATAAAGTAATATCGTTAGGGACAAAAGGGTCGCCAGGTACTTTTCATTGTCTCATGAATATGATCACCTCTGGTCTAGATAATTGTGATGCTTACATCAATGATGTCATCATCTATGACGCCTGAAAAGAATATTTAGCAACAATTCTGTATTCTGTGACAGACTCACTGATGCAAATTTGACAATTTTTTATAAGTGATTTTTGCCATGCTAGTTTAACTTTATTAGGACATATTTTGGGACATTGACAAGTTTAACCAATAAATGCTACGGTCAAAGTTATCTCTGAATTTTCCATTCTTGTTTTAAAAAAAAAGCAAATGGTGTGATTTTTGGCTGGGTTCTATCAGAAATTGTGTTCTAATTTTTCCGTAAGTGCTTAACCGATGACAAATTTATTGAGCAAGAAAAACAAGTTTCTTTGGACTGAAAAATGTCAGGAGGCTTTGTTATACTTACAACCGTGCCAATTCTAACAGCTGCAAATTTAAACTTCTGGGATGGAGTTTGTTGTTACATGAATATAATCTTGGCAACATGCACATCAATGGAAAAAGTAATAAAATACCAGCTGCACTTTCCTGTTGTATAAATGTATTATTTCATGTACACTGTTTATAATTCATAAGAGTACTTATGTTTTTCTTTAACCTCATGTATAATCAATCTATAATAAAAAGAAAGCTTTATAATATAAATCTTATTTTTACTCAAGGGGGGAATGTTATGTATATCTGATTTAATTTATATTCTTTTTTTGTTTTAAATCAAACACAAAATTTGTTCTCTGTGCTACGTTTCACTGACAGACTCCAGTCCAACATACCTATCCAGCCTCACCCATGTGTATAAACCAGCAAGATACTTACGCTCTTCTTCTGACAATCGTATACTCATTGTTCCCACTATAAAAATGAAGTCATATGGACAATGCTCTTTTGCATACCAGGGCCCGGCAATGTGGAATGAATTGCCCATTGAAATTAGACACAAAGACACAGTGGTCCCTTTTAAGAGTGTTCTTAAACTCGTATTTTTCAACTGCAGGAACAAACTTAGAGACCTATGAATGTGTTGTGTCTTATATGTTTTCAGCATGTTTTTATGTTTTTCACTTTCATGGTTTTTGTTATTTGTTTTTCTGAAGTGTTGTCATTATCATTATAGATGTTGTAAAGCACTTAGAGCTTCTAAAGATATGGTGCTTTACAGAGTCCTCATTATTATTATTATTATTCATTTTTTTTCTTTGTTTCAGGCAAATTTCAGATACAGATACAAAGAGGATAAGATAGTTTATCAACTGAAAAACATAACCATTCACATTTGCATCAAATCCTGTGACAGGACGCAGGAAATCACAATTGTTTCATTTTATGTCATATTACAAAAAGAAGGTAAACTGATAAAATACATGCATTTGGAAATGTCTGTGGCAAATTTGTTGTACATATAATCACCAGTTTGATATGCTACATTTTAAAATAGCCTGCATTTTCAGTAGAGTACATGTATACTTTTTCCAGGTTCTTTCATTACTTAAAATATCTTTAGTAAACAGCAGCAGTTAATTAGTTGTTGTTCTGTTTCCATTGGTAGAGAATATCACTAGTAAAATTATGTATTAATTGAATTATGTCCAAGTTAAATTTCATGGTTTTAACATAGATGTATATCAAGATAATTCTTTCAATATTATCTATGCACCTTAAGGAGGAGGGTGTATTGATCTTTTGCAATGGTGTGAATATGCATATATGTAAATTAATAGGTATAATTTGCAGTTGAATGGATAAATGAATGTTTGTAAATTAGTATTTATAATTTGCAGCTGAATGGGTAAATTAATAAAACTTTTTTTTTATTGATATTTATATGAAATGATAGAAACAAGTTCCTATTTTCTTGTAATAAATAAATTCTACACTAATGTCTTGCCTGATATGTCGGTTCTAACTGAACAGGAATATGCTGACAAGTTTACTACAATTACTTGAAAACATCATCTAGTTAATTTTATCATGAGGATTCCATTTTCCCTCAAAATATCAACAGAAGCTGACAGCACTATGGTTTTATTGTTTTTGAATGCATATTTTATCATATTCACATAATAAATGAATCTATATACAACATAAAACTGCCACAGTTTTGTAGGGATTTGAGGAGTTACTTTTTCTGTGCTATATTGTTATTTCAAATCTTTCAGTCAGATAATATATCTCAGTTCTAAAAAATCTCTGGTTACATCATAACATTCCAAGATAAGAAGATTATAGTTTTCATGGTTCTTAACAAAACTTCCCATCTTGAGTTAGATGAATGATCTATGTCTCTTATGCTGTACATCTTGTTTTGTGTCAAATTCTACCATTGCAAGAATATTCCTTACTATCAATGATCTCTTGCACCTTAATGAATATCATTTATTATTCTGTTCCTACTCCAGTAAAAAAATTTCTGTCCCAATGAAGCACTGAAACATCCTAGATCCTATGGTCAAGCCAATATTAGGGCATTGATTGTGCCTCTAGTTTGGCTATCTCCTCCTTTCCCTCCAGTCCAAGCATCTTTAACAGGCTGATGTATTTACTTCTGAAAAAAGATAATTCCAAGATTAAAGAGCAAGATCTCTCTCCATTTATATACACAATAGGGTAACATAAATCTAAATGGGTTATGCATCATCCAGTAATGTTATAAATTTTGCTAAAGCTTTATTAAAATGTTTCCTGTTACAAAAATGATCAAGTAGATCTGGGCCTACATCCAAATGTTTGCAACTCTCGGATATATCCCTGATGGTTAGGTTTGCTTCAGGGTGAATGTCTGTTGGGTATGAGCATTTAGCCAGGATAACTAATTAATATGAGCAGGCAAAGTTTCATGAAAGAATTGCAATTTTAACCTAAAAACAAATCCAACAGTTAGAGCTTTTCAATGCAAGTTGATCAAAACTGGACTTGTCATCCCAATATGGGATGGGCAGGGATTTGAACAGCATCCAAGCTGTTACCCCTGGGACTAGGGGACTAAATCCAAATGGGTTCTAAAGATGGACCCCAAGGTCAATTGTCAGTTGCATTTATTAACTGGTCCTTTCTTCCTTAGCTTATATATACTTATATGGTTAGGATCTCAATAGTTTGTAAGCTATGATCATGAAGTTAATTCCTTAAAGTAGGGATTGATCTTTAAATTACTGTCTGTTGCATTATAAATGTCAATTCATGCCCATTAAATACATGGTGGTGGGGATCTCGGTAATTTCTATTTTATGGCCTAGGTAGTTAGTCTTTTGGGCAACGGAAAGATACTTAGGGCAGAACCCAATAGTTCCAATATGATCATTGATCATACATGCCAATTCTCAGACATTTGTGACAAAACTAGCGAGTTATTTGAAACGTATGTAATCTTCAAGCACCAACTCGATGAATATGAACAAAATTTGTTGGCACGATGTACACCAACTGAATTAGAAATGACCCAGTTTTCTGTTGTCTGGCTTTTATGGCATGGAAGTTCAAAGATTGATCTTCCAATGTGTAGATAGGTTAACATATTACCGAGGATTGTTGCATCTCACTCCCATCTGATTAGTAGCTTTATACTTATGAGACCTCAGAATCATTTGATTTTCACCATGTCACAACATCATTATCCACCTGGTATTGAGGAATATAGCCATTTCTATTCCCATCTGTCTGTAACATTTGTCTTTCTTATGCATATATGTATGCAAGATTGTATATTGTACTAAAAGGTAAATGGTCATTTCTAAAGAACATATTTACATACCCATTAGCTAATGTTTGCCCATGTCAGTAGGTTATAAATAACTTGTTTGTGAGCTTAGAATGTTCTAGACACAAACATGTGTTGACTATTTGATGAAATATTCCATCAGTACGACATATTAAGGTAAAGGACACACACACACACATTTACATAGACCCTTTACCTTAATATGTCAACCAGAATGTCATAGACTCAGTTAACTATAATATATATATATATATATATATATATATATATATAATTGTTAACTGATTCTATGACATTCTTGTTTGCATCACTAGTTAATCAGAACATTGCATACTACTGGAATCCATTTGGAACATCATATACTAGTGCTGAGATATTTACTATTATTTGAGATTTAACTCACAATGCTCTAATGAACTTATAAATTGTCACCTAAGATAAATGTTTCTTTACTTTGTTGGTTTTTCTTCTTTCTGTTTTTTTATTTAAAACCTAGAGTCATAACACGAGAGTGTCTCTCAAATCATTCCGTTTATTTCAACCAAACTTGTTACACCTGTCAAGCAAACAGAATAGTGGTGCCTTTTGTTTCTCAAGAAATTTCAGCATTCAGTAATTTCAATTCAATTGGTTGTCATCTAGAAGACATTAAGGGATGGCTTATTGTTTGCCATCAAAGTTGGTCATTGCCATTTGACATCAACTACATGGAAGATTGCCATGACGATATACACATGCACATTAATTCTAAGGTGTAGTTGGACCTATATGAAAATGGTGCCACTTGGACAATTATTAAGGCTGCTATGGCCCTCTCTAAAATCTTGTTATAGCTACTTCTTCTTTACAGATGCTCATATCAACATGAGATTTTTTACTAAAGAAAAAATGGCTAGTTGGTCCAAAATGAAAATGTTGCTTATCTGACCTCCAGTATGGTCACCACTGTGGCCATCTTGAAATTCTTAGTATTACTACTCCTCCTAAACAGAAAGTCTTTTTGACATAGGGTTTTCAACAGCTTACTTATCATGGTGTCTAGCTGATCCAAAATAACAATGGCATTGATCTGACATGATTTGGCCACCATGGTGACCTCGAAAATCCTGTTATGGTTACGTAGCCACTCTCGAATGGATGGCCATGTTGATATGGGGTTTCACCAAAAGACTCCTAATTATGACTAGTTGGGCCCATATCAAAACTGTGCCAATCTTGCAACTAATAACGCCACCAAGATGTCCATCTTGAACATTTTGTTATCACAATTCCTCCTAAATGGATGGTTATACTGACATGGGGTTTTCACCACAAATACCTCTGATATCCAGTTGGTCTTCCAATAAAGTCACCACAGTGGTCAATTTAAAAACATTGTTCAATAAAATTAGAGATTGCTTCAACTCTCAGCAGTTATCAAAGGTCATATTTTGGATTTCTGGAAATTAATTTTGGATAGTAGTTCCTCAGTCTCTTAATGGAACTCTTGTTTATTATACAATGGAAAAAACTATAGTATAGGTTAAAGTAAGGGATATGTCCTCCCTAGACGAAACCTATTATGAGTTATAGATACTGATTTTCAATAACTTTGGTTACTGGATCATAGTTTAAATTGTCTTTATTTCAACCAATTAAATTGTCTTTATTTCAACCAAATTTGTCATGTAGCTGTGTACAGACAACATCTTGAATTACATTTAATTTCTATCATTCCACTGTTTAGCCAAGTGGTGTAACTGGATATAGTTCCAATGAATTTTTAATATGTGACAATGAACATTTTGAACCAAAACATTATTAAACCTTCATGATGACACTGATATCACTATTGCCACTGGAAAGGTAACTGTTGTGCCAAGCCTCCTACTAACATCTATCAACCAAAAGTACATCTCCCATATTTTGACATAACATTTAGCCATTATTTGACACTAATAGGCCATATGAATATATGTTCATCTAATATACCATTTAAATCAAATCGGTGAGTTCTGCCTTGATGGACACCTGCTAGTAGAGGACATTTGTCAACCCTTAAGTTTTTATACACACTTCAACTTTTCATAAATAACAGCTCTACACAAGGGACATCACTGTACACTATTAGGCTAATAGCTTTCTAATTTGGGGTTGGTAGGAAAACAACAAAATGTCAGACTACCGAAGTTTGCTGTCTGTTCCAACTCCTCTCTTTGTCTCTACATCTAGAACACTGTAGTTCAGCTTAGGAATGATGGGCACAATCACCATGTTGTTCAATATGGCAACTTTCTCTAAGGTTCGGAAAACTCCTTCAGAATTAAGTTTGAAATATGTTGTAACAAACTGTTCAAGAACTGTCACAATTTGACACCTGTAACAAAACAAAAATCGTTTTATGAAGAAGAAAAAATAAAGTACTTGACATTAATTTATAAAATTAGCTGTCAGAAGATGACAACTATTCTAACATTACTGACTGACCAGAATGCATGCACCCCACACATCTGCCTGGCCTTCAGTTATCCATATTTTGTAAGAGTTATACACATCTAAAGATGTTCTTGCTTGCACTGTACATTGAAGCATGATATTTACTTATGTTAAACTAATGTAATACCCTTAAAGTAATACCTCCTCCAAGGTACATAATCCCTATTATAACAAATGGAAGCTACTGGTAACCAAAGCATACCTGTCAGGTGAAGAAAGTTTGATTAGATGCAAGGATAAAGAGCATGTACCAAGCCCCTTGATATGTCCATGTTAGAAAAAATATGAATTCCACAAAACTGCATTATTGACAGTGCATTATGCAAGAGATAAACAATTAACAGGTTTTTATTGCACAAATTATCTAGCAGAATGCAGTTTAAGCTGATGGGATATTGTGTTGGCAAACAAAGATAGAATGTCAAACTAATTGGTAGATTGCACTTTAAAGAATTAATTTGAAATTATTGACTCAGAAATTGAAAATCACAGGACAAAAATCTGAATACAATATGTAGTGAGTTATATTTCAAATTGACTACGGTACTGCCCATTTAAAATGAAATAAGACAATAAACTGATCAAATCAGAATCAATGAAAACACATTTGCATATCTTTTATACATCCACCTGTCCTTTCATGATCACTTGAAGCAACAGTGTTCCAGAAACTAATGTAAAAAGTGTTTATGATCATTGAAGTATGAAAAGTACTTATAGCTGACCTATATTTCGCATGAAGACTATTTTCTTTACTGTACAACCAACAGTGTTTGAGAAAATGGTAAGATCACAAAAGTGCTAACTTGTTCATGCCCATGCAGCTGCCATCAACTATGATGTTTTGTCGTTTATTATGAATTCTTCTGGTGAATGGTCCATACACCAGTGTTCAAAGCCTGGCACATGTTGCTCAGGGTGATAACATTATTATATGTCTGTAATGGGGAAAACAACTGCAATTTTGGTTAATTTAACCAAATATGGGAACTGGTATTTATGATATTTGAACTTAACCATGTCGGGTTTTTTTCTTCTTCTGAGCCTCCAGTTTTCCTTCCACATGCTGTAGACAAGATGCCAACTATTTCCATGTCATCAATTCACATTTGAACACAAGATCTTTCCTCTTGCTCTATAGTACTGACTGTAGCATATACCATAAAGAAATCAGTTATCTTCCATTTTTACATGCATAAAACTTGCTGCCTAATATTTTAAAGTTCTTTTATGGCTTAACAGACTTCAATAATATAGATGCTTATTTTTAAACCTATGTAATTTTGAACTAAGATCACTGGCAAAATGGAAGACCCAAACTTAATATGACAAACCTGCATTTTTAATTTTTGTGTTTAAAAACAAAACAAAAAAAATCCATAACCCACCATTGGATACAATCGATTGCAGGAACTGCAAATAATTTTTGTGACCTTTCCTCCATTGGTTTTGTGAAGTTGCTTGAAAAACCAATCTTTGATGTGAGAAACCTTCGATTCTGCAGTCTATCAGCATCTGTTGGTGTAAGATGCATGGTGCCAGTACCCAGTCATCAAAAGCCTTGTACCCTTTGCCCAATGGCACCCCTTCTATGACCGATTCCCAAGTTGCCAGTGCATAGCACCTGGTGCCAAACCTTCAATGACTGTCACCTGATAGATTAGCTGGTACCCGGTGACGGGTCACCAGGCCATGACTGATCAGATGATGTAGATTTTACTGGGGAGTCTCTGTTCAGGAACTTTATTCCGATGACTGAGATCTTCTTGATTCAATCAACTTCCATAAGATGACAATCCCACTTCCCTTAAGCATGGCTTGCTTTTGGGAGCTGGCAACTTCTCTACGCCAAGATGAGCCAATGATCATGCCCTCTCAGAAACTGACACCTTACTTCTAAGTATCAGAGATCTCCCCAGTGGAAGCAGGCTACTTTCTATCCCAGGCACCTATGTTACAGAAACTGGCGACCTGCTTACACTGAGAAGAGCTGCAGACAGCTCCTGCAGAAATGCTGATTGAGAAAAAGAACCCCTTCTTCCTGGCTCTATTTGCCTGGTAACTCTCTGACCAAACCTTTTGTCAGGCCAAGAACAATAAATTTGGACTTGCCTTGCAAAGTTATGCCAAACACACTAAACAGGTGAGGTGTGGGTCCCTTTTTGACTTTTTATGCCTAAATTTACCAACACATTTAGATGTTATTGAAGGCTGAAAATATTAAAAAATAACAGTAAACGAGAGCAACAACTGGGTTGTGCTATAAGAGGAATAAAACACCATAAACAGTACTTCACTGAAGATGTACTCGGGAATGAAATCAATGAAAAGAGGCACAGATACATGAAAATAAACCTGAAGAGTAGATAACAAATACAACACAAAAATAGATATGGCATCAAAAGATGAAAGATGAAGTGTAGATTACCAAAGACTTGTGTAGAGGGTCCAATCAAAATATTTTCCAAATATCAGAAATTCGCTGAGGTATCAAACTGGAATACTTTTATTTTTATTCTGGACCTCCAATTACTACTAAGAGGGAGGTAATAATGTCCTTGGACTGGTGTCTAGCACCAGGAAAATAAATCATAATATAATAATGGCAGGTAATGTATTGTTCTTGTCAAAATATTTGTTGTATCTAAATACTTGCAATCAAATGGCAAGAGCCACATTTCTTTTACCTGCTGCTGAAGATCCCTCACTATTGGCATTTACCTTCTCATGGAGAAATTTTTACTATTATTTATTATTATTTCATGATCTCACTGACTTACTGTAGCTCTTGTTGCTGAAGTATACTGTAAGCATCCAAACATTTTTGCAGTAGTGATGTAGTGCATTGCAGAATGGAACTGGAATCTGTCAGCAGAATATACTCTAGGATGCTGGGCAGCAGTACTGGACTGTCACTGTATATATGAAAATATTTCTGAATCAAGAAATTAAGTCCGTAGAATTTAAATACCTATTTAAGTCTTCTTTTATATGCTGCTACTTTAAAGTCAATTTTAAATGTTTTGATTTTTCAAATGCAAGAGGCTTCAGTGGGCCTAATATTGCTTACTTGGCTGATATATACCAACAAGGACCATTATCTTAGTTCAATATACATGTAATGACATCCTCGAGTATTTTTTAAAATAATGCTTTCATGAAAAGTTTGGTGCATGACCTAAAAGTTAGCATTACCACAATGTTGCCTCCACAATAATAAAACTATCCTTTATTATACATCTAGTTTAATACTACTGTTTTATCATGTTATTAATTAAAACTTTACTAGTATTTAAAACATTTATGCCTGAAAATTTAAATTCCTAACTTAATAAAACTGTAGCATTAAAGCAATGAATATCAGAGTCTGTGGTTCATTGCTTGCACTGACTGACCATGTTTTACATCATGACATCATCACCTCACCTGAAATTTTGTAAATGTGTACCTCTAGTCTTCATAAATAATCATAATGAGAAATGCACAGACCATGGAAAATGCCTACATACAATGACAAAATAACATAAATGCAATTGCGCAGCACTAGTTTGTTTTGATATAAGCATCTTTAATATGTTGTCTAACAGCACATGATGTACACAGACTATATGGTCCTTATTTACCTTTATTTCAATTTTGTGCTGGAGAAAGTAAACTCCAATATAAAAGCAATCCATGTAGCATATCAACAGTTTACTGGCTTCCTAACTGAAGAGATGCAAGAATAAGATGCACTAATTTTGCTGATCACATCTCAAAGTTGTTGTCTCTATAAGTGTCCCTAAAGCTAAAAGTTTTTTAAAGAGCTTTTACATGCCTAAATAATAATAATGTCATCGTGTCCCAAGATTTACATCTGTTATGCGATGTAAAAGCAAAATGCAAATGTATTTGTCACAAAATCTCGGTCAGGATGATGGCATCTGATGCTCAAAACTTGTTAATTTTTAGTAGGCAGCGGACAAAAATGCCACGAGCTCAATGGTTCAATGTCAGCTTATTTCACGGCAGACTGAAGCAAAATATTAAGAAGCCAGTCTGTCTGAAAAGTTTTAGGTACATCAAGTAAATATTATGTAAAAATTGTAAAATTTATGATAATAAAAGAAATAATAGAAACCAAATGACAAATACTGGGAATTGTTTCTGATGACCATTTATAATTCTGGGCGAGATGAAAAGATTCTGTAAATGACTTATGTGTAGTCTATTTGCAAAAGATGCTTGTAATTCAAGCTAAAAACTATTTTGCATCCATATGATGTAGAGGCATTTGGATGCCTAAAAGCCACAAGAGGCTAAAAGCCAAGCACAACAGCCAAGGGAAAACAGAACCATTCATGAGGAATATGACACTATGAAATGGAAGCAATGTTTTAAACATAGTTGGGTTATAGAATTTGCATGGATTGTAGAAACAGGATGCTTTTTAAAGCTATGACAGTGATGTCAACTGCTGATCATGTGGATGCATTTGATCCAGTTCTAGCAATCCACTGCTGGGACACATCTTTCTACAGACCTAATTTGATAGGTGTCTGCACTCTGGATACCAGAGCCTCATGTTTGGAGGCTCCATCTAGTTTTTTTGGTACTGTCAATGTTGACAAGTTGATGATAAACAAGATGGATAACAAGTCAATCATAAATATAGAGATGATTCAGAGGAAGGGTGTTGGAGAAATCGTATACTGATATACTAGTAGTATCAATGTCATGCCAGATCACCCAGTGGGAACTGTTTTACGTGAACTGACGCCAAGCTGACCAGGGTATTCAAGATAATGAACAACCTAGCTGACATACCTGTGAACAAATATCTGATTTTAGCATCTAGCCAAACCATGGCATGTCACATCAAGAAGTTCATACAGATGAGAGCAGGGACAAACTCTTTAAAACTTCGGCTGATTTCCATTCCTCATACGGACATTGAACAAATTACATGTACTATCAATATTTACAGAAACATCCTAACATCACCTTCTAATGCATTTGTCAAATACAAGTAAGACCTAGTGATTCCCTGGACTGTGTCAGCTGAGGTTCATTTACATCTTTGTTGCCACAGTAGCCAGATTGGTCAGAGTATGAAGGGATAACAAAAAATAACAGATTGAAACTTTCACTTATTTCTTCTGCTCCTATCATTACTCTTCTACTTGTCCTACCACTATCTTATTTCCTATTATCCTGACTGATCACCACCCATTGTTTGATAGTCTAATATCACTGAATCAACATCGATATAGATGATGAGGATCCTGATTCTTGTTTTATCACTCAGAGTGATCATCAACGGCAGCAATAGATTATGATGCCCAGAACCTATCGATTTATTTATTGTTGGTAATAATTGATCAACTTTTTTCATTTGTAAAAGATGTTTTTTAGTGGAAACTTAAATTCACTGATGTACCAGGGATTATATATTATGTCTTGAAAGGTGAAAAACATTTCTCAGAGTATTAAAAAACCCGATTTGAATTTAAATGTGGAAATCATTGCAAGTGCTACAAAATCCTGGTATGAATTTAGAAGTGGAAAACATTTCTCAAGGTGTTAAAAACAATGGAAAACATTTCTTAGTTAAAAATATTGGTTTGAATCAACCGAAATCCATGAAAATTGGTATATAAAAAAAACAGTAAAAAAAGTAAAAAATTACATTGTGAAAAGTTATAACAGCAAGAAATATAAATACTGTCTACAATTTATGAAGAAAATGTTTGAGGACCAAGTGTATATTTATAGAAATATGTATACATAGTGCATAAATATGAATCTTTCTTTTAGCTTGCTGATAACTTATGTGGATGACCCCAAATTAAAAACATTATCCTTAACTTCAAGAGAGGGATATTTCAGTTGCATCTTTGCACAAGAAATAAACTTGTTTAAATTATGATCAAAGAAGGCTGGATGAAAATTATGTAGCATAAAACTGATATACAAGATTCCGTCTAGTGGAAACCAATTTTCTGATATTACTTCCCATTTTGAAGATGTAACAATAAAAGATTTTCAAGATTGCTGCCATGGTGGCCACATCGGACATCAGATTGGCATTGTTTCCAGTTTGGATACACTAGACATCAAAAGAAGTCTTCTAGTGAAAACCCCATTTTGATAGGATTGATTCAGGAGTGTTAACAAAATGTTTAAATGGCCATTGTGGTAACTATACTTGATATCAGTTTGGCATCGATTTTATTTAGAACCAAGCAGACATCATAAGAAGTCTTCTGCTGAAAACCCAATATGACTTTCCATTCAGGAAAAAAAAGCAATAATAAGATTTTCAAGATGGCTGCTGTGGTTACCGATTCTAATTTAATTCATGTTATTTTCCATAAAAGATTATTGTCAAGAATACTTAGGTCAAGTTAAATTTTCCAATTTCCTCTTTGATTAAGAAATTTGTACCTGAAAACAAATTAAGTGTGAAGCTTAAACTAAAGAATACCTCTCTAAAATTTTATTGTCACTTTGTTGACTAACAGAAATTCACACCACTCTATCATCACCATCATTTAGATAAATTTAATTCCATTTTCTATAAAGCAGAGTGCAATAACAACAGAAACAAAACTCAGAGTAATTTCCACTTTGGTGATTTTTTTATTCTTATCAATCTACACCCTAAAATTCACTTTATACATACCTTGCAATTACCTCTGTGTTTACAGTCCTCTGTAAAGACTCGACAATAAAGGATAAGCCCTAGAGAAATAGAAATCCAGCATTAATCATATGATAATACATTTAATTAGTTATACCAAATTATGGTGGACTGGAAGGATGATGATTTTTATCCAGATAGTGTCCGTGCCTGATATATGGATAGTCTTGTTAATATGAATTTAATGGAAAACTTTAAAGTATCACAGACATTAATTACTTCTTATCAGCATGTCTATCTTCACTATGGGGATGAAAATGCATTATACAGTGATGTACTTTGCCAAAACTTGTGTTTACCAAGGTATGGGAGGCTGGAAGTGTCATATTTTTCACAGCCAGAAACTGTTCTACCACCAGATGCAGGATGAAATGTCTCAGTTTGATGGACTCTTCACTGGGGGTGCTGAGATAAGACTCACTCAGGCTAGCCTACAAGGACAAGGAAAAGTTAAACATACACATGTAACACTTGAGACTTCATATTTTATACTCTAACATGTTTTATTAGTGTTGAGAAACAGATAAATAGATAAATAAATAACATCAAATAAGGTCATTCTGTTATTTTATTCATGATATTAATTTCATTTTTACAGAAAATTACATCAGGTTAAATAAAGTCAAAACTTTGCTCTTTTCTCAAGAGACTTTAACTTGTAATAATTTCTGGACTGGAGAATAAATCATTAGATAACAGCAAGAAGGTAGACCAATGGGAAAAGTGGGAGCAAAGCAACAAACACAATTTACATGTGTGTGTGTGTGTATGTCCTGGTATCGTTCTCTTATTTGAATTATGCCTTCTACTTCTCAGTATGCATAATTGCTATTAATTAGTACAAACACATTTTATACAAGATATAAATCACAATATTCATACACAGTATACACATACTTGAAAGTGTTTGGATTGGGAGATATAAGCAGTGTATTTTGGCAGTATGACATTACAAAAGCACTGTCTTCAATTGTAACTGATGGGGTAACTAGACTGTAGTATTGTAGTTGCAAATTAGTATAAATGTTTAATCAACTACCAGTTAGATTAGAATTTTGTTTACTTTCTGAAAGTTCACAATAAAATGGCAGCTTAAAGGATTTCTAAATTGCTTTGAAGCAAGCTCTGTAACATGTACATGTAAGCAAATGCACATGCGCCTTCATACCAAAAAAATTTCATTGTTGCCAACAACACATTACCAAATGTATTCAAATACAACACATTAAAACATTTAATGTAGATAAATGAATGAACTAGGAAAGGGTTATGATCAGTCAGCTATTAAAACACAATGTATAAGAGTTTGTCAGTGCAATCAGTATCAATGACAGACTCCAGTTCAACATACCTATCCAGCCTCATCCATGTGTATACACCAGCTAGATCCTTACGCTCTTCTTCTGATAATCGTATAATCATTGTTCCCAAGTCATATGGACAACGTTTGTTTGCACACCAGGGCCTGGCGATGTGGAACGAATTGCCCATTGAAATTAGACACAAAGACAGTGGTCCCTTTTAAGAGTGCTCTTAAGACTCACCTGTTTCGACTGCAGGGACAAACTTAGCGACCTAATCATGTTTTGTATCTAATATGTTTTCAGCATGTTTTTATGTTTTCCAATTTCATTGTTTTTGTCATTTGTTGTTCTGTAGTGTAGTCATATCATTATTGATGGTGTAAAGCGCTTAGAGCTTCATAAGATTAGGTGCTATACAAAGTCCTCATTATTATTATTATTATAAACACCAGCTTTTGGATGCATGCAAGATATTTCACCTTGAGACACAACACAAAACTAGAACTACCTGGCTAAAATAAGGGAACATCTCAAATGCCATTCAATGTACAACTAAAAGGTCATAAGGTAAAGTCGCTACTTCTGTCCGTACAGAAGAAGGTAGAATTTATATTTTTTTAGGAGACTTGATTGCCCACTTCACATAGTAGAACCCCTGATCTATCATTTTTAATTATTGTCATTCATGAAAGAATACTTTATAATAAAACATAAAAAAAACTGTATTTCCTAATTTATGTGTCAGAAATCACGATAATTGTCTATACATCTATAACAACAGCATTTGCATGTGATGGCCGACTATACCAACACCATGTTGTGGCAAAAGAGAAGACTTACTTTCCTTGTGACTGAGTATAGTTGATGTGAAAATCATCTTATTGATTGTACTGTGGACAATTACTGACAGTTATTCCATATATCCGGTAATATTATTGACATTATTGAAACATTACAAATGTATTACAACATATTCCAATGAAAACATCATTACTAAATTTGAACACTACATCAATAAAAAAAGGTTTGTGGGCTGAAATGTTCAAGACACCATATGAAGGTCTCCTGTACACAATTCGGCTTTGCCTGTTCTACATTACCTGGGCAGTAAATTTGCTGACAAAACATTGATAGTTTCGTCGAGCCCATATCTCCTGGTGTAATTAATTAGTTTGCAATAACTGTTAAGACATGTGTATTTGGCATGATGTGACATTGGCTACTGTAATTAAAATAGGAATAAACTATTTAATCGAAGGTGGTGAATGTCAATGATTTATAACACAATACTGAAACAGCAGTACCCTTGTATATAAGGAGTGTGTGTGTGTGTGTTATTAGGATTTTTAACATAGCTTTAAAACAGTTTCATATCACTATGATGACTGCAGTATGGCAGTTTATAGTAATATCTAGCACTGGGTATAGCATGATGTCCCGCCCAGTCACATTATCCTGACATCAGGCCAACCAGTCCTAACTCTAACCTCTTAATGTACCAAGTGAGGCAGCTGTTAGTACCATTTTTATAAGTCTTTGTATAAATGGACTGTTGTGGGTGACCTGTACACAACTTGCAGCTCTGATTTTATGGCAAAATATGTGCTTCAACACCGCTGTGAACAAATGTATTACCGAACCAGATACTATTGACATTTAATCCTTTGAAACCATGATCAGTGACGAGAGTTTGCAAGTGGAAATTATTCTGAACCAGATCAACAACAAACAAATAAAAATAACAATAAAAACTGAATCCTGCTGCTAATTTTCACAAATCTCTAAGTTTTAGATTGCTTTTAAGTTTGTTTGTCACAAACTGCCATTATATTGCCAAAGCTGTGTTGATCTCTATGAAGATTAAAAGTTTTTTCTTAAAAGGAAGTGGTTCTGGAAGGTCAAAATTGGTTTAATGGCTCATACTGCTCATTGAGCAAGTGTAAAATCCCAGATAACATTATTCAAGTTAAAATGAGAGATGGTAAGAGCGAGAGAGAGAGAGTTATCCTCTCACTGTAGTTTGTCGCATATTTTCTACTTATTGAGTTATGCTAATCTATGTTATCGGTGAATTAAACCTTAAATTGATGCTTAATTTTCTCTATGAGTTAATTCTGTAACATTATTATTTATAGGTAAATTCTAAGCAACAATATGAGCTCCTGTGATTGACTCCAGGTCTGACCTGAACAGCTTCACTAACTAACTATTGCAACTGATCATGGAAATGATACCAACATCACAACTAAAAATGTGAATGTTTTATCATATAGAAAATCCTTGATTCTATTTACAATTGTTTTATGTTGAATGCATAAAACATTTTAACAAGAAAAATGAATTAAAAATAAAATGCATGTGCCATAATTCTGAGAATTCCCCAGTTAAAGTTTGACCTTGAATATTGGCCTACATACACAGACTTATTATGAGAGATGATTTGTCTTGAGAAACTATTCTTTTTGGCAGAAGCAGTAGACTTTCATGGCAGGTTTATCTCTATATATTATGAATATTATGCAGACATGGTGCTAACTTCATAAGTTTGGAAAACTGATTTAAGCAACTGTGAGTTACAATTTAAAAAATTCCAGTTGTGATACAAGATAACTGTGTACAAGAATAAAACGTATTTAACCTGTGACACAATATATACAAATAATACTTACAACTAGTGGATGAACTGACAAAGCCATGGTAGACATGAGACTTCCAGCTTGGTGTTTCTGCAAAGTATCAACATGAAACTTAACTTTAAAGTCTAAAATTTAAATTTATAAACATACACTTGAGTTGTGTGTTCATAAAGCATATCCCCACACTTCCCTGTTCTGACACTCTTGCCCCTAATTTTGAGCCTCATTGGTAGGTCCCAGAGGGTAAGGAAAGCCCCAAGGGCAAATGTCGGTTGAGTATTCAGCTAATCAAGAATGATTATAGGGTGGTGATCTTTTTAGTTTTAAGTTCTGATTCTGGGGCTCAATGTCCTGGAGGGTAAGGATGTACCCAGGGGCCAGTGACATCTGCATGTATAATTTTTTTTATATATCTTTTCATGCACAATAAAGGTATAAATGTTTTTAAGGTCTTTACAGTTTCCAAGTTATGCCCTAGGGGCTAAGTCTCTTGGGGCAATGATTTTGACATAGTCAATTTGAAGTGTAATTTTGCAATTTCATGCCCAGTATGTGTACATATAATGATAAGGCGGGGATCTCAAAAGTTTCTCTTTTATAAACCCAGGGTATAAGACAATGTAGGTAAAGACCCTAGGGAATTGCCAAGGGGTCCTAGTCTGAAATGTGTTAACTCTTGGGTTATTGATCACAATTCTCATAATGTGAGACATACAGCTCCACATTTAATTAAAACTGATTCCCCACCCCAGGAATGTGATCAAAATTCCCAAAGCTCTGATACAATTTACACCCACAAAATTATGACTGATGCTAGTCCCATGTGTCTATGAGTTTTGTGACATTACCCATGTGTGCATTAATGCCTGTCTGTTCATAATGGGATACCCAGCAAGTGGTTGGGGACAACAGAGTGCCATTGTGTTATGTAATATATCAGGCAATATCAAAACAAGTCTGTCAACTTAAGATAACTGAATATATATCAGCTAGGCGATACAAAAGGATACAAAGGGGTGGGTGTAAAACTATGGACTTCAGTGAAACTCTAACCAACTTAAAAAGTTATATACTACACAAAAAATCGTAAAACAGTGGTTGCATAGTTATTAAAAACTTTACAGAGAATCATGCACTGGTACATATATGTAAATGAAAACCAGCAAGTGAATAGCACGATTTGTAAAAGTACATGTGTACTACTCACAATCTGACCTCACAGCATTAACAACTGTGACTCCAAAATAATTCTTTAATGTGCACAATAAAGCATAATTTATAATAAATCCAGAAAAGATCATAGTGCATATAAATTCAAAATTAGTTTAAGAGTAACTTAAGGAAAGATAAAGCACAATTATTTCTTAGTATCGACATGTATATATGTCAAGATCACTAATTAGCACTGTATAAATTTAAAAATTCTAGATCGTTTTCAATTATAGTTAATTTGAAATCAGATCTATTATTCCTTGCAAAAAAACTTACACAAAACTAAATAGGAAACATTACTATTTACCAGGGTTAATATGAAACACTACTATTTACCAGGGTTTCAAAACTTTCATATATGTTGAATGGGATTGATTTTTTTAAAACCAAATAAATGCCCAAATCAGACACCATGTTGTCCTAATGTTTCAAAAAGGAAAGTCATAGTAGGCTTGACAAATAATTTGTACAACTAAAATTCTATTGTAGTTAAGATTACATTTTAACAGGCATGAAAACTATTTTATCTCATTCTCTGTAAGCACTATAATGTGGGGTCTTTACCCAGTCTGGAAACAACCATTCAATTTCAAAGATAAATGCCAGCTGATGGCCTCAATGTTATCTTTGATAGAGATATGACATTCCAGGCAAGGCTCACAGAGATTACTCTTATCTCATGAGCAGAGATCTTCATCAGGCAACTCTGTTCTAGTCAAGAGTATACCATGCATATTGCCCAATTAAACCATGATAAGAGGGCTTAGGGATTATGTCCTTTTTTCTCCCAGGCTTAATGGGAAGAAAAGGTGTTTATGAGCTCCACAAACCGGTGCAGACTACTTCAGAGGAAGTCACAACAAATGTAACATATCCTGTGTGAAAGCTTCATTGGTTGTGTCAATACAGAAGAGGTGGAATGATTCATTTTTGAATGCCCAATGCAACCAATTCTAGGTGACAAAACCAGGTTGTCATAAGAACCACCAAGCCATCTGTTTAAAACTGAAGGTAGGCTGGGCCAGCATAGTATATAATTTGCTGACTCTGCAAGACACAGTGAGCACTATTATGAAACAGGTTTTGTATATAAGGAGATTCAGTGAGATCCTGGCTAAAGGTTCTAATTTGTTTGAATTCAGCCCAGTCAAAATCCAGGAAAGATTCCACTTAGTAAACCGATCTGAAGAAAATTAGGTCTTGTCAACTCAAAAGATGGACAAGTCATAGAAGTCTTTGTTATGACCAAGATCCTCCCTACCATAATAAAAGAACATGCCCTAAATAATAACTTGTGCTAACATTATCTCATTGAAAAGGGCAAGGAAAATGTCAGCTACTTATGGTGACAGAGTCAATCAAAGGGTTGATGTTTCGACTTTGTGCCAGTCCCTGAAAATACACCACTTCATTTTGAAAGCCTTTAAAGTGGAGGGCCTTCTAGATCATGCACATCTTTCCAAGACTGAAATGTTCAATTGTTTATGCTGCAAGGCTCTCTGGACATGTGTGAAGGAGAAGACAGTTTGGGTTAAGATGGATCACATGAATTTAAGGATGTATGAAAAGATTCAGCCTGTCCAGGATCTTCCTGGATAGATTTATCACTAGATTAAGATAACTGGGCAGATGTTCTGATATGACATTGCATGATCCTATATGTAGCAAGGTAAACATTATATTCAACCAAAAATGTCTGAAACTCCATCTTCTGTTATCTCCAGTACATTTTCAGGGATTGCAGTTACACACCTTTAATGAGCAAAATGGCTGCTTGCTAGTGCTCTCAAACATGGCATGAATTGTTTTTTTAAACTTAAAAACCACACCAATTTCATGTGGGAATGGCAATCATCCTTCTGCTATGAGACATTCTCAAGTCAACACAACATAATGTTCAATAAATGCAATAGCTACCTTTCCATCATATTTTTTTGTGAAGAATATGAGGGTTGTTCCATTAAAACATACATGCGTCCCAGGGAAAGCACTTTTAAAGTGGGGTAGATGCAATTTAGAATTTTCTTATAATTTCAATATTAATTCTGTTAATCTAAGTACCCTGGCATATAATTTTAAAACAATGCCTTTCCTGGGTACCATGTATGTTTAAATGGAGCAGCCATAACTGTTCCTTTTTATACTTATGTTCTGATTGTTTTAATTTTTTGAGTGGATGGTTTTTCCTTTTGCCTTCAACACAATTTTCATTTGTTGGATGACATTTTAAAAATATGCTTAAGCACTGGCCTGATAAGTTTAGCAGAGGTATCCTTTGATATCCCCCCTAACACAGGGCAGAAGGATTGTGTTATCTAAACTGGCACACTGTGTAGCTCAGTGATGAAACAGGGGTCACTGAGTGGAAGAGGGGACCAACCAAATCTTTTGCTGTTTGGCTGTCTCTGGGGCCTAATGTTAATTTCTACGCCCTTTATCATAGCTGAATGGGGAAACAGCAGATGGTCAGATTAATTCTGATGATGTTGCAGCATACTTTGTCTATGACATCTTGATTGGACTGGCTAACCATCCAATTCTGTGACTATAACCTCCACTGATGCCCAATAACTCAAAGATGCACAGTCCTTGGAGGAAGACATGTCCAGCTATGACCAGTGACAGACACCCAGTTTCTGGTATTTGTCACTCTGTCCAGAGACAGATGATCAATGCCTAAACCCAGTGACTGGCAACTGGTGTCTAGACCCAGTACCTGGTCAGTGGTCAATGACTGGACAGGCAATGAAGACATACTCAAAGAGTCCATATACAGGTTATTCATCTAATAAACTGATACTGCTGATCCCAAAAACTCTAACCGATGACCACCCCACCTAAAAATCTGTTCTGTGACCCTGACCTTTGAATTTGGATGGCTTTTATTTTTTATGTTATTTCTTCCACACTGCAGTAGTTTTGGACCATATGTATAACTGCTTACTAATTGAAACAGGAGATATTACCTCTTATTTGTTTTATAAGAACTAGAAGAGAAAGTCGATGTCTGATTAATTGACAATGTGACCACTATGTCTCAAAAGAAAAAACGATCCTGATTATGAAACAAATGCTAAAGTTTCATCTTCAAGCAATCAAACTAGACCAGCATCAAGATATAATGGGGCACTACTGTAATGGTGTGCTTTGTTAAAATACCTAATGATAGAGTCATTACTTTAATAAGAATTTATGCTGTTGATGATGAAAAAGATCAGAATACAAACCACTGGAAATTTTGGTAGATAGACGGTCACAATATCTTTCAGTCTCCTGTGAACATATGCAGTTTTCATAAAGTCCATTCGTCCAAGACCCTGTACAAACTGAAAAAATATGTAAAGAAAAAAGTATAACTGAATAATCAGATGGTCACAAATAATAAATACATGTTAGCCTTTCCTGCTGCACTGAAAATCAATTTAAACTAGCCCCCAAAACCATTTACATATAAAACAGGACTTTATTACAAGAAAATTAAAACAATATTTCCATTCAGTTCCCTCAATGCTCCATGATAATAACCTTTGACCTTTAGACCCCAGAATCTAAAGGTTTATATATTATATATTATATATTACCATGTAGGCTGTTGCATTTTTAAACATATATCGTACCCAGGGAAGGCAGATAACAATAAAATGAAAGAAAATTCTAACTTGCATCTACCAGACATTTAAGGTGCCTTCTCTGGGTTGCATTTGTGTTCTACTACAATAGTCATAAGTGCAAGGCATCCAAATTTGGTCAAGGAACTTACTCTGAAAAAAAAGCTAATCTGCAAAACACAATTTCCTTTGACCATTACTTGTGTGTATGTGTGATTTGGATGTTTAACACAGCTTTAACACTTTTTCAGTCATATTGCTAAGATGTCATCAGTGTGACAGTTTATAATGACATCTAGCACTGTGGCATCATGTTGCAGACATGTAGCATGATATCCCACCCATTATCCTAACACCAGGCCAACCTGTCCTAACACTAACATCTTAATGCTGAGCAAGAACCAAGGTAGTTGTTAGTTCCATTTTACTAAATCTTTGGTATGAGATTGAACCCATGATCTCACATATATGAGGCAGATGCTTTAACCACTAGACCACCAGAGCAGTCACTTTGGTCAAAGTATATAGTCCTGAACTGAAGCTATGCAGTGATAGGGCTAGAACCTTTTAGTCTTTTGCCTTAAAAATCAACATGCTTCAATTTTACATAATGTGTTAGTCACCCATCATGTTTGATGAAGATACATCATTTAATTGAATTGTTTGAGAAAAATGAACCTGCCCTACCCCTCCCCCATCAGTCACAGTAATCCTGGCCTATGATGTTTGACCCCAATTGTTTATCTCTAAAGGTCTGTAAAGTAGAACAAACAACAGTCAAAAATGATGTTTTTTTGGCATGATATGTCATGCTCTAGCAGGTAAGCCCTTCCAATCAATAGAGTTCTTCGTTACCATAAGTGCAAGCCATCCACAAAGTTTGGTACCTCTAGATCATGTGGAAATGAAATTGGTAACAGTCAGATTGTCAGATGGATGGACAACATCATAGCATATATACTTTTCCATATAGTGGATGTATAAAAGTATTACTTGTGTTCTGCTGTACTAAGACAAACAAATTAATGCTTTGCATGATACTTATAATTATAATATGATAAAATTACTTAAGCAAGTTACATTTTCTGTTGGTAAAATGTATGACAGTATTTCTGGTCAAGATATATTAACAAAAATTATAATTATATATTGTTGTTGCTATTATTTTTCCAAATAATATGATTGTTTGTATCTACTAATGTTTGAATCTACTATCCTAATCAATCATGGATATTTAGCAAGACCAGATGGGGCAATATTGCTCACCAGATGCAGATGATCCCTAACAGCTGACAGAAAGGTTGAGTTGACTGGTTTATCAGTCTTGAAGATGTAATGAGGTGTTATCATGTCATTTATCAAGCTGGGGAGGGGACAGTCTGGTTGGGACTGAAATGGAAAATAAGCAATGAGCTGAGACATAAATATATATATTCACAAAGACTCAATACCAAAGCCGGAAAACCCTGTTATGAATTATCTCATCACTAAAACGCACAAGTTTTCAACAAAATGCAGTGTTTACAAGTAAATGACTTTATAACATAACATTCTGTTCACAGGACACCCTAGCATATCAGAGTACGTAAGGAGACCAGAAACCAGTGGAAATATGGAATAATAATAACTGCACTATAGATGAAAACCTTATTCTGAAGTATCATATGCGATCGCAATGCCAATATTTAAATATCAGCATCTGTTCTATGAGCTGAATTTCTGTGACCTGGTATGCAAAATTTCCACACCTATTCAGTTACTTTTGTGATATGACATCATAGTAGAGATTCCAGCATCGCGACTGGCTGTTTTGCGATGCTTTTGGTGTAAACTGCATATTTAGAAAAGGCTGTGGCCAACATTTTTGTTCTCTTTTCCAAACGATCAAGGCATAAAGAAAGTATTGATACATTATTACAAGCAATTCTATTTCAATGCAACACCATACAGCAATCCGTGCTCATTACATTTCACAAAGGAATGTTACAAGCGGGATCCTGAAAAATAGCAGCTCTAGGATATGCAAATGCTAGGCCTAGACTAAAAGTTGAAACTGTTCCAGACATACTATTAGATATTTTTAAATCCTGGAAAAGTGTCAAACATATTAGTTATGAAAATAGGCAGAAGGCAGAGTAAGTGACCACAAAATGCAACAATCAATTCACAGATCTTTTATCTACACCATCAGAGCTAATAAATATATGACAGCCCAATGCCTGATCGTGCTGATTAAATGAGTAAATGTATTTTGAAGATCACAATCTAAATCATGTCACCATTGTCCTATGTAAAATTGAGATCTGACTTTAATCAAATGGAAGCTTTGTTAAAAAAATAAGATTCTTAACTCCTGACACGGTCGTGTTTCGAGAAAACACAATTTTCAGTAATCTTTAAAAAAAATTAACAAATATTTTTAAAAATACCTTTCAGCCTATGCCTGTTAAAAGTAGAATGTATAAACGGTAATCTGTAATGATTGGAACTGATATAAAACTATCCCATGCAGTGGTCAAAAATCGGAAATTGACGTGAATAATGTTGAATCCTAATCTTAATCTATTTACTGAAGACAAAAACTGTTGTGTGATATTAATTATTTCGTCACTATAATATTCACAAATGATAAAATATAATACAGCACTTGTGGATTGCACACTTGATATCTATTTATATGTTTTTTCTTCTTCTGAGAAATGAAAATTGACAGACATATTGACATAATCGGGAGTTCTCTGCAAAAAATCAGGAGATATTACGAGATAGGGAGGTATGTGAGGAAATATCCCCAAAATTGGGAGTTTTTCTTCTTCTTTCTTCTCCCGGCTTGAAAGTTAACAGATATGAACTGTTCGAGTTTGTGGAATTTGAGTCAGGGCTAGTGAGTTTATTTAAGTCATCAGCCCGGGGCCTGCGTTTAAAAACATTTCATTCAGCACTGACTAGTACAGTACATAATCTATTTTAACGAGACATGTATATATACTGTCAGATTTGTCAATATGCTAACTGTAAAATACACTGTAATTGAATCATAAGAAGGAAGTTTCTTAATGTTGGAATTAATTACTTATGATTTCCGCTTTGCATATTTATTTGTGGGGTGGTTTTTGTGTGTGAAAAACTAATGCTTAAATTACGTCAGATGAAAACTGTTCTCAATACCCTTTACACCTGCCCGGTAATGGATATTGTTTCACACACAAGTCGGTCCCCGATCAAGTCTTAGAGAAGTTCGCCCATAGTTAACCGCTCCGGTGGCCTAGTGGTTAAAGCTTCTGCCCCGGAAGCGGGAGGTCGTCGGTTCGATCCCTGGCCGAGTCATACCAAAGACTTACAAAAATGGTACTAACAGCTGCCTCGCTTGACGCTCAGCATTAAGAGGTTAGTGTTAGGACTGGTCGGCCTGGTGTCAGGATAATGTGACTGGGTGAGACATCATGCTACATGTCTGCGGCATGATGTCTCAGTGCTAGACATCACTATAAACTGCCTCAATGCAGACATCGTAGCGATATGACTGAAAAATTGTTAAAGCTACGTTAAAAATCCTAATCAAACAAACAAACAATTGCCCATAGTTTAGTATTATCTCTCATGGATGTATATTTTACAAGATACCAGTCCTTATGTGTGTGTGTGTGTGTTGTGGGTAGGTTATGAATATGTTATTTACATATAATACGATTGAACCTCGTCCTTCTTAAATGAATTTATTGCATTGTGGCCAAAAAAATTAAGTTTTGCATTGGGTACCATCACTTAATCATTATCACATTTTTGCACAGCATCAGTATTTATTTTAAAATTACATTGGTTTGTTTTTTAAATTCCAAAATATGAAATATGAGCACCTTCTTACTGCTGTACTTTCTGCTGTCATGTCTTAAACACATTGTTAAAACATACTTCAACAGATAGTTATGAGCATATATCGGAGGCAGATTCAACTCTTAAATGTGCAATCCAAATCTGGACTCCTCCTGTCTGTTTCGCTTGCCATGTTTTGTTTGTATTAGAGGAATGGCTACTATTGCGTCACGAGACCACGTGATCTGTTAGCTCATCAAAACTCAGAATCGTGGCATCTTCCACGCAGTATAATCACTACCTGCCTATGATAATTAATATTTGTTGAGAATTACATACATGAAAGGACATTGTTTATTTCTGGTATCCTTTAACTCATTCAGCCCAAGCACACTTATCAGTAACACTGCTATTGTGTCCTAGCCACACTGAGCTGTGTCTAGCTGCTTATGCCCCAGAGTGTTTTACCTGTTTAGAAACTTTGTAAAAATCATGCATATGCCTTCACACTTAATTTAATTTCTCTTCTTGTATCCAATATTAATCCATGAAAATTTCACCAATTAATCCAAATGAATTTGTCTACACAGTGATGTATTTGTTTTTTCTATTTATCCAAGTCTTTCACAATTTATTTATACACTTTTTACAAAATTATGTGCAACATTGTTAGTAACATTGTTGTTGTTTGTACATAAATTTACTTGGCAATGTTCACATCCAGTTTTTAGTTCAGATAGAATTTTGTTTAATAAACACATTTTGCAGGCTAGATACCACGTTTTGTTTGGTGATACCAATGATACAATATGCATTTTTGGGCATATGGATTGGTTTTGTTTGATATGTCCGTGTACAGTTTCTCTGGAAATAATAATAACTGAAAAAACTAGATTTCTCTTTCCTTGTCAATTTGTCAATGTTTGTTGTAGGTCCAGGATTCGGTGCACTAAAATCATTTATTTGGACAGGCAGAAGATGATCGCTCCAATTTGCTAGATCGGCAGAAACTCTTTCATTTTCGCTATCAGCATCCTCTTCTTCTGACGATTCAGTCTCAAGAATCTTCAATGTCCCATTCTAAATCTTGCAAATTATCCAACTGTAGCACATATCTTTCCTCTACTTACTCAATATTTTCGAGATCAAATCCGAGAAACTCCTCATTTTCACCCTGACTGCCATAAAAAATCACACGTGCTTCCGTCACCATTTTATGATTTTTCAAGAACAGAACACGTGTATTGAAATTGCTCTCAATTAGTAATCCTTGGTTTCTGAACATTAAAGTTTGCCCAAACGAAAGTAAAATCATTTCTGATTGGTTGCATGTGGTCTGATTCTTGGAAAATCTCCATTTGTAACCAATCAGACTTTCTCTCGACCACACATTCAGACCATGGACCGGCCATTTAATGCAGTCGAGAAACTTCGCGAAATGGCAGTATCATCCATTGAATGCAGAAACTGGATTATGCACAATGGCAGTATCAGGGCCGAATGAGTTAAGGCATAAAGTAAAAGTACGGCTTAGTTCCAGTTGAACACAACAATTGGTGAAGTATATAATTCTCAAAAACTTCAAACTCTAAATACTGTGGATGCCACTATCACTGTCTCTGTTAGAAAAGTGATATATATGACAATAACAGGTAAGAAAAATAAAACATCTTATAGTTGATGACAAGAACGTGACAGATTTTGAAGTCACCATCAGAAAAGTGTTAATAATAAATGCCATTGCTTCACATTTAAAACAATAACATTACTGTAGAGGAATAATTCAAATGCAGGGATTAATTGCTAAGAATCCTTATTTTCTACAAGTCCCATTGTGTGTGTGTGTGTGTGTGTGTGAGTATGCAAGCACGCAAATACGTATGTATGTATACATGCATGTATTAGTGTTTACCAGCATTATGAAGTGTCAATTAAAGTAAAGTTCTTTGAAACAAAATTCTGCAGTAAACTATGTTTCTCAAAAAATACTTTCCCAATTATACTAACATTAGGAATGACTTTCTGCTAATTTTGTAATACAGCCCTCAAATGGTAAGAAATTGTCTATAGCTAACATAGATAAATATCAACTCCCCTAATCCTGATAGGTCGCAGCCTGTAACTTTCATGTAGCCAATTTAAACTTGTGCAATCCATGAAATTGGATGGTTGAAATGTTGTGAATTAAGAGAATTATAATCTTGTAAGTATTTTCAGAAAAACTTTACAAAATTAGCTCTTCCTGTTGAATACATTACCCAACCATATTAACATTAGGATAAAAGGAAAGAGAAAGAGGAAATAATGAGAACTCAACTTCTGCTTGGATCCACCTACAGAATGAATGCTCTACTAGAATGAAATTCTCCGAATGTTATTTTGCACCAAAGAAATTATTTGATGTCTGTGGGTTCCTGCACACAGCAATTGTTTTACAATCAAAAGATTCTTGATGATTCCAGTTAAAGTTCACTGGTCATATCCGAAAATACAGTTGAACTTGTTATTTATGGAGTTTGGTAACTGTCTGGGTAGCCTAACAAAATTCAACACTGTTGGCTGCAAGGCTATGTTACACAAGTTTTAAAGGCTTCTTCTTCACCTCAAATGCAATCCATTTACAAAGTTGGTTCAGGTCTGTGATATACAAATAATAATGTGCAAAAACCCATTCTTTTTTGCCATAGTGACCTTGACATTTGACTTTTTAAACTGCGCTTATCAGGCTTCTTTCTTACCCACATACGAGTTATCCTCAAGTTTGGTTGATGTATGTGATGTAAAACTAATGTCACTGCAGAAATCATTTTTATTCCTTCAATCAGTGTGACCTTCACCTTCAAACATTATTTAAAACTCCCAATCAAAAGGATTCTTCCTTACCCAAGTGCAAGCCATCCCTAAAGTATCACAAATACAGATGATGGAAAACTTGTTCTTGTGCAGGAACTATTTTCCCTCCAACTGAAACACAGTGACATTGACTTATGACCTTTGACCCAGAAATCAATAGGTTTCTGAGAATAAAGATAGTGAGCAGTAAATGGTTTATGTGGAAATGAAAATCATAACAAAATATCTTATAGTGGGAATATAAAAAACCATGATCAAGACAATTCATACATGCCAGAATTAGTTTTTCTCATACAGTAAAACTGAACTGATGAAGAGTGCTAAGGAATACAAGCAAATGAAAAAAATGAAGAAAAAAAAAAAAAAAAAAATCTTTGAAAATGTGAGACCTTGATCCAAAGGTCAAAAGGTTGAGTCTTAACCCAAGGGTAAAAACCTCAAGTGTGTTGCAGAATGATTTATCTTGACTATGATTTGAAATCCCAAAATCAACAGAATCAATTAAAATGTTAAGAAAATATAAGCAAATGAGAAAGTTCAGCCATAACCAGAACAGAAACAATGGCAACTACTGTTGCCAGAAAAGTGACAGCCATGTCTTGCTTTCCAAGTAGTGAGGAATTCATGAACATTGAGAAGTACCTGTACAAATAGTAAAGATGCACAGTGCTTGACAATATGACCAACTACTCTGTACATATTGTTCAGAATATCTGCAGGACCAAAATTCTTCAGAACCAGGTTCACATGCTTGGGTATATCATTAAAGTAGGACATCACCTGGGACCGAAACTGCATCTTATCTGACCAAGTCTGAAAAGATAACCAAATCAAAGGTCAGAAAACAATTGACTGCAATCTATATTAAGGTATTTAATACGCTATATTAAGGTATTTGCTGAGGTTAGCTGACATGTCTATGGATGACATTGATCTACATAATTTCTTATTCAGAGAAATATGGACAAACATCACAACAAAGTTATGTTAAATGTGTTTGTACTTGTACCACTTTCAAAGGTAAGTGTGTTATGAGAATATCAAATGTAACAATTTTTGTGCAACAGAAGCATTGGACCAGTAAGCTCTGTGCAACTCATATTTAGAAGTAGTTTAAAGATTCATGAAAATACCCCACCCCCACCATGTTTGTCACGTCTGATTTACGCTAATTACCACCAAACCTTGTTTTCTTAGAAAGACCTGCTTAAAAAGAACACCGATGCATAAACATGAGTCTATACTAAAAATCTTGTTTTCTTAGAAAGGCCCGCTTAAAAAGAATACAGATTCATAAACAACAGCCTCAATAAGAGTACTGAAAATCTTGTTTTCTTAGAAAGGCCTGCTTAAAAAGAACGTAGAATTATAAAGAAATCTAAATAAGAGTACTGCAAATGGCACATGTACACCTATCTCATGACATTTTAACTACTAGTTACCTATCTAATGACATTTTAACTACTAGTTACCTATCTCACAACATTTTAACTACTAGTTACCTATCTCACAACATTTTAACTACTAATTACCTATCTCATGACATTTTAACTACTAATTACCTATCTTGTGACATTTTAACTACTAGTTACCTATCTCATGACATTTTAACTACTTGTTACCTATGACATTTTAACTACTAGTTACCTATCTCATGACATTTTAACTACTAGTTACCTATCTCATGACACTTTAACTACTAGTTACCTATCTCATGACATTTTCTACAGGTTACCTATCTCGTGACATTTTAACTACTAGTTACCTATCTCATGACATTTTAACTACTAGTTACCTATGACATTTTAACAACTAGTTACCTATCTCATGACATTTTAACTACTAGTTACCTATCTCATGACATTTTAACTACTAGTTACCTTGTCCTTTGCACTAGGGACTTGACTTATTATATGGTAAGGTGGAACCTGGGTAAAGCTTCATCAAAATAAATGATGGATTGGAAAACTGACAGCCTAGGATGGGAAACAGGCCACTAGCTTACATTAACCCTTATTATCTTGACCTTGACCTTGAGACAAGGGCTATAGCTGTGAATACTAGAGACACTATCAAGTCAGCATATCTAACAGGCTACAATAGTTTAATTGCTTCAAAAGCTATACACAGAATAGAAAGAAGTCAATAATTTATATTTTACCTTACTGTAGCCTTGACCCTGAGGTAGGCAGCATGGTTAATGAATGTGACACAGTGTACAGCCATACTATACATTGGCTAAAGTTTAATTTAATTAAATTATCTTCAATGTTATACAAGGGACAAGGATATAAATTAGAGCTATATTCTTCATTGCTGTGACTGTTACCCTGGGGGCATGGCTATGGTATGTGACATCATCTATATAAGATTATAAGAAGCAAATGTTTCATTAAATTATCTTCATTGGTTCAAATGTTATACTCCAGACACGGATACAAGTCACAGAGTTGCCATGACCTTGACCCTGCAGTAGAGTAGTTATGGCATGCAACACATAGCTAAGTCATGTTATAGACTGGTCCAAAGTTTCCTTAAAACATCTTAAATAGTTCAAACAACTTTCCCTGTCAGGCAAATAGTAACAACTTGTACTCACACAGAATGAATTTGTATTCAGCCAGCTATTATAGAAATATAAAGTTAAATCATTTTAATGACCTAAATTCAATAGTAAGTTAGTTTCCATCTTATTATATGACCCTTCTAATACTCATTTTAAGTAATTATAAAGTGAGATCATTCTGCTCTCCCACTGGAATGCATTTTTTTTAGTATTGAACAGTTTGAGGAAAGCATGTGTATGAGCTTAAAACAAAATGGAAAACAAATTTCTGGTAGAAAGTATGGACTTTCAATAAAAAATTTTTAAAATTTCTGACAGAACATCTTTTTTCTACAAGGGAAGACTGGTCAGAACTGAATCAGTACATGCCATATTGAATGACTGAGTGAAAAGAAAATTCACTTTACCACCGGAAATTTTTAATTGCCATTTTGAGTTGGATGAGTGAAACTTCAGTCCCTGTGATGGATGGCTAGTCCATAATCATCATGCACTCTATATGTATTCCCAAATCATTCTAATGTTGTAAAAGCTCCAGATGATTACTCTGTTCCCAGTTATCATTTGAAAAAAATGTAGACAAAAACTGTTTGTTTTGCATCATTACCTCTAATTTTCCATAAGCTCTACTGACGACCTTAGGAAAGATTTTTATACATGCATCAGGACTGTCTGGGACAGGAAAATTGGCAGTCTGGAAAATCCACTTTACTTCACTTAGCTTCAAAACACTCCTAGACAATGTAAAATGATGATATGATATAAAGTGTAAAGGATAGAAAGTTATGGACTGGTATCTAAGTTTAATCAAATCAATCTTAGGTTTGATTAAAGTCTTTAGTACATGATTTGCTTCCCACTACAAATCATTCTCATGTTTCCCCATTTCTGTGTTTAAATACATAAATACATGAGCAAGAAAATAGTATTACTAAACTTTTCTTTAAAATGCACAGGTTAGATATATAATGTATTTTGTCAGGTGACATACCGTATATACTTGCTTGTAAGTTATATCAATGTGAAAACAACATAGACCCTGATCTGAAATTGCATAATGTACTGGCAGATCAATATCTATACTGTTACAAAATGCATGATCCAGATCTGCTGGCACATTATGTGAAATAGTGGAGCTGATTCTTCTCTGTTGGACCTGAGTAAATATAATAATAACAGGTCCTGGTCATAATAACAACTTTACTGATGTAACTTGTCCAAATTACAACACAATACATATAATAAATAAGAGTTCTATATATGTTGAATCCAAATGCAAAAAGCATGTACCCAAATTTGCTGTCACATAATGAAAGCAAACTTTTTAAGTAAATTATGTTTCTCCAAGAATACTTACCCAATCACATTAACGTTAGGGGATATAAGCCTGCTACCTCGCGAATCCAGCCCTACTAAAAGACGAAAATTCATCTTTTCTGTCTATATCCTATAAACAAAGGGCAATAACTCTTGCCCATTAACTCCCCTAGCCACTACCAGGTGTCGCTAACTTTTAAGCTGAGCGATATATACTATATGAGGATGCTCACATGGCGGGGTGGTTGGGAGGGTTTTTAAGTAATGTGATTGGGTAAGTATTCTCGGAGAAACATAATTTACTTTTAAAATTTGCTTTCTTCTTCAAATATGTTCCCCAATCACATTAACATTAGGAGAATATGTAATAGGAGGAGGGAATGCTGAGCATCCTACCTCTACCCCGGGTATCCTCAAGGGAATGATGGCTGGATTCCCCATTTGAACGATAACCCGTTCTCCTAATTTAATCAGCAACACAACCCAGGGTCACATGACATGTGACCCCTTTATACGGTTAAGAAGATAGTTATTGAAATCTTCTTACCTACAAAAATTTCTTTCTAGCGAATCCAGTGAAGCTGATAGGTTGTGCTGATTGTTTTAAATGGGTCTGGTGGGCATCTGGGCTGCCAACACCAGACCTACTAGATTCAAGGTTTGCCTATTTGCGGTCAAATCTTTGGGATAAAACTGGAGAAGGTTGACTCTGCATGACAGCCAACAGCTTCAAGTATATCTTGGATCAAAACATTGCGTTTGAATGCAAGGCTCGCTGAGATTGCTCTAATCTCATGAGTGGTAATCTTCATGAGGTGACTCTGATCTTGTGAGACCTCAGAGTACGCTGAGTGTATAACCCATTTTAGCCATGAAGCAAGGGCTTGAGGGGTGATATCTCATTTCCCAGCTGTCATCAGAAGAAAGAGGTGCTTGCATCTGACCTGACTCGCCGTTTAAAATAGTGCTTGAGTGCACAAACAGGATCTTGCATGGCTGTTGCTCCTGACTTATCTATGGAAGAAAGCGAGCCAATGACGAGCCAATGACGACTCTTTGATTGCCAAAGGATGGTAACCTATTTTTGGCTACGAAGCCTGGCTGCATCAAGAGGACCACCAAACCATCTGATCTGAACTGAAGATAGTTCGGGTCATTGAAAAAGGCATAAAACTCACTGAAGCTAAGACTATCAAGAAACCAGTTTTGTATGATAGTAGCTTTAACAAATTGTGGGCTAAAGACTCAATACTGTCTGAATTGAGCCATGGTAAAACCCAGGACAGATTCCATTTGGAAACAGGGGGAGGGATTTTGGTCGATCGAACTCTAAATTGGCTAAAAGATCTGACAGATCTTTGTCATGCCTGATATAACATTTACCATGATGGCGGAATGTGTCTGATATCATGGAGTGGTAGCATTTGATAGTAATTGGGGCCAACTGTTTTTCCTCAAAAACATGCCACTTTCCCTCGTAAGCCTTCAGAGTAGAGGACCTTCTTGCTCTCGAGATTCTCTCCACAATCGAAGGTTTAATTGTTTGTCTCGCAAGGCCGTCTGGACAAGAGCCAAGCGTGAAGATAAAGACGGTCTGGACAGGGGTGGAACACCAGTGACTGCAGTTGCTTGAGAAGATTTGGGCTGACTAATCTTCTTGGGTAGATCTATCGCCAGATCAAGTAGATCGGAGACCCAAGAGTTGTTCCATCTGAGAGGGGCAATCAGAATCATCTGACAGTTATGACCCCTTAACCTCTGGATTATTTTCAGTACCAAGACCGTGGGAGGGTAGGAGAATGCCCACATCCCCTCCCAACTGATTGACAGAGCATCCACGGCCCAAACTTCTGGGTCCGGAACCGGAGAGATGAAGGTGGGCAACTTGCGATTCCACCTTGCTGCAAAAGATCGATCATCGGACGTCCCCAAAGTGTGCAGATTGGAAGAAAGACCCATTGATGGAGTGACCATTCCGTGTGATTGACTTGACCTTTCCTTGATAGAGTGACAGCCAAGACATTGAGTCTGCCAGGAATGGATCTGATTTTACATTGATGTGGAGATTGTCGCACCAATGTAGAAACTGCCGAATCAGATTGCACAGGTCTGGTGATTTGGTGCCCCTTTATTTGAGGAGGCAAGTCACCAGCACAGAGTTGTCTGACATAACGAGGACAGTTTTGAATAAGATTTGATCCTTCCAGAAATGAAAGGCATTGATGACAGCCTTTATTTCTGAAAGGTTGATGTGGAGAAGGCTCCCCCCTGGCACTCACGTGGCACTGACAGTATCAAAGTCCAGCAACAGGTAGGCACCCCAACCATAGGTACTGGTGGAGGTACATACCGTTATCCCCGCTTGGGGTATCTCCAGAGGAATCCCTGTGGTCAGCCAACAGGGGTTGTGCCACTGACGCAAAAATGATCTTATCTCGGGAGTGATCATTATTGTGTGAAAAAAGGGTGCCATTATGGTAGTAATGTCATTTGTAAGGGGCGCATAGAAAGACGGCCGAGCGGGATCAAGTCCGCCGCCGCAATGAATAATCTGAGGAGTTGCAAGATCTCTCTCGCTGAAATGCACATCCTGATGGAAACAGACTCGATGAGTTCGACTATCCAGATGATCTTGAATGCGAGGAAGCCTTACCAGATTCAGATCGGCGAGAAACGCCATACCCAGATGGACCAAAACTCTGGGATGGACAGAGATCGGACTTTTAAAAGTTCACGAGAATGCCTAGATGATCGAAAAGTGATATAAGATCGTTTCTGCCTTTGAGCAGAGTAGAACCTAACATATGTTTCTGGAGGATGTCGTCCAAGTACACTGCCGTCACTATAAAGTCAAGCAGAACAGGGTGATGAAGCAATCCATAACCTTGGTAAAAGCCCAATGGCTGATGTTGAGGCCACAAGGTATGACCTGGAACTGATAAACAGAGTCCCGATAGGCAAAACAGAGAAATTTCCGTGACTCAGTGGATAGGGACGTGAAAATATGCATCAGTCATATCTAGACTGACAGCATACCCATCCTGTTGGATGGAAAGACGGATTGATCTCGCCATCGCCACATTGAATTTCAGTGGCAAAATGTATTGGTTGAGGTGACTCGGTTGATAAACGGCCTCTAGATAAGAAACAGCCATGAATAAAACCCTGGCTATTGCGGGGTTTATTTATATTTTGTTTGTTTTTTTTTTTGTAGAAAGGCATCCTTCTCCTGATCTGATGGTACATCTGTGAAGAGAGGAGATAAGTACAGGGGAGGGGGATGGATAAATTAAATCCAAAGTCCCTCCGAAATGACCTGAATCACCCAATTGTTCTGAGGTAATAAAGTGGTCCACTGGTCCTGAAAATGCAGAAGGCGGCCACCCCCAGGTAGGCTGTCCGCGGGCAGTCAACGTCTAGAGTTAGGAGGCTTGAAGGCGGAGAAACTTGGGTTCTTGCCACCTCTGTATGGTTGCCTCCTAGCTTGATTAGACTGTTGGCTCCGAGCATTGGGTTGGGATCTATACTGTATATTTGATTGTAAAGATCCCTTATCCTGGTGTGCCTATCATCCCTCCGCTGTGGCAGGGGATGATTGTTTTGAGACACCGGCAAGTTGGAGGGGCAGTTCCTGAGCTCCGAACTTCTTCCATCCCCCCCCCAAAGAGTAAAGGTGACCCAAACGGAGACATGCGTAAAGCAAGAGTAGGATGGGGCTTGAGCGACGTGGACCTCAGACATGCTTCATGTCGTATCAAGTCTATGTTGGCAGAAGCAGTCAACGCATTGGCCATGGAATGGTGAGCTGCCCTGTTAATAACTCTAGCAATCCAGGAAGACGCTTCCCAAGCGTTGTCATTGCCGGAATTACCTGGGAGTCGGAAAATGGCTAGTGAAACATTGAAGACATAGCGATTATGTTTCGGACTAGCTTTGACATGGCATTGGAGATCAGTACTGAAGGCGTCTGAGTGAGTTTTGTACCAGTTACACTAGAACGTTGTTGGTATTTAGCTTTCTCAATTTTTGCCGAATGGAGAAGGACAAGTAAGGACATTGTCTCTTCCTCCCATTCAAGATCTACAGTCGCCTTAACCTTGTAGTCTTGACAAAGCGGTAGGAGGTGGTGGGCTATCTGAAGTTGCCAACACCCTATAAATTTCTTCCACTGCGTCCATTAAACTAAACTCAGTCCGTTCCTTGACTGGATCTGTGTACGGCTGATTTGCAAGTGTTTTGTCACTCACACTCACTGTGTGCCGAGTCGTGTTCTGGTCAACATTCCTTCTAAGCTGTGCATGCAGCTGCTAAGGCATCCTCGCGCAGCTGAATTGTCAATTTTTGCTCAATCCAACATTAAATTTTTCTCATCTCCATAATACTTGCGCACATCTACCATTCGCTTAGAGGGAACGTTGGTTCTGGTACAGCTTGCATCTCTGGATAGAGCATACCAGGTGATATAGATGACGCAATTCCATCATCCTTGACAATTTCATTAATTCTCCCTTGTGGAGAAGCCATGAACATATGGACGGCTGGCACTGCCGGCTGGTTTGTCTGGTGAATGGTTGGCCTGAATGTCGGCGACAGTCCGGCTATCACCGGTACCGGCCGCTCTAATGGCCTGGCTGGACGGACAGATTACTCACTGAAATCTCCATCATAGTACTGGTATGTTGCCGGTGGTACAGCTTGATGGATGGATTTATCATTAAAATCCCCGTAAATCATAGTTGGTCGGCCATGCTCGGACATGCGGGGGGACTTACGCCCACTGGGCAGCCGAAAATTGGGGGAGCACTCCCCCAAAGAGGTAATATCTAGCCTGATGTCAATAGCTGCATCGAAGTTTCCTGGACCAAACAACACATCTGTTCAAAGGCGGACTGTTGTACCATATCAACATTATTTTCCTCCATTGCCACATTGGCTCTGTCCACGTATTACACACGCTGCATGGCTTAGATGATGTACACTTTTTGCATTTCATGCATTTGGTTGACATTTCTACTGAAACGATAAAAGACGATAAAACAAAGCACAAATTAACAATTCAGCATGTTATTAATTTGCTAATACCACAACCGTTACTAACAGAGTAAGCAAAATTATTCAGTGCCGCATTAACTCGTAAATGACAACACAAGTACCGCATTAGCATTTAACTTCGGATGGTCCGATTTTACACTAAGATGGCTTGGATTATATGGAGGTGTAATTGTACGTGTGAAAAGTACAAGCAAAGCTTAAAAACTAGCAACATCTGGCGGTGACAAGGGGAGGTAAGGGACAAGAGTTATTGCCCTTTGTCTATAGGACACAGAAAAGATTAATTTTCGTTTTTTAGTAGGGCTGGATTCGCAAGGTAGCTGGCTTATATCCCCTAACGTTAATGTGAACATATTTGAAGGAGAAACAGCAGGTCTGGGTCTATGCAGTCTGTTAAGAGTAATGAGTAGAACAAACAGCATAGACCCCGATCTGAGAGTGCAATATGGAACAGCAAATTATGGTTAAACTGTTTGTAACTGTCACAATGCAAAAAGCACTTCTACATGCTGAAGACCAAAATATAATCTGAAATTAATTAGTTTCTCACAGATATGCTTGCTGCCACTGCTTTGTCAACTGACACTTTTTATGTCTGAATACAAGAGGGCATATCACACTTGAATTAAAAGATAAAACTGGATTTTATCTTCATACAGCTAGTAAGGCACACTCTTGGGGTACTCTATACCAGAGAAAGCAAATTTTGTAGTAAATTATGTTTCTCCGAGAATACTTACCCAATCACATTACTTTGGGATATTAGCCTGCTACCTCGTGAATCCAGCCCTACCAAAAGACGAAAATTCGTCTTTCCTGTCTATGTCATATATAGACAAAGGGCAATAACTCTTGCCCCTTACCTCCCCTTGCTACCCACTAGGTGTCGCCTCTTTAGTTTTTTAAGCTGAGCGGTATATAAAACACAAGGATGCTCGCATGGCGGGGTGGTTGGGAGGGTTTCTTAGTAATGTGATTGGGTAAGTATTCTCGGAGAAACATAATTTACTACAAAATTTGCTTTCTCCTTTGAATACGTTCCCCAATCACATTACTTTAGGAGAATAAGTAATAGGAGGAGGGAATGCGGAGCATCCGACCTCCACCCCGGGTATCTTCTAGGGAATGATGGTTGGATTCCCCATGTGAATGATAACCCGGTCTCCTAATTTTCAATCAGCAACACAGCCCAGGGTCACGTGATATGTGACCCCTTTATACGGTTAAGAAGATAGTTATTGAAATCTTCTTACCTACGAAAATTTATCTGGCGAATCCAGCGAAGCTAATAGGCTGTGCTGATTGTTGCACATGGGTCTGGTGGGCGTCTGGGCTGCCCAACACCGGACCTACTAGAATCAATGTTTGCCTCTGCGAGTACAAACTTGAAGATAAAACTGTAGAAGGTTGACTCTGCATGTCAGCCAATAGCTTCTATAATGTGACTGATTTGCGAATCCTCAGAGTACGCCGAGCATATAACCCACTTCAGCCATGAAGCAAGGGCTTGAATGGTGATATCTCATGTCCCAGCTATCACCAGAAGAAAGAGGTGCTTGTATGTGACCTGACTCACCTCTATGCATTGAAATGGTGCTAGAGTGCACAAACAGGATCTTACATGGCTGTTGATCCTGACTTATCTATAAAGAAAGCGAGCTAATGACGACTCGTTGATCGCCAATGTATGGTAATCTATTTTGGACTACGAAGCCTGGCTGCGTCAAGAGGACCATCAAACCCTCTGATCGGAATGGAAGAGAGTTCGGGTCACTAGAAAGGACATGTAACTCGCTCACCCTGCATGCTGAAGCTAAGACTATCAAGAAACCCAATTTGTATGATAGTAGTTTTAACTAATCGTGGGTTAAAGACTCAATACTGTCTGAATTGAGTCATGCTAAAACCCAGGACAGATTCCATTTGGAAACAGGGTGAGGGATATAAGTCGATTGAATTTTTAAAGTGTCTAAAAGATCTGACAAATCTTTGTCATGGCTGATAGCACATGTACCAGAATGGCGGAATGTGTCTGATATCATGGAGCGGTAGCATTTGATAATAACTGGAGCCAGCTGTTTCTCCTCGAAAAGCCAGAGAAAAGTTGGCCAGTTGAGGGATTGTGACACTCAGAGGAACAATGTGAATGATATGGTACCAGTCCCTGAAAACATGCCACTTGCCCTCGTAAACCTTCAGAGTAGAGGGCCTTCTTGCTCTCGAGATTCTCTCCGCAATCAAAGATTTAAATTGTTTGTCTTGCAAGGCTGTCTGGACAAGAGCCAAGTGTGAACATAAAGACGGTCCGGACAGGGGTGGAACACCCCTGGCCGTGGTTGCTTGCGAATACTTGTGCTGACTGTAATCTTCCTGGGTAGATCTATCGCCTAGATTGAGTAGATCGGAGACCCAGGAGTTGTTCCATCTGAGAGGGGCAATCAGAACCATCTGACCCCTTAACTTCTGGATTAATTTCAGTACCAAGACCGTGGGAGGGTAGGAGAATGACCACAACCCTTCCCAGCTGATTGATCGAGCATCCACGACTCAAGCTTCTGGGTCTGGAACCTGTGAGATGAAAGATGGACAACTTGCGATTTCACCTTGTTGCAAACGATCAATCATCGGACGTCCCCAAAGTGTGTTAATTGAAAGAAAGTCTGATTGATGGAGTGACCATTCTGTGTGAATGACTAGATAGAGTGTCAGCCAAGACATTGAGTCTGCCAAGAATGTGCCGGAATTGTACATTGAGGTGGAGATTGTCAAACCAATGTAGAAACTGCCAGCTCAGATTGCACAGGTCTGGTGATTGGTGTCCCCATGTTTTTAAGGCAAGGCACCACCACAATGTTGTCTGACATAATGAGGGCAGTTTGTAATAAGAGTTGATCCTGCCCGAAATGAAAGGCGTTGATGACAGCCGTTATTTCTGAAAGGTTGATGTAGAAAGGGCTCGCCCCTGGCACCCACGTGCCGCTGACAGTATCGAAGTCCGGCAACAGGTGGGCACCCCAACCGTAGGTACTAGTGGCGGAACATACTGTTATCCCCGCTTGGGGTATCTCCAGAGTAATCCCTGTGGACAGCCCACAGGGGTTGTGCCATTGACTCAAGAATGATCGTATCTCTGGCGTGAGCATGACTTTTCTGGGATCGAAGGGACTTGAAAAGGGCGCAATTACGCTAGCAACGTCCTTTGTAAAGGGCGCATAAAAGGATGGCTGAGCGGGATCAAGTCTGCTGCCGCATTGAATAATCCGAGGATCTGCAACTCTCTCACTAAAATGCGCATCCTGTCGGAAATGGACTCTACGAGTGCAAATATCTGGATGATCGCAAACTCGAGGAAGCCTTACCAGATTCAGATCAGGAGAAACTCCACACCCAGATGGACCAAAAATCCGGATTGGACAGAGATCAGACTTTATCCAGTTCACGAGAAAGCCTATATGATGTAAAGTGATATAAGATCGTTTCTGCCTTTGAGCAGAGTAGAACTTGACAGATGTTTCTGAAGGATGTCGTCCAAATATACTGCCGACGCAATAGATGAAGTCGAGCGGAACAGGGTGACGACGTTATCCATAACCTTGGTTCTAACCCAAGGGCTTAAAATTGAGGCCAAAAGGTATGACATGGAACTGATAAACCGAGTCCCGACAAGCACAACGGAGAAATGTCCGCTACTCGTGGGATAGGGACGTGAAATGTGCGTCGGTCATATCTAGCCAGCTTATGATGGGGTTTAAGCGACGTGCCCTTCAGACATGCGTCACGACGTATCAGGTCTAGGTTGGCAGAAGCAGTCAGCGCATTGGCCATGGAATGGTGAGCTGCCCTGTTAAGAACCCTAGCTAACCAGGCCCCCGATTCCCAAGCATGTTCATTGCCAGATTTTCCAGCGATCCTGAAAATGGCTAGGGAGGCTAGGTCTAACAGTGAAGACGTAGCAACTACATTCGAACCAGCTTGGACTTGGCAATGAACACAGTTTTGTCCACTTTATAAGACAATGGAGCAGACATATGGACTGCTGCCATATTTTTATCCAGAGCCGGGACCTCAGTACTGAACGCATCGGAGTGAGTTTTGTACCATCGACCTGAAAATGACGCTGGTACTTGACTTTCAGAAAAGAACGCCTTAGCATTTCCTGGATCCCCTATACGTGTCGACAGACGGTCATTAATTTCCTTAATTTTTGTCGACTGGGGAAGGAGGCGGAAGGATAGAGTCTCTTCCCCCTCATCCAGATCGACCGACGCTCTAACCTTATAGTCGGTTGGCAGCAGGAGGTGGATGGCATTCTTAAGGGGCCAACACCCTATAAATTTCCTCCACTGCGGCTTTGAAGCTGAACTCAGTCCATTCCATAGTTGGATCTGCATACAGCTGATTTGCCTGCGATTCATCGCACTCACTATGTGCATAATCTTGCTCTGGTAAAGCATCCATATCGGGGTAATGCATACCAGGTGGCATAGATGACTCGATTCCGACATCTCTGATAAAGGCATTCACTCTCACTTGTGGATGAGCTGTTAGCCTATGGACGGCCGGCAATGCCGAATGAATTGATTGGCATATGTTTGGCCTGAATGACTGCGACGGGCCGGCTATGACCGGCACCGACCGCTCGAATGGTCGGGTTGGATCGAGAGATTCATCGCCAACATCTGTGTCATGGTAGTGATATGTAACCGGTAGTACGGATTGACAGACGGAAACATCACTAGAATCTTCGTCAATCCGATTTGTGTGGATTGCGGTATGATAAAAGTCCCCGTGCTGGTACAGCGGTACAGTCGGACGGACTGGTATATGACTAAAATCTCCATACGGTTGGACAACCGGTGCCTGTTGGGCTGGACGGCCGGAGCCAGATGGACGGTCAGTGCCGGCAAGTGTCGGCTGGAAGCTTGGCTGGACGACCGGTGCCATTTGGGCTGAACGGTCATTGCCGGATCGACGCCGAGTGCCGGTTAGTACTGGCTGGAAGGTCGGCTGGATGACCGGTGCCATATGGGCTGAACGGTCATTGCCGGATGGACGCCCGGTGCCGGTTGGTGCCGGCTGTAAGGTAATAATAATTACATAATGCTTATGTAGTGCGGCCAGCACTGCGCGCCCATCTACCATTCGCTCAGAGGGAATGTTGGTTCTGGTACAGCTTGCATATTTGTACAGCATACCAGGTGACCTAGATGACGCAATTCTGTCATAATTGACACTTTCACTAAATCTCCCTTGTGGAGAAGCCGTGAACATATGGACGGCCGGCACTGCCGGCTGATTGAACTGGCGAATGGTCGGCCTGAAAGTCCTGTTCTGGTAAAGCTGCCATATCTGGGTAGCGCATACCAAGTGGCATAGACAACTCAATTCCGTCACCTCTGATAATGTCACAAATTCTCCCTTGTTTTAAAATCACACCGTCACGTATTTGATGTGACGGGAGGTGTACACCCGCAATACCGACTGATTTGTCTGGTATATGGTCGGCCGGAATGTCGGCGAAGGTCCGGCTATGACCAGCACCTGCCTCTCGAATGGTCTGATTGGACGGAGATTCATCTATAACATTTCTCTCATGGTAGTGATATGTAACCAGTAGTGTAGATTGACGGGTACATCACTATAATCTCCGTAAATCCGATGTACAGCCAGTGCAGGTTGATGCCGGCTGGAAGGTCGGCTGGACGACCGGTGCCATTTGGGCTGAACGGTCGTTGCCGGATGGACGGCCGGTGCAGGTTGATGCCGGCTGGAAGGTTGGCTGGACGACCGGTGCCATTTGGGCTGAACGGTTGTTGCCGGGTGGACGGCCGGTGCCAGTTGATGCAGGCTGGAAGGTCGGCTGGACGACCGGTGCCATTTGGGCTGAACGGTCGTTGCCGGATGGACGGCCGGTGCCGGTTGATGCCGGCTGGAAGGTCGGCTGGATGACCGGTGCCATTTGGGCTGAACGGTTGTTGCCGGGTGGACGGCCGGTGCCTGTTGATGCAGGCTGGAAGGTCGGCTGGCCGGCCGGTGCCATTTGGGCTGAACGGCCGGTGCCTGTTGATGCAAGCTGGAAGGTCGGCTGGCCGTCCAGTGCCATTTGGGCTGAACGGCCGGTGCCGGATGGACGGCTAATGCCGGTTGGTGCCTGCTGAAGTGCCGGCTGAACTGACGGTGTCAGCTGGACGGCCGGCGAAAGTGCATATTAAAATGGATCCAATTGATCCAGCATAGACTCCATGCATCCGGACTTACAGGCCCGAAAGCCATGCACGGACCTGCGGTGAGTCAACATAATTTCCTCCATTTCCACATTGCCAACACCCATTTTGCCATTCATGCCTTCGTTGTCGACTTTGCTACTGAAACGACAAAAGAAGAGAACAAAGCACAAATTAAAAAATTCAGCATATTATTAATTTGATAATACTATAACCGTTACTAACGGAGTAGTCAAATTATTCCGTGCCATGTTAACTCTTAATGACAACACTAGTTATCGCCGTGAGCGTGTTGCAATGGTTCGTTCAAGACGAAGTCTACTGAAACGAAAAAGATGATAAACAAAGCACAATTAGCAATTCAACACGCTATTAAGTCGCTATTACCATAACCGTAACTAACGGAGGAAGCGAAATGATTTAGTGTCGCGTGAACTCGTGACTACAACACGAAGTCCGCCATTAAATAGTCGCAACTTGGTCGTTCAAAGACTTTTTTGAAGTCTACTGAAACGACAAAGCAGGTAAATAAAGCACAAATTATCAATGCAGCACGTTATTAAATCGCTAATATCGTAAGCGTTACATACGGAATAAGCGAAATTATTGAGTGCTACATGTATTACATGCTAGTACCGCCATAAACGTGCTTGACCACGTTGAAACCTGGTCCGAAGTCTAGAAAAGGTGACAAAGTCACTCAAATTGGAAAATATTGTAAAATAATGTATACGACCTGTAGAGGAATGATTATCCAACACAGTAATTCCAAATTTAACTTCGGATGGTCAGAATTTACACTAAGATGGCTTGGATTCATTGGAGGTCTAATTGTACGTGTTTTCGCGTACAGCGAAGCTAAAAAACTAAAGAAGCGACACCTAGCGGGTAGCAAGGGGAGGTAAGGGGCAAGAGTTATTGCCCTTTGTCTATATGACATAGACAGGAAAGACGAATTTTCGTCTTTTGGTAGGGCTGGATTCGCGAGGTAGCAGGCTAATATCCCAAAGTAATGTGATTGGGGAACGTATTCAAAGGAGAAATAGGATTCACATGGGTTCCCACATTATAAACTGGTTGCTGAGTTATCTGGGCACATTAAAACAGGAAAGTGGTGAAAGCAGTTTCTTTGGATGTAGCCTTTAAGTCCATAATGACTAAAATGGCAATAATCAGTTTGGAACAACACTGAAATGTTTTAAGTTTGTAGATGTGTACACACAATAATTTTGTCACAATCTAGAAACATTGAAAACACAGTTTATAAATAGTATTTGTAAATTTCCCATCTTTTCTACAGTCATTTTTAAGAAATACATTTTGACTGAAATTGAGCATAGATTCATCAAACCAAGGCAGGCTTGAAAATATCATTCTTGTCTTCTGTATAATTATAAACAAGACATGGAAGCAAACTCAGGACTTTTCTAAAGAATTTTGAGAACCAATGATTTGTTTAACACATTAACCACTGGAAGTTTTTGCTGTTTTCGCATGAAATGCGAGTAGGAAACACATTTTGGGGACTATTTCTGAATACATCCTAATACATCAATTTCCAAGCAATATTCCATTAGACAAATGGCTAGTTGTGCTAAAGAAAATGTTTTCATTGGTTAGTTTGCTGGCGCATAAGCAGAAGGTGAAAAGTTGGACTTGTTTGGGTGTTTTTTGCTTAACAAACTCATAATTTTTATATGGAGAAGACTCTTTAATCAAAATGTCCACCTTATCCTACTTTTTTGCATGGGTTCATCTGTCTGTGTGTGCTTCAGACTGGTCTGTCATAGATCTGAGGCCATAAAGTCTAAAATCTGGACACAAATTTGGAATCCGACCATGGGCAAATTTTGGGTAGAAAAAAAAAAAAAACGGGTCCAAAAAATTTAGGTTTTTCCCTCTGTATTTTGTAGAGCAACTAAATGTTAGAGCTAAATCTGTCAACTTTTCTATAATACCACCCACTTTAGCGTATCATGCATGACCTTGACGCTACAGACCTTGGAAGTATGCTACTACCTCATACCTTGCAAACTCGTCACTAGGGATTAATGTGTTAATAATTAAAATGGTGATTTTCACTAAAAGGTGTGCTATTTTCAAAAGAATGAGTGGGTGGATTGGTGAGTTTGAATCTGCCAATGTGAAGTCTTTGTCAAATGGTTAAATCATCCAAATTTGTTAATGAAGATAGAACTTGTTATTTCAAATGTCTGATGAAGCAATTATATCACATATACTCGCTTATAAGTCAAGTCCAACTGCAAACAAAACACACTCTGATCTGCATTTGCATAACTTGCTGGAACTTCATGATCTATGTGTTGTTATTGCTGTTTTGTTGTTTTAGGATTTAACGCCATTTTTCAGCACTTGATAGGCTATACATGGCGGCCAGTATTATTGGTGGAGGAAGAACCCCAGAAAGAACCACCGACCCACGAGAAGCTACTGGCAAGCTTTCTCACATAACTACATTAGCCGAATCTGAGACTCAAACCCACGCAGACAGAGGTGATATGGCAGCGATCCATAACGGAAAGCACTTTAGACCACTCGGGGCCCCTACATATGATCTATGTGTGGTTTATTCCACTGATTAACAAAATGCATACACCCAGACCAACCAACACATTACAAGTTTACAGATGGACTCAACTTATACATAAGTGTGTATGGTAGCTGTAAAGAGATGCATACTAAAGAATTATGAATCAAAATATTCCACATGCATATTTAGAAAAATCATACTGTGTCTTGCACAACTGTAACTGTACCTTGTGACTGCCTGCAGCTGTTGTGTAGAAGGGACGTCTGTAGTGGGGATAAGGAGGGAACAGCGGACCCAGGCCTTAATAATAGTCTCCTCATGCTTGGGGACTGAACGCTCCAGATGACAAACAACCATGTCATCACAAAGGAAATGGGACAGAAATCTGCAGCTAACACTGGAGAAAGAGTGTAAGTGCAGCTTGAAAAATTAAGAGGTACATATGCAATAGTGAAATATTGATTTAGCAAAGACAGTACGGCAGACTAATCTGTTACTGTTTAACAACATTTTTTTAGTACAAATATACACTACATATTTAATCTTATTTTAACATGAAGCTAGCAAAATACAAAATGATACACTCCATATTTAATTTTATTTAACAGACAGTTGGCAGAACATATACTGATAAACTTATTTAACCTTATTTTCACATGCAGTTAGATTAACATATTGATATACTACATATTGTACTTTATCTTAACATAATGTTTGATTAAAAATATCAATATACACCATATTTAACCTTTTCTAACATGCAGTTAGATTAACATATATTGATACACTCCATCTTCAACATTATCTAAACATGTAGCTACATAAACACTTATTTATACACTTTAAATTTCATATATTAAATGCATTAAAATGCAGAAGAATTTCCACAACAGAATAATGGATTTAAAGGTGCCTAAAAATGTTAAGATGGGAGACAAAAGAAAAACTTGCTAAGAAATCATTGAATATAAAATACTAAAATAGAATCCATGTCAGTATTCTCAGATAAGACTAAAATACAACTTCAAAATTTACCTGGGGCTGATATTATCCCCTGAAGAAAAGTGCTGGAAAATTGTGGAGAAGTTATCCTTTATAAGAGATGGAGGACTGAAAATATTAATTATGATGTTAAATATTGTATCTGTGATAAATTACGGTGTTATAAAATATAAGTGATTTGTGGCTCGTTTAACATAATTTTCACACTTCTCAGCATTAAATATTAACTTTTAGTGATTCATGTTTATATCAATGGTCAACAAAATAAGATATATTTTAATACATACATGAAACAGCAGAAACTGTATATATATACAAGAAGAGAACAGAGAGCTAATAAGACCGATATATGTTTACTTTAGAGATCGCATTGTAACAATATAAATCAATACGGATGGTATAATCCTCCTAATGATATGAAATTAACCTACAATATATTATTCAGTATTGAAGACTGATGCTTCCCCCCCTCCTGGAGTTAACAGTGCTATACTACAATAGCGTTGTATAACCAATGACATACATTTATATTGACTCTAGTGATGTACAACAATAATATATTCTGCTGTTATATAAGTGATGCATATGGAGATTCAATTAGATAAATATATGAAAATATCAGTACCATTGCTATGGTTAATAACTAAACATGTATAGAAGGGAGCATTCATTGTAATATTCCTACAAGGAGTGTTCATTATTTCTATATTACATTAATGTGTCATTTAGTTGGCTATAAAGAAGGAAAAACAATTCTAAATTTAAATTCCGAAGTATTAGTGCATTCTGAACCATAACAATACTAAATTCACTGGGAAACACATTTGAGTGGTATCGTTTTTCATATGTTCTATTATCCCATTTGTTTTGGGTTGTATTCTACCCTGATAAATACATTAACTGTTTTCAGTGACTGTTTGATTATGTACATTGTTAACTTTACACTGAGCCACATATTTATGTGATGAAGGAATTTCAGGTGTAATCAACTCATTTTGGACCTATTTCAGAGTTTTGACTGAAACATTACGATCTTATTCTTGATCCGTTCGTGCATATTGCACAGTTAATATTTACCATTACTAGCGTTTATTAAATTGTTGAAACTTAAATAGCCTTCTGTCTTGTGATTAAAATTCCATGTTGACATCTGGTCAAAACTGACCTTGTGGTGAAATAAAGCTTGGGACGTTACAGTATCCAACATGTTTAAATATGTATTGTAAATCAGTATTTATGCGGTAAAGGTGTGATGGTGAAAAGTATTGTCAAGTGTGTTAATACAGTTCTGGGTATCTAAATATAAATGTGATAATATCTCACTATAAAGCCAATAAATATAGTGCTATTCCATTCATAACATAGGGATAGTCCAAACTTCATAAGTTCTGGTATTTCCAAAACTGACTAGTTCCATTTAGGCATTATGCAATTGCAGAATACATAGAAGATTTAATTACCTCTGAAACTAAAGAGCTTGAGAAAATGCAAAACAACACCACTGCAAACATGAAGATTTGCTAATGTAAGTGCTCCAATAAGTATGGGCAAATTTATATTTTTAACAATTTGTTTACAAACTTTTTTTTATTTAATTTGTATTACAATCAAAACTTATATTAGACTGGCCTAAGCAAGTAATAAATGAAGTAAATGGAGTCAGGTGTTCGGAACAATTTTCCTACTATTATAATACAGATGTGTCATATGAGTTGGTCTTCACTGAGATTATATCCAAAATTAAACTGCCAGATAGCATATGTGCTTACTTTAACTAAAACCTTAACACAAATTTTCACTGTCTGTGTCCTTGATGCCATGGTCAAAGGGATGAGAACGCATGTCAAAGAATGAACTGTCATAGCTTCATAATAATAATAATACCCTAACAAAATGTTGAAGTTAGTGCCAGAAAAGTAACCATTATATCTTATTTCCCACTAAAGTCGGCTTAACAAAAATGAGGGTATCTTGCCAATTTCTAATTAATCAATTATAAAGCCACTTTCATATAATAAATAAGAATACCTCTGACAGCAATTATTTGTCCCAACATCTTAAAAATGTAAATTTATTGGTTGGATGTTTTAGTAAAATCAGACTGGATGTCATAATATCTCACCTATCATGTACAGCAATGACCAATAATGTCTTTGTAACTTGCACATTAGGAAAAATTTAAATCATCTTATAAAAAGGGCTTCACACCTGTTCATCTTAAAAACTACATAACATAATTAAAGTAATAGATATTCCTCCATATTTGGAAATCTTACTCAATATGTTAAAATGCAGACTTTGGATTGGTCAGAAAAGTTTTAAAAGACTCCAATACAACTGGACTTACAAGTCTATGCTCATCTGACAAAAGCTGACAGCTACATCTGCCAGCTGAGGAGAAGCGGTTGAGATGGAGGTGGAGAGCTCTTGTACCACAGGGTACACATGACACCACAGGGAATCAGCAAAATCTGGAGAATAACACAGAAACCATATCAGCATGGGAAGGGTTCAGCACTCAGATATAACTAAATTAATAACTCAAACATCAATCACTCCAATAACCAGAATCACTTAAATGATGTATTACGCTAATTTATCAATCATATTTTTGTTCATAAACTAAAAAAACTTTTACTGTAAATGACATCTTTTGTAAATTAAAAAATTCGCTATGTCTTCAAAATATGTATCCTCAATCAAAAAGGGACTTTTTTTCTTGAAAAGTAATTCCTTTATAGAAATAAAAGCTTATCCTTTGAAGTAATCACTACTACCCACAAATTATGTATCAAAAGGGAGAAATACAAATCTCTAATCAATATACTTGTTTACAGTAAAGTAAGTTATGTATACATGCCTGTGCAGTGGCTGGTAGCTTGTCCTGATTTCTCTTGATTCTTGAAAAGCTGTCTGAAACAAAGCAGAACTAAACATAAAAAACATTGCACATATTAGCACTAATAGGTTAAGAGCCTTAAAATTAATTTCTAAAAACATGTAACAGTATCAGGTAATACTACATAAATTAAACTACCTTCTCCTATTGCACTGCTGAATTACCAGTTAAGAGGGAGGCTGAAGGTCCCCCAAAAATACCTGATACAGTCCTACCCGTTTATATCGACATCGCTTATCTCAACAAGCCACCTATGTCGACAAATAAGCAAAGTCCCAGTCCCATGGTCTACTATTACTATCAAATTGTCATGCCTATGTCGACGTCGAGATAAAAGAAAAACGTATATGTCGACAGAAGCCCTTGGTCCCAGCTTGAACAAATCCTTTGTTTTCAAAACGTTTATGTCGACAAGCTGCCAATTAAGACCAATACTTTGTTCAACAATTAGTTGACCTTGCCGCTAGACTTTAATGTCGCGGTCGGATAAAAAAACAAACAAACCCATAGCAGCACATTTTCTCACCACTCTGCAGCTAGTTAAGTCTTTGATCTTGCTGCCTAGCTTGTGGGTCACGTTCTTCAGATGTACTCTTACAATGACAACATGTACATCTGTGGGTCTTTTAGCCACGGAATTTTCTGATTGTAAATATCAGCACAGCTAACTAATCAGCACGATTTCCCAATCAACAGGTGGTCGAAGCAGGACTAGCAAGTCCTTAAATTTGCCGTCCAGGAAACTGATACATACAGAGGACTCCTGTATACGTGATTTTCTGAATCCCAGATATAACAATTGCGTGAAAATATGGATTACACATTTCCGAGACCTTTGAAAGTGATCAGTGATTAAAACAAGTTTTTTTTGCTGTGAAAGTTTTGTTTTTAACTTTATTTACATTTATGATGGCTACCAACAGCATGGTAAAACGCAAATTAAATTTACAGTCTCTGGAAACTAGATATCTGGCTGATAAGGAAGTTGAGGGATGAACATCTCGCAAAGAGGTCTGTGAAATGTTTTCACTTAAAAATAACACCCGTTCAGGAAGGTTGAAAACTGCTGAGTCTATAAAGAAAGACTACGTTGAAGGTAATCGCACTCCCCAAAGGAAGAAGCAAAAGACTGCTACATTTGAAGACGTGGAGGAAGCATCAAAACGGTTCAATGAAGCATTTGCGAAAAATTCAGTGTGGAGAACTTCATTGCAACAAGTGGTTGGTTCAGTTGCTTTAATGTTCATCATAACATCGGATATAAAAGTATTTGTGGAGAATACATGTACTGTTGACAGTTTTTCACTTCCCTGTGAATAGCCCCATCCCTTTGGTAGCCTCAATAAGATGGGAACAGACTGACCAAAATCTAGGCCAATTTAAATACATGTACATGAAGCATGTAAAAAACAACTATCCACCCATGTGCTAATGCCGACATTGAATATCGTACTGTTTTTTGTATCAGGATGTGATCGATGCAATATTTTAATTTGGATTTTACTACACAAAGGTAACCAAAATGTAATTTGTCAATATGCAAGTGTATTTTCACACTGATTCTATCTTCATGTACTGAAAATTTCCATTGTTTTCAAGAGTGTAAATGCTATTCACTGACAACAGGTCACCCTTTGCTGATGAATTTTAACTGTTATCTTTTCTCAGCCCCCCCCCCCCCCTACTTATCTCGACATCTGCCTATGTCAACAATATTTCCTCAGGCCCGAGGATGTCAACATAAATGGGTAGGACTGTACCAAGATTCCCATCATTTCATAAATAGAGTACCAAGATTCCCATCATTTCATAAATATTGTACCAAGATTCCCATCATTTCATAAATAGAGTACCAAGATTCCCATCATTTCATAAATATTGTACCAAGATTCCCATCATTTCATAAATAGAGTACCAAGATTCCCATCATTAAATATTGTACCAAGGTTTTCATCATTTTGTAAATAGAGTACCAAGATTCCCATCATTAAATATTGTATCAAGATTCCCATCATTATATAGAGTACCAAGATTCCCATCATTAAATATTGTACCAAGATTCTCATCATTTTGTAAATAGAGTACCAAGATTCCCATCATTAAATATTGTACCAAGATTCCCATCATTATATAGAGTATCAAGATTCCCATCATTTTGTAAATAGAGTACCAAGATTCCCATCATTAAATATTGTACCAAGATTCTCATCATTTTGTAAATAGAGTACCAAGATTCCCATTATTAAATATTGTACCAAGATTCCCATCATTATATAGAGTACCAAGATTCCCATCATTTTGTAAATAGAGTACCAAGATTCCCATCATTAAATATTGTACCAAGATTCTCATCATTTTGTAAATAGAGTACCAAGATTCCCATTATTATATAGAGTACCAAGATTCCCATCATTATATAGAGTACCAAGATTCCCATCATTTTGTAAATAGAGTACCAAGATTCCCATCATTAAATATTGTACCAAGGTTTTCATCATTTTGTAAATAGAGTACAAAGATTCCCATCATTATATAGAGTACCAAGATTCCCATCATTAAATATTGTACCAAGGTTTTCATCATTTTGTAAATAGAGTACCAAGATTCCCATCATTAAATATTGTACCAAGATTCCCATCATTATATAGAGTACCAAGATTCCCATCATTAAATATTGTACCAAGGTTTTCATCATTTTGTAAATAGAGTACCAAGATTCCCATCATTAAATATTGTACCGAGATTCTCATCATTTTGTAAATAGAGTACCAAGATTCCCATTATTAAATATTGTACCAAGATTCCCATCATTAAATATTGTACCAAGATTCTCATCATTTTGTAAATATAGTACCAAGATTCCCATCATTAAATATTGTACCAAGATTCTCATCATTTTGTAAATAGAGTACCAAGATTCCCATCTTTTAAATATTGTACCAAGATTCCCATCATTAAATATTGTATCAAGATTCCCATCATTAAATATTGTACCAAGGTTCTCATCATTTTGTAAATAGAGTACCAAGATTCCCATCATTAAATATTGTACCAAGATTCTCATCATTTTGTAAATAGAGTACCAAGATTCCCATTATTAAATATTGTACCAAGATTCCCATCATTAAATATTGTACCAAGATTCTCATCATTTTGTAAATAGAGTACCAAGATTCCCATTATTAAATATTGTACCAAGATTCCCATCATTAAATATTGTACCAAGATTCTCATCATTTTGTAAATAGAGTACCAAGATTCCCATCATTAAATATTGTACCAAGATTCTCATCATTTTATAAACAGAGTACCAAGATTCCCATTAATAAATATTTTACCAAGATTCCCATCATTAAATATTTTACCAAGATTCCCATCATTAAATAGAGTACCAAGATTCCCATCTTTTCATAAATAGAGTACCAAGATTCCCATCATTTCATAAATAGAGTACCAAGATTCCCATTATTAAATATTGTACCAAGGTTTTCATCATTAAATATTTTACCAAGATTCCCATCATTAAATAGAGTACCAAGATTCCCATCTTTTCATAAATAGAGTACCAAGATTCCCATCATTTCATAAATAGAGTACCAAGATTCCCATTATTAAATATTGTACCAAGATTCCCATCATTAAATAGAGTACCAAGATTCCCATCATTTCATAAATAGAGTACCAAGATTCCCATTATTAAATATTGTACCAAGATTCCCATACAATAAATATCGTATCAAGATTACCATCATTTCATAAATAGAGTACCAAGATTCCCATTATTAAATATTGTACCAAGATTCCCATCATTAAATAGAGTACCAAGATTCCCATCATTTCATAAATAGAGTACCAAGATTCCCATCATTAAATATTGTACCAAGATTCCCATCATTAAATATTGTACCAAGATTCCCATCATTAAATAGAATACCAAAATTCCCATCATTTTAAAAATAGAGTACCAAGATTCCCATTATTAAATATTGTACCAAGATTCCAATTATTAAATATTGTACCAAGATTCCCATCATTAAATACTGTACCAATATTCCCATCATTAAATATTGTACAGAGATTCCCATCATTATATAAATACAGTATAAAAATTCCAATCATTATATAAATACAGTACAAAAATTCCAATCATTATATAAATACAGTACAAAAATTCCAATCATTATATAAATACAGTACAAAAATTCCAATCATTATATAAATACAGTACAATTTTACTCACTATACAAAACCCATTATTGCGTGTAAATGCACCAACAGGACACCTTAGGCAATATTATACCATTGTATGAGGTCAAATTACAGTAAAATGACAGATTTTTACCTAAACCAGCTAATAATGGACTGTACAAACATCAAAACTGATCTCAGCTCACTTTCTCTACAGTTCTGAAGCAAAGTTGAAATGCCTGGACCTGATTGGAAAGAACATAAATATATCTATACATGCACAAACAAAATCTAAACTATTTTTAAGATTTATCATTATGACTGCAACTATTCCCAGTAAAAAATATCACATACATTGTATGATTGCAATAAGAGATATAATGTGTCATTACCATATTTCATGTTATTTTACATCATAAAAAATAATTTTTAATTTCAGTGGACTAAATATTATATGTAAAATAAATAATCTTTTGGTACTGACTGTACAAAAAATAAAGAGATCATAATGGAACAAGTTCTATGGAACACATACTACTCGACAACATAACAAACAAAAACGTATATTTTCTATCTCATTCTGCTCTCATCTCAAGAATCTCATTACAATAAAAATAAAAGTACTCAAAGATTAGTGAATAGAAGAGAGGATTATGTGTCAGTGTGCACATTCATCTGCATTTTGTGCATATGTAGCTGTTATGTTGTGTAATATTAGCAATATGATAAAGATGGTATGAACATTTATTAGTTAATGGATTGTGTGTGTGTGTGTGTGTGTGTGAGAGAGAGAGAGAGAGAGAGAGAGAGAGAGAGAGAAAGAGAGAAATGTTTTCAAACAGAACACCTGTTGGTAATCAGTGAATTTTATTCATCGTTTAAGGCCATTTAATGGTGGCATTATTTAACTCACTTTAGCCACCAGGTCCTTTGTTTTGCACTGCATGTATGCTTTGAAAACATCTTATTACCAATTTCATGTCTAGCTTAAACTTGGAAGACATTACGATGTTATCTTCACAACATAACAAAAAAGCAGTTTCCTCGTGCAAAGAAAATCTCATCTAGAACAGATCCAAACATGGGAATGAGGATGAATACCAACAAAATCTATCACACTGTACTTTCTGCAGATGCAAAAGACTGATGCAGTCACAGGTACTTGTATTTGTTACTGAAGAATGAAAACTATTTAAAAAAAAACAGTCCTATTCTACAATTTTGTAATTCTTTTTACACAAGGTGATAAACATCAGCTATTTGAAATCTGCCCCCCCCCCCCTCCAAATCTGTGGTAATTGTATTTGTTTCATCAGCACATTCCTTCACTGGTTACACAGCATAAAAAAAAAACAAATTCCAAATTTGTTTCCAATGTACTATTTAAGGAAAGATGCTGCCAGGATTTTATCTTAAGGGGGACTTCATCTTTTGTCATCATAAGAAGGGGTTTGTAGAAAAGAAGACGGGGAGGAGGAAACAGTCATGATTCAATATTTACCTAACACTTTAATAGTCTACTTTTATTTAAAAGTTCTACTGAAATCAAAATCTTTAATATATATCACCTCTAGTTGTACAGGTATTAATCGGTTAATTATTTCTGAGCATATCTGTTACTTATCTGTGTATGAATATTTTATGTGGCTCTGTTTGAAAGGGCATATGCATAGCTATCTTTGTCAGCTTAAAGATGTTGGGAAACTGATCTTTGTGGCTGTTATTTAGAACTTTCCAGAGCTCAAAGAGATTACATTTCAGATACATCTGCTACAAAAAGGAATATTTAATATCACTATCAACAGTCAGTATCTGGCAAACAAAAATGTAATTGAACCATGCTGGGAATCAGACATTTTAGGTTTTCTAGGTTGCCTGTATTTTATACATGCATTTGTAAAACTTCGTTCATGGAGGGTTTAAACTACGCCATTACGCTTATTCAAGGGCACAATATGCCAATCATATTTTAAAAACCATTTCTGTCTTTGCTAGTACTTCCTGTCTGTCATGCTGGGAATAAGTTACACTGATTCCTGATTGGTAGTTATTATTTAACCATGACTGGAACAAGATGTAACTCCAACAAGATCTGAACGTCACATATTTCAGGCTATGACAGACCAGTAAGGTAGCTTTTACATTGGCCAAAGTAGACAAGATCATATTCAATGTAGAAACTTCGTGTAAAAATGATTATTAAATGATGAGTAAATTACTTCATTATTTTTCATTACGTATTTGGAATAGGTTTTGTATGTATCCTTAATGCTGAACATGCTGGGTAAAGATAATAAGCATAGAATTGGGGGTGGGGGGGGGACAGATTACAAACCATGTCACTTTGTTTGAATTTGCAAGTATTTTCAATAGTCTTTTTCATTTTTCACTAATAAAAATGAGTGCCTAGGACAGCAAATACTGTTTCAGATGAATTATATTTTTAAAGAACAACAAGGCAAACTAATAACAATTATTCAGAACTGCTGAAGATTAAAATAACTAATATATGGTAAGTATTGTTCTGTATCGATTCTCCTTCTCTGGTATCAATATGTGTCTTGTTCCAGCAAAAGCAGTGATGCATTGATGAATTGTTTCACCCCTAGTTTCTGCTAAAAAGTGCACAAAAGACATGGCCTCTTGAGTCCCGTATGTTGTTGCCATGTATTTCTAGGCAGCTACAATGCAATGAAGAACAATGATTCATTAAAAGTACTCACATATCAGGAGATACTGAGAGTACTGGAGACTTGTGCCAACTTCTAGGAGCTCCTGTACAGCATCCAGATATATTTCAATCAGTTTCCACAATTTATGCCGGCTTTCTACTCCAGCTGAGCTGAAATCACTGACAAGATGAGGCTTCTTAGAACAAAATACAAAACATTGGACTAAATATAGGAAATATATAACAACTCTGATCTAATAAAATTCTGTTTTTTACAATTTTAAAAAAATGTTCTTGAGTAAATAACGATGCCAAACTTTATCAGAAAATCAAAACTGACCCTGATCTTCATGGTGTAAAGCTACATATCAAATACAGTTATCTGCATTGTAAGTCCATTGATGCAGCAGAAACAAAAATTATGCTGGAAGTGACAATCAAAGAGTCCTGACTCCATTAAATTTTGTTGTAAAATTTTAAAAATAAAACTTTAACTAGCAAAGACTGAAACCAAATTTGGTGTAAATCCATATCTTCGACAAAATGTTATTTAGTGAAAATGAAATTCTTACTGAAGGGCAAATATCCAAGTCAAACTGAGGCCATAATTCTGTTAAATTAAATTGGAATATAGTGAAAATTGACTTCACCAAAGTCTCTTTAATGAAACACCTTGACTAAATTTGGTCCTTCAAACCGTACTGAGAGCCCCGAGTGGCCGAGTGGTCTAAAGCGCTCTTCGTTATGGCTGCATGGGTTCAAGTCTAAGATTTGGCTAATGTAGTTATGTGAAAAAGCTTGCCAGTAGCTTCTCGTGGGTCGGTGGCTCTTTCTGGGGGTTTTCCCAGGTTCTTCCTCCACCAATAATACTGGCCGCCATGTATAGCCTATCGTGTGCTAAAAAATGGCATTAAACTCTACAACAAATCAAACCGTACTGAGTTTAATCAATGTTATAATGCAATAGAAAAGTTCTGTAGCCATAATTCTGTCAAATTTAAATGAAAATTGTTAATGATGCTTTATTTACATTGTATATTCAGTTAAAATAAGTATTATTATAACAAGAAGAACCATTTAATAATTAATGTTACTTTTAAATGAAGATATTAAATGATGATATTAAATGCTTTGAATTATGTAGCTTTATTACTATGTACATTACATATAATTCTTAAAAAAAATTTGGTCTCCCTCTGGAAAGACCACCCATCTTATAAGACCACTTTTCTGCTGCAGAAGGGGTGGGGGTATAAGAGGGGGACCACTGTACATTAATTTACGACCTCTAATAGTTACCATACATGTCAATTTAACACAAAAACATATTTTACCGCTGGCTTTCGGCATACTTTATCATATTGGATAAGTCATTCTCTTTCGAGTCCTGTGATTACAATGATTTTGAATGATGGTAACATCCCTGGATGTGTCTGTGAAGTTTTAGTGGAACCTACTCTAACATATCCATTATCAGAGTTAGATGGGTTGAAAAAACTGTTGCGTTAGCAATGGAAAATGTGACAGGAGAATGCAAAAAAAACTTCCATGGCTTTTCCAAAACTTTGACTTGTGAAAATTTCAAAACTTATCAAGGCCATGTGTAGTACTATGCATCTCCTCGTAGATCATGATACAACCATTTTTAAAAAAAATTCAATTAAACCAACCAGAGCAACTCCTATCCATGAAGAATTATCAAAACCGTTGATATAATTTTGTAGCTTTTCAAAAGACATACAAAATAATTTCAAGTAAATTGGTGTTAATAATGACTGCCTTTAAGATTTATGTTAGATTTATTATTTGTCCTTCATAACGGTCACTATGTCTATTCACCGAGTTGGAGCTCACATCATCAGAGTGACGGAGTGACAAAATTAAGGTAACTATGAGAAAGAGTCATGCCTAGACTAATTATGAAATGTTCTTATTCCGTACTCTGGGATGGGAAGCAATCATAGGTGTCAAATCCAGAACTTCTAGATCCTCTTTTTCTAATATAGGAAATTGAAAATTGATAAAAATGCTTAAATAAACTGCTAGACAAGTACTCTGATCTTCCTAGCTGTAACTCCATCTGCAACTTTTCTTTATCTCTCACTTTCTCAGTCACATGCAAAACAAACTCAATGAGATATATGCATACATTTGCATACAAGCCCATGGCTTCAAAGGAAACCACACAACTGCTAAGGAAACCATTCCAAAGAAAACCAGCTCAGAAAAATAGTGAATAGGTTGAAAGCAGGTTTTCCAACTTGTTGCTAAAGTCACACTATTGCCCGATATGTCATCTAAACTTTGGTTTTATAAATCGTGTCCTTGTACCAATTTGGAATTGGATTAGCCATTTAAGAGAAGTTTTAAATAATAACAGGTTTCATGCCCACTGCTAGAGACATCAGACCACTACAAGGGAAGCTATGAAAGCCAATACCTGGTGATCATGTGGACGTAGTTTTAAAAGAGCATGTCCTAACAAAATATTTCTACCATGATTGACCGCTCCGGTGGCCTAGTGGTTAGAGCGTCCGCCCCAGAAGCGGGAGGTCGTAGGTTCGATCCCCGGCCGAGTCATACCAAAGACTTACAAAAATGGTACTAACAGCTGCCTCGCTTGACGCTCAGCATTAAGAGGTTAGTGTTAGGACTGGTCGGCCTGGTGTCAGGATAATGTGACTGGGTGAGACATCATGCTACATGTCTGCGGCATGATGTCTCAGTGCTAGACATCACTATAAACTGCCTCACTGCAGACATCGTAGCGATATGACTGAAAAATTGTTAAAGCTACGTTAAAAATCCTAATCAAACAAACAAATCTACCATGATTGATTTAAATTAGCTCTGCCACTGTAGCGATACTGAAAATGTTTCCACATGGTTGCTATGGAGACCACATCACTGATAACCGAACCACCAAGACATAATGTAGATAAAGGTCATCCTATGATAAATTCCTGCCAAGCCAGATAAAATTTGGCTGACCCAATCTTTAGAACTCAAAATAGATTTCCATTCTGGCTACTATGGAAACTAATGAAGCCACATTGATAGGCATCTGCATCTTCCTTTTAATATAGTACATCTCATGATAGGTAACTTTCAATACACAATGACATGACACCCATACAGGAGAAACAGTGATAAGAAAATGTTCCCTATTTTCACATGAGACCAGCTAGACATAATACATCTTTTTGAAACCATCATGTCAGTATGAGGGGCACTGGGTGGCTGAGTGGTCTAAGTGTTACGTATAATTGATTTAAGTCATTTATTTGTAAATTTGTTTGTTTGCTAGATTCAAATTTGGCATTTTAAGTTAAGATTCGTTCATTGGGGGGGGGGGGGGGATTGACCTGTACTTTACAAAATAAACACCAGGTGTTGACCTCGTTTCTGACCTGGCTTCAGAGTTGTAAACAAGCTTTTAAAATGATTGGTTGGTTCCAAGGACATTGTGGAGCTTTGTATAAACATTTTTCTATATTAGTTGGGTCATATGCTGGGTACATGAGTTTTTGAATGTAAATTTGTTCTGAAAAGTTCTAGAAGATCACGTGACCCCTTTCTTGTTTACGTAAAAACATATATAAACTATGTTTTGGAGCAAGCTATTGAGTAGAAGTTGGGCTTTTAAAATGTTAAGTTGTGTCGTGTTGAGTTATTTTAAATTACCTTGTACTGGAAATTATGTCAATTCGTTTGGATCAAGAGGAAATATTTTGTTATTTATCTGAAAAAGAATTGTGCTCATAGAATTTTATTAACAAGAACTGACTTCATCAAGTGACATCATCTTCCATATCGGATACTTCACCGGGATTCAACCTTGGAATTATCTGGAAATTTTATTACCAGGACTTTTGCAATTTCTCTAGTGGATAATATTTTAAATTATTTTTGGATTAATTTTGGAATTTATTTTTAAAACCATAAGTTTATTTTTTCTTTTCTGGAAAATATTTAAGCTTAATAAATTGTTTATTAAGTTTTACAAGCTCGTTATTTTCACTCTTTCTATGTTACTGTTTATTTGAGCCTAAGCACGTATCATAAGGTACAAACCTCCATAGGTCACTCACACATCTCAACCCTGTTCATGTGAGTTCAAGTCTTGGCTCAACCAATACAGCTATGTGAGAAAGCTTTCTGTGAGTCAGTTGTTCTTCCTGGGGACTGCCCAGGTTCTACTTCCACCAAATGTATTAACTGCCGAGTATCATATGAAAAAATGGCATTAAACGCACAAAGCTGAACCAAACCATATCAATATAATTTAACATCCATGAGTATAATAACTAGATTTTCAAGATGACTGCCATGGAGGCCATAGTGAATGTCAGATAATTGTGATAACTACAGATCACATGTTTTCTACCCTCATGTTGATATGGTTATTCATTAGAGCTGGGTATCACATAAGTTTTTTGTACCATGGTATACTTCAGTATTTCTAAATATATTGTCATACGTACCACACTATACTGTAATTATATTAGGGACTAACAATTTAATGTACTGGGGCATTGAGGTATTGTGAACAGAATCAAAAGTCATCAAGAAATCAAAACCGGTATACCTGCATGTGGTACTGAAAGTTTCAACCATTTTCTCAATTAGATGCCTGAAATCTGACTCCTTTTCCAGGTAGATGAACATCAGACTGAAGGTTCCCATCCATACAATGCTTCTCTTGCCAAAGGACAGTGTGGACTGATCCAGCATGTCATACAGGGAGCACAATTTGGAACCCTGAAATACAGGCAACTTCACATTTTACACTGAATGATAAACAATACCATGCATCATTTACTTTGCTGAATTGTATGTGCTGTGGCAATACATGTATACACAAACACACTGTATCCATCAAGCGATGGTTGGATACATGGAATTTATTTGGTCCAGGATAATAAATAAGAATATCAAAATAGTCCCAACAATGAAAATAACACATGATATAAAGGACTCATGACCTCTGACTGACTTCACCACTGTATGATAATGTGTGGAACTGGAAAAAGTTTCATCAAAATATACGTAGTGGTTAAAAGAGTACACCTGCAAAAGTTAACAGGTTACTTACTGTCTTTATTCCTGGTTGTTACCATAATCTTGAGGAAGAGTGTAACACTGCAAAAGCATAAGACATTGTCCGATAATATAATAGAACCAAGCTTCTGCTGCAGACCAGCATCAAGAAAACCATTTTCTATGATGCCTGAAATCTGTCTCCATTTTTAGGTAGATAAACATCACAAAAGTGATAGGCTGATAAGGAAAAAGGGCACTTGATTTATCCCATACTGTGACCATGACCTTGTGAAAGGGTTATGATGAAAGCTTTGCATCATAAGATGTCGTTTAGTGAAAACATGACTTTCCATCTATAAGCAATTTTTGAGATGGCTGTTGTGGTGGCTATAACGAATATCAGAGAGCTCCATTTTCATTTAGGACGAAGCACACATAATAATAAGTCTTTTAGTGAAAACCCTACGCTAATATGACCATCTATTCTGGAGTAGCCATAATGATTTTTCAGGTGGCTGCTGTGTCAGTAATATTGGATGGCACCATTTCAATCATGGCCAAGTAAACCAAAAAATGAATGTGTACAGTTTCACAGCCACCTGCCAAAGAGTTAAGGACAAATAATGATTTAAAATCTGTGTGAAAAAGATAGATGAACAATGCAAAACAGCCCACCCTTACAGATCTTCTTGATGATGTCCATGAGAGCCAAATACAAGTTCTTCAAAGAACTGAAATTTTAGTGTCCAAAATGAAATTCCAGAAATTCAAGGTAGACCATTTTTCCTGAATCAGTGTTTGGCTGAGTATCATGTCATATTCCTTCTTTGTTGCATAATGCTGTATGAGTATTTTAAGCCCTTCAGTGGCATTCTCTGCTTGGTCCGAGATATTTTAATCAAATACATACATGTATACTTACTTCTTAATTTCATTTTTGATTCATATTTATTCAATTTATCTTAACCCCTAAAGTGCTAATGCTAAACTACGAGTTTCGAACAAGACGCTGCACTGAATATGGAGTTGACTGTCATGCTCTCTGGTTGAGCTGATATACATTTACTACTATTTCCCGTAACACTTTCTCAGCTCAAATAATTTGATAACATGTACTTCAATACTTCCAGCAAGAATTATCTAAATAAAATCACCGTTTCACAAGCCCTGGGACCTCTACTGGCAGTAAGACTTGTATCCAGATCATCATTTTAAGGCAAACAGTTGAATAAAAACTGTATGCGACACAGAGATTATTTTATATGCTTGACTTTAAACTAATTTTCTGTAGCTTTTCTACATCACAAGTGTGCAAAATTGTAAATATTTTGTGTGATTTGCACACTCACACACCCTGGTAGCATCTTTATTGTAGCAGCCATATTTGTGGTCAGATCAGCATCATTTTCCTTCAGAATTTATCTTCAGGTGAAAACGTCATATTAATCTGGCTTTCCATTTAGGAACAGTAGTAATAAGATTTCAAGATGACTACAATGGTGGATCATCATTTTAAGACCAACTAGACATCATTGGCAGTCTTAAGGTGAAAACTCTGTGTTGATATGACATTCCATCTAGAAGAAACAGCAACAAGATTTTCAAGATAGAAGATGTAGTGGTCATATTGGATTACACAGTTTTTGTTATTTAATTAGACACTATATAAAGTCTTCCAGTGAGAACAACAATGTTGATTTGATCCATGTCCAAGCAGTACAATTACTTTTAGGATATTTATATATTATGTCTTCTGGTGAAAACACCATGCCAATATGACTTCATGTCAACAGGAGTTGCCATAACAATAATTTCAAGATGGCTGCCATAATTGTCATATTAGATGTTAAATCTGCGCCATTTTCATTCAAGACCAACTAGACATCACAAGATGGTCTTTTAATGAATGGCCTATACTGACATCACACTAACAACATTTTCATTTGGATGAACTAAACATCATAAAAAGTCTTAATGATATGACCATTTGATATGACTATCAATTCAGTGGCAGCTATCAGATACTGGAGCAGAACCGTTTTCAGTTAGGATAACGTAAAAAGTCTTTATGGTCAAAACTTTTGATCAAAATATCTTTCTGTTCAAGGTAGCAATAAGAAATGTTCAAGATGGTTACTATAATGCCCTATGGGATGTCAGATCCATGCCAATTTCATTTAGTACCAACGAGACTTCATCTTTTCTTGAAAACCATGTTGATATGACCATCCATTAATTAAGTGTAGCAATAACCAGATTTCCAAGATGGCTGTTGTGTAAGCCATACTGGATGTCTGAGCAGCACCATCTTCATTTAGGACAACCTGAACATGTCAGGAATGCGTGTAAAAAGTTTCACAGCAAGTAGTTTAGAAAAAGCCTCAAACAAACTTGTTCGAGCAAATGATAAAATGTAGACATGTCATGTCTGTTTTTCATTCATTAATCAATACATAAAAGTATTTAACAAATATATAAATACTTATACTCCATAATTGACACATTATTACTTTTGTTGCTGAGGCAATGTTTTCAGAAAACAATATAACAAAAAACAATTGTTTTGGTCATCCAAAACATAAGGTTCTTCTGAGGGATTGTTGTCCACTACATGATGAAACATGTGATAGTGTGGTATTTCTTTATGTTGCATGGTGTGTGAGGGCAGTGTGACAGTTTAAAGTGATGTCTACACAGACATGTAGCATGACCAGACCATGGTTTAAACATGCAACATCCTGCAACCAAGGCAGACACTCTAACCACTAGGCCACTAGAACAGTATTATTAACTCTTGAGTAATACAATAACATTAAGTTTACTGCATAATTTGTACAATTTTAAAGCAAGTTAAATTGCAATTTGGTCTCTAAATCATGTAATAGCCTTTTGTTTCAATGAGTATGAAGCTGTATGAACCAGTAAACATATTATACTGATCTCTGCTTTGCAATGGTCAATACAAGGCTTACTGGTTTATAAAGCTTAATTTTTACCCAAACAAGGGTTTATAATATTGAGTACTTACAATTTTGAATTGAATGCGAGTATTTTGAGCTATGACATTATAAAGATGGTGAACCGATGATGCCATCTCTGGCTCTACAATGAATACAAGTATGGTTATGAAAGATGATATTATAACTAAAATCTCACCACATCCAGGTGGTCAACCGTCCTGGCCAATGTCAGGAATAGACAGGTCAGATTGTACAAGCCTGTCTCTGACAACTGTTGAATACGGCGTTGATGGAACTTTGAGTAAAACCTACAAAGGGTAAAAAATATAACATTAAAATTCTGATACTAGGATGAGATCTCTATAAAACATGAAACTGTCAAACTATCAACACCAAAAGACCAACAATGTTCTTTACTGCCTGTGCTTATTTTGATCCAAGGACTTTCTCAAAATGACAGTTTATTTTTTAGTGTTCAACCATCACTTTATGACTGTAAAGTAGACAAATGCATAGATATGAATATGTGCATTAACTTACTTGATTAATTAAATTGCTTCATGAAATAGGCAGTCTTATTTGAAAAACCTAGGGTAGCCAAAGAGTGTGCGTGTGATGTGTGATTTAGATTTTAACAAAGCTTTAACAAATTTGACACTCATATCGCTATGATGTCTGCAGTGTGGCAGTTTATAGTGATGTCTAGCACTGGGGCATCATGCTGCAGACACCTAGTCACAATATCCAAATACCAGGCCGACCAGTCCTAACTCTAACCTCTTAATGCTGAGCACCAACCGAGGCAGCTGTAAGAACCATTTTTAAAAGTCTTTAGTATGACTTGACCGGAGATCGAACCCATATCCTCCTGCATCTGAGGTTGATGATCTACCACTAGGCCACTGGAGAAATTGGCAGCCAAAGAAAAGCATGTTATTATGCTGAAAGATAACAAGAGATGACATATGGTCTTTATGTAAAGAATTTTACCAAAACTACCTCATGGTCCACCAATCTCAATCTTATACCACTCGTATTAGTACCATATAGTCCAGTGCTCTCCATTTACATGCAACTTCTGCTACATTTTGTTTCCATGGTAGCATAAAAATATACTGAATAAGTTTTAGGAAAGTCAACTGGGTACCCATTAATCCTAATGATCAGTTACCCAGGTACCTGATCAAAGGGAAATTTTATTATATGTGAACATAAACTGCTTTGTTGTAAGTTCATACATGCCAACCCTCAAAGAGTAATAAGCGTATGTGTTACCGATATGAGTGTTAAAACAATGTAAAAATATTACATGCCATAATTAAAAACAAACTATTTGTTTTACTAAACTTGATCTGCACTTAAATTATTTATACACATCAACCACTTTAACTGGTCTAAATCACATGTTTTGCTGAATTTTATCACAAAACTCAACGAACCTGCCTTTAACTTGTCTCCACTCGCTAGCCTGATTCAGATGTTGTCCCACCAGACACAGGAAGAGACCAAAACTGGTCTCCTGGCTCAACCTTCAGAACAAATGAAAGGACCATGATCATGTGTCAGTAATCCCAACAGACTTGTATGGGAATCTAATCTTTCTGCCATAATTTATATTTTGGAAAAATAAATTTTAAAAAAACCTCACGGTTGTTGAAGGATATAGATTAACAGGAGTTCACAAGTAATTTATATGTATATATATGCTGGTGATTCCTAAACCAGGTTTTGCAGTCACAATATTGCTCACCTGTTTGACATCTGCCTAACCGCCAAAGGGCAAGGTCAGTTTGTCAAGAAATCTTGGCTAGTCTGATACTTTACAAAATTCAAGGTTTTTATAACACCCCACCATATTAAAATGCAATTCAGATATTTGGCATATGATGTTGTCTTTTTATATTAACGAATCTTCAATGGTATTTGACAAGATATAGAAATAAAATATGTTTAGCATTAGATGTGAACAAGTCTCTTTAACAGATGTTCTATGTTTATATTTAGTCACATTCCATTCAGCAGTTTTGGAGATTTGAGACTTATCTATTTTAAGTTACAGTAGTTGTATCTTTTTTTTTTACAGCAGATTTGCATAATTCCTACCAAACATAAATGCACACATACCAAGATGTTTTCTGTCAGTAGATTTGGTGTTGTTGTTGATATCATGTTTGGTGCTGATGTTGTTGATATCATGTTTTATGTCAAAGGACCACAAGTAGGTTATTTGTTGCCAAGGCAATTGTAATGTGCAGACTCAGGTGGTAGAATTCAAACACACACCCTTTCAGTCACAAGTCCAGCATGCTAACCACTGACCTACACCTCCTCAGATACAGTAGAAAAGTCATTTAAGATTGAGTACTTTTAGTATCAATGGATATATTATTTGATGGTGATTAACATCAATTACTCAAACATTATAGGCCTTGATACCAAAATGTTTTTTCTGCAAATTGTTTTAAATTTGCTCCATGTTTTTAAAAAAAGATCTTTGAAGGTTTTCTATTTTTCACAACTGCAGATCAGCTCCATTAGTATTTGGTATCATTATAAAAACTTGAAAGACCTTCATTCTAGGTGGGTTTCAGATAAATTTAGTCCAATATTATTCACAGATTTTCTGAAGTCATTTTAGTTTAGGTTTTTCTTTAAGCGATGGCAGTCATGTTTCATGGTTGATCAACATCATTTGTACAAATGTATGAAGCATTCACGTTAGAATATGTTCTGTTAAATTTGTTAAAATCCTGTTCATCAGTTTCTGAGAAATCTTTTAAAGGTTTTTGTACAGTCATGGTGACCAAATCAGATGGCAATTGGCACATTTTGTATAAAGTAAAAATATCTTCATGATAGGGTGTTCTCTGCCATGTTGTTGATATTGGTCTAGTTGCTTTTGCACAAGTTGAATATGGCAATTATGACAGATGATGAATGATTCATGATAAAGAAAGGATCATAACAAAAACTCATTTGGCTATCTGGCCAGGTGTGCTCAACATATGATGAGAGATACATTATATGGGTGCAAAAAAAGAAAATATTTTCTTGACGTATGTAATATTTGAGAGTTCATGACAAATTCCAGTCATATTAAACAATTTTTGGGACAATATTATGTTCAAGTGTTTATGTTACAGTCCAGTCTCATCATTTCCTTTCATTGATATGCCTTATTCCATTTTACAAATGAGTGGGAACTTAAACAACATGGTTAATGAGCGCTTGTTACTAAGGATTTCATTGTCACATTTTAAAACAAGTCCTGAAGCCATTTGATGTTTTATTGTCAAATTAACATTTACTGAGAATTTATCTTCTGATATACCCTTTTATTGTTATCTCTATCCTACAACACAGCCTTCTGTTATCTTAATCCTACAACACAGCCTTCTGTTATCTTTATCCTACAACACAGCCTTCTGTTATCTTTATCCTACAACACAGCTTTATATTATAATCTTTATCTTACAATACATCCTTCTGCTACTATATTCTATGATAAACCCTTCTATTGTTATCTTTATCCTATGATAAACCCTTTTATTGTTATCTTTATCCTATGATAAACCATTCTTTTGTTATCTTTATCCTATGATAAACCCTTCTATTGTTATCTTTATCCTATGATAAACCATTCTTTTGTTATCTTTATCCTATGATAAACCATTCTTTTGTTATCTTTATCCTATGATAAACCCTTCTATTGTTATCTTTATCCTATGATAAACCCTTCTATTGTTATCTTTATCCTATGATAAACCATTCTATTGTTATCTTTATCCTATGATAAACCATTCTTTTGTTATCTTTATCAGCAAGTATGAAGAACAAGAGATCTACTACTGTTTGGACAATGGCCTTTATAGCTCATAAATATATTTTATTTCTTCATAGACTCTGACTTAATTTAGTCAAATCTGGGAGAATCATTTATTTAATCTGGCCTTGACTAGAATTAGTTGGTCACAGTTTAAATGGTATTCAATCTGCATGTAATAACAATGCATAGTCATGTGGTTCTTATGACAATGTTATACTGAAATTAAATTAAAACACCAATTAATTTTTTATGCAGAGGTGTTCTGACAGCAGTGCCCGCATACATGAGGAAGATCACAACTGTCAGGTAATTGAACAATAAATGTTACAACGGGTTTTAACCTCTCCAAATGCTAAACTCTCTGTAATGTAATTAGATTAATTAATTAAGATCAAAATGTGACTACAATGTATCTTTTTGTTAGTACTGTTAGGTCAGGAATTATTTGGCACTAAACCTTGTTCAGCTCTGAGCGCTTTATTTTTCTGACATAGTCAGTACTCCAAAATAATAAGCATTATTGTTACATATAATTGTTCATACTCTGCAATGAATAAATATTTTTTGTGTACAAAAAAATTACAAGAATTAGGGTCATAATTGGAGATTTAAAATAAAAAGCAACATCATCTGCACACTGCATTAGTAAAGTGTACATTTTCTTCCATACTAATTGGGACTGATTTAAGAAAATGAAGGTCTGTTAAGTATGTAAAGTTCGTGATGTAAAGCAAGTAACTCTGTTCTGTGGAAAGGACCCGAACAGAGTCCATTGTGTTAGACATCCAACCAAGCATAAAAAAAAAAAAGACTTAATCAGACAAATACTGGGACATTTAAAAGATGGCTCTCTCCCCAGGAGAGAGTCTGACTATTTAGGGATGACAACTTTCCTTTTCATGAAGGCTTTAGATATTCCTAGAATTCATCCAATGGCCCATATAGCTACTTCATTGTGAGAAAAATGAGCAGGAGTTTTAGGAGGGAGAGCCATGGGGCTATCAGAATAGGGTCATTTCTTTACTGGTTTATTCAGCCTGGTACCATGAACCTCAAAATAATGTCTCTGGATCCCTATGGAGGTGAACTCACATACATGGAGAGCACATTATCTCGATGTTTTGGAAACAGCCTCAAGCAATCTCTGCAATGCTGCTGGAGATAATTAATCTGCCTTCAACTGACAACAGGAGGCAGAAAAAAAAATGATCAGCATGTAAGGTCATGGTCCATGACTTCAGTTCCAAAGTCTTGAGAGCTTTATTGGGGAAATGGGTCCAGGTCCTTGCAAAATTCCTGGAAGGCATCCGAGTCTAAGGTGTGAGGATCATGGGACTATGCATGGAAATGGACCCTTACGCTGGATGCTGAAACCAGGAGCCAAAATGTATAAGACAAGAAAGATTACCCCTTATTTTGTCCCTACATAACCTCTGGACAACTTCTGAGTCAGCTCCATCACCATCTCTGAGAGTGAGGTTGCAACAGCAGGTTTAACATGAGCTGTGCTCCAGACAGCCTCTCCAGTCTTATAAAAGTCTCATTTCCCATCCTAACCAAAGTCATCACCTCTTTCTCCTGACGCACAGCATGGAATGACAGCAGAGAACCCAACAGATGTATACCTTGTGTAGTGGAAGGTTCTTCTGGGAACTATTCTGCTTCCACACAAAAATCAATAATTTGTCCTCCTGTTATTTTTCTCAGGGCAAGGCAATCCAATTCTGAGTTGTCCATGCTCATAATAGTGGTGGGGTGACAGAACTAGCCCAATGACTCATTCACCCTTGAGAAAGGAATTCCCTCTTGATGCAGAAGGCAGCAAGTGGTGGTCTTTGCTGTGGCTCCATTCATTCATCGAGCCACAGCAAAGTCATCCATGATGTCATGGTTGGAAAAAGGGAAGGGAGTTAAGTAAAGTTCAGAAAGTTGGGAAGAGGAGACTAGCCAAGTCAGCCTCTGTTCCTCGAGAAAGGAATGAACCTTCCCTTTTGGTGAAAAAGACAGTGAGTAGTGGTACACATCCACTTCCCTCCTTAATCCATATAGCCACAGCAAAGTCATCCCTGTTGTCATGGTTGGAACCTAAACATCACTTCTTAATGATGCCATAGGAGGCAATGAACATCCATTATGTAGCTGGTCTTCTAATCCATTAAACCCATGACCCATGGTGTCATTCTTGCCTAACTCACCACCATGGTGTCATGCTTGGAAAAGGAGACATGCCTAACTCACTACCAGGTGATGGAAGTCTCCAAGTTCTATAGGAGCTGAACAGGAACATCATTAAGAGAGTTTTAGACTGGATCTCTTCCTCAAAACCAATAAAACTCAAAGCCTGTTCCCCATAGGGACTGAATGGAAACATTGATCAAGGGGGATTATTGAAGTATCCTTTCCCAAAAACCAGTAGTTAAAACCCAGAACCCAGTCTGAGAACTAACTAGTACCCAGTCTGAAAATTAATGTTTAATGCCAGGCATATATTGCTCTGTGTTCAGCGTTTGACAACTGGTGACCAGAGACTGAATAAACTTTAGCAGCATACAACATAATTGATGACTGGCACCTGGTGCCCATTGATCAACACCCAGTGACCCAGTTCTTGCCCTGGGATGACAGACACTTGGTGCACAATGACTGCTGAGAAACCAGCTATGACTGTCACCTGAGCCATTTCTTGGCAACAAGTGATCAATCTATGATGAATCTCACCTGCCACATTAGCAAGTGACTGGTTCCTAGTTTGAGAAAGATGATGACAGTGCTTCCTTTACATCATGACAGCAGGGCTCGCCACCTGACACTGTCAACTTTCCTATGACAGAAAGTCTAAAAGATCCCTCACTCTTTACAGCTAATATGTTCCTAGTGAGTGTCAGAGATTCCCTCCCCCCAAGTGGAAGTGATTGATTTCCTTACCTCTGCCAATCCTATTGTGGAATTTGACAACTTCTCTATATTGCAATGAGAAGTACTGCAGACCCTTTCTAGGAGAAGGGGGGTGGGAATTCCAGAGGTGACAATCAAGCAAGACTACAAGTTGCAAATCTTTTTTGGGATGCAAACAACAAATGGCACAGTGACTAGTGATTAAACATGTCATGCACTCCAACAGGTGGAGAGTGTGCCCCACACAGCTTTTTATGCCTCCTTTAACCAGCATCTTGATGCATGACTGAAGGCTAATAGGAACATGAAAAGAAAAAAATAGAACAATAAACTGGAACAACAATTGGATAAGAATTACTGGTTGGTATTGGAGGGATGAAACACAAAAAGCACTGCTTTTCTAACAATATACTAAAAGCCAACAAATTTTTAAAAAAATTAGACTTGTACATTAAACTAAATCAAGGTCTGGGAAAAACTAACAAACACAGTATGAAATGGATACATCTGACAACAGAACAGCCAAAAGACAACTTAAATCATGAAGTCTTGAGTGCCCTGAGAAATGGAAAGAATGATTATAATGTGAGTTTTGGAAGTGAACTGCAAAAATGTTATATTGATTATTTTGGACCTCAAATTACAAATTACATCCTCAGACAGGGAAATAGTACTGGAAAAATATATAACCAATGATTAATAGCAGTTAATGTATTACTGTTATTAACACTGAGCTTCAAACTGATAGTTTCAAGAAAAACTGGCCCTGTCATCCACACAATGAAGCAGTCAATAGAATACATGGTCATTCCACAAGAAAAGCATTGGCATATCAAGAATTTGATATAAGTATGTATCTGCAGACAAAAGTTACATCTTTCAAATGATGATATTTACTTACCCATCCAAATGTTCTGATGTATGTAATTGCAGACAAGAGTTACATCTTCCAAATGATGATATTTACTTACCCATCCAAATGTTCTGATGTATGTAATTGCAGACAAGAGTTACATCTTCCAAATGATGATATTTACTTACCTATCCAAATGTTCTGATGTAATTGCAGACAAGAGTTACATCTTCCAAATGATTGTATTTACTTACCCATCCAAATGTTCTGATGTAAGTTATTGAAGACAAGAGTTACATCTTCCAAATGATATTTACTTACCCATCCAAATGTTCTGATGTATGTAATTGCAGATAAGAGTTACATATTCCAAATAATGATATTTACTTACCCATCCAAATGCTCTGATGTATGTAATTGCAGACAAGAGTTACATCTTCCAAATGATGATATTTACTTACCCATCCAAATGTTCTGATGTCCATTTCTTACATCTCTGGTACAAACTCACAGCACTTTTGCTGAAATATGCACATCACATCAGTTCAATTCAACAATTCAACAATTCAGCCTTTCTGGAGATTACTAGTCATAATTGAATAACAACAAAAAGAAAACGGGAAAAAGAACCAATCAACTAACTTCATGTCAATCAAATTTTGTAACAAAAAGTGTAAATGACAATGTCAAGACTTAATGTTTTAGAAAGAAAAATAGTATCTGGTTATATGCACAAGATTTATTCTTGTTTTGCACTACTTAAATCAAGTGTTGATAGCACCATAAATAAATTGTTCTAGTCTAGCACTTTTCTGACATAAATAAAAAGCAATAAGCATGTTTTCAATGTCAGCATACGATACAACCTGAGTATTTAAAGAAACATTAATATGCAGGTAACTGATTTATATGTACCATTCAAACATATCCCAAGTAATGTTTTGCTATGACTACATTTAAATTATCCAAACTACTAACTGCTGTATCTTTGTGTTCTATTTCACCTGTTGATTGTACCCTTAGGTGCCTGATTCTATATTCAAAACACTGACATCAGTGGCTTTGAGCCAACACAAGAAAGGTATTATTTGTATTTTTTTAATATCATTTTAGAAAAGAAGATAAAAATACAAGTGGAGATTCAAAAGCAGTAAAACAGATTTTCATTTCATGAAAACTTCATTCTTTCAGATCTGAAAAGAATTTTTGAAGTAAAAAAATGTTCCTTTAACAACACTTAACTTATAATGATATGTTAGAAGTTATTTCCCTATCATGTGAATTCAACCCAATGTCTTTAAGCCCATCTAAGCACTAAAAGTGATGCAATATCAAATGCTTTTTCAAACAGAAGTCAGATGTGATTGATCTCCCTTTGTATTGAGGGACTGACACCATAATCTCATCATTTTTCAGTTACTACTGGAGTGGATGGGCAAATTATTCCAGGGATGCTACTTTGGGGAAATCTTGCCTGTACAATAGTCCCTCATTTTACTGTACCTAGAGATATGAGAGTTTTGATACTGCTGTTTCTAAAAATTATTTTTAAAAAAACAACAGTACAGTTTTATTCTGAATCAACAGTAATTGTAGAATATATCCATGTATCCACACAGCAAAGATGTAATACATGATCTTTTTGTGGTATGTGTTGAAACTTTCTAGAGTAATGTTTTCAATGATCTTTGAAATGATGGTCATCTTGAACACATAATTTATACAGAAAAGCAAACAGTTTCATTAGAAAAAGACTTTTTTTAATTGACAATAATCCACAAAACATGATCATAAAACATGTATTGAACATTTAACACAATCATTGTCAATATCATTCCTTTCTTCATGTTTCAGTATTACATTAACTCATGCCTTCATTTATGCTTGTCTATAGTTCTTGAGTGAGTATTACTAAAGGCACATTTTACTTCAAGCATTCATTTCTTATTCAAACATTACCTCATTATAATACATTAGGTAAATAGGTATGAGGTGGTAAGAGTTACATCCCCTTGTCCTAAAGCCAGACCTGGCTTTAGTCTCCTAATGTTCTTTTATGGGTTTGATGCCATTTATCACTCATAATAGGATATATGTGGTAGCCAGCATATTTGGTAGAGGAACATCCAGGGAAAATCAATGGAAGAAACACAAACATACAGGAAACTAAGTCAGCTTTCTCACATACCCATGTTGGTCAAGAAGAAATTCTCAAATGTAAAAGTAAGTAAAGACTTGTACAACTATGGGCAAAAAATAGCAGAACAGCCAAACTCATTATAAAGCTGATAAGCAATCTGGAAAGGTAACCAAAAAGAGCACTTTGAAACAAAAGTTTTGTCACATAGAGAAACTAGAAAATGTCGTATTAGGCCCTCCATATCAAGCACAAATAGTAACGATTCAAAAGCAGTTTTGATCAACCTCATGTACCTAAACATTTAAGTCATATTATTCTTTGCAGGCTGAGCAGGTAACACAATAAATCCAGGACAAAAGAGAGTTAGCAGAAATATCATACTTTCCTTCCGTACTTGGCAAAAACAACCAAGATTGTCCTCTTCTCACTTGTGCAATATGTTTCAAGTCATTCATTCATTCATTCACTGCCCGTCACTCCTATCAGGGTATGGGCCGCCAACTACAGATCTCCAGAGTCCTCTGTCCCGGGCCATTTTCTCTAGCTGGTTCCAGGTGTAGCCCATCTTGGTGGTGTCCGCCTGGAGGTTGCGTCGCCAGGTGTTTCTTGGACGGCCTCTCTTCCGCTTGCCTTGTGGGTTCCACCTCAGCGCCTGCCTGGTGATACTGGTTGGTGGTTTTCGTAGGGTGTGCCCTATCCAGCCCCATCTCTTCTTCCTGATTTCTTCTTCAGCAGGAAGTTGGAAGGTCCTTTCCCAAAGATTGGCATTGCTGATGGTGTCAGGCCAGCGGATCCGGAGAATCCTTCTGAGGCAGCTGTTGATGAAAGTCTGGACTTTCCTGATGGTGGTCTTGGTCGTCCTCCAGGTCTCTGCTCCATACAGTAAGATTGACTTAACGTTGGAGTTGAACAGTCGGATTTTGGTGGTCAAGGACAGCTCCTTGGAGGTCCAGATATTCTTGAGTTGGATGAAGGCGGCTCTTGCTTTGCCGATCCTTGTCTTGACGTCTGCGTCTGTACCGCCCTGCTGGTCAATTATGCTACCCAGGTAGGTGAAGGACTGCACTTCTTCCAGGGGACTTCCATTCAGGGTGACTGGTTCAGTACTTGTGGAGTTGATCTTCAGGATCTTGGTCTTGTCCTCGTGGATGTTGAGGCCAACTTGTGAAGACGTGGCTGCCACAACGTTTGTCTTTTCTTGCATCTGCTGTTTGCTGTGTGAAAGGAGTGCAAGGTCGTCGGCAAAATCCAAGTCGTCTAGCTGGCTCCACAAAGTCCACTGAATTCCGTTCCTGCGCTCGCTGGTGGACGTCTTCATAATCCAGTCGATGGCAAGGAGGAAGAGAAACGGTGATAACAAGCATCCTTGTCGGACTCCAGTTCGCACCTGGAAGCTGTCTGTGAGCTGCCTTCCATGGATAACTCTGCAGGACATGCCGCCGTAGGAGTTCCTGATTAGGTTGACCATCTTGGCTGGGATGCCGTTGTGCCGAAGGAGTTTCCAGAGGGTTTCTCGATCCACGCTGTCGAACGCCTTCTCATAGTCGATGAAGTTGATGTACAACGGGGAGTTCCACTCTAGGGACTGTTCGACTATGATGCGGAGCGTCGCAATCTGGTCCGTGCAGGATCTGTTCTGCCGGAAGCCTGCTTGCTCATCTCGCAGCTGTGCGTCCACGGTTGCCTTCATCCTTTCCAAGAGGACTCGGTTGAAGACCTTCCCTGGCACAGATAGGAGTGTGATGCCCCTGTAGTTGTTACAGTTGCTGAGGTCGCCTTTCTTGGGAAGCTTGATCAGGTAACCTTCTTTCCAGTCTGCCGGTACGTCTTCTTCCTCCCAAATCCTCTCAAAGAGTGGGTACAGCATCTCCACTGACGCATCTAGGTCTGCCTTTAGCGCCTCTGCTGGGATGTCGTCGGGTCCAGCCGCCTTCCCGTTCTTTATCAGGGTGATGGCCTTCCTGATCTCGTCTCTGGTCGGTTTCTCGCAATTGATCGGGAGATCCACGTTAGCTGGTTCGATGTTTGGGGGGTTCGCGGATGCTGGCCTGTTCAGGAGATCCTCAAAATGCTCTGCCCATCTGTTCATCTGCTGGTCTAAACTGTTGATGGTATTCCCCTGCTTGTCCTTGACAGGTCTTTCTGGTTTGCTGAAATTCCCAGAGAGTCGTCTGGTGATGTCGTACAGCTGTTTCATGTTACCGCTGTACGCTGCCTGCTCCGCCTCAGCTGCCAGTCCATCTATGTATTCTTTCTTGTCCTTCTTGATGTTTCTCTTCACTACTCTGTGGGATTCTGCATAAGCTTCTTGAGCCTTGGCCTTCGCTATTCTGGTTCTACTGTTGTAGACTACTGCCTTCTTCCTCTTCCTGTCTTCGATCTTGGTCAAGGTCTCTGCTGTGATCCACTCTTTCTGCTGGTGTTTCTTTGGCCCCACAACTTCTTGGCATGATGCTCTTAGTGTTTCTTTCACTATCTGCCAGCTGTTTGGTACACTGTCTTCTTCTTCTTGAAAAAGTTCCTGAAGCACTTCAAACTTGTTCTTCAGCGTCAGACCAAACTCTTGTCTTATCTTGGGGTCTTTCAGAAGGCTGACGTTGTACTTGACTCTTCTGTCTGACGCTTCCATCTGGTATCTCTTCAGTTTCAGCTTCAGTTTGGCCACCACCAGGTGATGGTCGGACGCCACGTCTGCTCCTCTTCTCACTCTAACGTCCTGCAGGGATCTTCTGAACTTCTTGCTAATGCAAACGTGGTCGATCTGGTTCTCTGTCGCGCTGTCTGGCGATACCCATGTATTCTTGTGGATCCGCTTGTGAGGAAAGATGCTGCCTCCAATGACCAGGCTGTTGAGTGCACACAGGTCTGCAAATCTCTCTCCATTCTCATTCATCTCTCCCAGGGCGTGGGTGCCCATGACTGGTTCGTATCCAGTGTTGTCAGACCCAATCTTGGCGTTGATATCTCCCATGAGGATGGTGACGTCCTTGTCCGGATAGGTCTCGAGGATCTTCTGCAGTCTGCTGTAAAACTGGTCTTTGTCCTCCTCTTCACTGTCGTTCGTTGGGGCATAGCACTGGACGACGTTCATCTTGATCTTCCTCTTCTTAGTTCGGAAGGATGTCGTGATGATCCTGGGGCCGTGTGCCTCCCATCCAATCAGTGCCCTCTGTGCCTGCTTGGACAGCATGAAGCCTACTCCCTGCGTGTGGGGTGCGTCGCTCTCTTCATGCCCGGAGTACAGCAACAGCTCTCCTGTCATCAGTCGTGATTGTCCAGCTTGGGTCCACCGTGTCTCGCTGATGCCTAACACGGCCAGGTTGTTGCTCCTCATCTCGGCTGCTACCTGCGCAGTCTTTCCTGGCTCATACATGGTCCTAACATTCCATGTGCCGATGTTGATTCTCCTGGTAGACAAAAGGGTAGTCGGCTTTGTGGCATCATTTCGGCTTTCACCACCCAGCGTCATGCTTCTTCGTGATGAAGACCCTTCCTCTCCCAGGATAAAGTTTTCTGTTTCTTCTGTTGTTGACGTTTCTGTAGCGTCGTTCTTTTTACGGGGTGGGGGTGCTAACCCCACGCCCAACCCTCCTCCTTTACCCATGTTTCAAGTACCACTCCATTTTCTTTAACAGGGTCATGGTAAATATCTCTGTTCAGAAGAGTTTACTAAAGACAAAAGACATTTCACTGGACCCCATTCTTAGCAAGAAAAACCAAGTATGGGCATAATGGAACTTTTAAAAAGTTAGATCAATGACAAGGCATGAATTGTCTCATCTACAATGTAACGAGAAATCAGATCTTTTAAGAACGAGTCAATGAAGCTTTAAACTCTGGTTTAAGCAATAACTTGTTTAACCACATCAAAATCTGAGGTAAGTTCACTCTCTTGTCCAAGGGAACAAAGCATTCAGACAAATCTATTTTGGCTATAAGATCACTATGGTCTTTGTCTTTGCTCATTTCATCTCTACCATGATGACAGAATGTGTAAGAAATTATGCAATAATAGCACTTGATCATAATTGGAGTTAGTTACTTCTCCTTGAAAAGGTTAATGAAGAAAAGACTTTTAGAGTGATGGACCACCTTTCCTGATACATTATGTCTATCACCCATTTACTGAAATGTTTCTTTCTGTGGGTTTCTTTGATATTAACATGCACAGTGGTTGGTTTAATACTCATGGGCTGGGATGGAAGCCATTCATGTATGTTTCCATAGATGTAGAGATAACAGAATTTTCCTGGAATCTCCAACACTAGACTCAGAAAGCTGTTTATCCAAGACTTTTCCAACTTGAGAGGAGCAATCAGAATCAGTTTGCACTTGCATTCTCTTGCTTTCTGAATAATTTTAGTACTCAGTGATGTTAAGGAAAAAGAGCCATTCCAGTGCAGTAAAATAATATTCACAGTGAATGCTTTCAGATCTGGAACTGGGTATGTGTTAAGGAGTTTGGAATTTCACTGAAAGTCCACTATAGGTTAATGCCACATGGAGCAAAATGTAACAGAAGACGGTTTGGAGGGGGGACAAACCATTTTGATGTTAATCAGCTGATTCAGTCTGTAAAGTAAATCAATACACTGAGTGAAACTTGGAATGTGGATTTGTTGATATCAAAATACCTTCATGAAATGCCAAATAAAGAGGCATAGATCTTGCAATCTGGTTCTCATCCCAACTTCAATGATAATTGTCTGAAAGAATCAGAACTTCTTCAGTCCAGTACTGATATCCTGGTATGGTAGATCACTGTAACTATTACTGGATGTGCTGTGCATATGCCATTTCAAGGCTGAGATTGGCGATGAAATGCGGGCTAGCTAGGGAAAATTTGGTGTCAGCTAATATGATAGCTAAGACATGTAATCAACACTCCAGGGCAGGATCATCATAACCAGTGGTAATTGTTGGTGTGATATACAATTCTCCAAGGTTGGTTTACATGGGTTTCCATGCTAGGTTAGTAGTATCCAAGAAATCTGCCAAAGTGGGGAGTAGGACAAAACAAGTGCATGCATGGGTGGGAAAATGGCTGCAGTTCAAAAGTTACCCAACACTTAAATTTCCATCTCTCTTTCTGCCTGCTCCACTCAGTGTTGAAATCAAAATCCCCTCCAGCTGTATAGACATTAATCTTATTATTGTTTCTGAGCTTCACCCATTCTTTCTCTATTGATGGATGTTTTTCTGTGCTGAGAACCCCTTTCACAGCCTTCTGTCTAAAAGGGCACATGCACAGCTAGCTTTGTCAATATATTCTCTATTAACTGCACAACTTTTTGAAACTCATAGGGTAGTGTCTTTTGGACATTTCTGCTCCATACCAAGATTTGTCATTAAAACAAACTATGCCAAAGATTTCACTTTACTGAATTAATTCTTTGCTGATTGTTCCAGAATTCTTATCTGTTCAATAATGCTGCATTACTGTTTTAATTATGTCACTACCAGTCTGCCTGATCACACACAGGCATCCTTACTTTTTAATTTCTTTATAGATTCCTTTTTATTCAATTATTTGAGTTCTTAAAGTGATATTTAGTTTTTGTAGCACAAGGTCAGTGCTGAATAATTTATTGAGGAAAGAAATGAAAATCACACTCTACTCTTAAACTTCTGTATTTTAATTAGGTTTTGTGTTCTCATTTTCAAAATACTGATAAATTGCTGCAGCAGTATAGTCACAATTGATACCATGTTATAAGTGAAATCCATGATGTTAGAAATTGCCAGGCTTTCTTCCTCTGCTTCAAATCTTTCAACTCAACAGACTGCACATAAGAAAATATGCCACCAGCAAGTCACCTTTATCAGCAAGGTGGATTGCATCTGCCACTTTTCTAGACTGCTTCTTCTCAACACCTTAAGATATCTGCTTCAAAGAAATTTTAACCAATTGAAATCTCTTACACACCTCACACCTGCCTTTGTCCACTATGCATTATTTGCTCACAGCACCATCACCACAACCACTTCTTGTAGAAAATGAACAACATAAATTGAATCTCAGTCAAGTCTCATGCTGCACAGGCAGTGAACTACAATTATAGATGCTACAGAAATTTACGGAAATTACCTAAATTTTGAGAGCAAAAGACCAATCAATTGAATTAACAGTTAATGAACTGAAGCCATATCACTTATAATATAATAAATAACCAATTCAGATGTGAAATATTTATGATGAAAACAGAGCAAAACTTTAATGAGCACATCGAGTATAGATTCATTATGATTAATACACAACATGGATCCTCAAGACATAAAAATCACAACACTGATTTAATTTGAGAGGACTCAAACTGAATGAAAGCATGACCAGTTCTAGTAACACATGAATGATGAGATTTGGTACCTTACCCTTATTCCACGGGGAGACCACTCCTGCATGACTTCAGTAAGCAGATGACAACATTTTTTAAATGCTAAGATAAGCTTAAAGATGATGTTAATTTCTTTTTGTTCTTGGGGCTGATTTAACAAGGTATTGAAAGGTCTGCAAATGTATATAATCAAGCAATTTACTGAACAAAAAATGAAATGACCATGGAATAGTATGGCTGAGACAGTCCATGTTTAGTCTTTTCAGATATAAAGTATTTGATTTGACTATTGTATTTGTTTTTCTAGGTATTTATTATAAGAGTAAAAGAACTTAGGAGACTATACAAAAACAATGCAAACAGATAATAATTAAACCTTACCTGATGTTTGCCAATCCCTCTACACTCTGAGGATTGCTAGAGAATGAGGAATTCTGAAGACAAAAATCATTATTAAACTTGAAGTTAAACAGTGTTATTTAACTAATGAGTGAGATTCATTTGGGTATCTTATCAGGTAATTACAGTATATACTCACATATAAACCCATTTGCGTATAAGCTGACCCCACAGCTGCCTACCCTCCAGACTCACAATTAGTGAAAATGTTGATACAAATTAGTGAATATTTTTTACATGAATTCATGAAGTGATCCTCGAGTCTAAGGATATTTGTCAGAACAAATGTTTACCATGGTCTCCAGCAGGTAAAAGTAGATTATGTTCAACAAGAAAACTCACAAACAATGTTTTAGCATTGGTACCTTGCAGTTCTTCTGTCAATGGATGAATTAAAATATTCAATAGATCAAATCTGCTGGGAGTTCTTAATTTTCCCAACCTTTATGTGCTTTTTGCTACCAATATGCTTTGTCATATAGTCTCTGCCACCATGCCCAATGCTAACATTTGTGGCACACTGCATGCAAAGAGCATGATGTAGATTGGTGTTTGCTGAATGCACGGCAAATGTTTAGTATATTCAAGCTAAATTTCACTTTTTGTGCATTATAATTCTTTTTCTTATTCCGAATTTCCTCTGACCCTTGCCATATAATTTTTTATATCTGGACATTTATGTTAGGGTGTAGGGTCAGAGTCCATTCCCTACTTAAAAGTTGAAATTCGCAGGCACCACATACCGTATATACTTGCATATAAGCCGAGAAATTTAGGAAAAAAATAAGGCCTGGAAGAAGGGCTTATCTGCAGGTCAAGGTCCAAGTCTGAAATTTATAATGCTTTTTTCCCTCGATTTCCAGTATTTATTGTTTCTGTCGATTGCCGAAGATGAGATCACATGCCTAATGATGCCACATGGCACATAAGATTTGTCCTGTCATGAAGTGAAACAAATGCTTTTTTTCTAACTTAAGTGGTAGGATAATGAATGAAAAACATGTTTTAACGTACTTGACGCCTATTTGACAGATGTCCATCCACCAGAAAATACAGCCATACATGTTATTTGAACCACGGAAATATGTGTATTTTCCAAAAGAAGTGCCATATTAGTAACCTCGAGTCAAGTATTTAACCCTCAGCTAATCAGTAATCATTAAACTATACAGTATCATACAAATGCACGCTAGCTTATTTCAGTGTAAATATGAAAAGAATCTACGTAAAAAATAAAAGAATTATGATACTGAAGGTATATACGACAAACATTTTGATAAAGAGTAGAAATACATGTACGATAGTCTTAAAGGAACAATAGCGAGAGGCTCCATAGAGGTTTGTTGTGCGCACGCTTAGGTAGGGTAAATAACAGTGCAATATATGAGTAAGTGTGAATAATTGTAAAACAATATAATTTGTGGGATTTCTTTGATAGGTGTAATAGGCAGCCACAGTTTATATACTACTGTTGTTTAGTTGTTTGTAAAGCAAAGTGGTTTGTTAGCGGCAGAGTGTTGTACAATAGCTACCATATGCTTAATCTGTGGTAAATGCCTCGGGGATAATGGGTTTGTTTTGTTGCATAATGCCAATGACTTTATTAATATATGCCGACTCTCAGATGTATCGTTTACTGAGATATGGTAGTGGACATAGTTTCTGCTCAAAGTTATAAACTGTCACAATACTGGAATAATGTCCATGCTGAAACCAATCATATTTTGATCAACTGAATCACACTACCGGTAGTTTAGAAAAACACAAATAAAAAACAATGATAAATAATTATCAAATACAAATTGATAACCAACCACACATGGAAATAATTACAGGATAAGGTATATAAATAGTATACTACCACTATAAGAAATTATTTCAGTTTAATCTCACCAGAAGTTTATATTCAATTCAATCAGATAAAATGAATAGTATTGGAAGTAAAAGAAAGCGTTCTGCTTATGATGCAGCATTCTAACTTAACATTTTTGAATATGCAGAAGCAAATAACAACTGTGCTGCAGCACGTGAATATTTTGTGAACAAGAAGCATGTACGGGAATGGTGGCAATTCGTTCACGTGCTATGCAGATGGCAAAAAATTATAAATATAAGTTGGCAGATTCAAAATTTGTTGCATCAGCTGGCTGGTGTTCTCGTTTTATGAACCGGACTATCCAATGACCATGATGACAATGATGACATATACGATGAAAGCATGCCCACAACTGAAGCCGAGTTTCGTGAACTGTTTGGCAAGTCTGACACAGAACCCGATTTGAAGGATTCTAAAAGTGATTTAACTTTTGTAATTCATTTTGGAATGAAGATTAATTAAATTTCCATTAAGACTTAACACTTTATAATTGTTTTTATTTCAACATATAAATTATCTTTCTTACTTTCATTTTTTTTAATAATGTGATTTGCCTAAATAAATGTATTCAGAACTCACTTTGTGCATCTCGTGATAAACCAGTAATCTAGAAATTATGGGTTGGCTAATATGCAAGTCATGCACTTTATAACAGTTTTACCAATTCAATTTTTTTTTGGGGGGGTGGCAGGAATCAGCTTATACGCGAGTATATACAGTAGCCTCTTAATAATTGGGCCAGCAAATTTTTACGACCTTTCATAAAGATATACCTGCATGAAATCGATAGGAATATGAATCATTTTCTCAAAAATCGTGAGCACAGCATTAGTCATGTCTTTAATCCACTGACAGAAGAGACGAAAGTACATTCATTGCTGCAGTTTGACCTGGATCTGACTATTTTCAGTCAGCGTCATATGACTATACAAATCTCGTAATCTACATGTCAATTCATGCATTCACATGATATGGACAATAAACAAATTTTCAAAGTAAGAATGGGGTAGCAAGAGTCAGTGGAAACTCGGAATATATTTTTAGTTGGTGGTGAAGACATTTTCAAGATCAGTTGTCAAGTGGTAATTTAAATTAGCGTGGCACATGCACGGAACAAAATTCTGGTTTGGCCCCAGTTTCTCATAAAAGCATTTGTAAAACTATATACATGTATATATGTATATATATATATATATATATATATATATATATATATATATATAGACACACACACACACACACACACAGATCAAAATACATTAAAATGCTTGCTACCAGGCCAACTGTACCAGTTCACTAATATTGCGACCAATCATACAGGCTCATTTTGGCAACTGCTGATATCACGACTTGCAATTAACGGGAAATTGGTTATTTTATTAAATATTTTAATTAACTGAGAATTGGGGAATTCATGAAATTATTGCAACAGGTGTGAATTCGTGAATCATTGCAAATGTAATGAAATTCACTCCAAAATCGTGAGGGTTGGCAGCTATGTGACCCCACCAAAATGAATAGGTATATACACTAAAAAAAAGCATAATATGCAAATAAGCTTACCCAAAATTCCAAGACAAAATTACAAGATGCATGTGGTAAGTTTTTACATTAGCAAAAATTACCCATTTAGCTCTATCGGGTTTGTCATGTATGATTATTACACAAAAATGCTATAAATGTTTTAAAAGTCAATAATTTTATTTAATTTTCTAATTTCTTATTGTTTTTGCCTAATTGAGATTTGCATATAACTTGATCAAACGATGGCAAGAATTGAGCATTTGCGGGTTGCTGTAACAGGGTTCATACTGAACTATGGATGATAAATTCAAAGACTTTTCCCAAACTTTCAAAGACCACAAACAGAGATTTCCAAGACCTATTTTTGCTAATATTGTGTATACAGGTTATATGAGAAAAATGAATGCCAAATACTACAATATTGATTACTGATTAAAGTCAATCTATAATTAATTTCCTAAAATTGTATTATAATTATCTGGAAGATAGGTTAACATTCATTGTTTTTTTTAGAAATATGTAAGATACGTGTCAGATTTAATACAAAATAAATTGTTCTCTTAATTAACAGACATCAGCATTGCTTTAAATGTATTATTATATTTGCTTTTTTTTCCTCTTCAATCATTTTGGAAAGAGACGCCACCACTGTCATCTCTTCCTCTGCTTTTCTCCCAAGAGCATTTGACTCTGTGACAAGCACAATGGGTCCTTTTATCTCTGCCTCTTCTGCTTACTGTACAGAGGAAGCATGTAGGTTGGCAATGTTAGCTTCAAAAGGCAGCTTTCTGGCTTTCAGTTCTTCCACTTCATCCAAGGCTAACTCCCATCTCTTTCCTTTTTGGTTTTTCTATCATCCTCCTCTGTTTTCTTCTTATCCAGATATGCATGGTACTTATGTCTTGCAGAGGAACCATATGTCATCATTTCATTGCTAATGATGATTTCCAAAGGTCCACCTGCTTCTCTCCTTGTGTCAATGATTAGCCCTTGAGCTCTGAGGCTTTCTCTGCTGAGGTTCTCAACAGATACCTGTTTGTTGACATAAAATCCTCTCTCCACTGGTGCCTGCCCATGTGACAACAACATTTTCTGGAGACCACACCAAAGTTCGACATATTCCTTTCATCAAGGTTGGGCATGTTTTTTTTCTCCATTTTTAAAAAAAATAAACATTATCTATAAATCTAGTAATATTTCAAGCACTTCAAAGTACTGGGCAAAACGGGCTCAATTATAGTCTAACTATGCCAATCCGTTTGTTTCTTTGGAAAGTCCGTTAATCATGAAATGTGCAGGAGATGGCAGTATTAGTGCCATTCTGGTCACATTCAGGTTAGAAATTAAAAATCAATGATTCAGTTGTCTTAGTTCTGTGCACTTTTTATCATTTAATTATTTTCGTTATTGAAACAAACGGGGATGTATAGTCAGACTATAGATACACAAATCAATTTCGGCAATGAGATTTTAATTATTATTTTAATTATTTTTTTTTAAATACCATTGGGGAAAAGGTCGAGGGTCGGCAATGAGAAACGGGGATATTCCGTCAACTGGAAATATGTTTTTTTAAATTCTTTTATTTATTTACCTAATCAAATGACTTGATTTCTTACAGTTAAAGTTTCACAGCACGTTTTTTTTAATATACTCACAATTTAAGAACAACAACTCTTGCTTAACTCTACTATAGTGTACGCATGCGCACTTTGAAACTGTATATCCGTGAATTGAATTTATTACAATGTATTTTTTTTATATTAAATCAAGGAACATTATTATGTAGAACAAAATTTTTGAAAATTATTTTTGTCCCTCAAACGTGTTAAATAAAACCGACGGTATAAGTAAATTTAAACGGGCCCTCTTTTGCCATATCTCCCAAATCATCACATTAAACAATATCTTATTTTATACCCGAGGAGTACCGGTAATGAGTTAACATTATTTTGCCCAAAATTACCAATAGCTTATACTTCTGCATCTTCGTTCCACTAAATGAACAGTATGTAGTTACTAATTTGCAAGGACACATTCTCCTACTGAAGACAAGTTGCTCGTCTTTTTACACAATGTACAAAACGTCTTTCGTTTACATAATTTATCCTTTTGCAGCCATTCCTTGTATTTCTCTTGTTCAAGCCAGATATCGTTGAAAGCCAAAGACCTGGCATTTTTAAACACTGAACTTGCAGAAGATGTAAATCGAATGAACAAATTTTGAATTCTCGAGCGTGTAACTTTCGCGAACTTTCTACGTAGAATTAGTGTAATTAACATTTTCATTGGCTAAAACTGATGGACTCATCCAATCAAATTGAACTATTCGTCAAACGAAAGAAGCCAGAAAACCAGCACAATCCGAAGCTAACGACCTTGGGCAATTTTAGTAGTGACTTCATTTGATGAAGTGTGTAGCGGCACCGTCTTACTTTGATGAAGAGTGCATGTGTGACTGAAGTCGCCACCGAGGCATACTTTGGATGCCCAAACAAAACAAAGCCTCTTTTGTTAATGCGGCGGCAATAAACTGAACGGGTCATCAAAAGAAAGAAATCAGGATAACTAGATTACATCTGAATCTAACAACCTCGGATAATTTTATTTGTGATTCTGGAAAGAAATTAATTTTTTGGGGTTTTATTTCAGTTTTCAAAGACTTTTAAAGACCTCAGGGTAATATGCTCGATTTTCCCAAACTTTCAAGGCCTTGAAAATGCTACCTCATTTTTCCCAAACTCTCAAAGACCTTCAAAGACCGTACGAACCCTGTGTAACACTACTTCCCCTTTCTGACTCAATTGTTTGTTTATGCATTATTGCATTAGATTTTTTTTATATCAGTGCACCAGTAATTGTTTTGATATTTCATTGAAATTGAAAAAACCAAACTCATTAAAATATCCCAGTAGGACAAAAATGAACAATAGTAGGGTTTGATTTAATGCTTGCAATTAGGCAAGTGAGCATAGTTACAAAATGGTGCCAATGCATGTACAATGAGGTTTTGAACAAACGTTGAATGAAGTATATTCCGCTGAATGAAGTACATTTGTTGGATTCACATCATGGATACAACTGTACTAAACTTTAATGATAAATCCACAATACAATAATGCAGTTTCAGAAAAAATGCTTCAAAATTATGTATAAAACATAATTATTGAGTTGTAGTTTGATTTGATATAAGCGACCTTACACCCCATTTTACAAACCTATGGCAATCGTGTCAATACATATATTATGGACTGAAAGACAATTGCACATCAAAGTACTGATATAGTTGCTGGTCAAAATTCCATCTTAACCTAAGCCAGTTTCAGGGTTTTAATGATTAAATGGCCTGTATGATGTCGGAAAACAAAAGAGAAATCCGCTAATTATTATAAAAAAGAAAACACCAAAACATCCAGCTTTCCAATGTGTGACAAATTAAAATTTTGTTCAGCCAAAAGACAAAAGGAAATAGACTGATGATCTTAATTGATCTATATTTGGCCTCAAGGCATCCATTAGCAGCGTTCTTTCATGAACATGTAACAGTTATACCAGTTATGCCTTGCACAATTAATTGAACGTCTAGCAGCAGAGAGGGTGAACAGACTTTTTGTCGAAAAGGATCGATATCAGAAAAAAACTTTTTGTCGAAAAGGATCGACATCAGAAAAAAGGATCGACAAAGCGTCGACACCAGACCAACTTGCTAGCAATTCATAAAAAAAAGACGCCATTTAGTTGACGTTCACCTCCTCGGCTGCTAATGCGCTAACTAAATATTTGATCAAGTCCTTAAGATTTCACAAATAAACTAATTTGTAAAACCTCACCTCGTAAATCAATCAGATTATTAGATTGGTCAGTGAGTTTGAAATTAATTCTCGTTAACAAATTATTATGACATCGCATATAGACTAGATTAGTTGGGTCTTCAATAATTAGAAATCCTGGAGGAGCCGTTGGTGCAAATGAGTATAAAATATATCCTTGCTGAGCTTGATTTGATTGTTCGAGATTTATTTGATAATTTCCTTCGATAACGTCACATACTAAATTGAGCGCAATCACCGTTGAAATATTCACATTGTTCGGAGCAATATGTCTACCGCCGCCTTCTGGATCATTATTATATTTCAGAATATTTGCTGTAGGATTCTTCGATTTTTTCCAATTATCGTGGATTCTTTTGAACCCAATATTAATAGCATCGTCAAGTTGTTTCTTTAGTTTATCCGGATTATATCCAGGGATTTTAAAATCTTTAATCTCCGTTTTATTAATATTGTATAGATCCGCAAACTTATCATGTAATATCTCTTCATTTAATACTTCTTGAATAATTTTCGAGTGAAATATTTTCATATCGTCGATGATTTTATTACCTGTTTCTACGACGTTGATAAATTCATCCTTGGTGAGAGAGCCGGATTTAATAGATATTAGCAGTAGTGAAAAATCATTATTCATTGCTGTGAAATTTCCGTTAATGAGAGGAACATAAATTGATTCAAAAATTTCTTTATTAAAGAATTTATTAGGAGCATAATCCTGATAACTCTTGACTTCATTGACGGGTTTTATTTTGTTGGTGATATAATCGGATTTCTTAGGTTCGGGTGGAAAATCCTTCGAATTTTCTCGCGAGTTATCCGGTGGTAATTCAGGCCATCCTAACACTGATCTTATAGAACTCTGATAAATATCTACAACGTATCCTTCTGTATTTATCTCGATAGCAGATGATAATGTTGGTTCGTGAACTGTTATAGCGATTTTTGATTCTTTCCCAGTGAGAGATTTTATTCTTCGTTGAAATTCAGCATTGATCTGTTCGATTTGGTATGATCCTGTTGGTATAGAAACAACCTGCCAGTCTGGGGTTCCGTCTTCACGATTTTTCCACGCGAATACCAAGGAATTATTTGGTTGTTGACCACCAAATGCTACCGATCTAATATTAGGCCAGCTATGATACACTCGTAGTTTTGCTAGCGCGATCTCGCTCACGGGAACGGGGATTGGAAAATTCACACTAAATTCAGGACGTGTTGAGGTTACTGATATCGTGCTTGTTTTCACCGGTGTTGTATTTGTTACTATTTGTTGAAGTAGTTCTTGCGACGACATTATTATTATTATTCTGCTCTAATTTCAGCATTGTTGATTTATACAATTGAGCCATAGTTGAAAATTCGCTATCTGATATTGTTGTGTCATCCAACGACGATGATATCAACGAGGATAATTGCGAGTAACCGGCAGATGCAATATGAAATTTTATTACATAATTGTGTAGTTTACTCTGGCTACACGATGATAGTTTTTTTGTGATCCCGGTTAATATCCCGGCGATTGTAGCTATGGAAGAAATAACAATTGGAACTACAACCGGAGCAATCATAGTAACCGAAGATAGTATTATCCCAGCAGCAGTGATTACTCCCGACACTGAATACACAGTGACATCAACTGCGGTTATTCTTCGTTGGTATTTTTTTATTTTTATTTGATACTCCTCACAGAGAGAACTGAGTTTAGTTTGAAATTCTCTGACTTGATCATAGCGATACTGATTCGATGATGGAGTCATTTTATTTTAAAGGTGCTAGCATTTTCAATTCAAAATTCTGAAAGAATTTTTAAATCAATTTAATTGTTTACTTAAATCCACTACGAATTCTACGTACCACGTTACTGAAACCCTGACTAGATTTCTATCTGTGGTCGTTATCGTGAATTGTTCAGTTGTATCCTTGTCGATTATCGTTGATACTGTATTATTGACTCCAGATGAACTCGACGATGATATATTAAACTGATTCGGTGATACTATTGTTAATCGATAAATACCCTTGACTGCTGCGGTTATGTTTAAGATGTTGTTTGTGGGAGTCCACATAAATGATCCGTGTTGAATCGTGTGTACTACGTTGTTGACGATAGATTTATCATGAGGAATTTTTACTTTTTCAACAACGCTTATCATCCTCGTTGCATCATCCTTTATTGCGTTGTTGAATTTTTTAAGTTCATCGATGGATTTTTTAATATCAGGAAGGGTTATTTCAATTTTATCAAATGGGCTCCCAATAAACTTGTCCATGAGGTTTTTACGAAACGTCATAAATAGTTTCACGTGTTTTTCATATTCAGATTGAAGAGTTGCTAGTTCCAATATAGAATCTTTTATTGTGGTGAGTTTTGGTGTGGTTACTGGTGGATTTCCAAAAAATTCTAGTATGGGTTTGTCAATTTGGTCAATTGTATTTTTTTGTGTTTCACTAAACTGATCAAATACAATTATATGATCGTCATATTTATCGTTTAGTGATTTCAATGAATTCGCTGTGTTATCGAATGTTGCTAATTTATCCGTAATTGTTGAAACAAGTACACCTGGTTTGAGTTTACCCTCTTCGGAAAATAACGCGATAGCATCCTCTGCTGCATCTCGTTGTTTAACTAAAATATCATTGAGAGAGATATTACCAGTTTTCAATTTACCCTGACGATCTTGAAATACAACTATTTCACCAGGATCAACATTTGCTAGGTTCAACATTTCGGCTATTTCATCTTCGATTAGTTTTTTAACACTTTTGTCGGAAAAATCTTTAGACACCTCAGTATCCGGTTTTTTCAGCGTTGATAAAGGTCGTCCCCAAATATCAATCATTATCATAAAAATCCTTTCTCTGTTTAAAATCTTTTAGATTTTCAATCCAACGACCGCTAGTATACTTATTCACTACTATATGGGGTGGTTTTCTTGATTGAGGAATCAAAGATTCCTTTGAAATAGCATCAAGTACGTTTAATACTTCATTACCACATATGGGTGGGTCAAGCATTGTCTGTGTTGGTAACGTGGAATACCAACGGGGTATTTTTAATTTACTTACATAGCGGTTAAATTCTTTTGGGGGCGCTAATCCATATGAATCGAAATAAACAATCCCACGAGGATCAATCGCGTATGCAACCCAATGTGTTCCACGTCCGGAGCTGTTATCTAGATTAATAATACCGGTTTCAACATCATTTGGTTGTGTCGGTAACTGATCTCTCATAAAAACACCTCTGAAGTTTTTTATCGCTAGTTTTTTAGCGGCATCAATTAAATCAAAATTGGACATAGGAACCACAGATTTGGAAATCGAAGATTTCGGAACTATATCGTTCCTGGAATTCGAAGACCCTTTCCGCTGTACCATGAATACGGGGTTCCTGGTAGTCTTAGACCCTTTCCTTTTTTTTTACCAGATCCACGAGTGGATCTACGGACGGATCCGCCTGTTGCTTTCTTTAGTGCCATTCCTGCCGCGGTACCAACGGCTCCTAACGCTGCTGCCTTCGCCACCGCTGGGGCTGCTGCGGCAATCAACCCTGGAATCAACCCTAACAACGGGAATATACCACCAGTCTTTTCCATGTTTTTAATCGCGCTCGTAGAAAGAGTAACCTGAACTCCTTTTTTTTCTTTAAACGCTTTATTGAAGTGATTAACCTGAGTTTTCGTCAGCGATAGTTTATTCCCTCCGCCATTCATTTGATTAAATTTCAGCGTTATTGTGGTTCCACATTGCTTAGCTGATTTGGATTGTAGTTTTTTTATTTGACCAGGTGTCAACGTAACATTGATATTACTATACGACATTATACAAAACAGATTGATTCTAAATTAGAAATGCTAAGCATTTCTGAAATTGCAAAGCAATTTACAATCAAATATTTTCCACTGGTGCATCAATAAGTCTCATTCGTCCACCAACACCTTCAAGTATCATTGATTTATCACTAAGAATAACAGCAACTGCTCTGTAATTATCAATACCAGCAGGACGGGTTACACGAGCTCGGAAGTGTATATCAACTACGGACTGTTTCATCAAGTCAAGATGTTCCAACGAAAAGTAATAAATCGGATACAGACCTTTAAAGTCCAATTGTGATATTTGTAGACCAGTATCTACATTTTGATCACGTCCCATAAATGATAGCAATCGATGATAAACTCGTGCAATGTGGTTATTTTCATAGTTAAGTTGTATATCCTCTGATGGTTCTTGTTGTCCGTTTATTTTTAGTGAAACTTCATTACATCCGATTTGATCAAATATCATGTGGGAACGTTCTTGATTATTTAATCGCGCTCTATTCTGTAGCGCAATAAAAATATGCCGTGGAGCTGAAACACCCTGTCGTGCTGCCAAATGCCATGTAAGTGTACCATCAATATTAGAATCCATGGTATCTGTGGACGTTGTCAACCAGCTTAATAATCTCTTTCCCCCTTGATCCATAAATGATAGCAACCGCGGTTCTACTGACAATGATGGAGTCAACACTGGCATCCATAGTGATAGTTTTGATAAAATTACTTTACCCGCAGCACCACCAATACGCCAGATTGCGTTATTATCATCACCCCTTCTCACTAGTGCTACAGTATGCTTTACTCCATAAATAACTTTTCTGACGTTTCTACAAAATCCAAATATATGATGGAGCGGAATCGCACATGAAAATCGTCGATGATCTCCTTGTAATGTTGCTATTCTTGTTGCAGCTCCTAGATTGAAATTCTCATCATTATTTATAATCATATCCTCGATACCACCAGCAGCACCAGCAATAAAATTAACAGGATTAGCAGCACGATCCTTTGGTTGTCTTATAACAAATGGATTTTTACCCGCTGTATTTTTAACATCCTTTGCAAACATCATAGATGGACCGGCCGATCTTGTATAATCGTCAGAGTATCTTGCTAGCCCTAGTATTGTTGTTGCTACATCAACTTCACGTTCAATAGATTCGATTTCTTTTCCATCAATGAGATATCTAGCACTTTCAAATAATGCCATGATACCATTATTGACAAAACCAACTTGGATAGTTGGGTCATTTGCATATGGTGTATCATCATGCTGTAAAAGTTCACCTTCGACTTCAATAAAAGCTTCAGCGGGTAAAAAGTATTTACTAGTATCATGAACTTGAAGTTCAATTCTCCCGCGAAGATTAGGTTGCACTGCGTGATAAGCAAAAAATTGATAATCACGTACAGAATCATCTTTAAGTACTGGGGCTTCCATGTCAAATGCAACATCAGGGTTCTGTTTGAACATTTTTTATTATATACCCGTTGGTCTAAATTAGAAATCGGAAACGCTAGCATTTCTGAGAGGTGAAATCACTTAAAATCTATGCAAAATACAGAATTAAAAATAAAAAAAAATAATATTATGTTAAATTAATTATTTAGTTGGGTATATATCAATAATGTTGCTGATGAAAACAAATCTAGATAACGAAGATCAAATCGAAAATACAAATATTTCAATAACTATAACAACTGAGAATCCTATTCAAATAACCAGAAATATTAGTGTTTCTAACACTAGTGTTTCTAACACTAGTATAGGAAATTCAAGTGGAAACATTAGTGTTTCTAATACAAGTATTTCTACTGAAACCATCGAAAATTCAGAAAATACAAGTATTTCAATAACTATAACAATTGGAAATCCTGTCCAAATAAATATAACCAGAAACACAAGTGTTTCTAACGCAAGTGTTTCTAACACAAGTGTTTCTAATACAAGTATAAGAAATGCTAGCAATTCTAGTGATGATTTTTGAGAAAATATTATTCACCGACGTCGGAAATTCTTTGACTTTCCAAAGCCACTTCCTGCTATCATATTTGCTGTTATGTTATCCTGCAATGACGGGGGTCATTAATGACTGTAGTTTTTTATCCACGGCGTTATTTATTATTTTACTAACCTGTGTAGGCATTACTGCAGTAGATGGTAGTGAAGTCATTCTAGAAATGCTAGCATTTCCAGGTTTTGAAAAATTTCTACGTCGAACTAGCGCTGTTAGTTTATCCTTAGCGGCTGAAAATGCCTTACTAGCAAGATCACCAACAGCGCTAATACCCTTATCTCGGATAACATCAATTGCTTTCATGGATAATTGTTTTGCAAACGGAGCCACTTTTGGAGCCATTCTTGAAAATAATCCCATTATAGTATTACCGAGACCATCTCCATAGTATGCTCGGTATTTTGGCAATCGTGAGTTTACCACGTAGACGTTAGTTGGTTTATCATGGTTGTAGTGTATGATCATTCTCTATATAGAAGTATTATACTTCTAACACTAGTGTTTCCAAATACTAAAGCATTTCCAAATTGATATTTATCTAATCGCGAAATCCTACGGATTTCCAGTGACATTAGTCACTGTGGTAACCGTAGAAATTCAAAGAATTTCCATCCAAAGAATTTTCGGCTAACTCTTCAATGAAATCTCTATATGTTGCAATATCCATGATACCACCTTGAAATAACCTCCTACAGATATCAGCTGCTTCATTGATTATTTCTGGTGAGTTATTCCCGGCTCGTTTTCCTCCTACAAGTACTTCTAATCGTGCTATATCACCGAGAATATTGCCGGGACATGTTACACTAGAATTTCCAACACTAGAGTGAAAATCCATAGGTGAATATCCCTTTCCGGTTTTTTTTTTAGTTTTTGCTTCTCTTTTTCTTTGTTGTTCTTGTTGCTTTTCTTCTTCTTCTTGTTGTTTTTCTTCTTGTTGTTGTATGTCATAATCTTCAATTCCTCTCGTAAACATTTTATACTCCAGTTTTCCCTTTTTTAAACGATCAATATTTTGATTTATTTTAAACAACCAATCAACCCAGTCAGGTCGTGATATTTTACTCTTTTTATACTCGTCCTTCAAAAAACGTTCTCTTGAATAATAGCTTTGGACAGCAAAATTACCAAAGGTGATATAATTGTTGGGTTTTATTAATTGAAATTGTTTTATTTGTATTATACCCGCCGGAGTGAATTTGTCTATAAAGGGAACACCACTCTTCGTGGAAACTGCGCCTTCTTGTTCTTCTTCTTGTTCTTCTTCTTCTTCTTGTTCTTGCTGTCGTTGTAGTTCTTCTTGTTCTTCTCGTTCTTGCTGTCGTTGTAGTTCCATCTCCCCTGCGATTTCACCTGGAAGTATTTGTACAGCTTGTTTCGTTTGTTTAGTTCGTTTTGCTATTTTCTCCAACACAGGGAGAAGAGGCTTCTCTGTTCTAGGACCTTCTTTAGGGACATCTCCGTATATCGCCCGTTCAGTTGCTGTTTTCACACCCTCAGTTGCACTAACAATAGGTTTGAAGAGTTGTTCTGTATCCTCTGTGAAGTCAGTCTGAAATAATTGCCGTTGTTGAAGTTTTTCACGTATACGATCACGAAGGGGTAATATTTTCTTAAGAGCTTCAAGTCTTTCTTTAGTGTTCCGTGTAGTTAATGATTGTCCTATCATTATTAAAAGAGTATCATTATTGTTAAATTGCTTTGCAATTTTTAATTAAAAAATCCAAAGGATTTTAGAAATGCAAAATATTTCATTACAATTTCAATTGTGAAACTGGACAAACAAAATAAATCACTAACCTAAAAATGCAAATTATTTTAATACTTCCTTGTTGTTACACACACATAATTTTACTTCCTCATAGTGTGTATACCGTACTGGTTATACAAACAAAGGAGGCTCTCTACGCGTGGGGCTCATCAAACTCAAAATCCAAAATCCAAAATTCTACGAATTTTTAACGAATTTTTAACGAATTTTTAACGAATTTTTATTGAGAGTTTTCCATTAATGTTTTTAATTGTCTCGCCTTATGGTTAATAAGCTTTCTTTGTTCATAATCTAAACCTAATTGCTTACGTACACGTTCAACGATGCTACATAATGGTACGAATATATTAACATCTTCAGTATTGACTAAACTTTCACGTATAAACTTTTGTATCCGCTTAATTAAAAAATATTTCTTAGATAGGACGTATTTTCCCGTCTGTTCTGCAAATTGTATATCCTCGAAATCAGTCATAATTTGATCACAATCTAACCCTGAACATAATTTTACATTTTCATCCTTAAGTTTGTTGATTTCAATAATAATCAATTTGAGATTTTCAATATTCATATATATATAAAAATATATTTGTTCAAATGCAAAGTATTTTCAAAATGAATTCTGGATACACTAAGGTGTTGATCATCTTAGTATACCCAGAAGCTTAATGCGATTATAGGTGATTATGATTATATATAATGAATGACGACGGCACATTCACCGTTTTGAACCCCCTTGGTGTTTTATACATCAAGCAGCGCTCAACGGTTACAACCGACAAACACATAACAATAGATTATAGGTGAACAATGAATGAATTGATTTCAATGACAATGACGACGGTACAATAACCCCTGATCTAGTGTGGTAGGCGGTTATATACACATAGGACGGTACAACAATAGATTATAGGTGACACAATGAATTGATTTCAATGACAATGGATGACGCGGGCTATTCTACATTCAAGTGTAAACAAAACCGCAAAATCGAAACTTTGGTTTTGAATGTCAATAATAACGTTCATACCACGTGTGACGGTGTGGTTTTGTTTACACTTGAATTTCGGCTAAATGCCCAATTATAATAAAGACGAATTTGTATATATACACTCATTACGACGAGGTGATATAAAAGAGGTGTAGTGATTGTAATTATTTGTTTGTTTATTAGCGATCACTGACAATGTTGAAAACACATATAATACTTGAAACAGACATTAAAAAAAATGTTTAAATACGACGTGTCTATAAAATAGTTCTGTTAATACTTGAAAAAAGACAAAATTGATTATGTTTTGTTCGGATTTATTTAATTATAACAGCCAATAGAAACGCTGGCGTTTCCGTGTTTAAGATCCGTAACTCTGTCATTGGTGGAAATCCTATGGATTTCACACGCGTTATACCTAACGGAGTTATCTCCCGTGAAATCCGTAAGATTTCCATTTACGTATTATACGTAAGAAAACTGAATTTTGTTTTTAAAACGCTTTGAAAAAGCGGTCTTATAAATTCCCTCTGCTACTTTTTGTACCGAGGAGGTGGTAATATCGAAATACTTACCAGCTTCTGACATTGATTGAAATACCATCTCCTTGTTGTCAGTATTAAACGATCTTACTGGTCTCTTCCCAATTGATTTACAAGTACCAGTATTTCCAAATGCAGTATTCTCACTTTGTGTAATAGCTCGTAAATTATTCAAAGAATTATTTGTCCTAATACCATCAATATGATCAATAACAAGGCCATCCTTGATTGATCCATTATACACTTCATAAACGAAACGGTGATTAAGATACCTTTTCCCTCCAGCACTAAACGTCAAATACCCTATACCATTATCCCGCCCAATAGATTTCCTATTTTTACAATGTCTGACAATACCATCACTAGAAGCTTCGTAATTTTTAATAACAGGATGTCTTTGAAATTCTTGGCTCATTTATATATAATATATCTATTTGTCTAATTCGTTAATTGGCTGAATTATAACATTGGAAAATCTTTTTATATAATCAGCCGTAGTTTTTATGATTTTGCCGTCATTGACGTCGTCAGGATTTTTGATTCTTCGCTTGTCATAATAACGTTTTAACTCTCTATAACGCTTACCCCCGCAATTTACGCATAACTGCGATTTGCCTCTTACACCTACTCCACAATGCAAGCATGGTAGAGGTCCCTCCGAACCGTTTCTTACACTCTGCATATGATACCCACAGAATTCATTTCTACATGATTTGTTACATGGAGTCTTTGATCCAATCATAAGCCATTTACAATGATTCATTATATAAAAATTTTCTTATTTAAATACTTGTTTTAATTATAATATGAAGGAGTTCAAGAGATTATCGAAAATTACTCCTTGGAAAAATGTTAGATTTAATCTCGATAGAATCTCTGATATACCTAAAAGTCTAGTAGATGATAAACCACTATTGAGTAAAATCAGCGACTGTTTTAATGAGTTTAAGCGTGATGGAGCATCTCATACGTGGTCGACATTTCGAATTATTGATGAAGATGTCAATATACCCATAATTGATGCTACTATGAATGATATAAGAGCAGCTGTGATACTTTCACACCTTGGCAAGAAATCTCTACGGAGGTATTTTTTTAGAATAAAATTTATTATCGAAGAGGAAGGTGAATGGATTATCAGAGATAAATTTGACCCAATCCTTAAGGATAAAAAAACTGTTATTGTGAGTAGAGATTCCAAACCAGGAATTCTAACTGGAATTGACAAACCATACTATGAGAAATCTTACCCTGTAACAGCAGTTGTTTACGGAATATATCAGCTAAATGATAAACCAAGTATTGCAAAACTAGCTCCGATGTTTTCATCATCAGTGGCTTTGCCACTTAATTGTGTAGCAACACGGTTAATAGAACACTTCACAAATGCATCCCGGGGAAACAAATTAACTGATCTACGAAGAAAAAAAATAACCGAATGGGAACTAACAGTGAAACAACGCGGGGCAACGATTTCCGATATAGCTAAATTAGAAGCATTATTAAAATTTCCAATATCGGTAGCAACGATAACCGGAGAAGTATTATACGAACCGAAATATCAATCGCGAGGAGCTCCAATTGAAATTATTGATCATAACAAACACGCGTGGACACCCGCGGTAAATATATTTCCACGAGAAAGAACTGTTCGATATATCCCTAAAGAATTTTCTAGGGATGGTTTCTATGAAGAGAAATTATTTGATGCTATTCACACATTAACCAAAGACGACCCTGTGTCAATGTGGTTACTCAGGAGTAATGAGGATCCGGAAATAGGATTTGATCAGTTTGTAAAACCAAATGGTGAATTATATCGAACTGAAGAATTAGATACTAGAATGAGAAAAATCGCTAATGAATTTTCACCTGAAAATTCTTTAGAATTTTCTAATGAAAAACTACTTACGGATAGCTTCACAATTCCATCAGTGGTAGCTCACTTTGCAAGAGAAAAAAACTCATGGCGTCCAACACGAAGTGATTTTCTCAATGACGTGAAGTTGAGTTGTGTCGAATTGGGTCATGGAGGATTGTGGAATACGAAATACTCGCGTGATGGTATGATTTCAATTGATATATCCGCGTGTTATCCTGGAAGTTTTCTCGGATATGGAGAATGCTCTGAATATTTTAAACGATTTGGACATCCCACACATGAAATGACTCGTGTTGCGATTAATGGTCCATTGCCTGGAACTGCTAGTGGAAACGCTAGCGTTTCTAGTTCTAATTTTGATTTAACCGGGTTCGCTCGTGTGATATCATTCGAATTAGCTACAGGGTTACATCCGTGTAGTTATCTTTGGCTTGGTAGACATATGTATGAAAAAGCGTGGATGCCAATTGTGCTATTGCGATATATGATCGATTGTGGTATGTTAACATCATTAATTGTCAGCGAAGCTATTATATGCTATAACGCGCAGAAAGATGTTAGGTTACCAAAACCCGATCTAGAAAAAATAATTAACGAACAACGAAAACAATTGGAAGATTGTGAAACACTTATGGATTGGTCTAAGAGGTTATTCGAAGGTAGGAATAGAGAGGCTAAAGAGCTCGGACGAAGAATAATCGGTAAATTCACTCAAGGTGGAAGATTTGACAATGCAAAATATTCTTCGAGATTGATCTTAGACAATGAAGAATACGATTTTATCATAACCGATTTAATAAAAAAAGGAAAATTTGTAACCCGTAGGGATGCTTTTCGATCCAATGGTGAGAAATTAGGTACGGTTGTTACCTACTGTGATGGATATAGTTGTCAATACACACATTTGAGAAGTTCTATGCTAGCCTATTCTTGTATTAATCTATTCTCGATGATAAATAGATTTCCTAATACCGCGGTTAGAGTAGCTACTGATTCGATGTATATCCATGAGAAATACAAATCAGATGTAGCTAAATTCACAGATCCTAAGGAAGCGTGGGGAAATTGGAGGTTTAAAAAAGAAACATTACATGAGTATTGTAAATCCGCAGACGTTGCTATGGATGATAAATACTTGAAAAGTAACCATAATATCTCAGAGATTCAATCAGAATTTTCTACTGCACCGCCCGTATCCGATCCGATTTGTAGATACAAGACAGTTTATTTAAACGGCTGTGGTGGATCAGGAAAGACAACTCGTGCAATCGAATTATTTCGTCGGTCAACCATGGTTGTGTTAACACCAACTCACAGACTCGCCAGAGAGATGATAGCGCGTGGAGTAAAAGCTTGTACTTATCATAGCTTCTTTCGATGGAAAGGCGATACATGGACTCCTGATCGAATGGGCGATAAATTTATTCCTGAAATAATAATCTGGGATGAAATATGCACGGTATCATTGACAGTATTACAGATATTTCTTGAATGGTTGTTATTGAAAAATACAAAAGTCGTCATGTGCGGGGATCACGGCCAACCGCAGCCATTTGTTGGTGGATCTCCACATGAATGGCTAAAAGGATTTGTAGATTATTATGAAGAGATTAATACCGACCATAGATCACTTGATGAACAATTACGCGAGTTCAAAGCGCTAATTAGATTACAACCGGATAAAATCCAATGTGAAATAGCGCGTGAAATAATCTCTGAAACTCCCATGAATGATTTTTGGGAAATGTGGAAGCCAAATGATTTAATAATCGCGAGTAGAAAAATAGTCAGAGACGCACTTCAGATGAAGTTGTTTGCGCTACATAAAGAAAAATTTGCAACGCTTCCAGTACCACTCTGTTATAGACCTAAGGATACACGAAAGCAGAATATCGACGTTGACATTCCTGGACAACAACAAAAGCAGAATTTAGTATTAAATGATATTGTGTTGGTTGATCTCAGCGTCGTCGAAGATGCATTAGGTGCTGATAAATCCCCGTGGACGCTAGGTTATGCAGCAACAATACACTCTTCACAGGGATTGACTATATCCGATACAACTCTTTGGATAGTAGATAATCGCATTGAGTGGTCAAATTTAGTTTATCTAGCAGTATCGAGAGTACGGCGAATAAACCAACTTCGAAGAATTGTTGTTGACGATGAAATCATTGGTAACGATATTATCACTGGTGATTTTATCACTGGTGATATAATCAGAAAAAAACTCTCTGGCTATAAACAACAGGATAAAAAAAATAAACGAGAATTTGACATTGATGCTGAATTAATAATCACTTTGAAGCAACAACAAAATAATTACTGCGCGAGTTGCAATTGTATAATGCGTTGGCAGTATTCGGATAAAGATCCTCGCCAATTCACCGTAGACAGAAAAAATAACAATCTCGGTCATGTCAGAAACAATGTGATGTTGACCTGTCTTGAGTGTAATAGACGCCGGGGTGACAGCACCCTAGGTGCTAATTAAGACCACGCGGTGGTAATTGAGTATCCTCAGGAATCACTTGTAATTGTTCGCGTGTAAAACCCCGCTGAGGAGCAGTTGAATCCAATCTATAGATTGGAGGTCTACCCGTAGATCGTGTTATACCGAATATCCTATGCGTAGTGACACTCCAAATAGGATCGGTAGCTCTTTTTTTACCACCCTCAAGCTCTCCTGGTTCGTATAAGTACCTTACAATGACATTACTACCAAGAATTGGTTCTTTTTGTGAAATTCCTTGGATTTCCATTTTGATAGACGCCTTCTTAATAGCGTTGACAGGTTTCATATTAATTGTTCTAGTAATCTCATTATTGATTGCGGTAATCACAGCTGGTAATCTCTTAACCCATTCACGGGATCGTTTATCCTGGATGAATTCTTTTGCGTATTGATATCCGAATAACCGCTCAGCAAGGGTTTTATTAAACCGTTCAACAATTGCCTGATCGCGATGTAGCGCAGTGTGTCCTCGTCTGATGGCGACATTATGATGTTTCATCGTAGATGTAACAACACCTTGAAATTCCTTGCCAGGATCAACTTGTAACAGATTTGGCCAGCGCAGAGGACCTCGTCGATAAATCCTCTCAAATGCAGAAGCTACTTCAGTAGATGATTTTGTCCTTAACGGTTCTGCTTGTTTGTATCGACTTGCAATATCAACTAACGTTAACGCGTATTTGTAACCGTTGTCATGCGGCAGAAATAGTATATCAGCTTGATGAACTTCATTAGGTGTTGTAACATCAAAATGCGAATAGTTAATTTGTTTAGGCGCTGGTAGATAAATTTGCCATATTGCCTGTTTAGATAACCAGTTTGCCGCTGTAGTTTTTTTCACCTTTGATGCGCTAGCGAGTTTATTAATTGCTGCGTAACCTCTCCAGTATCCTCTCGGAGAATAATAAATAGATTCCATATTAAAATGCTAGCATTTTCAATTACCAGCACCTAACATCAATTTACCCTTCATAGCAGATTTTACCAACCAAGAAGCCAACTTTTCTTTGAAGGATTTATCAGGAATAGCATTTAACGCATGAATTAATTTTACATCTGCAAGATGTCTATGTTGAAGATTACTGCTTTTATAAGCGACATCATGAGCATGACACGCCTTATCAATAGCGTTTATTGGATATTCGCCGGGTCGGGGCTGATTTTGATCATCAAGTCTGATATCTAATCGTGTTCCCGGTCCACAGTAGCTATATCCTGGAAGGTGCTTTTCTCCTGGATACTTTGCCCACGGTGTTCCTGGGAGTTTTGTCAATTTGGCTGCAATATCACCTCCTCTTTTTTTTTTAAAGCCTTGGTTGGAAAATTCGAAGAATTTTTACCAAGGGAAGTAAATCTAAATTTTTTCGTACTACATTGTACGCATTTACCAGAAAGCGCTGATCGATTATTTTTCGTTGTAATCGTCGTCAAGTCATTTGTGCCAGTACGCGTCCTACACTTCACACAATATAGATCCATAATTTATATATAACAGTTATGAATGTAATTGATTATTCAGCTACGAGACGACGGGAACCTATTAGACACCATGCAATGTTACCAAATTCTATTCGCGCGATTATCATCGGACCATCTGGAAGTGGTAAAACACAATTGCTACTTAATTTGATAACGAGATGGATGAAGTGGGATAAATTGTACATGATTGCTCCGAGTGTAGACGATCAACGATGTTATGAAGTGTTAAAGGATTTTAATGATGCCGCGAGAGAAATTAACGGTGATGGTGTTATTGAGTTTATAACCGATATCGAAGAGGCACCTAGTATTGATGATATTGATGGAAGTATTAACAATTTAGTCGTATATGATGATATCATGTTAGATAATCAAAAGAATCCTGCTAGAATATTTTCCAGAGGCAGACATAAAAACACCGATGTGATATATATCACTCAACGTTACACTCAAATACCAAAAGTGATCAGAGATAACTGCAATATGCTGTGTGTATTTAACGGAGTTGATACTCATACTCTTAGAAATATTTGGCAAACTTGGTGCGGTGGTGATATGGATCATAATCGATTTAGAAATTTCTTTAACCACGCTCAGACAATCCCACACGGATTTGTGACGATAAATTTATCAGACCCTCGGACAAGATATCGTGTCGGACTTGATCAAATATTTAGTTAGCGCATTAGCAGCCGAGGAGGTGAACGTCAACTAAATGGCGTCTTTTTTTTATGAATTGCTAGCAAGTTGGTCTGGTGTCGACGCTTTGTCGATCCTTTTTTCTGATGTCGATCCTTTTCGACAAAAAGTTTTTTCTGATGTCGATCCTTTTCGACAAAAAGTCTGTTCACCCTCTCTGCTGCTCGTCTGTACCTTTTCATGAAAGTAAGTTCACAAATGCAAGTCATTCTCTGCACTTTGTGCACTGATTAGTATAGTAGTCTTCACTTGTTTCTTTTGAAATTCAAAAAATCTGAAGTAAAAGTTCTCAGCATGCTGAAAGCATGTGTTGATTGTTAATTATTTTTGCTCCTGTCGTTCAAACAAATAGATGTATAAGCATTAATTATTGGAAATTTACATTGGATACATGTATACAGAAACGCATATGAGAACATTTAACAGTATGAAATTCTACCGACATAGTTCATAGACCCTGAATGTGAAATTTCTACCAACATAGTTCATAGACCCTGGAATGTGAAATTTCTACCGACATAGTTCATAGACCCTGGAATGTGAAATTTCTATCGACATAGTTCATAGACCCTGGAATGTAAATTTTCTACCAACATAGTTCATAGACCCTGGAATGTGAAATTTCTACCGACATAGTTCATAGACCCTGGAATGTAATGAACCATACATGTGCTTAGTCTTTCTGAACCCAATTTTGCTGTTAATTTTTCCAATTGAATTCAGACACATAATTATCTGTGACAAAATTATTTAATAGTTTGAATATATATGCAATTTTTGCAATGGAATTACATGTATTATTGATTATTTGCAAGCCCTGATGGTATGATATTAGATGGCAAGTAAATGGTGTTAATACTCTGTTCAAGTTATATATTAGATGCCGACTTCAGACACAATGATCTTGGACAAAATTATTGAATACTGTAAATCTGTGTGCAATTTGTCAATGAAATTACATGCATGGATGAACTGCATGCCATGAAGGCACAATAGTAAACAGTGTTAATATCCTATCCATAATATATATAAGACATGAATATACGTATATGTGCCAATGAGTTGTTCTCTGAAAAAAGTAAACTTCTGTAAAACCAAGCATTAACGCAACCATGCTATTAAAGTGATCCAATTATCTACACCCCAATGATTGTGTTATAGTGGGGTTCCACTGTACGTCTTAGGACATGAAAAAAATTATATTTTCCTGTCTCCAAATTTACAGCTTTATAGTAGCCAAATCTTACAAGCTTTCAAGTTTAGATCTTGGCCCACAGATAAGATGACCTCCTTTCTTCCCCCTAAATTAGGGGGTGCTCACCAGTTAATATGTACTTTTCAGATAGTGACGTATGTGAGGTGAAGTTGTTTGCATTTGTAACATGCACAATGGAGAATAAGTTGGCATATCTCAATGCTACTTTGATGTAATGTGGCTGATATTTCTTTGGATACTGCACTTGTGGAAATTGTAAATGATCTAAGCGCATGGTACAACAAAATGGATGCTCCCTTGTGCTTGAAAAATTAGCCAGAATTAATCAAAAGTACACTAACTTTAGCAGTTATTAAACTAGGGAAAATGAATTTTGCTGAAGTAGGCAATAGCAGCTTCTGAAAGTGCAATAAACAAATTACAAAATATCTGAAAAGTAAAAAAAGTTATCGTACCATTTTTCTACAATTTACCTCTGAAGTCCAGGGAGTGAAAATGACCATGCGGAGCTAGCAGTTTGTTTACATGAGCACATCTTATGTTAGCCCAAGCTGTATACTCTAGAACCTAAAGTACACCCATCAATCATACATCAAAATAAAGGGAATTGAAAGTTCTTCTCCCAACACCTAAGATATACAAAGTCTTTATTATATTGCCAGTATAACCAGTGAAGAAATCCCAGAAAATTATTTTTCTTTAAAATTCTAACCCTATGCAAAGTACGAAACTGTAGAGCGCCACCTTAAAGAACCACTAAAGATGTGTTTTCAACTTATTGAAAAACTTGTCATATTCTGCTGTCAATTTCAAACATATTGATATATCATACATGGTATTTACTTCCAAAATTACAAACACATAGTTAATTTACTATACCCCTCTGAAGTAACTTAAATGTAGCTTCATGACGTCAAAACTGTATTTTAACGTCACTGGGAAATGCTATTATTTTGACATTAAAGAAAGACATTCAAGAATAAATGCATATGAAGTATTTGTTTTATTTTTCAATCCAAACATCAAATAATGTATTTAGATCATTTCCAAAGTTGCAAACTATACTTGGGTCATGTATACATGTAAATCAAGTGAGAAAAGTGAGGAAAATTCCATAAAGTTTGAGGTAATAGTGCAAAAATTGTCCAGCATTGGATTAAGAAAAAAAGTCCTTGATGCTATAAATTCATAACAGTAGACATAAATATATATTTTGTTTGTAAATAATTGCTTTTTTCCCCGGCACTAGTAATCTAATTTGAATCTGCACTAATGCTTGTATGTCAAAGAATTGAAATGAAAAGTCAAGGGGAATTAACTCCTGGTGAGACCATTCCATGGACCAGGAATGTGATTGATGATTACATACATAATCGATTACAATGAAAATCAAATATGTTGACTGCTTTATATGGTAAAATTAATTATAAAACCAAAACATGCAGACTTGTATGCCAAAAAAGGGGGTAGGTGTGTTTCCCAACAATTTCAAGCCCCAGCCTGATTATGATGTTACATACTGTCTAAGATCCATCACAACCAGGAACAACTGGTAACCATGATGTCACTAATACTACATCAACCCACGTTAGCCACTATCTAAGAAAACATGGCTAAAGGAAGAGCTAAGAAAATAGCTATTTGTCCACAAGAGTTCATACAACACAGTCAACCATAGGACTATGGATTACGAGTATCCAAGAGTGACCAACCTATTCAGGTTGCAATCTGGTTCTACATCTCCACAAATAAAGCGCCCAAGAATTGATGTATATGAAGAATCACTATCTTCCTGTGGCCCAAATAAAGTGCACCCAAGCTTTGCCCTGAATTGGAGAAAGAAAGAAATGAAGAAAACTTAATTGTTGGGTCACATGTTGCAGCGTGTTGTCAACATCAATGGAAATGTAATTATGAACATACCAAAACTAACTAGGATATTGGGAACATTGTGCATAATGTATGACTGAGCTGGAAATTGCAAGCGATACAATCCACCGATGTATAAAAAAGCAAAACTCAAGGACTGTGTGCCTTTTTAACAGTTAAATGTACAAACTGCAATCTGCAGGAAGCAGAACAGGCTGCCTGTCCAGAAAAGTGCCAAGGGCATAGAAAGTGAGTCCCAGGCACAGGAAATTTAAATGCGATGTTGGCACTTTCTTGCTACAAGGCCAAAGTTGGAGTGACTGACTTGCCCATTTAGCATCCTATTACTCAAAATTTCTGCCATATGGGAAACATTTAAATCTTTCTTATATTAAAAAGCTTGAATATTTACTAAGAAATTTTGTCTTAGATGTCAAGCTAAGTAAAATTTCACACTTTCTAAACACAAATAAGTGCGAGAGCTTGCACAATATCATTTTTACCAATGCACCTAAAATATCAGTATGGAGCAGAAATTTTGATGCATTATGTCATTCATTCCCTCATAGCTCTGAGTATGGTACAGGAAACTTTACACTCCCACTGACCAAGTCTCATGGAATTGTTCTACTCAGTCTGATCCAGTATTTCAGCTCATAGCAGAATGAGATCAGAGAACAGTAAAAGATAGGGAGAGGAAATCAAGTCTTCAGTACAAGTACATATGCTACATCAAACGCAAACAAAAAAGCAACAGAAAACTTGTACAAAATTCAGTGTTTGCTAATTCAATAAATAATTTTATACCCAATGAACATCCATACACTTTAAATCCTTTAAATGAATGCATGTAACAATTATTAAATGTACCTGACTATCACAGTATACACCACTCCCCCTAGCCCATATTGCCTTGGCATTCACCATAGGCTTTACATGATTTTCTAGCCAAATTTTCTCTTTTTTGGTTCAAGTGATAAATGATCATGTTTTTGTATGGCATCTATGTGATACGTCACACTGATATGGTAGTGAATTTACCATAGTTTCAACATAGAACCTTAGTCGGTGAGCCAAAGCAATCTTTCTTTTCCCACGAAAGGTTACATAAATTATTCCATAACCATGTTGTTCATGTGAGCCTGTCCAAATGTGACACTTGCTGTAGACTTGTGTATGTTGAGTTAAAGCTCTTTTATATGTCATTATATCTTGAACTGTTAATTTAGTTTGAAATATTTCTGACTTAGCTTAATAAACCATGACCATATGATACTACAGAATTTTTTTAATATGTCAATACAAAATTATTTAATACCAAAAAAATAAATTTTGTTAATAGTTTAATTTGAAAATGAAAAAACAGGGAAAAATATCCAAATTATTACCAGTTCAAAGAAGAACTGATAGCATCTTCCTTGAGAAATGTGAAATTAATGAAACATTTTTAAAAACAATGACACACAGAGGTTTCTAATTGCCACTAGTCTATGTCGTATTGTGTACAATAGAAAGGGACATAACTCTTCTCAAGCCCACCTGCAGCCGCTTAATTAAAGCAGAATTTGGAATGTAAAGATATTTAAGTTCTAAACTGCAGTGAATTTAAACTAAATGAGCCAATATTAATACAAACAGCAATAAATATAACTCCATGGGTATACACCTGAATGCTCTTTATGGGGGCGCTCACCAGTTAATATGTACTTTTCAGATAGTGACGTATGTGAGGTGAAGTTGTTTGCATTTGTAACATGCACAATGGAGAATAAGTTGGCATATCTCAATGCTACTTTGATGTAATGTGGCTGATATTTCTTTGGATACTGCACTTGTGGAAATTGTAAATGATCTAAGCGCATGGTACAACAAAATGGATGCTCCCTTGTGCTTGAAAAATTAGCCAGAATTAATCAAAAGTACACTAACTTTAGCAGTTATTAAACTAGGGAAAACGAATTTTGCTGAAGTAGGCAATAGCAGCTTCTGAAAGTGCAATAAACAAATTACAAAATATCTGAAAAGTAAAAAAAGTTATCGTACCATTTTTCTACAATTTACCTCTGAAGTCCAGGGAGTGAAAATGACCATGCGGAGCTAGCAGTTTGTTTACATGAGCACATCTTATGTTAGCCCAAGCTGTATACTCTAGAACCTAAAGTACACCCATCAATCATACATCAAAATAAAGGGAATTGAAAGTTCTTCTCCCAACACCTAAGATATACAAAGTCTTTATTATATTGCCAGTATAACCAGTGAAGAAATCCCAGAAAATTATTTTTCTTTAAAATTCTAACCCTATGCAAAGTACGAAACTGTAGAGCGCCACCTTACTCCGCTTATACAAGAGTATATATGGTAACCAGTGACTATTTGAGTGATTTCTGTAAGATAATTTGCTGTATATAACAGCAGTTGTATAAGTCTGCTTTTTTTATCAAGCTTAATACTACCGTATTTTCGCAGATAACACGCAGAAATTCCGTCTTTGTGTAAAAAATATCTTGGAATTCGCGCCCATGCATATACTGTGTGGTAACCAACACAGGCCTGCCCGAACACAGGACTGCCTGAGGTGCCTCATCTGATATGCATTACAAGGCTGTTTATCGTCTCTTGCTCACCATCCATCGATTTAACGCTGGCGCCTTTATCCCTTTCTGCTCGTAATAAATACCGGTATTACTGGTACAGTCGTAAATGCCACATCATAATATTTTTCACGTACACAGAGGCAAAATAGCAACTTCTATAAAACTATGTGTATTTACTGCTTTCCACTAATTTCCAGCTGGAATGCACACATGCCAGTATAGGGATGTTAGTATCATTTTTTTCCCCCAAAACCGATTATCGTTTGTAGAAATCTGATTTTAAACCAATTATCGGTTTTTGTCCTACATAGAAATTACAAGAAATATATTCTTATAATGCAAGTTACTTTATGCCTCGTGCGAATAAAAAATATTCATTACGTACCATAACATACACATGGTGTCAACTTCAAATTTTTTATTTTCTACTTAAAGATTTGAATAAACCTTATTTATACTGTATGTGTATGAAAGAAATCTTTTATTAATTGTCACCGGTTTATTAGGGTGGTTGCTCTAAAATCATTGATGCGCTTTTGGCTGTATAAAAAAAACCTGGGATAATGTGCTTATGCTTTTACCGTGTCGGGAGGTTGCGCTGATTTAAAAATGCATAAAACGCGCGCATTATACGGTATTCCTTTCCAAAAGGTTTTATACAAGTAATCTCAGCCCTATAGTTAAAAATTCATACCAACAACAACTACACAAAAATATGTCTATAGAGCAGTTGGCTAATGGAAGATGATTGTATGAAGTCTGCAGCAATAAGTTCTCTTCGTTTCAACAAGTAGAGCCGACAATATTTGTTAAAAACTGGAAGCTGGAACTGTAATGGTAAAATATACTGTAAAACAATTTAGATGTAAAGCAAATGTTGATTACAAAATATCATACACACAACTAGAATGAAGTTACCAAAAGTTCTTTTTACAATGAACTTGCATCCAATATGCATATTGACATACAATACTTTGGAACAAATACTTAAGTGTGTGTGTGTGTGTGTGTGTGTGTGTGTGTGTGCATACACTGTTGATTTTTTAAAATATAAAATCAACAATAACATCATATACATATTTCCTCAAAGATGACATTACAAAAGATACTCATAACTGATGGCTTACCAGCTTAAGATAGAAGTATTCCCACAGAGAAACTACAAGAGAGCTATCTGCTTCCCAAATAGCTGACAGGCGAACACAGAAAATGAGATACCGCTGCAGGGATCCTTCAGTAAGGTTTGTCTACAAACAAGATTAATTTATTTTTTAAAGCCAAATAATTCAACTGGCATGTCTAATAGTCTATCATTTCCATACTCAGCAAACCGTGTAGTCAATAGAATAGAAAGCAGTTATTGTCTCACAATTAATTCTGGTTAGTTTTATGCTAAACGTTTTTTCAGGTTCAGCAAGCAGTAGTAAAGATAAACATCGCTGTATTACACTACTAAGTCATTGTGGCGTACTTCAAACTACACTGGCTTAAAGTTGTCTTTTATTTTAATTCAACTAACATGCACAGTTCCTTGCAGAAATAAGCTAAATTTCAATTTTCATGCATTGTTCATATTAGACTTGTTAGATTTCAATTTACATGCAGTCTACTATACATGACTCGCATGTTTTTCTAAAGATAAATTTCCAGATCATTTCCAGGATTTTTCCAAGATAAAATTAATTTTTTAAAGTTCACATAAGACCATTACTGAATGAAATTAAAGAACATGCAATTTCTAAATCTAAAGATGTTTCTTTTTCAAGATTCTCCAAAACATCAAAGCCAGAAAAGATGATCATGTACAAAACCACAAGATGTATCAGTACTCTCACATGGCGCCAACACGTCATGAACAAATGCTAGGCTGCATATCTTGAGCTGTGACGCATCAACTCCATTTGCAAATATTTTTCAGTTGATGCCACTAAAACACTTGTGTGTTCATTATTACTTTCAAGACTGGACTATTGTAACTCAATTCTGTCTGGTTCATCTCAATATCTACTCCAGAAACTTCAAAAAATTCAAAACACAGCTGCTCGGATCATCCTTTGAGTACCACAATCAGAGCACACCTCCCTGCTGCTCTGTACCCTACACTGGCTATCCAAAATAAAACACAAAATTTATTCTCTGTGCCACGTTTCACTGATGGACTCCAGTCCAACATACCTATCCAGTCTCACCCATGTGTACACACCAGCAAGATACTTGCCCTTCTCTTCTGACAATCGTATACTCATTAATCCCAATATGAAAATTAAGTCATATGTACAACGGTCTTAAGCATACCAGGGCCCAGCAATGTAGAATGAATTGCCAGTTGAAATTAGACACAAAGACACAGTGATCCCTTTCAAGAGTGCTCTTAAAACAAACTTAAAGACATAATATTGTTTCCTACTTTAAATATTTTCAGCATTTTTATTGTTTTCCAATTTCATAGTGTTTGTTTTCATTTTTTGTTTTTGTAGTCATATCATAACGGATGTTGTAAAGCGCTTAGAGCTTCTAAAGATTAGGCGCTATAGAAAGTCATTATTATTATTATTATTATCACACAAAACAAGTTTGATTATATTCATATAAATTGGCAAGTAAAGTCATTTCAATGTACAAAATAATAAAAAATAACTTTCTTTTGCTGACTTGCATATTGTTTGTTAAGTGGGAACAACATAATAAACAAAATTAGTTTTGTTTCCTTTCAAACCTTTAATTCTAAAGAATTCTATAACAATATATATATATATATATATATATATATATATATATATATGTATGCATGCAACTTATAGAAAGTAAACATTTCCTGTTACAGTATATAAAAAATACACAATAAACACAAATAATTTGAATTTTGTCTTGTAAAAAACAGTTTAACTTATCTGTGCCAATAAAATCCCAAATAAGATTTTTCAAACAATCTAATCTTCTTAAGACAATCTGGTTAAAAATCCATCATTTAAAAAACATTTTCAAAAGGGTGCATTTAACATTTGACAAAAGACATTCAAAATTGTATACTGCTGTATAAACTAGAACTGAATTTTCTGTAAAATCAACTTTTCTTGTAATTCATTAAACCAGGTCCCAAACCTGTATTGATACAGGGGCTCAAATTGTTTTTCTAATATATAATGGACGACATGTTCTCATTTCAGCTCTGAGATTCACAACTTTGGACTACAAGTTTGGTTTAAAACGAATAACAGTCCAATTTCTAATCCAGGTTTCCTCCGAATATTCCCACCCCATTTTTCATATTTGGACATTTAGGTTGGTGCAGTTGCATATAAATAATTTGGAATTTGCCGCCACCATGCAGTAGCGACCTATGGTAGTCACTTATCAGCAAACCTAGAAAATTTAAACTTGTGTTATATCAACTTATACCTGCATGAAATCGATAGAAAATGATTTATTTTCTCAGAAATGGCAAGAATTAACATCGTTATGTCTTTAATCTGCTGACACACTAGACGAAACTATGGTTTTGATGAAACCTGACCCAGTACTTGCCGTCTGCATTACTAATCACTTCACAAATCTCAAACGAAAGCATCTGAAGTCCATTAGTCACATGATATCAACAACTCCATTTTTAATGTTGTTGTAGAGAAATTCAATTTATATTAAATTTTACACAAATCTTGTCACAAACTCTTTAATAAAATAAAATGCAAATAAAAAATGTCAGTCATGAACAGCATGGCTGCATTATTTGACATTTTATATGCACTCTGTAATAGTGTAATGGATACTAACACTGTATGTTTAAGCATATTAAAATCCTTGCATAGTGCAAAGTTAGAATGTAGGCCAGCTGACTGCCTTTTTTCTGAACCAGCCTATGTTATCTTGGCATAAACATTTACTTGCTGAACCAGTGTCATTCGATCTGTGCTTAGCTGTACAGGCACTTATACTTCATATTTGACTTGTACTTGTTAACTATGGCGTATCAAAATTTTTCCCTCTAGCAGTGTACATGGTTGAGTCAATAAACCTGTAAGAGGAAGCATGACAATGAGAAAAACATTTCTACATCCCAAGGAATACCAATAAATGAAGTATAATAAATAGCCCAAATTTCTAAAATCACTGAGGTGGTGACATCTGCAAACCTGCCATGCTTCCAGACAGTGGTGGTGCGTTTTCAATCAGTAATTGGAGATCTACAGAAAATACAACACAGGCCCAGTCCAATGTCTTAGTTATATCTAACATTCCCAAACATTCTCCCATGACCTGAGGGAGGACAGAATACAGTGTAATATTGGTAATACAGTGAAACCTCTCAAAACCATATCCAGGTATACTAGAATCCCCTCAAGATCAAAAAACATCTTTGGAGTCCAAAAATTGTTTATTCTTAAGTATCATTCCCCCCACCCCAGTAAAGCGAAGCCCTTCAACTTTGAAAACAAACAAAATTTTTTATTCTAAATTTCAAATTTACACCCACTCTTATAACAAACAAAAACAAATTTTGATGCCAAATTTACACCAACCCTGATAAAACTACATAAAACTGTAACTTACTTCAAACTTAGAAATGTATTTTACCTGCCATATTCTTAATAATATCTTGAAATTTGTGCTATGTTCCAGTCAGACTTTTCTCCATCACAACAGAAGAATCTAGCAAAGTGACCTTGAGGTCAATGAAAACTTATGTAATCCAGTACTGGCCAGTGACAACTTTAATAATTATGATTGTGTGCAAAACTTATGTCATCTAGTCCTGGCCATTAACAATTTAGCCCTGGCTAATAAGAAGTTTAACCATTATGACTGTGTGCAAAACTTATGTCATCTAGTCCTGGCCATTAACAATTTAGCCCTGGCTAATAAGAAGTTTAACCATTATGACTGTGTGCAAAACTTGTGTCATCTAGTCCCAGCCAGTAACAAGTTTGATCATTATGATAGTGTGCAAAACTTGTGTTATCTAATGCCGGTCATTAACAAGTTTGATCATTATGATGGTGTTCAAAAGTAAAATGTCTTGATAACCAAGAACATAGCTATATTTTAAAATGTGAGTCAAAATTTCAGAATCACTTTTACACTGTTATGTTGTAACTGTTCAGACCAGACTGTATACATTTCTTAAGGTTGTTTTTTTACTTTTCCATTGTTTTTATTTTTTACACTGGTCGGACAGACTAGCTACATTCCACAAGTACGAAACATATTTACTAGCTATGGGCAACTAGACTAGAATAACTGTAAAACCCTTACATAAATACATGTAAGCATGCACACATTCAATTTTAGGAATAATCTTAAAAACAATTTGAGTAAGCTACACTTACTGAGTTTAGGCATTTCTTTAAAATCATCTGGACATCGTGATAATTACTGACAGCTCCCTGCAAATATTGAAACTAATTTGAATTAAGATACATACAAGTCTTGAAATTCACAATAATTTCTCATTTGAGAGAATGCAAACAGACTCATCATTTATTTTCATTGGTATGAAAAAAAAAACTTATGTTTTCATTAGTTTTAATAACAGGTAGCAAGTCCTTGTGTCATCATGGATATTTGTTTAAATTTGTTGTACGCAGTGACAAAGAATTCTACAAATATTGGTCACAGTCTAGTCAAAAAAAAGCTTGGGATAATACTGTAAAACATTCCAGGAAATTTTCAATGATTGACAGACTGTTATTGCTGGATACATCTACTCATTCATTTCACTGTGTTGACAGAACTGGAATCTTGTCTTGCTCAGGGACAGAACAGATCTAGTTGATCACTATGGTCTAGCATTGAATTAAGAATGTTAGCCACTGCGTCAACACAGTTCCCTACATTTCAATTGAATTCTCAAACCTTAGTCCTCCTAGACTGCGACTTTTCTTGTGGGATGGAGTGAATGTTATGAATTACAAGCCAGAGTCACTGTGATACTCACTGTAATATATAGGACAAAGCTTTAACCTTAGTTAACAACTTTTATGGCATTAATTCAGTTTATTTCATGAACAATCAAAGGCCTCATCTTTGAGACTGGATTAGAATTTATACTTTCACAAATAAGTTGAGACCTTGTGAACAAGAATGAAAGTATTCCACAACAATGAACACCAGCAGTGCCACAGACAAATAACAAGAAAAACAATCATTTGGACTGTTAAAAGCAATTGACTTGTCGGATGTGAATGGAGAATAATAAATGATAAGTGAGGTGGATGCTGGTGGGAGATAAGGAAAAGATTTAGCATTTCATTTCAAGAGGATGGAGTGCATAATTTCTTTAAGGTAAGCAAAAGGACAGATTCTAGCAATAATTCCTAAAAGGTTTTTACTTAAACTGAGTTTGCCATTCTACAGAAAATAGATTTTCCACCTAGCTGTTAAGGAAGCCACATTGTTGCTAGGGGTAACACACCAGACAAAATTTAGCTAGAAAATGTCTTAACAAACAGTTTTACAAACTTCAGGCTTGATCAAAACTGACAGCCTAGTAGTTGAAAACTGGTTTTCTATATGATTAAAAGAAAAGTTATGCTGTTGATAGAGGAGTCAACCTAACCACAGTTTTAACAAAGATTGTCCTAAGAAATACTCCCAACTAATTTTCATTGAAACTAGCTAAACAGTTTTAAAGAAGAAGCTGAAGTGGTTTTCCAGATGGTTGCCTTAGAGGCCAGACCATTGATAGGGGAGTCACCAGGATAAATTTTGAAAGAGCATGTACTAAAGAAACATTCATATTAAGAATAATCAAAACTGACTGATCCATTTTCAAGAAGTTGAAGAAATAGGTTTTCCTATGGTTGCTATGGAAGCAACTCCACTGCTACAGGAGCCACTGCAAAAATAACTTTGGTGGAGCAAATCCTGAGGAACATTACTGCCAAATTTAACTTAAAAAATGGCAATGGACTACTGATAATGGAGGCAAGACCAGACAATAGCTTCACTGTGCCTTTAATGGCTATTTGAGCTGGGGTGAAAATAACAACAGAAAAACTCACATAAACTTCAAGGTAAGCTTTACACAGCATTACTTCAATTCAAACTTCACTGAACTTCAAAAAATAAACTGTTGAACCGTTAAAATTAAATTTTACACCTAAAAACAACACAATAAAATGAAATGGTGTCAAAATATGCATAACATGTACATTGCATTATGAATTTTTTATTATTACTAAAATAGTGACCGGATTTTGCATAGAGCCAGTCAGAAGACCGATAATGATTTTCAAAACGAATCGACCTTTTGTCACTAAAATCTTCATACATACATCCTCTACTGGACAGTTAAACCAATCAAATGAAAACTATGGTGGAAATTATTAGAGTGCAAAATCATAACCTATTTATTCAATTTTTGTCCATAATTCCTTATGATGAAATGGTGAAGTAGCACTAACGATACATAATAGAGTACAAATTTCATCCTTAGAAGCAAGTTGGCCCCCTAATTTTTCATATGAAAATGATAATGACCTATACTTAATAGGATAATGGTTATCCCAGAGAGTATCTTTTCTATGAATTTTTAAGGGATTCTCTCCAACTTCCAAACCTTAATTCTTTATCACTCCACAGCCCCTGGAAATCCCTTTGTTGAGCCCAACATCACCATTAACGGCCAAAAACTCAACATTGTGAACCGCTTCACCTACCTTGGCAGCACACTATCACAGAGAGTCAGTATTGACAATGAGGTGAACGTTCGCATTACCAGAGCCAGCGCAACGTTTGGCAGTTTGTATGACAATGTCTGGAATAGAAGAGGCATCAGCATCCAGACCAAACTAAAGGTCTACAGGGCAGTTGTGCTGCCTACACTACTTTATGCATGCGAAACATGGATGGTGTACCAACGCCACACCAGGAAGCTGAACCACTTTCACACCATAAGTCTCAGGAAAAATCCTCAACATCAAGTGGCAGTACAAGGTTCCAGACACTGAAGTACTTGTCCAAGCAGGTCTCCCCAGCATCCACATCATCCTGATGCAGTGCCAGCTATGCTGGGTGGGACATGTATGCATGCCAGACCACCGGCTGCCTAAGAGAATCTTCTATGGCAAGTTAAGACAGTGATCCCACGGAGGTCAGAAGAACTGCTTCAAAGAGTATCTGAAAGCTGCTTTGAAAGTGTTCAACATAAACCCTGATTCCTGAGAGCAAACAGGAAAGCTCAAAGGAGAAACTACTCCCAAAATATGGTGCCTATTTGTTGAATTAAAAGAAAATCATCATCAAAATTGGTAAATTAAAATGTCACATATTGTTTGTTTTATCATGTGAAATAGTTGTAAGTACTTGGAAATGGAAGCAACACCATAAATATCTCAAAAGTTAATAAGAATATATAATATTTGGAATGAAATAAATCCTTTTATTTATCAAATACATGTACTCAGGGTTTTGTTTTTTGTGTACAATGATCCCGGAGGGTGATTTATGTATATTGTACAATATTTTGAAACAGTGAGTTTGGTTCATCCTAAGCCACCTGTGCAAAGTGCTTTCGATGGGAAGAACTATACTTCCAGTGCACAGACAATGTATTGCGGCATTGTGTATAAATGTCTCAACGTAAAACTAAATCTTTACATTATGGAACGTCTTGAGCAGTCTCCTTTAATGACTTGCACATCTTCAAATGTAGAGGTGAATTATTTATTAATTTCTTGTGTACAAGTTATAACTATTGTACTACCACGTTTATTTTTGTATATTTTCTTTGGCTTTCATAGTATAATGCAAATATTTTCTATTCTTGTTTGTGACTTAGCAAGAGATTTATATTAGGAATATAAAATTGTATTTTTAAGAAATGTTTAGTACCAAAGGATTCTTATTAGGCACGGTTAGGTTCACTTCTGAACATGTGTCTTGTTTTGTAATTATTGTGCTGATAATGAAATCTGTATATAATGTCATTACGTTTTGTCATATATGTCTGTGTCATGCATAGTACATCGTGTTAGACGTATTTTCAGCTGAACAGAGTGACTAGAGTGATCAGAGTTATTGGAGTGATCGGAGTCAATGCAGTACCAGCTGTAGAGATAACCATAGGAGTTGACTCTAGCAGATGTGAAGCTGAACCATAGCAGCCTAAGAGCTGAGTAAACAATGGTGCTGATTGTTTGATTGACCAACCTGCTTCATTGACTAGTGTGACTGGTAGCCAAGTCTGCTGGTAACAGAGTGTGTAACTCCATACATGTAATCTTTTAGCTTGGGCTTATTTTTGGGGTTTGTAATACCCAGTGTATTTTGGGGACTGTAAAGATATTTTGTACATCTGGCCCTCTGTTTTCATCATTTTTACTATTTGAGTTTTTTTTAAAAGCACTCATTTTTCACTATTTTTGTGAATACATTTTTACTATACGAGTAAAACACACGTTTTTACTATTTGAGTAAAACACATCATATTTACATTGTGAAAACACTGTGAATCATTCACTCCTTGTCCCTGCACTTTGTATTTTCATTATTTAACTCGTTCAGGTTATGTTAATTAATCCAATATTTGCATATTATATATGCACACATTATTCAAAATTCTTTTCTTATTCAAGTCATTTGTTATTAAGCATTGTATTTGTATCACCATCAAAAGTGTTCTATTATAAATCCGAAATCCATCCCAGTTAACTTGTTGCAAATATTTTGTTAAATTTTCATCCCAAACAATGTTCTCAGTACACTCTAAATAACAATATTCAATGAAATTTTCAACAAAATTAAATTTAAAAATGCAATTCAAATAAAAGAAAACACAATATACATATCTGGTTTAAATATTGCCATTTTTGCCTCAAGCTTGTGACCCTATAGTAAGTATGTATTAGCGTTCAAGTCAGGGCTGCTGTTTGCATTTTTGTTTACTGGACTCTTTAATTGGCGGGAAACCCAAGGCAGATATTTTTGTCATGGCAAAGGCAGCACAACAACTATGTTACCATAAAATGTACTTCTTATACCATATTAGGAAAAATGAACAAAATGGACAACTATACAGCATGAAATTTTTCACTATATATTTAAAAACAAAGGAAATCTTTGTTATTTAATAATACTGAGAAGAAACAAAAATTACAAAATTGACTAAATGTGTACAAATGGTAATTTTTCCAGTCATTTTACTTGAAACAGGTGTGATTCTTGAATGTGAAACCACTTGTCATAGATTCATTCTATTTTGATACAACATACATAGTGGTCACGTCAAAACTGAAAATAAATGGTGCCAGATGTCTTTTAAAAAAAGGCCATATTGATATCACTGTTGGATGTTATATGGTTGAAAAATGTTAGGAGAGGAATTCTGTTAAACTTTAAAACATGTTGCACCGGATTGTCATTACGGAATGAACCATGGCAGGTCAGACCGTCAAGGATACTACAACAGTCATCATTTGTAGACTTTACAACTATTCACGAAAGTTAATTTAGACATGTAGACTACTTAAAATGATTGTTAATAATTAATCCATTTCATTTATGTCAATATGCTTGAAATGAGTGTTAATAATGAATCCATTTCATTTATGTCAATATGCTTGAAATGAGTGTTAATAATGAATCCATTTCATTTATGTCAATATGCTTGAAATGAGTGTTAATAATGAATCCATTTCATTTATGTCAATATGCTTAAAATGAGTGTTAATAATGAATCCATTTCATTTATGTCAATATGCTTAAAATGAGTGTTAATAATGAATCCATTTCATTTATGTCAATATGCTTAAAATGAGTGTTAATAATGAATCCATTTCATTTATGTCAATATGCTTAAAATGAGTGTTAATAATGAATCCATTTCATTTATGTCAATATGCTTAAAATGAGTGTTAATAATGAATCCATTTCATTTATGTTAATATGCTTAAAATGAGTGTTAATAATGAATCCATTTCATTTATGTCAATATGCTTGAAATGAGTGTTAATAATGAATTCATTTCATTTATGTCAATATGCTTGAAATGAGTGTTAATAATGAATCCATTTCATTTATGTCAATATGCTTGAAATGAGTGTTAATAATGAATTCATTTCATTTATGTCAATATGCTTGAAATGAGTGTTAATAATGAATTCATTTCATTTATGTCAATATGCTTGAAATGAGTGTTAATAATGAATCCATTTCATTTATGTCAATATGCTTGAAATGAGTGTTAATAATGAATCCATTTCATTTATGTCAATATGCTTGAAATGAGTGTTAATAATGAATCCATTTCATTTATGTCAATATGCTTGAAATGAGTGTTAATAATGAATCCATTTCATTTATGTCAATATGCTTGAAATGAGTGTTAATAATGAATCCATTTCATTTATGTCAATATGCTTAAAATGAGTGTTAATAATGAATCCATTTCATTTATGTCAATATGCTTAAAATGAGTGTTAATAATGAATCCATTTCATTTATGTCAATATGCTTAAAATGAGTGTTAATAATGAATCCATTTCATTTATGTCAATATGCTTGAAATGAATGTTAATAATGAATCCATTTCATTTATGTCAATATGCTTGAAATGAATGTTAATAATGAATCCATTTCATTTATGTCAATATGCTTAAAATGAGTGTTAATAATGAATCCATTTCATTTATGTCAATATGCTTAAAATGAGTGTTAATAATGAATCCATTTCATTTATGTCAATATGCTTGAAATGATTGTTAATAATGAATCCATTTCATTTATGTCAATATGCTTAAAATGAATGTTAATAATTAATCCATTTCATTTATGTCAATATGCTTAAAATGATTGTTAATAATGAATCCATTTCATTTATGTCAATATGCTTAAAATGATTGTTAATAATGAATCCATTTCATTTATGTCAATATGCTTGAAATGATTGTTAATAATGAATCCATTTCATTTATGTCAATATGCTTGAAATGATTGTTAATAATGAATCCATTTCATTTATGTCAATATGCTTGAAATGATTGTTAATAATGAATCCATTTCATTTATGTCAATATGCTTGAAATGATTGTTAATAATGAATCCATTTCATTTATGTCAATATGCTTAAAATGAGTGTTAATAATGAATCCATTTCATTTATGTCAATATGCTTAAAATGAGTGTTAATAATGAATCCATTTCATTTATGTCAATATGCTTAAAATGAGTGTTAATAATGAATCCATTTCATTTATGTCAATATGCTTAAAATGAGTGTTAATAATGAATCCATTTCATTTATGTCAATATGCTTAAAATGATTGTTAATAATGAATCCATTTCATTTATGTCAATATGCTTAAAATGAGTGTTAATAATGAATCCATTTCATTTATGTCAATATGCTTAAAATGAGTGTTAATAATGAATCCATTTCATTTATGTCAATATGCTTAAAATGAGTGTTAATAATGAATCCATTTCATTTATGTCAATATGCTTAAAATGAGTGTTAATAATGAATCCATTTCATTTATGTCAATATGCTTAAAATGAGTGTTAATAATGAATCCATTTCATTTATGTCAATATGCTTAAAATGAGTGTTAATAATGAATCCATTTCATTTATGTCAATATGCTTAAAATGTGTGTTAATAATGAATCCATTTCATTTATGTCAATATGCTTAAAATGAGTGTTAATAATGAATCCATTTCATTTATGTCAATATGCTTAAAATGAGTGTTAATAATGAATCCATTTCATTTATGTCAATATGCTTAAAATGAGTGTTAATAATGAATCCATTTCATTTATGTCAATATGCTTAAAATGAGTGTTAATAATGAATCCATTTCATTTATGTCAATATGCTTAAAATGAGTGTTAATAATGAATCCATTTCATTTATGTCAATATGCTTAAAATGTGTGTTAATAATGAATCCATTTCATTTATGTCAATATGCTTAAAATGAGTGTTAATAATGAATCCATTTCATTTATGTCAATATGCTTAAAATGTGTGTTAATAATGAATCCATTTCATTTATGTCAATATGCTTAAAATGAGTGTTAATAATTAATCCATTTCATTTATGTCAATATGCTTATGTTAACTATTAATCCACATGGATTTAGCTGATTTTAATTACAGTTGGTAGCAAAAAAATAAATGTACAATAAATAAAATAAATATATGAACATTTTTCTTAGTTTTATGGCATGTAATACTTGTATCTGGATTTCTCTTTTCATGCTCAGATTATTATTTTTTGCCACTTATGTAAGTAATTCATTATCCTTATATCACTCTTAGGGGTTGGTATGTCTGAATCAACAACAAAGCAAATTGGGTTCACATTTAATATAATTGCCCTTTGATTGGGTACCCAGGTAACTGATTGTTATGATTGATGGGTACACTAGAAATTTATGACAATTTTGACTTCTCTAGCTACTGAAGCAACACTTTAATAAAAAAATTACCAATTAAATAAATTTTTAAAAGTGAAATTTGTATGTTAGTTTTATCTTTTATAATGGTTTCAGTGTATAAATCTTTAATGCGATATTTTCCTTTGTATTCAAACATGAATAAATGTCAATGTACTGCCAGTTTTGTCTGTAGACATTTCTGTGAGAACATAATTAGGTGCTAACCATGTTTTGATCTCTGAGGAAGTACTTGCTGAATTGTTAGACTCAATTAAAAGCATACCTGTTTTGTATTATTATCTTAACTTTGTCTTTTGTATCATAATAAAATAAAAGTTAAAAGGCAAGCAAATTTCATCTGCATATGAGCTGATGGTCATGGTAATTTGTCAGGTAAAAATTTCAATTAATCAATTGAACATTGTTATACATATTATTATGTAAGTATTATAATTATAATTAAACTGCCTAAAATTAGCATACATTTTAATCACAATTTTGATCAAAGACAGGAAGGTAACCATGCAAAATGAATACCTGGTGAATAAAAAGTTTTATTTTATAGATTTGGTTTGTTATGGAGAACCAATTTTCAGTTTGCAGTGAAATTCCTGAAATAGCACCTGAGATTTCTCAAGAATGAGAAGTTTCCCTATTATCTGCCAAAAAAAACCACAGCATCCGTATTTTACAAACTAAACAATCATTTAAAAATCGAATTTTGGCATGAATGGTTGTCTCCCAAAATAAATATCCTTAGTTTGTGGGAAAAATCTGAGTTCTGTTTTGTTGTGAATCAACAAAAAAACTAGTAATATAGAATATTTTCACAAAACACATAACGGTTTTTGAACCCGCTAAGAGAAACGTTGTTAAGAATCTTTCAGATACTGGGTATCTTGAAATTTCATACATACATACATACATACATACATACATACATACATACATACAAAGGAACAATGTCAATAAAAAACAGACTCATTATTGATTATTATTCCCAACATGGTCATAAAACATGTATTCAGCCATTAAACAGCCAAGTAATCCCCCCCCCTTCAGTTTTTCATGATGTCAGCAAGGATGGCATCCCCATTATATTTTTGTAGAGTTCCCTTGGTAACTTGAACCCTCACTGGAGTTCATAATCAAATAAATCATAATATGCTGAAATATTCTTGAGCAATACCAGTTACAAGTAACATTTCATTTGAAGATGTTATTATCAAAGACCATAATTTTACCCAAATAGAAGACCTATGAAACACACATCTAGGTCTGTAAGACAATTTTTTTTTAACCAATTGTATCTCCGAGACATGCTGGTTACAGTTATCAGCTATATATCAAATTTTGTTTTTAAAATTACTGAAAAAGGAAATAAACTGTCAAAACTGAACCAGAAAACCCAAACAGCAGCAGAGGGGGTAAGCCCACCTCAATGATAAGATATGATTTAATTCAAAGCAGCAGAAGGGGCATGACCTCAGTTAGAGGTGCCTATTTATCAAACTAACATTTCCTATAACATCGAAAAAATAACAGCAAAAAAACAGTAACCAGAGGAGAAACTCTCGGTTAGTTGGAAGATTTTTTTGTCATTTTGGTTTCGGTTTTGTATGAGTTGTTGGTTTAGCAAATATCTGCCTCTATTATGAGGTGGGCATATTAAATGACACATCTACGGTACATGTAAAAGGCATTCAACTACCAAAGGACATCCAATTGTGTGCAAGAGTTTCAAAGCTATGGTGGTTACCGTAAGTGAATGGATGGAGAGACGGATGGACATGAAAGGTTACTACCATGTGGCTCCCATGTCTCAGTTCTAAAATTGTTGACATTTTTGGTTATGTGTCCTGTAGAATGAAATAAAGGGCAGACAAAAAATGTGACCAGACATCATGGATACTACAACCAATATGTTGCAATTAAAGTGCAAAGGCCTAAGTCAACAAGGATAATAATTCCATAAATTACATCAGAAAGAATAAAACATATGCTTACCTGATCTTTATAATTGAAGTCTCATACCAAATCTGGTTTCCATCCATTAAGTCCTTAAACATTTACTGAGTGGAAATGAAAAGGAAAAGTTGAGTTGTACAATTTGGCTGGAAAATTGTGAAATTCAATCCTGACCTTGATCTTAATAATCTAAAGACTCATGCTGAATTTAATTTCATGAAGTATTTCAAAAGCTAATGAGGAAACAAACTGAAGGGCAAAGATGAAAGTGAACATCCTGTCAAATTTGGTGGCAAAAGGTGAAAAGCTTGAATTAGGTCATCTTATGTACCTGTAGATCTTCAAGCCAAATGTGATTTAAATTCATGAAGTCATTTCTTGAGCCCATGAGTGGAAATTTAGCATAGGGGTATAGTATTATACTGAACAGCCATCATAACTGTAATATTTCAACAGAAAATGGTGAAAATCAGAACAAATATGATTTCAGTCCATGAACTCACACATGCAGGCAGGGCTGTGCTGATGTGTCATTAAACCCTATGTAAGCATATGCAGTCCTTCAAAAGTTATTTAACTCAATTTGTTGTTGTTGTTGTTATTGTTGTAGGGTTTAATGCCATTTTTCAGCACACGATAGGTTATACATGGCGGCCAATATTATTGGTAGAGGAAGAACCCAGGAAAACTCCCGGAAAGAAACACTACCCACGAGAAGCTACTGGCAAGCTTTCTCACATAACTACATTAGCTGAATCTTAGACTTGAACCCACACAGACAGAGGTGAGATGGCAGTGATCCGTAATGGGGATAGCTTTAGACCACCCCCAACTCAATTTGTGACAGGATGTAACATGACATTATTTGATTTGGCAGACATCAATACCACAATATGTCCCCTACATAAGATATGCAAAAGAAAATTAAAATGTGCTTCTTGTAACTAGTAACAGAGATATAAAGTATAATTACTATAGTGTATGGGTCCATGTAAGGCTTTAGGAATGGAGTAATGCAATTGAGTATGAACACAAACTTCCATAGATTTGTTTACATCACAAAGTCACCATATTTAAAAGAAAAGAAGGTTTAATTACAGACCTTGCTCAATCTGGTAAACAGAGGTGACACATGCTGCAGCAACCACAGACAGAAAAATGAGGGATCCAACACTTTCATATTGGGTGGAGTCAAGATTACATCACAATCTAGAGGGAAAAAAACAAAGGCAAATAAAACTTCATTGTTCAAATGTATGTTCGTCTTGTTTTCCAAAGTACTGCCAGGATCAATGAGTCCACAAACTTTAAATTAGTCTTTACTGTGCACTTTGATGAACTTTAATGTACACTTAGATGATATTTAATGTGTTCAGAATCCTTAATGACGTATTAGACAGGATTTAAACTATATCATGGATTTTGCACAGCCTTGCTGAGTTTGTTCTCAAGAGTTTTAAATGATCTTCCAAAAAACTATAAGAATATTTTTTCTTTTATAGGAATTCAGCTTTCTCCATAAGTAACTTTGTTTATCACTGCATAAATGGGTAAAAACACAGGAGAAATATAACACTAAATTTAACATGATTCCAAATATAAGTTACTTTCAGTTGGATATCATAAAGGTAATATTTGCACCAATACAAAACGAAGTGATACTACTCCATCTTGTGTAATGTGCCATTATTCCACCAACTCTTCCCCCACTTCATATTTTAATAGATAATTTTTACGAAATGCAAAAATGACAATAGTTCTTAAGTTTTTTAAAACAATAATTCATTTTATTTCATTTTAAAATTATTAATTTTCTCCTGATAAATTGTAGGTTGTTTTTAAAAAAATTTCAAGAATTTGTTTCAGTAAATTCAAGGACTTTTGAGAGATAACTGTAACTTGTTATAAATTCAAGGACTTTTGAAAATACTCCCTCGAATTAAAGTATTTTGTCAGTTACATAAGCCAAGTTTATAAGGCTGTAATTTAAAAAATTAGCACAAAATGGATATAATATAATCACACAAAATGTGAGCTGATTGTGGAAAAGTGAGTTTAAATCTTAAACTCTTTCTTACTTTTGTTTTTCAAATCATTAATTGCTGACTGATTCGGCCCAGATATCTGGCTGAATCTCCAAACTTCAAAGCTGATTCATACCATGTGAAATATTATTCAGTTTTGTCCAGGATTTAAATGTGACATTTAAATTTGTTGTTAAAGATGCTTTTCTCATCATGTCCCATGTATGTCGAGCAGTTCAAATATATATTTAAGGTAACAAAATCTTGTTAGTATGCGTGATCATGATGTTGTTAGATATATAAAAATTAATGTAAACCTGAGTATTTTGCATCGGCAATTTAGTAGTGAAATATTTTTAAAACTTCTCATTCAACTTTAAATAGTTTGTTTTATTGAGAAATAATAAAATTATGAACACTAACAAATAAGAAATAAATAAACTAAATGATGTTGAACTCAGTAGTGACCGCATTTCTTGAGTAGGCGTCAATGAGGCTTTTTATTTAGTTCAAGTATCATTCGTTATTAGGTTGGAGCCCTTTCATATATAAAACTACAGACATCACATCATGCTTACACCCTCTCTATTTTTTCCAAATAAAATGTATCTATCGATTTGAAGAGCAGAGCAAAAGATATAGATACCACTTCTTTTTCGTTAAGTACGGAAGCAGAGTTGATTAAATGCAAAAGTTGAAAAGTTACAAATTTTATAGATTTAATAAGTTATTAAGCTGAAGAAAGACAACAATAAATAAAGCCTTAACAACCATGTGGCAACATTTCAGAATTAGAATAGATAGGATTCTTCCCTAAGGGCGAGTTCTCCATAATTTATTATAATCAATGCTGGTGTGTAAACACTGTCTCAAATGTTGTCACATCCACTATTTGTGAGGGGGAGGGAAGCGCATTGTTTTATTCAAGACAGATCGGAAGATATGATCTGTTTATCATAAATTTCTTCGTACAAAGAAGAATGAAAGGCACAAATTTTCAGAAAATGAACAATATACATACAGCAAATTATACAAAACGTTTGTGCAAATTTCAGTTTTGCATGTTGCAGGAATTAAAAAACATTTTAATTGAAACATCATATATTAATTAAATCAAATGCTGTTGCTATTTTTAGACTCCCATAACATCTATATTAGACAAGACCTAAATCAAGGATGTATCACTTGAAATAAGTATAATTATAAAAATGAACATAAATTTGCATAAATTCATTTTGATTTACAGCTTTTTTTTAAAATAAAAACTCTGACAAAGAGCTTTTAAAAATGCAATGTGTTTGCAGAAAAAGAACTGATTTTAAAAATTAAAAAAACTCTATTCATGCAGGTCTAAATGTTCATCCATCAAGATAGAAAATGAACATAGATATTTTCAAGATGGTCAAGCAACAAGTAATTAATAAAGTTTAACTCAGCATGGCCAGCCTGGTGAGAAAACATGTGGTTTTTCTAGCTTATGTCTAGTTGGTACCCTAACATCAATTTTCAATGTAATCCAACTGTGAACTCTGTTTAATACAGTTATTGTCAAGGCAACCCAGGACATAGGATAGTACTTTGAAAATTTCCCCAACAGTCAGTAGATTTCTACATATTTAGCAAGGTCTGATAGTAAATTCACAACAAATTTTACATAAAAAAAAGCAGAACTAGAGAAGAAAAGATTTTTTTTCTCAAACGTTTACCAAGATCACACTCAGATGACATGTTGACATAGTGTGACACTAGACATGCTTTTTATCTTCACCTGAAGACAAGAGTAAGTGGTCACCAGTGTACCTGATCAATCCAATCAAGTATTTGGATTGACTATATAGATACATTTTGCACAAGCAATAAAATGATCTATACAGTAATTACTTTGCAAATAAATCAAGATTTTCACAACGTCTGAAATTCCAGTAAAAACAATATAAATTTAACTCAATCTGTACAACTGTACCTCAATTATGGTTTTTTTTCAATCAAGTGGTAGTAAAAAATCCAGAGACTTAATAATAAATATTAACAAAATTAAAGGGCTTTCCCAGACATGAATAAAACCTTTTTTTTTCTCCCCAGACTTTTACCTCAATTTCCCATTATCATCATAACCCCATCATATCATGTACAAGAATCTTGTCACTATACTAGTTACATAGTGCAAAATACAAATGTTTCTTCTCTTATAAAAATATAAATAAATAATAAATAATAAATAATAAATAATAAATAATAAATGAAATGCAATCTATTTAAACAGCTTAATCTATCTTTTAAGTAAGAAAACCACATATGGCATCACAAAATGGAGAATCATCATCTGTAATTAAGAAATCTGGATTTGAATGGGTTGAGAGAATTAGATGAATCCCAACTATCATTGCTAAGGGAAGAGTACATTTTACTTAACATATACTGTAAAATCCAAACTTTTTGTTTTGCATTTCAAGTGTGGGTGGGTATTTTTTTTGTCGTATGCTAAATGTCATTTTTGAGCACATGATAGGCTTTACATAGTGGTCAGTATAAGAACCTGGCTAAAAAGAAGAACCATGGAAAGCTACTAGCAAGCTTTGATATAACAACATAAGATGAGTTTGAGACTTGAACATACAGGGACAGAGGTGAGATGGCAGTGATATGTAAAGGTAAGTGCTTTATACTACTTGACTATCTGGAGCCCTCTCATTATCTTGAATATTAAAATAAACAATCTGACCCATGACATTTTATCCCCACAAAATTATGCCTTTATCCCTGAAACAACAAAATACTTAAAGAAAGATTTCTGATTTTGCAATATACATATTTAATACCTATTTCTTCTTCTAGGTCATGTATAGGTTCTTCCTCTGTGCAGACCACCTGAAGGATGTGATGAAGACTCATCCAAAAGGACTGTAATAAAAAAATAAAAACTGAATACACCCTTAGGTGACATTAAGGTTAATTCCATTTAAACTGACACTTTACCCAGGGAAGGCACTTTAACAAAAATGTATTCCTAGGTACTCAGATCTTAAAAATAACACAAGATTCAAAATTGATTGAGTGAATAGTCTACATTAAAAGTGCCATCACTGGGTCCAACATCAAACTATGGATGGAAATGGACTGGGATGATGGATATTGTAATGAGTAATGAAAAGACAGTAATGAAATTATCACTGCATTCATGTAAATCAAATAAATCGCTGTCAGTTTCAATGCTTCTTTAGGTACCTGCCTTTGTTATTACATTTCCCCCACAATAATCTTTTTTTTTACCCAAACTACTTGATATAAACTGAAATCTGGCAGCTTTTGACACTTCAATGTCTAAGTTTTTCGAACTTTACCTCTCTCAACCACTCCGGTGGCATAGTGGTTAGAGCATTTGCAGCAGAAGCGGGAGATTGTGAGTTCGATCCCCGGCCGAGTTGTACAAAAAGACTTACAAAAATGGTACTAACAGCTGCCTTGCTTAGTGCTCAGCATTAAGAGGTTAGTGTTAGGACTGGTCGGCCTGGTGTCAGGATAATGTGACTGGGTGGGACAGCATGCTACATATCTGCAGCATGATGCCCCAGTGCTAGACATCGCTATAAACTGCCTCACTGCAGACATCGTAGTGATATGAATGAAACATTGTTAAACGTTAAAAATCCTAATCAAACAAACAAACTTTACCTCTCCTAGTCCCTGCTCAGATCTCCATTCCACTAACTGGATCAAGAGAAACCATAATGCTTCCACACAGCTACATGGGAAAGGGGTATCAGGAACTCTCTCTGGAGAACCCTGTAATGATTTACCATTTTAGTTTATTAATTACTAGGAGAAAACATGCACTGCCTCCTTCATTTTAGCATACCTGGATAGCTCAGAAACCTGCTTAGAATGCAGAGTCTGATGTGGATCCCATTTTTTCCTTAAAGTAAGACAAAATGATTGGCTATTATTTTTGCTTAACATTACAATATCCTAACTGAAATAGGCAAATGAAAGCATGATATATCACACATTTTATCATTGAAAAATGCAGCTAGTGTGCTGAAATTTGAATTCATGAAATTCGCTGATTTCCAAATATTATTTTTGGATGTTCTTTAATAAAAGAAATAAATACACAATAAATGATGACAAAATATCAATTAGTGAAAATGCTGATAAATGTCTACTGGTGAAATAAATACTAATTAAAAAAGAAAATCTTGCTCAAGAAAATTCGTGTTTATCTTTTCAATGATTTTTATTTTAATGATCATAAATATGATATGCCCTCTTCTATTCCAATATAAAATGTTTCAGTCAATTGAACAGTGATATTGTATAGTACTTCTATGAAAATCTAATTTAATTAGATAGTGCTTCCATGAAAACCTAATTTAATTGGATAGTGCTTCCATGAAACCTAATTTAATTGGATAGTGCTTCCATGAAAACCTAATTTAATTGGATAGTGCTTCCATGAAAACCTAATTTAATTGGAGATAGTACTTCCATGAAAACCTAATTTAATTGTATGATGCTTCAATGAAGACCTAATTTAATTGGATAATGTTTCTATGAAAACCTAATTTAATTGGATGCTTCTATGAAAACCTAATTTAATTGGATAATCCTTCTATGAAAACCTAATTTAATTGGATAGTACTTCTATGAAAACCTAATTTAATTGGATAGTACTTCTATGAAAACCTAATTTAATTGGATAGTACTTCTATGAAAACCTAATTTAATTGTATAGTGCTTCCATGGAGACCTCATTTAATTGGATAGTGCTTCTAAGAAAACCTAATTTAACTGGAGATAGTACTTCCATGAAAACCTAATTTAATTGTATGATGCTTCAATGAAGACCTAATTTAATTGGATAATGTTTCTATGAAAACCTAATTTAATTGGATGCTTCTATGAAAACCTAATTTAATTGGATAGTACTTCTATGAAAACCTAATATAATTGGATAATGCTTCTATGAAAACCTAAATTAATTCTTACTCTGTGGCTAAGCTGACTTGACACTGATCATTCAACATGATGACACAAAGTAATTAACTCCAGCTAACTGCAGTACAAACATTGCATTTGGGATGTTCCATTTATAAATACATGATGTCCAATTTTGAAGTACATGCCTTGATAGTCTGATTACTCAGAATTCATATAAAAATGTTACAAAATTCTAAATTGCATCTATAGGTAACTACCCCATATTAAAAATATCTTCCTTAGCTCTCAAGTACATTTTGCTTGAATAGCCCTTAATACCTCAATGAAGACATATTTCTAGTTAAAATGGCACAACATAGACAACTCCAAAGTACCTACCGTAGTTTGTCGAGGTGGTACAGTATAGTGCATGCTATTCCGTGTAAGCTGTAGATTGACATGGACAAGAAGTCCATTCATACGATCAAGTGTCATACCATATTTCTTTCCAAATTTTCAAGATTTTTTTCAAGATTAAAAATCACGTTTTTCAAGATACTTTATCACCTGCACCCAATGACAGCATGTTAGCAAGAATGAGGTGTATAGAGAATCACTTGGCTATAACATAAGAACCACACAAAAATATGCACACATACACAGTATAGGTCTATGAAAGAAAGTTATTTATAGAATTAAACTGGTTTTGTAGTACACTGCATTAGGCATGTATTCTCTGCAAATCCCAACATGGGATTTTTAAATGATAAATCAGTTCTGATCAAAGTGCAAGTTTAAAAATCAGAGAATAGCAACTGGTGTCATATCTGCAAAAATATTAAAATATTGGTAGTTGGATAACCTCAACAAATATCAAAAAAAAAAATTGATTTTTGTAACATTCCCTTCATTGTGAGCAAACAAAACTGATCAAACTTAAAAAACAAAGTGGTCGAGATGGTACCTTTGGGTACTGCTGCCAGCTGGCTATGGCAATAAGATCCCACAGCATTAGCTGTACCAGCTGTGCAAAGACAGTGTGATTAAGCTCCTCTGGTTCAAGGAAACTTCTACTAATCTGTCTTCTATGCTGAAAATCTGAAATATAATATACATATGCATGCATGCACCATAATAAACTGAAGAAAAAAAATAGTTTCAAGGCTTTGCATATGAATATCATATCTTTACTGTACTTCAAAAAAGATCATTAACTCTATTTGAACTGATGCTTGGTTTAAAATGCTTTGTTATTAAGCCATTTGAATCATAAAGTACAATTTTATCAAATTATGTACAGTAAATGCAAGGTGTGTCAATTACAAATAGTGAATGTCCACTGCATGTGGGGGATTTAGCCAAGTTTGTTGAACATCCACTCAATCAGGTGGAACTCCATCAAGGATTTTATTGCAGCCATAGTATTTTTTCAGGCACCCATTGAATTGTGTTCATTCTGTGAGTCAACACAGTAAACAAGCAGACTGGAAACAATCCTCACGAGTCACCACTAACCCATATCTGTACCCGAATAAACTATAGTGACAACATTTCTCAGTAGCTTAGCTAAGGATACATAAAGACAAATGTGCATAATTTATGCTACTTCCGAATCTGGCCCTCGCTGAAAGACAACACTGTTACGTGTTTAGGCTCTAATAAACAGTAACACACAAAAAGTGAAAACAACAAGCTTTGTAAATGTTGACAAATAATTTATTTCTGTGGAAAAAGATTGTAAAAATGGAAAAAGAACTTGCAGTTTTAAGAATCAAATCCTAAATAATCCAAGAATAATCCATGAATTAAATTATAAAAGTCCTAGTAATTAAATGTTCTAATAGATTAAAGTTCAAGTCCTGCTGGAAAATCCAAGATGGAAGACGATGATGTATGCTGAAGTCTGTTTTGTTCTTATCTACAGTTCATTGTAGAAGCAAAATATTTAATACTCTGGTGTTGGAAATCTGAATAATATTTTGATAAACTTTGTCCAAGAATTATGCATGAGCACATCATTTATTACCAGAGATACGAACTAAAACTTCAAAATCAAACTGAACTTTAGGAAAGTTAACATGGATTCAAAAACTGGCTACAACAAAGAAAAGAACTTAACGTCAAATGTGAAACTCCAAAATTAACTATATTTCACTAAAACAAAGATTATATATTTTAATATGCAGCTTTGGAAAAAAATCCCCAATATTGCAAAATCATTAAGGGGGGGGAGGAGTCATATGATTGTTTATATCACATACTCCTAACATGACCCTGATGAGAACCAATCATTTTTACTAAAAGAAAAAAAGTTAATTATTTCTTCACTAGTCCTATCTTGACCTTGACAACAACCAATCATTTCAAAATCAAAAAAAAACCTGTTTACATGGGTGCCACTAACCTTGAATCAAAGTCAGGATCAAGGTCAACATGACTTGTTTACCAACGAATAATTCAGGCCAACTGATTTTCTGAAAAAACATCATCTCTAGTGAATAATTTTACATTACGATAGCATGTAATAAAAAATAAAAATGAATTTAAACCTGACAAACATTAAATGTAACAAAAGGAAGTAACGCTTATAGATTATCTCCCTTTGCCCAAATAGGTGTAGACCCATATCCCTGCTGTTTACCAGTTTACACTTGTGCAAAACCTACAACTGGATGTTGACATTAGCAGGGAAGAGTTAGTGGGATTGACAGTAATATGAATGGGTATATATTCTCAGAGAAACCTAATTTACTAAAAAGTATTCCTTTCTATGTCAAATACATATATACCCAATCACACTAAAACTGAGAAAAGATACGAGGAATTAGATGAGCAGCCAGCCTCTAACCTTGTCACCCTGTAGATACACAATGACTGCTCTACTGAACCTATTCTAAGCAAAACAGGATTGTAATAAACTGTTGTCTGTATATTTATTGCCTGTTGATAGTAAAAGTTCTTTGCGATGAAACTAGGTTGTATCATTAGTACAACTATGTCATCATAATGCAACTGAATGTAGTTCAAAACAATTGGCAATGCATACAACTCAATTACCCTAGCACTATTAGGCTAAGAAAGTTCCTGTATACAAGTTTTCAGCAAGAATGAAGGCAGGAACTCACACATGAATGAGCTGAGAAACATCAAAGATCTTCCATTTTGGAACATTGTGAGAAAGTATCAAAATTGGACAAAACATTTTTAGATCTTTATTGTGGCCACTGTCATTCCCTCCAAATCTGAAATCATGAAACGGTACACCTAGATAGTGATACGAGCTCATTTCTTGCCCTCAAAGTGTAAAAGAAAGAAGTTAACATCACAGCACACAGCAGTCCTCCAACAACTCATAGGCATGGCTGGATTCAGAGGGAATGAATGTTCCTCATTTTAATGTGATAATATACTTAATGGACAAAGAAATTACAGCTGTAAGCCTAAAAGGGAATGTTGTTTGCACCAGCTTGAAAAAACATGCCACTTTCCCTCAAGTGTTGGGCCTTTAACCTCATTCTATTCTTTCTACAGTTGAAAGTCTTCCCTTCTTTCTGAATCACTCGGGGAATTAACATTGGGAGGGAACGCAGACATTAATATTTTGTTCCAGCTAAACAATCTGTCCCCTGATATTGCTTCTGGTTTGGAATCAAATACACAAAGAAAGGTTGCTTTTAATTCCACCGTGTTTCAATGAGACCGGCTGTGGGATGACCCTATGTGGACAGACCTCTTGGTGTATGGCATTTGACATCACCCTGATAATAAGTTGACTAGCACAATAAACCTACCTGGAATGTGCCTTATATTAGCAGTGAGATGATGCAGGAAGCATTAACAAAGAAAATTCCAGAACAGAACTCAGACTTCTGGTAATCTGATTCCACCTTGTTAGCTGATGTAGCTTACTGCCACAGGTCTGTCAGTGACATTACGAGGATAATCTTTCCACAAAACAGATTTTCTATGGATGAAAGTCACTGATCACTTCATTTTCTAGATTCAGTGTTCAAGAACCCCCTCTATGACTTCCAGTTTCTAATACTAAAGAAAATCAAGGCAACAGACAGGCATTCAAAGATTATGTGCAGATAGGCATTCAAAAATTATGTGCTGATGTGCTGGTGTCCAAACCATTACTAATGGTTAGGGTTTCAGATTCCAAAGAAACTCCTGTTGTCAGCCAATCCAAATTCATCCACTGACACAGGAAGTCTCTTATCTTAGCCAAGGTCTGAATATGATATTCAAAAACAACCATGTTGAACATGGAATTGCTGAGTCCGTTTAAATTAATCACCAGCTGGGGTTTTCCAAACTAGAAAAAGGTAGAGAAACAAAAGCTGTAGAGAACAAAAAGCCATGAGAGTTTAGCTTGTGATGAATCTCAGCTTGATCAGCATTGTACGAATGAATACCTTCTCTGGGTTGGCAAAGACCTCATAATAGACTGGGAAACCTAACAGTGAGGGGAATAAAGAAATGAATTCTTGACCCCTATGAAATAAAATGCATCACCCATTCATTGTTTGGGAATAAATCCAGCCAAACCTGTTGAAGTAAATGAGTGGGCAGCAGAGACAATATGTCGTAGTCATTTGCAAAGAGGTTAAAGAAATTGCTTTTATACTGTAAAATTGCTGTTGTCAGTACTGCTTTGCAACTGAAACATTTCCATTTGTTTCTTTTACAGTCAATCATTATCTTGATACCAGGTCTAAGACGCACACTGAAAAAGAAGAAAGTAGCACGCATCAATGCTGCCTCTGAATAATAAAAAAAAAAAATGCAAATCAAATGTAAGGTCACATAGTGAATGGTTTGTGTTATGACAAACACTGCATTTCACCAAGACAATGCTACACGAAGCAGTTTAAGTATTTGCCATGATGTGGTGAGATGCACTAATAATATGTTTGGCAATATAGCATGTAGAATTCATTGCTCACTTTTTTGCACAAGCCAAAGTCATTAAAATGTTTTCTAACTAGCCCTGATGTTGCTTGGAATACTAAGCAATACATCTTGTAAAACACTGGACTAGACATGCTAACAGCTAATATATCTGTATCTAATTCTGAAACTTCAGGAGAAAAAGAGTCCAAAAGTATCTAATAAAAGTGGGTCAAACATAATACAGGTCGTTGGCAATCCGTTAAAAAAAATGTGGATTCTGTATTTTTTCCCACAAATGGTTGACAATGTCCATAATTTGATTGATGATTCTGTAGGACATACCTGGCCCAATAATGGAAGGGTGGGCATTTGTCTCTTGAGTGCTGCCATAAAATTCAACTCAGTCCTTTCAATTGTAGGATCTAGGGTTTTTTTGGACTGAGGGTACCACCATCTCCACTCATAATGTTATCAGCTGGTAAGCCTTCCGCATTGACATTATCAGATGCAGAATCATCGAAAATGCCATGTTGGTTTATTTCCATAAGAAACAATGAACTGCAGACCCAGCAACCATGATGCTCATTCAAGCCCTTTTGGTGAGACAACCACACAGATAGGATAATGAGGTAGGCCTCTGCAATAGCCATGGAAGGCATACCAATTCGCAGTCTGGCCCATTGTCACAACTAGCCTCTGATTATGCATAGCAAACAGCAGTCAGTAGGCTGACTGGAAAGCTGTTTCAAATCTAGGACAGTGGATGAAGGTACCATCAGAGGCTGCAGATCTTGTAAGAGGTTGTTTAGAAACACCATGCAAGAGCTCAGTCTGCTAGTCCTGCACCCACATGCAATGGGATGTATACACAATGGGAAAGAAGAAAAGTTCTCCCAGCAAATCCAAATCAACTGTAGAAATGTGAGGAGCGAGGCAAGGTAAGAATCTTCAATTGCAACATCTCTGACCTGGTTTTTTTAAATCAATCTTCTAAAAATAAATTCTGAGTGTGAACAAGAAGATGGAAAATTGTTCATATCAGAGGTTCCCTATTTTCCACCCAGTTGATTGGAAGAAACTGAAGCAGATAACAATATATCTACATAATCTTGGCAGGTCAAGGTATAAAGAGGTATTTCAAACTAAGTCAGCAATAGACCCTCAAATCTATGAACTTTTGCATCAGATGAAATAAATCTTGCATGCATCTCTCTGACTTTCAGATGTTTCTGAGCAATGCAAACTAGTCACCACTGCCCAACTTGTATAAGCCTGTGAACAAAGTCCCCATTGACCAGTTTGAACAAGCCTGTGAACCAAGTAACAACTGACGAACATGCAAAAGCCTGTGAACCAAATTTCTCCACCAACCAACTTGCACAAGCCTGTGAACCAAGTCCTCACTGACCAGCTTGCACAAGCCTGTGAACCAAGTCTCCTCTGACCAGCTTACACAAGCACTGTGAACAAAGTCCACTCTGAACAGCTTCCAAGCACAACAATGCTAGGTATAAATACACTTCATACACTCAAGACAAGTCTCATACGTGTCATCTGACACCTTCAACATACACTTCATACACTCAAGACAAGTCTTATGCTTGTCTTATGACACCTTCAACATAAATTTCATACACTCAAGTCTTAGGCTTGTCATTTAACAACTTCAATGACCACTTCATACATTTAAGACATGTCTCATGCTTATCATCTGACACCTTCAACATAAATTTTAATGCATCTAGTTACAACTGTATACATAAGAGCATATTAAAAACAAATACAAACACATAGCTACGTTTAGGCAGAAGCTGCCACAAAGAAACATTACATAGGTCATACCTAGAAAGAATAGAAAACATTAACAATGGAGATTAAGTTCATAATGGTGAACAAACCAAAAACTTAAATGAAAATTAGAAAGTAAAGCTACATATCTTTAGAGTAGTGATAGAACAATAAAATATTACCATATTTGCAAGCACAAGGACACAATTCCATAAAAATTGATTGGAGGTAAAAGATACATTGTAACCTGTACCAAACAAAAGCTTAAGCTGGTAGTTGTCCAACATGCAAGCAGCAATCTAGTAAAGCCAGTTGTATGTCTAAAATATTTTTGTTTTGCCATGGAAGCTGTTTTTATAGTTTATATCATATATAGACATAAAAGACAAATTGTTTTGTTCTCTGGTATAGCAGTGCAAGTTAAGTCCCTAATGTAACTGGATATTGTATTCAACATAGGTATGTATACAAAATCAACCTATCCAAGACCTGCCAACCCTAACAAGACTTTCTCAGTAAGGCAGTCAATTTATTTTAATAATATGGGCCAGTTTTCAGTAAGGCATAACAAAATATAAAGTACTTTTATTGCCAAGGTGAAAAAAAAGCATTTAAAGACAGATATACCAACAGTAAACATCATGTTCAAGTTTACTTTAACCTTAATTACTTCCAGTTCAGTTTCACAACCTCAATGGAGTTCAAGGTGTTACGTATATTTGATATAAGTCATTAAAATTTATTTTTATTTTTATTTGTTTGTTAGATTTAAATTTGGCATTTTAAGTTTTAAGATTCGTTCATTGAAGGGGGGGCAGTGACCTGTCCTTTACAGAGTAAACACCAGGTGTTGACCTCATTTCTGACCTGGTTTCAGGGTTGTAAACAAGCTTTTAAAATGATTGGTTGGTTCCAAGGACATTGTGAAGTTTTTATATAAAGATCTTTCTAATTTTAGTTGGGTCATACGCTGGGTATGTGAGTTTTTAAATGTAAATTTGTTCTGATAGTTTCTAGAAGATCACCTGACTCCTTGTTTACGTAAAAAACAGATATATAAACTATGTTTTGGGAGTGAGCTATTCATTAGAAAATTGGGCTTTTAGAATATTAAGTTGTGTCTTTTTGAGTTATTTTAAATTACCTTGTACTGGAAATTGTGTCAATTCGTTTGAATCAAGAGGAATTATTTTATTATTTATCTGGGAAAGAGTTGTGCTCATAGAGATTTTATTAACAAGAACTGACTAAATCAAGTGACATCGTCTTCCATCTTGGAAACTTCGTTGGAATTCGAACTTAGAACTATTTGGACATTTTATTACCAGGACTTTTGCCATTTCTCTAGTGGATAATATTTTGAATTATTCTGGATTAATTTTGGAATTGATTCTTAAAACCGTAAGTTTGTTTTTCTTTTCTGAAAAATATTTGTACTCAATAAATTGTTTATTAAGTTTTACAAGCTTGTTATTTTCACTGTTTCTATGTTACTGTTTATTCGAGCCTAAGCACGTAACAAAGGTTTCTTGATATCTCTCAACTTGATGTAATCCTTTGATACAAAGCCACAGTGAAGGTAATCATCTTTACCACCATGTTACTTACTTAAATCAACAATGTCCAGTAAAAGTACTTGCACCCCTTCCTGCTTTTATCCCCATGAATCTGAATATACAATTTTATTGTTTTGTATTATTAAAACTTTTTTAAAATGTGTATAGTCTCTTTCATCCTGATACTTGCTTGATGTCTGCCATTTTAATACATGCCCCCCCCCCCAAAAAAAAAACCCAATAGCTTTTTCTTGCAGACATTTTTCATCATAAAATATTTGCATTTTAAAGCATCTGAGGTATTTTGGTAAAGTTAGTCTGATTCCCTGACAACGTCCACTAACCACGTCTACTAAATCTAATATGAAACCTAGATCAGAATCACAGACAAGCCAATATCTGGATTTTACTGCAAACATATTTTTGTAATTTGTGCTTCATTCCAAATATCTTTATTTTAAGGGTCATTTCCATAAGACTTAGGCCAAATTCATAAGAGTTGGCTGGTCTGCTACTGCTGAAAAGCCATCCCCCCTTGAACAAGATAAATATTTCGAAAGCTTGGGCACAATTGACCACCCCATCACTACAGAAATATTGCGAAGTCAAGTTTCCGGTATCTTTATGGTGTAGTAGGAGTTCAAGGATATAACTAGTGTTTATATAGACATAAGTATGATCAGTATCTCAAGATCTCCATACTTCTTTGAAAACTGCACGGATATACAATCTCTTACACAAACTACTGATGGTCGGCACATTAAAGGAAAAATTAAAAATTATGACAAAACCATTTCCTTGTATATCTTATGGTCTATGAGAGAAAGCATCTTTCTTCCCAACCAAAGAGCTGCAAAAAGCATATTTGATTTTCAAACAATATTTAGCATAAGTTTGTCCTTTTGCAGGTAATTAGTATGACTGTTTAAACTAACCTGTTGGGTATATTGTCTCTAAGAAGTGAATGAGCAAGATAAGCCTCCAATGTAGATCTAGGTAGAAATGAAAACAGTAATACAGTCCACCTGAGACCTGCAAATGTAAATAATGTATACATTTTGAAAATGTAATGTTAAATACATGCACACACACACATACACAAACACACACAAGACAATGGAATAAAGACAAGTTGTTTAATCATGAGGTCTCTAAGGCTAGAAATGGACCCATTCCATGCATGAAATACTGTTGCACATGCCCAAACAAATATCTTGTCTCCACCAATATCTTACACATCCTGCCAATAATTATTCCTTGATGAAATTGAAATTGTTTTAATCTAAAAAATGGCCAAACATTTAGGAAGGACCAAGCACATATTTTACTATTGTGCAACAATGTTTTAAGATGACACTGAATTAACAGTGTGTGTGTGTTCTGCAAAGAGTTACCAGGTCAATGATGGAAGAGAAAATTCTCAATGTTATGCAGTATTTATCACCAAAAACCTTTTCACAAACTAATTTGTTTCTAAAAAACAAACAAATGTAGTGTATTTTGAATCAGAATCATGGATATACCTATTTCTTTTAAATCTAAAAAGGGTCCATGTTGTTATTTCAAGTGATTACTCCTGTCAGAATGCAAACTTCATAAACCCACATCTGTTTCTGTGCAGATGGATTCTGCTTAGTCTTTTGTTTCATTTTTGGATCTGAATTTTTGAGCAAATATATAAACTATAGAATGATGTACATAAAGTCATGGACATGTATATTCCACATTTTAGGCATTTTCTTCTTAACATGTTTTTCTTGTTATTTCAGAATTTTTGCCAACCTGATTTTTCTGATTTTAAGAGATAAACAAACATTTTTAAAAACATTTAGTTTAAGGCCTAACCTTGCATATGAGCATAGAAGGTTCTTGAAGAATAACAGCTGAAGACTTAGTGTAATATTCCATCAACAATACTCCATTGTGACATAGGTCAAGTGAAATATGTGTATAAGGGATTTGGTAAACAATTATACATTCCTGTTTAATAACAGTCTTAGGGAATCTAAGGTCAGAAGGGTTCAGATAATGTGAGAAAAATTATGCATTTAAATTAAAACTAACAAACAACCAATTAAATTAACAGACATGATTTTGACCGGTAAAAAAAACTACTGAAAATATGAAAGGGGGCTTTAGGGGTACTCCACCAATGGGGTCTTGAGTGGCAGCGCCACTGATCAGGGGGTTCCGGGTGTCAAAGACCACTGACTAAAAATGCATTTTACACACACGAAAATCTGATCCTGGTGAAAATTGCGACCATAATATGTAATATTTTACAATATTTATTGTCACATGAATTTGTTCTCCAATACTATTGGTACTTAAGTTATTTCATGTGCATGTCAGTGTTCACATCATGATTAATTAATTAAATCAATAATAAGACATTTTTTGCTGCCAACATATTACACTTCTCTATTTTCATAACAAATATGTAAAATAAACACCCAAATACATCATCAATATACAAATAACTCCATATATTCACTTGTCTTTTTGTCCACTGAACACAACCTTTTAATATGCCAGCTGAGCTCTTTTTGCAGCTTTAAAAAAGATTTATTTAGTCTTCTTTTTTGTCACCAATGATTTTGCTGGCTCAATGTGCAATCGTGTCGTTTCCTTCTCAGCGAGAGCCTTTTCCCTTTCAAGCTCCAGCTTGAATTGGCAATATGCAGTGCACATATTCTGACAGAGGGCTTCATATTTTCCATATGCAGCTTCATTTGTAGGTGCGGTTCCAGACTCTTTCAACCACGACTTCTGTAATGTATATATTGCAGAGGGCACAAAATGCCAGTCCTCGTGCATTCAGTTTTCTTATAAACTGACCAACTAAATTTCGTCAACATTTCGTTCCAGCCATTCCCTTCTGTTTTTTTAAACCTTTATCTAAACTTTTTGTGCCATCGTCTCTCTCAACATGGGACGACATTTTTTGCAAACCTGCTTCTTCTTTCCATTGCCATCAGTTTCCTTTACATGAAGATTCATTGGATGAATTTAAACTTTTGACCAATCAGAATACTTTTTATGAGAGTCATGGGCTAACTAATATATGGAGCAAATACATTACAAGGGTTGTTGTGGATGTGTCTGAAACAAACGGTTATAAAACTGAGAAAAAAAACGGATTGGACATTATTTTTAAAAATTATGAACGATGTTAAGAAAACCTGGATTCAAATCAGGAGAAAAGTGGAATTCCGTTTTAAAATGGAGAAAAATCATGTCTGAATTAAATATACATAACACATCATTGTTGATGTTCAATCATGATGGAATTCATTCAGAAAATTTTATACTTTTGTACATGTGATAAAACATCTAGGATTATCTGAGATTTAATTCACAAAACTGTGTCTTTTTAATTTTTACTTTGTTTTCAAGGGAAATAAATTATTTGTTCATTTTACCACACTTGTTGCTTTTACTTTTGTCTGTTACATAGCTTAAGACCATAACAATTGTATGACAAACAATACATATCACTCTTAAACTCTTTGAAGCAATTGAAAATCAAAATATTTAAGGCACACCTATGAATGTCCAGTAGTAATAATATGCTCATGGTTGAATGGTAAATAAACAATCCAATTTCTCAAAAATCATATCTTCTCATCAATTTTAAAATAAATGTCCCACAAAATGAACCAGAAAATCAAAGTAATTCCTTATTGCATATCTCCACTAAGCACATTATGAATCCAACAAAGTTTAAATAAAATCAAGTGAGCAGTGTGGGAGGAAAAGCATGCTGATTTTTCAAAACACCTCTTTTTAACATATTTCAAGAATTGTCTAAAAATATCGATGACCAGATTGTAATTGTGGCCATACCAGAAGGTTAAAGATGTTTTAAATTTTTAGTAACAGTGGCCATATTTAATGGTGAATTGTTTTTTTACAAATTAGAAAGCCCATTATGCCAGTATGCTTTCTGCCAAATTGAGTAAACATAGGTCTAGAGGAAGTTTTGAGAAGCGTAAAATGTTGTTGATGGATAAAAGACCTGTAACATCACCATAATCTCTGTGGGGAAAAGTAAGGCAATAAATATATTCACAACAATTAAAAACTCTTCATTTTAGTGAAGCCTATCAAATACACATTAATAACAAGATATATTTGCAAGAAAATTTCTCATGATTGATATTTTCAATCAACTAAAGAAAATAGCATACAGTAGTCCCCCTCTTATACGGCCAACCCTTTTGCACCGGGAAAGTGGCCTTGTAAGACGGGTGGCCTTTCCACAGGGGGGCTAAATTTATTATGAGAAGTATATGTAATGTATGTAGTAAGAAAGCTACATACTTAAAAACATTAAATATCTTCGTCTAAATGTAACATTACCGTATATACTCGCGTATAAGCCCGTTCGTGTATAAGCCAATCCCCATAAACTGAATCTGTAAAACTTTTATAAAGTACATGACCAGCGTATAAGCCGACCCATAATTTCTAGACTACCTGTACATCACAAGATGCACAAAGTGAGTTTTTAATACGTTTATTTAAGCAAATCACATTATTAAATAAAATGAAAGTAAGAAAGCTAATTTATATGTTGAAATAAAAACAATTCTAAAGTGTTAAGTCTTAATGGAAATTTAATTAATCCTCATTCTAAAATCATGAATTATAAAAGAACAATCACTTTTAGAATCCTTTAAAATTGGGCTCTGTATCAGACTCGCCAAACAGTTCACGAAACTCGGCTTCTGTTACGGGCATGCTTTCGTCATATACGTCATCATTGTCATCATGATCATCCGATAGTCTGGTTCTTAAAACGAGAGCACCAGCTGGCAGATGCAACAAATTTTGAATTGGCGCCATTCCCGTACTTGCTTCTCGTTCACAAAAGTTCCTGTGCTGCAGCACAGTTATTTGCTTCTGCATATTCAATAATGTTAAGTTTGAATGCTTCATCATATGCAAAACACTTTCTTTTATTTTCTATACTATTCATGTTATCCGATTGAATTGAATATAAACTTCTAAAGAGATTAAACTGAAATAATTTCTTATAGTGGTGGTGAAATATTTATATACCTTATCCTGTAATTATTTCCACAGTTGATTATCAATTTGTATTTGATAATTATTTATCATTGTTGTTTATTTGTGTGTTTTTTAAACTACAGGTAGTGTGATTCAATTGATCAAAATATGACTGGTTTCAGCGTGGACATGATTCAAGTATTGTGACAGTTGATAACTTTGAGCAGAAACCATGTCCACTACCATATCTCAGTAAACGATACATCTGAGAGTCGGCACATTTTAGTAAAGTCATTGGCATTGTGCAACAAAAAAAAACCCCTATTATCCCCGAGGCATTTACCACAGATTAAGCATATGGTAGCTATTGTGCAACACTTTACCGTTGAGAAACCACTTTGCTTTACAAACAACCAATCAACAGTAGTAAACTGTGGCTGCCTATTATGTCTAAAACACCTATCAAAGAAATCCAACAAATTATATTGTTTTACAATTATTCACGCTGACTCGTATATTGCAATGTTATTTACCCTTCCTAAGCGTGCGTGCAACAAACCCCTATGGAGACTCTCGCTATTGTTTCTTTAAGACTATTATACATGTATTTCTATTCAAAATGTTTGTCGTATATACCTTCAGTATCGTAATTCTTTTATTTTTTTAAGTAGATTCTTTTCATATTTACACTAAAATAGGCTAGCGTGCATTTCTACGAAACCGTAGAGTTTAATTATTACTGATTAGCTGAGGGTTAAATACTTGACTAGAGATTATTAATATGGCGGTTCTTTTGGAAAATACACGTTTTTCCATAGTTCAAATAACATGTATGTCTGTATATCTTCAGTATCATAATTCTTTTATTTTTTACGTAGATTCTTTTCATATTTACACTGAAATAAACTAGCCCGCATTTCTACGAAACCGTAGAGTTTAATGATTACTGATTAGCTGAGGGTTAAATACTTGAATAGAGATTACTAATATGGCGGTTCTTTTAGAAAATACACGTATTTGCGTGGTTCAAATAACACGTATGGCTGTATTTTCTGGTGGATGGACATCTGTCAAATAGATGTCAAGTACTTTAAAACGTATTTTTCATGCATTATCCTACCACTTATGTTAGAAATTTTTTTTTTATTTTACTTCACGACAGGACAAATCTTATCAGCCATGTGGCATCATTAGGCATGTGATCTCATATTCGGTGATCGACGGAAACAATAAATACTGGAAATCGAGGGGGAAAAGCATTATAAATTTCAGATTTGGAACTTGACCCGCAGATAAGCCGACCCCCCCCCCTTCTTCAAGGCCTTATTTTTTTCCTAAATTTCTCGGCTTATACGCAGATTTATACGGTAATCATTTAAAGGTTCTTTTTGTTATAATAACATTTATTTCAACTGAATATACGTTACTATTTTTTCTTTCTTGCCATAAGTGTGATTTGTGAGCGGGTGTTGCTGTCATGCACATTGAAAATGGATTGAAAAACTTCATTTACATCTTGGTACATACATCTTTGTACTAAAATGCTGGCCGCTGGTCGTGTTAGAGGGGTGGGTGTTCTTGAGGGGTACTTTTGAATACAAACTCGTAGGTGCCAAGGGATTCTGGCCATAAAAAGCGGGTGTCCGCTGGTCAGGGGAGGGATTCAAAAGTGGGACTGCTGTACTATATAGTTTGAGGTCCTGCTTCGTTTTGTACTCCTATTATTATTATTAGTAGTAGTAGTAGTATTAATTGTTTATTGCTGCTCTTAGTAATAGTAGCAATAGTGTTAATATTAGTAGTGAAGTCTCTCTCACACTGGATGACAGCGATTCCTGAGGCAATTCAGACAGTCTCCCTGCATACAGGAGTATTCCATGTAATTGATCCATCAGTAGTACTGGTCTGACAGAGTTATCTCTCCTGAAATAAAATGTATTTTTCCCAAATGAATACAAATTCACCATTTTTAAGTATAAAAATGTGCACCAACTGATAGCATTTAGGAAGCTGGCAAAAGAAAACAGATAGTGGATAAGTCTTGCAATTGAATGTGTTTAATAAATCAGAACGCAACACAAAGTGCTCAGAGCATATCAGTAGGAATATATTCAGAATGGGATTTAATTTGGATATAACTAGAGTTACACCAAGTGAAATGAAGTATAATTTAATTGTAAAGTGTGCAATTGTCTTTTCTTATGGGATTCAATTACATAATATTTACCTCATGATGCAACACTCAATGTGTTCCAGAAAAGCTAGACATTGCTGTCTTCTTTCAAACAGCTGTGCTAATGTTTCTGGAATGAAAAACATGTATAATGAAATGTAAACTCTGGTTAAAATGTGGAATTTTAAATTTTACTTGAACATGTCTAAGAATCTAACTTAATGGCTCAGTGGACTTAAAATTTATAATCCTGAATATATGCCATTCACCTGCTGCAGCTTCCACCAACTTCTTTGATACAAACTTCTAGGTATGCGTTATGTTACAATCTAGATCTTAATGAAATATTTGTTTATCAATTCCCTATTTATAGTTTCATTTGACTTATTATGCAATATAACGTGAAAATTTCCAAAGAAAACACCTAGTTTATCTGTAAAGTAGACGACTTTGAACTCATGCTAGAAATCTGCAACTTACGTTATGTATAAAGGTTAGATACATAAACATGTTGCTTACAACTTACAATTATGGACAACAGTCAAGCACACTATTCTATAATTCAGGGCTCGAAATTAGCGTTAGTCCGCTAGCCCAAGGCCAGTTGATTTCCTGTCGGACTAGTAACTATCATAATGTTATTAGTCAGATGGGCTAGTAAGTTTTATTTATCAACAGTCAGCATTTGTTTACTCAATACCCTAATAAAGACTTGACTTCAGCATATATTCTGTAGAATCAATGCTGTAACTGTTGTAAACACATTCATAAAATATTAGCATGAGAAGATGAAGTCAATTTCTGCCTCAGAAATGTGTTTCTATTACAAGAAGCCATCTGATTTTGTGCATTTCGCTTAACAGCGCCAATCATGGTCCCGCAATAACTCCTAATTAATCTGACAGCGAATTAAATGAAAAAATAACCTGGTTTCACACTTTATTCACACGACCACAGTAACAAACTACAAAACTACAACACATGGCATCAACTATTCAAAGAATTTAGTTTGCATGCTTGTTTGTTTCCTCTTTTTTTTTGTTGCTTGCTAGCCAAATGCACCAACATTCACAAACGGGGAACTGCATAATTTACGTTTGCATCGAATTAATTTTAAGAATTAGATCAATTTATTATGATCACATTACTGACACATCATTTCCATGAAACTATTTCTATGACAATACAAATTGTTTTTTTAAAATATTTTTCCCATACAAGACTGAACAAATAATAGATTACATGTGGAGATATCCTAGCAGAATGCTGTACATTTGTTGAAAAATAAAATCTCTCAGCATGGTCATCTAAGATTTGAAAATTTTCCCGCTTATTATTAATTTCAATAATACATTGAGGTCTGATTAATTAAGAATACTTACTAAACTTCAGCTATTAATGATGAGAAGGTAATTGAAGCAGTTGAATACAACACATAGTCAGATGGCTTCGTTTGATAGGAACACACATTTTCCAACAACATTATCTTTTGATGTTAATTTTTTATAACAGTGTTTACAATAACCACTGCTTTGATCCTGCAGAACATCTACTGAAGCCAATACTTTATTAGGGAGATGCCATTTAATGAGGGGCGAGGGTGCGCAAAGGCACGTGTTTTGAAATTTTTGTCTTGCTTGGATTTTCTTATATAAAGGCCACTGCCATTCCTTTTCTTACTTGAAATAATTCACGTCTTTATCATGTTCCATGCAAATGACATTCCAACATATTATCCATCACCAGCAATACATTTGTGGAATGTTTCAGAGAGATGGGTAAAGAGACCAGAACAAACATCATATTGAACAATACTGCAGGTGGAGGATGAAAAAGGACACCTGGATCCCTTTCTGGAATTGGATCCAGATTATCTTGTGAAACAAGAAATGTTAATTGACTGATTGATGATTTGAAGTAGGATTTATACTTCTGTACCTCTGCATTTCATATGATAATGTTATTTAAGAAAGAAAATTGTTGTCAATCTCAATACAAGTGTGTGACATAGTTTTGTGGACAGGACTAGTAAATGTTTGGCAGGACTAGTAAATTTCTCAATACCAAAAGAGCAACAAAGAACGTATAATAACTGTGAAAATAAAATAAAGTAACTAGGTAATAAATACCAAAAGTGTTAAAAAATTTGGATACCTCTTTCCTAAACATACAATTAATTGATAATTTAGTATGATCCATCTCTGAATACTTTATATACTTGCTTATAAGTGGAATCGAACTGCAAAGAACATAGACCCAGATATGCTATTGCATAATGTGATGGTACATCCAGGTCTATGCAGTTTGCTAAGAGTAATCAGTAGAACAAACAACATACACCTTGATCTGCCGGCCCATTATGCAACAGCAGATCTGGGTCTATCTTGTTTGCTGTTGGAACTAACATGTTATTTATGGTACTGATTATTATTTTTTCTGATACAGTCCTAAACGGTTACCGGTAGGTCTACATCGTCAGGCCCGAGGAAATATTGTCAACATAGGTGGGTGTTGAGGGAGGGGGTCTAAAATAAGATACAAGTGAAATTCATCAGTAAGGGGTGACCTGTTGTCAGTGAGTGGAATTTACACTTTGTTTACACTTTGAGAAAACAATGGTACCTGAAGACAAAACCAGTGTGAAATACAATTACATTTTGATTACCTTTGTGTAATAGAATCAACAATCAAATATTGCATTGGTCACATTCTGATACAAAAAACATTACAATATTCAATGTTGGCATTAGCACATGGTTGCATAGTTGTTATTTACATGCTTCAAGTACATGTTTATGCTAAAACATTTCAAAGACATCTTTGCGAGATGTTTTGTCCTCAACTTCCATAACAGCCAGATATTTAGTTTCCAGTGACTGTAAATTAAATCTGCATTTTACACTACTGTTGGTAGCCATCATAAATACAAATAGTTAAAAACGAAACTTTCACAGCACAATAAACTTGTTTTAATCACCGATCACTTTAGAAAATGCAAGAATATATCAGATCTGATTGCTTTTATTTAAGTTGCAGAGAGAGACCAAATTTAAAGTTCCAAACAAAAGCCTGTTTTTGTTTGTTTTTTTAATCTGACTGTGACATTAAAGCCTGGTGGCAAGATAAACTAATTCTTGAATAAAGTCAAGGACGAAACTGGCAGCTTGTCAACATAAATGATTAGAAAACAAAGGATTTGTACAAGCTGGAACCAAGGGCTTCTGTCGACATGTATGTTCATTTTTTTATCTTGACGTAGACATAAGTGTGACAATTTTGGTAGTAATAGTAGACCAAGGGACTGGGACTTTGCTTATTTGTCAAAATAGGCGGCTTGTCAACAAAATTAATGTCAATATAAGTGGGTAGGACTTTAATATTAAAATCTTAACTTGATGATATACTTGAGACATTTAACAATTCTAAAATCTGGTACATCACTTAAAATTATTTTTTAAATAGATGATGTTCCAATTTCTTCCATCAATAACCAAGAAATAAATCAAACATGACCTCTGTGTATCAAGTGCAATAAAGAACACCCAATACATAGCTGATGTAGAAAAAGAATTTTCTTCATGAGGTTTTACTGGGCACTCAAAATCTAATCTTGGACTTCCGATGTTCTTTTACTGTGCATCATATGGACCAATAATAACCAGCAATGACCTTCAGTTTCTATAACTAAGAAGACCACTAATGTACAAACATTCGTCTTAAGAAAAAATAACTCGTTGGCAAAAAAAGTAATCAAATGAACTGCAATTAAGCGTATTGATATTTAAAAAGAAATAGATGATACAAGCATATTCCAGGAAATGATCTCCCATGCATATCACCATATCATGCTGCCTACAAAATCTGATTAAAATCCAATAATTGAAGGAGTTGAGAAAATGGATGGGTCTAACAATCAAATGCTATAATTCAACCCAAAATTTCTTGAAATTCAATAATAGTTAAGTTCCATTCATTCCATCATGGTTTTAACTCACATTATATGACATTCTGTCATGAAGGTACTGGCATCACCTGGCCATTATTACTATACCACCAATCACTCAAACTTCATTCCTGTACTTGAGAACTGTTATTATGAAATCAAAAAGGCCCTAACAAAAGTCGTGCAATACCAAATGGCAATTTGGTAGACAACCTACCAAAGATTGCTGAACTTGGCAAGATAATTGCCTCGTTGTGGAAAAACAAAAAGCATGAAAATGAGGCTGAAAGTCACAAACAACTCAAAGTGCAACTATCCTAAAAGATGGAGGAAGAGAATTAGGTTTATGGCAATCACATTCGAATTAGTAGATAACCCTCATCCCATTTGGTGCACAACTCATCAGTGCTCCCTTCCTAACTCACAAACTCCTAGTATTTACCCTGCAAATAACTTTTCAATGAATGTACTTTTTGGAGGGAAGACATTAATAACAATTTAAGTCAAAAAAACAATTGTAACATTCTATTTCATATCAGGTCATCAGTTTCAGGTATAACTGTATATTTATTTTGTACCTGACTGAATGTAATTCATCCGGTTTTTCAAAGACAAAGATCAAAGCATAGCTGAAGAAATTGTAACAACAACCAAACATACTAGTGACAATGACATCAAAGGAAATGTGTCTGACTTCCCATTAATATAAGATCACTTTAAAGTATTTCATATTTAACGGATCCTCAAATAAAATGTAAAAGGTAATTACCCTAATTAATTAAGTCAAACCTTCTAATACTCAAAACTTTTTTCTGCTGTTCAAAACTAAAATCACAACAAAATAATATCATACCTGAATCACAGGAATAAAAGGGCCCAATCATGTTGAGTCCAAATCGTATCTTGTGCAAGGTCTGTCTGCAAGGTTAAAAAAAATAATTAAACTGAGCCATCATGGCATTTGTTTGTTCATCAACATGATATGCATTCTGTGCTTCAAAAAGCATATCTGATATACTGCTTCAATGGATCTGCATAAATGTACATAGGCTATTCAAAGTGATGTAACCTTGTTTTCTTTTACAATTACCGTTTCTGCATACAGTTGACTCCGGTTAACTGCACACCCTCGGGCCCGTCACGAGACGTTGCACGTTGCAGTTAACCAGAGTGTGCAGTTAACCGATGTATGGTACAGTACAGCTTTAAATCAGCACGGCACCAATATATGTGAAGAATAAATATAAACAATGATTAGAATCCACTCTTTCAACATTTACTTAAATGTTAAGCTTGTTTTCCTTCCTCCGAACACAATTTCACTGATTCAACCAAATGGATCAAGGAATTATAGCAAATTTCAAGAAATTCTATCGATCGCTTGTTATTCAAAAACTGCTGTCAGACATTGATGGGTCATCTCCCACAGAAAAAACGTTCAGCTTCAAAGTTGTCTGCATCCTTTTTTTCGCTGTGTTGTCGTTTAAATTGAATTCCATTGCACATTTTCCATCTTTCCAACCATCCATTGTTGGATTTGAAATCATTCAAACCTGAACGGTTTAGAGCAATGTTTTCCATGCTGTACTATGATTTTTCCCATGCTATTGCTCCCTAGTGGGTGCGGATATACATGTATATAACCACCTAAGGCATCCTTTACATGTCAATCATTTACAAAGTCGCATTTACCGGCTTAATTGTCAGCCTATTTGAAGCGCTACAGCAGTGGACTGGCAATAAACTGCTCATGAATATACATTGTGCAGTTAACCGGAGTAAAATTGTATTGAATAATGTGCCACAGGAAGAAATTTATCGTGCTATTATCCGGAGTGTGCACTTAAGTGAAGTGCAGTTATTCGAAGTTTGTTCCCATTGAAAAGCATTGGGAAAAAACGGGACCAGTGTGACTACGTGCAGTTATCCGGCATGTGCAGTTAACCGAAGTGCAGTTAAGTGGAGTCGACTGTATTTGCATCAAAGGAACTAAACAGTATTGTTAAAAAAGTGTTCACTTTTAAATGGGAATCCCCTTATCAAGAGCAGCACACATGGAGTAGCTGATGACACACGGAGGATGAGGCCAAGATAATGGAACCGAGGTGCCTTACCACAAGCACAAAGTTTGATGCTATGTACATACTGTGATGTTATGTGATTTAGATTTTTGATATAGTTTTAACAAGTTTCAAGTCATATTTTTACGATGTCTGCTGTGTGGCAGTTTAAAATGATGTCTAGCACTTGGGCATCATGCCACAGACATGAAGCATGATGTCCCACCCAATCACATACTGATACCAGGCCGACCAGTCCTAACACTAAACTCATAATGCTTAGCATCAAGAAGTATGACCGCCCACATCCGAGGCAGATGCTCTAAGATGTAAAATTGAAGTTAGTGTGTAGAATTAAACAAAGTTCAAGCATAATATGCCACCGGTATGCAAAAAAAAAAAAAAAAACAGACATCAAAAGAAAAATCCTGGGATGTAACAAGTAAAAGGCCCAAGTGAGGCTAAGATAGCTCACCTGGCTAACAACTAAATAATAGCCAAATAAGGTTGGAGACTATGTAATAGATTTAGAAATGCTTAGGGTCCATTCTATACCCTGGGTATTTGTGTTACATTAATGAAGAAAAGCAAACAATGTTGGAATTCAAAGTGATATTTGAATTTTGTTGGTAAGAGTTTCTAGGTTGTGGTATAAAAAATACTGAACAAACTGAGAATAGATATATTATGAAGTTATATATTTTAAGAGATTTAGACTTGGACATAAAGTCACTGAGACTGAATTATATAAAGAGAAGGATGATAATCTCTGGACCATCCAAATCGATGATTTTTAGTGAACCAAATTCCATATCTACATTGAACATGGACAAGAAAAAAAGCTGACTTTTTCTATTTGTTATTTCCAAGCGCACTCTGCTTGGATATTGCAATCAAAGCCAATGCACATGCACAAAAGTGCATCTTTGTATCCAACAACACAAAAGTGCATCTTTGTATCCAACAACACAAAAGTGCATCTTTGTATCCAACAACACAAAAGTGCATCTTTGTATCCAACAACACAAAAGTGCATCTTTGTATCCAACAACACAAAAGTGCATCTTTGTATCCAACAACACAAAAGTGCATCTTTGTATCCAACAACACAAAAGTGCATCTTTGTATCCAACAACACAAAAGTGCATCTTTGTATCCAACAACACAAAAGTGCATCTTTGTATCCAACAACACAAAAGGAGATAAAATCTCTTTTTGGGGTTCATATTGCTATGAGAGTTCTTCCAGCACCAGCTCAAGATATGCGATGATATAAGGTCAAACTTGTCCATCCTTTCTGCATTGAACTGAAATTTTGCTCCACTAGATTTGAAAATCTATACAAATATTTTATGTGACTGACACCAGCAATAACCCACTTCAAGGAACACCTGGTCATTACAAACTAAGCCACATTCGACCAGTATTGGAACATATCTACACCACATACACAAGAGAATACAATCAACATTGTGAGGTGTCCCTTGACAAAGTAATTATTAGATTTTCAGGATGTTTTTGCTTCATGCAGCATGTGCCTTTAAAACCAACCAAGAAAGACATCAGAGTATGGGTTTGAGCAGAACCTTTTATTGTTTAAGTTGTGGACATTCAGACTTTCAATGGAGAACTGATCACAACCCAGAATTAAATGTTGGTCAAAGGGTAGTTCTTGATCTCATAAAAACTTTATTTGGTATATGTCAATGCAACCACCGAACCATAAGATCTGAAATGAAGATTGTTTGCTTTAGATGTAACTTGCATGTAATTTGCAAAGAATACCATATTTCATGTAATTTTTTTGTACACATAAAAATAATCATTAATTTCATTATATGAAAAATTATATGTAAAATAAATAATTATCACTTTTTGGCACTTATCATGTATGAAAAATAAAGGGATTGTACCTATGGAATCCTGTTAGGGATTGTTGCTTCATTGCTCCATGGTATATAATATTTTGATTGGGTGATGAAGCAATGATATCGAGCAATGAAATTACCATCAGCTCTATCGCCCAGTCCAATACTGTACGACAATCGACAACTGAATGGTACAAATGTACAAAGTAAACATATATTGTGTCTCATTCTCCTCTCAACTCAAGAATCTAATTACAATAAAATAAAAGTACACAAAGTTTTTTGTTGTTATTAGTGAATGAGAGAGAGAGAGGATTATGTCTCATGTGAAGTGCCGTTTAGTAGGGGTGGGGTTCTTCCTATAGACTTTACAGAATTATGAGGAAGTTCCCCTGGTCCGCTTTCAGAATGTTTACTTCTGGACAATATATTATATATGGCTACGAGCCCCCAGTCAGCAATGCCGACAGTTAAATTAAAAGAAATACAAAGATGAAATTTAAACAACAATTTAATAAATGAAAATTTTAAAGATATTAAGCAATCAATGTCACTCTTGACCCAATGATCCCTAGATCATCATTTGATTTCAGTGTGAGGAATATTTTCCCTTCTTGAGTGTTACTCATCTAAATAAGTCTCCTTTCGTCTTTCTCTCCTTCCGATTCCTCTACTTCCGTTTCCTCTTCTATCCCTACTTCCGTTTCCTCTTCTATCTCTACTTCCGTTTCCTCTTCTATCTCTACTTCCGTTTCCTCTTCGACAGTATCTCTTGAGATCACCGGAAATTCACTCGGTATCTCTCAAATTCACTCGGAATTCTTTCCACGTCATCCGGAATTTCCCCGCCGGAATTCTCTCAACGTCACCCGAAATTCTCTCAACGTCACCCGAAATTCTCTCAACGTCACCCGAAATTTCCCCGGAATTCTCTTCAATGTCACCCGAAATTTCTCAACATCACCCGAAAGCTTCCTAAATAAGTCTCCTTTCGTCTTTCTCTCCTTCCGATTCCTCTACTTCCGTTTCCTCTTCTATCCCTACTTCCGTTTCCTCTTCTATCTCTACTTCCGTTTCCTCTTCTATCTCTACTTCCGTTTCCTCTTCGACGGTATCTCTTGAGGTCACCCGAAATTCACTCGGTATCTCTCAAATTCACTCGGAATTCTTTCCACGTCATCCGGAATTTCCCCGCCGGAATTCTCTCAACGTCACCCGAAATTTCTCAACGTCACCCGAAATTCTCTCAACGTCACCCGAAATTTCTCAACGTCACCCGAATGCTTCCTTTGAAGCTATCTTAAGATTTCCTTGATTTCCAAAATCTGAGTCTGCCACCAATTTTCGTCTGGCCGTACGGAGTTCTACTCTCTTCTCAATTCTTGTAGCAACTGACAAATTCTTACTAAACATGAGTTATTATCGCAGATTCCAATCAAGGGCCCACCCTCAGCGAATTCTGATTGGATGGCGATCGACTCTGGTCAGTTGTTTGACTGTCAATCATCCGAATGTCTGTCTGTGTGTCTATCAATTGTTACAGTCTTCTTATTAGGCGCTGTCCTGTCCTTTGATGTGGTTACGTCACCCGTCCGCGATGGACACAGTCTCCTCTCCCCTCGAGAGCTAACAAAGACCATCTTACGTAAGGGAATTAGCTAACTTAGAACAATTGGAAACATCACAGCTGGGTCAGGCAGACCTACAATTTATACATGTACAAGGCCAGTCAGAATCACAAGTTATAGTTACTTATACCTACATACAAGGGGTTGGGGTAAAATCGTCACATCCCCCCACGCTTGAGAATAAAATCAGGATTTTATTCCCTCCAAATACTACAAATGCAAAAGTGTTACAACAATATAAAGAACAACATCAGCAAAATCAACTAGATGCTCAACTGAGTATGAACATGAAAATTTAACCAGAATGATCTATATCATTCCAGCGCTTCTACTCATGAAATCTGCGCCTACGTTTTCAGATCCTTTCACGTATCTGATCTGCATCTGGTACTGCTGTAAGAACAGCGACCATCGCATCAATCGACCATTGGACAACTTTGCCTGCGCCAAATAGGCGAGTGGTTGGTGGTCGGTCTCCAATATGAACTTGCGTCCATATAGGTATCGCTCGAACCGTGATATGCCGAACACGATTCCGAGACATTCCCTCTCCGATACGGAGTAGTTCTTCTCGGCAGCGGACAACTTCCGACTGCCGTATGCGACAGGGAAAAGCGTTTTGTCATGCTCCTGTAGCAGTACTGCTCCCAGTCCTGTGTCGCATGCATCGGTGCGAAGAACGAATTCCTTATCCAAATCCGGTAGACGAACAACGGCGTCGGATGTAAGTCTAGCCTTCAGGGTTTGGAAAGCGTGCTCACACGCATTTGTCCAAATAATCTTACTCAGGGTCCGTTTCTTGGTTAGGTCCGACAACGGCCCCGCAATCACGCTGAAATTAGCGACATACCTCCGATAGTATCCCGCCAATCCCAGAAATGACCTCACCTCCGTTTTCGTGGTGGGGCGTGCGGCGTTTCGCAGTTGCTCCACCTTCGAATTCTCTGGAGACAGCGTGCCTTGGCTCAAGGTATGTCCTAAATAGTCCAATGTCCTAAAACCAAGGTGACATTTGGAAGGTCGGGCTGTCAAGCCCTCCTGACGTAGCCGCTCCAGAACGTCAGCTAACAGAGTGAGGTGTTCACCCCATGTCTCTGTAGCTAACAAGAGGTCATCCATGAAGTTGTGGACACCCCTATCGCGCAAGGGCTCCAACAAGTTCCGCATCATCCTGGTAAAGATGCTGGGTGCGTTTTGTACCCCGAACGGCATAACCAGCCATTGGTATGTCCCGTCGGGAGTAGCAAAAGCAAGCTTCGGTCTGTCTTCTTTCCTTACCGGAATTTGCCAATACCCCTTGGACAAATTGAGCTTGGAAAAATATTTCGCTTTTGAGACCGAAGCGAAGATATGTTCCGGGTCAGGCAACATTTCGACTTGAAATTCTGTCACCTGATTCAGCTTCCGGTAGTCAACGCAGAACCGATGGGTGCCGTCCTTCTTCTGCACTAGGACTACTGGTGAGCTGTACGGAGAGTCGGCAGGTTCGATTACTCCCAGAGCAATCATTTGCTCAATTTCCTCCCTTACAACTTGTCGTTTCGCGTGGGGCAAGGGGTAGGGTTTCCGCTGCACTGGTCGGTCGTCCACCATCTTTAACCTGAACTCGACAAGCGCCGTCCTCCCGGGTTTTTCTGTTAACACGTCGGAATACCCGGTGAGCAAGGTCTCTATCTCGTCCCACTGGCCTTCAGTTAACATGGGGTCACACTCCACGTCCGACGGAGTCTCGAACCTCGTTAATGGACAGCTCGGGACAGTGTTGGCACCTTCCATATCGCCTTCGGCATCCTCGGTGACTATCGTGGCGACAACAAAATCGCTTACGGTCTCCCTTTCCCGGTACCTCTTGAGCAAATTGGCATGGTACAATTTCTCTTTCGTCGGTAGCCGTGTCCGGTAGTTTTGACCTCCGACCTTCTCGGTGACGACGTATGGACCCCTCCAGGAAACTTGCAACTTGTTGTGTTCCTGGGGCAACAACAACAACACCTTATCCCCTACCTCAAACTGACGTGGTTTTGCGCGCTTATTGTAATTTTTCGCCTGCTGCGCCTTAGCTCGTTTGAGATTATCTTGCGCGAGAGAACAAACCTCTTCCAGTTTGTTGCGCAAGTCTGTGACGTACTGGTAGGTAGTGCGTACTTCCTCTACAGCGTGGTCGTCTGTCCACAACAGTCTCAGTACGGCGATTGGGCCGCGTACGGTCCTCCCGTACAAGAGTTCAAAGGGAGAGAACCCCAAACTCGCTTGTGGTACTTCCCGGTATGTCAAAAGCATGGCTGGAATATACCGGTCCCAATCCTTGGGGCGGCCTTCGCACAATTTCTTGAGCGTGTGCTTTAGAGTCCCATTAAACCGTTCGACCAATCCGTTACATTGGGGGTGATACGGTGTAGTAGTGATGTGCTTAATTGACATGAGACGATTCACCTCCGCCATCACACGACTCATGAATTGTGTCCCTTGATCGGTCAAGATCTCGTCGGGCACTCCAACTCTTGACCAGATCGCAAACAGAGCTTCCACGACGGTTTCCGTGTCAATTTTACGCAATGCTATGGCCTCCGGATAGCGTGTAGCATAATCGACGACCGTTAAAATATACCGATTTCCGTGCGCAGACGCAGGTTTTATCGGTCCGATTAAATCCATGGCGACACGTCTAAATGGTTCATCGATAAGGGGCGTACTCCCCAAGGGAATGGGTCGATGATCCGTTTTCGGTACCATTCTCTGGCATTTGTCACAGGAGAGACAGAACCGTTTTACATCTCCCTGGACAGTAAAACTCTTTTACAAGACGGTCACGTGTCTTAGCAATTCCCATGTGTCCACCCATGAGACTTTCGTGTGCAAGCTTCAGCACTTCACAACGCTTTTCCTTTGGCACGACGACTTGCTTAAAGTGTTCGTTGTGTTTCCTGGCGTGGCGATACAAGATTCCCTTCTTGTAGACAAACTTCACCGCGCCGTTCGGAGTTTCCCTTTCCATTCCTGCTTCTGCGTGTTTATGCAACTGCGCCAGAGTTGCGTCTTCCTGTTGCAGCTTCCTCAACTCAGCTGGAAGAACATTACTAACCGGTGTCGATGTAACTTGGATCGGCTTCGGTTTCGGCTGTCGACTCATGGCCCTGGTCTCAACAGCACTCACTGGCATAGGTGTACAGGTTTCGGGGTTCGGCTGGGGTAACACATAACGGCATCCCAATATGACGTCATGTGATAGACCCTCCAAGCAAGCAGCTGCAATTTTCCCCTTCATGTATGGTGAATCGAGGTCAATGACAGCTACTGGTAATGAGTCACGCGCGCAGTTCGTGTACTGAACTTCTATTACCTCCTCTGTATAGTCCTCCGGCTTGACATACTTCTTGTCAACAAGCGCGGGGACGCTGCACCCAGTGTCATACAAGATGGTGGCACCTTCACCATTGACAGTTGCTGCCGCAAGGTTGGCTGGGTTGCGACTCACTTCCGGCACGCACTCTTTCCTAGCAACGACATTCACCTGGGTCTGCCTGCCCTTTGGACAGTCCCTGGCAAAATGCCCCAGGCGCTTGCAGTTAAAACACGTCGGCGGCCCTCGCCGACTTGCAAGTCCTGGTTTCGTGTGTGAGGCCTGTCCAGGTCGATAGGTGGCATCCCTACCTGTAGGTGCCCCTCCGACCTTCCCGTCGCCCTGACGGTTGCAGACAGCCGGCTCAACCTCCCCATACGACGCGACTCAGAGGGTCGGGGTCGATCCGTGCCCCCGGAACCTCCACTCTTCGAGTGCGCCTGCTCGTATCGCTCCGCCATGTTAGCGATCTCTTCGAGCGTCCGGTGTTCTCTTTCGGCTAAGAAGACTGTCAATTCGCGACGGTAAGTACCCAGGACATGCTCCTTGAGTATTACCTCGCGTAGCCCGTCGTACGTGCGTTCGACTTCAGCCATTTTCATCCACTTGTCAAATAAACCTCGAACACGGTTGTGGAATTGAGAGTGGGTCTCGGTTACCTTTTTCGCAGAGTCCCGAAAAAATTTCCGGTAAGTCTCGGCGGTCAGCCGATAATGGCAGAGAAGGGCCTTCTTGAGGGCATTGTAGTCATCAGCCTCTTCTGCAGCTAAGCCGTGGTAGACTTCCCGAGCTGCACCTTGCAAAAAGGCTGAGACATTAATGGCCCAGTGCTGTTCAGGGACCTGATGAGCGTGTGCGAGTTTCTCGAACTGCACGAGAAAATCGTCAATAGCCTCCTCCCTGTCATTAAAGCGTGGCATGTTGATCTGGACCATCCGGTGGTCGATGAATGGTCGGCCGGTCGTTCCAGAGCTTGTACTGGCGTCGTCCCGTCCGTTGGTCCTAGCTTCAACTCTCACCTTTTCCATCTCCAGAGTGTGGGCGAGTCTGGCTAGCTCTTGGTCTGCAGCTATCTTGGCTAGCTCCTGTTCCGCTGTTATCTTGGCTAGCTCCAGCTGTCTTTGTGTTTCTTTGTCTGCTGCTATCTTGGCTAGCTCCAGCTCTCTTTGGGTTTCTCTGCCCGCTGCTTTTTCGGCCTTCCATTCCTTGATCCTTTCTTCTATAAAGGCCGCCAGGCGATCTCCCTCATATCCGAGATCTTCAGACCCCATAGCTCGATATTCCTTTATCATTTGTCTTTCGGTGGCCATTATAACTAATGTAAAGTGATACCTTGTCTCAATATTCTAACAAGACACAGCTACTTGTAATACAAGTTTAAATACTTACCTGTCGATAGCAACTAATTTCGTTCAGGTAAGATATTTGTTCGATATCTGCTTCACCAGTACTGCTAGTAATGGAAGGTCTACAAAGCATGCACATATGACAATAAAATGCAAGATGAGAAAATCATAAAACAAATACAAAGAATGAAAAATATCTCACACTGTTCCCTAATACTCCTACAAATAACTTCAGGTCCTAAAATAATATATGTCTAATTCATATCCCGGACGAAGCGCCCACTGTGAAGTGTCGTTTAGTAGGGGTGGGGTTCTTCCTATAGACTTTACAGAATTATGAGGAAGTTCCCCTGGTCCGCTTTCAGAATGTTTACTTCTGGACAATATATTATATATGGCTACGAGCCCCCAGTCAGCAATGCCGACAGTTAAATGAAAAGAAATACAAAGATGAAATTTAAACAACAATTTAATAAATGAAAATTTTAAAGATATTAAGCAATCAATGTCACTCTTGACCCAATGATCCCTAGATCATCATTTGATTTCAGTGTGAGGAATATTTTCCCTTCTTGAGTGTTACTCATCTAAATAAGTCTCCTTTCGTCTTTCTCTCCTTCCGATTCCTCTACTTCCGTTTCCTCTTCTATCCCTACTTCCGTTTCCTCTTCTATCTCTACTTCCGTTTCCTCTTCTATCTCTACATCCGTTTCCTCTTCGACGGTATCTCTTGAGGTCACCCGAAATTCACTCGGTATCTCTCAAATTCACTCGGAATTCTTTCCACGTCATCCGGAATTTCCCCGCCGGAATTCTCTCAACGTCACCCGAAATTCTCTCAACGTCACCCGAAATTCTCTCAACGTCACCCGAAATTTCCCCGGAATTCTCTTCAACGTCACCCGAAATTTCTCAACGTCACCCGAAAGCTTCCTAAATAAGTCTCCTTTCGTCTTTCTCTCCTTCCGATTCCTCTACTTCCGTTTCCTCTTCTATCCCTACTTCCGTTTCCTCTTCTATCTCTACTTCCGTTTCCTCTTCTATCTCTACATCCGTTTCCTCTTCGACGGTATCTCTTGAGGTCACCCGAAATTCACTTGGTATCTCTCAAATTCACTCGGAATTCTTTCCACGTCATCCGGAATTTCCCCGCCGGAATTCTCTCAACGTCACCCGAAATTCTCTCAACGTCACCCGAAATTCTCTCAACGTCACCCGAAATTTCCCCGGAATTCTCTTCAACGTCACCCGAAATTTCTCAACGTCACCCGAAAGCTTCCTAAATAAGTCTCCTTTCGTCTTTCTCTCCTTCCGATTCCTCTACTTCCGTTTCCTCTTCTATCCCTACTTCCGTTTCCTCTTCTATCTCTACTTCCGTTTCCTCTTCTATCTCTACTTCCGTTTCCTCTTCGACGGTATCTCTTGAGGTCACCCGAAATTCACTCGGTATCTCTCAAATTCACTCGGAATTCTTTCCACGTCATCCGGAATTTCCCCGCCGGAATTCTCTCAACGTCACCCGAAATTCTCTCAACGTCACCCGAAATTCTCTCAACGTCACCCGAAATTTCCCCGGAATTCTCTTCAACATCACCCGAAATTTCTCAACGTCACCCGAAATTCTCTCAACGTCACCCGAAATTTCTCAACGTCACCCGAAAGCTTCCTTTGAAGCTATCTTAAGATTTCCTTGATTTCCAAAATCTGAGTCTGCCACCAATTTTCGTCTGGCCGTACGGAGTTCTACTCTCTTCTCAATTCTTGTAGCAACTGACAAATTCTTACTAAACATGAGTTATTATCGCAGATTCCAATCAAGGGCCCACCCTCAGCGAATTCTGATTGGATGGCGATCGACTCTGGTCAGTTGTTTGACTGTCAATCATCTGAATGTCTGTCTGTGTGTCTATCAATTGTTACAGTCTTCTTATTAGGCGCTGTCCTGTCCTTTGATGTGGTTACGTCACCCGTCCGCGATGGACACAGTCTCCTCTCCCCTCGAGAGCTAACAAAGACCATCTTACGTAAGGGAATTAGCTAACTTAGAACAATTGGAAACATCACAGCTGGGTCAGGCAGACCTACAATTTATACATGTACAAGGCCAGTCAGAATCACAAGTTATAGTTACTTATACCTACATACAAGGGGTTGGGGTAAAATCGTCACATCTCAGTGTGCAAGCTTGTCTGCATTTAGAGCATATGTAGTTGTTATGTTGTGTAATGTTGGCAAAATTATTAAGATAGTTTGATCATTTATTAGTTATGGGTACTATTTATTGGTAAATTGTATGCAATGATATGAGACCAGATTGTCAAGAAATTAAGTGCAACTTGTATTATTACAGCAACAATAATCTCATTATCAAATTACAAAAAAAAAAATAATATAGGACTTGTATCATATTTTACTTAATGCACACAAGCGTGTGTGTGTGTGTGTGAGAGAGATAGAAACAGAGAGAGAGATGACAATTTTTTCAGTGTACAAGACTATTTATTCAGCAGTTTATAATTGTAGCTTCTGCAAAGAGAAAAAAAAAAGACTTTTTTCAGTTACTGGATGATTGTGATAATCCTCATGTATTACGATCCTACTATATTCCATTATCAATAAACACTGCTAAATCAACAATTCAATCTTGTTTGAATTACGATGTACATTGTCACAACAACCACATGGCTATGCAGTGTTATTTACATGGTAATAGAACATACTTAGCACTTTGGTTATTCCAGTTGAAACCAGATCGAGGACAAGAATCAACACAAGAGGCCAAATCTGCATTGATGCCAGTAGGGAAATGACACTCACTTCTGGGAAATGAAAATATGTCAATGTGCTATTGAAGCCATTGTCCAAACAGCAGATGTTGTAAGGACAAGATCATACGCATAACTTGTTATTCGAACTTGTCAATAAAGATAAGAATGGGGTATATAATTAGTAGAATATATTTAAATTAAATTATATCCATGTCAAAACAGTAAAAGCACTTAAAAGATAGTATATGTTAAAAGCGATTTAACAGAATTCGTGACTTTAAATTTATGATAGAAAATGACAAGGTATTTATTTTTTATGTTTGTATGCTTGTATGACTGTGGTGTTCACTTTAACATGAACTAAGATATAGTATTTGTTGGATAAGAAAACATCAAAAGGACTTCCAAGCTCCTTTTAAAATGTGGTGTTTTGTTTTGGTGACAGACTTAATGAGGAGAACTAATTAACAATAATATTTAACGGTATGTTCTGTGAAGTACTTTGTCCATTTGTTACAAAACACCAGTAGAAACTGTAATGACAATAAGAGCGCTTATGCATCAATCAGTGTATTTTCTCAATAGCAATTAATTATTAATTTTTTTTAAAAACAAAATGGCAATATCGTATTTTCGACCTTTTTTGCAAACATAAATCCTCTTAGTAGAAATTTTATGTCTGATAATTGCATGGATTTTTGAAAATACAAAGCGATATGTATGAAAAATTATGATACTTATTTAATAATTATTTGTTTAATAACTGGATTGTGTACGAAAAAATAAAAAGTATGAAAACATAAATGAAATAAGGTATTAGGAAACATATTTTATAGTATTAGCTTCAGTAAAATTCACACTAAAGGACTGAATTTATCTAAATTAGGCCACATTAAAACCCACTACAAGTTCCATTTCAGAAACAAGGGATTTTGTTCATATATAAAATAAGCTAGGTCTGCCATAATACCTGCAGATGTCCAATATGGAGTGGTAGCCATTGATGGTAAATGGGCCAGATTCAAAGGGATGTTATTGACTTGGCAGTATGCTCTGAAAACATGCCAAATTCTTCAGACTACATGGCTAAAATCCTTCCAATGATGGCTATCTGGACAATAGCCAGTTGTGAAGAACTGTGGTGACCACAGTTGTTTGAGAAGACACATCATGGCTGGAATCATCCTGGGCAAATCACTAGATCATGTAGATCATTGACTCATCACATCGGAGAGGGGCCAATCACAATCATTCTTGCAGGCAAATGCTCACAAGCCCTCCAAGCTCATTAACAGAGCATCTATGGCCCATGCTTTGGGTCTGGGATTGGATAAATAAAGTTGGGCAAATTGTGACTCCATCTTTTCACATAAAAATCAATCATCGAATACCCTAACCTGTGCAAATTTGATGAAAGACTCATGGACAGAGCGGCTATTCTGTATGAATAACTTGCAAGTACAGTAGAACCTGTCTTGAAAGGCAACTTCTTTTGCCCAAAAAGTTATAGTCTCTCATAACAGGTCACAATGCTGTATAAATGAATAAATCTGTGCACTGAAAATGTGGTCTCTCAAGACAGGTGGTCTCACATAGCAGTGGTCTTTCAAGACATCTTTTACTGTATTGGGAATCTGGTCACACTGTCATGAATGTTTAATTTGTATCATGTGCTTGACCTTTGTAATTGCAGGTTGAGGTCTGAGGAAAGAAGGTTGGGTTACCCAACTATTCTAATTTTTGTCATGTTTGTAAGTTATAAATAAATTTGTATACAAATTTTGAGGTTTTGCATTATTTATAAACTTAGTCTCAACTTGCCACTGGCTTTATAGATAAGAAAAACCTTGAATAAACCAAAGACTGAAGTTTTCTCAAAATCTCCACTGCCCAACTGTTAATGTTTGACCAAATTTCCTGTTGTAGAAGTGTCTTCACAATATAATGGAACATCAGTTAGAAGGAGTGAGTAGGAAAAAGGTGGTGATGGGGGTGGGGTGTTGATAAATAAAAACCAAAGCCCCTCAAAATGACTTGGATCACACATTCATTTTGAGGAAATAGTATAATTTAACAAGATTAGAATTGCACCAGTAGGCTGTCTGTGGGAGGCAGGGTTGATAGGTCAGTATTGAGAGTTAGGAGGCTTGGATGCAGACAAACATGGTTTCCTGCTTTCCTGGTAATAATGCCTCCTAAACTGATTAGGTTGTTGCCTACTGTCATTAAGGTGGTATCTGAACTGAACTTGTCATGGATAAAATCCCTGGTCCTTGGCCTGCTGATCATCCTTCCATTTGCTGAGTACGTTTTCATAACAATCGGAGCTTCAAAGGTAATCCTTTGATATTTCAGTAAACTATTTTATCTGGGTGCAGTTTTTAAAATGAAGTGGCCGTCGTTTAGTTGATTGTAGTTACAGTTCCTCCTGCCTACTGAATGGACTACAAGATGTTTTTTTTTTTTAAAAAATACATTCATGGTAGCGGAGTGATGCTGCCTTGCACTCATGCGTCAGAAATTTAACAAAGGGTCAATGTATGATAGAGAAGTATGTGCTCTGGTCTGATGACAAGGATTATTACAAAATATGTGGGTGTTCTGAAGGATTTAATCCTGAATGGAAAGAAGAGAAATTTTACCTACCATCCACATAATAATATCAGTCTAAGTAAATATATTGATTACTAGTGAGCGGTCGAAAATCCGACAAAGATAGATTATGAGACAATGCTTCGTCCAGTTGATCTCCGCTACCAGAAATGTCAACAACAAAAAAGCAGATATCTCAAAACATACAATACTCATGCTCGATGTCAGCACAAGCGCATTATGCTGTAACAATACTGTTAAGATAGTTTGTCAGTATAGACAAAGAAATTGTTTATGTAACAATAGATAAATTTCAGTGCATTTTAAATAGTTTGCAGTTACAATTTATGGGGCCACTGAATTTCTCCACTCCAAAAAAATGGTTGTATATACAAGATTAAACAGCCAACAGTGTCAACAATAAAAAAAAGTCGCCAGATGGTATATTTTGCCACCAATAAGGAAAAAAAAATCACAGTTTGTGACATTGGCGAAGCCCTGTGCAATCCTAAAATAAACATTTTGCACTTTTTTTCCCTCATACTTTCTGTTTGGTTGTGTATATGTATGCAGTGGAAAAAAAAACGCATGTCGGTTATTGTTTGAGCAACGATTGTATACAGAATTAACTGAAGACAATCACAAAGATGACTTAATGGCTTTACTCATGGGTCAGTAACAAGTAATATTTCCGATAATGTTTATTTTGGCATAACACTTCACAAACCTGGTGAAATTGTTAAATTTCAGAAACTACGGCACGATTGTATTATATTCAAATTCATACTAGAACTCTTCCCCCAAATGATAATAAACGTTTTGCACACTATTTCTCGTACTTAAAAAAAAGAAAAATACACATACATGTAATCAAAATTGCAAGGAACATGTCACGATTGTATTAAATTCGAGTTCATACGCGATCTCTTCCCATATTGATAATAAACCTTTGAACCCAAAAATATTTTTTTCATGTGCGAATGAATACACGAAATTTTGGGAGCCAAGCCACGTCCGCATTATATCCAAATTCGTGTAATAGTGGAGCTGCAATGTACTTGGCTTTCAGAAAGCCTTTGCGTTCCTCAGATCACCAATTCTTCTACAAAAGTGATCATAAATCTCCTTGATTTCTCTGACTGGGGAAGTAATATGCAGTAAGCACAAGAACATGAATGTACAACATACATTCAGTAATAGTATGTTTTTTTTTAAGTCTAAATAGATCAGGTCCAAAAATTTTGACAAATTGACCGAAAAATTGGGAAAAAGAAACAATAATGTACATCACCTATAGAGGAATGATTATAACACAATAAATCCAATTTTCTGGATCATAAAATATTATGGCTTGGATTTTGTGAGGTTTCTCATATGATGTTGACATTATGGCAGAGAATTTTAAAAAGATCATGCCTGGTGGTGGCAAGTGAAGAACATGAACAATATTTATTGCCTTTGTCTATATGCTAATCATTTGTCTTTAAGTAGGGCCGGATTTTGTCTTTAACTAGGGCTGGATTTGGGAGTTAGCTGGCTTATATCCCTAACATTAATGTGATCATGGAATGTATGTGATGGAGATAGTCAGGATCCTTAGGATGCTGGATATTTATTTCAGTGCTATTGATTGCATATCTTACAAAAACAATTGTTTCAAGGATTCTCGAGTTTTAATAAGTCCATGAATATTTGAAGGCACACCAGCATCATTTGTCCAATTCTGAAAAGGCCCCGATGCCAGGAAACTTGGTGCCAAATCTGGTCAAATTCTGTACAATGACTTTTCAAGGTAAAGTTACATAATGTTTCTTTTTTAATTTTAATAATGGTGGCCATATATGATAGCAGAACAGCATCATTTGTACAAATCTGAAAAGGCATTCAAGCTAAGGCACATACTGTAAAAATTTGATCAAAGTCTAATATTATAGGCTTCTCTTTTCAAAAATATTTTTATGAGAGGTTGGCATAATTGGTACAAAATTAAAAGCCTTTCAAGCTAAAATGCTTTCTGTAGGATTTGAACAAAGTCTATAAACTGTCCATTTCAAGTAACTAGTAGATATCAACATGGGATCAATTGTAAACATTTTAAAACACTAAACACCAAAATGCATTGTCAAATTTGATCAGTTGCTAGTGAACAGTATCTTCTAGGATAATACTAGTCCTACAATGTAAGCCCTCTACCCTGATATTTATGTTTTAGGCATTGACGTTTTACTGACCATATAACAATGATGTGTAGCCTGTTACGATGTTGATTAACATCAGAATGATGAGTCAAATTTTCAGGAATATCTCAGACATTCAGCAGCCTATATCAATGCTTTCTACAAATTAAAGTTATAATTTACTTACTCTAATGTTTTTTTCTAATGTCAAATTCCCACAAAAGCAATGGACATGTTTTCAAGTTCTGTTGGAATACATTCCAGCTGGCTGGAGTGTAATGGAAGCTGGTTAAAAAGATGATAAGATTCTTGAATGAAAGCAAATTTTGTAGTAAATTATGTTTCTCCGAGAATACTTACCCAATCACATTACTTTAGGGATATTAGCCTGCTACCTCGCGAATCCAGCCCTACCAAAAGACGAAAATTCGTCTTTCCTGTCTATGTCATATAGACAAAGAGCAATAACTCTTGCCCATTACCTCCCCTTGCCGCCCGTTAGGTGTCGCTTCTTTAGTTTTTAAGCTGAGCGATATATAAAACACGAGGATGCTCGCATGGCGGGGTGGTTGGGAGGGTTTCTTAGTAATGTGATTGGGTAAGTATTCTCGGAGAAACATAATTTACTAAAAAATTTGCTTTCTCCTTTGAATACGTTCCCCAATCACATTACTTTAGGAGAATAAGTAATAGGAGGAGGGAATGCGGAGCATCCGACCTCCACACGGGTATCCTCTAGGGAATGATGGTTGGATTCCCCATGTGAATGATAACCCGGTCTCCTAATTTTCAATCAGCAACACAGCCCAGGGTCACGTGATATGTGACCCTTTTATACGGTTAAGAAGATAGATATTGAAATCTTCTTACCTACGAAAATTTATCTGGCGAATCCAGCGAAGCTAATAGGCTGTGCTGATTGTTGTACATGAGTCTGGTGGGCGTCTGGGCTGCCCAACACCGGACCTACTAGAATCAATATTTGCCTCTGCGAGTACAAACTTGAAGATAAAACTGTAGAAGGTTGACTCTGCATGTCAGCCAACAGCTTCTATAAGGTGACTGATTTGCGAATTCTCAGAGTACGCCGAGCGTATAACCCACTACAGCCATGAAGCAAGGGCTTGAATGGTGATGTCTCATATCCCAGCTATCACCAGAAAAAAAAAAAAGAGGTGCTTGTATGTGACCTGACTCACCTTTATGCATTGAAATGGTGCTAGAGTGCTCAAACAGGATCTTACATGGCTGTTGATCCTGACTTATCTATAAAGAAAGCGAGCTAATGACGACTCGTTGATCGCCAATGTATGGTAATCTATTTTGGACTACGAAGCCTGGCTGCGTCAAGAGGACCATCAAACCCTCTGATCGGAACGGAAGAGAGTTCGGGTCACTAGAAAGGACATGTAACTCGCTCACCCTGCATGCTGAAGCTAAGGCTATCAAGAAACCCAATTTGTATGATAGTAGCTTTAACTAATCGTGGGTTAAAGACTCAATACTGTCTGAATTGAGTCATGTTAAAACCCAGGACAGATTCCATTTGGAAACAGGGTGAGGGATATAAGTCGATTGAATTTTTTTTTTTTTTTTTTTTTTTTTTTTTTAAATGTCTAAAAGATCTGAGAAATCTTTGTCATGGCTGATAGCACATGTACCAGAATGGCGGAATGTGTCTGATATCATGGAGCGGTAACATTTGAGAATAACTGGAGCCAGATGTTTCTCCTTGAAAAGCCAGAGAAAAGTTGGCCAGTTGAGGGATTGTGACACTCAGAGGAACAATGTGAATGATATGGTACCAGTCTCTGAAAACATGCCACTTGCCCTCGTAAACCTTCAGAGTAGAGGGCCTTCTTGCTCTCGAGATTCTCTCCGCAATCAAAGATTTAAATTGTTTGTCTTGCAAGGCTGTCTGGACAAGAGCCAAGCTTGAACAAAAAGACGGTCCGGACAGGGGTGGAACACCCCTGGCCGCGGTTGCTTGTGAATACTTGTGCTGACTGTAATCTTCCTGGGTAGATCTATCGCCTAGATTGAGTAGATCGGAGACCCAGTAGTTGTTCCATCTGAGAAGGGTAATCAGAACCATCTGACAATTCTGACCCCTTAACTTCTGGATTAATTCCAGTACCAAGACCGTGGGAGGGTAGGAGAATGACCACAACCCTTCCCAGGTGATTGATCGAGCATCCACGACCCAAGCTTCTGGGTCTGGAACCTGTGAGATGAAAGGTGGAGAATTTGCTATTCCACCTTGTTGCAAAGATCAATCATCGGACGTCTCCAAAGTGTGTCGATTGGAAGAAAGTCCGATTGATGGAGTGACCATTCTGTGTGTCTGAATTGTACATTGAGGTGGAGATTGTCGAACCAATGTAGAAACTGCCAGTTCAGATTGCACAGGTCTGGTGATTGGTGTCCCCTTGTTTTGAGGCAAGGCACCACCACAATGTTGTCTGACATAATGAGGGCAGTTTGTAATAAGAGTTGATCCTGCCCGAAATGAAAGGCATTGATGACAGCCGTTATTTCTGAAAGGTTGATGTGGAAAGGGCTCGCCCCTGGCACCCACGTGCCGCTGACAGTATCTAAGTCCGGCAACAGGTGGGCACCCCAACCGTAGGTATTAGTGGCGGAACATACCGTTATCCCCTTGGGGTATCTCCAGAGTAATCCCTGTGGACAGCCTACAGGGGTTGTGCCATTGACTCAAGAATGATCGTATCTCTGGCGTGAGCATGACTGTTTTCTGGGATCGAAGGGACTTGAAAATGGCGCAATTACGCTAGCAAAGTCCTTTGTAAAGGGCGCCTAAAAGGACGGCTGAGAGGGATCAAGTCTGCTGTCGCATTGAATAATCCGAGGATCTGCAACTCTCTCGCTAAAATGCGCATCCTGCCGGAAACGGACTCTACGAGTGCAATTATCTGGATGATCGCAAACTCGAAGAAGCCTTACCAGATTCAGATCGGGAGAAACTCCACACCCAGATGGACCAAAATCCGGATTGGACAGATCAGACTTTATCCAGTTCACGAGAAAGCCTATATGACGTAAAGTGATATAAGATCGTTTCTGCCTTTGAGCAGAGTAGAACTTGACAGATGTTACTGGAGGATGTCGTCCAAATATACTGCCGACGCAATAGATGAAGTCGAGCGGAACAGGGTGACGACGTAATCCATAACCTTGGTACTAGCCCAAGGGCTTAAATTTAGGCCAAAAGGTATGACATGGAACTGATAAGCCTAGTCCCGACAAGCACAACGGAGAATGTCCGCAACTCGTGGGATAGGGACGTGAAATGTGCGTCGGTCATATCTAGCCAGCATATGATGGGGTTTAAGCGACGTGCCCTTCATACATGCGTCACGACGTATCAGGTCTAGGTTGGCAGAAGCAGTCAGCGCATTGGCCATGGAATGGTGAGCTGCCCTGTTAAGAACCCTAGCTAACCGGGCCGTCGAATCCCAAGCATGTTCATTGCCAGATTTATCAGCGATCCTGAAAATGGCTAGGGAGGCTAGATCTAACAGTGAAGACGTAGCGACTACATTTCGAACCAGCTTGGACTTGGCATTGAACACCGTTTAGTCCACTTTATAAGACAATGGAGCAGACATATGGACTGCTGCCATATTTTTATCCAGAGCCGGGACCTCAGTACTGAACGCACCGGAGTGAGTTTTGTACCATCGACCTGAAAACGACGCTGGTACTTGGCTTTCAGAAAAGAAAAACCTTAGCAATTCCTGGATCCCCTATGCGTGTCGACAGACGGTCATTAATTTCCTTAATTTTGTCGACTGGGGAAGGAGGCGGAAGGATAGAGTCTCTTCCCCCTCATCCAGATCGACCGACGCTCTAACCTTATAGTCGGTAATGGCAGCAGGAGGTGGAGGGCATTCTGAAGGGGCCAACACCTTATAAATTTCCTCCACTGCGGCTTTGAAGCTGAACTCAGTCCGTTCCATAGTTGGATCTGCATACCGCTGATTTGCCTGCGACTCATCGCACTCACTATGTACATAATCTTGCTCTGGTAAAGCATCCATATCGGGGTAATGCATACCAGGTGGCATAGATGACTCGATTCCATCATCTCTGATAAAGGCATTCACTCTCCCTTGTGGATGAGCTGTTAGCCTATGGACGGCCGGCAATGCTGAATGAATTGATTGGCATATGTTTGGCCTGAATGACTGCGACGGGCCGGCTATGACCGGCACCGACCGCTCGAATGGTCGGGTTGGATCGAGAGATTCCTCGCCAACTATCTGTGTCATGGTAGTGATATGTAACCGGTAGTACGGATTGACAGACGGAAACATCATTAGAATCTTCGTCAATCTGATTTGTGCGGATTGCGGTATGATAAAAGTCCCCGTGCTGGTACAGCGGTATAGTCGGATGGACTGGTATAAGACTAAAATCTCCATACGGTTGGACGACCGGTGCCTGTTGGGCTGGACGGCCGGAGCCGGATGAACGGTCAGTGCCGGCAAGTGTCGGCTGAAAGCTTGGCTGGACGACCGGTGCCATATGGGCTGAACGGTCATTGTCGGATCGCCCGGTGCCGGTTAGTGCCGGCGGGAAGGTCTGCTGGATGACCGGTGCCATATGGGCTGAACGGTCATTGCCGGATGGACGCCCGGTGCCGGATGTTGCCGACTGTAAGGTAATAACAATTACATAATGCTTATGTAGTGCGTCCAGCACTACGCGCCCATCTACCATTCGCTCAGAGGGAATGTTGGTTCTGGTACAGCTTGCATATCTGTACAGCATACAAGGTGACTTAGATGACGCAATTCTGTCATAATTGACACTTTCACTAAATCTCCCTTGTGGAGAAGCCGTGAACATATGGACGGCCGGCACTGCCGGCTGATTGAACTGGCGGATGGTCGGCCTGAAAGACCTGTTCTGGTAAAAGCTGTCATATCTGGGTAGCACATACCAAGTGGCATAGATAACTCAATTCCGTCACCTCTGATAATATCACTAATTCTCCCTTGTTTTAAAATCACACCGTCACGTATTTGACATGACGGGAGGTGTACACCGGCAATACCGACTAATTTGTCTGGTATATGGTCGGCCGGAATGTCGGCGAAGGTCCGGCTATGACCGGCACCTGCCTCTCGAATGGTCTGATTGGAGGGAGATTCATCTATAACATTTCTCTCATGGTAGTGATATGTAACCAGTAGTGTAGATTGACTGACGGGTACATCACTATAATCTCCGTAAATCCGATGTACAGCCGGTGCAGGTTGATGCCGGCTGGAAGACCGGTGCCATTTGGGCTTAACGGTCGTTGCCGGATGGTCGGCCGGTGCCGGTTGATGCCGGCTGGAAGGTCGGCTGGACGACCGGTGCCATTTGGGCTGAACGGTCGTTGCCGTATGGACGGCCGGTGCCTGTCGACGCAGGCTGGAAGGTCGGCTGGCCGGCCGGTGCCATTTGGGCTGAACGGCCGGTGCCTGTTGATGCAAGCTGGAAGGTCGGCTGGCCGTCCGGTGCCATTTGGGCTGAACGGACGGTGCCGGATGGACGGTTAATGCCGGTTTGCCTGCTGAAGTGCCGGCTGAACTGACGGTGTCGGCTGGACTGACAGCTGGAAGGCCGGCGAAAGTGCATATTAAAATGGATCCAATTGATCCAGCATAGACTCCATGCGTCCTGACTTACAGGCCCGAAAGCCATGTACGGATCTGCGGTGAAATTTACACCCACTGGGCAGCCTAAACCATGTCAACATAATTTCCTCCATTTCCACATTGCCAACACCCATTTTGCCATTCATGCCTTCGTTGTCGACTTTGCTTACTGAAACGACAAAAGAAGAGAACAAAGCACAAATTAAAAAATTCAGCATATTATTAATTCGATAATACTATAACCGTTATTAACGGAGTAGTCAAATTATTCCGTGCCATGTTAACTCTTAATGACAACACTAGTTATCGCCGTGAGCGTGTTGCAATGGTTCGTTCAAGACGAAGTCTACTGAAACGAAAAAGATGATAAACAAAGCACAATTAGCAATTCAGCACGCTATTAAGTCGCTATTACCATAACCGTAACTAACGGAGGAAGTGAAATGATTTAGTGTCGCGTGAACTCATGACTTCAACATGAATTCCGCCAAAGCACAAATTAAAAATTCAGCATATTATTAATTCGATAATACTATAACCGTTATTAACGGAGTAGTCAAATTATTCCGTGCCATGTTAACTCTTAATGACCACACTAGTTATCGCCGTGAGCGTGTTGCAATAGGTCGTTCAAGACGAAGTCTACTGAAATGAAAAGATGATAAACAAAGCACATTTAGCAATTCAACACGCTATTAAGTCGCTATTACCATAACCGTAACTAACGGAGGAAGCGAAATGATTTAGTGTCGCGTGAACTCGTGACTACAACACGAAATTCCGCCATTAATAGTCGCAACTGGTCGTTCAGAGATGTAGTCTACTGAAACGGAAAAGAAGATAAACAAAGCACAAATTAACAATTCAGTACGCTATTAAGTCGCTATTCCATAACCGTAACTAACGTAGGAAGCGAAATGATTAAGTGTTGCGTGAACTCGTGACTACAACACGAAGTCCGCCATTAAAGTCGCAAATTGGTCGTTCAAAGACTTTTTTGAAGTCTACTGAAACGTCAAAGAAGATAAATAAAGCACATATTATCAATGCAGCACGTTATTAGTCGCTAATATCGTAAACGTTACATACGGAATAAGCGAAATTATTGAGTGCTACATGTATTACATGCTAGTACCGCCATAAGCGTGCTTTGATCACGTTGCAACCTGGTCCGAAGTCTAGAAAAGGTGACAAAGTCACTCAAATTGGAAAATATTGTAAAATAATGTATACGACCTGTTGGGGAATGATTATCCAACACAGTAATTCCAAATTTAACTTCGGATGGTCAGAATTTACACTAAGATGGCTTGGATTCATTGGAGGTCTAATTGTACGTGTTTACACACAACAAGCGAAGCTAAAAAACTAAAGAAGCGACACCTAACGGGCGGCAAGGGGAGGTAATGGGCAAGAGTTATTACCCTTTGTCTATATGACATAGGAAAGACGAATTTTCGTCTTTTGGTAGGGCTGGATTCGCGAGGTAGCAGGCTAATATCCCTAAAGTAATGTGATTGGGGAACGTATTCAAAGGAGAAACAAATACAATCTAACCATTTTCTTCAATATTAAAATATTTTCATTCTTTTCATAAAAAATTATTTTTCAACTTAACCAGATTTCGGTATTCTGGCTTCCATTGCATTGCAGCCAACTGAAATGTAGGCCAATGAAACTTGAAAACAGATCCATTTGCTTCTGTGAGAATTAAAATTTTATTAGGAAAAGACATCAGAGTAAGTAAAGTTTTACTAAAACATTATGACTTTAAAAAACATTGTTGCAAAGCATCACTATGGGCTGCTACTTGTGCGAGACATTCCTGATAAATTGATCTTTGTTACAATGTTAGTCAACATGAAAACATGCTACATAGCGCTGTTATTCCAGGTAGTAAGAACTCAACACCCAAAACATAAATATCAGGGTTGAGGACTTACATTGTAGGACTACGGGGGCCTACCTTATTATGTCCCAAAGTAGAGGCTGGGGCTTTTTATCAGAAAAAAAAAATCCTAAATGAAATTGGCTACAAATTTTGGAAAAATGGTGGTGGTGTGTTATAATCAGATAAATACAATATTTAAAACATAGATATGGAACTGAAAATCATGAAAGAATTTCTCATGCAAATATTGACAATCTTGCCAAAGGCACCAAACATGCCAATAAATATTATCCAATGAGTAAAAAGGTAAAAAGTAATAATAAGGTATATGACAAATACATGCAGATGAATAATGCTCCACTCGCACTGTTTTACTTATCTCTTGCATCACATTGTATATTTTATATTCATTCAAGACAACATTGTAAGCTTTATAAAACTAAATCCCTATAGCTGAGGGCACTGACATAATAATCACATCTGCATGTGCATTAAACATACTTAAACAACATTAAAACGGTGTCCATTTTGTCTGAGAGAATTTGATGGGATGGGAAGCTGTGTCCAAACAAATCTATTACTGTAGGAAGGCTAGCTGGTTTAGCATCGTCTGATTTCTTCAACACCCTGGAACATGAAGTAAAGAGTGTGATAAACAATGCAATCAATATACATTTAAATTTGATTAATTTTAACACATATGTAAAGTTGTTGAAAAAGCTGACTTAAAAATAATCCTACATATGAAACATTATAGAAGGTACTTCATATAATGTATAAATTTTAGTAATTCCAATGTCTATTTACAGATGGAAAGGAAACTGCTGATCTACTATTGGGGACATTGCACAAAAGTCAAATTGTATTTTGCATTTGTGACCTATGATGGAATGTGTTTTCAGTTCATCAATCATATGTTTGAAACAAGAGTGTTATAATTACATAATACTATAGCTTTTCGTCAAATTAAAAATTCTACTATTTACTGAATCATGAAAGAATAATAGTACAGTAAAACCTGTCTTGTGAGGCCACCTATCATGATAGTCCAGGTTCTCCTTGTACAGATTTATTGATTATACAGTGTTATTACCTGTTATGAGATACCACCTGTTATGAGAGACTATTATGTTTTGACAGAAGGGGTGTGTACATTTCCAGGAACACTTAGAACAAATTATGAATCACTGGGTTCACTCATATAAGGGTTTACACACTGTAATCTTCAGAAATGATTAAGTTATGAATACCTACAAAAGAAATTATTAAAAGCACAAAAAACCTGTAATTACGTTGCATGTGTAATTCTAATGCAGATGCCACAAAATCCTCTTTGCACATGTCCAACAAGCTAAAACTGACATGATTATTTCAGAATGATTAAAATAAAAATAAGATAATGTAACTGAAATGTTTGCATTATAAAGATGTTAGCCAAGTTAACTGATTAAAATAAATCCATTAAAAAAAACCAAATTAAAACTAAAGATTTTTCTTGTTTGTGCGCGCATTAGATCAATATATGATGGAATCAAAAACTTTGCTCGAAAAGCAACTACCCAAATTTCCTGATCAGACGCCACAAGATGCCAAAAAGTCTGAGGACAAACACTAAACTCCGACTCAAGCTGTAAAGATGAACGAGTCAGTCCTCTAGGCTAGTTATGTTTGACACAAGAGATTACTTTCAGGCAATGTATGCTGCCTTGGACTAACCTTAATGTGCAGAAACTATAATTTCTTATTAGCCTTATTACCATGACCAGAAATGCTGACCTTTAAACACCAAAACAATGCAAAAGTTGCTTTATTACCTTAAGTGCAAGCCATCCACAAAATCTGGTCAGAACTTATTCTAGAATAAAAGATATTATGCAAAATCAATTTTGTTTGACATAAAGATCCTGAAATTTGACTCCAAAAGCAAAATGTCTCTTCCATATCTTGAGTGCAAGGGCTTCCACATATTTTGGTCAATGTACATCCTCTTGAAGTAAAGCTTTTTAAGTGTAGTGGAAAACTAAAGCTATGGTGCAGAAATCATTATTCTTCATAGGAACTAAAGTCAATAGTATTCTTCCTTAGCCCAAGCTTAAGTCATTCATACAGTTTGGTAACTGTAGATTCTGGTAATATTTTGACCTTGACAAGGTTTTTTTCTTAAATCACTGAAGAAACTAACCTGTATAAAAAAGATAGTGACACAGTCACTTACAGCCCTAATGCTCCAGTTACTAGCTAAAAGTACTATATCCCAAATCATTTAAATAATACTGAATCTTGAAATATATTGGTCCTAATCATTGTCGGATTCCATTAAAACCAGATAATATTTAAGTTTCATCACATTATGAGCTATATAATTTCTCCTGCGAGCTGAGAAATCCAGCCGTTTCTCAGATGTGTACAAATTAATCTGATGTTGATCATGTATGACTTTTTTCAGCCCATGTTCAACCTTCAATGCCTATTCCAGAACCTAGCTGATGACCAAAATTTATCAGTCTTATTTTTTATATAATATCTTGCTTTTTATTCTCAGATCAACTTTTAAAAAAGCTCGCCTCTCTTCATTCCCTGTCAAATTAATTTGTGTGCCACATGCAAATATTGTTATAATGTGACTAATGGAATTTCTCGAATGTATTACTACTTTTATAAATTCTGGAAAAATATTGGAATTAGGAGCAACTTCATTGACTGCATTAAGAAGTGACACCTCTTAAAACTAAATTGAATATCTGAATGTTGTTTAAACATAACATCTTGATTATTTCAAAGAACAGTTTATGTCAGATAGCTTTTTAACAAAATATTTCCATCCTTCCAAACTTTAGTTAGATTGAAAGAATGATGAAATTTATAACAAAATGAAGCTTTGGGGCCTTAATCATTCTGGCAAGGTAAAGATGATCACATTATAACATATACACCTCTCTCGCGATAACTCACACACAACGGGGTCCACAAACATAGACCACACTATACGCATGGTGTGAGTTACCGAGGGACCTAAAAATTTGAACAAAGTCGCTATGACTTCAAAAAAACCAGGAGGGTGGAGGGAGCGGCATTGGGGAACTGGGATATTTAATGATTGAATCCTCATTTTACAATCACGTCAATAACTTTTACTAATGCGTTTTTATAATGAAGTTGTTTGTAATTCTGTTTATATGATATTTTTTTTTCAAAATGTCCAATATTTGAAAGATCATTTCAACTGCTTTCACCCACCATCATGTGTATGCAACAAATATGTGAATTACTTCACAGCTTTTTGTTTTCTTGATGTGTCTGGTTACCATAGTAGTGTTTAATAGCAACATGCCAAATCAGGAGTCCCCATACCAGGGGACAAGACTAACTGTTGATACACCACCAAACAAGATTCCTTTTTCTCAAAAACTGGCGACATCTATTTCGTGAGACAATCGTTTTTGTTGAAACTCAATTTTTCTATTGTTCAATTAATACAATATTGATGCCATGATTTCATTGGAAGTAATAATGAAACTTCTTATCATCCTTGAGAATATCTCTAAGTGCCAGTTCAAGAATTTTCTGAAACTCGCTTGCCCAAAATGGTTCGTATTTGTGATATCAAGCTCTTTATTTTACAAAGTATTCATTTTGTTTGGATGGCTTGTTATCTTTGTTCACAGTTATGAAAGAGTCGGTTAATTTAAGGTAGTTTATGTTACATACACAATAATATTTATAACTTTGTTCGATTGATCAAATGAAATGAGTTCACCCAACATATGTCCATACATGCCAACCCCTGATGAGGAAAAAGCATCATCCAAGTGGTCAAAAAGCGGAATCCTGGCAGAAAAAGCATAATCCACATAAAAACATGCTAAAATTTTAATGAACAATGACTTATTTGCCCTCTCATCTTTTAACATTATATACTACTTCAAGTTTTTAAATGCAGCACTTTTAGCTTTACACACGCATAGACTAGAATCAATCTGAATACTTTTAGTGCCAAATATTAAAATTCTTTCCACACGGCCCGAAAAAGACATCATGTGATGCTGCTCTCATGTCGTCCTATTTGGAGGATTGTTATTTTTTGTTTTGTTTATTTTCACCTTTTTCTAATCCATCTGTGAAATTATTTGAAATGAGATATTTTTGCTCTCATATACACATCAACTAAAATAAAATATACTTTTTAACACCAAATACCTTTAGACTGGTTCTCCACTAATTATGAATTAGCATAAAGAATCTGTGCATAAAGATTGAAATTAGAAAACCAGTCTGTTCTCTCTTCACTGAGCCTTACAGCTGCTATAAATAGAATATGAGGTCGAAAGTTTGAAAGTAGAACCAGGATGTTTTTGGTAACAGGACAGCTGCTATAAATAGAACATGATACTGTTAGGAAAGTGCAAACCTACTTTTAAATCAATATTTCAAAATGCTGATTAAAACTATTTACCATTTTTGATTATTAAATGAGCAATATATCAAAGCTTCCATTTTCATTACGATTTTCTTCAACAAATAGGGATCAATTTTTGGGGTATTTTCTGGTTTAAAAAATGGGATCCATGTCTGACCCCGTGTTATAAGCAGGTTTGCTAGTTATCAGGGTGCGAGTTATCGAGGGAGTGGTGTACCTGCATAAAGATCCTTACAAGTACATTAAATCCCAGTTTTAATTTTGGACCTTCACTGTTTTAAAATCAATCTTTTTTACATAAGAAACATATTGTCCTGTCACAGGTGCAGCAATAAATTTATAAAAGCAATGTATTATACCTGTGTAATTTTGCTTCATAACTATTGCCATTTTCTTCTCTTTGACCTTGTCTTCCCAATGCAGTATCCCTCCAACAGTTAAAATAAACTGGATTTTTCTGGACCTCAAGCACCATCTCTGGAAGAAGAAAAAAGATGGATTATAATAAACACCTTGCAATGCATGTAGAATCTTCATTACTTATATACTGTGAATTGCTTACTTAAATAAAGAAATATTTGTGATTAAGATTTTTAATGTAGCTTTAACAATTTTTAAGTTTTATTGCTATGATGTCTACAGTGTGGCAGTTTATAGTGTCTGCAGACATGTAGCATGATGTCCCAGTCCAAGCAACAACCTCTTAATGCCGAGCGCCAAATGAGGGAGCTGATGATACCATTTTTGTTAGTCTTTGGTATGACTTGACCGGGGTTCGAATCCACGATGTCCCGCTTCTAACCACTAAGCCATAGGAACAGTCGAATATTTGGTTTAAGATATAGCTTATAGAGACAGATAGCAAGCAGATATATAGCCATTTATCAATATTTATTGGCTTCTCACTATTTTTGCAATCATACACTGCATCATTCAGTATCTGTATTACAGCCAGAATCCCTCAATATATACTGCATTACAAGTGTGACAATTCATCAATAGGACATGGAGGTGATGCATCATAATATACACGAGTTAATCAAGAAATGAAAGAAAAGTGACGAGTTTGGGAAAATTATATTTACTGCTGATTCTCATAAAGTCACTCCAACTATGTCATGCCTTGAATGTAAAAACCTGATGGAATAGAGAAAGATACTCTAAAATATATTCACTAAACTGTGGTGAAACCAAATCATTCAGCATTTTGACCATATATCATAATGAAAGTATATATAGGCTACAAGTCTATGTACCAATATTGATAAAAAATATTATCAAACATAGTTGTTAAAGTATTTACAATTTCACCCAATCGGATACAGAATCATGCTATCATTGTACAAGGATCAAGCACGTAAGTGTAATCATCCAAGATCTTAATAACTTAAGCCATTTGACCAAGTTGGAACCTGAATGAATAAGGAATACAGGCTTTAGAATGGCAAGTCAGTCAATCACATGCATGATTATCTCATTAATATGCATAAATCCTGAACAATATTGAACTCATACAATACCTTGATAACATAAACCTACATTTGAAATCTTATAAAAATCAGATCAAAAATATGGCTTCAAGAGTGGCTGAAATGTCAGCCAATAACATGCACAATTACTTCATAAAACTCCTAATCAATTCACTATGTGTCCAAGATCTGGATGATATTCGAGTTCTGATCAAATTTTTTTTGGATCAGATTAATGGTTTCCACAGTGGTAACAGCCTCAGCCAATCTGACACAATATCACCTCATTAATATGCATCAATTAAAGAAAAATAAAAAAATAAGTACAAATTTCAAATCTGAATCAGGACTATGGCTTATGTCTACCACTCTCTATTGCCTACAATGATCTCTTTGTCATTCTCTGATATCTCTCTCACACAAGCAAACAGTGGTATTCTCAATCTACTGTCTTTCTGATTAATTTGTTAAAAATCTCTTCCTCTTCATGACAATATATTTCTTTCTTTCTATCCTTTTTTCATAATTGACAATCACATACAAATAAATTCTTCTTATGTTACAAAAAGTGATTTAATACTATAAAAATGACACAGATAACAAAGTGGGATAGACAAAATGAGCAGTAATCTACTTACACAAAAATTCCCAATTTTAGTACATGCAAAACTCATAACATTGACCTTCAAAAATATTTTTTTTTATGTCAAAGTCAGGGACAGTGAGGTAGTGGTAACACAAACAAAACCGCCTTTCTCTAAAATATGCATTTTTTATGGTATGTCGACTGCATGTATAGTACTATCTACTGAGGGTGTTGAGTCACTACCCTCTCTAGGGAAGATTTGGATTTCAGTGTGTACCCCTGGCATACTCCCCTTTATTTTATTTTCTGTATGACAAAACCATTGATTTACAGAGTTTATTTTAATTGAACTTGCATGATTTTTTAAAATAAATTATTCAAGTGCAAAAGGCTAAAAATATAGGTTATAAAATGGCCTTAAAAGCTAATCACATGCACCATATGTGCATACAAATAGAATTGCCAAATTCCAGTGTTCATTGTTATGTTGGTTTTGTGACATGTTAACAACCTACACAAGATGGATGTACATATGTATGGACTTACATCAACAAACCATGATGGTCTCCTGTATGCAGTGGGTGCATAGAAATTGAACATTATCACTGGAGTGGTTTAAAAAGTAGGCAATGTGACCTACTTTTGTCACTTATGAGTTGTACCCTTTACAAGGAATATTCTGATCACGTTTCAGAACTGTACATGTGTCAGTGTCATAGAAACGGAGCTAAATGCAAAATACTTAACACTGACACCTATAACGCAACAACACTTCATTAAAAAGAGATCTCTATATCATGCCTATGCTTCCCAGGCATGACAATAAAATCAATGTCGCCTTGTAATGCATCATCTCAGCTTACCTTGCAGACAAATCCTATTTGCTGCAGAAGGTCCCATGTTCTCCTGCTCCTCTTCTTCTGGAGGATTTATTGGTGATAATGGAGGAGTCATGGAACAGCTGTCTCCAGACATGACACCTTGCACTCCTGTAACAATTTGTCTGCAACAGAAAAACAATTGTTAAACTTTGAGAGAGACAGAGACAGAGAGAGAATGATGCATTTTCATGAAATCATCTAATAGCATAGAGTATGCTATTACAATTCTACTCAATCTAAAGAGCACATATTAAGTCTCAGACATGAAGGAAGTGAAACAGAGTTTTCCAGTCATGAAACTCATTACTCACTACATTATATCATCTAATGAATATTTTCAAGTCACTAGATAACTTCTACTCACAGCTAATGAATAATTTTCTTTCAAGATAACAACCCAAAGGAAAGTTTGTTTTGTTTTTTTCATAATGGAAGAACTCTCAATCTTAATCATGGAGCTTTAGCCAAACCAGTCAACTTGGTCAGTTTTCAAAATCATAAAAAGTGTCAAAACTTCTTTTCTTTCTTTACTACCACAATTCATATCTGTAACTCTTTCACAATACGGGGCCTCGTTACAGATCACTGCCATCTCACCTCTGTCTGCGTGGGTTCGAGTCTCAGATTCAGACAATGTGAATATGTAAGAAAACTTGCCAGTAGCTTCTCGTGGGTCCGTGGTTCTTCCTCCATCATTAATACTGGCCGCCATGTATAGCCTATCATGTGCTGAAAAATGGTGTTAAACCCTACAACAACAACAACTTTTACATGTGTAAAGGAGCATACAGACTAAATCCATGGCATTAATTAACTTAACTTAATTATATGCATTCAAAGAACATGAAACATATTTTCTGACATGCCAATAAGTACAGATCAAGAAGTACATCATGCAGGTCATGGAATGATTTCTAGTAGTCACAGTTGTACAAATGTTACATGCTTTTGAAATGGTGATATCAACTCTTTCTTCTATAGGGAACAAACAATATCTGAAAAGACATTAAAAGTTCTTTGGTTTCAATGATATTTTGATGATGTCTAGCCAAAACAAATGAGGATGTGCAATATGAATACAGAGACATACCGGTATTTTGTTTAAAATATAGGAAAAATAGGAAGGCATTACAAATATAGGCAAATATTGGAATATAGTGGCCACTGAACTTATTGAGGATGAAAACTCATTCATGCAGCCACAAACTTAATCACTCATTCCAAAAGATAAGTGTATGAAGGACCTCAACAAGGGCTGAAAATTCACTCAACCAGCTTGAAAATGCAGTCAATGAATTTTCCAACCACTTGCCCAATTGGCTAAGTGTTGATTCTGGGCAAACAAAAATAAAGCTGACAACAAGCTTATCAAAAGTCCATGCTTTCTACAAAAGTTTGTTTTTCATGTATTTTGATGAAGCTCATACAAGTACTTTTCTTTCACTCTTAAACAATAAAAACATCCTTACCAGATGGAAAATAGACTGTTTCAGTTTGTAATTGGTTACAAATGTTGTTGGAAGAACTGAATAATATCTGGAAAACAAGAAATCACATGCTCATATTTAGGCCATTAACATTATACAATGGATCTTTTAATACATTGTTAAAAATAAATGTTCTGAATTTGGCCAAGAAAATGTGTTTTTTTTTCCTCAACCATAAGCCTAAGCTGTAAATGGCAACTAGGATATATAGGTTTTACAAATGATTTGACATTCATTTAACACTTTATGTATATGTACTTGGTTACCCATGTGATATTTAACTCTTTATCTAAAGGGAAAGATTTCAACATTATTCTCCATGTATATCTTTCTGTAACATTACTCATTCCTGAAAGCATTGTCCCCAAAGAAGTGCATAATAACCTAAAATGGGAATACCCAGTACTATAACCATTATAAAAAGTCTTTTTCACATCATCAAAAAGATACTTGTTAAACTTTCTTAGAAAATGAAATGCAGAGCCTACATGTAGTTTGAAATAAACATTACCAATTTGTTTTATCCAAATTAAGAGAGTCATCCACATATCCTGGGTGTCTATGAAAAGCAGTTGCAGAATTCGCACTAACGGTAGGTCCATTTAGTATGTACACATGGAGGGAGAGGGAGGTTAACCTAATCGCATATGCTTGCGTATGTGGGGGTTGTCTACTGATAATGTATGTATGCATAGGAACTTGGGGAAACCTCGATAATAATTTGTCTAATATGTAACCAGTTCCATTGGGTTCAGTCGGCAATTTAAATTTAGTGGACACTAGACAAATTTTGTATAGTTACACAACTTATTTCTTTGATGCAGCCAGATATTCAACATTGGTGGACTTCCTGTTTTATCAAATATGTTAATATTATTAACCCTTCATCATCTTCCTGCATGGATTAAATATAGGCTGTTCAATAGAATTCTGGGGAGGTGGAGAATGAAGCATACATACACATTGGGGTGGGGGGGAGGCTGTAAAAAATAAATGCATTTGTACAGGAAGGGGGGGGGGATGGTCAAGCTTTGCTATATTTTTGCACATGTACTAAATCAATGGCTCCTAATTTCTCTAAATGCACACTAAAAAGTGGCCAACGTTTAATTCTACTATATGTAGTGTGTATTAACTGTTCTATGGTTTTTAGTGATTTCCCATGCAAACAATGCTTTCTCTGCATTATATTTACCAAGCCAATTAGAGTTACTGATGAGCACAACATTAATAACATAGTCTACTTTTATTGTAGAATGATTATCTTGTAAGTAAAATCTTCAACAAATAAATAAACACCTTTTATTTTGATTCTAACCTGTGACAATTTTCCAAACATTAAATAACAAAAATATTTCATTTAAGGCACATGTTAAATCCATTAAAACCTTAATTTATTACAGAGATTTTATTTTAATTTATATTTTATTTTTGTCAATTGGTCAAATTCGGTGTACGTTTTGCTTCAGTATTGGTGACAGAAACCTTATGTGCGCAGAAATGTCAGAGAGCAGTCACATATTTGAATATTTTGGACTAGATTGTTTTTACTATAATTCCTTGCTTTAATTATAACCATCACTTATACTGTTCCTGTTTTTTTAAATAGTTAGAATTTGAATTAGAAATGTTTACTGATTTTGCAATAGGAACGATTTTTCTAAAAAGTGGGGGCGTTTTGTCAGGGACGAGTTTGCAGTGGGCTTTTTGACCATTGAAAACTAACTCATGGCTACAATGTACTGTCTGCTAAAGTACTGAGGAACTTCCTGGATATGTAAATAAGTTTTGGGATTATACACTCATTCTTGACCCTATGAACGTATTTCAGACATGATTTTGACCTTTTAAAAAAAAAACAACTGGAAATGTGAAAGGGGGATTTGGGGGTACTCCCCCAATGGGGTCTCGAGGGGCAGCACCCCTGATCAGGGGGTTCCGGGGGTGGAAGACCCCCGACCAAAAATGCATTTTACATGCATGAAAATCTGCTCGTGGTGAAACTTGTTACCATAATATGTAACAAAATAATCATTTGAAAAACTAACAAACTTGCCAAAAATTTGAATAATTTTACAATATTTATTGTCACATGAATTTGTTCTCCAATACTAGTGGTACTTAAGTTATTTCATGTGCATGTCAGTGTTCCTATCGTAATTAAGTCAATAATTAGGTAGCTTTTGCTGCCAACATATCATACTTCTCTCTTTGCATAACAAATATGTAAAATAAACATCCAAATACATCATCTATATACAAATAATCCCATATATTCCCTTGTCTTTTTGTCCACTGAACACAACCTGTTGATATGCCAGTTGAGCTCTTTTTGCGGCTTTAAGAAAGATTTCTTTAGTCTTGTCACCAATGATTTTCGTGGCTCAATGTGCATACATTTCTTTTCGTTCTCAATGAGAGCCTTTTTCCTTTCAAGCTCCAGCTTGTATTGGCGACATGCAGTGCACATATTCTGATAGATGGCTTAATTTTTTTAGTATGCAGCTTCATTTGTAGTGCAGTTCCAGACTCTTTCAACCACAACTTCTGTAATGTATATATTGTAGAGGGCACAAAATGCCAGTCCTCAAGCGTTCGTTTTTTTTAATAAACTGACCAACTAAATTTCCGTCGACAGACTCGACACTTCATTCCAGCCATTCCCTTCCATTTTTTTAAAAACCTTAATGTAAACTTTTCATGTCATCATCTCTCCCAACAACTAGGGACGCCATCTTTTGCAAGCAAGCTTCTTCTTTCCATTGCCATCAGTTTCCTTTACACGAAGATTCATAGGATGAATTTAAACTTTTGATCAGTCAGAATACTCTTTACGAGAGTCATGGGCTAACTAATATATGGAGCGAATACATTACAAAGGTTGTTGCGGAATGGGATTGAAAAGAACGGTTAAAAACCGAAGTTAAAAAAACAGATCGGACAATATTTTTTAAAAAAAAGCAGACTATATCAAGAAAAATCAGATTCAAGTCAGGAGAAAAGCCGAATTCCATTTTAAAACGGAGAAAAATCATGTCTGGTATTTATTCTTTCATTTAACTTTTCCCTGACTTCGAAAACAAAGACCTATGCAACAACACTTTACTAACATCATCTAGTTACTTGTTTAAACCTGGTATGGGTAGAGAGTGGAGCTAATTATTTCACTTCTGGACTAACCACTCCAGTTGTCTAGTGGTTAGCGCATCTGCCTCGGATGCAGAGGTCATGGGTTCCATCCCCTGCCAAGTCATACCAAGGACTTATAAAAATGGTACTAACAGCTGCCTCACTTGGCGTTCAGCATTAAGAGGTTAGTGTTATGACTGGGTGGCCTGGTGTCAGGATAATTAGTACTACATGTAAGACCTCAACGCTGATTCATGTATTTATGTTGTGGGCTCAGTTAGTAAAAATACCAAAATAGACTGAAAAATCAAAATACACACCTATTTACATGTTCTCTCTGTATCTTTTAGTTTCCACGCACAAAATAGTCTTTGAATATGTTTGAACATAAAGCAAAATAAATAAGATTTATGAGATTTTGATACTATATACTTTTAACTAGTTATAGCATGCGTCAATTGGTTGTAAGGGGCCCCGGAGTGTCCGAGTGGTTTAAAGCGCTGTCCGTTACGGATCACTGCCATCTCACCTCTGTCTGCGTGGGTTCGAATCTAAGATTCGGCTAATGTAGTTATGTGAGAAAGCTTGCCAGTAGCTTCTCTTGGGTCGGTGGTTCTTTCCAGGGTTTTTCCGGGTTCTTCCTCCACCATTAATACTGGCCGCCATGTATAGCCTATACTGTGCTTAAAAATGGCGTTAAACCATAAAAAACAAAAACAAACAATTGGTTGTACTTTATTGGACAGGTTGATCATTCTAGAACGGAGGTTTTATGATAACACCTAATCGTTCCAGAACGAAGGTAATCTTCAGAATGGGCGGCATAAGTTGGCAAAATTCATACTGTTTCAAGTCGCTTAATTAATGTTCATTTGACTGCACTGCACATGCATTTATTGTTTTCCCTTTGATCTCATTTCTTATTCAAGTTAAGAACACAATCTTTTTTTGTAAGTCGCTTAATTCAGAATGGACAGTCAAAGTCGGCTTAATTCATCTTTTAAGGCGCTTAAAGTCATATTATATCATTAAAACTTATAATAAATATATAATATAATTTTGACAAATACTTCTGATACTTTGATACTTTTCCCTTTCACACTGTATGTATTACTGTAATTCGGCATGTATTAGGTCTGTCAAAATCAAGTAGACCGAGTGACATCATTACATGAGTTGTGCTATAAGTAGGAAAAAAAGTAAATAATTCGATTGAAAATCACTTAAACCTTATTTTATTTTGCTTTATATTATTATTCAAACAAGAACAAATAATAATGTGTGTGGAAACCGATATATACCGATAGTATATATAGAACATGCAAATACATGGGTATTTCGGTTTTTAGTGTATTTCAGTGTTTTTATTAACCCTTGTGGACATATAGCGCTGAAACAAAAATAACGTGATATGTCTTACCACAGGAGTCTGACGTTTTATCAATAAAGTACGGCGAAATGTCTGACAACATGAATTACCCTTATCAATGATATATATATATATATATATATATTATTATTATTATTATTATTATTATTATTATTAAGGGTAATTCATGTTTCGCCGTACTTTATTGATAAAACGTCAGACTCATGTGGTCTTACATTGATGGACTACAGGATAATGTGACTGCTACAGTACATGTCTGCAGTATGATGCCCCAGTGTTAGACAACTATAACCTGCTACAGTGCAGACATCGTAGCGATATAACTGAAAAATTGTTAAAGCTACGTTAAAAATCCAAATCACACACACACACTCACTTCTGGACTCAAAACACCCGCCTTTTGTCATGCTGGTGATCACCATACTGTTTCCGTTTTACGATGTCAGCGTGAATTCATCCCTTGTAAATATTATCCCACTCCGAAGCAAAGACACACCCACCCACAATATCTCTCTCTCTCTCTCTCTCTCTCTCTCTCTCTCTCTCTCTCTCTCTCTCTCTCTGTGGACTTTAGTGACTTACATTTTGAAATATGAGCATCAGTGATCGTGTTACAACCATGTCTCCAGAGAAACTATACGGTTTATGGTTGTCTTCGATAACATGGACAACGCGCAATTTATGCTATCGTTAGAAATTTTATCAGCACAGATGATAAGCAAAAAATGTCGCGTATTTTCTGCCTCGATAGCAGATGATACTTTATAACCTAAGGAATTTTTTTTAGCACCCGTCGACTTTAAACTTCTCAATTGAAACAGTTTATATGTTCATTATAGATGGGAATAGTGACAAATTTTGCCTGCAGATTTGTTTTTGAATCAAACCATTCATTTTGAATACAGTGAATAGTATTGTCAGAAATGAAATTATTTTCAAGCTTTTCGTGACACATAAATTATGTAGTTTGTATTTTTATTTTGTTGATTTTTGTTAATTTAATTATTACTTTTTGTTGCCCTTTTGTAATATTCTCATCGTTTATCGTGATACTTCTTGTTTTTTGGGTTTATAATAAGCTCTGCGTTGTGACTTATATGTACGAACAAGCTGATTCAGACGAGGCTTCTTCAAACCAAATTATCATATTCATATATCAGGGCTCGAAATTAGGCGTTGTTACGTATATTTGATTTAAATAATTTATTTATTTTTGTCAGATTCAAATTTGACATTTTGGATTAAAAATTCATTCATTGGGAAATTTTTCTAGAAATTTTCACTCTACCACTAAACAACGGATGTTAACTTCATTTTCTGACCTTGCTTCAGAGTGTAAACAAGCTTCTAAAATGATTGGTTGATTCCAAGGACATTATAACTTTATTTTTAAAATGATTGGTTGATTCCAAGGACATCTTTCTAGATCATAATGTATTTGCGAGCATGGGTTCGTTCTATGACCTAGAAAATCACGCGACCCCGTTCTGTTTACGAGAGAATCAGTATATAGTTGTGTTTTGGAAGCGAACGGTTCAGTAGTCTGGGCTTTGGAATAGAAAGATATGTGTTTTATTGTGTGAGTGTAAATCATTTCAATTCTTTTGGGATCAAGAGGAATTTATTGTGTTATTTATCTAGAAATTACTTGTGCTCATTTGGATTATTATAAAACTAAAACTGACTTCATCACGTGACATCGTCGTCCATATTGGATTACATCGTCAAGATTCGAACCGGGAACTATTAGGACATTTTATTATCAGGACTCTTGCAATTCCACTAGTGGATTATATTGTGAATTCTTTTTGGATTAATTTTTGGACTTGATTCTCTAAAACCGTATGTTTAAATATTTTCTTTTATGAAAATACTTGTACTCAATAAATTGTTTGTTAAATTTTTACAAGCTTGTTATTTTCACTTCTTTCTTTGTTGCTGCTTTTTCGAGCCTAAGCACGTAACATAGAAATTGGGAGCAATCGTCCGAGATTGAGATAAATTGGAATTTAGCTAGAATTTTTCTCAGAAAACTTTTGTTTTAAATTTGAATACCCCTAGTTTTTTAATTTTTTTAAAAATCTTTAGTGAGATTGACAGGCTTGTATTAAAATGACATCTAAAGTCGAAATATTTCTTTCTAATCTTACCCAGGAGCAATTAGATCTTTTCAAAAAAGATGGGTTGATTCAACGTTAACGAAAGAAGATATAAAAAAAAAAAAAATTGGTCCAATATTTGGTAGAAAAGGATGTTTTGGAACAAAGTGCTTTGATTTCGGCCAGTAAGTCTACATCAGACTCTGACATTAAACTAAAGGAATTAGAATTAAAATTCAAGATGGAATTAGAGTTGAAGAACCTGGAATTTCAAGAGAGAGAGAGAGAGAGAGAGAGAGAGAGAGAGAGAGAGAGAGAGAGAGAGAGAGAGAGAGAGAGAGAGAGTGAGAGAGAGAGAGAGAATTACAATATGAAAAAGAGGAGAAAGAAAGGTAAATTGAGTTACAAAAAGAGCAGATGCGGATTGATAGAGAGAGAGGAGAAAGAAAGGAAAGTTGAATTGCGAAAAGAGCAGATGCGGATTGAGAGAGAGAGAGAGAGAGAGAGAGAGAGAGAGAGAGAGAGAGAGAGAGAGAGAGAGAGAGAAGAAAGAAAGGGAATATCAAATTAAAATGAAAGAAATAGAGCCGGCAAGTGAAAATCACCATCATACTTCAAATCCAAATTTAAATTTTGATTTAGCAAAGAATATTAGATTAGTGCCCCCATTCAGAGAAAAAGAAAAAGACAAATACTTCATTCGTTTTGAAAAAGTTGCAGAAAATTTAAAGTGGCCAAGAGAGAATTGGACTCAGTTATTACAATGTGTACTTACTGGTAAGGCTAGTGAGATTTACACTTCACTGTTCGTTCAGCAAAGTGATGACTATGATGTGGTTAAAGAATGCATTCTAAGGGCTTATCGGCAAAAATTCAGAAATTACAGAAAAGAAGCTGGACAAACTCATGTCGAATTTGCTAGAGAAAAAGAGCAGTTGTTTGATAGATGGTGCTTAGGCAAGAAAGTCGAACAAGATTATCAAAATCTCAAGCAAATTATATTAATTGAAGAGTTCACAAACTGTGTCCATAGTGATGCTGAGTCTTATCTTGATGAGCATAAGATTGCAACCTTGTAAAATGCTGCTCGAGCTGCTGACGAATATTCTTTGACACATAAAGTTCCTTTTGTTAACAAGACTTCTACTCAACAGTCTTCTGGCAGAAACGTATTTCAGCCTAATACAAGCCCTTCTAAAACTCAAACTAGCACGACTTTCAAAAATCAAACTTCAGAGAAGCTTGCATTTAAATCCTCGTCTCTTCCGACGTGTACCTGTTGCAAAAAAAGGACACGTTATTTCTGATCGTTAAAAATTGAAAAATAAGCATCAGAATCAAGACAGGCCTGTTCCAAATGCTCTTATTTCTAAGAGGTCAAGGTCACGGTCATGTATTGAAAGCAATACATTTATTGGGTCTAATGAATCCCAGTCTGATTTTATTATGGAGAATTATGAACCGTTCATATCGAAGGGTTCTATATCACTCTTGGGTGATTCAGCCAATCCCACACCTATTAAAATTTTAAGGGACACAGGAGCTTCTCAGAGTCTTTTATTATCAGGTACTTTGCCTTTATCTGAGAAGTCTTCTTCTAATGAAAGTGTTCTTATTCAGGGAGTAGAGTGCGGCTTTGTTAATGTTCCTCTCCATTGTGTAAATTTGTCATCAGACTTAGTGTCAGGACCTGTGACAATCGGAACAGTCTCGGTTTTACCCGTTGAGGGCATTGATTTATTGCTAGGCAACGACTTAGCTGGAGACAAGGTTGTGGTTAATCCACTTGTAACTGACAAGCCTAATTTGGATCAGAAAGTTGATCCAATTGAAAAAGAATTTCCTGATATATTTCAAGCTTGTGTAGTTACCAGAGCTATGGCAAAGAAGCTCTTGTGAATGATGTTGATGAAGACAGCATTCCTTTAGCTGACACGTGTATAGGTCAGGCTTTTGATGAGGTCATTTTTACTCCTTGTTTGGATCAATCAGAAGGTATTGATCATAGTGATCCTCTTTTAACAACTCATTCTCTTTATTCTAATCAGGGTGATAAACGACAGTCACTTATCGTCGAACAGGAAAAAGATCCTGAGATTTCCTGTTTGTTTCAAAGGGCCATAAGCAAGACTGAAACCACTGAAGTTCATGTCTGTTATTTCATTAAAAATGGAATTCTTATGAGAAAATGGAAACCTCCCGAGGAACCTGCTGGTGATGAGTGGTCAGTGAACTATCAAATAGTAGTTCCAAAACCTTACAGACAGGAAATACTTAATCTGGCCCATGAAACTCCTTTGGCTGGACATTTAGGGATTAATAAAACTTATCACAACATCTTGACTCACTTCTATTGGCCAAAAATCAAAAGTGATGTTACCAAATACTGTAGATCTTGTCATACTTGTCAAATGGTAGGAAAACAATCAGAAGATCCCTAAGGCTCATCAACAACCTATTCCTGCCTTTGACGAACCATTTAGTAGAATTATGGTAGAATGTGTAGGTCCCTTACCCAAGACCATGTCAGGTAACCAATACCTGTTGACCATTATGTGTGCGTCAACAAGGTTTCCAGAAGCAATTCCGTTAAGGAATATAAAATCTAAAACAATAGTAAAAACTTTTATAAACTTTTTTACTCAGTATGGCCTTCCCAGATCTGTTCAGTCTGATCAAGGTTCAAACTTCATGTCTGGAATTTTCCTGCAAGTTATGAATGCTGAATGAATTCAGCAATTCAAGTTAAAAATGAAACTATGGTTTGAAAGAACTACAAGGGAGAGAACTTTTGAGTCTGATAATGGAGTTGTGTCACTCTTGTTCTTTCTTCATACTTTTCTTCAGATTAGATATTATGGCCATTACAAAGTTAAGAAGAAAATGAATTAGTTAAATTATAGTATTAGTGCTCTTGGGATCTAAAATAATTATAGGAGTACCAGTATATTGAAAGAGATAGCCATGTTAAACACGTAATTAATTTAGTTGTAACTGTCCCACTCAGTGAAGGAATATCATCAGATTCTACTGATATTGAAATCATGATTGATATGAAATGATGAATCTTTGTAATTTAGAAATTATTAAAAATCTAGACCTGAAACGTTCACATTTGCAAGTGTAATAAAGAAATGAACTGAAATAGTTATTATTTGAATATGAGCACTTATTTCCAGATATTCCTACAAGGACAAACAAAATTTTTCATGACGTTGAAATTGAAAATTCCAAACCTGTCAAACAACATTCATACAGGATGAATCCACTCAAACAGGAATACTTAAAAAAGTAAATTCAATATTTGCTGGAGAATGATTTTATCGAGCTCAGTAAAAGTGATTGGAGTTCACCATGCATACTTGTTCCAAAACCAGATAAAACTTTCCATATGTGCAATGATTATAGGAAGGTGAACAGTGTGACAAAAACAGATTCATTCCCATTGCCAAGAATTGACGATTGTATTGATAAAATCGGGAATGCCAAGTATGTCACCAAATTTGACCTTCTGAAAGGATTTTGGCAGATTCCACTAAAGGAAAGAGCAAAGGAAATCTCAGCATTTGTGACTCCAGATGGACTCTACCAATATAAAGTAATGCCTTTCGGGATGAAAGAGTCACCAAGTGCATTTCAACGTCTCATGAATATGATCACTTCTGGTCTAGAAAATTGTGATGCCTATATAGATGATGTCATCATCTACAGCGACACCTGGATAGAACATCTAGCAACAATTCGAAAATTCTTTGACAGACTCACTGATGCATGTTTGACAATTAATTTATCTAAAAGTGAGTTCTGCCGTGCTTGTATGACTTTCTTAGGACATATTGTGGGATATAGACAAGTTAAACCAATAGATGCTAAGTTTGAGGATATTTCTAAATCCCCTGTGCCTGAAAATAGAAAGCAACTGATGCGGTTTTTAGGTATGGATGGATACTATCGTAAATTTTGTTCAAATGTTTCCATAATTGCAGAACCCCTGACAAATTTATTGAAAAAGAAGAACAAGTTCGTTTGGACTGAAAAATGTCAGGAGGCGTTTGATAAGTTGAAAGCCATACTTGAAATAGCACCAGTTCTTGCAGCTCCAAATTTTAGTCAACCTTTCAAATTATTTGTCGATGCAAGTGATGTTTGGGTTGGAGCAGTTATAATTCAAGAAGACAAAATTGGTATTGAACATCCAGTGTGCTATTTTTCAAAGAAATTATACAAGCACCAGAGAAATTATTCAACTATCGAGAAGGAATGTTTGGCATTGATTTTGGCTTTGCAACATTTTGAAGTTTATCTAAGTTCAGCTCCTTCTTCGATTATAGTTTTTAGTGACTACAACCCCCTTACTTTCATCGGCAAGATGAAAAACAAAAATCAAAGATTACTAAGGTGGAGTTTGTTATTGCAGGAATATAACCTTGACATCCGGCACATCAAGGGAAAAGATAATTTAATTGCTGACGCTCTTTCCTGTGTATAACAATATATTATATACACGAGTTCTTTTAACTTCAGGTGTAAATTGGTTTGTGATAAAAAGAAGGTTTTATTATATAAACCTTTCTTTTTATTTTATGGGGGAAGGTGTTACGTATATTTGATTTAATTAATTTATTTATTTTGATCAGATTCAAACTTGACATTTAGGATTAAAAATTAATTAATTGGCAAATTTTCACTCTACCAGTAAACAACAAATGTTAACCTCATTTTCTGACCTTGCTTCAGAGTGTAAACAAGCTTCTAAAATGATTGGGTGATTCCAAGGACATTATAGCTTTATTTTAAAAATGATTGGTTGATTCCAAGGACATCTTTCTAGATCATAATGTATACGTGACTTTGCGAGCATTGGTTCGTTCTATGACCTTCTAGAAAATCACGTGAACCCTTTCTGTTTACGAGAGAATCAGTATATAGTTGTGTTTTGGAAGCGAACGGTTCAGTAGTTACCGTATTTTCGCGCATATATCCCGCACACACAGATAATCCGCACCCTCATATAGCCCGCGGGTTTTGGGGTTTTGTGTAAAAAATCGTTGGCATAACCCGCACCTTTGTATAACCCGCAACCATAGATATATTTATACAGCTACAATCGGAAATGAAATCAATTACAGGATCACGGGGCTTCGCTGATGTAGCAAACTGCGATTCTGTTTTCCGTTTTGGTGACAAAATATACCATCTGGTGATATTTGTGGCGACACCAATTTTGGCTGATAAAAACCGTATATACAGTCTTGCGTTTGGAGTAGAGAAAATCAAAGGCACCATGACAGGAAACAATGTACTGGAATATATTGTTAAAATAACAAGTCCTTGTCTCATACTAGCAAACCACACTAACAGTGCACTGTTATATCATAATCCGCTAATGATGATATCTGGCCTTATTACTTTATGCAACTGACTAGTCAAAATCCAAATCCGCAGAAGGCGAAAACGTAAAATGAGTACAGTCAAGCAGATGACACTAATTTAAAAACAAATACCAGATGGAAGAAGAAAAAATACGTTTGCTGACACTTCAAAGAGAACTGATTACCTTTGAAGCACTGATATATACTAAGCAAATAAAACAAATCTGTTTCAATGTTCTACAATTATCTGAAGTTGCCGCAGCAATAACAAACAGGTATTTGTTTCACCCTTCAACTGGAGCCTTTAGCGGCGCCATCATCAAAGTAAGCCGACAACCTTTGCTCAATAAAAGTCAGGAAAAACACGGTACACAGTGCTTGTGTGCGTAGGAGCTGTGCCTCAACTACAGGCTACATAAACACTGACATTTTTAAATAATCTTGTATTCTTGTGAAGTGTAGATTCGAGTTTAAATAATTTCTTTCTGTTCAATTTAAAAAATGCCGAAACGAAAGTCTTACACAGCCGACTTCAAGCTAACTGCCATCGCGTATGCTGAAGTGCATGGCAATAGAGCCACAGGCACAAAATTTGATATTGATGAGAGTGTAATCCGAGGTTGGAGAAAAGAAAAAGGAACGTTGGAGAAGATGAATCCACGAAAACGTGCTCGTCGCGGACCTAAAGCAAAGTGGCCTCACCTTGAAGCTGACCTGAAGCAGTGGATCGTGGCCCAGCGGTAAAATTAGGTACCGTAGTTATTTCGATTGAAAACAGAAAATATTGATTATGAAAACGTGTCGGATACGAAATTTTAAGTTTTTATCCCGAAATGTTGATTTAGTCCCGATACCGTAGGTTGTAAAGTCACCGTAGTAGCCATAATATCCAACCCTAGCAAAACAAAACTAGAACAATATATGTTATGTAGTTACGTTTTTCGAACAATATGTTGAAATATCATCATGTGTAAAAAAATTGTGATATAGCCCGCACCCTTATATAACCCGCACCCCCCCTGCGGGGTTTGTAAAATCTGGTATAATCCGCGGGATATATGCGCGAAAATACGGTAGTCTTGGCTTTGGAATAGAAAGATATGTGTTTTATTGTTTGAGTGTAAATCATTTCAATTCTTTTGGGATCAAGAGGAATTTATTGTGTTATTTATCTAGAAATTACTTGTGTTCATTTGGATTATTATAAAACTAAAACTGACTTCATCACGTGACACCGTCGTCCATATTGGATTACATCGTCAAGATTCGAACCGGGAACTATTAATACATTTTATCAGGACTCTTGCAATTCCAATAGTGAATTATATTGTGAATTCTTTTTGGATTAATTTTTGGACTTGATTCTCTAAAACCGTAAGTTTAAATATTTTCTTTTATGAAAATATTTGTACTCAATAAATTGTTTGTTAAATTTTTTACAAGCTTGTTATTTTCACTTCTTTCTATGTTGCTGCTTATTCGAACCTAAGCACGTTACACGGTAGTCCGCTAGCCCGAGGCTAGTAGATTTCCCGTTGAGCTAGTAACTTTCATAATGTTAATAGTCTGACGGGCTAGTAAGTTTTTGGTTATCAATAGTCAGCGTTTGTTTACTCAATACCCTAATAAAGACGTGACTTCGGCCGATGTTCTTTAGAATCAACGCAGTGACCGTTGTAAACACAGTCATAAAATAGTAGTATGTGAAGATGAAGTCAATTTCTGCCTTGGAAATGTGTTTCTATTACAAAAAGCCATCTGATTATGTGCGTTTCACTTAAAAGTGCCAGTTTAGGTCCCATCATTAACAACGGAAGTTTGGAAATTGATCCGTATTAATCTGATAGTGAATTAAATGGTATCACGCTTTATTCACGCGACCGCAGTAACAAATTACGAAACGTTACACAACACAAAAGAACATAGCATCAACTATTCAAAGAAATTAGTTTACATGTTTGTTTCTTGGAGGTTTTTTTTTTTTTGCTTGCTCCGAGTCACAAACGGGTAACTCATATTTTATGTTTGCATCAAAATAATTAGAAGAATTAGATCATTTTATTATGATAACATTACTGACACATCATTTTCCAAGCAACTACTTTTTCTATGATAATAAGAATAGCTTTTATATTTTCCCCCAAAAAACGATTGAACAAGTAATGAATACACTTGGAGATATCCAAGCATTTGATGGAAATTAAAATCTCACATGGGCATCTAAGATTTAAAATATTCACGCTTATTATTAATTTCAACAATACATTGAAGTTCGATTAATTAGGAACAATTACCAAACATATGTTATCAATGATGAGACCGTAATTGGAGCTGTTAAATACCACAGGTGTTCGATGCGCTCTTGATGTGAAGGGGGAAACAAATCTAAAGAATCAAATCATACAGAGTGACAAAAATACCTTAGAAAAATATCTCAGGAATATTTTTGGTATTTTTGTCGCTATGTATGATTTTGTTCCTTTTGATTATTGTTTTCTTTTTCATTCACATCAAGCTCGCGTCGAGCACCTGAGGCAAATACAAGTCACATGGCTTCGTTTGATGGGAGCACACATTTTCCAAGTTGAAACTAACATTATCTTTTGATGTTAATATTTTATAACAGTGTTTACTTTAGGCACTGCTTTGATCGTGCAGAACATCTGCTGAAGTCAAGTCTTTATAGAAGGTGTTCAGCCTCCGGAAAAAAAGCAAAAGTTGAATGAAAATGACATAAAAGAGAGGAATTATTCTTATGAAAGGGAAAAGCGTAATCGAACATTTCAGAAGACATGGACAAAAGAAAGGGAATGGCTGAATTATGATGAGGAAAAGAACATAATGCGGTGTAACTGGTGTATGGAATTCGCAAAAACAAACACAGAGAAAAGTTCCAGTTTTATTGCGGGTTGTGTGAACTTTAAAATGGAATCAATAAATGCACGTGAAAGCTGTGGGCAACACAACAAGAGTTCAGAGAGAAAAGCATCTATGCAGATATCACCAGAAGAATCGATTGCTGGAAAGATCTTGGAAAGTTGAAATCGGAATGTATTTAACCGGCTGATTAATTTGTTTAGAAATGCACATGCTATCGTAAAGAACAGAAGACCCTTCACTGATTATGTATGGATGTGTCAGCTGGATGAGATGAAAGGAGTTGATGTTGGAGAGACTTACAGGAATGATAAACAGGTTGTTACATTTACTCACTACATGGCTGAAAGTGAAAGGCAGAAATTTGTCAAAGGTGTGAATGAAGCAAGGTTTCTTGCAATAGTGTGTGACGGTTGTACTGACAGTTCAATTCAGGAAGAGGAAATTGTATATATAAGAATTTGCAAGGAAGGAGAGATTAAATCATCGTTCCTTGCAATCGATAGTGTGGAAAAGGCAGATGCTGAAGGGATCCTGAAGGTCATTACCACTGCACTGGATAATGCTGGAATCGCTAATTGGCAGAACAGGATTGTTGCATTTGGTAGTGACGGAGCAAGTGTAATAATGGGCAAAAATGCTGAAGTTGTATCTAAACTAAAAAAAGATCCAACCAGCTTTACAAGGTATTCACTGCTTTGCACACCAGCTTGAGTTGGCATATAAAGATGTAGTGACAAAAGCCTCCCGTTATACAAAGACGAACACTCTTTTGATGGGATTGTATTATTACTACCACAATAGTCCCCTCAACAGAAGTAATTTAAAGAGGTCATTTGCTGCTCAGACTTATCACCAGTGATGCCAAGCAGGGTTGGAGGCACACGCTGGTTACCGCACACTGAGAGAGCTCTTGACAGCTTCTGGATAGGATATACAGCCATTAAGAACCACCTTGAACAGGTATTAATCTTTAATTTAAAATTTAAATACCCATTGAAAATATAAAATGCAGTTTGAAATGCACAGCTCTGTCACTCGCATATAATGCAACTGAATTCTAAAGTAACAAATTATTATATAAAGATACGTTTGATGCATGAGTTTAATTGTACAAAGTTTAATTTAAAAATTGCTTTCATTTTTTAACTTATATTAAATGAGTACATTTATTACTACAGCTTATTTATTCTATTTCCATATTATGTTAAATCGTCCATATTTTTAAAACTGAGAAGTAATGTTAGATTTTCACCAAAGGTTTTTTCTTGTTATCAGCTTCTTTCACAGAAAGGAGCTACATCAGATGCACTTGGAAAGGCCAAAGGTTTCTTGAAAATAATGACAGAACCTGCTACGTTGAAATTTATGCTGTTCATGACAGATGTTGTATCACTTCTGTCCAAACTGTCATTAATGCTGCAAAATGCAAGTGCTTCAGTTGCTGACATCAAGCAGAAGTTGGATGCCACCATTTCCTTTTTGAGAAAGTATAAATTCAAGTATGCTTAGCTAATTTATCTTCCTCATCTTAAGACTGTTACATTCCTTACTTACTTGAGTCATACTGATTAGATTATATGCAAAATTAATTTTATGGTTTATCTTACATAATGCTTTTTATATTGATCTTTACATGTTGTAATTACCATTTTGTAATCAATAACTATAAACCTCATTAGGTAAATACAATCATTTATGATTTAATACTCATGTCATTTCAGATGTTCTAAGAATATAAATTGTCACTTTTACATTTGCACTTCAACAGTGAAATACAATGTTTTAACCCCTGAATTATTTATAGGGATGGCCCTTGACTAAGACAGCATGGCAGTATTTCTATGCTAACAGGTGTAGACTTTGGTGAAGATGATATTATCCAAAGGACGAGAGAGAAAGTGACAACATCCTTAATCTCATGTCTTGAGAATAGATTTAGTGATGTTCATGATGGTGTTATAGGTGCATGCAAGATAGCTGACTTCAAGATATGGCCAGCAGCTTCTCAAGACAGTTCAGGCAATCTCCAGTTACTGTTTTCATCAGACAGTTGATGTTTTGCCCATTATTATATTATAGGCATCATATTTCTTCAGAAGTAAATTAGTTTTCTTAAAATGCAAATTTTTTTTGTTTAATACAGACTTTGGTGATGATGGTGTGCTTGTCAATGCAGGTGTGGATGCTGATGCAGTGGAATTGGAATTGGACATATTAAAGAGATTAGTCTACAGCAAGTAGATGTATATTCAAATATTTAAAAATAAATACAAGAAACATCACTGATGCCAGATTTATTAAACATTCTTTATTTAGCATAGTATCTTGATTACAAAGGTAACCATTTAAAGAAATAAAGAAATCTTTTCAAAAACAATTCAATAAAAACATTATTTAAGTACATGTACTGACATTACTATTTTCTTTATATAAATTTATTTAAAAAAATGAAAAAAGACATCTATGCTTTGACTTGGCCCACAGTTGTACAATCATATGCTGCTGACTGCAAGAATATTCTGGCATTGATTGACCTCATCCTGACAATCCCAGCCCACTCTGCTGATGCTGAAAGGGGTTTCTCAGAGATGAAAATGGTGAAAAGTGACTGGAGATCTTGTTTGCGACCTTGGGTTCGTCCGACCTACTCTTCATCATGTTTCATACAAATGACATTCCAAAATATGATCCATTATCAGCAATACATTTGTGGAATGTTTCAGGGAGACGGGTAAGGAGACCAGAACAAGCCCCATATGGACCCAGAGTGCAGGGGGAGGACAAGAAAGGACACCTAGATCCCTTTCTTGAATTGGATCCAGATAATCTTGATAAACAAGAAATGTGAATTTATTGATGATTTAAAGTAGAATTTATACTTCTGTACTTCTACATTTTATATGATAATGCTATTTATGAAATAAAATTGTTGTTAATCTCAATACGAGTGTGTGACATTGTTTTGGGGACAGGGCTAGTAAATGTTTGGCAGGGCTAGTAAATTTCTCAGTACACTAGACCTTCTGGCTACCAGGAAATTTGTGTTAAATTCAAGGCCTGTATATATTCATCAATGTGCATAGCTGAAATAGTTTACTTTATTGAGAAACCGATTTTAAATGGATTTAATATGTGCTTTGTTTTAAATACTTTCAAGTGTTTCAAAGATTTAAAAAAAATGAAAAAAGTCTGTGTACTGGCTTCAGATTTTACTCAAATGACAACAGTAGATAAAAATGTAATATGCTAGTAGTGAATAACATTATTTTGTTGTATTTCCCCTCAATAAATCTTTATATAAATTTCATTTGCAAACATAATGCAAAGAAAGTGCCATTTGTATGAAAATCAATAAATACATTACAGTAATTTATATGAATTACTAAATGATAGTGTTGTTGCCTGCCTGATTTGTGCCTTTTTATTTTCTGTATTAAAACATTGGAAATTTTTTGTTCTTGTTAAAACTCAAAATGAGATAACTAACATCTATTTTTGTTCTGACTTCGGCTTGAAAGTTGCTAATAACTATCTGATGTCAATTTAAAAGCTGCAAATCAGTCTTTAATAATCTCCTACTAAGGTTTTAACTAACGTTAAAAAAATTACATTTCCTAATTATCCATCTAAAATTCGAAAAACTAAAATCTTGCTTCTTCAGATAGCTAAATGACAAACCTGTAAGAAATATTTCTGTGAAAGACTATCAGGCGTCGTGGTTAAATATGATTATATATTTGAGTTTGTGAATCTGTTGAAAATTACAATGATTAGAAGAATATTATCTGACGAATCAAAATAGCAATGTTTATTAGTTTTCTGTATCAAATATTGATCATTACTTTTCACTTTGAACATAATTTGCATAAATTTGATGAAAAAGGCTCTTAATCCCTTTTAACTAGGTGTCTTTAGAACATGTTTGAGCTAATTAGATCATTAATAATGGCCAGAGCTGAATATTTTTATTGATACCGGTACTCTGCATTTGGTGGCTGGGGCATGTTTTTCAAGCAATGAACGCAGGCAGTTATCAAGTTGTTCCGCTGTTGGATGTAAGAAAGTTGTTAGGTTTTCTCGGATGTCATGCATGAAGTTGGTTCTATTTATCATATGAGGTTTCTCTTAGTAGCAAATAGATGTGGCAGGTTAGGGACTGATACATCGAGATGGCATACAATGCAGAGGTGATCCGATGCAAGTTTGTGGGATACAAGGGTGGATTGCAGAATATTATCATCAGGTCTAAAAAGAAACCAATCTAAAATGTGACCAAGTTTATGGGTGGGTTGTTTAACTGATTGTTTAAGATTGAAAACATGAATGGAATCTAGGAGTTTTGACATGTATGTTTTACCAGGACAGTCAAAGTGAAAGTTGAAATCTCCAAGTCGAATCATACTTCACAAACCTTTATCAATACCAGAATGTGTCACTTGCCATGATTACTTCATAAGTCATGTACAGCTTGTTTTTAAAAAAACAAAAATGTACTGATATTGTAGTGCATATACACCCACAGACACACTCACAAACACACATGCCAACTGGGCCAAATCCAATACAATCTGTCAATGCAAAAGTGGAAATAACTGAAGTTGCAGTTTTACACCACAGATGCTGCGACATCAACAAAATATTAGCAAGCCTCCTATTCTGGTAAAAAATTACAAATGGATTGTTAGTTTCTCTCAAAGTAATGCTACTAAGGTTCTCAAATAAAAAATCAAATAAATCAATTCAACTCAGATTAATTGTATATAGATGTATTGGCCTGGAGTTTCTCTTTAACATGTTGGCGTTTGTTAAAGTATAATGTATAATTGTCATTTCATATGTAATCTGATTTGTTTTAACTTTGAATAATAGTTCAATGGGTGCAAAAGTTTAATACTTCTATTATTAAGGTCACTGTTATGAATAAACTTGTCTTCTCAAGATAATGAAGGGTTAGTAAAGAGAAAACAAATGATTCTACATGTAGTAACTCTACAGGAATTACTGGTTCACGTTACATGAAGATATTGGTCAGAGGTATTAAAAACCACACTTAAGGGGTGGAATGTGAATTTTAACAGGCATGATGTCATCATTATATTTGTTTAGTATCTATAAGACACTCATGATTGCTTGTGATTTTGTAATGAAAACAATATGTCTTCAAAGTTGACTTGATGTGGTTGAAGGAGAAGTTGTAGTACCTGTTGACTGAGATGCTGAATGTACTGACTGTGATGTAAGCTTTGTTGATGTTGCTGTGGTTGACTGAAATGTTGCTTGTGTTGAAGATGTTGCTGGTGACTGGGATGTTGTAGAGGTTGAAGGAGATGTTACTGTGCTTGAAGAAGTCATCTCTGTAGTTGTGCTGCTTGTGGGAACTAACTGAGTGATAACTCATTAATACCATTTGTCACAGAATTAGGTGAAAATTGAACTTATTTCTTCTTGAATACAAACTAATTTCACCATTTTTTTTGTTTCGTCGTACATGCATTACCTGGGGTGAAAAAGTGTTTTTCAAAGTAAGCGACGTGTAGCGATTTACATGTACCTGACTAGAAATCACTTAAAGCGCTGTATGTATACTCATGACTTCCTAGAGACGATGTGTTTTAGTATGACGTCCTAAAGGAAGCACTTCTTAAAAGGTACGAGCTCACTGAACAGGGTTTCTACAAAAAGTTCAGGTATAGCAAGCCCGATAAGGGAGAAACCTTTGGTCAGTTCATCGTTAGAATTACGAACTATTTTGAGCGGTGGATTGAATGCGGCAATGCGGTGAAAATGTTTGAAGGGTTGACTGATTTCTTGCTCAGAGATCAATTATTTAACACAGTTGGGCGAGAACTAGGTCAATTTCTGAAAGAGAAAGTCTTCTCAAACGTAAAAGATATGGCTAAGCAAGCCGATTTCTTCACCGAAGCTCATGGGGGAACCCAGAACGTGGTTTCAAAAGATTTTAAGTCTGGAAACCAATCTACGAGACCGATGCCTAGGGAGCTTGTGAAATCAGCTGCGGCAAATAGGTCAGTTAGGAATCCAGGTAGTCAGCGTGTGTAATATTACTTGTGTAATGTATGGGGTCATGTTCAAAAAGACTGTCCTTAAAGAAAGGGACTTGTACATAAGGTAGCAGTGGCTATATAAAGTAAAGGTATATATGATAATATCGTACAGGTAGAACCATGTATTCATTCGCTTGGCACGTGTCTATTTCCCGAAGCGCGAGTACCAACCGCGAGAGGGTCAGTCAATGGTCGAGAAGTCGTAGTGTTACATGACACTGGTTGCACGGGCAGAGTGATCAAACGTAGTCTCGTGCAGGATAACCAAATGCTCGGGTGGGAGTCCCCATGTATGCTACTTGATCAGACAATCGGTCACATTCCCGCAGCAAGGATCACAGTAAAAACACCTTTCCTAACTGGAACTGTTGATGCCCTTTGTATGGAAAACCCTATTTACGATCCGACGATCGGTAATGTTGAAGGTTCCCGTCTTCCAACCATGGCAGATTTTAAAATGCCTTTGGCCCAGGCAATCGAAACGCAAGTGCAAACACGACGAGAGAAATCCGCATTTCATAAATTAATAGTCCCTGAATTGATTTCAGGAATTTCGTGTGATGAGTTCAAACGAGAGCAAGAACGTGATGAATCCATCAAAACAATTGTTGAGAAAATTGCGTCCGGTGCGATTAAACACTGCAAGGGTGGGGGTAGCTCGAGATTCGTACGGAAGAACGAATTAATTCATAGGGAGTTTAGCGCTCCGGAGGGTAAGAAGTATTGGCAAGTGGTCGTACCCCAGAGATATAGATCTCAAGTACTTAGGGTGGCGCATGAGTCGAGCATGGCAGGACAACTAGGTAAGGCTAAGACCACCAGCAGAGTAGTCGCTGAATTCTACTGGCCCGGTGTTAATGGCGATGTCACACGGTTCTGTAGGTCGTGCGACGTATGTCAGAAAACTGTATGTAAGGGAAGGGTCACAAGGGTGCCCTTAGGACAGATGCCATTAATAGATACACCGTTTAAGAGAGTGGCAGTAGATATTGTAGGACCAATACAACTAGTTACCGAAAGAAAGAAACGGTATATTCTTACTCTTGTTGATTACGCGACCAGATACCCTGAAGCCGTAGCGTTACCAACTATTGAAACGGAAAGGGTAGCTGAAGCATTAGTAGATATCTTCAGTAGGGTAGGGGTGCCAGAAGAAATCCTCACAGAATGTGGTGCCCAATTCACCTCTGACCTCATGGGTGAAATAAGTAGGCTGTTATCCATCAAACAGCTAAACACTACCCCATACCATCCGATGTGCAATGGACTGGTAGAGAAGTTTAATGGTACCTTGAAAAACATGCGACGAAAGATGTGAGCAGGAACGTCTGCAAGACTGGGACCGTTATTTGAACGCTGTTCTGTTTGTGTACCGCGAAGTACTGCAGGAAAGTTTAGGATTTTCACCCTTCGAACTGTTGTACGAAAGAACAGTTCGAGGCCCGATGCGGATACTACGCGAACTATGGACGGGTGATGTCGCGAAGGAGGAAATAAAACCACTTACCAGTACGTGTTAGATCTGCGAGATAAACTAGCAAGTACATGCCAGATGGCACGTGACGAATTAATGAAATCGGAGCGCAGATATGCCAAATATTATAACTGCAAAGTGCGAAATAGGAAATTTCTTGTAGGAGATCAGGTTCTATTGCTTCTTCCTACTAGCTCAAATAAGTTATTAGTCCAGTGGAAAGGTCCCAATGAAGTTAAAGAGGTCAAAGGTGACATGGACTATAAAATTGACACTGACGGTAATTTAAAGACATTCCATGCTAACATGCTTAAGTTGTACATCAAAAGACAGAGCGACAATGTTAATAAGGGGAGTTGAAAATATAGGGGCAGACTACTTGAGTAGGACATGAGTGGAGATTTGTATAAATTTACCCAGTATTAAAATCAAGATTGTAGTATAACCAATATAAATGTTGTAAGATATCATCAGTAGTTATTTTTCTTCTATTCTGTGTAAGTTTTAAAAATGTGTACATTTTTATTCTTAGGGGGGAGGTATTGTCACAGAATTAGGTGAAAATTGAATTTATTTCTTCTTGAATACAAACTAATTTCACCATTTTTTTTTTTCATCGTACATGCATTACCTGGGGTGAATAAGTGTTTTTCAAGGTAAGCGACGTGTAGCGATTTACATGTACCTGACTAGAAATCACTTGAAGTCAGAAACATTATAATCACGGGGTGCACGGGAATTTTGCCGTGAATTCTGCTCACCTATTTGGGGACATATAAGGCAGAATATTTCTAAAAAGATGACGAGTCAAAAGTATCTTGTCAAAGGAGAGATAGCTCATCATTCTTTCTCCAGCTAAAGGGCTGAATATGACTGAATGTGATTGATTGCTCCAGCAAAAGGGCTGAATGTGATTGATTGCTCCAGCAAAAGGGCTGAATGTGATTGATTGTGCTGTGATTGTGCTGTTTAATTGTGCCATTTGATTGTGCGATCAAACTGAGGTGTCTGACTGTCTGTCAGACTGTCTGTCCATCTACGTTTGTATCTGGCATGAACAGGAGGTTATGATGTCTGAGGATATCTGTCGAGATGTGTAAATATCCGGAAATCTAGAAGTCTAAATGTCCGAGTATCTGAGCTGTCTAGAGGTGTAAACGTCCGGGGTAGCATCTAACTGTTTGGGACCGGTGGTTCTAGTAGGTGCTGTATGCTGTCTGTATGTATAACTGTAGTGGATCTGTGAAGGGCAAGCAGCCGATAAAAGTATTGGGTCAACCCTAGGTATTCGGAGAAGCTGTGCGGCGATTCAACAGTTGGTGAATCGTACGGTTGTACAGGGTCGAGACGCATGTGTGTGTTTCAATTGTGGTTACAATTGAATACATTGTTATATTTACATGTAGTTACTTTGAATCTTGGTAGTATTCCAAGAAATTACATGAATCTCAATAACAGTTAGTGACTTGATTTAATACATGTAGATGTTTGTGCTTGTTGTCGCAATCCATACGTGTGATAATAAAGTTTGATGTTTGTATTTATTATCACAATTTATATGTGCCATAATACAACTTTTGTAAAGGTTCCATTTTATTTGAAACATTTGTGTAGTCCAGGAAGTTCCTTGGATCTGTGTTTAGTCCAGAAGATTCCTTGGATCTGTGTTTATTTTGTATTATTATTTAATTTATTTTTAAATTGTGAATGGTTGTGAAGTGTGATTGTGGGTTGAACGCATGAGTTATTGTGTTGATACATCATTATTTTTCATTAATAATTTATTTCATAAATTTACATCATCTTTCACATATTGTGCTTATGTTGTTCATTTAATCCACCAACCACTCGGTAACAATTCTGTTACACCATTACAATTAAGGGAAGTATGTGTAACACAATTCTCTGTACATGTATTCTTTAATTTGATAGATAAATACATTCTTAGAGTAAAACATCTTGAAATTCACAGAGGGGATTCCAGGATAGATTTTGTGATGCCATGTAGCAGTGGATATCTGGTAAAGTTTAAGAATCATCATCAATTTAGCGTTTCTTTTGTGTCATACAATGACTTTGGAAGTATTCACAAACCAATCAACATAAATATATATAGCCATCTACTAATTTCCAGGCACATCCCATTAGAGAAACAGAAACCTATCAGTGACTTTGAGAAATAATTCATGAAGCTTCTAATTTTGTTTTTATTGTGAAACATACGGAATGTGTTAGAAAGCTTTTCGATCATACAAGTGATTAAGGAGATGTTGGAAATTGTCGTCACTCAAAGAAAAAATTACAAGGAAGGAGCCTCATTCAAAGTATCAAGTCTAAAAATAAAATTATTTCCACCTATTATTAGTGGTTTCAAAGTGTTAGATATCGCATTGAAAGTTAATCGAGTCTGTATTTATTATATAATATAAATAATAACAGTATCTATATTACCATATATATATCAATTTTTTTTTCTCTTCATGGAACACTGAAGGCTTCCCCACTATTTACATTCTTGGGGGACAACTACTATTTACTTTCTCCACCACTCGTACATCTGTACATCGTGTATTATCATTATTCCTGAAATTGACACAAAGTTATGATATTAAGGAACATTTTACTGTACTTATATATATATATATATATATATATATATATATATATATATATATATATATATAGATCATAAGGCAAAATACCATATATTAATATTTATAATAATAATAATCATAATAATGAGGACTTTGTATAGCGCCTAATCTTTTGAAGCTCTAAGCGCTTTACACCATCAAAAATGATATAACTACACTACAGAACAACAAATGACAAAAACAATGAAATTGGAAAACATAAAAACATGCTGAAAACATATAAGATACAAAACATGATTAGCTCGCTAAGTTTGTCCTGCAGTCGAAACACGTGAGTCTTGAGAGCACTCTTAAAAGGGACCACTGTGTCTTTGTGTCTAATTTCAATGGGCAATTCATTCCATGTTGCTGGACCCTGGTGTGCATTTGAACCTTGTCCATATGACTTTGTTTTCACCTTGGGAACAATGAGTATACTACTATCAGAAGAAGAGCATAAGGATCTAGCTGGTGTATACACATGGGTGAGGCTGGATAGGTATGTTGGAATGGAGTCTGTCATTACCATAGTTTTGGAAAATTGGTTTTAGAATATGGTTTATGGAATGGATGTTCTTAGAAAAAATATCACTGATTCCTTTCTCTTGCATAATCCCTAATAAACTAGTCAAATTATTTAATTATATACCTTAGACATGTATGAGTACATTTATAAAATGTTTTTAAGATTTTTCAGCATTTCCTTTACATTTCTGAGAAGGAAGTACAAAAATATGAAGATGGAATTATGGTCCCACAAGTTTGAATTACACAACCCAAAATGCTGATGGCATATGTTCATACCAAGGTACAAACAAGATTCATATTGGTCATTTCTTAAGGAGCAGTTTGTATAATTTCTCCCGAACTTCAGCTTCCATATCACTATTAATTTAAAAGCAAACTACTTATGTCATCTTAGCTATAAATACAAAAATGAAATGGTTTAGTTATCGGTATGTCCAATTTCATTACTACTTTCAGTTTGTGATGGTTGTGACCAAATGTAGCATTATGAAAATAAATTAAAATCAAAAAGGTAGGTGAGATAGTCATACCTGGTCTTCAAACACAGTGTATTAATACCCATCTGGTTGCTAGAAGGGATGAAGGCAGTATCAATAACACATTTGTTTTCTGTCTTGTCTGGTGAAAAGACAAAGACATTTTCTACAACACTAGTCTGAACAAGCTCTGGGCTGAAAAAGGTTTTAAAAAATTATAATTAGATTAAAATAATGTAGATGGTTCTGATATCATTTAAGCTAACATTGCTAGCAGACCCAATGATGAATTTGTACCAAAGTTGTGTCAAATCTCTAAAGATCTATTGGTGCCAAAAGAAAAACACACAGAGCATATAAATAAGACAAAGAACATAATTATAAAATAGAATCACAATGCCCATGCATTGTGCCAAATTAAGAAAGGAGGCAACAAAGCACAATCACAGAAAATCTATGATGGAGATAACCAAGTCTTTTGCAAACAGCAAGTTATAAAATTAATTGCATGAAACATTTCTTTAATTCATTGGTAGATAAATTTTTGTTGTATTATCATTACTAGATAAACTTCGAAGTTTCTCTGCAAGAGAATCACAGAGGGTCTCTAAAGCAAATTGTTGAAACCAGACATGCATATAGTTCTCAAAAGTCTCTAAGGGATAAAAAATACCTTTTCTGACAGTGATAAAAAAAAAAACATACTATGATACATAGAAGCAGTAAAAACTAATACATTGTTAACAAATTTATCTCAATTAATTTGCCTTTTCCAATAATATTTTTAATAAAATTATTATAATTCCAATACTCTTCTAAACAAAAGTTTTATTGAAACCAATCATTTAAAAAGTTTTATTTTCAGCATTTTTTTGTTATGTTCAGCAGTTGTATGCTTTGTATTCTTCTGTCTTCCTTTATTTTCATTCAGTTACATAGTATTGCAATGAGAATAGCCATCTTTTTGAAGATATAATTTTAACATTTCTTTTAGTTTTGGAAAATTGGTTTTAGAATACTGACTACCTCAATCACATCCATTCAGTAAATGTTTCTAATAAGACAAGTTTGTAAAAAAATAAAACTTGATTTCAAGTTATCATGACAACATTTGTATTTAACCGGTTGTTGTCCAAAATTCAGGACACTGTGCATTCAATGATATAACAATTACAAAATTTCAAGATCAACAGAAATACAACAAGTTGAAATTCTAGAAGATTAAAATGTTTTAATACAGTGATGTTTAGTTTTCTTATTCTCTCTTTCCATAAGTTAGATATTTTTTTTTGTTATTTCAAGTTATCAGCTGTGGAGTTTTAAAAATGGGACACTGCAATTTCACTTCTCACCATTGTCCATTTTCTGGAACAAGATAGGAGAGGATGTGGCAAGTTGTATTAACCTGGCACTTCACAGATGAGTTAGCATTCAGTGTTGGTGACTGGAAAGGTAGCTACAACAATAATAATAATAATAATAATAATAATAATAATAATAATAATATATTCCTTGAATTTGTTAGTTAAAGCCACAATTTTGCCATTGCATGCATTTAGTCGTATATGACAAAACATATAAATAATACTGAATCTTGAAAGATACTGGTCCTAAACATTTTGTTGGGTTCCATTACAACTAGATACTACTAATGTTTCCTCACATTATGAGCAATAAAATTTCTCTCTCGGACTAAGAAACCGTGCCATTTCTCACATCTGCACGAATTAATTCGATGTTGATTGCCAAGATCCATGTGTCAACCAATTTTGGTCAAAGCTGAAACATAATATCTGATGACATAACCATTGTAAACATAACTATCCAACACCAAGCTATTCAGGATACATTAAGGGATCACTATGTGAATTGCTATTCCAATTTAGAGTTTGATATGTTGCAGTGGCTAGCATTTACAAGTATTTTTTTTCTAAAAAGGTATAACTGGCGTACATTATGTTTTAAGTCTGTGTTGTATGTTTACCAATTAATAAAAAAAAATAAGCAACAGATTGGTTTGTCTTCAGCCTGTGTTCATTTTTCAGCAACATTACTTCAGCAGCCCATCTGATCACTGATACTCATACCTTTTTTCATTTTTACCTAATGCATGTTTTATTTTCTCAGATCCTCTTTAATAAATGGGCCTATCTCTCTTTATTCACTCTCGAATCACTTTGAGTACCACAGGCAAATATGTATCACATCACTACTTTTGGAGCATTCCCAAAAAATAACAGAATTATGAGTAACTTATGTGAATGATTTACTGGAAAGAAACTCTTCATTCTTAATTGAATTTTTGAATTTATTTCAGAGAATGGTTTATGTTAGATGGAATTTTTTTAATTAAAAAATACCCAAACATTTCCTTTGTTACAAACTAGAGTTGGATTGGAAGAATAGCGATGTTTATGATAAATGGCAGTATTGGAGCTTTAAATAACAATAATTGCCCTCAACATATTGTAAAAGAACAAAATAATCTAGATTCCAGGTCCACAGCATGACTGGAAAAATCAATACATATTTAATCTTTTCACCATCAGTATCAGTGCTTGTTTCAGAAATTGACGAAAGAGGTGATTTCGTTTCAGTAGTTCTCTTCAAAGCATATCTAATAACAAAAAGGCTGTATTATTAGTATATAATGATAGTACTTAACAAAATCTAATATTTTTACACTGTATTATTAGTATATAATTATAGTACTTAAGAAAATCTAATATTTTTTACACTGTTACAGTACTTTTAGCTCACCTCTTGTTTAGCTACCAAGATCCAAGTTTATTTAAATTGGGAAAAATAACGTTAACATTCAGCTAAATTTAACAAACTTTAAAAGTTGCCATGACCTAGGATGTCTAAGGACATGCATACAAATGAACACTAACACTGGCGCCAAAGGTATCACTATGTTAAGCCTTTGTGATAAATGGGTTCAAAAAGGATGTCCAAAAATAATGCTTGGTTGCATTTTTTTAACAATAGGCACACTGCCTATTTAATTTTTCTCTTAAACTAGGTTTTGATTATTAAAAAAAAATCAAGGCATTTTTCAGTGTTTCTTTTTCAAACATTAATGCTAGATTTTTGTTAAGTAGATGTACTATCATCATATACTAATACTAGAATGTAAAAAATACTAGATTTTGTAAAGTAACATCATTATATACTAATACTACAGTGTAAAAAATACTAGAGTTTGTTAAGTAACATCATTATATAATAATACTACAGTGTAAAAATACTAGATTTTGTTAAGTATTATCATCACATACTAATACTACAGTGTAAAAATACTAGATTTTGTTAAGTATTATCATCATATACATCTACTAATACTACAGTGTAAAAATACTAGATTTTGTTAAGTAGCATCATTTTATACTAATACTACAGTGTAAAAATACTAGAATTTGTTAAGTATTATCATCACATACTAATACTCCAGTGTAAAAATACTAGATTTTGTTAAGTATTATCGTTATTTGACACAAAAAAGGGGTTAAATGCACTTGTTATGATTTTGTACCTCGTAATGTTATTGTTATCTTTCCTCACTAGAATTTTGTTTAGATCAAACTCAATTAATGGTTGCTCATTTACTTACCTCAGTGGGTTTGCTAGATGCTGAAATGAAAAAATTACATTTAAAAGTAATTACAGGCAATGGGTAATATTATTAAATGGCAGGAGCAGCAGTAATATTAGAAGGGGGCAATTGATAATTCTTAGGTAGTTACAGAAAATGATGTTCTCTTTAAACTATTTGATCATATTGGACATAATGCTGATGTAGAATTATATGATTAAGCGCATCAGAAGTTTGCTGGAAAAAAAAGAGTTCAATGAATAAAGTACAAATACATTTTATTAACTCAATGAAACTTTAAGACTCCAAGGATTGGCTAGTCAGCATTTATATAATGTGGATCAAAGTGTTTTCTCCTTATAAATTCTTCTGATAGTCAGTATTTATATAAAGTGGATCAAGGTGTTATCTCCCTGTAAATTCTTATCATATTCTGTATTTATATAATGTGGATCAAGGGGTTATCTCCCTGTGAATTCTTCTGATAGTATTTATATAATGTGGATCAAGGTGTTATCTCCCTGTGAATTCTTCTGATAGTATTTATATAATGTGGATCAAGGTGTTATCTCCCTGTGAATTCTTATGATAGACAGTATTTATAAAATGTGGATCAAGGGGTTATCTCCCTATAAATTGTTATGATAATTAAGACCATAGTATCAATTCAGCGGTAGTGTATACCTAAGGAACACTTGCAAATTGTACTACCTAGGCTGGGGCAAAATGTTTAACTTTGACGAAAAAAGTTGTTTTTCTTCGTTTTATGTGAGGATTAAAGGAGATTATAATAATTTAGTTTAAAGCCATCTTAAAAGTTTGCTGATTAAATAAGTGACAACCCTGATAAGGAAAAGAAAACATTATATATCATGTATATTTCATGATGGGAAGATCTAAGAAATTGATTTCTTTTCAATTTATAGTCTTGGATAAATAAACAATCTTTATGCATATTCTAATTTAAAATATTTTAAAAAAATATTTTAATACATTTGCATATTTTGTTTTTACTATATCAGTTCTTTATGTATACTTGTAAGGACACAAAAATCTAGTATTGGTAAGGCATCATCTTACCTTGGAACAAACCAACAACCTTTCAGTTGGCTAATGGCATTATATATGTGTTATTATTGTTGCAGTCACTTGTGTCATAAAACCAACAACCTGTCAGTTGGCTAATGTCATTCTATATGTGTCATTATTGTTGCAGTCACTTGTGTCATAAAACATTATGTTTTGTTCAAATAAATGTTGAAGTTGTGTGTTCCAACATTAGAAAACAATGAATGTGTAACATACATTAAGATTTTTATTTTCTCAACATTTGTTCTTTAGTTTATTGTAGTACATGTAAAAAGTTATGTATTAACAAAATACATCTAGCTTTCCACCATACATATTGAACTTTTTAAATATTTTGTTCATCTTTAAATTATTGCAAAGTCTTCATCTGTTATTATTCATCTTGCAAAGGCATTAGTTGCTTTTTGCATCAAAGACTTACTCTGTTCATTGCATGATTTTAGTCAGAGCTTTTCTTTGAATGTCACTACTCCATGTATCTTTCTCTTCTATTCATTATTGTAGATATACAGTAACTTTAAATTTTGATTGAGTTACAATGTTTTCTTTGAATGTCACTACTCCATGTATCTTTCTCTTCTATTCATTATTGTAGATATACAGTAACTTTAAATTTTGATTGAGTTACAATGTTTTCTTTGAATGTCACTACTCCATGTATCTTTCTCTTCTATTCATTATTGTAGATATACAGTAACTTTAAATTTTGATTGAGTTACAATGTTTTCTTTGAATGTCACTACTCCATGTATCTTTCTCTTCTATTCATTATCGTAGATATACAGTAACTTTAAATTTTGATTGAGTTACAATGTTTTCTTTGAATGTCACTACTCCATGTATCTTTCTCTTCTATTCATTATTGTAGATATACAGTAACTTTAAATTTTGATTGAGTTACAATGTTTTCTTTGAATGTCACTACTCCATGTATCTTTCTCTTCTATTCATTATTGTAGATATACAGTAACTTTAAATTTTGATTGAGTTACAATGTTTTCTTTGAATGTCACTACTCCATGTATCTTTCTCTTCTATTCATTATCGTAGATATACAGTAACTTTAAATTTTGATAGAGTTACAATGTTTTCTTTGAATGTCACTACTCCATGTATCTTTCTCTTCTATTCATTATTGTAGATATACAGTAACTTTAAATTTTGATTGAGTTACAATGTTTTCTTTGAATGTCACTACTCCATGTATCTTTCTCTTCTATTCATTATTGTAGATATACAGTTACTTTAAATTTTGATTGAGTTACAATGTTTTCTTTGAATGTCACTACTCCATGTATCTTTCTCTTCTATTCATTATCGTAGATATACAGTAACTTTAAATTTTGATAGAGTTACAATGTTTTCTTTGAATGTCACTACTCCATGTATCTTTCCCTTCTATTCATTATTGTAGATATACAGTAACTTTAAATTTTGATTGAGTTACAATGTTTTCTTTGAATGTCACTACTCCATGTATCTTTCTCTTCTATTCATTATTGTAGATATACAGTAACTTTAAATTTTGATTGAGTTACAATGTTTTCTTTGAATGTCACTACTCCATGTATCTTTCTCTTCTATTCATTATTGTAGATATACAGTAACTTTAAATTTTGATTGAGTTACAATGTTTTCTTTGAATGTCACTACTCCATGTATCTTTCTCTTCTATTCATTATTGTAGATATACAGTAACTTTAAATTTTGATTGAGTTACAATGTTTTCTTTGAATGTCACTACTCCATGTATCTTTCTCTTCTATTCATTATTGTAGATATACAGTTACTTTAAATTTTGATTGAGTTACAATGTTTTCTTTGAATGTCACTACTCCATGTATCTTTCTCTTCTATTCATTATTGTAGATATACAGTTACTTTAAATTTTGATTGAGTTACAATGTTTTCTTTGAATGTCACTACTCCATGTATCTTTCTCTTCTATTCATTATTGTAGATATACAGTTACTTTAAATTTTGATTGAGTTACAATGTTTTCTTTGAATGTCACTACTCCATGTATCTTTCTCTTCTATTCATTATTGTAGATATACAGTAACTTTAAATTTTGATTGAGTTACAATGTTTTCTTTGAATGTCACTACTCCATGTATCTTTCTCTTCTATTCATTATTGTAGATATACAGTAACTTTAAATTTTGATTGAGTTACAATGTTTTCTTTGAATGTCACTACTCCATGTATCTTTCTCTTCTATTCATTATTGTAGATATACAGTAACTTTAAATTTTGATTGAGTTACAATGTTTTCTTTGAATGTCACTACTCCATGTATCTTTCTCTTCTATTCATTATTGTAGATATACAGTAACTTTAAATTTTGATTGAGTTACAATGTTTTCTTTCTTTTACATAGTATATAATTATTTATGTACAAGAAACTTTGTAACCTTTTTTGCTTCTGTAAATTTTCTTAGTAATGGAAGTATATCATCATTACATTCCTCGAAATGCAATTTTGAACTTCAAAAATCAAATTTTCTATCATTATTTTTGTTTATGTTTCCTCATCTGCCATTTATTGTTTCTAATTGGCTTATGAATTTGACTTTAAGTTGCTTACAACTGCTATAGATAACACTGAGCTTTGTTATATTTTATTTGGTTTATTGTAAATACATGTATAGTCCATGCAAATGTGTATATTTATGAGTGGTATAATAATAACATTGCATAAAACTATAGTACGGGACAGAAAGTCTTCGCTAGACCTGCTTCTCTGAAGATATTCATAAAACAAAGCTTATCTCAGCTGGTTAACAGTTGGTATGCATATTCTATCCTTGCATAGGACATAAATTCACTCTAATAGTTCAACTGTGAACCAAAGTTTAAGCACCCATGTTTATGCATATAATGTAATGCATATATAATTATTGGCATACGTCAGTACTGAAAGCTAGCTGTAGAAAAATGCAGAACAAAATAAATCTTCAAAACCAGAAAGAACTACAGAAAATGATAATGTTAATAAAATATATTATTAAGGTATTTTGAAGCATGACAAAATTTCAGGTATGCTAATTTAAAAAAATACTGCCAATGTATTATAAAGTACAACAAAGAAACTAATACATGTATATGCAAATTCAAAGGAGCATAACCATTTTGAAAGTAAAGAGTAGGAAAAACAATCAGCTAAAAATGTAGCCTTCCCTTGTGGGTGGTAACTGGTTTTTCTTTCTTTTTGTCCCAAAATCTTTTCACAGTGAAATTGAAAGTCATAAAATTGGTGATATGTAAATGGTTTTTGTGTATTTTATTTGGTCTCTAGACTGAAAAACATTCTCGCAAAAAAATTCAGTTGCAGGAAAAGATCAAGAATACATTGCTGTCCTGACCTGAATTAGCTTTTGGTGAGTTTGTGTTCTTAATTATGAATCTTAAGGACTGTGAATATGTTAAAAGATCAATTGTATGTCAAGGGGTATATACAAAATAAATGAAAGATTCTGAGACAATTGCCCCACACCAACGTATTAGTTGCATAATTATCTAAACATCGGCTTTAATCTTTTATTAAATAGGTAACTCTCATGTCTATAAAAAAAACGTGAATCTGGTAAATGGATTAAACAGTTAACTATGCAGTTGATACAGATTTTATTCTATGCTTTTAGGTATATAGGCACTGGGTTGATGGTCAATTGTTATAACAATATTTTAAAGACCACTAGACCTTATGTTACAGTCATACAAATTTCATGAATCCTAAGCCATGTTTAGTTCATAAAATGAATGACCACCATTGAGCCAGTAGTTATGTTCAGAAACATTGACAACCACTGAGCTGGAAGTTATGTTCCTAAATATTGGATGACCACTGAGCCAGGGCTTTGCTGTTATAACATCTATTTGAAAGTTAGTGAGCCAGGGCTTTGCTGTTATAACATCTATTTGGAAGTTAGTGAGCCAGGGCTTTGCTGTTATAACATCCATTTGGAGGTTAGTGAGCCAGGGCTTTGCTGTAATAACATCTATTTGAAAGTTAGTGAGCCAGGGCTTTGCTGTTATAACATCTATTTGGAAGTTAGTGAGCCAGGGCTTTGCTGTTATAACATCTATTTGGAAGTTAGTGAGCCAGGTCTTTGCTGTTATAACATCTATTTGGAAGTTAGTGAGCCAGGGCTTTGCTGTTATAACATCTATTTGGAAGTTAGTGAGCCAGGGCTTTGCTGTTATAACATCTATTTGGAAGTTAGTGAGCCAGGTCTTTGCTGTTATAACATCTATTTGGAAGTTAGTGAGCCAGGGCTTTGCTGTTATAACATCTATTTGGGATTTAGTGAGCCAGGACTTTGCTGTTATAGCATCTGTTTGGGAGTTAGTGAGCCAGGGCTTTGCTGTTATAATATCTATCTGGAAGTTAGTGAGCCAGGGCTTTGCTGTTATAACATCCATTTGGAGGTTAGTGAGCCAGGGCTTTGCTGTTATAACATCTATTTGAAAGTTAGTGAGCCAGGGCTTTGCTGTTATAACATCTATTTGGAAGTTAGTGAGCCAGGTCTATGCTGTTATAACATCTATTTGGAAGTTAGTGAGCCAGGGCTTTGCTGTTATAACATCTATTTGGGATTTAGTGAGCCAGGACTTTGCTGTTATAGCATCTGTTTGGGAGTTAGTGAGCCTGGGATTTAGACAAGCTTTGCATGGCTTACTAAACCGAGTGGTACAGGGTCAGTGAGCTAGGTGTGACCCATGTTTCTTTATATTTTATTTTGTAGTTTTTTTAAAATTAAATAAATGGCATATGACATCCTCTTAGTTTGAAAATCAGTTTAAAGTAGATGAGAACTAATTAGCCTTGGTTTAGTGGCTTTATTCCTTACTACCCTTACTATCGCTATTCATCACAAGATTAAATTCATGATATGTGCATCATATTTAAAAGCATAATGAATTCACGTTAATTAGTAAAAGCATGTGGATATGGTGACTGAAGTAAAACTATATGAGTATCGGCTTCAGACACTAATGATATGACAGGCAAAATGTTATCAAATTCCAAAATAGTTAAAATATTATTTCAAAGAAACTTATACTTACGATCAAGAACCTTCACAATACAACATATTTCATCAGAAATGTGTCTGAAAGAATGGTAAAATAATCTAATATGAGGCCAGTAATAGAATTTTAAAAAGTTTACTTTTTGTCTATGTTTAGACCAAAAGTATGATGTTAGGGAAGGAAAATTAATTTACAACAACCAGAGATAGATATTATTGCATTTCATATGAAATATGAGAAAAAGGTTAACTTAGCCATACAGGTGCTCATTGTTTTTAATACTGAGAACAGTCAGATTTGTGCACATTAAAGTGGAAGGGAGGATTAAATCAATTATAACATGATCAAATCAGGAGAAAATCAATTATTTTTGTGCCATCAGCCATATCATACAGAATATATGTGCAAGCCTATATTGATACACAGTCCTCAAACATATTCAAGAGAATTAAGATACAATGATGTAGTGAATATTATATAAAAGGCAGTACTAAACTTATGTTCTGATCTGGAGATAAGCTTTTGATATCAGTTTTTGGCTAATTACTATGGGACAATCACTTACAACCTTCTATACCATTTATATCAAGTTTTCTCCATAGCCTCATTATGCTATAGTAAAATGTTGTTTCTCTATCAAAATATATTTATAAATCATTTTCAAATATACAAAAATTGCTCTTTCTTAGCACAGAAATCAATGTTATTACCTTTGAGTATAAGTTATACTGTTAACACTAAATTCCCAGGATGACCTCAGAGTATAAGTTATACTGTTAACACTAAATTCCCAGGATGATCTTTAAGAATAAGTTATACTGTAAACACTAAATTCCCAGGATGACCTCAGAGTATAAGTTATATTGTTAACACTAAATTCCCAGGATGACCTCAGAGTACAAGTTATACTATTAACACTAAATTCCCAGGATGATCTTTAAGAATAAGTTATACTGTAAACACTAAATTCCCAGGATGACCTCAGAGTATAAGTTATACTGTAAACACTAAATTCCCAGGATGACCTCAGAGTATAAGTTATACTATTAACACTAAATTCCCAGGATGACCTCAGAGTACAAGTTATACTGTAAACACTAAATTCCCAGGATGACCTCAGAGTATAAGTTATACTGTTAACACTAAATTCCCAGGATGACCTCAGAGTATAAGTTATACTGTAAACACTAAATTCCCAGGATGACCTCAGAGTATAAGTTATACTGTTAACACTAAATTCCCAGGATGACCTCAGAGTATAAGTTATACTGTAAACACTAAATTCCCAGGATGACCTCAGAGTATAAGTTATACTGTTAACACTAAATTCCCAGGATGATCTTTTAAGAATAAGTTATACTGTTAACACTAAATTCCCAGGATGATAAGTTAACACTTTTACATGACATAGTAAAATATTGGAAATTCGTCTTTAAAAAATACACATACAAGATGATAAATAAGTGGAGGAAAAGATTAAAAATACATGACAGACAAATCAAGCAGAATATCTGTATATTATGCAGATTAACCAAAATTCATGTCTCCAATTTCCAGATAAAGTTAAAAATGTGAGCAGTTCATTTTTGATTATGCAATATGTCATCAATTTCATTACAATCACCCAAATTGATAAAATCTTCACCATTAAAGTCGCCCTGTAAGAAAAGCCCAAAGTTCAAAAACTATATACAGTGGAGCCTGTCTTGAAAGACCACTCATTCTGCCAAAAAATAGTGCTCTCTCATTGCAGTGGTTTCTCAAGACAAGTTTTACTGCACTGATAGTGATTCTGTTGATTTCCAATCAAAGCTTTGATAGACTGGTCAGCTCCAGATGGGCAATGTCACTGCTGCAGTAAATCTTACACAACTACTTTAAAGGGACTATTTAAAAATAAGGTATTTTTTTGGATGAAAGTTCTGATGAAAACTGCAGGTTCCTGTTGCAATCCCAATTTTAGAATCAACTAATGCATCATACAACAGCTGACCTGATGAAGAAGATCTACAATTTGATGAAAAAATTTGAGAGTTGGTACAGAAAGGGTTGAAATTTTTTTAGAGATGGTACAGAAAGGTTTGCATATTTTATAAAGAGAAAAAACTGATTTTTTTAAAGATGTGGATAACTTTCATCACATTTTGTGGACTCCAGTTGAAAATTCTTTTTAATCTGGATCAAGGATGTAAACTGACATGAACAAAATGCAATAAATATTGGCTGTTAGGCTGAAAAACCTTAGGAGGCAATTTCATTTGTTTTTATATTTTAAAAAATACGTCTCATGTTGCATTCTGAAAAGCAGAGAAGGGAAATTGATGGAATCCAATGTAATAATTAATCATTGTTCCAGCTTCAGGAGTTCTTCAAGTTCTTCATGGCTTGCACCATATGGGAAAAAGTTATTGACCAAGACAGCCAGGTGTTTTGATCAATGTTGTCAAAGATGTAGCCACTACTTTGGTAGAAGCATCAGCTTATTAATATCTGGTGGTAAAGGGCCGAAACAAATGTCGATTTCTACCATGAGAGAAATAGATCTCTCATTCAAATATGGACCCTAACAAGAGTGGCAAACTTGTCTGGACAGGTTATTGTACAAGCAGCAGGATAAAATAGAATGAAAAATCTTTCCATACTCCAAAAGGTGAAAAGTTCTGATGAAAACTAACCACAAGAGCTAAAAGCCAATCTACAGTGCATGGATAGAAAATGCTTTTAGATTTATGCGTTATCAGTGACATCAGTAATTCAAGAAGCAGTGTGCTGAACATAAATTCAAAGAAAGAGGCAGTGGTGATTGGTGTAATGGAAAGGTTATTTTTATATTAAAAGCACAATTCATCCATTCCAATTAGAGTCAGATTTCTCTAGGACATAGCCTCTGAAGATGATACAATGACATGATTACCTATAGAAAAGTTTTTACATCCCAGTGGGATCTTACATCTTGGAGTTGTATAGCAAATATGCTACCTGATTGACTGATGATGATACAGAAGACATGCGAAATGTGAAATAAAGGAAATGGAAGATCGTATAACATTTGCAAAAATCACTGGAATCAGCATTTAGAAGGTGACATAATTTGAATGTGTTGAAATACATACAGCAAAAAAAAAAGTAATGTACAGGCTTTGTGAAAACATTTTCATAGAAAGAAAACCAAAAGAATTTAGTATGGGATGCAAAATGTAACTGATACATTAGCTACACCTGTTTTGAAACATTTACCAGTTCTGATGTCACTTGAGATATGATACAGATTTACAATGACATCAAGCCATTTATGGTTGTCTCTCAGATGGAAGTTTCAGGAATAAAGGCAAAATACTGAATGGTAATCCATTCACTGTGTTAGCTGCAAAGGTCAAATGCCTTATGCAAAATTTAAAATGCATGATACAATGATTCAAAGATGCATCTGTCCAGGAGAAAAACACATGCTCAATCGTCATTCAAAAGTTGTTTGAGAATATATGCCTAATAAATTTCAAGGACATTTAAGTAATTGTTTGAAAATAAAATCTTCTACTTCTGTAATGCTTATGCACTTTTAACACATTTGCTGAGAAATAGTCAACAAAATCAATTTTGTATCTTAAGGAAATTCTAATGCTCTATAAATGGATAGGCATAAACTGCCTATGTTACTTAATTAGTATCCTTAAGAGCTAAGGTGTATATTTGTAGTAAATCTACTATAACACTGTAAGAAACATTGTGAATGACAAAACATGGTAAGTAATTAAATATATCCCTCTATCAAGAACTTAAAACTTGAAAATACAATCTTGTCCATACATATTTCTGTATAAGCAATAAATTTGCATGAAAAAAAAACAAAAAAACAATAATATTCTAATTTAATAAACAATAAAACCTTTAGCAGAAAAAAATAAAATAATAAAACTTTAAAAGTGCACACTGGACATGAGGTATTTAAATTACCAGAAAATAATGTATAATATATGACATATAAACATGCATTTATTGTGGTTGTTTTCTTTAGCTTCATTTAAATATGAAATCAATGCTGTTGGTGTCCTTCAACATCTACAAAAAGGTATCAGTTGTGGTAGATAAAACACCTGTTTCCCTCCATACAATGTACACACCAATGAAAGGTATCATGTAAGAAGCATTATCTTCATTCCGATAATAATAGTTACCTTTCTAAAACACAACTACCTTTATCAATCACCAATTTATACACATGAAGAAAATTTCTGGTGCAAATTCTGTATAAGCAACATTTGTTTATAATAACATTCTTATCATCTAAATTTGATTGAAAAACTTATTAAAAACCAGATTAAAAAAGTAAGTATTGCAACAACTTACTGACAGGCAGAAAATGCAGTCTGTACACAAAATGGATACTCTCCAAGAGTTGTGGGTTGAAATGACACGTTCCCACTGTAGACTCCATTGACTGTTCCACCATCTAGCATAATTGTTCCTGCTGTCAAGGCATTGCCCATGTAACCAAACTTAACTGTGGGCCTGATATAAAACATTTTTAAATATTACATGGAACTACATTTCATGGTGAAAGTTATATTCTTTATTGATATCAATTATTCATTCTATCATTAAATTATGATCCATTAGCTTGATTGATTCCAGCTTTAAACTATGGACAATAAATATACAATTATTGTAGAACACATCTTAATAATGTAACTTCTGCTGCTACAAGTAGTAACATGTAATTTCTTCTTCTTCTAAATGTTCCTCAATTCTAACACAACATGTTGACTATAACAGCTGTAATATACACAATACTACTAATGCTACAACTACAACACTAAATAAACAGTCACATGCTACTACTACTACTACTACTACTACTACTAGACTTATTCACTTGTTAGGACTGATATTTCCATTGATGATTATTGGTAGCCAACATTCTAATCCGACGTAACAAATCAGCGTATCTGGAATGGCCAAATCTGTGAAAACTGGAGACTCTGTAAGCTGCTGAAATACATTAATGAAATTTGTATAGATGCTATCTTAATCATTTCCTTTCAAAATATAAAATAAAAACTCTTTTTCACCAGCCAACCATGTATGTATATATGTATGCATGTGTGTGTGTTTATGTATGTATGAGTGCATGATATGTATTGGATATACCGGGTAATTAGTGCAACTATAATACAGATCAGAGATGCACTTTATTACCAGTTTACCGTGATAATTGTTGCTTAACAGATTACACTATTGCAATAATCTTGTTTACAAAACATTGAAAAATTGACTACTCGAGACAAACAGTCACAGAAATAAATTTTATAATTTTTTTTAGCTATTACTGCAGTTTTCCAAGATAGAGTGTGTTGCATATCAATTATGTGTAGAAATATAATATACGGTAACATTTTGAATGCATGAGTTTTCAAAGGTTTATTAGCCAGCTATAAAACACAATCTAATTAGCATGAACATTACTCTTCATTTCTAGAAAGATATTGGTCTCTTTCATTATGAATATTTTTCCAAAACTTCCAAAGCCATCTTTCAAGAAAACGTAAAGTTTAGGTATTATACTTCTGATCTCATTTCACAATATTTCTTGTATTCTTCTTTCCTTTTTAGGTTTTATTATCTATTGCCTTATAGTAGATGGAGTTTGTGAGCCATGACTTAAAAAAAGTATTGAAATTCAGAATTTGGTTTGGGTAACTGGCTTAAAAATGCAATGCAATATTTATGCTAAATTAGAACAGTATTAGCTAGATGTCATGATGGAAGATCATGATAACTACATATGTAATATATTTTGCTTCCTAAATAGTATATAAGACTGAAATTTGTGACTAGCTACCAAAAGAATGTCAAATTATCTCCATTGCACGTGTTATATTAAGCGTGTAAATGTACAGTAATTGCCAAATATATCAAACTTGATTTCCAGAAAAAGAAACCTTTATGGCAATCTATCTAAAGTCTAAGCATGACTGTCATGGATCTAAAAATTAAACTTCAGTCTGAATAAAATCGGAATCATTTTATAAGATATGACACTACAAATAAAGATTAATGTTCCAATGACCTTTGAAATTTTTGGTCCATTTATTTTTAGTAACCTAGCAGATAAGGTTTTGCATTTAATTTTAGGATGAGCCCTTATTATAAACAATTGGCACTAAATGTGTTCACCATAATAAATGGGAAAGCTATATTGTAATTGTTCAATTAAAAGATCCATAGATCATGATGTCATATTGGTTTTTGTCAGATCGTCATTATTATATCAGATTAATGAAAAAATTATTTATAATGATCTTTCATTTGACACCAAAACAGCATGAGGAAAAAGGAAAATGATGCTTGATAGCAATCACTGAAACATAGGTTACTAACAGCACTGGAAAACAAAATAAGTACATGCAGTAGGGCATATATAAAAATAAAATCTCATGGCCATCCAGATATCTCTCTCTCTCTCTCTCTCTCTCTCTCTCTCTCTCTCTCTCTCTCTCTCTCTCCTTGTATTTCATTATCAAACACTTATATTTGAAGCAATTAAGTGTACCTGGAAATGAGTGAATCTGGATTTTTAACTTTTTTTCTATCCAAAACAATGATGCATCAACATGGACACATGTACATGTTTAGAAGGTCTCTATGCAAGTAGTGTTACAAAATCTTACAGTATATTTCAAACAGATTTCAAAATGAAAAGTTTAATAAATATAGAAAAATTAGATAAGTCATCTTATTATCTATGATCTAAAAGTAATTTTATGTTAATATTCAACATGTTTTAATTTGGTTGAATTCAGTGGAATTTTGACACATTTGACATGACACCTTAAATATAATCTTACATATTTGACATGACACCTTAAATATAATCTTACATATTTGACATGACACCTTAAATATAATCTTATATATTTGACATGACACCTTAAATATAATCTTACATATTTGACATGACACCTTAAATATAATCTTACATATTTCACATGACACCTTAAATATAATCTTACACATTTGACATGACACCTTAAATATAATCTTACATATTTGACATGACACCTTAACTATAATTTTACATATTTGACATGACACCTTAACTATAATTTTACATATTTGACATGACACCTTAAATATAATCTTACCGTATTTGACATGACACCTTAACTATAATTTTACATATTTGACATGACACCTTAAATATAATCTTACCGTATTTGGTGGAACATTCTGATGCTCAACAAATTTGGAACTACCTGCAAAAATATATTTTTTTATCATTCTAGGAAGATGTTTGAAATAATTGTATTTTTATATTCAAGTAACCTTTTTATATGGCAATATTAAAATTGAATATTATAAATCATATTTACCTTGAACACTTGACCAAGATGAGTTTCGAAGCAATGTTTTAGTAAAAATTTTCTTCCCTTAAATTCTAAAAACATACGTTTTATTTCTTCTAGGATACCATGAATAAAGTAACAAAATAAGTATTTATTTTCCAGGCCACTGTCATTGCAATTCACACCACTGTAAATCACTCATAGAACACATACAAAATTATTCAGAATTAGATACAAATTTTCTAATTATGCCCTTTAACCTGGTAAAGTGGGCATAGCATGATTAAAAGAGATGACACATTCTACTGAAAATTTGTTGCGCACATAAAAAAATGATCCATGTTTGCACTACACATACTCTACTCACTCTATCAACATCAGCATCTCAATTTCAGCATTATTATGTCTAGATTAAGTAAATAACGTAAATCAATAATACGCTATCTGTTCTATTGCATCAGACACTTTGATAACTAATAGGCAAACAGTTAATATTAACTGATATAACAGTCAAATACAAAAGGATTTTTAGATTTATATTAGTAAGTACAGCAAATCTGAAGTTGCTTGTCATTAATTTCTCATCTAAAGTGGATCCTATTTGCTGAGCATTGTTAAAAAATGTCAAGCCTAGAATTATTTTAATCAGCACATATATAGGATTTTGCTGGAGGTAGGACAAAATAATATTTTAAAGATCATCAACGGCTTACATAATTTTACAGTTGAAATTGCAGCTTTTGAAAAGCAAAAGTTTGTTTAAAAGTTATTTTTTTAAACAACAAATTGTATTTGTATATGCTTCAATGAACACATTAGAGAAAAAAGTCCAAACCAGTCTACTTGGGACCAGAAATGTTCATCAACAAATGGGATGATGCATAAAAGGGAACATAGGATTAGAATTGTTCAATAACATCTGACATGTGTCCACAACAAACTGTTACTTGAAAAACATATTAATGGAATTCAAGAGTTTTAAGACCAAATGTGAGATATTTTTGTACATGTTATTGTAAAGTGATAAAAGGTGTTATGATTTCTTCTGATGCTTTGAAGAAACTTGGCAGGCTTTTGATGGATGTGGAAATCAACAATAATAAATCATTTCATAGCCACAGTTAACTAAGCCTGTCTAAGTTTTAGGTGGAATTTGTGAGGACACCTCTTCCATATTTTGTTAAATTCACGACACAATGCCAAAACTTTTACTTTCTAACACTGCTAAAAAACCACAGGCTAAGAAATATTACAAGTTTAAAAATGTTTGAATATTAGAATGTAAGCATGTTTAAACAAGTAGTAAAGGTCTTGAGTTTTTCAGGCATTTTCAGGGGTTTACAAATAATGCATTTCATTAACTTTTTTAACTTTTCATGCACAAAAATTAAGTGCAATACTGTTATGCATATTTGACTTAATTTATATTTTATTGAATTTAATTGTTTGTTTGTAAGTTTTTTTAAAATTCCATTACTTGCTATTGTAACTTTATTTACAAAAGCAATCAACACAACAGAGGTTAGACAAAAACATATTTAATATGATGCTTAATATATTGCATTTATTACATCAAAGGGATTACTTAACTAAAAGGAAAAGGAAATTGCATGTACAGATAACAACAAAAATTATTACAAGCAAGAAATGAAAAGATCAAGATAGATATTCAAATAGCAGGCTAAAAAATACTAAGTCTTATTTGGCGAATTTTTAGTTTTGTTCTTACAGGAGGGGATTTGGTTGGCTTTTTTTTACAATGTAGAATCAGTACAAGTGAAACAGAGAGCAGAAAGATCATTTAAATTATTATATTGAATAACCAAACCTTGTGCAATTTATCTTTTTGATTTTGGTAGTCGATCTTTACTCTTTTCTTGTTGAGCACTAAATCTTACTTTTGCTATTTTTGTATTATTGTATTGTTTTATAATTCTTATTTATTTCTACCCTTGAGATTACAAATAGCTATTTCATGCAAATGCTAGACCATTGTTTTTCCAATCATTACTTTAAATAGCTATTTCATACAAATGCTAGACCATTGTTTTTCCAATCATTACTTTAAATAGCTATTTCATACAAATGCTAGACCATTGGTTTTTCCAATCATTACTTTAAATAGCTATTTCATACAAATACTAGACCATTGTTTTTCCAATCATTACTTTAAATAGCTATTTCATACAAATGCTAGACCATTGTTTTTCCAATCATTACTTTAAATAGCTATTTCATACAAATGCTAGACCATTGTTTTTTCCAATCATTACTTTAAATAGCTATTTCATGCAAATGCTAGACCATTGTTTTTCCAATCATTACTTTAAATAGCTATTTCATGCAAATGCTAGACCATTGTTTTTCCAATCATTACTTTAAATAGCTATTTCATACAAATGCTAGACCATTGTTTTTCCAATCATTACTTTAAATAGCTATTTCATACAAATGCTAGACCATTGTTTTTCCAATCATTACTTTAAATAGCTATTTCATACAAATGCTAGACCATTGTGTTTCCAATCATTACTTTAAATAGCTATTTCATACAAATGCTAGACCATTGTTTTTCCATTCATTACTTTAAATAGCTATTTCATTCAAATGCTAGATCATTTTTTTTCTAATCATTACTTTGAATAGCTATTTCATGCAAATGCTAGACCATTGTTTTTCCAATCATTACTTTAAATAGCTATTTCATGCAAATGCTAGACCATTGTTTTTCCAATCATTACATTAAATAGCTATTTCATGCAAATGCTAGACCATTGTTTTTCCAATCATTACTGCTGCTGTGCTGTTGATGACATTCTTTAAACTGTAACAGATTTTGACATTACTTCCTGGTTTCATCATGCATATGTGAAGCCTTACAGTCAAATACATTAAATCCAAATTTGAAATATTTATGTTGTATAGACAGTATGTCCAGGATTCTTTACAACTGTAAAGATGGTCTTCATCTTTTAGTTTGATTAAATTGTGAAAACAACTCATTGATTGCTTACATGGAAATCTAATTTAAATTTCAATCTTAAAAATGTAAAACACAAAATATTGTGAATAAGCCTGATTTTTTTGTTACTGTAAATTAGATAGTATGTTTTTTTATACATTTATAAACTGTTGATAGGACAAAATTAAATTAAAATCTGCAAGAAACAATTTGGGGGTTATAGATTCATTCATTTAACTATTGAATTCATGTTTAATTCATTTATTCTACACCCAAGTATAAGACTTACTATGCATATTTCCATATTTAATTCAGTTTTTAATGTCTTTATGTTTTTGTTTGCTTGTAATGACTATTAATAGTGTATGAAAAATTTGTCATGAAAATCAAATTAACAACAGTTTGACAAACAGGTATAACAGCCATCTGAGTAACTGTTTATTATTGTTCTGATTAAGTAGAAATATCCATGCATTTGGTTTTAAAAAAAACCCACAAACTATATCTAATTCAGTAGTACCTGTATAGTTCTATGTCTACCAAGTCTTTATAATTCATAATTGTGGCTGGTTATATATGCTCTGTAATTAATGGATGAATTGTACTGCAAGCACTTATCATAAATATATAAAATTGATTGTCAGTATTTTTTGTTATACATACTTTAACTTTGTTCATGCATTGGTCTATCAATACCTATCTATTTCTATCTAGCAGATAAAACTAGTCTAGCTATTAGGTTAATCTGTACCAACATTACTATCATAAATGTTTATTTTTCTTTAAATTTACTATCCACTCTCCAATCATAAATTGTCAGTAAGTTATATTTTCTTCAGTAGTTACATCTTTAATCAATTCCCAATGATTATTATTATCAATATCTATTTTATTTTTCCATTTATGTACCACAAACTATAATGAGGAGGAATGTTAAAGTTTTTTAAAAATATTTAAAATTATATGTACAATTGTATATGTCATTGTAATGTCATGTCATTATTATCTGACTCAATGTTTGTAGACAAGAGAAAGGTAATAAACACTGATACAAGACTTGTTGCATTTGAATGTAGACATTAATTCAATATGTTAGATGTCAATAATAATAATTCAACTACAGTGTTTGTTAATCATAGTGCCCAGTTAAGTTAAATATGCTTAAATCTCATGTTACACTGTGCTCTATATGTTATTGAAGTCATTTCTGTCTCACCTTTAAGGGCTGTAATAAAATTGTTTGATGGTTTGTGAGTGAAATGATTGTTTTAAGGGTAGTAAATTTTGTTTTAATGCAAGCAATAAAAATAATCTTCTGCATATAAAAATAATTAAGATGAAATTAATATTTATTTGACTTCATCAATAATGGCAGACGTTTTTAATGTACTCCACATCGTGTTCACAGCTAAAAGTCTTCAGCTTCACTCTTCTTTGCTTTGCATCTATGTGAAAGCCTAATTTACACAAGAATAGCATCGTTAGCTCATGCAGTATTTCGAGTGTAAACACAAACTTTTAACATGTATATTTTACAAGATAGACTGCTAGCTTTTATAAGTGAACAAGCAACACAATGTTGTGTTTGTTGCATAACATCAATCTTTTAGGAGGTACTGTTGGTTTATACTTTGTACTTTGGAGGTCAGAAGTGAGGTTTCTACCAATCATTTATATCAATTAATCTTTGTCATCTATACTAATTATCTGAGGCACCTCTTATTATATGTACTTGTAGCAGAATGTTTTGGCAGGTACAATACTTACCTGTACACATGTCTCCACCATGACCAACTCTACAGACACATCTAGATTTCTGGAAATTCGAGTCGCAATGCCCACCATTGTTACACTCCTTGTTGATACACAAGCCTGTTGACACTGTTAAATACATAGCCAATGGATCTGAGTGCAGAAAACACTGAGTATGATGGTCATATGCATGCTAAATTATTCATTTTGTCGAATAGTTACATGACTGAGAACAGAAAATTTTAAGATAAGATAAGATGGTGTAAGATCAAGCTGAAATTATATATTGCTCTAAGCAACAAATAGGACATGATACATTTTATGAATGTTGATATAAATACAATCATATCTGTAATATAAAATTAACATTTGAAAGTGATGAGTAATGTAACAATTCATAATGCATCTGTAATACCTCTTACTATATCAGGAATATGAACACATAGATCTGTACACCTAACAGAGAGGGGCTGTGTTTCTTAATTTTCTAAATTTTGATTTTGGGAAATATGCCTTTGCTAGGCCACAAATTTAAATGCGAGTGTCACTTGTAGTCATAATTCTTAGAAGTTGCTTTTATTTTTCCACCTTCATACTAGTTGAAGAAATTCACAACAACAAACTTTTCCAAACTACATGTACTTATAGATTAAGATCCATCTACTTGTATACAACAATAAAAGGACATGCAATATTAAACATGGTAACAATAATATATTTTAAATGCTAAAGCATATGTGGCTTACACTATACCATTTTGTTTATCAAACTTACAATTAGCTTTCTCAAGGGATATCACGCCATAACACCTTACTTCTCCTTTGAATCTGAAATATATATATATATATATATATATATATATATATATATATATATATATATATATATATATATATATAATGTCTTGAAAATATGTTTTCCATTTAAAAGTATGAAATAAGAGATTAGATTATTTTAATTAAATATTACACTCTGCCTTATTCTTGCTAAATCAAGTTTGTCTTTGGTAAAATATTTTTAATACTGAACATCATTGCAAATAATTAGTGTTTTACCTTTTTATTTCTTCATTTATTTATTTCTTGTAATTTGTACTATTATTAATTAACTAAATTCATTCTTAAAATATTTAAATACCTAATTAATTAAAATGATAATTAGTAAACACCATGTTAGTCCCTAAATAATTATTTAAATTAACCTCTACTAACCCTGGTAATGACACTTGGAGACACATTTTCTTTTGATCCTGGATGGTTGTGGGTGGAATGTAGGAGATATCTATTACACAGTCATGTCCATTCCTTGAAGCTGCTAAAAATATATGCAGACCATCTGTGTAGTCCTGTGTTTCAGAAACAGTTGGGCTGAAAAAGTCAGTTTTCAACATGAGTTATATCTCCTCACAAACGCATGAACAAATGCTCTTCATTATAACAAATTTATCCACACTTGCCCTGTTTATGTTAAGAACATATTTAGCTTATTGTGACAAACTGAATTATTGACTTCTCCACTCTACTCCCAACCCCTGTGAGTTTCAGAAGCAGTATGAAGGAAAGAGAAACAAAACAAACAACAAAGTACATGTAGAAACATTATTCATATTGACATTGTTGGGTTATTTCCTAAAATTTCAGTTTAATCTTTTATTTTCCATATTAGTGAACAGAACAGAACTGAAAAATTAATGTGGATGGGAAGATATATTTTAAGTGCTTCAGTACTGTTGGCATCTGGGCAAAAATGACAAAAGAGCCATGGCCAGGAATGGTTAATTCTAAGAACTAGCATTTCTGGTGTTGGGGCATAAAGACTGCAATATTAATAAGGTTGACTGGTGGTGTTGGGGCATATAGATTGTACTAGTAATAAGGCTGATTGGTGGTGTAGGGGCATATAGATTGTAATAGTAATAAGGCTGATTGGTGGTGTTGGGGCATAAAGACTGCAAAAATAATAAGCCTGATTGGTGGTGTTGTGGCATAAAGACTGCAAAAATAATTAGCCTGATTGGTGGTGTTGGGGCATAAAGACTGCAAAAATAATAAGCCTGATTGGTGGTGCTGGGGCATAAAGACTGCAATTATAGTAATAAGCTTTGTACGTGTTTTCCTAAAGTTATAAATACTAAATATGCCATACTTTGACAAGATTTTTATTAATATAAAGTTTTATATTCAGGTTTACTCTACTGCTTTTTTCTTTACAATTAACAACATGAAATGTTCACAAAAAAGTTTGAGGCAATATTGCATTGTACAGATATGAGACCTTGATGTTCCAACTTACCTGTTTATAGGCAAAAAATAGTCCTTGAAGAAAGATTCTATCATGGATTAAGAAAGAAGAAAATGTGCTCATATTGAAATTTTTAAAAAAATCCATTTAAAGTAATATCAATTATAATTTTGTCAAAAAGGTAGACTTTTCAAGAAACATAACATGTTTGTTTAAAAGTGATTACAGAAATATTTTGCTTGAGAGATATAATTAATTGCTTGTTTCCTCACATCGTACTGACATCCTCGCAATTTATTGATGTCTGTCTGATTGAAAAATACCAATTGTGACAAAGATAATTCATTTCAACACTATAAAGTTGATAAATTTCCAATTCAAAAACTTCATCCTATTCATGAAAAGTGAAATATAACTTGTATACAAATATAGCAAAGTTAGGTAATGTTTAACAATACATGATTTGTAATACAGTCATCAATGATCCCTGAATGTAATTATGTTACCTTGTATGAACACAATAGTTTTCTTTAATAAAAATAATATATTGTACCAATTTGAACTTGTCTTGGATGTATACATCAAAATGTGGCACTCTGATCTAGTTTTACATAGGACAGTGGATCTATCTGGGAGTGTTGGATCAATGTAATGTGGACGTGACTGAAAGAAAAATTGTTGGCACAATCTATTAAAATCTTTTAACCTTAGATAGCAGACACACTTCAAAAAATTATATTGGAAAGCAGAAAATGAATAGTTTGAAATTAGACAAGGTCTACACCAGCCAGTCATATATAGTCTGCACTTTCAAACAAAATCCAAAAAGGTCCAAAAAATTATTTCATATTTATTTACATATGTGCATACAACTGGAATAAAATAGATTTCAATGCTTATATGTATGACAGGGAATGAAACTGTTGGCTCAAAATGTAAAAAATAGTCAGTTTAGATTACTGAACTTGACCATGGGGCAGAGGGAAAAGGATCCAACAGAAAATGTACAGCCTACAATTCCAGTTTCGCTTCTAAAAAAATACTACCTATTGCTATTAATTTCTAACAAATTCTACAGTCAAGTCCTGACTATTATCGGATCTGAATGAAATCAGGCAGAACTGAATTACCTTGTCTACTGGAGGTCCATACAATTGTCCTGCAATGCAATAAAATAAAGATAATGAAAAGCATGAGATCAAAAGAAAAAAAAAACATAAATGAAATATAATAAACTAAATCTGCAAGCATCTCTGCCAAACTATTCTCATTACCTACTAATTGATTTTTCTTTCATACCGCGGGATCAAATAAAATATATCTCAGGTTTTAAATACTGTGAAATTTTTAATGGAAAGTCGCTCAAACTTCAGCACAAGATTAGGTATGTTCAAATGATCCATGTTCTGAATATTATAATTATTCTCCATGTTTCCCTGGAAGAATCCAATGATGTTCTCCACCATTGAAACAAAACAGCATTCGCAAATTATATTTTGGCCCATACATTTTTTTAAAGCTGTTATAGGGTTTATTAAAATATTGAACTTAAAATGGGCAACTTAAACAATATTCTTCTGAAAGACTTCACATGAAACACAAGTAGAACTATTTTCCTTACATGCATAAATACACATATACATACCTACTATACAAATTAATGGACAAAACAACTGTGTCATTGACACGGCACTCCCTGCAACAAATAAATTATTTGATGATCAATAAAATATGTTTTTCTCACCTTCGCCTACTTGTACTTTGAAGCAAATTTCTTCCAACACACGGTTAGTACTGGAAAGTAAGAGGAATTAAGATAAAGCTAAATGGAATCAAACATGAATAACGCTAGCATGCGTGTACATATTAACAGCCACTACAAATATGTTACATGATCTGTTTAAGACTTTTTCAGTGTATGATGATATTAACAGACTTTTTCAGTGTATGATGATATTAACAGTTTTTCCGTGTATGATGATATTAACAGGCTTTTTCAGTGTATGATGATATTAACAGGCTTTTTCAGTGTATGGTGATATTAACAGACTTTTTCAGTGTATGGTGATATTAACAGGCTTTATCAGTGTATGATGATATTAACAGACTTTTTCAGTGTATGATGATATTAACAGACTTTTTCAGTGTATGATGATATTAACAGACTTTTTCAGTGTATGATGATATTAACAGACTTTTTCAGTGTATGATGATATTAACAGGCTTTTTCAGTGTATGATGATATTAACAGGCTTTTTCAGTGTATGGTGATATTAACAGACTTTTTCAGCCATTCTGCATGCAAGTCAGTTTAGAGATTAAGAAGCATTCAAAACATTATTTTTAATGTCATCAGTGTTATCGACATCCTTAGTACCCTTTATAATATGCATACTCATCAAATGCACCTTTACAAAATTGTGTTAATAAACATATACTATATCACTTAATGCACAAGGAACAAAGAAATATTTTAATATTTTAATTTTAATATTTCAATTTTTGACAAATCACATGTCAGCAGTGACTGCAGATAACAACTTATTAACTCCACAAGTCTTATAATAACTTTGAACATCAATAAAAAAGAATGTACAATGTACAGGTAAGTGCCAAAGTATTATGGTAAATATATTTGCTGAAATAATTGTTATTAGAAATAACTACATAAAATCCTCATATTTAAGGAAAAAATGAATAAATATTAATCTTGAAGAAATTATAAGTATTCTATGACAAGGTCAGATTATTGTTACATTTTTTGACTCTTTTAAAGAGTAACAAGGAAAAAGTGAAGACAAATAGCTTTGAAAAATTTAACAACAAATCCAAAAATGATAAAAGAACAATCAAAAAATTAAAAAATAGAAGTCCAAATAATAAAAAGTCCTAATGAAATTGAGTTAGAATCCTGATGAAATCCAGAATGGAAGGCAATGTCATAGCAATGTCATATACTGTAGTCAGCGTCATCCTGATGTGTCAACAGTTATTTGGTCAATCACAAAAAATAATATCCCAGTGTTTGAATTCTATATATTTTGATAACAGTCATTGTCCAAGAATTAATTTAGAGCACAAGTATTTCCAGGGAAAAATAATCTCTTGTAAGCCAATTAATTTGAAGAAAAATTCAAAATTCAACTCAACCTGGTCACAGCATAGAACACATTGACTTAAGTGTTAAAGCAAGAACAATTATTATTTCTCAAAACATCAATATTAAATCTGGCTACTGCATAAAACAGATGCTACATGTCATTTGCCACATACTCCAAGTTCAGCCTCGACTTCACTTTATAAATCTACTCTAATAAAGAATATTTTTTAAAAATAAAAGATTTATTTACTTCATCTCTTACTAATTTCTGAATCAAGGTTAGGAACAAACTTTCTATAACTAGTGTTTACAAAAACTAAACTGAATTTCTAAAAAATGAACTTCTGGAAAATGTCAAATCCTGTAAATAAAATTATATTACAACAGCATGTAATGAAATTTTAAAAAATTAAACTAACAAACAAACAATTAAATTAAATCAAATATAAATTAAATGAAATATACATAACATTATATTGAATTAAGGAGGTTAAACTCACTTGTTCCCAGCCTTGCTTTGAATGCATACAGGCTGAGTAGCATTGCCCATCAGTCTGATTTGCAAATACCCCTCAAACTGTTTACTCACAGAGTGTGTGCTGTCAATGACAAGATTCTCCACAGCTATGGTTGGAGGAATGTGCCCAGGTCCCACAAATGGACTAAAACAGAATGATGTTTTGAAATAATTGGGAAATTTAAAATGACAGTGCTATACACAACTGTAAATATGTTTAACACATTACACAAGGCTGGAATAAACAACTCTCTAAATATGATGATTAAGACATACATAAGACTGTTATGTTAACATTGTAAATAATTTAGACATACATAAGACTGTTATGTTAACATTGTAAATAATTTAGACACACATAATACTGTTATGTTAACATTGTAAATAATTTAGACATACATAAGACTGTTATGTTAACATTGTAAATAATTTAGACATACATAATACTGTTATGTTAACATTGTAAATAATTTAGACACACATAATACTGTTATGCTAACATTGTAAATAATTTAGACACACATAATACTGTCATGTTAACATTGTAAATAATTTAGACATACATAAGACTGTTATGTTAACATTGTAAATAATTTAGACACACATAAGACTGTTATGTTAACATTGTAAATAATTTAGACACACATAATACTGTTATGTTAACATTGTAAATAATTTAGACATACATAAGACTGTTATGTTAACATTGTAAATAATTTAGACACACATAATGCTGTTATGTTAACATTGTAAATAATTTAGACACACATAATACTGTTATGTTAACATTGTAAATAATTTAGACACACATAATGCTGTTATGTTAACATTGTAAATAATTAAGACATACATAAGACTGTTATGTTAACATTGTAAATAATTTAGACACACATAATACTGTTATGTTAACATTGTAAATAATTTAGACACACATAATACTGTTATGTTAACATTGTAAATAATTTAGACATAAACAACTTTTATGTTAACATTGAAAATAATTTAGACATACTCAAGACTTTAATGTTAACATTGAAAATAATTTAAACATACATAATACAGTCATACCCATTTATATCGACATCGCTTATATCGACAAGCCGCCTATGTAAAAAAAAAAGCAAAGTCCCAGTCCCTTGGTCTACTATTACTATTAAATTGTTATGCTTATGTCTACATCGAGATAAAAGATCAAAGTACATGCTGACAGAAGCCCTTTGTCCCAGCTTTAACAAATCCATTGTTTTCTAATCATTTATGTCGACAAACTGCCAGTTCTGACCCATACTTTGTTCAACAATTAGTTGATCTTGCCACCAGGAATTTGGTGTCATTGTCAGATATAAAAAAAAACATAGCAGCACATTTTCTCACCACTCTGCAGCTAATTAAGTCTTTGATCTTGCCGCCTAGCTTGTGGGTCATGTTCTTCAGATGTACTCTTACAATGACAACATGGTTTTTCAGCCATTGAATTTTCTGATTGTTTTGTTTGTTTGTTTTTTAGGGTTTAATGCCATTTTTCAGCACATGATAGGATATACATGGCGGCCAGAATTATTGGTGGAGGAAGAACCCAGGAAACACCCCGGAAAGAACCACCGACCCATGAGAAGCTACTGGCAAGTTTTCTCACATAACTACATTAGCTGAATCTTAGACTCGAACCCACACAGACAGAGGTGAGACAGCAGTGATCTGTAACAAACAGCGCTTTAGACCACTCAGCCACTTGGGGCCCCTTTTTCTGATTGTAAATATCAGCACAGCTAAAAGGATCAATTGATGAACACAATTTCCCAATCAACAGGTGGTCGAAGCAGGACTAGCAAGCCTTTAAATTTGCCATCGAGGAAATTGATGCGTACAGAGGACTCCTGTATATGTGATTTTCTGAATCCCATATATTAAAATTGCGTGTAAATATGGATTAGGCGTTTCTGAGACCTCTGAAAGTGATTGGTGATTAAATCAAGTTTTGTTTTGCTGTGAAAGTTTTGCTTTTAACTTTATTTACATTTACAATGGCTACCAACAGTAGGGTAAAACGCAAATTTACAGTCTCTGGAAACTAAATATCTGGCAGTTAAGGAAGTTAAGGGATGAACATCTCGCAAAGAGGTCTGTGAGATTTTTTCGTTTAAAAATAACACACGGTCAGGAAGGATGAAAGTTGCTGAGTCTATAAAGAAAGACTAAGTTGAAGGTAACTGCACTCCCCAAAGGAAGAAGCAAGACTGCTACATTTGAAGACGTGGAGGAAGCATCAAAATGGTTCAATGAAGCATTATCGAAAAAAACTTAGTGTGGAGAACTTTGCTACAACAAGTGTTTGGTTCAGTCGCTTTAATGTTCGCCATAACATCAGATACAAAAGTGTGGAGAATACATGTACTGTTGACAGTTTTTCACTTCCCTGTGAATAGCCCTATCCCCTTGGTAGCCTCAATAAGATGTGAACAGACTGACCAAAATCGAGGTCAATTTACCGGTAAGTACATTTACATGAAACATGTAAATGACAACTTCCCAACCATGTGCTAATGCCGACAATGAATATCGTATGTGATCAATGCAATATTTTAATTTGGATTTTATTACACAAAGGTAACCAAAATGTAATTTGTCAATATACAAGTGTATTTCACACTGATTTTGTCTTCATGTACTCGAAATTTCCATTTTTTTCTCAAAGTGTAAATGCTATTCACTGTTGATGACTGGTCACCCTTTGCTGACGAATTTTAACTTTTCTCTTTATTCTGCTCCCCCCCCCCAACACTTATCTCGACGTCCAACTTTGTCAACAATATTTCCTTGGGCCCCAGGATGTCGAGATAAATGGGTATGACTGTAATGTTATGTTAACATTGTAAATAATTTAGACATACTCAAGATGTTTATGTTAACTGTGTAAATAATTTAGACATACACAAGAATTTTATGTTAACAGTGTAAATAATTTAGACATACACAAGACTTTTATGTTAACAGTGTAAATAATTTAGACATACACAAGACTGTTATGTTAACAGTGTAAATAATTTAGACATACTCAAGATGTTTATGTTAACAGTGTAAATAATTTAGACATACACAAGAATTTTATGTTAACAGTGTAAATAATTTAGACATACACAAGACTTTTATGTTAACAGTGTAAATAATTTAGACATACACAAGACTGTTATGTTAACAGTGTAAATAATTTAAACACACATAATATTGTCATGTTAACATTGTAAATAATTTTGACATACACAAGACTTTTATGTTAACAGTGTAAATAATTTAGACATACTCAAGACTGTTATGTTAACATTGAAAATAATTTAAACACATATAATACTGTCAAATACATACGAATTGTTATGTTAACATTGTAAATATGATGCTTAGACATACACAACGTTGTTATGTTAACATTGCAAATATGATATTTGAAACAGTATACACAAGGTTTCTGTTAACACTGCAACTATGTTTTCAATATACAGAAGTTGTTAACTCTATAACTATGTTTTAAACATACACAAAGATGCCATGCTTCCACTGTATTATGGTGTTTAGACATACACAAAGTTTTGTTAAGCAATTTATAAATCTTACATATTGATATCATTAAAATAAATCTGAAAGGACATGTTCTACAATAAAAAAAGAAATAAAATTTATTAAATCTAATTCAAAGCTATTACTTAAAATTACTTTAGATAACTCACATATCATGTGATTGTCCAAGTAGTAAGAAAGGAATAAAACAGCTTTCATTATAGTTGCAGTAGATTTCCACTGGTAGAGCCAGGTTCCCAACTGACGGCTACAAATCAAAGTATTAAAATGGGTTTAAAATTAGGTTCTGTATACTAACTGTCTAACATAAGTCATTATTCTCTAATTATTCTTATTCTAAATATCTCAAAGGAACATGCATTTAGAATAAATTATATATAGTTGTTTCAAAATTGTGCATGCCATCTTCAGATGTTGTTTCTTTTGGTCATGCTGTCAAAATTGTCATATCTCGTCAGCAATCTGCCTTCTATAAAGTAAGTAATCTTTAGTGGGATCCACTAGCAATGATTGGACCCCTACCATATATGCATCTTTCTATGCCACCTGAGACTATATATTGAAATATGATGCATACCAGTAGTTATATAAGACTAACCTCAGTCTAACTATGCAAGTTTGGGTAGAAATAGATCCTTTGATATGAGCCTATGCTCTTAACATAAGTAACCGAAAAGAGTGAAAGACAACAAGTTTTGTAAAATTTAACAAATATATCTTTTTTCCTAGAATACAAAGTAAAAATGAGAAGATAAAAAACCTTAAGGTATTTAAAATTAAATACCAAAATAATCCAAGAATTACAGACACATTCTAGTAATTTAAGGTCCTGCATACAATTCAGTAAAAGTCCAGAAAAAAATCCCCAAAACTGAGGTCGATGATGCATCTAGGGTAGCTACTGAGGTGTTGATGTGTCAATGGTCTTTTGTTGAATGACAGAAATATAATTCCAGGTTTGAATTCAGTATAAATTCCAGTGAATGTCTATAATCCAAGAATTGTATCAGGGCAATTATGTATTTCCAGAGAAAACAATCACTTGAATTCAATAATTTGAATCAAAACAAATTCCAGTCCCAAACTCCTGGTCACAACATATAATTAAACTTAAAAGTGCAAGCTGTTAAAGCACAAATAACTATGTACTCACACTCACAAGGTTATAAAAGTATCTACTTGAGCTCAGGTCATAATTAGCATTAATTTTTCTGTTTAAATAACACCCAACATTACCTAATGGAAAATAACTTTCTAGAATTGTCCTGATCTTTACACAATCAAAACAATAACCTGTAAAATCCAGATAGAAAAGTCCAAACCCTGACTCAAAATAAATATATTTACTTTTTCTCTTATTAATAATTCTGATATTAAGCTCATAAACATTGAGAATAATATAGCTATTTATTAGTCCTAGGCATAACATGGAATACAAATGTCTATCAGGTCAAACAGAAATGAACTCAGTTCTGGATAAGGCCAAAACTATCATTCAATATTACATAACAATAGCATGTAATGAAATTAAAAAAGTTTTAAAGCTAACAAACAAACAATTTTAAATAATATGCATAACACCTCAAGAACGAAGAAGCTTTTCAACCAGCTAAATCTGCAATTTTAAATCACCGGGTACAATCTCACGGTGAATATTAAGACTTTAGCTGCATATATGTAACAGCTCATAACTATAATGTGGGAAAAATACCCCAAAGTATTTGTCTCCTTTAAAAGAAGTTTTTACATTATTTAACTGCATGTTTTAAAGAACATTTTAAGATACTTGTGTGTGTGTGTGTGTGTTGAATTTATGACAACAAATAGTATTGTTCTTTCTTCTAAAACTTCTTAATTGCAGTTCGCTAATTTTCTAAATATCTATTATTTTCTTTCTCTCCCAAATAGGGAAGTTACTGTTATCCAGTGGCTGTTGTAATCAAAATATAAAATGCATGTTGTAAGTAATTTGCTTTGTTGATACTTTAGCCTTTTAATGTAGAATTATCTAACTCACTGACAATTCCAAACCCACTCTATGTGTGAAACACACACACACACACACACACACATACACACACACACACACACACACACATTCAGATAATTTACAATTTCTTAAACTATTTCTCAAAGTCAAAATTGTAACTTCTTTAAATAATTGCAATTGTTTCTTATTTTACGTGAAAGAAATTAAATGGAAAATTATTCAAGACCTTTTGTTTGTCAACTGTACTTGTTTACTTCTCCAAATGATAAACAGTTTTTTTTTTGTTTTGGATTTTACATGTGACCATAGCTTTTATGAGTATTTTAAATAATTAATCTAATAAACTTTTAGACGACATCAAGTGATATGACAAAGGTTTAAGTATGGCCATAAGGTTACTCTTGTTGAAAGTTTGATAATGTATGGCACTGTCAGATATCTAATTTATTTTTGCTATCATTATCATGTAGATGATGATGATGATGATGATGATAGTAAATAACAGCAAGAGCCACATGGTTTTCTAACAATGAAATGAATGCTAAATTTTAAGTAAGTACATGAATAATCTAATATCATAAATTCAGATTGTATGCTTAACAGCAATGCCTTCAAGAAGCATCATCAATTAAGAATATATTGTCTTTATTATAATCCACTGCAGATAACTGTTCCAGGAATCCATTGTAAAATAAAACAGAGACATTTATTGTGCAACACAAGAATAAAAATCTATTGTTCAATTGATTTAAATGAACAAGAAAAAATTTGCATCAAATTATTTTCTATTATTAGAAATATAACTAAGGTTACTAGTAATTGAACAAGCACATTAAAGTTTATTTATTTCTTACACAAGTAGATTGGGTAAAAAGGACAACAATTTTCTCAAATGTGCAGAACACTGCAAAAGAGTTACTATTCACTTAGACAAATCTGTAAAGGAGATACAAACTTTACAATGAATGAGTATCTGTTATATATTCATCGTACTAATTATGGTATTTGTTCAATATACTTATGAAAGTTTTTTAATTTTTTTTAAAGATTGTATTCTTATATACTTAAAATTTGTATACAAATAGGGTGCTTTCTATTTTAGAGAGAAACATTATTCTTTTTTCATTTTACTGATTTTTTAAAATTTAAGCATATCAGTATAACTCATGTCAAGTTTCATTAGCATCATGACCTTGGACACCCTTAATTCTGTGATTTTTATTATTTAATATCATGGTATCTGTAATCATGTCACTATATATGTTTTTGTCTTATTTTTTTTTTAGGCCGCTTAGAACTTCTAAAGATTAGGCATTATTATTACTCTATATACTCTGTAATAAGATGAGTCCAACTGCAAACTACACAGACACAGATCTGTCATCACATAATGTGCCAACATATCTGGGTCTGTGCTGTTTTTTAGGAGTAGTCCGTAGAACAAACAAAATAGACATTAATGTGCAGGTGCATTATGCTATGGCCAATCTGGATCATTGTTGCTTGCAGTTTGATTCACTTGTAAATGAGTATATAAAGTATTATTACTGTTATGTGTAGGATTTATATTTACCCTGTTTATATTATTACTGTTATTTGTAGGATTTATACTTACCCTGTTTATATTATTGTTGTTATTTGTAGGATTTATACTTACCCTGTTTATATTATTACTGTTATTGTAGGATTTATACTTACTCTGTTTATATTATTGTTGTTATTTGTAGGATTTATACTTACCCTGTTTATATTATTACTGTTATTTGTAGGATTTATACTTACCCTGTTTATATTATTACTGTTATTTGTAGGATTTATACTTACCCTGTTTATATTATTGCTTATGGAAGGTGGTTTATCTAAAAAAAAAAAGTTACATTTGTCAGTTATATGAAGTTTTCCTTGGTATACCTATTTACTACTTTATGATACCTTTGATTCTGATTGTATTGAGGAAAATCTGGAATATAATGCCTCGATATCATATATATTGTAAGTTATTGCAAAAGAGGATTATATAAAATTTTCCCTGTCATATTTGCTTTCGATTAAACTATAATATTTTAAAGATAAAGAAAACTAATGACAATGACCTCCCAAAAGGAAATATTTTTATTCACATGATAAATGACAGACAAAGAATTGCTATTTTATTTTGGAGGATTACCACTTTCACATCTTGTTCCAGAGAATCCAATTGGACAATGACAAACAGGGTATCCTCTTTCAGCATTTTCTGCATCGCAAAATCCACCATTCTTACAGTGCAGCATGGAACAGGGGCCATGGACTGGAAATTTAATGACAGTATTAAATATGTTTGAATTGCAACTAAATGGCACTCTGTTTATAAATATTTCTGTTAACTTTGTGACTATCTGTGTTTGTGAATATTTCTGTTAACTTAACTTAGTGACTATCTGTGTTTGTGAATATTTCTGTTAACTTAACTTAGTGACTATCTGTGTTTGTGAATATTTCTGTTAACTTAACTTAGTGACTATCTGTGTTTATGAATATTTCTGTTAACTTAACTTAGTGACTATCTGTGTTTGTGAATATTTCTGTTAACTTAACTTAGTGACTATCTGTGTTTATGAATATTTCTGTTAACTTAACTTAGTGACTATCTGTGTTTGTGAATATTTCTGTTAACTTAACTTAGTGACTATCTGTGTTTATGAATATTTCTGTTAACTTAACTTAGTGACTATCTGTGTTTGTAAATATTTCTGTTAACTTAACTTAGTGACTATCTGTGTTTGTGAATATTTCTGTTAACTTAGTGACTATCTGTGTTTGTGAATATTTCTGTTAACTTAACTTAGTGACTATCTGTGTTTGTGAATATTTCTGTTAACTTAACTTAGTGACTATCTGTGTTTGTGAATATTTCTGTTAACTTAACTTAGTGACTATCTGTGTTTATGAATATTTCTGTTAACTTAACTTAGTGACTATCTGTGTTTGTAAATATTTCTGTTAACTTAACTTAGTGACTATCTGTGTTTGTGAATATTTCTGTTAACTTAACTTAGTGACTATCTGTGTTTGTGAATATTTCTGTTAACTTAACTTAGTGACTATCTGTGTTTGTGAATATTTCTGTTAACTTAACTTAGTGACTATCTGTGTTTATGAATATTTCTGTTAACTTAACTTAGTGACTATCTGTGTTTATGAATATTTCTGTTAACTTAACTTAGTGACTATCTGTGTTTATGAATATTTCTGTTAACTTAACTTAGTGACCATCTCTTTGTCTACTTTTTCTACATTTCACATAAACCTATTATACATCTTTCAATCCTTAACTGATTTCAATGACACTAATTTCAAATCCTTATTATTTGGATAAGTCAACACAGTCTCATCAAATTGCTATTTTGTTATAAAAGGAAAAGTAAATCATGAAACAATTCAATCCTTAAATCATTCAAGGGGATGAGAAATATTTTTAAAGTATCATCATGCCAGTTAGTGACATTATGATGCTGACTGTTTGATTGTTCTATCTATTGATCTGTCATATGGATTGAACATGAGCTATTGTAACAAGTAAAGGCCAAAAGAATGTTGGAATCTTGTACTTACCATTATACATTTCATCAACTACATTTACATCTAAGCATCGTACTTCTCCAGTCACATCTCTCCTATGAACGATTAATAAAGTTGTAACAGCATCATATTAAAATACTTAAGTTATGACAGTCAGGAGAAATGAACACAAAGGTGATAAAGGGAATGTTTTATTTATGATCGATAAAGTTAAAGTGTAAAAGTTATCATAAACTCAAAGCCAGTGATAACTAAAATCTGCAGACCTGATGAATTGTGATGTATATACTCCATTGTGATTGCTGATGTAACAATTTATAGAAATATAAACACATCACAATTAATTCAGATACATAGCTAAGTTTATTTCTCTGCATATTTAAATAATTTGTTGAAACAGAATACCTGTAATAATAAATATCGTGAAATCAGTTACAGAATAATATTAACTGTCATTGAAAGAAATATTACCTAGTTAAAAGCTGAGAAATTAATCACACATTAATTAATTAAAAATCAATTTTTTTCTTCAAGGTATGAGATGATGTTTAAATTTGTTTCTTGCAGTGGAAAACTACAATTAGCGGATTACCCACCATTTGAGCTGGGCCTCTAAACACAGTCGGAAATGTGACATGTATGTAACTGATGGGTTGAAAACTAAGTCCATTGTACAATTATTAACTGCTGATGGCCCATCTTTACAGGTCTCGCAATCAGAGAAGATGTGATAATGTTCAGATGGACCCTCTACAACCTTCATTGATGAGCTAGATAATAAGTAATGTAAGGGTCATTATAAAGATAATATTAATTTTACATCACATAACAATATACTTATAATGTGTGCATATGTAATGAGTTGTCAACATCAGAAAATTAGGATCATAAAGAGATGAGAAAAAAAAAATCAGTCCAAAGTATATTATTTTGATAAATATTTTTTTATGTATCTATCAATTTTCGATTAATTTAATAAATTACCTACACTTATCTAATTAAACAAATGAAACTGCTTATCATTACAAATGTTTTAAAATGAACTTCAACTTAAATTATAAATCCATTTACACTTCGATCAGCTGATATGCATTTGAACATAGTTTAATGAATACAACACAGGAAACAACTCTAATTTTCACTATCACTGACAAGACCACATATTCATTTGATGCATGGGACAACATAACCATCTATGGGATGTGAATTTATTGACTGTGTTGTTGTTGTAATTGAAGATTTTTGAGCTGAATGGCAAGGCCAGGCTGATAGCAGCTGAAGTGTTTTTGACATTTTAAGAAGCTCTGAAGGGGACTTGGATAGGAAATGGCAGTATTTAAAAAAAAGTTATTTACAAGATGATTGGATAAATGTTTGGAAACTGATGATACAGAATTTTTGTGCATGCCAACTGAGGCTATGGCAAAGTTATTCTTGCATGCCAATTGAGGCTATGGCAAGGTTATTCTTGCATGCCAATTGAGGCTATGGCAAAGTTATTCTTGCATGCCAATTGAGGCTATGGCAAAGTTATTCTTGCATGCCAATTGAGGCTATGGCAAAGTTATTCTTGCATGCCAATTGAGGCTATGGCAAAGTTATTCTTGCATGATCAGTTGTAACCAGGAAACATTGAGAGAATAATGAATTCTAGGCTTATTTTAGAGTATGGTGATATCTACTTTTAAGAAATATGGCACAGTTTTATCTCCTTATGAGTAAACACTTAAATGGCATATAAGAGTTATTATTATTATTATTATTATTATTAATATTATTATTATTATTATTATTATTGAACATAATGAGAAACATTTTATTTGTTAGTTGATGGATGTTGGTAAATCTTATTAAAATCTTTAATTTACAACCATCTTGAAATCTAATTACTATAAAGAGAAAAAAGAGACCCAGACAACACTGTCTTTTATTACTTTGAATAATGCTTTTGTTTAAACTGATTTAAGCTATTTATTATTCAGAATAGTCAACACTCATCACATTACCATTACATCTAGATGTACAATAGTTTGTTTTATATAATGAAATTAGATCACAAAACAAATCAGTCAAATTTTCTCAGGTCTCAGGCATCAAGAGCACACATTTTCTATGAATACGGCTAACAATTTGCCAAGTCTGCTTATAATAAAGCTAATTGAGTGATCTTTGAACATTTTGTATACCAAAGAGTCCCCACAAGATGACGTATAGGTTAGTCATAGTTTTAGCTACATACAAAGTTTTTATATGTCAAGATTCCAGTAGAAGACAACCAGACTTGGATTAGCACTGTTTCTTGTCTATATCACTAAGTCTGTAGTGATTCCTTCCTACAGCAAATTTACAGTGTACTGATCAGTGATGCTAACATAATGGTTGCTGATGCACTGCATGCAAGACTAAACTCCAGTGCCCCATTGCACATGGGCTTTTAGCAAGAAACTATGGTTGACCATTCTGGGTTACAGATGAACAAATAGTTTTGTTCTTGTAGGAAACATTGAAACTATATCTAGTATGTTTCATTAAGGTCTGAGAGGTCATAGGTTGCAGAGCAGTCATTTTGATCAGGCTTATCAGGACTATATAGTTTTGCCCTATTTGCCTCTAAAGATGACTCAGTATTAACAAAAGCTTTCATTCTTGGAGGAAACTCACTACAACAATATCTAGTAACCATATGGTTCATGTGTTTAGGTTGACTATGTTGGAGTTCATGGGCCTGCCTGATAGTCATTTCAATTAACAAGGATAGTTTCACAATTTGTCTAGAGCAACATCAGTCAAGTTAAACACAGCAAATGAAGAGTTTTGGCAGAAATGAGGTGATCTAGAAAAAGCAAAATGCCTCAAGATTAACATTTGCTCAAAATGGCAGCCTTGTTATACCTTTCTCCGATTTAATATATAAAAGATCCACATTATTACATCTGAAGGTATTCATAGTTGGCTGGTGAACTTGACTATATATGGCAGATATTTCACAATATATTCGAAGGAAATACAAACATAATGCAAATGATAGGCTCATTGTTTTAAATACTTTGGAGTTCTATTGATGAGAATAATAGTAAAATGTGTTTGAATATTTGGATAAAACCTCCAAATTATGTATTTTCAAAGACCACTCACTACAGCAAGGAATGTAACTCTTCACAGCATGTGGCTACTTAAAAATGAATACAATGAAACAGTAAAACAATAAAGTATTATGAATAAGCAGACATTTATAAAAAGGAATCAGATTATATAAACTTAATGTTAGTCACCATACTTGAAAAACTTTATGAAATTGACCAATGCTGTGTTGTCAACAAAGATATAGCAATATTGTAAAAGTTATAAATTGTAGTGAAATCAAGTAGAGAACATAGGGATTTTAAAACAAGTAGCTTTTATAAATTCCACAATATTTCATCCTGTAGTTCATCTAATGTGTCTTTCACATTATAAAATACACATACTACACTGTACTGTGTATTTTCCAGCTAAATGTTTCTTGCAGTTTTACAACAAAAAGAATTGGTTACTTATTTATAAACAATCATCAAAAAATTATATGACAAATATAAGCATGATATTCCTATTTCATAGTTTACAATATATTTGATATACCAACCAGCTATATATTACAATATATTTGATATACCAACCAGCTATTCTCATTGGATCTTCCTGAAGACACTCTAAACACCATGTGACATGGTATCCCAGTTTTACAAATGACTGCTGAATTCATGGTGATACTGGGTGGAGTAAAATGAGGTTTGTCCTATAAAAAAAATCTTGCACATAAAACAACAATGAATGGACTAGTAATTTAAAAACGTTATTATAGATCTGATGGTTGGTCCAAAATATTAATGGACACTGCATATAAAATTAAAATAAACTGTTCTGTGTAAGAACATTTCCTACAAAATTTGAAGATATCCTCGAAATTTCATGAAACTACAGTTTAGAAGCTATAAGAAAGATCTATTTTTTTTGTAAGTTCCAATGAAGAAGACCCAGCTCATTTTTTTTACAACAATAGCCTATCAACATGGCTTTGTGGATTAATTGGGACACATTATTTTTCTGCTGATTGCAGTTTCCATTTTTCATCAGTGACTTCTTTTGGCTTTAAGCAGCTTGCATTCTAAGCAATAGATAATATTCCTTCTTGGAATAACATATAACGGTCATACAGAAGCAAAACAATATAAATCACATTTTTCTGAAACCTTTCTTAAAATTTTTGTTTACTTGGTGATTCAACAAGACATGCAAACCATTTTTTAATGGTCATTTGAAGCATTTTTCTTCAAAAAATATTTCATCACAATGGTAATTCTGTATGTTCATCTGCACATTTTCTAAGAAACATTTGATTTGGATACGATTACATGTATCTTCAAAATGTCACATATTAAGTGTGTTTACAGCAATAAATACTGCAATATCTAGGAATTTTAAAAATAAAATTAAAAATTAAACATATATTAATATGAAAAGCTTAATCTGTAGCTTCTCTGAATTATCTGTGACCATGAAAAGTAACATTATCTCAAACTTTACAGTTTTGTTTATGTAGCTGGTTTGTCCTAGTTCACTAACAGTCTAACAAGTTTCAGATCCACTTGTAGTAAATGGCAGATTTAGCTTCAGAAACACAAATACTATTTATAGTTTTGTTTTCATAAAGTTAACTGTCTGAAGACATAGATGAACGAATCATTTCAATTTTTATATTTAAGTATGAAAGAAAACACGAGTTAACTTAAGCTTTCCTTCTGGAATAAAATGACATGTTTAAAGATACAGATTTCAAGAAGACTGGCCATTAAAAGCAATATGGAGATTTTTTAACAGTGAATATAGTGAAATTGTAAATATCAGTCTTAATGATTGTAAAATTAATTTTAAATCACATCATAGCTGTGTGCTGTTTGAACAACAAAAACAAAAAAAGTCAAACATTCTATTTAATTTTCCTAACACTAATTTTACTATTTATTAAGAAACTCTACCATTAAATATATACACATTAAAAACATCTAATTTGACATGGAATTATTAATAGAATGTTACATTACACATGACCAAATTGCATATATAAAATATAAACATTCTATTTAATTTTCCTAACACTAATTTTACTATTTATTAAGAAACTCTACCATTAAATATATACACATTAAATACATCTAATTTTACATGGAATTATTAATAGAATGTTACATTACACATGACCAAATTGCATATATAAAATATAAACATTCTATTTAATTTTCCTAACACTAATTTTACTATTTATTAAGAAACTCTACCATTAAATATATACACATTAAATACATAATTTGACATGGAATTATTAATAGAATGTTACATTACACATGACCAAATTGCATATATAAAAATCAAACATTCTATTTAATTTTCCTAACACTAATTTTACTATTTATTAAGAAACTCTGCCATTAAATATATACACATTAAATACATCTAATTTGACATGGAATTATTAATAGAATGTTACATTACACATGACCAAATTGCATATATAAAAATCAAACATTCTATTTAATTTTCCTAACACTAATTTTACTATTTATTAAGAAACTCTACCATTAAATATATACACATTAAATACATCTAATTTTACATGAAATTATTAATAGAATGTTACATTACACATGACCAAATTGCATATATAAAATATAAACATTCTATTTAATTTTCCTAACACTAATTTTACTATTTATTAAGAAACTCTGCCATTAAATATATACACATTAAATACATCTAATTTGACATGGAATTATTAATAGAATGTTACATTACACATGACCAAATTGCATATATAAAAATCAAACATTCTATTTAATTTTCCTAACACTAATTTTACTATTTATTAAGAAACTCTGCCATTAAATATATACACATTAAATACATCTAATTTTACATGGAATTATTAATAGAATGTTACATTACACATGACCAAATTGCATATATAAAATATAAACATTCTATTTAATTTTCCTAACACTAATTTTACTATTTATTAAGAAACTCTGCCATTAAATATATACACATTAAATACATCTAATTTGACATGGAATTATTAATAGAATGTTACATTACACATGACCAAATTGCATATATAAAATATAAACATTCTAACCTTGTCACCAAATAGAATGAGTGCATCTAGAAAGAAAGAAAAAATTATATATATATATATATATATATATATATATATATATATATATATATATATATTCTTTGGTTTGAAATATGTGATTTGTATTCAAAACCTCTCATCCAATAATTATGTTTAGTATGAAAATATAAATAATTATTTTTTAATCTATACATGATTTTACATGATTTTTAGTTTACAATTATGAGATAATAATAATAATAATAATAATAATAATAATAATAATAATAATAATAATAATTACAACATATCGTCACTAAACACCTTAAAGGTAGACCTGAGACCCCTGTATCACTTAACTCTAAATGATAAAATGTCATGATTTATGTAATATCTGAAAATTTCTACCCTATGTGGGGGGCCCTGAGTGGTCGAGTGGTCTAAAGCGCTGTCCGTTACGGATAACTGCCATCTCACCTCTATGTGGGTTCGAGTCTAAGATTCGGTTAATGTAGTTATGTGAGAAAGCTTGCCAGTAGCTTCTTGTGGGTCAGTGGTTCTTCCAGGGGTTTTCCGGGTTCTTCCTCCACCATTAATACTGGCCACCATGTATAGTCTATATTGTGCTGAAAAATGGCGTTAAACCATAAAAAAAAACAAAAAAAAAAACTACCCTATGCGATCAACAGATGGCAAGATATTTATTTCAAATGTACATGTCATGAATATTTTCCATAAATCAAGTTCCCATGATCTCAGGCAGTGTGACATCACAAGAGGAACCCGACATTGCAAGGATCCATTGTTGTATGATTGTATCATTGTCAAGCGTGAAGCGTCTCTTCATTAAAGCCAATGATTTTGTCGTATGATTTAGAAATTTTGAACACGTATTCCTCTGTTAAAGTTATTAACATAATATATATTGTAAGTAGAGATTTCCACCAATTGTATTAATTAGTATGGTTATTAAAATTTTGTTCATATTGACAAGCTTGTTTGTTAATTGGTTGTGAGAAGGAGAGAGTCAAGTGTGTTCTATTTAGATGTCAAATATTGACTTTCTTATCATTGCGCCCTTCCATTCTACTTTCAACAGTCATATTAGTTTTCTTTGGTTATTGAGTTGATATTTATCCTTTGAAGCTGCAGCATTGGATATATGACCGCAGCTGTAGTAAACTTCATTAATAGAGAAGGAAGGTCTGTCATGTGCATTCCACATCTAAATCACATCGGAGCAACCTGCTACTATGATTGTGCTGTAGATCTGCTAACAGTCTAGTGTTACTAGTATTTATGTTTATACAAAAGTTCATGTTACTAAACTGGTGTTTTAAAACTAGCCATTTTGGCTTTCCAGTTTGGGTTTTCTACATGTGTTTGACTGTAAATTTGTTTTGTTGTAGTATATCATGTTATTTGACTGGTGTTTTTAAAACTAGCCTTTTTGGCTATTCAGTTCGTATAGATACATGTTTTCTGTATGCGTTTTACTATAAGTTTGTTTGGTATGGTGCTGTAAAACTGATGTTGTTAAATTAGCCATTAGGGCTTTCCAGTTCGTATAGATATGTGTTTTTCTGTATGCGTTTTACTATAAGTTTGTTTGATATGGTGCTGTAAAACTGGTGTTGTTAAATTAGCCATTAGGGCTTTCCAGTTCATATAGATATGTGTTTTTCTGTATGCGTTTTACTATAAGTTTGTTTGATATGGTGCTGTAAAACTGATGTTGTTAAATTAGCCATTAGGGCTTTCCAGTTATTCAGCATCAGCGTTCCATTTTACATTATTTCTTTCATTTATTACTTAATAACTAAAGTTAGTAACTTCACTGTAGAGTATTCTGTCATTTATCTCTGCTGTGTAAAGTAAAATTTCTGGGTTTAAAAGCCCAGATGCCTTTTTTTTTGAGTTATTAATTTTTCCCTTGGTTTTTCTAAATGTTTGCATTTTAGTATTATGTGTTCTTTGCTGTCGTGTGTGTAGTCGCATAGCAGACATTTGGGTAAGTAGTGTATTATATTTCTGCAGTTAGCATTTTCTTGTGTCCACCAAACATTGTGTAAATATAGGTATATGTTACCATATTTGGTTGGGTCCTTAATTTCTTTTTGTATCTGGTGTAGTTCTTGAAGGCATACAAAATAATATCTGCTATTTTGATGATTTTGGTATGCTTTTGTAATATCTAATCCATTTGTATGTATTGAAGATATATTGATGCTGAGTTTTTTCTCCATTTGTTTAATTTAAGATGTTTCAAATAAATAGATCTATGACTGTGTATATTTAAAAATACATTGTTGTTGTTGTTTGTCCTGTTGGTTGGATTGTTTCATTTCTTCCTGAGTGGTTTTTATTTTTTCATTTATTTTACCATTTCTTTTGACCTTATTTGGGCTGGTTGATGGTGTACTAAAAATGGATTTCCATTTTAGAATTGTTATTGGTTGTCAGTGACCTTCATCAAATGAAGAGGAAGAATATTCCAATTCTGGTTCATGTTGGCTCTGACTGTCACAACAAGTAACCATGTTACTAGCCAAGTGCAGGTTCCTCTTGTGACACCACAAACTCATGCATATGTGTATGGGGTTGTTTATATAAAGTCACTAGGTTGTATCCATGTCCTGTCTTCACAATGTACTTGAAATGCTGATTAAAATAAGATTACCAAGAGTAGCATATAGCATTCAGGTCTACCTTTAAGGAAAATTTCATTAAACACTATTAAATTAAATTTGCAGAAAAATAAATTGTTAGCCTCGGCATATTATTACCAGTTCTCACATCCACATTAAAACAGATTTCGTCCAAGTTGATCCTGAAAAAAGAAATACCCTTTGGGCTATAAATGCAAGTAGTATATATATATATATATATATATATATATATATATATATATATATATATATATATATATATAAAACATAGAGGCATTCTTCCACCTCATTACAACTGATCTGAGTCTTAAACATACTACATGTCAAATGTCAATTCTTCCATACATTTATAACAACACTAATAGTCATTTATGTCTGCATATTGCTGGACTAATTTGTGCATCAGATTGCCATCAAAATGCCGTGTTCTGTATCTAAAACTTTGCATAAATACAAAGTAAATAAATGCATAAATACCATAATTTCAAATCAAATCTTAAGAGTTCCTTAATAATCTAAGCATGAAAATACATATAAAATATGATCAAAGCCCTTTTTATGGACCAGTTGGTAGGTGTAAATTATATGGCATGATATAAATGGAAGCTTTTAATAGGCTACAAATATTACCATAAGATATGAAAATATATTTCATGTAAATAAAAACTAGCCTGCATTTGATAATTTTTAATTAACAATTAATAATTCTTGTAAACACTTGCATTTTTAATCTTAACTATGTTGAAAAAATATTTTAATATCTTAATTAATTAAATTAATTTTTTTAAACATCTTGGGATGACATTCATAATGATTAAAATAAGAGCATTCGAATAAATATGTGGTTGCTGTTGCATATATAATGATATAATGTGTGTTGCATACACTTACCTGTTTTGACTTAGTGTCTGTAAGCATATTTTCTGTTTGCCAGGTACAGTTGGAGTAAACATTATCTCTGAGATGTATGTCGCATTTGTAGAGCTGTTCTGCTTGAGTGGGCCAAAACCATTGATTTCTATTGAGGGGCTAACATATCCTACATCAACAGTAGGTCTGCAAAAAAAAAACAACAAACAATACTACAAATAGTACATTGAAAGAGCTCATGCACTGTTTACAGCAGGTTATCAAAATGTATATTGTCTAAAGTTACAGGTGTTACAATTATATTTCAGATTTGCATTAATTAGATAAAACTCTACTACTGAAGTGAATAAAACATAAACAATTTATTTCTGAAAGCTTTTGTGTAACTTGAAGATATTGCAACATAACTTCAATCCTACCTATAACTAGATGTTTAACCTGAGATATCATACAATTTGCAGTTACAAATGTAACTGTAGGCCTAACCTGAGACATCAACACAACTTGCAATCACACCTTTCTCTGGAAGCCTAACATGAGGGATCAAAGATAATACAGTCCTACCCATTTATGTCGACATCCTCGGGCCCGAGGAAATATTGTCAACATAGGCAAAAGTTGAGATAAGGTGTGTGTGTGGGGGGGGGGGGGAAGCTGAAAAAGATAAAAGTTAAAATTTGTCAGCAAATGGTGACCAGTCGTCAGTGAGTAGCATATTTACACTTTGAGAAAATAATGCAAATTTTGAGTAAATGAAGTGAGAATCAGTGTGAAATACACTTGTATATTGACAAATTACATTTTGGTTACCTTGTGTAATAAAATCTGCAATAAAATATTGCATTGATCACATCATCATACGAAAAATATTATGACATTCATTTTAGCTGTGCTGATATTTACAATCAGAAAATTCAGTGGCTGAAAGACCCACAGATGTACATGTTGTCATTGTAAGAGTACATCTGAAGAACATGACCCACAAGCTAGGCGGCAAGATCAAAGGCTTGACTGGCTGCAAAGTGATGAAAAATGTGCTGATATTTACAATGACTGATTTCAGTGGTAGAAGTTACTTGTGTATAATAAGAGTACACCAAATCAACAACTTTCGCCTTCATTATAGTTTTCATTTTCAAGTGTAGAAAACTAAGTAGTGCTTGTGACCTCAAAATCAAGGCATGTTGAGAGTTAGACAAAATGTTGTTTGCAAATGTTGACAAGAAGGGTTAAACAGCAAAGATTGTAATGAAATTTAACAGAGTGCTAGAACTGACATTTCACAATGGAACACTATGTATGATGCCTAACTTAGTGCTTAGAATAAGACCTTATCTTGACATGACAATTCACTCTCACTCTAATGGACAAACAAGGGCTACATGTCAGTGCTGAAATGATGTTTAAAAATTAAACAAGATGGCAACTGCTGTTTCTACTCGTCTGGAAATATTGCCATTGCAGGTATGCCCAATTTGCTTCTGGTAGGGAACTGCAACATTTACTGGTGGTACTCTTGAACTCCTAATTTTAAAATCCAAACAATACCTCTGTGCAGACTTTGGAAAATGCAAGAATTTATCAGATTTCACTACTATTAAGTTGCAGCGAGAGGCCAGCTTTATAGGCTCAAACAAAAGCCTAGGGTGTTTTTTTATATCCGACCGCGACATTAAAGCCTGGCGGCAAAGATCAACTAATTGTTGAACAAAGTATGGGTCGGAACTGGCAGCCTGTCAAAATAAATGGTTAGTAAACAAAGGATTTGTTCAAGCTGGGTCCAAGGGCTTCTGTTGATATGTACATTTATCTTTTATCTCAACGTTGACATAAGCATGACAATTTGGTAGTAATAGTAGACCCAGGGACTGGGACTTTGCTTTTTTGTCGACATAGGTGGCTTGTCAAAAAAGTGATGTCAATCTAAATGGGTAGGACAGTAGCATTTGGGATCATTAAATGCATATATTTCCTTTTCCAGTAATACACGAACAAAATTAATGTGTGAAATATAGCGAAAATTCATCCACAAACTCTAATTCAAAACACATCCTGAATACAAATTTCAACTTCAAATGTATAGCTTGATGTAGGGATAGAACACATAGGATATACACATACAAGCACTTGGGACAGAACACATAGGATACACACATACAAGTGCCTGGGATAGAACACATAGGATACACACATACAAGCATTTGGGATAGAAAACATAGGATACACACATACAAGCATTTGGGACAGAACACATAGGATACACACATACAAGCACTTGGGACAGAACACATAGGATACACACATACAAGCACCTGGGATAGAACACATAGGATACACACATACAAGCACCTGGGATAGAACACATAGGATACACACATACAAGCACCTGGGATCAACTAATCATTTGCTTGAAATATAAAAAGTAAAAGATGTATACAACAATGTTAATTAAAGAGGTGTTGGCTTCAAAAGAGTAGGAAACCATGGCAAGTGTTTGTACAGGTTATTGATCTGGATGATTGGCAAAAAGCATACAAGCGGAAGATGATTTTTTTCATATTCTATGACATACTTGCTTGGAAAGGAATAAATTCCAGACACAACAATTGGAAATCGACATGGTTTGTTCTTCACACATACAATCTCTGTCGGGAAGAACATATCCGTGAAGGCTGACTGTTAATAAAAATGTCAAAAGATTACAAACACATACATACATACATACATACATACATACATACATACATACATACATACATACATTCATACATATAACAATTATGATCAGTAAAAAAAGATGTCTTGATTGTTTGAAATAGTTTTTCAGCACACAATAGGCTATACGTAAACCCCTGGAAAGATTTACCAACCCACCACAAGATGCTACTAGCAAGATTTCTCACATACCCACATTGGCCAAATCTGAAACTCGAACCCATGCTGACAGGTGAGATGGCAGTGATCCATAATGGAAATCTCTTTTGACCATTTGGTCACTCGGGCACCCCCCCCTTCATTTTTGTAAGATAATAAAATCCATGGTCTGAAACAGATTTGCTGCCTTGTTTCTATCAGGAGTTTTCTTACATATAGTGTTTATACTTTCATTTTTAAAACTTCAAAGCAAATTTTAGTACATGTAACAAGATTGGTCATGACAAGTTTTCGATTTGCAATATAAACTTTAAATGCAAAAATAAATCCATAAACAGATTGAGCGAGATTCTGAATGGGTAAAGTCTGTAATGATTCACAGCATTACACTATGTAAACATAGGGAAAAATGAGATGGCTGAAAACTTCTACTGAACGAGATCTCACATGTAGTTTACAATCCACGTATATAAATTACTTCAAATTCACAATGAAATAGATTTGTTAGTACTGTTACATATGGTCTAAATTTAACAGGAAATAGAAAACACTGAAATTTATTCCAATTATACAGATTCATCTGTTCTAGCAATAGGAGCATTTTCAGTAGTAAATACACTGAAATTGGCAGATTTAACACAAAAAGAAACTCAGATCAAATTGAAAGTATTTTTATTGGGAAGTTTCATAAATTGGACTGTTGGAAATGTTTGCTATTCTGTGACCATTCTGAGTCTTATAATGTTAATACAGTCTTATACAGTGTGTCAGTCATTCTATTTGATGGTAAACCTAATACTGATCACCTGCAAACTTAAAAATTCTTGCATTTTTGGAATTATCTATATATCTATTCTGATTATCATGTATCCACCTGTCAGTATATCTGCTGATGGTTGTTTGGTCTACTTACATTGTCATTATTAGGATCACTGACTTCATCTGGAATGGCTGAATATAAAAGTAAGACAAAGTACATGTATAACATATGTAGAACTCATTTGTTTACCATGCATCAATAGATCTTAATTTCAAAATAAATGAAAACTGAACTTTATATGGAGTCACAAAATATACGGCATGAAAAACAATATTGTGAACTAAAATGAAGAAGAAAATCATTATTATATTATTAAAAAAAATAGGATGGTTGCATTTACAGTTATTTTTAGCAAGAATTACATTCAAGGTAAATTGCAGTATAGCTGCTAAACTCTGACTTATTGAACATATATATATAGACGTAAAATTTAAATTTATAGGTAATAATGTGGGTTGATTTTTCTTATAGTAATGGATCATGTGTATGTCAAAATGTTTTAAAACACTCAACTGTAATTACCAACTAACCTAGGAATAAAGAGTACTAACAATCATGCAAGGAATTTATCATATTGGAATTTGCACTACTGCTGTGGCTAGATGAATTTACTTGATAGAAAAAGGAAAATAACTGGCAAACCTTACCAATATCACACTTTGGTCCCATGTAACCAAGTGGGCAGAAACAGGTTTGAGTTCCATTATTAATTTCGCAATATCCTTGCTGACAGGTAGATTCAGTTGACAGACAGGGACCTTAATATAAGATGATTAAATGGTGAGTGCTTTCTCTTAATTATTTATTTAATCATTTTGATTTATTTCTTTAATACAAAGTAACTCCACACCCTTTGGTGTCTTATATATATATATATATATATATATATATATATATATATATATATATATATATATATATATAATGAAAAAACTTGCATGGTATACATGATAAACATTTACCTGTGTTATATATATATATATATATAAGTCATATGTGTTACAATAAATATTATTATTACACACTGTGTACTATCAAAGGAATTTGGAATGAATAAAGGTCAAATTGTTTGTGTCATTAGGAGAATTCTCCTACAAATTATTTAATAAAGTTTGAGGTACTTTGCTTAAGAAATTGGATATATTGGTGATATCTTTGTGACATACATAAATTTGTATTTCAATATTAAATAATATTAATGCATTATTAATCTCTAAATCAGTTAAATGCATTAGTTACAGGGCTATATGTAAAAAACAATAACATAAATATAAAAGACAAATGTTGTTAATACAATGAAGCTGAGCATGTGTGTGTATTATTTCATTATAGGTATATGTTTGCTGTTTTCATTAGAACTAATGTCTTGTGAAAGTCACTTTTATGAGAGAAAAATATTAATTTTATCAGTAATCACTGTTTTATATGGTAATAACTGTTTTGCACATTGATAATATCATAAACTCTTAAGTTCACAAGTGTGAAATTTTGTTTTTCAATTCTAATAATTTTACACTATTTAAAAATATATGCATATTTCTTCACATGTGAAAATACATGTACAATATTTCATATCATGCGACATGATGCTTGAAGCCTAATTTTGTGTGACACAAGATGTTATACTTGCAACTAGACAAAACAGCATTAAAGAGCTAGTGCAACACGTGGAATATGTGTAAGTTATTAGGCATGGAATATATATTTTCCCAAAAGGCATATCTCTCGTGATATTTGCTCATCTACAAAGTTATGTCCCATTGTCAACAATATTAAAAAACCATAGTGCTGCAGTCTGGCATGCTGTGTGGCCAGATAGCATAAAATAATATACAAAATGTTGAAAGTGTCATTTCTTGCAACAGATGCTGCCCCGTTATATTGCTGATATTTTAAAATAACCTATCAACAAAATTTAAATTGATGTCAGCTTACAGAAGGTGTGTGTGTGTGTATGTGTGCATTTTAGATTTTTAATGTAGCTTTAGCAATTTCAGTCATTTATCTTGATGTCTGCAGTTTATTTAATGTCTAGTACTAGTGCATCATGCTGCTGATATGTGGCATTATGTCATACCCAGTCACATTATCTTGACATCAGGTTCGGGAGCCCCAAGTGGCCAAGTGGTCTAAAATGCTTTCCATTATGGATCACTGCCATCTCACCTCTGTCTGTGTGGGTTCGAGTCTAAGATTCGGCTAATGTAGTTATGTGAGAAAGCTTGCCAGTAGCTTCTCGTGGGGCGGTGGTTCTTTCCGGGAGTTTTCCTGGGTTCTTCCTCCACCAATAATACTGGCCGCCATGTATAGCCTATCATGTGCTTAAGAATGACGTTAAACCCTACAACAACAACAACAATAACAACAACAACAACAACATCAGCTTCACCAGTCATGATACTAACCTCTGCATGCTGAACATCAAAGTCTGGCAGTTGCTAGTACAAATTTTATTACTCAGTCGGGGTTCAAACCCACGACATCCATGCTTAGAAAGATGTGTGTGAATTCATTTTCTAAGCTTTGATTGTGTAGAACGTTTAGTATGTTATAAAATTAAATGTTTCTTAGTAAAGACCCTATACTTATCATTTTATTTAGACATGCTACCAATGTTTTAACTGTGGGAGAAATATTCTACTGGTCAATTAAATATTTACTCACCTCTCTCACAGTTAGATCCTGTGTATTCCTCTCCACATATGCACTTAAAAGTAGAATTATCTTTGCGCAAGCATATACCAATATTCTGGCATGGTTTTGAGAAACAAGGATCTGAAACAAATTCACAAGTGAATAAAGAAGTTTACAAACATATGACATTACTAATACGTTCTTTATCAAATCATTTAATACATTAGAAAAAGTCAATACAGCAAACCCTGAAAAACAAATAGCAATAGAAAGAAGTATCATATTTTAAGTAATATATTGAATAATAACAGCTCATATATTATTTTAATGCACATTCTTAGAATAATCACGGATAGATAGATAAAAAGAAGCAATATACTTACCATTGGAAGGGCCTATTATATCCATTGTAAAGCATCTTATCTCACCATCTTTTTCACTACAATCAACATAAAACAAGAATAATGTCATATATTTCATTATTTGAGATTAGCATCAGATAATGAGAAGAATCAAAAGATATTAAATTTATTTGAAGGTTCGAGTTATGACCAACTATAATGCCAGAACATGAGGCAACTTTGATTTCATTACCATACTTAAAACAAATCTTCACCATTGCCATTTTTCTCATAAACACAATATTACACTGTATTGCATTCCTTCCGAGATGTTACTTTACACATATTTTAGTCTCTTTTTAAATCTCACAGTAAATAGAATACTACATGATTATTACAATATTCCTTGTTATGAATAAACAAACACTGTAATAACTTCAAGATGTCTCCATCTTCTAAATTATGTTAATTGTAATTGTTTTAAAACTTTGAAATTGTTGAAAATAATGTCAGTTTCATCAACTAAAATATAGTTGGAAGTCTCTTCTCTTTTTCATCATATTCTTCATAAGAGGGCATCAAGGGAGAAAACTCATTGACTAATGAGTCACTCTCTACAAACAAAGCATTATTATTATTATTATTATTATTATTATTGGTGGTTCTAAATCATGTCTTAATTCAAGAACTTTGAAACATCTACAGTATATAGATACTCAGTCAAAATCATTGGCTGTATTCATCTATCCCCATTCGATAAATTAAAACATTAGGTTTGTAAATTTTGGCATTGTTTAATTACTTGAATAATTTTTCGGGATGGAATGATCAAATTTGATGTTTGTTTGCTTGAATTTTAACGGTGCATCAGCACTTTTAGGCTATTTAGCGCCATACAATAGGTTAGATATTTAAAAATAAGAAAGGTTTAACATAATAAACCATAATTGTTAAATATAAAATGGAAAGATGTTGGTAACAGGAAAATATGAAGCTTCCAAATCAACGGGAGATGTAAATGATGTATGTTGATGATAAGATGTTATAAATAAGAGGTGGTATTTGCATTAGATAAAAATGTTCTAGGTGATGGCACACAAGTTATAGTTTAAATTAGAGATTTACTTCCTTTTCATTTTCCTCAAATTTTGAATAAAATAAAGGTTATTTAAACAGGTATAGGATATTCGAAAAAAAGTGAAGATGTAAATGTATGGGAAAGAATAAAATATAATGGTTTAAAATATTGATTTGATTAACTTTAAGTTGTTTCCTGAAGCAGGATGTGTGTATTTAAAGCTGAGATAATTAAACCACTTTGTAAAGATCATTGTAAAAATCTGGATTGATGAGAGTCACTGGTTAATATGTGGTTCAAGCTATAGGGAAGACATCTGACTTTAGTGGTTCTCAACGCCTGTCATGTTTTGATATATATCAATATAATGGGACTTTCATTCACTAACTAAATATTTTACCGGAAAGTAAAGGGAAATTCTTGTGCTGCAAGTTTGCAGAACAATGTGTAATAGTGTTCACTTAATTCCACTTGTCCTACGGGTAATGTTCTTTCCATTCATTTTCCTGTATCATTTTCCAACAGTTTGCCCCTTATAGTGTTTTTAGTTATTTGGTAGATGTCGTTTACCATGAAGAAACTAATGCCCGTTAAAAATAGGTTTAAAGTCTAGCTGATATAAAGTTTTAGTGTAGTGCTAGTGAGAGACTAGTTCTAATGCTAACTTAAAATCTATTACAATTAAGTTTTTAAATCTATAAAAAATGGATGATAGATTTTGAGTTTGGTTTTAGTATATCATCATTATATTTTACTTCAAACTAGATAAAGACACATCTAACAATCTGAAATAATTTTTTTATTCCGTCTAGCAATGATACAAACAAAAAACACTAGCATATAAAAAACTGTATAGGTCAATTACTGTGTTAGTCATATCCCATTAGGAAATATATGCAGTGCGTAAACACATAAATAAAAATGGTAGTCTTTGTTGTACGTGCTGTATATCCATTGTCAGCCAATGTCACTATACAATTACTATGGTATGCATTGTTACCAGTAGCACATGGCTGTTTAGTTTTTGACATACTGCATGCATTTAAAATGGCCTTGATTTTAGGATGACAAAAACGCAACCATCTTAATGAGGCTACCGAAGGAAAAAAGCCAATCATAGGGAAATAAAAGATAAGAAAACAAAGAACTTGTTAAATATGGGACTGAAGGATGCTGTTGATATGTACAGGTTTTTTTTCTCAATGCAAAGATTAGACTAAATAATTTGGTAGGAAAAATAGATCAAGGGTCTGGGACTTTGTATTTATATTGACTAAGGCTTCTTCTTGACATAAGTGATGTTGATGGAAGTGGGTAGGACTTTATATCAAAAGATCTGGTGAGTTGGTTCAAAATCAGGCTGGAGCAAAGAAAAGTATATGCAAGAGTTTGGTACCTCTTATCATGTAATGCACACACTTCCTTAAAGTCCTCAGTACCAAATGAACAAATTATTCTTTTCTGAAATGATTTAATTTCATCTGTCAAATCATGCAGTTCTTTAATATAATATTTCTTTCTTAGAATCTTAGAATATTCCTCTTTAATGATATCTGCAAGTTATTGTATAATATTATATGAATGTTTCTTGGAAAGAGGTTCTTAAATAAACCTCATAAATGATTACAATACTTACTCGGCTTGCAGACAAACAGTATGAAGGGCTTCATTCGAAAAATTGTATGAAACATCTGCAAAGCAGTGATCTCCAGTTGATATTACTGGCTGCACATAAACTCCAGAATGAGAAACAACTTCATAACTGAAATTTGAAGTGAAGCAATATTAATTTTAAAAAATAGCTTTGTGAGCCTGTGAATATCACAATGAGTTAACATTTACCAGTGACATCAAAAGTAAAATTACCATGTAACTTTTACTGTTGACATTGCTACTGGTAATTATCATAATTGTGGTTGATTTAACTTAATGACATTTATGACATATGGTATCACAAATGGCACTGAATAATGGAAGTGACATTTACCACTGACATCACATGCAAAAAGTTGACATGTGACATTTACTGGTGACATTAATGCTGGTAAATATGATAATATACTTTTAATTTTGAAATCATACATTAAATACTGACATAATGAATTCGGACAAATTTAACACAGATGGACATAGATGAGACATACGACAAATTTAACACAGATGGACATAGATGAGACATACGAAACTTTTAACACAGATGGAGATAGATGAGACATACGACACATTTAACACAGTGGACATAGATGAGACATACGACACATTTAACACAGATGGACAGAGATGAGACATTTAACACAGATAGACACAGATGAGACATACATGTAATTGATCACAATATCTCTGCTCAAGAGTTGATGTGTTGATGGAAACCATTAGCACATATAAACAATTTGAAATAAGATGGCATTTGTTTTAAATACTATGCTTATTAAACAATAATTGTCACAATCTGTAGAGTTTACAGGTCCAATGTGAACAGTCTTTTAATTATATCCCTGCTTTCAGAATCACCTGTTAATGTCATATTGTGATATTTACCAGCAAGACAAGAGCTAGTAAATGACACAAATGGTATTACATTTAAGTTTACTGTAATTACCGGTATTGATGTTTGTGACACCTGCATGCTCTATATTTACCAGCAAGATAAGAGCTAGTAAATGACACAAATGGTATTACATTGAAGTTAACTGTAATTACCGGTATTGATGTTTGTGACACCTGCATGCTCTATACTTACCTTGTTATCTATGTCTTACAATCATCATTATTATTATTTTTAATCCCTTTTGAGAAAATGATGAGTGATAAAGTCTGTATTATGGTTTGTGTCAGTATTATAAATGGTGTAGTGGTTACACAAAGACATAAAATATGAATACCTGCAGAGCAAAACTCCTATGTCATTACACAACAATAAAATTATTTACCAATTTATCTGAGCCCCAGGCCAGCTACCTAACTTTTGGCCTATTTAATTAGGTCTTGTTTGACTTTTTGGATAATATGCTAAAAACCGGTTATCAAGATTTGAATTAATTAAGCACAAGTAAATCTTTGTAATTTTATAAAACACTTACAAATTCCAGAATACGCTGGGCAAAGAATAAAATTAAGATTATCTATGGCATAATCATTACATAAAATAAAAATGGAATTTGATTAAAATTAACTGGTTCTATCAAAACTGGCGGGAATTATTATGAATATTATATGTACATTTTCTGTTTTAGCCTTGACAGCTGTTCTTTCAAGAGATTGTACATTTAATATGAATTTTATTACAGCTTGGTAGCCCTTGTAAGCATAAACAATATTCTTTCCTTCCTGCAAAGTCAAAACTTCAAGGACACAAAAAAAGTGTTTTAATCACTGCCAATTTTGGAAAAAATGCAATAAACTATAAAATTTTATTGTTTTCATATGAGTTTGGTACTAACTTCTTTTCATAAAAGCTAGTTTTTATTTTTTTTAAAAAGATTGGATTATATAGTCTGATTGTTTAGATGAAGGTTTAACATGCTTTTGAAGTCATCATGAAAACGGACTTCTTAGGACCAAACTATATTTGCAACTAAAGCATTAAAGCCACACATGAGTGTGAAATGGCAGCTTGTCAACATAAAATACAAAACGAAAAATTATTCAAGTTTGGACTGATGGCTTTCTTTGTTATGCACAGTTATGTTTTATCTCGATATCGACATAAGCATGACAAACTTGGTAGTAATAATGAACCACAGAACTATGACATTTAACTGTGTTGCCATAGGGAGCTAGGCTTATTAACTTGCACTAAAATACATGTAAATTGGACTGCTTTGCCTAGTTTATTGGCATATCTTGATTCCTAGGATATAGTAAATAGTCCTTTTATATTATGGTTAAGCTGTAGACAGTTTTAAAGCTGGTTAATCTCTTGAATGGCCTTGTTTTAAAATTACAAGGCATTTTTTCGGTGTGATAAGTAAAGAGTACTTTTATCAACCTCGTTTTTTTTAATGATAGTAATACTATACTATTATGGCACATGACACAAGCTCTCAATGATGAAAATAGAAAAGGAACAAAAACAATTTTGTTAGGTATGATGAGCATAACACAGAATCCCTTGCATACAAAAAAGGTGCCCAACATTTTCATGGTGGTGAGTAGGAAATATTTTCACGCAAGACATGAAGACACTCCCATATGGGTATGATCTTTCTTTTCTATGTATATAAGTAGGTGAGGGGTTTTAGATAGTAAGGCGGACATTCCACCAAACATTTTCATAGTTAATTATGCAGTTATTGAAATTGGTTTGATAGATGCTGACTTTTATGCTATATTTTTGGTGTGTGGGCTGGGCTATTCTCTAACATTGGCTCAGGTGGCCTGACATTGAGGGCCAAAATTAGGCAGTTGATCCAAACCAGAAAATGTTTAAGCAAAATGTTTTAAACTGAAATTTAACTAGAATTTTTTTAAAAATTGTTTTAAAACAATTGTGAAAATTAGATAAAAATAACAAGAAACGGGCAGAATAATTAAATGATTCGACCTGGGGATACTGTTATGTTCAATATTACCTGCTTATATACTACTAATACTAAATCAAACCAGGTAAATATTTTGATATAAAAAGTTCTAAATGTGTTAATTTCTCCAACACTTGCAGGTTTACTAACAATATTGAAATAAATTGATTTTCCCTGTTATACTCTCTTCTGTGAGAAACTATATAGAATGGATGTAACTAAATATTATTTTTAACTAATTTCCTTTTCTTTGATTATGTCCATGGCTGTTTTCCTTTTTTCTCCAAGTTTTAGTTTATGGTTTTAATATGCAGTATACGAGTAAGGGAAATGATTTTAACTGATTCACTTGGTTTTGTGTATTCCCTCTTTTGCATATTACAGTAGGTCTAAATCTGAAAATACTTACCATCTAGATGCATTGTCTTTATTTGTATACACAAAGAGATGACATGATTTGTTGACTTTGCAGGTAAATCTAGAATTATCTTTGGGTGTTGGCTCTATGAATTGTATTGATTTCTGAAACATACAGATGAACACATGAACACATATTTAAAACTATAAAAATGTCAGAATCTGGTGTGTAGCATTATCATTTTGAACCTATAGTTGTTACACTTTGTACCCAATTGTCTTTAAAGTTTGAACTTAAAATTGTTACAACTTGTACTCAATTGTCTTTAAAGTTTGAACTTTTAATTGCTACAATGTGTACTCAATTGTCTTTAAAGTTTGAACTTAAAATTGTTACAACTTGTACTCAATTGTCTTTAAAGTTTGAACTTAAAATTGTTACAATTTGTTCTCAATTGTCTTCAAAGTTTGAACTTAAAATTGTTACAATTTGTACTCAATTGTCTTTAAAGTTTGAACTTAAAATTGTTACAACTTGTACTCAATTGTCTTTAAAGTTTGAACTTTGAATTGCTACAATGTGTACTCAATTGTCTTTAAAGTTTGAACTTATAATTGTTACAATTTGTACTCAATTGTCTTTAAAGTTCAAAGTTTTAATTGTTGCAATTTGTACCCAATTGTCTTTAAAGTTAGAACTTTTAATTGTTACAATTTGTACTCAATTGTCTTTAAAGTTTTCATTTAATTTTTCTTGTATGATTTCCATTAAAATTACAATATGCCCTATATAGGATTTTGATCAAAGTTAAAATGTGCCCTATATCACCATGATCTCTGTGTTTGTTAACACTCAGGAGGCCATATTTCTGATATGATTTCGATCACAGTTAGAATATGTTGAATATCACCATGATCTCTGTGCTTGTAAACACACAAGAGGCCATATTTCTGATAGGGTTTACATCAAAGTTAGAATATGCTCTATATAATCATGATATTTTACAAGTTTGTTTCTTAACAAGATCCAGTGATATTAATGAAGTGAGTTTTTTTTCAGCCATTTAGTTAAGGGTGTCAACATTCTAATAATATTTTATATAAAAGCTGTTAAATAGTCTCACATCATAAATATGTTGAATTATGAGCAAGATCTACACTTATTTATGGTTAATCTTGCATCTGACTGGCTGAGTTTGCTACCACTCTGAAATTTGGATATTGCTCAAACAAGGTAAAAAAGTTTATTGCAAAACAGTCTTAGTTTAAAAAAGGAAGGAGATCCTCATATATTGTGCTGTATTTAATTAAGCTTATTAGTTAGGTCTCCAGAGACTCTATGTCTCAAATGATTTCTATTAAATATTAAACATGGCTAAAATGAATATATCATTAAGATCACACACGAGTTCAACTGTGTAAGAACTATAAGCAGATTAATTGTGAATTTATATATTTGGTAATATTTGTTGCCAGATTATAGCACAAATGATGAAAGAGACAATATTAAAAAGTTGGTAGACAGACTATAATACTAAAATTTGATTAGTTATGAAAGAAAAGTAAGCAATATCTTACATGTAAACGTGCACTGAACTTTCTCTCCCCAACCCCACCCCATCTACCTCCAATCCTCTAAAACATTTATCTAGCTGCAACACTTAAATAAATCTGAATCACTATGTATTCACTTTTTTAATCTACTCACATTCCTCTGGGTGACGTGTGATTGATGCCCTTGTGTCAGTTGATTGCAAAACAAATAATTCAACATTAAATGATTAAAATACATACAAAAATATAAAGCAAAATTAGGCAAGCGGCATAATTTTTATCTTCTTTGAAATTATTATTAATTAAAATGGCTACCATCATCTGATGTCAAAGATTACTTATGCTCCAATTTAGGAGCTAAGACTAGACCCATTTTCTTAAAGTGTATAATTTGAAGTATATAAAGTTCACTAAGACAAACATTAAAAGTATAAAAAAAGAAGTAACATTCTATATAGATACAATACAATATAATGAGTTTAGTATGGTACACATACATGCTTTCACAAAATGTACAAAGAAAAAGACTTGTCGCATAATTATTTTATTGTGAGGCAAAGTCTCAGATAAGCTAAGGGTAATGTTTATTTACATCTATCATTATGTCATGCACAGTTAAAATATTTAAATCAGAAGCTAATTTAAGAGTTTTAGATTGGTTTAATAAAAAGTTTGGGATTGATTACTATGTATAGTATACTTACAATCAGTTGTGTAGAAAATGTTGTAGCATCTTGAGGAAGTTCCAACCAAATGGGTTATTCTGCAATATCATACATTATTCTTATTCTTATTATTAAATAATCACACGTTTAGTTAAGGAAAAATATCATGGTAATGTGTTTGACCCACTTGTATTTCTATTAAGAAGCAGAATTATATTCTCATATTTTGAAATGCTTGTTTCCCGATGTCTAGGTGTTTTCCTATGCAGGGAAAATAGAACAAATGAACTGTTTTGACATGACAATTAAATGTATAATTGCGTATTAGTGTCACATGACCTTTGATTAAAAACTAACTGAAAAATGTGATGAATATAAACCTGTTATTGACCTCCAGGCAAACATACTGCTGCCCTAAATATGTTTTCTCTGGTGGTGCATCTATATTGATTAGTGACTCATACATATTCTGTATCCCTGGAACATACTTTACTTCCTCTGGTGCTGACACATACAAAATGTTTTTCAGATTGTCAGAGACATACTGAATTCTAACTACTGGATCAGACCTGTCAAGAAAGGATTATTGTGTTAGATTTGTCAAATGAAAGTTCCTTAAACAACAATTTATTTTTATTTACAAAACAAAGACTTTAATTTGCATAAAGTAGACCTATTTATCAAATGACCTGTAATTACCACATATATAAAGTCTGGTACAATATAGCATCTATAAAAATGGACAGTAATAAACACGTACATGTATATTAAGTCTGGTACAATCTAACATTCACATCAAACATGGCCAGTAATCAATGTGTATATTAAGCCTAGTATACAAGATATGTCCTATAATCAATGAACATATTAAGTATTGTACAACAGACATGGCCTGTAATCAATGTATATATTAATTCTGATATACCAAACATGGCATATAATCAAAGTGTATATCAATATTAATTCTGATATACCAGACATGGCCTGTAATCAATGTATATATTAATTCTGATATACCAGACATGGTATATAATCAACATGTATATTAATTCTGATATAGCAAACATGGCCTGTAATCAACATGTATACATGTATTAAGTATTGTATACAAAACATGGCCTGTAATCAATGTGTATATTAATTCTGATATACCAGACATGGTCTGTAATCAACGTGTATATTAATTCTGATATACCAGACATGGTCTGTAATCAACGTGTATAGTAAGCATTGTATACCAGACATAGCCTGTAATAAACAAATATATTAATTATGGTATACTAGACAAGGCTTATAATCAAAGTGTGCTTTAAGTCTTGTTTACCAGGTGCTGCTATCAGCGTGTAAATTCTGGTATTCCAAATAAGGCCTGTACTCAACATGTATTTATGTCTGATACGATGCATCAGCCATTATCAAAATTGACTGCCTTTATAAAAACTAAGTGTAAAGAGTAGAACAAAAATGACAATTAAACACTAACTTTCAATATTTCTCATTATGATAAGCATGAGTGATACAGACAATATATTTAGTTGCATACATTATTAGATTACTGCCAAATACATACTCTTTGTTCTTTCATGCCATAGTAGTTGGAATAATAGCTATATTATCACAACTTGGCTTTCTTTCTTCTTGTTTTCTTTTTTATAACACCTAACAACATACAATGTATAAGTGATTCTCAACATGACTTTTTTGTACATTTTCCATGGTTCTCCATCCTCTACACCATTCTCTGTTGATCAGAGCTTTAGTAAACAGATCTGTAAAAAAATGTTCGACACTTTGAAATAACCTAGGCAGAAATATTTGTCCTGTATAGCCAAATTCAACTGTACATAGCATATATCAACTGCCAGTGATAACAAGGTCACAAACAAATCTTTCACTCCATCTGCATAGTAAAGTGTCATGCTTCCAAAATGAAGAATTTTTAAGTTGTCAAGAAGATCGAAGTTGCTAGTGGAAAAGAGCTATCTGAAAATTATTTTAATGAGGTCTACTACTTACTGAATGGCCCTTGTAGCTTGATATGTTCCCACAGTTTCTTGTTCCTGCCATAAAATAAACTGCACATAATATTCCCAATGAATGCTTTGAAAGCATAGGTAAGGAATACATACCCGCCAGCAATGAATACAGAAAACTTGCAGGGTTTTGAGTTGAAGCATGTAATAGTACTGCCTTCTGATGGTGTTGGCTGTACAAAATTCACCTAGCATAAAAGAGAAGAAATAGGTAATGCAGTTAGAATAATTTTTTTCTCTCTTTTCTCTCATTCCCTCTTACTACCTCCCCCCCCCCTCTCTGTCAAACAAACAAACAAACAAAGCCTGCTGTCCACATTAAGGATTATGTAATGAACTCTATGACATTACACTCAGATTCACATAATTACACAATACCCGGAGCCCCGAGTGGCCAAGTGGTCTAAAGCGCTCTCTGTTATGGATCACTGCCATCTCACCTCTGTCTGCCTGGGTTCAAATCTCAGATTCAGCCAATGTGGGTATGTACGAAAGCTTTCTGGTAGCTTCTCATGGGTCGATTGTTTTTTCCAGGGGTTTTCCTGGATTCTTCCTCCAACATTAATACTGGCTGCCTATCATGTGCTGAAAAATTGTGTTAAACCCTACACCACCACCAGCACTACACAATACCCTTTTAATTTAATCTGTATATATGTATTAAATTCCGGAGCGGCCTGTTCATTTAGTCAAACTAGGCGATTCCCATGGACATCAAGTTAAAATTGGCTGCAAATATGTGGAGACATTATTGGGGGTAGAAGAGCTGACTGCATGGTTCTCCCAGGGTGCCATTTGCAAGCAGCAAATTTAGCACTGCCTTTGATTAAATTACATCTTGAAAACTGATATATCAGATTTCCATATATTTGGATTACGGTTAAGATCCTTAAGTATATACGGTTTTCTCAGACCACAATTGTGACAGGAGTTACTTTGCATGGTAAGCATAGCTTAATACAAAATACCAGGCCACCTACAAGACATGAAACACTACATTATATTGACCTATGGTACAACTGAAGACATAACTTCCAAATCACATCATTGACAGAACTTCAATAAACTTCCATACCATCTGGTAAGAATACTTGTTAATAAATGGCATGTGACCTCTACATATTAAATAGTGAATCATTCAGGTGCTTTCTAAGAGTGATTTTCACACACATCAACAGCCAGACAGATAATGAGACATGTCAGTAAATCCTCGTTATGCAACTCAGTTAATCCTGTTTGTTGTATACTCATGTTCTTAAATGTTAGATCAATAAAAACTCTCATGATTCATGTGTTTCATATAAGCGGAAAAATATATAATTGGATTCTAATGATAACTTTCTGAGCATGATGGTGAATTCACATGCAAGAAGGATCCCATGGTATGCGTCTAAAAAACAGGTCCTAAGAAGCAAATCTGGAATAAAATATACACTAGCGGTTGACAAGGAAATTTGACTACAACTTTCAGTGTATGGCTCTTTATTTTGATATTTTGAAATGAAATGGTATGACAATATAATGACAGTTTCTATGCAAAGGAACCTTGATTTCTAAAATCTTGTGTTGCTTATCAATATTAGTTAAAATCATCTACAAAGTGTAATATCACATGTATAAATACAAAGACAAAATTAGATCCAGTTAAATATGACTAGATATACATGTATATACATATGTATATACTTTTCAGTTCAAATTTTCATGTCCTCAAAATAACATATTTAGACATACTCATATTTATTTTTGTACAGAACAGAAGTTTGTTAAAAATGATTTTATATAGTTACCTGTTGATGAGAGAAGTCGGATTTATCTATTAAAATAAAGAATACATATCTTAGTTGATAAAATCATAAAATGCATTCGTTGATAACATGAGCAATTTATTTCTGGACCACTTGTAAAATTATGAAAAGAATGGATGATTGTTTCATATCATGCCTACATCATGCAAAGCATGATGACATGACCATGCTCAAAGAAAGATCACAACACCAACACTTTCAAATATTTTACCAATTTTAAAAGCACAGGACTATTTTGTGATAAACTTGACAGCTTTGAGACGGATGATGAAACATAAAAGCAACCATGTCTGAATATAATAATGTATGATCAACGTCGACTGTATTAAAACATGATTTTTGAAATAATAAAAACTTTAATTTTTCTATTTCCAATGTAAACGCTATGCTTCAACACAACAGATTGTGTTTAGTGATTATAAAATCCAGATAACCAAGATTAACGTTGATAGCAGGGATTTTGAAGATGGTCTAGCATTATGTCTTTGATGTGGCTATTAAATTAATGTTGATAGCGGAGATTTTGAAGATGGTCTAGCATTATGTCTTTGATGTGGATATTAGATTAATGTTGATAGCGGAGATTTTGAAGATGGTCTAGCATTGTCTTTGATGTGGATATTAGATTAACGTTGATAGCAGGGATTTTGATGATGGTCTAGCATTATGTCTTTGATTTGGATATTAGATCAACATTGATAGCAGGGATTTTGAAGATGGTCTAGCATTATGTCTTTGATGTGGATATTAGAATAATGTTGATAGCAGGGATTTTGAAGATGGTCTAGCATTATGTCTTTGATTTGGATATTAGATCAACATTGATAGAAGGGATTTTGAAGATGGTCTAGCATTATGTCTTTGATGTGGATATTAGATTAACCTTGATAGCAGGGATTTTGATGATGGTCTAGCATTACCGTATATCTTTGATTTGGATATTAGATCAACATTGATAGCAGGGATTTTGAAGATGGTCTAGCATTATGTCTTGATTTGGATATTAGATCAACATTGATAGCAGGGATTTTGAAGATGGTCTAGCATTATGTCTTTGATGTGGATATTAGATTAACCTTGATAGCAGGGATTTTGATGATGGTCTACCATTATGTCTTTGATGTGGATATTAGAATAATGTTGATAGCAGGGGTTTTGAAGATGGTCTAGCATTATGTCTTTGATGTGGATATTGAATTGACCTTGATAGCAGGGATTTTGATGATGGTCTAGCATTATGTCTTTGATGTGGATATTAGAATAATGTTGATAGCCGGGATTTTGATGATGATTTAGCATTATGTCTTTGATGTGGATATTATATTAACTTTGATAGCAGAGATTTTGAAGATGGTCTAGCACTATTTCTTTGATGTGGATATTAATATCATTTTGTATTTATCTAACTTTGCTTTAAAACTCGAAATGGCATAGAGTTCACAAGATTTTGCTACAACAATTGAACAAAATAAAATATAATTTCTGGAAAACTAAGCTAGATGAAAAATAATAAAAGGCGATTTGGTATGTAAAAAAAAAGTGGACTGACAAAAGCTAAGAAGTTTCTTAAACTCAACAAATGTTGTATATTGCTTAAACTTAAAGTTAACTTTCTAACTTGATAATCTGTTTGTATGAGATAACCTCTTAAAAAAATTATCAAGCATAAATTATTTGGTATCATTGGGAACCATTGACATCAGATACGTTTTAGAACAAGACAAATACCTGAATCAAGTACAATCCTGAGAGTAGAATTTCTTATCCCAATATTAATCAATTGGCTCAAATAAAACGGTAAGAAGGAGAAAAAAAATCAATAATATAGTGTGGCTACCTGATCAATTTCCAAACATATTTACATAAGTTAACTAGGAAAATATTTCCAGGCCACATGTTTAATTCAAGTCAAATTGGTGATCAGTAGCAAAAAAGCAGACAATACTGATATGTATTCATACAAATTATACAACAATGGATACAAATACATCTTGCTTGTCATATAGGCTATCTTAAAAAACAGATGGGATGAGAAAACAAAGAAAAGAGACATTACAACACGAGGCATCCAGATAAATCTACAGAAACATAGTCTGAAAAGAAACTTAAATGAGTAAACTTACTCAAATGAAAAAACCCATATAGTGAAAACGTTTAACTGATTCCTAAAGACAAGAGTATTTAAATATTTAAGCTAAAATTAAACCAGAGAATTACTTGACATTTTGGCAAAAGAGTATTCATGGTAACAATAGCACTCATCAACATTAATAGATATGAGCCTTGTCAAAGCGACCAAAGAAAAAAAAACGGTTAAAATGATGCATCAATTTTTTTTAGATTAGCAACTGTTCCTAAATTCGACAATGGAAGAACAGTTTGTGTTTCAAAATAAAATACAATATTTTCAAGACGATGCCTTCTCAACTTTACTTCCATAGTATTAAAATATAAGATAGAAAATACTGTTGTTTACAACTGTGAGATTTTAATGAAGTTGTCGTAGATAAAAGGTTCCACAAGCATGAGCTGTATGGCTCAAGTGTATATACTGTAGTTGAAAATATTTTGAAGTGGATGAGAACGAAATGCAGCAAATATGTATATGTTCAATGGGAATAATATAATGAGCTGCTTAGCAACTGGGAACAAGCCAAAAATTTTATTTAGTTAAAATAAAACTCGGAATCAGTACATATTTAGCAGTATCAAGAAGAGTGACCTATGTGGAATCACACCACAATTAATACTTCCAGTTCAGCACCACGAATGTAGCTCCAGTCTATTTTTAGAACATTTTTTCCTCTCTCATTTTGGTGGTGATAGAAGAGTTATATTGATGCATATTTGGTAGGGATTTAAAGGTAATTGTTTATTCTTGAGAATATGAGCAGAGAGAGTGGTTGTCATTGTGTAATTTGGCGACAGTGCACATGGAGTAATAAGGCCTTGGTGATGATCCGGAAGTGAAATATGTGTTCTGTTTACATGCTGCTCTGTTTACAGTGCAGCAGCTCAAAAAAATGCCGATCAACCCTTTACAAGAATTTCACCGTGAAGTCATCTTTGGAGGTATTTTAGATTAACATATGATTTGTATTGATTGTCACACTGTGGAAAGGTCAGTTCTGAGAAATATATGTAGAGAACATATAGTAAAATTAATTGTGGTCTATGTCCATGTGGAAAAAGCAGCACATACTAAACGGAAGAAGTTAAAACGTGCACATAATTCGAATTTGATGCAGAACCGGGACGCGAGCGACCCAGAACAAGTAACCGAATTACCCTCAGAAAAAACTGAGTACATTGAGCTCAGAGAGGTTCTATTGATCTGACTGGAATACCTCGTGAGAACTTTGCTTGTGGGCTTACGCCAGTTTAATTATATTTGCATGAGTGAGCAAAAAATCACCAAAGAAGACACCTCATAGAGTTTAATGGATATAGATCAATGCTGCTAATTTTGGTAGAAAAAACTACATAAACGCCAAGGTTGTATAATTTAAATTGATATATTGTATATCCTTCATAGCAATATGTATGACTGTTTGTCTCTAGTTTATTTTATTAATCTACTAATCCATGTTTCATTAGAAACTCGTGTATCTTATAGATCAGAATTGTGTATAATTGTTATGATGATGCATATCATTTATGACGTTACGTGATGACGTAATTGTTGTTTAAAAAATAAATGATGTCATCCATTACATTCAAATCATTTAGTGCCTGAAAAGGCATTGATTAAAATGCGAAACTAGTTAGATACTTTGCATCCTAATGTACTTAATGCCAGTGCATTATATAAAATTGTATAATTTAAATTGATATATTGTATATCCTTCATAACAATATGTATGATTGTTTGTCTCTAGTTTATTTTATTAATTTACTAATCTGCTAATTTTGAATATAGATCAGGATCTAGGTCAACATTAGGTTTTTAATACGAAACGGTCAGGTCAAACAATAAGGTCAAAATTGTCGAATCCCTAGTAAACAAGACTACATCGTTTTTAGATATAATAAAATTAAAATCAAAAGACTTTTAAAAGTTACAAAGTTAAATCAGATATACTTAACACTTTTCACATTAAGAAAAAGAAAGATTTATTGATTAAGGGGACGTCCATTAATTATGTCAAAAATTTTCAGGCAATTTCTTTATGCCTCCCCTTCCTCGCTCCCCATCCTTGTCAACAACTGTCAAACTTTCAGTGACCCCCCTAATAAAATGATGTCAACATTTTTTTTACACCCCCTCCCAAACTAACAATACCCTGAACTGAACAAGAGTCTGTTATCAAAGTGTACAATATTTGTAAGGCATTAAGGTTGCTGCATCTGGTTGAAGAAGTTGTATGCTAGTGTAGGCTACATAATTTATTTTATGTATTATGTTAAAGATGACCGTATAATAGTCAAGCTCCCAAGTTTCCTAGGCTCAATTATCCATCCTTGGAGGGACAGCTCATGGACTTCAATATATTAAATAGCATCTATGTTATATATATATATATATATATATATATATATATATATATATATATATATATATATAACATAGATGCTATTTAATAGAAGTACATGGATAGCTATACTATTTAGATGTCTATGGCTCAGCAGTCATTGAATTTAGTAACAGCTTCCCTTAAAAATTTGTCAGATGAATAACCACAATGGTAATAATCCGTGTAATCTGTCTACAATCTACATTGAATAAAAACAAAATATGATGATGCAGGACTATGACTTCCTTGGCAAGAGCTCAACCGGTTTAGACTTAAACTGGTGGGCTGTTGAAGGGCGAGCGAGTGTGTGCCATACCAACGCACCGACTAATTTCCTATTTTTTGATTTATTACATTTCTTGTAAAAAAACATAACATTGTTGACGTCAATTTACCTTGAATTCCCCCTCCCCCACGTCAACAATTGTCAAACTTCTTCAAACCCCATCCCCCCATTTTTTGATATAGTTAATGGAAGACCCCTAAGCTTTCTTTTAGCAAATACATGTATTAATCATATACGAGGCTTAAGAACAACATAAGTACTCTTATGAATTATAAACAATGTACATGAAATAATAAATTTCTACACACAGGAAGCTGCGTTTGCTATTAAATTATCTTTTTGATTGACGAGCCTGATGTCAAGATTATATTCCTGTAACAATAAACTCCACCTTCATTAGTGTGATTTTTCATCTTGCCGATGAAAGTAAAAGGGTTGTGGTCACTAAATACAGTAATCAAAGAAGGAGCTGAGCTAACGTAAATGTTGTAATGCCAATATCAAAGCCAAACATTTCTTCTCGATTGTTGAATAATTTCTTTGACGTTTATTTAGTTGTATTTTTTTTATAGAAAAATAACACACTGGATGATCAATACTACTTTCGTCTTCTTGAATAAAAACGGCTTCAATACAAACATGACTTGCATCAACATATAATTTAAATGATTGGTTGAAATTTGTACCGCTTTTAAGTTTGGATTTTAACTTAAAAGTCTCTTCATATTTTTCAGTCCAAAGGAACTTGTTTTTTCTTGCTCAATAGATTTGTCATGGGTTTAGCAATTATAGAAATATTGGAACAAAATTTCCGATAGTAACCATCCATTCCTAATAATCGCATCAGTTGCTTTGCAGTATTTAGGCACAGGGAATTCAGAGATAGCCTCGACCTTAGGTTTAACTTGTCATGTCCCACGAATTGTCCTAGAAAAGTTACATTAGCACGGCAGAACTCACTTTTAGATAAATTATTTGTCAAAAATTTATAGGCGAGTTTGTCAAAGAATTTATGAATTGTTGCTAAATGTTATTTCCAGTTGTCATAGTAGATGATGACATAATCGATGTAAAACATCACAATTATCTAGACCAGAGGTGATCCTATTCATGAGACTCAGAACAGTACTTGGCGACCCTTTCATCCCAAACGGCATTATTAATAATTTTAAAGTCCATTAGAAGTCAAGAATGGCGAAATTTTCTTTGCTCTTTCCGTTCGTGGAATTTGCCAACATACTTTTAGAAGGTCGAATTTGGTGACACACTTGACACTTTCTGATCTTACAGTCATCGATTCATCATAATCGAAATTAACCTGTTTTGGTCACACTGTTCACCTTCCTATAATCAGTGCACATATGGAAAGTGATATCTGGTTTTGGAACAAGTATGCATGGAAAAATATAGTCACTTTTACTGGGCTCTATGAAATCATTCTCTAGCAAAAAAATGAATTTCTTTTTTAAATATTCTTGTTTGAATGGGTTCATCATGTACGAGGGTTGTTTTGCAGGTTTGGAAGTTACAAATTTTAACGTCATGGAAAATTGTGTTTTTCCTTGTAGGAACATCTGGAAACAAGTGATCATATTCAATTAATAACTCTTTGAGTTCATTTCTTTCTTGCTGTTGAAAATGGGAACGTTTCTGGTCCAGATCATTCATAATTTCTAAATTACGAAGATTTGTTACTCCAATATCAATATAATACAATTATATTTGTTCACTTAAATCTTTACTGACTGGGCCAGGTACAACTAAATTAATTATATGCTTAACCTGGCTATATTTCAATATACTGGTTCTCCTAAAAAAGATATTTAGATCCCAGGAGCACTAATATCATAATTTAACTAATTCATTTTCTTCTTAACTTTGTAAGGCTCACAAAAGCTAACCTGAAGAATGAGCGAGAGAGACATTAACGTCATTTTTAGACTCAAAATATCTCGTAGTTCTGTCAACCATATTTTCACTTGTGACCAGAAATGCTGGATGCAAAATTGAAGCACAATAGGTTGGAAAGTTGCAGACCTAAAAGTTGATATTTTACCCGTCTGAACAGATTTAGATAGACAAAATTGAATTTAAAAAAAAAAAAAACTTTATTAAAGTTTTTCCTCATGTTTTAGATATAGTATTCCTTTAAGGAATTGCCTCTGGAAACCTTGTTGACGCACACATACTGGTCCACATGTATGGGTTAAATGACTTGGTCTTAGGTAAGGGACCATCACAATTTACCATAATTCTACTAAATGGTTCGTCAAATGCAGGTATAGGTTGTAGATGAGCCTTAGTTATGACCTAATTGAATTTTCCTGCCATTTGAGAAGAATGACAATATCTACAAATAAATGTTGTTAATCAACTCCTTGACATGAAAACCTAAGACCCGATTTGAGAACCAGGATGAAGGTCAAACGTTCATGTATCTATGTTGCTTAAAGATGTCATGTCTTTAACTAAAATTTTAGTAAAGAACACGGCAAACAGTTAGGTAGACCAGGATTTCAAGAAAGAAGAAATGTCATGAATTCAAATATAAGTAAAAATGTTTATAAACATTATCTTAAGGTTTTATGTAAAATCATGAACACAAATTAGCTATGTATATGTCGTTTACAAAATGACCCTTCTAATCTAGAAATCTGGACACATGTTAAACAACCAATATGTGTGTGTGTGTGTGTGTGTGTGTGTGTGTGTGTGTGAGTGAGTGTAATTTTCTGTGTAATTCATATTTAACAAAGTCAATAAAAATTTAAAGTCTCCACCCATACTTACTATTTGAACAATCCGGTGAATCTTCAAACCCAAGACTACAGTGACATATACCACCGTCTGTACACAGCCCATGTTGAGAGCATGAAGTACCATTGCAACCTTGATAAATTTAGAAGAAAGCAATTTCACATAATTTTTGTATCATCAATATGTATGTATGTATGTATGTATGTATGTATGTATGTATGTATGTATGTATGTATGTATGTATGTATGTATCTATCCATTCTTCCATCCATCCATCCAGGTAGTACATGAACGATATTTTATATATGATACCTTACGAAGCTTTTCCTAGATGAAAAATATAAAATGTTCAAACATACATACATACATATATATATATATATATATATATATATATATATATATATATATATATGCAGCCATGATATACTAAAATTGTAGATATATTTGACATTTCTATTCCAACTTCAGTATGAACTGATTATCATCATTTTTCTCTCCATTTTTACTATAAATGAAAATACTAAATAGACAACATGACATTTTCATGAATCTGAAGATTCGATAACCTACCTGGTTCATTGCACGTTTTATCATCACGGAATGTTGAGCTGCACCTATCTGTAATAAAGAGAAAGAACATGAATCATGATCTGTGTGATCAAAAATCATTTCACATTCTCTGTGTGCATCTCCAACATCCTTTAAGTAGTGGTAAACATCTAGCAAACGCGTTCACGACCACTGCAAAATTGTTGGTTAAAAGCAACAAGTTTGCAGTCAACTTTTATTGTATTCGTATATATCCTGTACAAAGTACAATAATATATATTGACCAATATATATATATATATATATATATATATATATATATATATATATATATATATATATATATATATATATAGTTGGTCTTCTGACTATACATTATAATATGTATGTTGTTTCTTCGTATTATATATTCTGTAATTCTCTTCCTCGTACTTGTCGCTTTCTTCAATCATTTATTCGTTAATTAATTCATTCATTCAATAAGTCAACGAGTATCGCTGGCAGTCCATCTGTCGACAGGTTTGGACTCACTCATATTCCCCACACTTTCCTAAGGCTGTTTTTCTTTCCTGTGTTGGTTAATGTTTCATTAGAAATGAACCATTCTTGAAAAAAAAATGGCTGAAAGTAGAATTTCGAACCACCTTCAATAATGAATTATTGGCAGTCTAAATCAAATGTTACTTTTACAGATAGAAATACTCCTGATGATATGAAAAAAGAAAAAAACATTGAAAAGTTATTGCATTTGTATCACAGATAGATGCACGAAATTGGAAGATTAAAATTTATTTTCAGATCGAAATACCCGTAATGTAAAAAGATAAATCCTTTTAAAAACATCTTCATGTGGACAGTATTGAAAATGATAGTTTTGTTTGGAAGTAAGAACTGTTGAATATTTATTATGCTTGTTTTAGATTATTCCCTGGGAATTGGAATATTTCCTTAACAAATTCTTTCTTAAAGTTATTTGTGTATAAAATGTCCATGCGTTAAAGCAACAGAAACACAAGACGAAAATAAAATTCCAGGTTAACTTTTAATAAGGAAAAGGACAGAGTTTACCACAAAGTTTTCATTTTCTTTAGATGATTTCTCTCAAATAATGCTACATGTATTATAGAGCTAGTTCTTGTGAATAAATTCTGGTGGAAATTTAAGGAATCTTTGGAACATCACATGATCTTGCAAAAACGGTCTCGACAAATTCATTTAATTTCTTTAAATATGTTGTTTTGTCTATTTTATTGCTGAGAAGAATATCGCCTTTTAAAGAAGATAACATTTAAGGTGAATGTCCCTGAGAAGTTTGTCTCATTGCTGTGTAACCGTGCTTGTTATGTAGTTTCTGTATTGTGGTTAGCAGCAACGTGTTGCCGGGACCTAGGATACACTTTCAAGCCAAACATACAACGGTCTCCCCATTAGGACGAATGTAAATTTCTCACCAGGGAATTTAATTCTCAGAAGACAAGACTTCTAGCGCTGATGAAGAGACTGCATTTCATCCTAAACTCTCTCTTGGAGGCAGAAATTCAAGAAACAGTCACACGGAAAACATAAATAGCATGTTTGTTTACTAAGATGAAACAATAAAGATATTTAAAAAAATTATAAGTGACAAAAGACTGATTTTTACAGCACATTGAATTTTTCGTTTGTTGCTTGCACCTTTGTATCTTTGTATTCGACGGCAAATTTATATATTACTTAACGATATGAACACTTCTTTTCTGCATGTTCCGATTATTATCGTTTATTCATTTATATTTCATCTACTGTAATCATTAGCTTATTAATCATTTAGAGTTCTATGGGATTCGCTGCGACAATGTCCCCCGCCGGACACACAAAGACACACACACAAACACACACTTAGAGGCACACACATAGAGCCTGTCACTCCGCTGGGAAACTATTATCTCGCGAAGTGGAGATCAGCAACAATGTGAAAGCGTTATCCGTTACGGATCACTGCCATCTCACCTCTGTCTGCGTGGGTTCGAGTCTCAGATTCGGACAATGTAGTTATTTGAGAAAGCTTGCCAGTAGCTTCTCGTGGGTCGGTGGTTCTTGCCGGAGGTTTACCCCGGGTTCTTCCTCCACAAATAATACTAGCCATCATGTATAAGCCTATCGTGTGCTGAAAAATGGCGTAAAACTATAAAACAACATTTTTACGCTGTAGTACTTCATAACAATTTTTACATGATACTCTCTATTCATTTACCAATATATGTATATTTTAGGGTAAATATGCATCGATTTATATTTCAAATGAAGCTGTGTGGATTAACGTATCCGTCCCCTAGAGAGTGACCGCAAACAGAAATTAAAGATCCCTATATATTCACCACAAATAAATTTTAAAGAATATTTTGTAGCAGGCGGCACGTTATTGGCTGTATAATAGACATGATTTTTGACGTGTTAGTTTTATTATAATTTACAAGTATATTTCGTGTCTCGACTTACTGAAATATGTTATTGTGTATGAAAACAATTGTTCCATGGTTTATTCATTTTTATATTTGTCATTATTCTTTAATGAACTTCATGGAAATTAAGTCAACATAGAAGACTTAATTCTCACTCTCGCAATGATTATATATCCTTTCTATGTCTCGATTATAAGCTACGTGAAGTTATTCTCGCTTGTTTGTTATAACAAATATAGAAATGAACTGGAAGAGAAAACATTGCTCTAGCATTCAAAAACCTTTGATATATCTTGATCTTCACATCACACTACTCACATGTATTTGTAATATCATCTTACCGATTGTACAGTTTCTACCCCCGTATCTCTGGAAACAGTCGCAGCTGTATTTACCAGGACCATCATTTTTACAGAGCCCATGGCCACTACAGTTGACGTTCTTGCAATTATCAACAACTGAAAAGTTTTAAACATAGGTTACTCTCTCTTCCTCTCTATTTTCTTTATAATGATAATTCAATATATTGCAATACAAGCATTAGTATCAATCGATACTAGTTTAAGAGGTTGTGAAAGTGTCTAAAAGAGTAGTTCTATATTCGTTTTAAGGTTAAAGACACAAACCATACCGAAATACTACATCCAAAACATGTCCATCACATCATAATGTGATCAAACAAGAAGTAATAACCTTTAATACTTCAGGCAATTTTTCTATCTCCAAATATGGAAATAATATATATCTGACGGAAACAGTTATATTACTATTGCCTTTAAAACTATAGTCGCATCAATACAACAATAACACAATTAACTGGACACAAATGCTTACAAAGAATCGAAACCTGATAAGATATACTAACGCATATCTATGTGCGTAACATTAAGATACTTAACAACCAAATAGTTATAAATTTATCGATTATTATCGGTACGAGTCTTATTCAAGATAATCTATAAAGTGTACAATCTAGAATATTTAATTCCGTCACAAATCTATTACAAAGCTTATGAATATGTACGATTTGATTTTCATTTGAAAGCGTCTTGATAGAATAAAGATAAAATCTCTTCTTTTTATTTTCGATTTCATAGAACTTTCACACTGTGATTCGTTTATTGCATGTCTTCAGTTTAAAGGCGTATATTGCTAATCGTTTTATATTTAGTGCACAGCTGAGGACATTACTTTTCTCTTTAATTGAAATATAGTTCTTTATATATATATATATATATATATATATATATATATATATATATATATATATATATATATATATATATATATATATATATATATATTTATTTATAAAGACATTTGTTTTTCTAAACGTTCATATTTATTACCACATGGCAATGAAAAGAGGATAGAGCTGTGTATTGGGAAAATCTTGCAAAAGATATGGAAGGGGCAGTCAACCGGAACGAATTTCGAACCCTTTACTCAACCATTCGACGACTATCCGGGAAATCTCGGCCGCTTGAGAACAACATCAAAGACAAGACCGGAACATTCATCAGCTCCAACACAGGACGGTTGGACCGTTGACAGGACTTCTTCTGCACCCTTCTCAACCACGATGCCCCACCTGGACCGATGGAATCGGTGGATGCCATGGACGAGTTATCCTCGCTAGTCGATGAGTCCGAACCATCTATGAAGGAAATACGGACCGCCATCTTAGACCTGAAGAACAACAAGGCGCCGGGCATTGATGAGGTGACACCAGAAGCCTTGAAATACGGCGGAGAGATCATCGTCGAAAGATTACACGCCATGCTGAGATTGATATGGCGATCCGAAGCGGTACCAACATCATGGAAGAAAGCCATCATCGTACCAATCTTCAAAACAGGCGACAAAACGGACTGTAAGAACTATCGGGACATCATCCTGCTCTCCATACTTGGCAAAGTATTTATGAAGATCATCCATAGAAGGGTACTCAAACGGCGGGAGGAAGCGGCACGAGAGGAACAGGCTGGTTTTCGACCTGGAAGAAGCTGCTGAGACCAGATCTTCACGCTCCGTCAAATCCTCGAGGAAAGAATTCGGTGTGGAAAACGCACAATCATGGTGTTGATTGATTTCTCCGCAGCGTTCGACAGCGTCCATCGCCCGGCCTTGTGGAAAGCCCTGGAAGCAGAAGGATACCCGCCAAAATACATTCAGCTACTTACCAACACCTATGACGGGTCAACCAGTCAAGTTCGAATCCAAGGAGCAAACACGAAGGATTTCTCGGTGAAAACGGGCGTCCGTCAGGGATGCGTGCTCTCACCTAGCCTCTTTAACATCGTGGTCGATTGTGTCATGCGCAAGGTATTCCTGGGACGTAGAGGGATCACTTTTGGGGCAGGGGTCGATGAACATGCCACAGATCTCACTGAGGACGAAGCCGAAGCAACAGAAATTCTGCAAGAAATCGCCGATGAAGCCGCTAGATTTGGGTTAAAGATCAACACCGACAAAACAGTTGTCATGACATCGGACAACACCCCAGTGACCGTCTGCCTTAACGGAGTCTATCTTCAGCAAGTAGAGGAATTTAAATACCTGGGGTCCATAATCCGAAGCAGATCAATAGCGGCCTCCGCCGACATCTCGCATCGCCTGGGACTGGCAACGTCTGCGTTCGGGTCACTAGCTTGGTGCATATGGAGAAAAAAGGCCCTTTCGGTGGTGACCAAAGTGCGTCTATACCGCACTCTCATCCTCCCAATACTCCTATATGGAGCAGAGACGTGGGTCCTCCTAGACGCGGACATCAAGAAGCTGGAGGTATTTCAAATGCGCTGCCTCAGACGAATACTGGGAGTAAACCGTCTGGACAGAATCCCAAACGTGGAAATCCGGGCACGATGCTCTCACCAACCGACAGTGGAATTACTGATTAGGCGTGCTAGGCTTCGCTGGTTTGGTCATGTCTGCCGAATGGAAGAGAGGCGCCTACTTTATCAAGCCCTGTGGCGCACCAGACCGGAAACCTGGAAGGTCTCAAGAAACGCACCAAAGAAAACCTGGATCAAACAAGTGGAAAAAGACCTGGCGAACTATGGCATCACCTCAGCACATGCCAAAGAAAATGCCACGCGGGACCGGAAATGGTGGAAGGAAATAATTGAATTCATCTGCACGGGCAATTTTCGAGCAGTACCCACAGTTTCCTATCAACTGCGACCACGCTGATTGGATGGAAACTACGGGACCAAATTGATTGATTGATTGATTGCAATGAAAACAAATATTACTTTATTAAGTTTATGATATGTTCATATAAACACAAATGTAGACGGACTGTGGATTTTCTGTTTTTTATTTTCGTCCATTGTTACACTTGACAGTTTGCACTAAACACGTCATCGTTGTTTTCAACGTTGTGCCTTTCATTGTCTTCTCTTACGTGAACCTCGAATAGAAAACGATCTGCTCTTTGTGTGTAATTGTCTTGATTTATATTTTCTGTATATGTATGATCATTCACGACTATCAATATTCAACTTACGGCGTTCACAAAGAGTTCCAGTCCAACCATGAGGACAAATACACAAAAAAATTTCTCCTGGACGATCTTTACAAATACCATTTTGGCATCGATCTGGAGGACAATCACTGATCTCTTTAAAAAAAATTATATATATATATATATATATATATATATATATATATATATATATATATATATATATATATATATATATATATGAAAAACAAATAAATACTGTTCTTTTATTAATGAAAATACTTCTTTCAAAAGCAATAATACGAAACAAATTGTAATATGCGTTGCAATACTACTCGTGCAACATCAAATGTTGTTTTATTTGATCACATGCCAAAAAATGTGGCATTCAATATATTGGACAAACCAATCAACAAATGTCTAAACGTATGAACCAACATAGATCAGACATACAAAAGATATATCGATCAATCTTTTCATGACATGTTGCCGCACATTTTAACAAGAGTTCAAATACTGTGCAAGATTTCTTCATTCAACTTATTGTTATATCTGATTCTGAGATGGAGCTTCTGCTAAAGAAAACCTATTGGATTCACAGTCTTAGTACAATATATCCAAAAGATATAGCTTTCCAACACTATACGATATTCATTAAATATTGTTGTTGTGGGGGGGGGGGCGTATTCCTTTGTTTACAACTAGTAAACAATAATTGTGAATTATTCTAATTTTTAAAAATAACTTATGCAGTAATGCATTTTTTAAAAAAATACTAATTCTTTGAATATGAAAGGGCATTTCTAAATTAATTCTCAATATAATATGATTAATTATGTATAAAATGCTTGATTGGAAGTGCTATTCACGCCATACTAAATTTTCGTGAAGAAACTGAGTTCTGACGGAATTTCGAAGACTCGTTAAGTTATATTAGGTTATTTAATTGTTTTTTTAATGTGCGTTGAACATAATTAAAATAGTAATAAAACAGTTTATCTCTATTTATTCATTATATATATATATATATATATATATATATATATATATATATATATATATATATATATATATATATATATATATATATATATATATATATATATATATATATATATATATATATATTGCACAAAGATAAAGTACGTTATTATTTTTTGCACGTTTCATTGAAATTAATTTGGCCTTGTTACAGAATTTACAGCAAAGATACCTTTCTCACAAAGTGAGCCATAAAAACGGTGTAAACACTGGCAATGAAACTGTGTCAAATCGTCGGTATTCCGTTTGCAAGTACCAAAGACGCAGGGTCTTTTTAGGCAGGGATCTGAAAATTACATTCATGAAATTTCATAATAGCGGCGAGTAAAGCAGAATTCATTTCCATTAAAGTAATTACTAGTATTATTTTACCTTGCTCACATTATACTCTTTCTTGTGCTTTATTCCATGTAACCAGGAAATGACTTTTTAAGACTATAACGATTTTATACTTGTCGAATTCTCCAATCCTGTAATGAACATGGAGCTGTATGAAACCCCAGTTTCGTAACACATAGCAGACACAGTACATATTTTATTATTATTAAACATGTAGAGTTTGAATTTCTATCACGAAAAGTAAATAAATGTTTTGTTCTCTGATCTACATACTAAAACTATAAATTCCGATTCGTCCTAAAATGGCAAAATTTTGTCAATAAGTAAAACACTTGTTAAATTGGATACTTTCAAGTTTTATAATGCAGTTACATCCTTGTAAGAATAAAAGCAACAGAATACCGTCGTGTTCGTTATTAAAGTTTCATGATTATCAATTTTTCAGCTGCTGTTCTGTGACTGGTGACAAATGTGTCCTAAGTAAGTTAAATTTGAATTTAGTGCAGTTCACTGTAGACTTCGACTTGGACTCGCAACACATATCCATCAAAATGACTATAAGCAAAGAAACACGGAATTTTATGCCAGATAATTTATTACAAAATCCAGGATCTTTCCGCGTTATTTAAACACTTTTTTTCTGGGCCTCGTTTTCAAGACACGGACGACATTACTAAAATACACTAAGTAACATTTAAAATTATGATTGTAAGTGATATTTAATTTAATATATTTCCCATAATTGTTATTTCCTATGAAAACTCTTTCCTTTCTTTGGAATTAATATTGCATCATTTTTCTGACATTTTAAATCATTAAAGGTGATTGTTATACGGACAATGGAAAAGTAAAACTACTGGACGTATTATGGTACCAACACTTTATTTGACTTGCAGAAAATTACAATCAAAGGAAGGAAGCTGTGAAGACTTCCAGTGTGTATGCAAGAGGTACAGTGTACAGAATGAAGAAGAGGAAAGAAAAAAGAAAAGAAGTGAAATTAGATGAGTACTTGGGAAAATTAAATATATAGAGACTCTCGCCCAATAGACATTAATTTCTATATAACAAAGTAAAGAGTAAAGGGCACTTGGTTAACCCGGTCATTATTGTAATATGATATATTGAGTGGAAGATTTATGTCCATAAAATTCTCGGATTCGTCTATTTGATAGAATTGTTATTTATTTAATCTTGTCTTGTTATATGTATTTAGAGAGTCGGAATTGCTGACTGGATGGGGGAGGGGGCTCTAGAGTAATTAATTTTTAATGCAAACCTTCTGCTGTATTATTTATAATACCGTAGTGGATCGGTATTATTTATAATACCGTAGTGGATCTGTATTATTTATAACACAGTAGTGGATCAGTATTATTTATAATACAGTAGTGGATCGGTATTATTTATAATACAGTAGCGGGGATGTGACACACACACACACACACACACACACACACACACACGAATAATTGCTGAAAAAGTAACACTGGTGTTTTGCAGGGACAGAGTATTTAGCATGACATCTATGATATATTAACTAATGAGCGAGAGATTTATTTCTTGAAATAAAAGCGCATGAACAAATAACCAAATTCCTGAATTACTGACAAAAATAAAGACTCATTTTACAAAAGGCTGCTAAAATATCCATACATCCCGTTGACAATTTTGAAATTAATTTAATATATCAGTTAATATTAAAAAAACCATAGGTAAACGTATACGAGCCGTAAGATTGAAGGAAAGAGAGAGAATAATATCATAAATAACATTGTTGATGAAAGAATAGACCGCATAAAAATAGTTGTAGAAACTGCGAATGAAGAATGAAGACCTAAAGGTTTCTATGGAGTGATATTATGGAAAAAAAATAGCAAACTTAGTTTAACATATCATATTTGTATAAAGAAAAAATCCCAACAAATGCAAGGTTAATCCAAAATTTAAATGTTTGGGAAATGTGAAAACCTTTAACTGTCAGACAATTTGATTGGCAAATACAAAACAAAACATAATTTAGTTCCTTGTAGTAACGAACACATTTTTGTGAAATTTTGCAAGTATGTTTAGAAGCACAAACGCGTTTGCTCGATTTTAATATGACTATCCGTTTAGCATCAGAAGAGCAAAATAAAACAAACCAAACATTTCTCGACGAAATATTAAAAACCCTACCCAATTTCTTAAAAGTTACATTCACAAAATAAAATATGAAAAGAGTAAAACACTTTAAGTATCTAATGTATTGTATAAATTAAGCAAACAAAGATATGTTATCCACTATAGTAATTTGAAGTTGTATGCTAAGGTATGATTAAACCGTAAGTAAAATAATAGAATAGTTTTATTTGATAAAAATCCATTGCTTAAATCTGAGCTGAATATATCTGTAAGCAACAATGAATTTGAAAGGAATTGTGTTTTAAGCTGATTAATCAAAGCTGTGATCATAATAACATTTTATATTTTGATAGCTGTATATGATTTTCACAAAGCGATTAACTTTAATACCTGAACAACAAGACTATTTTTCCTTCCAATTGTTTAATTTCCCTGTAACTTTTATACATTTATGGCATTAGTTATCTTCACAAAGGTTAACAAAAATTATGCTGTTACCATTAATTGTTTTCTTCTGGATTTGGTCAGTAGTTTTTCAGATGAATTAAGCTGTTGTTCACTTGTCAAGTTTGTTTTGTATTTTCTTCTTCCTTTAGGTTTTGGAATTATTTCAAAGTCACTTATTCATATTGGTCTTTTATGAATTACGTTCGACATTTGTCATCAATACTTCTTTCTTTTATGAAAGTAATTTCCTTTCAGTAATTTTCTGTCACATAATTAGTAATTATACAAGAGATAAATGGATCCTAAAAAATAAATCTCCAATTTATAACACTGGTTTCCATTCAGGATCACCTCAAGAGCTCTCTCTATTGCTATTTTAAATCTCCAGAGAAAGAAAAAGAACGGATCGAATGTGCACATATGCGAATGTAACATGTTAGCATCTGGAAATCAAAAGGTATCCTAAACTTATAAAACAAACTGAGAAACTTCTGTGCCAGAGTTGTGTGCATCAGACGTATACCAACTTTCACAATGTTTCATTTGTATATCATTGTTTTCTTTTGATGCATTTTGCTTGTAACACTTGAACCTAATGATAATACTGCAGTATTCTGAACAGTTTAAAGCGGCTTTGTTTGAATCTATTTTTACAACGACGAACATGAAGATATAGACATCATAACATCTTAAGCAGAGAATTGTATAGACTTTCTGTAAGTGTTTGCATTTGATTCTTGGATAATTTGTAATCCTATTTCCGTTCTGTTCATTGCTTACGTTGTTTAATGATAATATAATTGATGCTACTACCGGCTTATATCATTCATTATTAAGATCGCGGACTAATTGTAATGATAAAATGGTATGCTTACAGTAAATATGCGATTATATATTGCCTAAATATGTATATCAATTTTTCATCATCAAGTGCGCTTTAATGGGTAACCAAATACTGTTGACCTATGATCAAATATAAAAGTATTATATGTTTATATGCATTAATATAACCTGATTTTTTTTTATATGAATGACAGATATTCAATCTGTGTAGGTTGTAATTATGAAAAGGTGAAGGAGTTTAGCAAAATAGTAGATGATGTTTGGGCGTAATTTAAAAAAAATGATAAAGAGATCAAACAAACTGTATCTTTTCATTTACTAAAATTCCATCTTGCACAATGGGGAAGTCGATTTTGTTATCAACATCCGATTTATTAAACTTACTACAATCTCATCAATCGCAGCATTTATTTCATCTCATTGTTTTTTAAAATTCACTTTTGAATATATTGCCATGGTTTCCTCTAGTTTTGCATAGTGAATGATTGATCCGTATCTTAAAATCTTATCCTAATTGTGTAACCCTCGCTTTCCGTGTATTATTATCCAGTCCCAATCGACATATTGCTTTGTAACCTTTTTTAATTTCAGTTTCACAAGTTTTTTAGTATTTGAGAGTTGATAAAATTCTGTTATATTATGTTTTGTCTTTTTTAATGTCAGTTTCACAAGTTTTTTTAGTATTTGAGAGTTGATAAAATTCTGTTATATTATGTTTTGTCTTTTTAATTTCAGTTTCACAAGTTTTTTAGTATTTGAGAGTTGATAAAATTCTGTTAAATTATGTTTTGTCTTTTAAGTTATTTGTCATATATCTAAATATAATTCACTCATATTTGCCTTGCTTCTTTTTTTATCCTTTGATTTTATTAGGTCTTATCTGTCCTTTCACTCGCATACTTTTCTTTTCATTTGACTTTTTTTTAAATCACATAAATATGTTGTTATTCAAACTCAGTTATTGTCTATTGGTCAGTGTGATGCAGGAATTCCTTTTGATTGGTACTTTGAAAACCAAACTGATGCCGTGGTAATCTATTACATTTCCATCTTCAGATTTAATTCATCTCTTTGATATCTCTATGTAATGTATTGTAATTTCCATTAGCACCGTATACAGCTATGAAATATTCTAGCAGGTAATAATCCTCAGTTTTATCCTCTTGAGTAATGTTTGTGATATTTAATAGATCCATGATATTTAAAAGATCCATGATATTTAATAGGTCTACATTTTCAGACTTCAAAATCAATAAAACTGTACCAAATGTAGTAGCTGTCTACTTATTACGCTGGCTATCAAATCCTCGTTTTTCAAAAATTAATATCAAATACCAATATTGGAATAATTGTAATTATTATCAATATGTGTTCATGGATATTTCAAGGTTGAATAAACTATTTTGAATTAAACTTGTCTTGCATTCATTCTTATTGTCGAATAACATATTGAAAGAATTAAGCAAAGAAACAGATGCAGCAAATATTACTAAGCTGCATAAAGAATTGCAAAATATTTCAAATAAGGAACCAAACTTAGCTGGACATTTAACATATTGAGAAATTGAATTTTGATATAAAAAAAATATTAATAACAAATCGCACAAGTTAATGAAAGGTTTCCATATGGCGAAATATTTAAACAACAGTTCAATGAAAAGGTGTGACAAACGCTACGAAATTATAAAACTCTACTTATAAAAGCAGCTTTCGTCTAACCATAGCAATAATTGTGAAAGGCATGACGAGACATTGTGGTAACAGAAGTTCAGTCAATGACATATCTGAAGAACAATTGAAATTATTGCGAATTATTTGTTCGAGTTAGAAACAACAGTGAAACAGCTGACTTCTAAAATCATATGGGTAATACGTTTCTTTATTAGCTGATAATAATATTTTACTCGCTTTTGGATTTAATTTCTTTGCTGTTTACAGTTTTAAACAGAGATTTACATTTCACAACAACAATACTATTAGGAAAAAAAGTAAATTAAATCAGCTCTTGAAACTAGAAACGTAATTATAACCATTTCTTTCCTAATTATGTCTTTAAGATCACACGCTATTTCAACTGTAAGCTGTACACTTGTGACTAAACGACTTTTACCGTTTTCGTCCGTCCTGTTTTATATTCTTGTATCGACTGCAGGTATTGGTATTTATAGCAATATTCCTTCAGAGAGTAAATGCATCAGAATAATATTTTAAAACTGTTCCTGCCTCCAAAAATACTAGCATCACCATATCACTGGGTAACAAATTATATCATCAACCTTAATAGGATGTCTAACTCATGTGTCTTCAGTCATAATTTGATGTTATTGCAGATAATGTTGCATTGTTTCAAATTTATAATATTGTTCGGTGGATAAAATAAGCTCGATCATCAGATAAAGGTAATGTAGTAACTGACAGTAAACATTAAACCCATAGCGATTGGAGTAAATCAAGTTTGTTTTGATCTGATAAAATATGGAAGCCGCGGTGGATCAGTCAGTGTGTTGCGCTCTTAATCCAAGTGTCGCAAGCTCTATACCAGATCAGGCCAATCAGATTTTGATGTCCCTGTTTGTTTTTGGCACTAAATGCCCTCGATGCAGTAAATTAAGTGCAAAATATGTCGTTAATTTAAAAAGGACACTAATCAAATGTAATCCTACTGTTGGTGTTAAAAATGCACATTGAATTGTCATTTTCAGCTTTAACATTTTTTTCCTAAATTAATGGCTTGTGCGTTAAAGATATTTATATTTGTGTAAGCTTTTAAAATATTTGCTTGATGGATATTAATTGGCTGATTGTTAGTTTATTGAAGCTGAAAACCATTATTAAATTGTAAAATATTTGCATAACTCAACTAAACAATAATTACTACTTTGATCTCTTGCTTTTTTGCTTATTAAATTCGTTTACATAATACCTCCTTAAATTAATCGTGTATCTGTTATATATGTTTATTCTTCTTACTCACAGTTTCATTTTTATACTATCACCTTCTTATATTTGGATTTACTTTTCTTGAGCAATTTTGTCCAATAAGACAGATTTGTCCTATCAAAAATACATCATGAACGACTTCGATCACTTCTATGATTGTCTCCACAGACATATATACTCACCTTGAAACTAGTATTAGAGTCCAAAAGATCTTAGTGTTAAAATATATTAAACGTTATATTACGATAGTTAAAACGTCCCGAATATTTGAAAAAATAAACTATTATCCTATTGAAACAATTTTTGTGATGAAAGTTCGTGTGGATATTATCTTTTAAAAGGTACCAAAATAGTGGTTTGCAAAAACTGTCTAGGATAAATTAACTTTCATACAAAATATAGTCTTCAGACAGACGATTATGATTCTTCTAAAACAAAGACGGTAATTATTCATCTAGCTTAAAAGCAAATGCATTTTGTTTTACTATGTATTCGGTAAGTTCAAAAAAGTGAGCTAAAATGGCTTTCACCCTTTGGCATTTCCTAGTGATCATATTGACAAAACACCCACCTTAACCTATTTCCAGAACTTTGCTGCGAAGCTGGCCATGACAAATTGAGTTCTAGGAGGTTAGAAATGGACCACTGCTAGAGCTTTACTAACATTGATGGAGATGATAATATGATTAACAATGAATATAGCTGTAAATACTACATTAGACCATGGTCCAATCCATATATACAAATTAGATCTGTAGTTGTTTCACTTGCGTTATCATTGCTGCTAAAATACAACTTGACTATTGCCAGGTGACTAATAAAAGTCTTGACTAACTCCAGCACAAATAGGTTAATGACTTAGAGTCTCGTGACAACAAATTGAATTATATTTCCGGCGTTTCCATACAAACGTTTCAAAGCGCTAACGTAGATGAAGGAGAAATTCCAAAGTCTATTCAGAATAGAAATCTATGGCTAACTGATCATTTTAGACTACTTTGATTATTTGGAACGAGTTCCGTGACTAGACGAGTTTAAGGAACCTTCGTGTGCCTTTAAATTATATCCCGTTATTAATAATAATCGAATACACGATTCTATTGACGTATCACTTGAATTCCTATAAACATTTAGCAATGAACATCTATGAAATGAATTTTATTTGTTTACAAGTTATAAATTACCACATAATCTATATAAGTGCTCTTCTAATGGACAATGCTAAATGAAAAACCATAAATGTTAAATTGGTAGAAGGTTCGGTAATATGCATCAATGAAAACAGTCTGAATTGCTTTTTCTTTAAAAAAAAACATACTGCGAATATTGTCGTCATCTGTCAAAACTACTTTTGAAAAACAGTGGAACACATTTGTATAACATATGTTGTACCATTACAATCTCAATACAGAGTTGAAAAGCGAACGATGAGTAAATGTGTACTTTGTTAACCGCTTATACCTTCTTATCAACGTCGTTGTAATTTATGTAATAGAGAACTACAGTCACAATACCTGGAGGCATAATTCTGGGGTTGATACATGTTTCACTGCTTACAGCACTGCAAAATAATAAAATATTACAAATAAAGATTAAATCATTAAGATACGTGATGATACTGAGAATTCAAATGTTTTATAACAAATCAAGGACCGTCAGAATCATCAAATACGATTATCTTTTGAATGGATTATTCTGTTATTAATGGAAACTCTATATTAAATCATGCATATACGTAAGTAATTGCACAATTTGTGCATATTGCACCTGTAAAATTTGATACATATATCTGTACATTTGAAATTTGTTTAAAAAAGACTTTTCTTAGCGAGGTGTGTAAACTACTGTTTAAAAAAGAAATTAATATATAGTTATATATTTTTTACAAGCAGGCACGTAGCATTAGTTTATGTTTACAATATATGTCCTGTGAAATTTCTCGCAGCTGGAGAGGGAACAATGAAACTAGCCAAGCATTTGGACACGGACAACTAATTCACTTTACACATACCGTAATGTCAATATTTGTCCAAATACCTATAATTTTGTGGTAGATCGGCAAATTAGGCTTAAAATCATACATATCCAGAGTAAACGTTTTGAACAATGAAAACAATACGAAATATTCCGCTACAGTGAGATATCCTCGGTTTGATCAAGTAGTACCTATGCTGCGGTAGCGAAAACTGAAAATAGTATTAGATCAAAGCCTTGTTTTGTGTGCATCTAACCGCTTTTTGTGAACAATTATGTTAATGTTTCCGGTAATTATTTATGAGCCAATCAACGAACCTCACGGCATTTATATTTATACACCCTTTCGATTAGCACCGCTCCTAACACGCAAGCACGCACGTACACACACACACACACACACACACACACACACACACACCACTTAGGCTATTTCTCTTCGAATAAAATACACCCGGGATGAATGTCGGCGCAGCAATTTACAACACAATAAAAATGCATTTCATTCACCGGAAATTAACTTCGCAAAAAAGAAAAAAAAGTAATCTATTCAGAACACTTCGGCTACTTTACCGTGCGATTGAACAAGAAGCTGCGAATGAAAAAGAAAAAAAAAACAGTTCGATGCATTCGCAACTTCTCCAGTTGATCTGAAAATCAGCCATTGGCATACATTTGTGTAATGATTAGTAGAACTGATTTGCCTGAGACCATTTAACTATAATCATAATAAGAACGGACATAAAGAATGTGACAGGTATTTTAGTTGAACTTCTGTTCTTTTAAATAAAATAGATAACATTTTTTAAATGATGAAATCACTGACGAATATTCAAAGTTTGACAAGAACAGTACTTTCGATCTCTGGGAGATGTAAAACAATAATTAATAGTTAGGTAATTTATCATCATTATAACGCATTCCACTTTAAATTGAAAGAATATATTGACTAGATATTTTGAATCGGTGAGGTATTATCCAGAAAGCCATTCACAGTTGCACGTATACACTGATGCGTGGAACAAAACTATACAATATTGCCACTTACCCAGTTGAGTCCATTGCATACAAACACAAGCTTGGAGAACCATCGGATACATGCCTGACTCGTATGTCCATTTTAGCGATACCAGTGCCATTGATTGCTATCTTGGTGTCATTCACCGCTGATTCTAGAAAACATTTCCCTATCCAGATGGATATAACGTTTGCACTGCAAAAACAAATGTAATATCTCCAATTTGTATCTCGAATATTGCATTCCATATCATAGAAAGATTCACTTTTTTGTGTTTATATTGGAATATTTATAAAAAAAAACTCACTTAAATTATTCAGTATATAATTTTCTTGCACTTTTTCGTTAATTCTTTTCTTATGTGAAATGTATCCCACGTGTGTCATATATGATTCATCCCAATTCCAGACAGCTATGATTAGAGAGACCTTTGAACTATGACATTTGTATCGTAATCGAACCGTTTATGTTCGGGTTTATTTGTCTATTGGTTAGTTTCTTTTTCGTGTTCGTTTTTTTGTGGTACAGAAAACCATCAAGTCGATCGCCCAAATGGAACGGTTAAATATCCTAAAGTTCTTGAAAAATATATCCAGGTATTTCTCTTCATCAAATAGATCATTGCTGCAAATAACCTCCTCAATGGAGATCTGACTCATCAAGTATTGCAAAGCTAAGAATGCCCTTGCAAAGTACTAATTGGATACTTCACCGTCCATAAACATGATTTCGCACAATATATGAGTATGTCAATAATTTTCTCCATAATGCAAAGATGCGCGCATACACTAACCCCCCTCTACTCCAACAATTAAAATTCGTTATGACTATTATCAAGGGCGAAATAATTAGAAGTGATTTAAATCAAATACTATCAGTGACACTTGCATGTGCATACAATAGTAGTAGAACGTATGCCTAACACTTACCGTGCTTGGTATACAGCTACTGATAGGAAATATTAATAAAACGTAACTATCGGTTACTGTGATTAATATTAGTAGTAATAGGGGGCACTATAGCCTCAATGGAAAATCCAGTCAAAAAGTGCTTGGGGCACTATAGCCTCAAGATTTATAGCCTCAAGGGAAAATCCAGTCAAAAAGGGCTTGGGGCACTATAGCCTCAAAACAGCTTGGGGCACTATAGCCTCAAGGGAAATGGAACATGGGGGGTCTGTATAGCGTCAAGGGAAATTGAACATAGTGGGTCTATATAGCCTCAAGGGAAATGGAACATAGTGGGTCTATCTAGCCTCAAGGGAAATTGAACATAGTGGGTCTATATAGCCTCAAGGGAAATGGAACATAGTGGGCCTATCTAGCCTCAAGGGAAATATAACATGGGAAATAAAACAAGGGAAAAAAAGGGTGGCAATGAAAGCTACTATCTTTTCGAGACTTATGAGTGACCCTGAAAAGGGCCGTTATGTGTAATGTTAACGTTGTCTTGTTAACACAGAGGACATCTCACAGATCTTCTTCTCTTCCTTAAACTTCTCCTTACTGTGGGTCCATAGAAGAGAACTCTCTTCAAGCAACCTTGTCTTTCCACATTAACTCTTCTCTTCCAATAGGCTGTCTCCGTCCTATGAATGACACTCCATGATGATCTGACATACATGGGTATGTCAGTCCTAAACAGCATACTTGACACAAGGGTTGACGATTCAACATTAGTCCACAT